>CM066039.1:276012513-277325013 GCA_033557465.1 Ichthyophis bannanicus | reverse complement strand
GACCATTCCTGAACTCCCTCCGCTGGTGGCTGCACCCACCCAATCTACTGCAAGGGGTGCCTTTTCAGACTCTTGGGTTCACAGTGGTGGTGACCACGGATGCCTCCCTGCAAGGCTGGGGGGGGCCCATTGTCTGGGCAAGTGCACCCAAGACCTGGTCTCCCTGGGAGGCCACGCAGCAGATCAATCTGCTGGAACTCAGGGCTATTCGTTTAGCCCTCAAGACTTTCTCTCACACCCTGGCTCATCAGTCTGTCTTAGTTCAAACAGACAACCAAATAGCCATGTTTTATGTGAACAAGCAGGGCGGCACTGGGTCCAGGCTCCTTTGTCAGGAGGCACAGGACCTTTGCTTGTTTGCTCTCAGGCACAACATGTTCCTCAAGGCTGTGTATCTCCCTGGCCAGGAAATTTACCTGGCAGACAGGTTGAGCAGGATTCTGCAGCCCCACGAATGGCAGCTCCCCATCCCTTAGTGGTTCAGAAGATTTTCCTGAAATGGGGTCTTCCATCCATAGATCTGTTTGCCAGTCCATTGAACAAACAGCTGCCAAGATTCTGCTCCCGGCAACCACATCCTCTGCGGCTAGCAGCAGATGCTTTTCTGATTTCCTGGTCCCAGGGCCTCCTGTATGCGTTTCCTCCCACGCCCTTGGTGGCCCAAGATTCTACAGGACCAGGCCTCGGTCCTGCTGGTAGCTCCCAGATGGCCGAGACAGCCTTGGTTCCCAATTCTACTTCAACTGGCAGTGGATCCCCCACTGCCTCTGGGGTTGCAGTCCGACCTTCTCTCTCAGGATCAAGGTTCCCTTCTGCACCCAAATCTCAGAGCTCTCAATTTGATGGCATGGAAGCTGCAAGGGTAGTTTTGGCTTCCTGGGGCCTACCTCAGGAAGTTGAGGAGGTTCTCCTAGTCTCTAGAAAGCAGTCCACTAGGAAAACATATGCCCTGAAATGGAAAAGGTTTTCTGTGTGATGTCAGCTACGTACAGAAGATCCTTTCTCCTGTGCTGTACCAGTAGTGCTTCAGTACCTACTGCACTTATCCAATCAGGGACTTAAGTCCAATTCTGTTCGGGTCCCCACCTCTCAGCTCTAGCAGCTCACCACTCACTGGTGGAAGGACATTCTCTGTCGGTTCACCCCTTGGTTTCCCGCTTTCTCAGAGGCTTGCTCTTGCTCAAGCCTCCAATCCGTCATCCTGCTCCTGAGTGGGAGTTGAATGTGGTCTTGCAGCAACTGACTCGCCCACCTTTTGAGCCGATGGCTACTTGTCCTCTCCGCTTCCTGTCCTGGAAGACACTCTTCTTGATAGCCCTAACCTCGGCCAGGCGAGGGAGTGAGCTTCAGGCCCTGGTCTGTGACAGGCCTTACACCCGCTTCTATAGGAACAGGGTAGTCCTTAGGATTCATCCTAAGTTCCTCCCAAAGATTGTCTCCTCTTTCCACCTCAACCAAGAGGTGGTTCTTCCGACATTCTTCCCTATGCCTCATGCAAGCCAGGCTGAAGCAGTTCTGCATACCCTGGACTGTAGGAGGGCCTTATCCTTCTACCTTGACCGTACGCAGGGGCAGAGGAGGGCTACTCAGCTCTTCATATCTTTTGACCCTAATAATTTTGGGTTAGCTGTGTCCAAGCGTACCTTGTCCATCTGGGTGGCTGACTGTATCACCTGGACTTACAGGGCGGCTGACCTTCCTTTGCAGGGTTGTGTCACGGCCCATCGTGTCAGGGCAATGGCTGCCTCAGTGGCTCATCTCCGCTCTGTACCGTTGGTAGACATCTGCAGGGCTGCAAGTTGGTCCTCGAGCCAGACCTTTGCGGCCCATTACTGTTTGGAGAGGGAGTCCCGTAGGGACAGTGCTTTTGGCCAGGCAGTACTCCGGAATCTCTTTGAGGTTTAGGCAACTCCTGCCCTCCAGCCCTCTGTTGGGCTACCGGTGGAAGTTCTTTCAGTGAAAAGCCTTTCTTTGATACTGGGACTAGAGGGAGTTCTCTTGTTCAGCCTGGGTTCCTGGTAGCCCAGAGCTAGGGAGCCACCCATATGTGAGGACTGACTTCCTGCTTGGTCCTGGAGAAAGAGTAGTTACTCACCTGTAACAGATGTTCTCCAGGAGCATCAGAAATCAGTCCTCAGAACCCTCCTTCCTCCCCTGGGAGTTGCAGTTGTACATAGTTTATTTTACATTTTTGTGTGCTGTTTTATAGCTATTTCATTTGACTGAGCAAGATGGCACCTTTTAGGCGGGAAGGGGACCGCGCATGCGTGCCTGCATTCCCAAAGGCTTTCATAGAAAGCTGGGGAAAGGCTCCACAGGGGCTCCATCGACCTCGATGTCACCCATATGTGAGGACTGATTACTGCTGCTCCTGGAGAACACCTGTTACAGGTGAGTAACTACTCTTTCCTGACTCCTGCTAGGTCATTCCAGGACCCGCCCCTTGTATCTGCTGTATGATATGATCTACTGTGTTCTGTTATGACCTGCTACAATCTGATCTGTGCTTTTATGATGTGCTGTGCTCTGTGATGATAGGCTGTTTCTCCAGGACCAAGCAGGAAGTCAGCCCTCACATATGGGTGTCATCGATGCCGATGAAGCCCCAGCCGAGCATTTCCCCAGCTTTCTATGAAAGCCTTTGGGAATGCAGGTACGCATGCGTGGTTCCCTTCCTGCCTAAAGGTACCATCTTACCTCAGTCTCTTTTTTTCCGAGAAGCCCACCGGACGTGCATCCTGTCATCCCGGATAAAAGTTAGATTTTTTCGGCGATTCTCGCTATTTTTTTCTCCCGGTTCGACGCCGGTTCCCCTCCCGCCGGGTTCAGTACACGTTTATCGATCCTGATTCTTCTTTTTTGGTTTTTGCCCTTCGTGGCTGGCGTTGACGCCCTTTTTTTGATTTTTCCCTGGAAGGCCGGTCCTTTGACCTCGCGGGGACTTTTTTATCCCCGATGGCTTCCAGCGGTTTCAAGAAGTGTGATCGGTGTAAGAAGTTGATGTCTCTCACCGACATAAACGACTGCTGCCTTCGGTGCCTCGGTCCTGATCATGACCCTAAGACGTGTGGACCATGTGGGAAGATGTCTTCCAAGGCACTACGAAGTCGCCAGCAGCAGAAAGAAAGGCTTTTCTTGGACTCAGCCTCTGGCCAGGCCCGGACCTCATCTGAGGCCTCGACATCTTGGGATTCGGATCCCGAGCGCCATCGGAGCTCCTCGGACAGGGGGTCCCCCGACCTGGAACGCAAGAGGAAGAAGCGGCTTGTGAGGGCGTCGTCGGAGGAGGTCCCTGGCTCCTCGAGGGCCAGGTCTAAGACCCCCGACCGTCGCCCCGGGCCCTTGGAACAAGAGAAGCCTGCCAAAGTTCCTCGCGTGGAGCCGGAGTCTGCTGGACACGTAAGCCCTGGGGACTCTCCTCCCAGAGAGCCGACGTCGGGCCCGGCGCCGCCGGGGCCCGAGTCGGTGGCTGCTGCGTCTCCCGAGCTGAGTCTCAGGATGAGAGTCTTGGAGAGCAGACTGCCTTCATGGAGCAGCAGCGGGCACTGATGGCCAGCCTGTCTGGTGCATCTGCCCCGACCACCGGGACATCGAAGTCGACCCTGGAGACCGAGCCGATATTCGAGTCCATTGTGGCTCAGAGTCAACCTCGGTCGCGGTGTCCCTTGACCTCCCGTCCAGGACCGAGGGCGTTGGGGCGGGTGCTCCAGGGCCCCGCGGGGTCGGATCCTGACTCCTCGTCGGACGAGTCCGCCTGGGAGACGGAGGATGAGTCCCCCCCCGACACATTCAAGACTCGGTGCGTCCCGTCGGACTCAACGCAGTCTGAGCCCCGGAGTAGATCCCCTCCGGAGAATACCTGGATTCGGAGTTTGTCCGGGATATGGCCACCGCGTTGGCTATTCCGGCAGACCCTGAGGAAGAGCCTCGAGCTGAAGAGCTCGAGGCCCTGCGGTATGACTCTCCTCCGAAGGAGGCCTTTACTGTCTCGGTTCCTCCGATGCTGGAACGGCTCCTCTTCCGGATGTGGGAGGCACCGGCCTCGGCGCCGGTTCTAAGCAAGCGAGTCGATTCGATTTATCGACTCTGGAAGAGCCCTGGCTTTCAGAAGGCGCAGCTCCCACACCATTCCATGGTGGTGGAATCGGCCATGCATCGTCTGAAAAGCCAGAAGATGCACTCTGTGGTGCCCCCTCGGCAGGGAGGCCCGGAACCTCAATGGTGTGGGTAGGAAGTGCTTCCAGGGCTCAATGCTTGCTTGCCGTGTCCAGTCTTACCAGCTGTACATGGGCATGTACTTGCGAGACCTGGCCAAGGAGTTGGCCGGGTTCTCTGCTGGTCTCTCCGGGGAGCCCTTGCAGAGATTCAAGTCCTTGTCCTCGGGGATTCGGGACTGCTCGAAGTTTGTCCCGCGCTGCCTAGGATGGCTTCGAGGCTTGGGCCCGAGTTGCGGCAGCCGGCATCGCAGCTCGATGCCAGGCATGGCTGCCGTCATCGGACCTCGAGCCACGGGTTCAGGACAAGTTGGTCGATGTCCCTTGCCGAGGTGAAAACCTTTTTGGCAAACCCATGGCCGAGAAGGCTGCACAGCTCGAGTCCGAGCACCTTACGAAGACAAGGCTGTCTAGGAAGACCCCTGCCCCTTCTCACAAGAAGAAGGCCTCGGGTAAGAAGCCCTTTTACCCGAGGAAGGGCACTGCCTACAAACAGTACCCTCAGTATCAGGCTGCCCAAGCTGCCCCCCAGGGTCAGCAAGCCAAGTGGCAGGGTAATGGGCCTCATAGGCAGAGTACCCCCAAGCCTCCGGCCCCTGCTCCCACTCAGCAGGGTGGGGATTTTTGACTCCTTGAGTGTAGCCTCTCAGTCCCTGCTCTCCCAACCCTGCACAGGAGGTCGCATCACCCTCTTTGCCCACCAGGGGCCCCACATCACTGGAGACAGTTGGGTGTTAAACATAGTCCACAAGAGCTATGCCCTACACTTTCACCAACTGCCTCCGCCATACTTTCCAGGGGAACCTCCAAGGCCTCCCCTGCACACAGACCTCCTCCTTCAAGAGCTTCACCGTCTGTTGTTGGACATGGTGGTGGAGCCTGTGCCTCCCCACTTGCAAGGTAATGGATTCTACTCCAGGTATTTCCTGGTGCCCAAAAGAACCGGTTTGACCCATTCTGGACCTCAGGAACCTCAACAAGTTCCTAGAGAAAGAAAAGTTCAAGATGCTTACTCTTGGAACACTTCTGCCCTACCTCCAGTAGGGAGATTGGCTATGCTCCTTAGATCTAAAGGATGCCTACACTCACATTCTCATTCATCCAGATCACAGAAAGTACCTCAGGTTCCTTGTGGGAGGAAACCATTATCAGTACAGAGTACTGCATTTTGGCCTCACCTCCGCTCCCAGGGTTTTTACCAAATGCCTGGCAGTGGTGGCGGCCTACCTGAGAAATCAGGGAATCTTTGTCTTCCCCTATCTGGACGACTGGCTCATCAGGGGTCAGACGTGCCAGGAGGCCAGACAAGCCACCCTCAGAACAGTTGCTCTTCTTCAAAGTCTAGGGTTTGTAATAAACTTCGCAAAGTCCACTTTGCTCCCCTCCCAGAACTTGGAGTTCATAGGAGCAAAGATTAATAGCCTTGGCAAACCAGTTTCTCAGCAGGTCTCTAGTCTCCGCCTGACTCTGCCTGAGACTTCTAGGCCACATGGCTTCGACGGTACATGTGACCCCCAATGCCAGGCTCCATATGAGGCCTGCACAGTGGTGCCTTCGGACTCAGTGGTCACAGGCGACAGGTAGCCTCAGGGACAGGATAAGGGTGTCCAGAAAATTTCTGAATTCCCTCAGCTGATGGCTGCACCCACCCAATCTACTAAAAGGTACTGACCACAGATGCCTTCCTGCAGGGCTGGGGAGGTCATTGTCTGGGCATGTACACCCAGGGCCTGTGGTCTCCCTGGGAGGCTACACAGCAGATCAATCTCCTAGAACTCAGAGCTATTCGATTTAGCACTCAAAGCTTTCTCCAGGACCAAGCAGGAAGTCAGTCCTCATATGGGTGACGTCGGCACCGACGGAGCCCCTGTGCGGAGCATTTCCCCAGCTTTCGAAGAAAGCCTTTGGGAATTGAAGCGCACATGCGCGGTCCCCTTCCCACCCAAGGGTGTCATCTTGCTCACTCTTTTTTGTTTTTTGACCTTGGTGACTAGCGTTCGCGCCATTTTTCTTTTTTCACTGGCAGCCCTGTCTTTTGACCTTGCAGGGGCCCTTTTTCCCCTGATGGTTGCCTGCGGGTTTAAAAAGTGTGTTCGGTGTAAGAAACTTATGTCTCTTACCGACACACATGACTGCTGCCTCTGCTGCCTCGGACCCGATCATGACCCGATGATCTGTGGTCCGTGTGGCTAAATGTCCTCGAAGGCGTTGAGTCGGCAGCACCAGAAGGATAAGATCTTCTCTGACTCCACGTCCGGATGGGCCTGGACCTCGTCAGAGGCCTCGACGTCTCGGGACTCCGGCCCCGAGCAGCGTCGGGGTTCCTCTCAGCGGGGGTCTCCTTCGCGGCCACCTACACCGGCCCCTGCTCAGCAGGGTGGGGTTTTTTGACTCAAACAGCATAACCTCTTCTCCTCAGCTGGCTTCTCTCAGCACAGGAGGCCGGCTGGCCGGCCCACTTTGCCCACAGGTGGTCAGCCGTCACATCAGATACCTGGGTTCTTCATATAGTCCAAAGGGGCTATCTTCTACATTTTCACCAGGTACCTCCCTCCTATTTTCCAGGAGAGCCTCCAAGACTCCCTCTGCACAGGGACCTACTCCTTCAGGAGTTGACAGGTCTACTAAAGGATCAGGCTGTGGAACCAGTGCCCCACCACCTGAGAGGTCAAGGCTTTTATTCAAGGTACTTTCTGGTACCAAAAAGAACAGGGGGCCTCAGACCCATCCTAGACTTGCGAAACCTCAACAAGTTCCTGCAGAGGGAAAAGTTCAAGATGCTTACCCTTGGAATCCTGCTGCCCTACCTCCAGCAGGGAGACTGGCTATGCTCCTTAGATCTAAAGGATGCGTATACTCACATCCTTATCCATCCAGACCACAGACAATATCTCAGGTTTGTTGTGGGAGGAAACCACTATCAGTACAGAGTACTGCCCTTTGGCCTGTCCTCTGCTCCCAGGGTGTTCATCAAGTGCCTGGCAGTGGTGGCGGCCTACCCGAGGCTTCAGGGTCTCTTTGTGTTTCCGTACCTGGACGACTGGCTCATAAGGGGCCAATCTTCCCAAGAGGCCAACCAGCCCACCCTTCGCACTGTGGCTCTGCTTCAGCACTTGGGGTTTGTCATAAACTTTGCAAAGTCCACTTTGCTCCCGTCCCAGAACTTAGAGTTCATAGGGGCCCGACTGGACACTCTTCAAGCAAAGGCTTTTCTGCCTCTGGACAGGGCCCACAGGCTAATGGATCTGGTCAGCCAGTTTCGCAGCAATTCCCTGGTCTCTGCCAGGCAATTCCTGAGACTACTCGGCCATATGGCTTCCACGGTTCATGTCACCCCCAATGCCCGCCTGCACATGCGACCTGCTCAGTGGAGCCTTCGCACTCAGTGGCACCAAGCCACAGGGGGCCTAGCGGACTCGGTGAGGATCTCCGACCTCCTGGTCTCCTCTCTGCAATGGTGGCTTCATCTTCCGAATCTGGTGCTCGGAGTGGGTTTTCAATCCCCTCCGCATACTCAGGTGCTGACAACCGATGCCTCTCTTCTCGGTTGGGGAGCACATTGCCAAGGGACATGTACTCGGGGTCTCTGGACCCCTTGGGAGGCTACTCAACAGATAAACTTCCTGGAGCTATGGACGATACGCCTAGCTCTGAGAGCCTTCTCCCAGCTCGCCTCTCACCAGTCTGTACTAGTCCAGACGGACAATCAAGTTGCCATGTTCTATGTGAACAAACAAGGAGGCACAGGCTCTTTCCTTCTTTGTCAGGAGGCCCAACGACTGTGCTCTTGGGCTGTCAATCACGGAATCCTTCTCAAGGCTGTCTACCTCCCAGGTCAGGACAATTGCCTGGCAGATAGACTGAGCCGGATCCTGCAACCACACGAATGGAGATTGAACCCATTGGTGGTTCAGCAGGTCTTTCTCAAGTGGGGGCTCCCCACCATGGATCTTTTCGCCAGTCCTCTGAACCGGCAACTCCCGAGATTTTGCTCTAGACAACCGCATCCTCTCAGAGTAGCAGCGGATACGTTTCTGATCTCGTGGTCCACAGGCCTACTGTATGTGTTTCCTCCCACACCACTAGTGTCCAGAATGCTGTTCAAAGTCCTCAGGGACGGGGCTTCATTGATTCTCATAGCCCCCAGGTGGCCGAGGCAACCGTGGTTCCCGCTTCTGCTGCAGCTGGCGGTGGACACACCTCTTCCTCTGGGGTTTCAACACGATCTCCTGTCTCAGGATCAGGGGACTCTCTTGCACCCCAACCTCCAGTCCCTTCATCTGATGGCCTGGCTGCTGAAAGGGTAGTCCTAGCTCCCCTACTACTACCTCAAGAGGTGGAAGATGTTGTCTTGGCCTCTCGGCGTCAATCCACCAGGAAATCCTATGCTCTTAAGTGGCGTAGATTCTCCGCATGGTGTGCTCAGCACAGTGAGAATCCCTTCTCGTGCTTGGTAGCGGTAGTGTTACAGTATTTGCTCTACCTCTCCAATCTGGGCCTTAAGTCTAACTCTGTCCGAGTTCACCTTAGTGCTCTCTCAGCACACCACTCGCCGGTGGACGGAAGGCCTCTTTCCAACCACCCTTTGGTGGCTCGTTTCCTCAGAAGCCTTCTTCTGCTTAAGCCTCCTTTGCGTCCACTGGCCCCTGAGTGGGATCTGAATGTGGTCTTACAGCGGCTTACTTGTCCGCCTTTTGAACCTATGGCTACCTGCCCTCTTCGTTTTCTCTCCTGGAAAACTTTATTTCTGGTAGCTCTCACCTCTGCTAGGCGAGTGAGTGAACTGCAGGCACTAGTGTCTGATCCTCCTTACACTAGGTTCTACAGGAATAGGGTAGTCCTACGGACTCATCCTAAGTTTCTTCCTAAAGTTGTCTCACCTTTTCACCTCAATCAGGAGGTGGTTCTTCCGACCTTCTTTCCCAGGCCGCATGCCAACCGGGCTGAGATGGTCTTGCATACCCTGGACTGTAGGAGGGCGTTATCCTTCTACCTTGACGGTACGCGGGAGCATCCGAAGGCTGTTCAGCTTTTCGTTTGACCCCAATAAGTTGGGGCTCCCTGTCTCCAAGTGTACGTTGTCCATATGGGTCGCTGACTGTATCGCCTGGGCTTATGGGGCAGCCGGCCTCTCGTTGGAGGGTCGAGTCACGGCTCATCGTGTCAGGGCGAAGGCTGCGTCAGTGGCTCATCTCCGCTCTGTTCCGTTGGCAGACATCTACCGGGCCGCTACTTGGTCTTCAAGCCAGACTTTTGCGGCCCATTACTGCCTTGAGAGGGAGTCCCGCAGGGACATTGCTTTCGGACAGGCAGTACTCCATAATCTCTCTGGGGTTTAGGCAACTCCTATCCTCCGGCCGTGGTGTTGGGCTACTGGTCGGGGGCGTTCTCAGAGAAGATTCCTTCCTTCTGTGCTGATGAGCTCGAGGGAGCTCATTTTTCCGCTTGGGGTCTCCGGTAGCCTTAAGCTGGGGAGTCCCATATGTGAGGACTGACTTCCTGCTTGGTCCTGGAGAAAGAGTAGTTACTCAACTGTAACAGGTGTTCTCCAGGAGCAGCAGGAATCAGTCCTAACCACCCTCCCTCCTCCCCTTGGAGTTGCAGTCATATGATTTATTTTGCTAATTTTTTTGCTGTCTTTTAGCTATGTCATCAGACTGAGCAAGATGGCACCCTTGGGCGGGAAGGGGACCGCGCATGCACGCTGCAATTCCCAAAGGCTTTCTTTGAAAGCTGGGGAAATGCTCCGCACGAGGGCTCCGTCGGCGCCGACGTCACCCATATGTGAGGACTGATTCCGGCTGCTCCTGGAGAACACCTGTTACAGATGAGTAACTACTCTTTCTCTGGAGGGCCATGTCACAGCTCACAATGTGAGAGCCATGGCAGCCTCTATGGCTCATCTAAATTCTGTGTCCATCGACCAAATCTGTCGAGCGGCCACCTGGGCCTCGGTTCATACCTTTACAGCCCATTATTGCTTGGACAAGGACTCCCGCCGGGTTGCCTTGTTTGGTCAGGCTGTTCTCAAACACCTGTTCCATACCTAATCAACTCCTACCCCCCATCCCTGGTTGGATGCCAGAGATCTATAGGGGGAGGTAGAGCCCTTCTCAGGGGCTCACAACCTTGGGGATCTCCTTGGCATCTCTAGCTGGGGAGTCCCCATATGTGAAGACTCATTCCTGCTTGTTCCTGGAGATAGCACAGTTACTTACCTGTAAGAGGTGATCTCTGGGAACAGCAGGAATGTCTTCACAACCCACCCACCTCTCCTAGGAGTTGTATCTCTCTATCTTTCCTTTCCTTTCTCTCTCTCTTTGTCTCAGCTTAAAGCTCGAACTGGAGAGAGAGGCGGTTAGGAAAGGCGGGAAGGCAGCGCGCAGGTGCTGTGGGATGCTCCCAAAAGCTTTCCTTTTGGACGCTGGGGAGCGTTCCTGCGCAGGCTCCGTCGGTACCGACGATACCCATATGTGAAGACTTATTCCTACTGTTCCCAGAGATCACCTGTTACAGGTAAGTAACTGTGCTTTCCCTGCCCCCCTCTCCCTATTAATCCAGCAATCTGGCTTATCGGAATAATACACCAATGATATAGTGCACCACACTGCTTCTATCACCCCTGACATCTCTCCACTGAACTTCTGCCTCACACGTGTTTCAGATTGGCTTGCCTCTAATTTTCTTCATCTCAATGCTTCGAAGACATCTGCCTTTTGGTTCTCCTTTGGTAGCCTCTCCCCATCTCAGGCCCCCTCTGTATCCAGCTCCCCAATCTTGCTGGTCATGTCACTCCATTACATTGGTGTCACCTTGGATCCTGCCCTCTTTCCTTGAGCTTATTTCTCTGCTTTTGTAAGCTGCTGCTTTTTCTCCTTTAGATTGGAGCCCTCTATCCTTTTCTTACTACCTCTTTTCTTTCTACTCTTCTCCTATCCCTGGTTTATCTCCAGGAACAAGCAGGAATAAGTCCTCACATATGGGTACGTCGGTACCGACGGAGCCCGTGCGGGAAAGCTCCCCAGCTTCTTAGAATAGAAGCTTTTGGGACCTCCCACTGCACATGCGCACTGCCTTCCCGCCTTCCTGAACAGCTCTCCTCAGTTTCTCTTTTTCCGCGGAGCCAGCAGGTCGTGTTCCTGTCACCGCTGAAGAAATTGTTATTTTATTTGTTTCTTTAGACCGCGTACCTGCCTTCCCCATACCGATACCGGTATCGCCGGTCTTTTCTTTCTTTCTTTAAAAAATTATAATTCTTTTTTCTTATTTTTTAGCTTTTTGGTCACTTCAGAGAGGCCTCTCGGCCTACTCAATTTCTCCTCATGGAGAAGCCAGCCCCTGGATTTAAGAAGTGTACCAAATGTAATGCTGTTATTTCAGTCACAGACACCCATGAATGGTGTCTGAAATGTTTGGGGCCTGACCATTCCATACCGGACTGCCCATCTTGCTCCCACATGTCTAAACGTGGGCTGCAGAACCGGGCCAACAAATTCCATGTGCTGTTTGCTTCAGAGAATACAGCATCACAGTCATCCAGGTCTTCTTCTCCGGATGGATCTCAGGTAACCAAACCTTCTGTGGGCAAGTCCTCAAAGAGCAAATCTCCTTCAAAGCATCGAGAGGCTCTTAGCTTAGAACTTGAGGACCCTGCCCCAGCCAAACAACCCCGGCGGGAAGTCCAACTTCCAAAAACGCCAATTCAGGGGTCTCAGGTTGATATCGATGCTACGGCCTCGACAGATCACCTGTTAGCCTGCTCTGGGGTACCGGGTCACTCCGGTACCGACATCCAGGCAGCTATGGCGTCCATGGGCGATACTGTACAGTCCATGCAGCAGGCCGTCATGGCTTTCATTAAAGCTGCAACGCCATCGGTTCCGCTTTCAGCGGTTCCGGGCCCGATACCGGTATCGTCCGCCATGCCGGTATCGAGGCCGTCCACCTCTAAACGCAAGTCGGTACCGTATGGGCTTTCGCTCCATACCGGTTCCATACCCGATACGCCCGATATCGATACCGATCGGTACGCGTATCGTGCGTTAGAGGAAAGCACCGATTCCTCTGAGGATTTTCACTCCTCTGATTCTGCTGAGTTTTCACTCAACTTACCTGAGGAGCCCTCTTCTCCTAAAAGGAGAATGTCCCCTCCAGAGGATTTGTCCTTCCAGGACTTTGTTTTAGATATGGCTACAGCCCTTTCTATTACCACATCCTCTGAAAAGGAACCCAGATCCAAAAAACTGGATATTTTGGGATACTCAAAGGCCCCTAAGGAGGCAGTTACCCTGCCTATCCATGAAATCCTTCAAGAACAACTGATGGATTTCTGGGAAAATCCTTTGACTTTGTCTCCTTATTCCCGTAGGTTGGACACCATGTATAGGGTCCCTCCTTCTCCTGGTTTCCAAAAGACTCAATTGCCCCACCACTCTATTGTGGTGAAGTCTGCAATGAAGAAGATTAGGAGTACCAAAAGGCACTCTTCCACCCCTCCAGGACGGGAATGTAAGACTTTGGACTCTTTTGGTAGGAAAATTTTCCAGGCTAGTATGCTTATAGCCAGGATTAATTCCTACAGTCTCTATATGGGCATGTTCCTGGAGGAACTTGCCAAAAAGGTGCGGCATTTTGCCCCCTTTATCCCTGAGGATAAAAAGCAGGGATTCCTTTCCCTAGTGAAACAACTCTTAGAGGTTTCTAAGTTCTCTAATAGGGCAGCATATGATTCCTTTGAGGGAGCCAGTAGGGCTTCGGGCATTGCTATTGCAGCCCGACGTCTTGCTTGGCTCCAGGCCTCTGATCTGGAACCTTGGGTTCTAGATGGCTTACGGAATCTGCCCTGTACAGGTGAGAATTTATTTGGGGAAGAGTGGCAAATCAAAGCCACCCAGATGGATGCTGAAAATGCCACCTTGGAAAGACTTTCAAAGTCCACTTCAATTCCTACTAAGAAAAAGTCTTTTAAAAGGCCTTACTATAAGAAGGCCAGAGTTGCTTCAAATACTGGCCAGCAGTCTTCTCAACCTCGCTATACTGCTAAGCGTCAGCAATCCAAACAAGCACGAGCTAAGCCTGCAGCAGCTACTGTAGCTCAGCAGGCTCCAACCCCTCAGGGGTTTTGACTTGCTCCTAGGGAACTTGCCACTTCTGGTTCTAACACAACCAGAACCTCTCACCATACCCGGAAGGTTGGTTCACTTTGCTCCCAGATGGGAACAAATCACAACAGAACAGTGGACCCTCTCTATCATTCGAGAGGGTTACAAACTTCATTTCTCCAGCCTTCCTCCCCATCATATGGTGAGACCATTCAATTCTCCCCCATCTCTCCTAACCCTGTTGGGTCAAGAGGTTTCCTCTCTTCTTGCCCAAGGGGCCATAGAAGAGGTTCCTCTTCCTCAACAAGGGTCCGGTTTCTACTCCCCTTATTTTCTCATTCCAAAGAAGACAGGGGGATTCAGACCAATCCTAGATCTGAGAGAATTGAACAAATTTCTCTTCAAGGAGAAATTCAAAATGCTGTCTCTCGGCATTCTCCTTCCTTACCTCCAGGGTCAGGACTGGCTTTGTTCTCTAGACCTACAGGATGCGTATACACATATACTCATCCATCCATCCCACAGAAAGTATCTTCGCTTTCTGTTTCAGGGAAAACATTTCCAATACAGAGTACTCCCCTTCGGTCTAGCCTCTGCTCCAAGAGTATTCACAAAATGCATGGCAGTCGTAGCCGCATTTCTAAGAGGCATGGGAATCTTTGTCTTCCCATATCTGGACGACTGGCTCATCCGAGCTCCAACTCAGTCACAGGCCCAGATTTCCCTGGACCACACAAGGAGCCTTTTGCAGTATCTGGGACTGGTAGTAAACCTTCCCAAGTCCCAACTCATCCCTACTCAATCTCTAGAATTCATAGGGGCCCAGTTGGACACCATCACTGCAAGGGCCTACCTTCCACAGGTTCGAGGCCAGCGCCTCCTGAGTTTGGCCTCCCAAGCTCAGTCCAGCACTCACTTGACAGCCAGGGAAATGCTACGCCTACTGGGTCATATGGCCTCCACAGTGCATGTGGTGCCCTATGCTCGTCTTCATATGAGAGCAGCTCAATGGACCCTGGCCACTCAGTGGACTCAGGCGTCAGGAGCGCTCTCAGACCAAATACAAACCTCCGATCGTCTGTTTTGGTCCCTCCACTGGTGGACTTCCACCAAGAATCTGTTGTTGGGGGCTCCATTTCAACCATTGCTACCCCAAGCAACCCTCACAACAGATGCCTCCCAAACAGGGTGGGGAGCCCATCTGCAAACTCTCTCCACTCAGGGCACTTGGTCTCTACAGGAGACCACCCTTCATATCAATCTTCTGGAACTGCGAGCAATTTACCTTGCCCTCAAGGTCTTCCACTCCCTCCTAGCCAACCTCACTGTCCTAGTTCAGACGGACAATCAGGTGGCCATGTTTTACATAAACAAACAAGGAGGAACGGGCTCTCTGTCGCTTTGCAACGAAGCTCTAAGACTATGGGCCTTCGCCAGAGAGCATCAGATTCACCTGCTAGCAGTGTATCTCCCAGGAGTTCAAAACTCTCGGGCAGACAGGCTCAGTCGAGTTTTGCTGCCACACGAATGGTCCCTACATTTGGACCAAATAAACCGAATCTTTCAGGAATGGGGGACCCCGGACATAGACCTCTTTGCAAGTCCGTGGAATGCCAAACTTCCCCGGTTCTGTTCCAGAACTCCGTGTCAGGGAGCTCAGGCTACGGACGCCTTTCTCCTGAATTGGAATCAGGCATTCCTATATGCCTTTCCACCCATTCCTTTGATTCCCAAGACTCTGTTCAAACTCCAGAGGGATCATGGAACTATGATCCTCATAGCTCCACGCTGGCCACGCCAAGTGTGGTTCCCTCTACTTCTACAGCTCTCCCAGGGATCCTACTTGGATCTGGGAGCTGCGCCAGACCTCCTGTCTCAGGAGGAGGGGACTTTGTGGCACCCAAACCCCAAATCCCTTCACCTCAGTGCTTGGTTACTGAAGGCTTAAGCCTTCAAGACTTTCATCTTTCCCAACCAGTGAAAGATATCCTTTCTGCCTCTAGGAAACCCTCTACCAGGCGTTCCTATGCTTTCAAATGGAAACGTTTTTCCATTTGGTGTGCTCAGCAGGGTCTTGACCCTCTGGCACTTCCTTTGAATTCTCTTCTTGATTATCTCCTGCATCTATCCAATGCAGGCCTCAAGACGAATTCGGTAAGAGTCCATTTAAGTGCTATTGCAGCATCCTTGAAACATATAAATGGACAACCTATCTCCTCTCATCCTCTTGTTGCAAGATTCATGAGAGGCCTGACTCTCACTAAACCTCCCATCAGACCACCCCCGGTCGCATGGGATTTGAATCTAGTGCTCGGTCAACTTATGAAGCCACCTTTTGAGCCAATGTTTTCCACCTCCTTGAAATTTCTTTCCTGGAAGGTCATCTTCCTCATTGCAGTCACTTCGGCTCGCCGCATCAGTGAGCTGCAGGCTTTAGTGGCTAATCCACCTTACACAAGATTTCATCATGATAAGGTGGTCCTTAGGACGAATCCCCACTTTATGCCTAAAGTGGTCTCGCCTTTTCATCTTAATCAAGAGGTATATCTACCTGTCTTTTTTCCAGCTCCTCATGCATCCAATGCAGAGAGGAACCTTCATACTCTGGATTGTAAAAGAGCTCTCGCTTTTTACCTTAATAGGACTCAGCCACATCGAAAGTCTTCTCAACTTTTTGTGGCCTTTGATCCTTCCCATTTGGGACTTCCAGTCTCCAAGCGTACACTTTCCAATTGGATTGCTCAGTGTATTTTTTTTGCTTACCAGAGCAAAAACATTTCTCTGGAAGGCCATGTCACTGCTCACAATGTGAGGGCCATGGCAACTTCTATGGCTCATCTGCACTCTGTTTCCATAGATCAGATCTGTCGAGCCGCTACCTGGGCCTCGGTTCATACCTTCACAGCCCATTACTGTTTGGACAAGGACTCCCGCCGGGATGCCTTGTTTGGCCAGGCTGTCCTCAAGCACCTGTTCCATTCCTAAACAACTCCTGCCCACCTTCCCAGAATGGATGCCTGAGATCCATACGAAGATGGCGAACCTTTACAGGGGATCCCATGCATCTAAGCTAGGGAGTCCCCATATGTGAGGACTTATTCCTGCTTGTTCCTGGAGATAGCACAGTTACTTACCTGTAACAGGTGATCTCTGGGAACAGCAGGAATTAGTCCTCACAACCCACCCACCTCCCCTAGGAGTTGTATCTTTTATCTATCTATCTTCCTGTCCTCTCTCTGTTGACTCAGCTATAAACTCGAAACTGAGGAGAGCTGTTCAGGAAGGCGGGAAGGCAGTGCGCATGTGCAGTGGGAGGTCCCAAAAGCTTCTATTCTAAGAAGCTGGGGAGCTTTCCCGCACGGGCTCCGTCGGTACCGACGTACCCATATGTGAGGACTAATTCCTGCTGTTCCCAGAGATCACCTGTTACAGGTAAGTAACTGTGCTATATCGCGCCTTGAGTACTGTATTTCCATTCTTGCAGGTTTTCCCCAGTCCCATCTCTGCTGGTTTCGACTTTTTCAAAACACCGCTCCCAGGATCATCTCTCAACGCCACTCGCTATGACCATGTTACCCCATTGCTCATTGACATCCATTGGCTTCCTATCAGGGAACAGGTTCAGTACAAAATTCTCACCACAGTACACAAGGCTATCTACACCCACATCCCACACTACCTATCCAGTCTTCAATTCCATACTCTATCCTGCAGTCCCTGCTCTATTCACGTCAACCATCTTCCCTCCTTATCCCATACTCACTTCGAATCAATCCGCCACTCAGCCTTTTTTCTTTCTCTGCCCCTCCCTGTGGAGCTCTACCAACTCGCCTCCGACTTGAATCCTCTCAAAGTTTTTAAGTCCCTCTTAAGACTCACCTGTTCCTTGCTGCCTTTGACCTCCCACCTTTGCCCCTTTGACTCCTTAACGCTCCCCTTTTCTCCTTTACTTCCTTAGCTGTGTGATTGATTTTTGCAGTTCTTTTCCTTTTTCTTTGGCACTGCCGCCTTCCTGTATTTTTTGTCATTGTAAACCGCCCTGATGTAATAAAGGTGCAGTATAGAAAATTTGCAATAAAGAAAGATGGTGCCTGCTCAGTCTGCGTCTGGTTGCAGTGCAGCTTGTCCACTTTAGATTCCAGGAGGTGCGTAAGAGTCTTTCGTGGTTGATTTGTTACTTTGGGGCTAGCTCCTGGCTAGGAGAGCCAGCGTAGCTTGGTGGGAGTGTTTGATCACGAGGATCCTTCTGAAGGATTCGTAGCTGTCTTTTTGCCCTTTTTCTTTTCTTACTCACTTTTCTTTTATTTAAAAAAAAAAAAAAAAAGGGATAAAAGGTCTGAGTCTTGCACAGCTCCGTGTGGCTCCTTAGCACGTCCCTGATTGGGGAGTTCTCACTGCACCCTCCCCCCAACCACTACCCTCGCTCCCCTACAGTGGATTGTTGCCTGAATTTCGCTAGCAGGAAAAGGGGCTGCACCTAACCGTGAGCGTTTGCTGCAATTTCGCCTTTTCCGTTCAACATCTCTGGCCTGTGCAGGCTGCACACCATTTTTTCTTCCTTAAGTCCTACAGCTCCTGGTTAATTTAAGACTGATTTCAGTGCAGCTTGGCAGGCATAAATCCCAGGGAGTATACAAGATACTCCTCTGGTGGTTCTCTCTCTTCTGGGGTGAGCTCCTAGCTTCAAGAGCCAGTGTAACTAGATGGTGCGTTAGGGTCGGCGTCTTCCTCGTTGCCCTGATGCCTTGGCTGCAGTAAGTTGTGACAGTTCGCTGCTTGTTCATCTCTATACCACTTGCACAGCTGATCCAGTGGAGACTTCTTCCACTTCAGTGTTCTTGTTAACAGTTCCGGCTCCCGATGCAGTTTAAGGTTTGTTGCCACCTTCCACGTTGGGGATTATCAGCATGTCTTCTCCCAGGGTGCCTTCCTCCTTCTCCAGGCAGACCTGCTGTTCCCACGATACCGAATTGTACCATGGGACTGGCTCCTCTGGCCGACATGGAGTCTGCTCTCCTGTTTCCACAGTGCAGCGTGCCCAGCCACAGCAGCTATCTGACCCAGCGGCTGCAGATTTTTTTGCTCATCTTCCAAGATGTCTGGGGGCCTGGAAAGGGGGGGGGGGGGGGTGTCAAGGCCTTGTTCCATCTCAGCCAGGCCCATTTTCCATTGCTCCTCTGATAGACCCTGCAGGCAGTTCCCAAAAATGATCGAGAGGGCACTCCGAAGTCCTTTATTGACGTAAGGCAGAATCTTTTAGCGATGAGATCCCTGAGGATGTTTCCCACAATGACTCTGGTTCAGCTGCCTCCAACGCGGAGGAGGGGGAACTTTCAGGGGGAAGACCATAGCGACACTCGGGTGCATCTCTGTCACTGAGAGAAGATCCCCCCCCTCCCCTTGATTGTCCAGATTGCCACTGAACTGTGTATTCCAGATCTCTCTGGACCGGCTCAGACTCCCTCCATTTCTGATTCTGACATCAGGGGACCTTCCAGAGCCTTTCCTGCCGGAGCTTCCTCATGAAGGCCCAGCGATTGAGTAGCGTTTATGCCTGGTCACCAACAACCTTTAAAGTGGTTGTGGCTTCCTAGGGTCGATGGCTTGATCATGGTGGTCATCAAGTGTACCACCATTCCCATAGAAGTGGAGCAGCCCTTCAGGATCTGCTGGGCCGGAAGGTTGAAGGACTCCTTCAGACGGCCTTCTGTCTCCTTCCTAGCCCTTCAGGTGACATGTGGGGCAGCCTCTGTGCATGTGCCCTCCTCCGCTGGGTTCAACTTCTTCCTGAGGATGAGGTTTCAGCTTGCCTCGAATATCTGGCAGCCTTCTTGGTGAATGCCTTTTATGATCTTTAAGCCCTTCTGTATGGGGAGTTACAGCAGTGACAGTGGCTTGCCAGGGGCTATGGCTCAGAAATTGTTCAGTGAATGTCGCATCTAAGCAGCATTTAGCCAAATTGCCCTTTAGGGATGTGTTCCTATTTGACAAGCACTTGGGAAAGTTAGTCAAGGACTCAGTGAGGTCAAGCCCCAGTGGCTGCTGGAGGATAAGCCCAAGGGTTCCTTCAAGCACTCTTGTTTTTAGTCATTGGGGGTGTCATCTTCATTGCCAAAGTTCTGTGATTCTCATATCAGCTGAATAAGCAGACCCATCTCCTCTTTCAGAACCAGATCAAAGTCCCCAGTCCTTTCAAGGAGAGCTCCGAGCCTGTTCGTAGACTTCCATGGCGGGAAAGCACTCTTCCTCCTATCTCTCCTGCTGACTGTTACGGGGCCCATTCCTACTTCTTGTAAGTGGGAGGCCATCTGACAATTTTATTGTGAATGGGCCCATCTGACTACAGATCGTTGGGTGCTCAACATTATAAGACGAGGATATGTTTTATTCCACTCAAAAGGGTCAACTGCAGCTCGAGAGTTCCATGGTTCTGCATGGAAACTATGCGATCTGTTAGGCAGTCTGGAAGGATGAGTCCTCGCCTCTTTGGATTTGGCGAAGGCCTATGTTCACATTCCCATCTGGGAGGACCAGCAGCGCTTCTCCAGTTTGTGATCTTGGGGTTTCACTACCAGTTTTCTGCAGTGATCTTCAGCCTGGGCACCGCCTCTTGGATGTTCTCCAAGGTGATGGTGGTAGTTGTGGCGAGATTGAGTCATGAGGGCGTTTGCATACACCCCTACCTGGATGATTGGGCCAAGTCTTAGCCGGAAGCCATTCGGGTGCTGCGTAGAGTGATCCAACTCCTTGAATGGCTTAGCTAGGTCATCAGCAGCGAGAGCTGCCTGATGCCATCTTGGAAAATGAACTTTCTTGAGACTTGTTTCAAAATCTGCGTAGGCAGTCTTCCTTATGGAGAGCACTGGTGCAAGTTCCATGGCCCAACCATGGGACTTTTTTGGGAACTCCCACAGCTTGGGGCTACCTTCAGCTTTTGGGAGCTATGGCTGCAACCTTGCAGCTGGTGACCAGGGTGCAAGCACACATGGGTCCTCTACAGCAGGCCTTGTGGACTGGCTGGTTTCTGTGCTCAAACGACTATAGAGTCCACCTCCTGCTTCCCCTCTCATATCAACACAGCCTCCTCTGGTGGGCCTTTCTCGACAACATGTTGAAGAGGATGCCCCTCGAAACTCCAGCCCAGGTACTACTCACCACTGATGCCAATCTCTCCAGTTGGGAAGCTCACTGGCTTGGCTCAGTGTCGGTGGTCTCTGGTAGAAGCAAAATAGGCCATCCATTGCCTAGAGGCCAGGACCAACCATCTGGCATTGCTGCACTTAAGCGAGATGCTCCATTATGAGCACTCTGCAAGTCCTCTCAGGCAGAGCAACTGTGGTGGGTTATGCCAATAGCCAGGGTGGAACGAATTGCTCAAGAGTAGCTTGGGAAATATTGGTTTCTCTGCATGGAACTGCACATCCAAGTGCTTACAGCCCAGCACATTGCAGGTGAGGGCAGTTGGGAAAGCGGATTTCCTCAGCCATCACCTCCTTGATTCCAGGGAATGGGAGCTTGCCCTATGGACATTCAACCAGATAGTGGATTGATGGGGCTTCCTGGATGGGTGGACTGGATAGCAACAGCAGTTGGTGCCAAGGTCCTCTCCTTCAGTCATTGCTCAGAGCCCAAGTCCAAGAGGATGGACGGTACTGGTCCAGCCCTGGCCCCTGGATTCCCTCCTCTGTGTGTCCTGCGCCATGGGCTATGATACCTAGAGTCCTTTGGAGGATCGAGGGTCACCAGAGTCTGGTGATCCTGGTGGCCCCAGACTGGCCTCAATGGCTGGTGTACATGGACATAATCTTTTCTCCTTGCATTCCAGCCACTGTGCCTCGGGGGCATGAGGAGCTTAGAACAGCAGGGCTATCTAAGGCGTAAGAGCTCATCTCCAGGATAAAGCAGGAATGTAGAATTCACACTTGGGTATTGTCGGTACCGATGAAGCCTGCGCGGGAACGCTCCCCAGCGTCCCATAGGAAAGCTTCCCAACGTCCAATAGGAAAGCTTTTGGGAGCATCCCATTGTGCCTGCGTTGCTGCCTTCCTGCCTTTCCAACACTCCCTCTTCAATTTTTGGTTTTCCACGGAGCCGACAGGCAGCAAACCCTGTCGCTGCAGAAAATTTTCTTTTTGTGGTCCTGTCTGCCTTCACCGTTGACACGCCTATACCGGTACCACCAGTCTTTTCTTAATTTTCTTCTCTTCTTTTCTTAAAAAAAAAAAAAAAATCTTCTTTTTGGAGGGTCTGTCCCCTCTAGGTGCCAGGCGCCATTTTGGGCACTAGGCCCTCTTTTCTTTTAAAATGGAGAAACTAACTAGGGGTTTCAAAAAATGTTCAAAGTGTAGCGGTACCATTTCTGCTACCGACACCCATGAGTGGTGTCTTAAATGTTTAGGTCCTGACCATTTACCATCGGAGTGTCTCCTCTGTAGAAAGATGACCAAGAGAGGCCTGCAGAACAGAGCTGCAAAACTCAGCACCCTCTTTGCTGCAGATGCGATGTCCGTTGCATCGACGTCATCCAGGGCTTCATCTTCCTCCCATGGATCTCAAGTAACTAAACCCAGGTCTTCCAAGGGTAGATCTCCTTCGAAGCATCGAGATGCTACTAGCGTTGCCCTCGAGGAAAACATACCGGCAAAACAGCCCCGGCGGGAGGCCCCGGCCTCCAAAGTACTAACGGGGCTCCAGGATGTTCCAGAGGATTCCACCTTGGGAGAACTCCTGGTGCCATGTTCTGGTGTTGTAGCCACTTCCTCTGGTACCGACTTCCAGGCGTTGGCAGGGGCTATGGATCAACAAATCCTAGCCATCGAACGCAGTTTAGCATCTCCCTTAGCAGCCTCGGTACAGCTAAGACCACTTCAGACGGTTCCACAGTCATTGGTACCGGTACTGACCGCACCTGCTTTAACCGATGTGCTTCCCCCCCATGCTGGCTCTTGAATCAATATCCGGTATTGATGGCCTGGTATCAAGACAATCCGATGTAGACTTCGATCAATACCGGCATCAAGCAATGCAAGAACACCCGGCGCGGAGATATTTTGAGTCCTCCGATTCCGATGACTCTGACTCTACTGGTACCGGGGTGATTCTACCAGAGGATCCATCTCCTCCTCAACGCAGGATGTCTCATCCAGAGGACATGTCTTTTCAGGAATTCATACATGATGTAGCCCGAGGACTTTCAAGGTGACTCCTGAGAAGGAACTGAGAGCAGAAGAATTAGAAATTCATCAATATCTGGCAGCTCCTAAAGAAGCAGCTACCCTTCCCATTCACCGAATCTAGCATGATCTCATACTAAGGATGTGGGAAGCTCCTTTAATGGTGTCTCCACACTCTTGGAGACTTGATATCATGTACTGATTTCCACAGTGCCCTGATTGTCAGAAGACACAATTACCACACCATTCAATGGTAGTGGAATCAGCGATGCATAGGATCAAGAGTGATAAAACACATTCTCCAGGACCAAGCAGGAAGTCAGTCCTTACATATGGGTGACGTCGGCGCCGACGGAGCCCCCATGCGGAGCATTTCCCCAGCCTTTGGGAATGCAGCGCGCATGCGCGGTCCCCTTCCCGCCCAATGGACGTGTTTCGTTTTCACCCGAGGAAAAAGTTGATTTTTTGGCTTGGGACTGTGTTTTCTTCAGTTCAGCGCCGGTTTCCCTTTCCCACCTGGGCCCGGTGCGCCAGTATCGAGCCCAGACTTTTTTTGGTTTTTGCCCTTAGTGGCTAGTGTACGCACCTTTTTTCTATTTTTCACTGGCAGCCCTGTCGTTTGACCTCACAGGGGCCCTTTTTCCCCCGATGGCTGCCAACGGGTTTAAAAAGTGTGATCGGTGTAAGAAACTTGTCTCTCACTGACACACACGACTGCTGCCTCGGACCCAATCATGACCCGATGATCTGTGGCCTGTGTGGGAAAATGTCCTCGAAGGCATTGAGGAGCCGGCAGCACCAAAAAGAGAATCTTCTCTGACTCCGCGTCCAGATGGGCCCGGACTTCGTCAGAGGCCTCGACGTCTCGGGACTCCGATCCCGAGCATCGTCGGGGGTTCCTCTGAGAGGGGGTCTCCCTCACGGGAACATCGCAGGAAGAAGAAACCCGCGAGGGTGGCGTCAGTGGACGCACTTGGTTCCTCCAGGGCCAGGTCGCATAGCCCTGAGCACCGTCCCGGGTCTTCGGAGTCAGAGCGGCCTGCTAAACAACCTCGTGTAGAGACAGAGTCCCCGGGTCACGTGAGTACTGTAGTCCTTGTGGACTCTCCTCTGGGGGAGCCGACGTTGGGCCCGATGCCATCAGGGCCCGAGTCGGGGGCTGCTGAGTCTCCTGAGCTCGGACTCAGGTTGATGGCCTTGGAGAGCAGCTTGGCTGCCTTCATGGAACAGCAGCGGGCACTGATCGCCGGTCTCACCGGTGCATCTGTCCCAACCACCGGGACATCGAGGTCCAAGTCGACCCCGGAGGCCGAGCTGATCCTCGAGTCCATGCTCTCTCGAGTTGATCCTTGGCCAAGGTCTCCCTCGGCCTCTCGTTTGGGACCGATGTCGTCGACGCCGGTACCCTCGGCGTCAGGGCGGATGGCATTGGTGCTTGCCCGACCGGAGCCGCTCGATTCCTCCTCCGAGGGGGTCAGGCTGGGAAATGGAGGATGAGGAGTCCCCAGACACATTTCGGACCCAGTGTGTCCCTTTGGACTCACCGGAGAAGGTCCCCCCCGGAGGACACTCTGTTCTCGGATTTCGTGCGGGACATGGCCAAGGCCTTGGCCTTCCCCGCGGATCCCGAGGAGGAGCCTCGAGCCGAAGAGCTCGAGGCCCTGCAGTATGACTCTCCTCCCAAGGAGGCCTTTACTGTACCGGTTCCTCCGATGCTGAAACGGTTGCTCTTCCGCATGTGGGAGGTGCCAGCCTTGATGCCGGTTCTGAGCAAGCGGGTCGATTCCATCTATCGAGTCCGCAAGAGCCCCGGGTTCTAAAAGGCACAGCTACCGCACCACTCCATGGTTGTGGAATCGGCCATGCATCGTCTGACGAGTCAGAAGATGCACTCCTTGGTGCCTCCCGGCCAGGAGGCCGGAACCTGGATGCCCTTGGTAGAAAGTGCTTCCAGGGCTCAATGCTTGCTTGCCGTGTCCAGATCTACCAGCTGTACATGGGCATGTACCTTCGAGACCTGGCAAAGGAGATTGCCTGGTTCTCTGCTGGTCTCTCCGAGGAACCTTTGCAGAGGTTCAAGGCCCTGTCATCGGGGATCCGGGAGTGCTCGAAGTTTCTTGAGCAGCCTATGATGGCTTAGAGGCTTCGGCCCAAGTAGCCGCGGCCGGCATTGGTGCACGCCGTCAGGCCTGGCTACAGTCATCGGACCTCGAGCCATGGGTACAGGACAAGTTGGTCGATGTCCCCTGCCGAGGTGAAAACCTCTTTGGCAAGCCCATGACTGAAAAGGCGGCAGAACTTGAGTCTGAGACTCTCACCCGGACTAGGCTGTCCAGGAAAACCTCTGCCCCTTCTCAGAAGAAGGGCTCGGGGAAAAAAGACCTTTTACCCGAGGAAGTCATCTGCCTACAAATCATACCCACACTTTCAGGCGTCTGTAGCTCCCCAACAGGGTCAGCAGGCCAAGGGGCAGGGACATGGGCCCCGTAGGCAGAAAACCCCCAAGCCACCAGCTCCGGCTCCTGCACAGCAGGGAGCGGGGTTTTGACTTCAGTGGCATAGCCTCAACTCCTCAGCTGGCCCATATCAGCACAGGAGGCCGGCTGACCCTGTATGCCCACAGGTGGTCAGCCGTAACAAGGGATACCTGGGTGCTAAGCATAGTCCAGAGAGGCTATCTCCTCCACCTCTACCACGTACCTCCCTCCTACTTTCCAGGGGAGCCTCCAAGACTCCCTCTGCACAGGGATTTACTCGTACAGGAGTTGGCAGGTCTTCTAAAGGAGCAGGCGGTGGAACCGGTGCCCCACCACCTGAGAGGTCAAGGCTTCTATTCCAGGTACTTTCTGGTACCAAAAAGGACAGGAGGCCTCGGGCCCATCCTAGACTTACACAATCTCAACAAGTTCCTGGAGAGGGAGAAGTTCAAGATGCTTACCCTTGGAATCCTGCTGCCCTACCTCCAGCAGGGAGATTGGCTATGCTCCTTAGACCTAAAGGATGCGTATACTCACATCCTTATTCATCCAGACAACAGACAATATCTCTGATTTGTAGTGGGAGAAAACCATTAGCAGTACAGGGTACTCCCTTTTGGCCTAACCTCCACCCCCACGGTTTTCACCAAGTGCCTGGCGGTGATGGCGGCCTATCTCAGAGTTCAAGGACTCTGTCTTTCCATACCTGGACGACTGGCTCATCGGGTCAGTCTCCACAGGAAACCAATCAAGCCACCCTCCGTACCTTGTCTCTTCTCCAGCATCTGGGATTTGTCATAAACTTCGCAAAGTACGCTTTGTGCCCCTCACAAAACATGGAGTTCATAGGAGCAAGACTAGACACCCTTCAAGCGAAGGCCTTTTTACCTGTGGACAGGGCCAACAGACTGATAGATCTGGCCCGACAGTTCCACCGCAATTCTCTAGTCTCTGCCAGACAATTCCTAAGGCTGTTAGGCCACATGGCATCCACGGTCCATGTAACTCCAAATGCCCGTCTGCACATGAGGCCTGCTCAGTGGGGCCTAAGGGCTCAGTGGCTACAGGCCACGGGAAACCTGACAGACAAAGTGAGGGTCTCCCATCTACTGGCAGATTCTCTGCAGTGGTGGCTTCATCTTCCGAATCTACTGCAAGGGGTGCCTTTTCAAGCACCTCCACACTCTCAAGTGCTGACAACCGTTGCTTCTCTTCAAGGTTGGGGTGCACATTGCCTGGGAGCATGCACTCAGGGCCTGTGGTCTCCTTGGGAGGCCACACAGCCAATCAATTTCCTAGAGCTCAGAGCAATCCGCTTAGCCCTGCGGACTTTCTCTCATGTCCTCTCTCACCAGTCCGTCTTAGTTCAGACGGACAATCAAGTTGCTATGTTCTGTATGAACAAGCAAGGAGGCACAGGGTCTCGACCTCTTTGTCAGGAAGCACAGGACCTGTGCTCCTGGGCAGTCAAGCATGGCATACTTCTCAAGGCGGTCTATCTCCCTGGACAGGAGAATTACTTGGCGGACAAGTTGAGCAGGATCCTACAGCCACACGAATGGCAGTTGAATCCTCTGGTGGTTCAAAAGATCTTCCTAAAATGGGGTCTTCCCACCATGTATCTGTTTGCCAGTCCACTGAACTGTCAGCTGCCCAGGTTCTGCTCCAGACAACTGCATCCTTTGAGTATCAGTGGATGCTTTTCTCATACCATGGTCTACAGGCCTTCTATATGTTTCCTCCCACGCCTCTAGTGCCCAAAACACTGTTCACAGTGATCCGGGACAATGCCTCGGTGATACTGTGGCCCCCAGATGGCCAAGGCAACCGTGGTTCCCACTTCTTTTATAGCTGGCGGTGGACGCTCCTCTTCCTCTGGGGATGCAACCCGATCTCCTGTTTCAGGAGCAGGGATCTCTTACACCCCAATCTCCAGTCCCTCAATCTGATGGCCTGACTGCTGAAAGGGTAGTTCTAGCACCCTTGCTGCTGCCTAGAGAAGTGGAGGATGTGGTCTTGGCCTTTAGGAGGCAGTCCACTCGGAAGGTATATGCTCTTAAGTGGCGTAGGTTCTCCACCTGGTGTGCCCAGCAAAAGGAAGATCCTTTCTCATGCCTGGTACCAGTGGTGCTGCAGTATTTGCTGCACCTGTCCAATCTAGGCCTTAAATCCAGCTCTGTTAGGGTCCACCTAAGTGCTCTCTCAGCGCACCACTCACCGGTGGAGGGTCAGTCTCTCTCAAGCCATCCTTTGGTAGCTCGCTTCCTCAGAGGCCTGCTTTTGCTTAAGCCTCCAGTTCGTTCACCTGCCCCTGAGTGGGATTTGAATGTGGTCTTGCAACAACTTACTTGCCCACCATTTGAGCCTATGGCTACTTGTCCTTTGCACTTTCTTTCCTGGAAAGCGTTGTTTTTGGTAGCTCTTACCTCAGCAAGGTGAGTAAGTGAGCTTCAAGCCCTGGTGTCCGAGGCACCATACACTAAGTTCTATAGGAACAGAGTAGTCTTACTGACTCACCCTAAGTTCCTTTCAAAGGTTGTCTCCTCCTTCCGCCTCAATCAGGAGGTGGTTCTTCCAACTTTCTTTCCCAGGCTGCATGCCGGCCAGGCTAAGATGGTCTTGCATACCCTGGACTGTAGGAGGGCGTTGTCCTTCTACCTTGACCGTATGCAGGGACACCAAAGAGCTGTTCAGCTCTTCGTGTCTTTTGACCCTAATAAGTTGGGGTTACCTGTCTCCAAGCATACACTGTCCATTTGGGTAGCAGACTGTATCGCCTGGGCGTACAGGGCAGCCGTTCTCTCCTTGCAGGGTCGAGTTACGGCTCACCGTGTCAGGGCGAAAGCTGCGTCAGTGGCTCATCTCCGCTCTGTTCCGTTGGCAGACATTTGCCAGGCCGCTACTTGGTCTTCAAACCAGACTTTTGCAGCCCACTACTGCCTCGAGAGAGAGTCCCGCAGGGACAGTGCTTTCAGACAGTCGGTACTCCATAATCTCTTTGAGGTATAGGCAACTCCTACCTTCCGGCCGTGGTGTTGGGCTACAGTTCGGGGGCGTTCTCAGAGACGATTCTTTTCACACATGCTGAGGTTCTAGAGGGAGCTCATTTTTTCAGCTTTGGGTCCCCGGTAGCTTTAAGCTGGGGAGTCCCATATGTGAGGACTGACTTCCTGCTTGGTCCTGGAGAAAGAGTAGATCTCCAGGAACAAGCAGGAATGAGTCTTCACATATGGATACATCGGTACCGACAGAGCCTGCGCGGGAACGCTCCCCAGCGTCCAATCAGAAAGCTTTTGGGAGCATCCCACAGCGCCTGCGTGCTGCCTTCCCGCCTTTCCAACTGTCTCTCCTCAGTTGTTCGTTTTTCCGCGGAGCCAGCAGGTCGTGTTCCTGTCACCGCAGAAGAATTTCCTTATTTTTTTTCTTTTTATTTTCTGTCTCATCTGCCTTCCTCGACGCTATACCGGTACCGCCGGTTCTTATTCTTTTCTTTTAAAAAAAACAACAACACCTTTTTTCCATTTTTCTTCAGGTGTACTTCAGTTTTGGGCCTTAGGCCCAAAACCCTTTTCCTTAAATATGGAAAAGCCTGCCTCAGGATTTAAGAAGTGCACAAAATGTGGCGGTACTATCTCCGTCACAGACACCCATGACTGGTGTCTAAAGTGTTTAGGCCCTGACCATTCCATTAAAGATTGTGTGTCCTGTTTCATGATGTCTAAGAGGTCAACAGAACCGAGCTGCCAAGCTCAGTACCCTGTTTCCCTCTGATGCAGCTTCGGTGGCATCGATGTCTTCCAGGGCTGCTTCTTCCTCACATGGATCTCAGGTAACTAAACATAAATCCAGCCGGTCCTCGAAGGGCAAATCTCCTTCTAAGCATCGAGATGCCCCTGGCTTTGCCCTCGAGGATTCTGCACCGGCAAAATTACCCCGGCGGGAGGCTTTGGCTTCTAATACATCATCGGGGTTCCAGGATGATCTAGATGGCGTGGCCTCAACAGATCTCCTGGTGCCATGCTCTGGGGTACCAGTGGCTTCCACCGGTACCGACTTCCAGGCATTGGTGGCGTCGATGGATCAGAGGATTCTGTCCATCGAATGCAGTCTGGCGGCTTTCCTTGTGGCATCGATGCCCGTGGTACTGCAACAGACTACTGCAACAGACTACTCTGCAGCCCTCCGGTACAGATACCCCAGTACCGGTGATTCCCGATACCGATCCCAGTCTGTACGGGTATCGGACTTTGCAAGAGCATCCTGACAGACGATACTTCGATTTCTCTGACTCTGAGGATTCTGAATTGTCTGTCGATGCAGCGATGCTTCTTCCACAGGAGGAATCCTCTCCTAAACGAAGGATGTCTCCTCCAGAGGACTTGTCTTTTCAAGACTTTATCAGAGAGGTGGCTCGGGGCCTCTCTATTACAGTAGCCCCAGAGTCAGAGCCTAGAGCTAAGGAGTTAGATATTCTACAATATCCTAAAACTCCCAAAGAGGCAGCTACCTTGCCTATTCATGAGATTCTGTATGATCTCATGTTAAGGATGTGGGAAGCACCTCTAACCACCTCTCCTCATTCTCGCAGGTTGGACACCATATATTGTGTCCCTCCTTGTCCTGGTTTCCATTAAACTCAGCTTCCTCACCACTCTATTGTGGTTTAGTCTGCAATGAGAAAGATTAGAAGTGCCAAGAGACATGCCTGTAATCCTCCAGATCGTGAATGTAGAACCCTGGATGCTTTTGGTAGAAGTCTTCCAAGCTTCCATGCTTGCTGCGAGAATTAATTCTTATAGTCTCTACATGGGAATGTTCTTAAAAGAAGTCACTGAACAATTGCAGACTTTAAGCCCTTTTATGTCTGACAGTAAAAGGCAAGAATTTCTCACTGGGCTCAAACATGCCCAGGATATCTCCAAATTCTCCAACCGTGCAGCTTTTGACTCCTTTGAATGCGTAAGCAGAGCCTCAGCTATAGCTATAGGTGCATGTAGGCTTGCTTGGCTTCAAGCATCTGATTTGGAGACCTGGGTCCAAGATGAATTGGGAAATATCCCTTGTACAGGTGAGAATCTGGTAAAGATTGGCAAGCAAAAGCCAATCAAATGGATGCTGAAAATTCTGCTTTGGATAGACTATCAAAATCTACTGCTGCTCCTGCTAAGAAAAGGTTGTTTAAGAAAACTCCTTTTTCTAAAAAGGGAAGATCCTATCCTGCTTATAGTCAGAGAGCATCTTCTGCAGCTCAGTTTCCTTCCAAACGTCAGCAATCCTCCAAACAGACCAAGGCAAAGGCTGCAAGGCCTGCTCCAGCCCAGCAATCTCAGCCCCCTCAGGGTCTTTGACTCTCTGCTAGAGAACTTAGCCTTCCTGGCTCTAGAATGACCAGAGCTTTCCACCATTCCAGGAAGGTTATGTCACTTTGCTCCCAGATGGGGGCAAATCACAGCAGAGCATTGGACACTCACCATCATAAGAGAGGGGTACAAACTTCATTTTTCCAGCTTGCCCCTTCTTACAAGAGTGCACCAGTTCAATTCTCCAACCTCCCTCCTCAGCCTGTTAGAGCAGGAGGTTGCCACTCTTCTAGCCCAGGGAGCAATAGAGGAAGTGCCTTCTCAACAACAGGGCACAGGGTTCTACTCCCCCTATTTTCTTATCCCAAAGAAAACAGGGGGCTTCAGACCCATTTTAGATCTCAGAGTTGAATAGATTCCTAGTCAAAGAGAAATTCAAGATGTTTTTTCTAGGAACTCTGCTGCCATACCTTCAGAGTCAGGATTGGCTTTGTTCTCTAGATCTCAAGGATGCGTACACTCATGTTCTCATCCATCCAACTCAAAGAAGGTTCCTTCGGTTCCTTTTCCAGGAGAAGCACTATCAATACAGAGTGCTCCCCTTTGGCCTGGCCTCTGCACCAAAGGTGTTGACGAAATGCATGGCAGTGGTTGCTGCTTTTCTGCGCACCCTGGGAATATTTGTCTTCCCTTATCTGGATGACTGGCTCATTCGAGCTCCCACTCAATCAGAAGCCAAGACTTCTCTAACCTGCACAATGCATATCCTTCAATATTTAGGGCTGGTAATAAACATCCCAAAATCCAATTTGATCCCTACTCAGTCCCTGGAGTTTATAGGGGCGCTACTGGATACCACAAAGGCAAGGGCCTATCTTCCCCAGGCCCATTGCCTTCGCTTGATGCAGTTAGCTTCTCAAGCAGAGTCAAAACCCCTTCTAACTGCTCGAGAAATGTTAGTTGCTAGGCCACATGGCATCCACCGTTCATGTGGTACCAATGCTCGCCTTCACAGCTCAGTGGACTTTATCCACCCAGTGGACCCAGGCATTAGGCTGCCTGTCAGACAAAATAGGAAACACAAGTCGCCTCATTTTGTCCCTCCAGTGGTGGAAGTCCTCTCAGAACCTGTTGCTGGGGTGTCCTTTTCAACAGCCTCTACCCCAGGCAACTCTTAAAACAGATGCTTCTCCAATGGGCTGGGGAGCTCATCTTCAGGACCTCTCCACCCAGGGCATCTGGTCCCCACAGGAGACTTGTCTACATATCAATCTCTTAGAACTCAGAGCAATCTTCCTTGCTCTGTGTGTTTTCCACACCCTGCTCAACCACAAAGACAGTCCTTGTCAACACGGACAATCAGGTAGCCATGTTCTGTATAAACAAGCAGGGAGGAACTGGCTCTCTGTCGCTTTGCAACGAAGCTCTGCGACTGTGGGCCCTCACCAGAGAGCATCATATTCATCTTCTGGCAGTCTATCTTCCAGGTGCTCAAAACTCTTGGGCAGACAGACTCAGTTGAGTTCTGCTTCCACACGAGTGGTCCCTACATATGGACCAGGTATCCAAGATTTTTCAAATTTGGGGAACCCCGGACATAGACGTCTTTGCAAGTCCGTGGAATGCCAAACTTCCCCGGTTCTGTTCCAGAACGCCGGCTCAGAGGGCTCAGGCAAGGGATGCTTTCCTCCCCCATTGGGGTCAAAATTTCCTCTATGCCTTTCCACCCATTCCCTTAATTCCCCAAACCCTGTTCAAGCTTCAGAGGGACAGAGGCCACATGATTCTCATAGCTCCATATTGGCCACGGCAAGTGTGGTACCCTCTGCTTCTACATCTCTCTCAAGCTCCCTCCCTAGAGTTAGGGTCTGCTCCAGACCTCCTCTCTCAGGAGGACGGAAAGTTGTGGCACCCCAATCCCTAGTCTCTGTATCTCAGGGCTTGGTTGCTGAAGGCCTAGATCTCCAGGATCTTCCTCTTTCTTAACAAGTGAGATGTTCTTTATGCTTCCAGAAAACCTTCCACTAGACGTTCTTATGCCTTCAAGTGGAAAAGGTTTACCATCTGGTGTTCTGGAAAGCTTAACCCCCGTTCAATACCTCTGGAATCGTTGCTGGAGTATCTCCTCCACTTGTCTAATGTAGGCCTTAAGACAAATTCAGTAAGAGTCCATTTGAGTGCTATTGCAGCTTCCCTCAAGCCTCTAATTGGACAACCTGTTTCCTCTCATCCCCTTGTGGCAAGATTCATGAGAGGCCTCCTTTTAACAAAGCCTCCCATTAGACCACCTCCGGTGGCATGGGACTTAAATTTGGTTCTTGGTCAGCTTATGAAGCCGCCTTTTGAACCTTTAGCTACTACCTCCTTGAAATAACTTTCTTGGAAGGTTATCGTTCTCATTGCAATCACATCAGCACGCCGCATCAGTAAATTGCAAGCACTAGTAGCTAATCCACCTTATACAAGGTTCCATCATGACAAGGTTGTCCTTAGGACTAATCCACACTTTATGCCTAAGGTGGTCTCGCCTTTTCACCTCAACCAAGAGGTCTACCTACCTGTCTTTTTTCCAGGGCCTCATGCATCAAGTGCAGAGACGAATCTTCATACCCTGGACTGTAAAAGAGCTCTAGCTTTTTAGTTACAAAGGACACAACATAGAAAGTCTTCTCAACTCTTTGTTGCTTTTGATCCTTCTCATTTGGGACAACCAGTCTCCAAAAGAACACTTTCCAACTGGATTGCCCAATGTATTTCTTTCGCCTATCAGAGCAAGAACATTTCTCTGGAGGGCCATGTCACAGCTCACAATGTGAGAGCCATGGCAGCCTCAATGGCTCATCTGAACACTGTGTCTATCGACGACATCTGTCGAGCAGCCACTTGGGCCTTGGTTCATACCTTCACAGCCCATTACTGGTTGGACAAGGACTCCCGCAGGGATGGCTTGTTTGGTCAGGCTCTTCTCAAACACCTGTTCCATACTTAATCAACCCCTACCCACCATCCCTCAGGGGATGCCAGAGATCCAGGTGGGGAAGTGCAGCCCTGTCCCAGGGACACACAACTTATGGGCTCTCTCCCTGGCATCAAAAGCTAGGGAGTCCACATATGTGAAGACTCATTCCTGCTTGTTCCTGGAGATAGCACAGTTACTTACCTGTAACAGGTGATCTCTGGGAACAGCAGGAATAAGTCTTCACAACCCACCCACCTCCCCTAGGAGTTGTCTCTCTCTCTCTATCTCTCTTCCTTTCCCTCTCTCTCCCTCTTTGTCTCAGCTATAAAACTCAACTGAGGAGAGACAGTTGGAAAGGCGGGAAGGCAGCACGCAGGTGCTGTGGGATGCTCCCAAAAGCTTTCTGATTGGACGCTAGGGGAGCGTTCCCGCGCAGGCTCCGTCGGTACCGACGTACCCATATGTGAAGACTTATTCCTGCTGTTCCCAGAGATCACCTGTTACAGGTATGTAACTGTGCTTTACTCACCTGTAACAGGTATTCTGCAGGAGCAGCAGGAATCAGTCCTCACAACCCTCCCTCCTCCCCTTGGAGTTGCAGTCATAATTTATTTTGTTTTTTTGCTGTTTTTTTAGCTATGTCATCAGACTGAGCAAGATGGCACCCTTGGGCAGGAAGGGGACCACGCATGCGCGCTGTATTCCCAAAGGCTTTCTTTGAAAGCTGGGGAAATGCTCTGCATGGGGGTTCCGTCGGTGCCAACGTTGCCCATATGTGAGGACTGATTCCTGCTGCTCCTGGAGAACACCTGTTACAGGTGAGTAACTCGCTTTCTTCCAATCCTCCAGGCCGTGAAGGGTGTCGGATTGAAAGCATCGATTTTATCAGCCAGGGTCAGCTCTTGCATTCTCTACATGGGAATGTTTCTCAAGGAGGTTACAAGGGATCTAGAGCTTATAGCTCCGCTTCTCCCTGATGATAAAAGGACAGACTTCCTTACCCTGAACTCTGGGGATATTTGTCTTCACCTACTTAGACGACTGGCTCATCTGAGCATCAACAGATCCAGAAACCAGCTTTGCGCTCTCCCACACGATGCAAATCCTGCAGTACTTGGGACTGGTCATAAACCTCTCAAAATCCCATCTATATAAATCCTTTTAAATAAATAAATAAATAAAATAAATAGAGTTCATAGGGGCTCTTCTCAACACAAGGCAGTCAAAGACTTTCCTGCCACAGCCATGTTGTCTTCAAATACTCCAGCTGGCTTCTCAAGCAGCTATGAAAACTCTTAACTGCTCGAGAAATGCTTCAGCTGCTGGGGCATATGGCATCCACAGTCCATGTGGTTCCCTATGCTTACCTTCACATGCGGGCAGCCCAATGGACCCTATCCTCTCAGTGGACACAGGCCTTGGGTCCCCTATCAGACAAAATTATAAACTTGACATGTCTCATTTCATCCCTACAGTGCTGTCAATCGCTGGAAAACCTCGTAGGCTCTCCCAGCAGCCACTACATCAAGCCACCTTGACGACAGATGCGTCCAAGTCAGGCTGGGGGGCTCACTTGGACCATCTCTCCACCCAGGTTTTATGGACCCAGGAAGAGGCTTGTCTTCACATAAACCTCCTGGAACTCAGAGCCATCTTTTGTGCTCTTCAAGTGTTCCAAACCCACCTCAGCTACAGGACAGTTCTGGTCCAGACCGACAATCGAGTAGCCATGTTCTTTGTGAACAAACAGGGTGGGATGGGGTCTCAAGCCTTGTGCAGTGAAGCTCTACACCTCTGAAACTTCGCTTTCCATCGGGGGATGACCCTACGAGCGGTCTACCTCCTGGGCCACGAGAACGTCCTTGCGGACAAACTCATCAGGATCGTCCTTCAAGAATGGCGGCTATACTCAGAGATGAACAACTTGTTCCATCAGTGGGAGACCCCGACCGTGGACCTGTTTGCCGGCCCGTCAAACACACAGCTCCCCTGCTTCTGCGACCCGGTCCCGCACCCCAGCAGGGAGTCGTGGGAAGCATTACTTTTGAGCTGGACCTCTGGGCTTCTCTATATGTTCCCTCCCACTCCTCTCATTGCGAGGACCCTCCACAAAGCTCAGCAAGAACGAGCGTCTGATACTCGTTGCTCCTTCGTGGCCTTGACAACCGTGGTTCCCACTCCTGCTCTGGCTTGCATCCGAGCCTCTGGTTCACCTGGGCTGTGCCCCAGCCCTGCTAACGCAGGAGGAGGGGCAGGTGCTACACCCGAACCTGGCCATGTTGTTCCTTACGGCCTGGCGGCTGAACGGGTCTCCCTAGCCATGCTAGACCTCCTGGAGGAGGTTGAGGAGATCCTCCTTGCGTCGAGGAAGGACTCGACGAGACGAGCTTATGCCTTCAAGTTGGGACGCTTCTGTCTGGTGCTCCGAGGTCCAGATCGACCCTTTCTCATGTCCCACCCGTTGGGTTCTCCAGTACCTTCTCCCATATTTCGAAGGAGGGGCTGAAGGCGAACTCTGTCAGGGTACACTGAGTGCCATCTCGATGAATCACCTCCCCATAGAGGGCAAACCCCTTTCGGAGCAGCCCTTGGTCTCCTGCTTTGTGCGGGGCCTCTTGCTGTCCAAACCTCCCATCTGGCTTCTTCCGGCGGAGTGGGACCTGAACATAGTGCTCATGCAGCTTACACATTCACCCTTCGAGCTGATGGCAACGTACTCGCTTTGGCACCTATCCTGGAAGGGTGGTGGCTTTGACCTCGGCCTGCCGAGTCAGTAAGCTCCAGGCTCTCATGGCTGAAGCCTCTTACACCAGGTTCTATAGGAACACTTTGGTCCTCCTTACCCAACCCAAGTTCCTACCGAAGGTTGTCTCGGATTTTCATCTCAATCAGGAGATAGTCTTGCCGATTTTCTTCCTGAGACCCCATGCCGACCAGGCGTCTGCATCTTGCATACACTCGACTGCAAGAGGGCTCTTGCCTTCTATCTGCAGCGCACCTAGCCTCATTGCAAGTCTGGCTGGCTCTTCGTGACCTACGATCCCAATCGCCTGGGGCAGGCAGTCACAATAAACACCATTTCTATCTGGGTGGCAGACTGCATTGCCTTCGCTCACGTGAAGGCGGGCGCCCCGCTGGATCGGCGAGTCACCGCACACGGCGTCCGAGCCAAGGCAGCTTCGGTAGCTTTGCTACGCTCAGTGCCTCTGATGGATATCTGCTGGGCTGCGGCAAACACTTCTGCATGGAGAGGGAGTCCCACCAGGACAGTGCCTTCAGCAAGGCTGTACCCCATAATCTGTTCGGGTTATAAGCAACTCCTGCGCTCCGATCCTTCTCGATGGCTACAGAGGGTTTTGCCCCGGGGACCCGAGGACTTGGGCTCCTTCAGGCATCGACTTCTGCTCACGCCTTCGCGGAGGCGTTTTTTTGATTACAGGTTCGGTAGCCTGTAGCTTGGGAGTCCCATAAGTGAGGTCTGATGTCCTGCTTGTTCCTGGAGAAGGCATAGTTACTCACCTGTAACAGGTGTTCTCCAGGGGCAGCAGGCATCAGTCCTCACTACCCTCCCACCTCCCCTGATGAGTTGCTGGATTTTTATCCTTTCCTTGCCATCTGCTTGGTAGGGCTCAAGCTAAGGGACCTCACTGAGCAAGATGGCACCCTTGGATGGTGAAAAGGACCACGCATGCATGGCAGCAATCTCAAAGGTTTTCTTTGAAAGCTGGGGAATTGCTCTGCGTGGGTTCCGTCAGTGCTGGCGTCACCCATAAGTGAGGAATGATTTCCTGCTGTCCCTGGAGAACACCTGTTACAGGTGAGTAACTATACTTTCCCTGTTGAAGGCGAGGTGGTGCTCCACCTCATTGGCGTATGCCTGGATTTGGTATCTTTTGAGAAACTGGTGGTGTTGTTCACATTTTGGAGGGGGTCTTGGTCCCCCTCAATTCTAGCCTTCCTTCAAGAGGAAGTTGAAGGGTTTGTCAAGCTCAGTCAGGGTGCAGGTAGAGGCACTTTCCTGTTTTTGCAGTCCGGTAGCGGGCTGTAGGCTGACTGTGCACCAGGATGTGGGCCACTTTCTCAGGGGTTCGGACTCTTGTCCACCAGTACACCCCATAGTCCCGCCATGGGACGATGCTCATTCTCGAAGTGCTCATGTCTCTGCCCATCGAGCTGCTCAGGTGGGCTACTGTCAAGAATCTGTCCTTGAAAACGGTGTTCTTGGTAACTATCACTTCTGTGTGGCAGATTTCAGAATTGCAGGTGCTTTCCTGCTATGATCCCTTATTGACATTCTCTGCTGAAGGGGTGATCTTTTGCCGTCCCGCCCCCTCATCTTGCCCAAGATGCTCTTTCCCTTTCATCACAATCAGGTGCTATTTTTGCTGGACATTTCGCCAGACCAATGCACCATATCAGATAAGGGCTTGCGTGTTTTTTTGTGGACATCCGTTGTGCAGTCTTGCAGTACTTGAAAGCGACTAATTTCTTTAGGTCTTTCCGATCACCTTTGTCCTTTTCGTCGGTCCCCAGAAGGAACAAGCAGCATCCAAGGAAACTCTAGGTCTCTGGATCAAGGATGCTATTGCTTCAGCCCACTTGATGCAGGGTAGGCCTGTTTTCTCCAGGCCTCAAGGCTTATTTGACTCGGGCCCAGCAGCTTCTTGGGCGGAGTCTTCTCGTCGTCTAGTTTGCGGTCCGATCACCTTGAAATGTTTTTTTCAAGCTAAGTGTGACATACAGGGGCCGGGCCGCAGTTGCATTTGAAAACGTATTTTCTGCTACAATTTGTGTTTAAACGTGCATATGGTGGAGGAGGCAACAGGTCATTGATGTGAATGGGCTTGTGGTTGGCAGTAAAATCTGGACTTTGGTCCTGATGATGTGTGCCTTTGCCCGAGTATAACTGAGACCTTGCCACCTCTGTTCCATATTAGCACCAACAGTAATTTCACATGTTTTGACAAAGAAACAAAAATTGTTGTATTAGAGTGAGTTTTTTGTTTTGTGGATTAACCTTTGAACAATTGCAGGGTGGCTTCTTGGTCCTCTTTGGCTCCTTCATGTGGCACTATCGGCTAGGTGTGAATGCCCAAGTGGCCTTGTGGTTTGGCTTGGGTGTTCTTTCGCTGTATTTTCTTCCCACCCTGGGATGGAATAGGTTCGGTACATCCCACTAGTCTGGACTGGTCTAGACCGTTTAATTTCCTTTCTGGAGTCCTGCTAGACCAGTCCAGAAACTGCCCTGTTCAGCCTTGTGCGTTCGACTTCAACTTTCTGTATATTTGTCCCTTTGGACTATGCAGAGATTGTGAAGGAGTGGAGGATTAGCATAATGGTTGGAGCACTTGCTTGGGAACCAAGAGACCAGGCTTGATTTCACTAGCATGCCTTGTGGCCTTGGGCGGGTCGCTTGACCCTCCATTGCCTCTGAAAATCCAAGTTGTCAATGTCCCATTTTAATGTACATTGCCAAGTTTTAAGTTGCACTGTAAACCACTTTGTCTAAAATGATAAAACTATATGTAAAAAAGCCCTGTTAAATTAATATATAGTAGACTGTGCAGATATTGTATATAGTTGTCCTTGTTGAGGGGTTCCTTGGGAGGATTTTATTTTTAGATCTTTTATACTGCTTTATCCATGGAATCAAGGTGGTTTACAGGGAACTTGGTGAACTAATGCAGCTTGAGACAGTTTACATGGAACTCAGTCAGATAATGTTACAGTGAAAGTATTAGATTCAACATATAAATTTCAACAGGCTTATAGTCTCTAAAGATGATAGGCAGAACTATTTACATATAACTATGTACAATGTCCAGATCTGTCATGGTTTGTACAGTGTTAAGAATTTTGTCATTATGGGTGAATGTGTCTTAATCAGGTTATACCTGTGGTGAGAGGAATACAAATGCAGGAGAATTAGGATTCTCCAGGACCAAGCAGGAAGTCAGTCCTCACTTATGGGTGACGTCGGCGCCGACGGAGCCCTCGCGGAGCAATTTTCCCCAGCTTTCAAAGAAAGCCTTTGGGAATTGCAGCGCGCATGCGCGGTCGTCTTCCCGCCCGAGGGTGCCATCTTAGCCAGTCTTCTTTTGTCCGCGGCGCCCTACAGACGTCCCCGTCTTGTCCCCGCGAAAAAGTTGATTTTCTTCTTTGTTTTATCCTTTTTTCTTTCGGTTCGACGCCGATCGTTTTCCCGCCCGGACTCGCGACGCCGGTCTCGAGTCCGCTTGCTTTTTTCGGTTTTTCTGACTTAGTCAGCTTTCGTTTTCGGTTTTCCCTGGCAGCCCGGTCCTTTGACCTCGCAGGGGCCCTTTTTCCCCCGATGGCTGCCAGTGGGTTTAAGCGGTGTGGTCGGTGTGACCGAAATATGTCACTAACCGACACACACGACTTTTGCCTCCGCTGCCTGGGCCCGGATCATGAGGAACTGATCTGTGGGCCCTGCAGCAAACTGTCCTCAAAGGCGTTGAGGAGTCGGCGGCATCAGCGTGAGAGAATCTTCGCTGACCCCAGCCGTACCCGGACCTCGTCGGAGGCCTCCGCGTCGAAAGGCTCCAGCTCGGACCGTCGCCGGAGCTCCTCCGACCGGGGTTCTCCCTCCGGGGACCATCGTCGGAAGGAAAAACCCGCGAGGGCGGCGTCGGTGGACGCTCCTGGTTCCGCGAGGGCCAGGTCGCATAGCCCCGACAGCCGCCCCGGGTCCTTGGAGAAGGAACACCTCCCGAAGCGACCTCGCCTGGAGTCGGAGATGCCTGCCCGGGTAAGTCCTGTGGTCCTTCTGGACTCGCCTCCGCGACAGCCGACGTCGGGCCCGACGCCGTCGGGGCCCGAGTCGGGGGCTGCTGGGTCACCTGAGCTCGGACTCAGGTTGACGGCCTTGGAGAGCAGACTGTCTGCCTTCATGGACCAGCAGCGGGCACTGCTCGCTGGCCTCGCTGGCGCCGCTGCCCCGACCGCCGGGACGTCGACGTCCAAGTCGACCCCGGAGACCGAGCCGATCCTCGAGTCAATGAGAACTCGAGTCGATCCTCGGTCGAGGTCACCCTCGGCCTCCCGTTCGGGACCGAGGTCGCCGACGCCGACTCCCTCGACGTCGGGACGGCTGGCGCCGCACCCTGCCCGGGCCGACCCCACCGAGTCCTCGTCGGAGTCGGTCTGGGAGTCTGAGGAGGAAGAGTCACCTGATTCTTTCCGGACTCGGTGTGTCCCATCGGACTCACCGGGGTCCGAGCCTCGGAAGCAGTCCCCCCCGGAGGATGCCCGGTTCTCGGACTTCGTTAGGGATATGGCCAAGGCTTTGGCCTTCCCTGCGGATCCCGAGGAGGAGCCTCGAGCCGAAGAGCTCGACGCCCTCCAGTATGACTCTCCCGCGAGGGAGCACTTTACTGTGCCGGTTCCTCCTATGCTGGAACGACTACTCTTCCGCATGTGGGAGAGTCCGGCCTCCTCGCCGGTCCTGAGCAAGCGGGTCGATTCTATCTATCGGGTCCGCAAGAGCCCTGGCTTTCAGAAGGCACAGCTGCCACACCATTCCATGGTAGTGGAATCGGCCATGCATCGTCTTAAGAGCCAGAAGATGCACTCCTCGGTGCCTCCTGGAAGGGAGGCCCGTAACCTGGATGGCCTTGGCAAGAAGTGCTTCCAGGGCTCTATGCTCGCATGTCGTGTCCAGACTTACCAGCTCTACATGGGCATGTATCTCCGGGATCTGGCTAAAGAGCTAGCCGGATTCTCCGCTGGTCTCTCCGAGGAGCCCTTGCGGAGGTTCCTAGCCTTGTCCACGGGCATTCGGGAATGCTCAAAGTTCATGTCCCGAGCAGCCTATGATGGCTTTGAGGCCTCGGCTAGAGTGGCCGCAGCCGGCATCGGTGCCCGCCGACAGGCTTGGCTTCAGTCGTCGGACCTTGAGCCCTGGGTACAGGACAAGTTGGTCGATGTCCCCTGCCGAGGCGAAAACCTCTTTGGCAAGCCCATGGCGGAAAAGGCTGCACAAATTGAGACTGAGACTCTCACCAGGACCAGGCTTTTTAGGAAGACCTCCGCCCCTTCCCAGAAAAAGAAGGGCTCGGGAAAAAAGTCCTTTTACCCGAGGAAGGCGGCTGCCTACAAACAGTACCCCCATTATCAGGCCCCTGCAGCTCCCCAACAGGGCCAGCAGGCCAAGGGACGGGGTAACGGGTCCCGTAGGCAGCAAGCCCCCAAGCCTGCACCACCAGCCCCTGCTCAGCAGGGTGGGGGTTTTTGACTCGCTCAGCATAGCCTCTCCCCCCCCGCTGGTCCCTCCCAGCACCGGAGGCCGGCTGGTTCACTTCGCCCACAGGTGGTCCAGCATCACCGCAGATGCCTGGGTACTTCAGGTCGTGCGAGAAGGCTACCTTCTCCACTTCCATCAGGTCCCTCCCTCCTATTTTCCGGGAGAACCTTCGCGTCCCCCTCTGCACAGGGAGTTGCTCCTTCAGGAGTTAGCAGGTCTTCTGCAGGAACAGGCGGTGGAACCGGTGCCCCACCACCTGAGAGGTCAAGGCTTTTATTCAAGGTATTTTCTGATACCAAAGAGAACAGGGGGCCTCAGACCCATCCTGGACTTGCGCAACCTCAACAAGTTCCTTGTGCGGGAGAAGTTCAAAATGCTTACCCTTGGAATCCTTCTGCCCTACCTCCAGCAGGGAGATTGGCTATGCTCCTTGGATCTAAAGGATGCCTACACGCACATCCTCATCCACCCAAGCCACCGCCAATACCTAAGGTTTGTGGTGGCAGGAAATCATTACCAGTACAGAGTACTGCCCTTTGGCCTATCCTCCGCACCGCGAGTCTTCACAAAATGTCTCGCGGTCGTGGCGGCCCATCTCCGGCTTCACGGCCTCTATGTCTTTCCGTACCTCGACGACTGGCTCATCAGAGCAGCGTCCGCTCAGGAGGTCACCAACGCCACGTGCCGCACGGTGACTCTGCTGCAGCACTTGGGCTTTGTTATAAACTTCGCAAAGTCCACTTTGCTCCCCTCACAGGATCTCGAGTTCATCGGCGCAAGGCTGCACACTCCTCGGGCACGAGCGTACCTACCGCTCGACAGGGCTCAACGGCTCATGGACCTAGCCGACCGCTTTCGCAGCCAGCCCCTGGTCTCCGCCAGGCGCTTCCTGAGACTGCTCGGCCATATGGCTTCCACCGTCCATGTGACCCCCAATGCCCGCCTGAATATGCGGTCTGCTCAATGGTGTCTCCGCCAGCAGTGGCGACAAGCCACAGGCGGCCTGGCAGACCTAGTGCGCGTCTCCGAGCCGCTGCTCTCGTCTCTCCGGTGGTGGCTCCGGCAGCCGAACCTGATATTCGGAATGCCTTTCCAGTCACCTCGACCGACCCGGGTGCTGACCACCGATGCATCCCTCCTGGGCTGGGGAGCACATTGCCAAGAGGCACGTACTCAGGGCCTCTGGACCACGTGGGAGTCTGCTCAGCAGATCAACTTCCTGGAGCTCAGGGCGATCCGCCTAGCTCTCAAGGCCTTCTCCCACCTGACTTCCCAACAGTCCGTCCTTGTCCAGACGGACAATCAAGTTGCCATGTTCTACGTGAACAAGCAGGGGGGCACGGGCTCCTTCCTCCTCTGCCGGGAGGCACAGAAGCTCTGCTCTTGGGCCGTCAGTCACGGCATTCTCCTCAAGGCAGTTTATCTCCCGGGCCAAGAAAATTGCCTTGCAGACAAACTCAGCAGGGTCCTCCAGCCGCACGAGTGGCGTCTGGATCCCTTGGTAGTTCAGAAGCTCTTCCTCAAGTGGGGTCTCCCCACGGTGGATCTCTTTGCCAGTCCTCACAACCGGCAGCTTCCTCGCTTCTGCTCTCGTCAGCCACACCCCCTTCGGGTTGCGGCGGACGCCTTTCTGATCTCGTGGTCGGGGAGCCTTCTGTACGCTTTCCCTCCCATCCCGCTGGTCTCTCGGACTCTTTTCAAGGTTCTCCGAGACAAAGCCTTCATGATCCTGGTGGCCCCTCGCTGGCCCAGGCAGCCGTGGTTTCCGCTCCTGCTGCAACTGGCGGTGGAGGATCCAATCCCTCTGGGGGTACAACCGGATCTCCTCACTCAGGATCAGGGGTCCCTTCTGCACCCCAACCTCAGGTCTCTCAACCTCATGGCCTGGCTGCTGAGAGGGTAGTCCTTGCTCCCCTTCTCCTGCCGGCGGAGGTGGAGGAGGTCGTCTTGGCTTCGCGACGGCCTTCTACCCGCAAATGCTACGCCCTTAAATGGCGTCGCTTTGCCGTCTGGTGTACCCAACAGTCTCAGGATCCCTTCTCCTGCCCGGTGTCTGTGATCTTGCAGTACTTGCTGCACCTCTCTAATCTGGGACTTAAGTCCAACTCCGTCAAAGTTCACCTCAGTGCTCTTTCAGCACATCATGTGCCAGTGGACGGCAGACCTCTCTCCAATGACCCTCTCGTAGCGAGGTTTTCTCCGAGGTCTCCTTCTACTTAAACCACCTCTGCGCCCGCCAGCGCCTGACTGGGACCTGAATGTGGTTTTGCAGCGGATCACCTGTCCGCCTTTTGAACCTATGGCTACCTGTTCTCTCCGTTTTCTGTCTTGGAAAACACTGTTCTTGATAGCCCTCACTTCCGCTAGACGCGTAAGTGAATTGCAGGCCCTCGTGTCTGATCCCCCTTACACTAGGTTCTACAAGAATAGGGTAGTCCTACGGACTCACCCAAAATTTCTGCCTAAAGTGGTCTCCCCTTTTCACATCAATCAGGAGGTGGTACTTCCGACCTTCTTTCCCAGACCACACTCCAGCCGAGCTGAGACGGTCCTCCATACCCTGGACTGTAGAAGGGCATTGAACTTCTACCTTGACCGTACGCGGGAGCACCGTAAAGCTGCTCAGCTTTTTGTGTCTTTTGACCCCAATAGATTGGGGCTCCCGGTCTCCAAGCGTACTCTGTCCATCTGGGTTGCGGACTGTATCTCTTGGGCTTATGGGGCAGCCGGACTCTCCTTAGAAAGTCGAGTCACGGCTCATTGCGTTCGGGCAAAGGCCACGTCAGTGGCTTACCTCCGCTCTGTTCCGCTGGCAGACATCTGCCGGGCCGCTACTTGGTCTTCAAGCCAGACTTTTGCGGTCCATTACTGTCTCGAGAGGGAGTCCCGTAGGGACAGTGCTTTCGGACAGGCAGTCCTCCGTAATCTCTTTGAGGTCTGAGCAACTCCTACCCTCCATCCCGGATGTGGGCTACCGGTGGGTGATAATTCAGCGAAGATTCTATCCTTCTGTGCTGCTGAGCTAGAGGGAGCTCATTTTTGTGCTTAGGGTCTCCGGTAGCCTTGAGCTTGGGAGTCCCATAAGTGAGGACTGACTTCCTGCTTGGTCCTGGAGAAAGCGTAGTTACTCACCTGTAACAGGTGTTCTCCAGGAGCAGCAGGAATCAGTCCTCACTACCCTCCCTCCTCCCCTTGGAGTTGCAATCGTCTGCTTATGTTCTTTTTTGCAAATTTTTATGCTGTCTTTTTTAGCTATGTCATCTGACTGGCTAAGATGGCACCCTCGGGCGGGAAGACGACCGCGCATGCGCGCTGCAATTCCCAAAGGCTTTCTTTGAAAGCTGGGGAAAATTGCTCCGCGAGGGCTCCGTCGGCGCCGACGTCACCCATAAGTGAGGACTGATTCCTGCTGCTCCTGGAGAACACCTGTTACAGGTGAGTAACTACGCTTTTAAGTGGGATAAAGTTTCCGGTTTTCATTTCTGTTATGGTAATATACAATAAATGTGTGAGTCTTTCTGAATGTGTACTGGTGGTTTATTTCTCTTAGGCTGGCTGGGAGTGGGTTCCAGGTGGTTGGGGAGTAGAAAGTAAATGCTCTGATAGTTGACTGGTTAGCTTTCCTGAAGTTCATAGGGGTTGTCAATGAGTTTTGAGAGTTTCCCCCCCTTTGTTTTGTCTCCAGATGCATTTTTTATTAACTAATTAAGATATGTTGGTGCTATGTTCTTGATTGTCTTGAAGGTGATAATTAGCGTTTTGTATCTGATCCTCTGTATGATAGGTAGCCAGTGTAGTTGGTGCAGAATGGGGGTGTGAGGTTTTGTTCTGACTGTTTTCATGATGGTGCATGTGATAGTGTTCTGAGTTATCGGTAGGATATTCAGGGTTTGTTTGGGATGTCCCTGGAGGATACCGTTGACAAAATCAAAGTGGGGGCATACCATGGCTTGAGTAACTGAGTGGAAGTCCTCTGTGGAGAGGTGGTGTCTTAGGTTTTGTATCATTCGTGTTTTATGATGGATTGCTTGCCATTGTCATGTTAATGTATTTATCAGCTTGAGGTTCTGGTCTAAAGTATCCAGATATTTAATTTCCTCTCTTTTACCTCTAGTAAGAACCCATTTACTTGTTGTGTCTGAGGTGGTGATTATTCTTTGTTCCTGCAGATCATAAGTACTTCTCTTATTTAGGTTTATATTGAGGTTGACGGAGTTGAGTTAGTGTGACAGTTGTTGAAGCAATCAGTAATTTGTTGGTAATTTTGGTTCCAATGTTTTGAATGTAGTAAAAATCTGTCATTCCTGATCGTCTCTCCGGGCCAGTCCAGGAACAAGAGGGTTGTCAATCCTCTCTAGCAACTGAGGACTGAAAAACTGAAGTTTTGCATAGCTGGTATCTGGCTCCCCCTGCTGGCCAACCTTCAGTCTGTCATTCAGTCCTCAGCAACTGGAACGGACGGTTTCCTGGCTGGCTCCCGTGAAAGTCTTTATATAGAGATTTTCTTCTTTATTTTATCTTTCTTTTTTACTTACAAGCAGTGGTAATGGAGTGAGCCCTAGCGGGGTTCGTTTCCATAATTTATTTTATTGGTCTTGCGTTCAGAAACGGAGCTGCTTAGACAGAGCCTGCCTTAATCAGCAGCTTCGTTTAAGGAGCCCCAGAAACCATCCTGCCGACCTCCGGCTTTAATTTCTCGACCACTGGCAGTGAATGAGAGTAACTAAGCTGAAATATACTTTTTCAAGGTATGTGGGGCATTTTTAATTCTGTCGGGTAAACGGCGATGTTCAGCGGGGTTTCTGCAATGTCGGCGTTTTCTTGTTGTTTTGCGTTGATTTCGGCGGTTACAAGCATCTAGTTTACTTTTGCTGTGTTTTTCTTTTTAAAATTATTTCTGCTTAGCTTGTGACAGTATTTGTTTTCTTCCGTTGAGCACAATGGAATCCGTTTCAGGGGGCAGTTTAGAATCGGCGGGAACGGCCGCCATTACAGTTTCTGCTCCGGTTCCTTCGGTTCAGGAAAAGCCGGTTAAGAGAAGAGCAAAGTCTAAAAGACAGGAGAAAGTGGTAGAAACGCCTTCTCCTTCATTAGTTGAAACTCAGAAAAGCTTGGAATCAGTTTTTTCAGCTGACTTTATTTTAGCTCTTCATCAGGCCTATTGTTTAAAGTGGCAGCATGCCCAGGACAAGGGCTCTGTCACTGAAACTACACAAGCTTTTGAAACTAGGTCTCCTGTTTTGGATTCAGGTGAAGGTCCCTCTACCTTGGTTCTCGGTCCACAGATAAGTGGTGATAAGGCTGCTCAGCAAGACTCTGAGCTCCCGGGACTGGAGGAGGGTGAACTCCTCTCTGATCTGGTGTGGACTGGGCTGCCGAGTTAGATGAAGCTGATTTAGCTTCCAGTGAGGATCCCAATTTGTTTAGAGTTTTTAGAAAGGAGGAATTGGGTCCTCTTATTGCTCAGACTTTATCTGTTTTGAATATTCCGGTGCCAGTTTCTCAGGAAGTGCCTCTTGAGGATCCTCTTCTTCAAGGTTTTAAGATGGAGCAAAAATGCTTTCCTGTGCACCGGGTTATGAGACAGATGGTGGAATCTGAGTGGGAATGTCCAGAGGCTTCCTTGCGGGGAGCACGGGCTATTTGTCGGTTATATCCTTTGCCGCAAGAGGACCTGGAGTTGCTAAAGATGCCTAAGGTAGATGCTCTAGTCTCGGCGGTTACCAGAAAAACGACTATTCCCGTTGAGGGCGGAGCGGCGCTCAAAGATTTGCAGGATAGAAAGTTAGAAGCCTTGTTAAAACAGGCTTTTGATTCTTCAGCTCTATCTTTGCGGGCGGCTATCTGTGGGGCTTTGGTTTCCAGAGCTTCTATTCGTTGGATCCAGAGTGACTCTGTCTCCCCTTCCGGACAGGGTGAGGGTGCGAAGCTTGAGTCAGCGGCTTCTTATCTCTAGATGCCTTCTATGATTTGGTGCGGCTTTCAGCGAAGTCCATAGCAACCGTTGTTGCAGCTCGGAGATTTCTTTGGTTAAGAAATTGGGCGGCGGACACTTCTTCTAAGGCAAGGCTCAGTAAACTTCCATATAAGGGTTCGCTGCTGTTTGGTGCGGCCTTGGAAATGATTGTCAAGGATCTGGGTGATTCTAAGGGCGGGCAACTTCCAGAGGATCGCCCAAAATCTCAAAAGCCAAGCAATTTGCAGAGGGGTGCTTCTCGGGATTTTCGCCGTTTTCGTGTTGCCCGTTTTGCCCCGTATCAACGAGGTCGCTTTATGTCCAGAAGTCAGTCCTTTCGTGGGGCGAGAGGCTTCGGAAGAGGTTATTTTGGAGCCCAACAAAATTCAACAAAAAAACCTCAATGAAGTGCGGTTGGTTCAGGCGGAAATCCCGGTAGGGGGTCGTCTTCAAGCCTTTCTTTCCGTCTGGACCACCATTACATCCGACAAGTGGGTTCTGGAGATAATTCGCGACGGGTATTCTCTCGAATTCGCTACTCCACTAACAGATGCTTTCGTGGTGTCTCCTTGTGGTTCGCAGATAAAACAAGCAGCGGTGGAGGATACCCTTCGCCGGTTAATACGTCTGCGGGCTGTTCCGGTTCCGCCAAGCCAGTTAGGCTTAGGTCGATACTCCATTTATTTTGTAGTCCCCAAAAAGGAGGACTCTCTTCGTCCTATTCTAGATCTAAAGGGCGTAAACCGCTGTTTGAGAGTTCCACATTTCCGCATGGAGTCACTTCGCTCGGTTATTCAGTCAGTGCAACCGAACGAGGTCTTAACCTCCATAGATCTCACGGAGGCTTATTTACATATCCCTATAAGACCAGAGCACCACAAATTTCTTCGATTTGCGGTGCATATGGGACATTTCCAGTTTCGGGCTCTAGCTTTTGGACTGGCCACAGCGCCGCGCACATTCACAAAGGTGATGGTGGTGGTAGCTGCAGCCTTACGCAAAGAGGGTGTTCTCGTTCATCCCTATCTCGACGATTGGCTGATTCGAGCATCATCAGTGTCAGACTCTCTAACGGCTACGGCGAGAGTGGTGAGTCTTCTGGAGCAGCTCTGTTGGGTAATCAACCAAGCCAAAAGTCAGTTGCACCCGGTCACGCGCCTTCTGTACTTGGGAGCAATTTTCGATACCGCTTTAGGGGCGGTCTTTCTGCCAGAGAACAGGGTGCAGAAGATTTTGTCGCAAGTGCGGAACTTCTTGCGTCTCAAAGCACCAACAGCGTGGCGTTATCTTCAGCTCCTGGGGTCAATGGCGGCAACGCTGGACCTGGTTCCGTGGGCAAGGGCTCACATGCAGCCATTGCAACAGGCTTTGCTTTCCAGGTGGTCCCCTCAGCAGCATCCTCTAGACCACAAGTTGCCCAATTTGCCCAATGTAATCTTAAGTCTTCAGTGGTGGTTGGATCCCACTCATTTACGTGCGGGAATGCCCTTATGTCAACCGGACTGGGTGCTAGTTACTACAGATGCCAGCCTCATCGGCTGGGGTGCTCATTGTCAGGAGATTTTTGCTCAAGGGGTTTGGCCGGTAGAGTTGAAGGATTACTCCATCAACCTCTTGGAGCTCAAAGCGGTTTCGTTGGCTCTTTGAGAGTTTCTTCATCTTCTCAGGCAGAAAGCGGTTCGCGTGTTTTCAGACAATGCGGTCACGGTTTCCTATATCAACAGGCAAGGCGGCACAAGGAGTGCTGTGTTGCTGGAGGAGAGTCAGCAGTTGATGTTCTGGGCGGAACAGCATCTGGTGGCTCTGTCGGCAGCTCATGTAGCAGGTCGAGACAATATCACGGCGGACTTTCTCAGCCGCACCGTGGTAGATCCTGGAGAATGGGAATTGAATCCTGCGGTATTTCACGAGCTGACCCTCAGGTGGGGTCAGCCAGTGATGGACCTCATGGCCACCTTCGACAATGCCAAAGCGTTTTGGTTTTTCAGCAGACGCAGGGAACGCATGTCGGAGGGTCTCGACGGCCTAGTGCAACCGTGGCCATGCAAGAGTCTTCTTTACGTGTTTCCGCCTTGGCCAATGATAGGCAGAGTAATTCGCAGAATTGCTCGTCACAGTGGTCGAGTAATTCTCATTGCGCCCGACTGGCCCAGGAGAGCGTGGTATGCAGATCTAGTTCGCCTTCTCATAGCCAGTCCCTGGAGGCTGCCCTCCCGGGCAAACCTGCTCTTTCAAGGGCCTCTGCTCATGCCGGAGGTAGATCGCTTCTCTCTTACGGCTTGGCTCTTGAAAGGCGTCGGTTAATACGTCGAGGGTATTCGGCCTCCGTTGTGGCCACAATGTTGCAGGCCAGAAGACGTTCTACGTCTCTTGCATATGTTAGAGTTTGGCGAGTTTTTGAAGTTTGGTGTGCCAGCCAGAGCCTTCGTCCACATACCGCCTCCGTACCTCACATCTTGGCTTTCTTGCAGGATGGGCTGGATAAAGGTTTGGCGCTTAGTACCCTCCGGGTTCATTTAGCAGCCCTTTCGTGTTTTAGGGGCACGGTAAAGGGGATTAGACTATCGGCGCATCCTGATGTTCTTCGCTTCTTTAGGGCGATACGAAATATTCGTTCACCTCTTCGGACGGTGATTCCACCTTGGGATTTGAACCTTGTTCTTGAGGCTTTAGCGCGACCTCCTTTTCATCCGGCTAAAGAAATTTCACTCAGGGAGCTCTCTTGGAAGATTGCCTTCCTGGTGGCCTTATGTTCTGCTAGGCGCATTTCAGATCTCCAAGCACTTTCTTGTAGGGCTCCATATCTGCAATTTTCGGAAGAACGAGTACTTTTGCGGACGGTTCCTTCGTTTCTTCCAAAGGTAATTTCGACTTTTCATGTCAATCAGTCTATTTCGCTTCCGACCTTTAGGAATGTGGAAGGTCTCCCTATTGATGCTGTTCTTGTAAATTTGGATTTGGGTAGATTGCTCAAGCGATATCTTAGAAGGACTAAACCTTTCCGTAAAACGGAAAGATTATTTGTACTATTTGGGGGGCCTCGGAAAGGGGAAGCAGCTTCCAAGGCATCTATTGCTAGGTGGGTGAAACAGGCGATATTGGCGGCATATAAGGCAGTTGGTAAGCCGCCTCCAGTGGGGCTTCGTGCGCATTCGACTCGGAGCCAAGCGACTTTTTGGGCCGAATATGCTTTGGTTCCGCCTATTGATATTTGTCGAGCGGCTACGTGGTCGTCTCTCCATCCATTCGCAAAGCATTACAGATTGGATGTTGCAGCCAGGTCAGACGCTAACGTTGGGGCTTCGGCTGTCATAGCGAGTCTGGCGGGTCCCTCCTGTGGTTAGTAACTGCTCTGGTACTTCCCTCTTCTTCCTGGACTGGCCCGGAGAGACGATCAGGAAACAGAAATTAGACCTTACCTGCTAATTGTCTTTCCTGGAGATCTCTCCGGGCCAGTCCAGGACCCACCCGTATTGTTTGTCTTTAGTTTAGGTTCTTTGAGCGTACGTAGTGCCGTTGGTGAGTTGTTTAAATTGTCCTCGGTGGTCGGGTTTTTCAGGTTTTTTTCCCTCAGGTTGGTTTCTGGGGTTTTCACGAGCTGTTTTTTTCTTGGTGTCGTTTTTTGGCTCGAGGTGGTTTTTTTCCTAGTTTCGGAGTTTGCATTATAAAAATAGTAGAAATAAAATAAAAAAAAAGAAAAAAAGAAAAAAGAATATTACTTATATACATATTGGTTATTCCCTGCTTGTAAGTATTTAGGTTCACCATATGATTTTCTTTACTGTTGTGCTTTCTGTTCTTCGACTGCTTTGTTATGAATAGACTGAAGGTTGGCCAGCAGGGGGAGCCAGATACCAGCTATGCAAAACTTCAGTTTTTCAGTCCTCAGTTGCTAGAGAGGATTGACAACCCTCTTGTTCCTGGACTGGCCCGGAGAGATCCAGGAAAGACAATTAGCAGGTAAGGTCTAATTTCTGCCTGTGTGTATTCTATAATCAATGTGTGCTTTGATTATGTCACAGATGGGCTAAAGGAGGTAGATATTAGAGCAGAGAATTACTTGTTTCTAATTGAATGCTCTTGAGAGAGTGTGGCCAATTTTGACCTGTTGTGTGTGTGGTCAGATAGGTATGAAACAACCATTGGATTATAGTGCCTCCAATGCCAAGTTGGAGGAGTCTAGTGATTAGGGTGTCGTGTCTGATGGAGTCAAATGTTGATGCTATATCTAGGAAGATAAGGACGAATGATTGTTTTGTGTTTTCAATACCTTGGCTTATTTTGTCGAGCAGGGAGATGAGGAGCGTTTCCACGCTGTGGTATGGTCTGAATCTATATTGATGTGGATCGAGCGATGTGAATGTACCAATATCTTGTAACTGCCTCTGAACTGATTTTTCAATTATCTTTGATACAAACGGAAGACTCAGTCGACCTATAGGAGCCTTGGCAGTGCTTATTGAGTGAGTGTGTTAGATTGGGATGGATAGTTGCTTCTTTGAGTGCTTTTGGCATGATCCCTTGGGATAGCAAAAGGTAGACTAATCTTTGGATGAAAGGTGCTAATTCAGCTTTAGTTACTTTAAGACAACTTACTGGGCAAGGGTCAAGGTGAGATGTTGCATTATGGATTGCTCAATCTGTTCAAGACTGCTTAGAGAGAATGAGTTCCATTGATTGGTGTAAGCAAGTGCGTTGATTTGATTTTCCTTTCTAGAGTCCTGCTAGACCAGTCCAGACTAGTGGGTTATTTCCCCTTGCCAGCAGATAGGAGACAGAGAAAAGAAAGCAAAACTATGCTGTGACATCACCACTAGCATAAAACCTCACATAGCTAGAGGGAGCCCTCAGTATTTTTGTAACAAGCAATGGAAGGTAGCCAATGAAAGAAATGGTAGATAAAATTTATCTGTTTTTCTTAGGGATGCTGGAGACTCTTTGAGTGAGTGCAGAATCCACTTTGTGGATGAAGTTTACAGGATAGAAGAACCTGGTGGTGTTGCTCTGGTTGGATCTGAAAGTCCTCAGAAAAGTGAGTAAATGTTGCGTAGTAGTAGCGGAAATTCAAATTTTGGGACCACAAGCAACCATTTTTAAAGGCCTCTAGAGGGAGAGTAAGTCCTCTTCAGAAGATATGGGAGCAGCTGCCCCTTCTTCCTCGGGAAGGGGGGGGGGGGCTGCACCACAAGAGCTGCTTGGGCAGAATTTATACCACTGCACTGTATTTCATTAAAGTATCAGTATTTGACAAATGATTCTTATGGCTAGATAAATTACATATTATTGTAATTGTGTATTTTAAGGGTTCCTAAATCATCTGCAAGTGTTAAAATTTTTAATTAAAAATTTAGCAGAAGCCTGTGGCTCACTGCACCAGCCTAACATTGCCCTCAAAGCCTACAATAAGGGCAAAGGGAAGCACCCCTGAGTAGTGTCTGATTCAGTGAATGAGAAGGCTCAGTGTTGCCATTAAGAAGCATGGCTAGAATACAGCAAAAAGAGTGGTTTGTCCTAATCCAAATCCACTCTTAAGGAACACCTTCCTCAGAAAAGGAGGGAGCTGGCTGAGTAGTGATTGCTCATGGCCTCTGAAATTGTGATGACCAGGATGAATTGGGTGGGCAGGAGATGAGGTGAGGAGTAGCTTCCCATGAATACTTCAATCAGCTTCTGAACTTTGGTCTCTCTAAAATTCCAGGACTTCTCCAAAAGACAGTTACATCTTGGAGAGGGTGAAACTGCAGTACACGTTTGAGATTGCCACGTTCTGCATGGGGGACCAGAGAAGCTTGTCTAACACTGTGGCCCTGTCTTTGAATAAGCCCTGTCCAAGCAATATGGAGAATCCCACCAAAGGAGCGCCTAGCATCACTTTCCTCCTTTGCGTGAGACTGGCAAGCCATGAATCTGTCCAGGAGGAGTTAAGTACCCAAGACTGGCTATGCTCGATATCGGGGGCTTTGGATAAACGTGGGTGCTCCTGCGCTCGGTCGCTCAGTCCCCCGTGGCCTTCCTGAGAGTTGGACAAGGAGTGGCCTCGAAAGGTACCTTGTACAGATAGAGGCCTCTGGCGATGGCGCCCGGTTTCCTGAGGGTTGTCTCAGTGAGGACCTCTCTCCTCCCCTCCTCCATGCCAGACTCGGTAACCCCTGTGTTGGCGTCTCAGGGCCCCACGCCTGCTTGTGAGTCCCGAATGCTGGCACTAGAGCACAGCGTTTCTGCCACCTTCTCATTTGCCTTCACATTCCTTGGGAGCGCGATCCTCTAAGGCCTCTGGCTCCAAGTGGACCTCTGCCTCTTGATGGGGTGACCTTCCCGAGTTGGTCTCCTCCTTGGATCTCTCGGGCTGGGAGTAGGACGGGGATACTTCCCTGGAGACCCGTGCTCACAGGGACCTCCCTTCGGACCTGCCCCCACCCGACTATCAGAGGTGTTTGCCGCCAGAGGACACATCGTTCCTGGCGTTCGTGCGGGACATGGCATGGGTCCTCAGCCTGGCTACGCAGAATAAAGAGGAGCCACGGGCTGAGGAGCTTGATATTCTACAGTATGAGTCCCCACTTTGGGAGTCTCTTACTGTCCTGGTTCCCCCCCATATTGTCAAGGCTGCTCCTCCGCATGTAGAAGACACCTGCTTCAGTCCCCATTGTGAGCAAGCGTTTCAACGCCATGTTTCCTAATCGTCTCTCCGGGCCAGTCCAGAACAGAACAGATGGGTAGTCAAATCTCCCTCCTCTAGCAGCTGAGGACTGAACACTGATTCTTGTTGCTAGGTTACCCAGCTCTCCCCTGGTGACAGAAGGCAGTCTTATTGTCCTCAGCAGCTGAGCTGGATGTGTGGAGATTTGACTCCCCACAAGAGACCTGTTACCTTTATTTCTCTTGACTCTTTTATTATTTTCTAGGAAGAGTTTCACATAGAGGTTGGTGCTTTGCCCTAGCAGGGTACTTCAGCACTTCCGTGTTACTTCTGCTGGCTGAGATTGCACTTAACGCTGGTGTCAGTTAGCCGTTTAATCGGCTCAGAGAATGGGACAGAGCCTGTCTCCTCTTCTCTGTTCGTTGTACTAGTTGGGAACAGACCTAGGAGCCCCAGCTACTGTTTTCCTTCTTCATTGCCTTTCAAGTTCCCCTAGCTGCTAGCTGCGGTTCTCATCTTTGTCGGGAGCTCTTCAGCCTGGCTGGCATTTTTTTCAGGTATTTCTCAGCGCGCCGCGTGTGTTTCCCTCCCCCCTCGGTTTCGGGGCTATTGGTTTCCCGCGGGTGTTTTCTTCGGGGTGCGGGGATTCGCGGTGTTTTCGTTCTCTCAAGTCTCTCCGTTGAGCGGGACTCGGGCCTCGATATGCCGGAGCAGTTGGGGAATCAGATGGAGCAGGTTACAAAAATGCAGCCATCGGGAGAAAGCGTGGGAACGGCGGCCATCTTAGGAGAGCCATCCGTTTCGTCAGTCCCTCTTCCTAAGGCAGGCAAACGCAAGGCTAAATCTTGTCATAGCACTGTGGAGCAGGAGCAGCCGGTGGTGCCAGCAATGCCAGAGGTGCTCGATCCTCTTCTTTCTCCAGAATTTATCTTGGCGTTTCACAGAGCTTATTTACTTAAGAAAGCTCAGTCTCCTGTTCCAGTTGTGGCAGATTCTCTGCAGATGTCTCAGGCAGGGATCTCTAGCTGGTCTGAGCCCGGGGAAGGAGTTTCCTCTTTGACAGCTCTTAGGGATTCTAAGTTAGATGAGGTTTCTCTGGCGGCAGAGGCTTTAGGGCCAGAGGAGGGGAAGCTCCTGTCAGACCCGGGTTTAGACTCCTGGCCCGCAGACTTAGAAGAAGGTGAGTTGGGGCCCGGGGATGACCCTAATATTTTTAGAGTTTTTAGGAAAGATGAGTTGCCTGCCCTGATTGCGCAGTCTCTATTGGCTCTTAGTATTGTTCCTCCGGTAATTCAGCAAGAACCTTTGGAGGATCCCTTGTTACAGGGTTTCAAGTCCGAGCAGAAATGTTTTCCTCTGCACAGAGTGATCAAACAAATGATAGAGTCCGAGTGGGAATGTCCGGAGGCTTCCTTGAGGGGGGCTAGGACTATGGCTCGTTTGTATCCTGTGCCCCATGAAGAAAGGGAGCTCCTACGTATGCCTAAGGTTGATGTGCTGGTTTCGGCGGTCACCAAGAAAACCACCATTCCGGTGGAGGGGGCTACGGCCCTTAAGGATATGCAGGATCGTCGGTTAGAGGGGCTCTTGAAACAAGCCTTTGATGCCAGTGCCCTGGCGCTGCAGGCGTCAGTCTGTGGAGCATACGTGTCCAGAGCTTCTATTAGGTGGAGTCAGCTGGCTTCTAGTCCAGAGGGGGGACGCTCCTCCTTCTGGGGAAGGGGCTAAGCTAGAATCTGCGGCGGCTTATATGGCGGATGCCTTTTATGATTTGATTCGCATTTCTGCGAAGGCTATGGCTTCCATGATTGCCGCCCGTCTGTTTCTCTGGTTGCGAAATTGGGCGGCGGATGCTTCTTCCAAGGCCCGTCTCAGTAAGCTCCCGTACAAAGGTAAGCTTCTTTTTGGAGAAGCGCTGGAGAAGATTAAGGATTTAGGTGACTCCAAAGGGGGGGCGCCTTCCCGAAGACCGTCCTCGGGCAGCTAAACAGAGCTCCTTCCCTAGGGGTCAGCGGTGTGAATTTCGCCGCTTTCGGGGAGCCCGCTTTGCTCCTTATCAGCGGGGTCGGTTTCCGTCACGGGGGCAGTCCTTTCGGGGTGCTAGGGGTTCCGGTAGAGGCTATTTTGGGGCCCCTCCAACTTCCCTTAAAAAGCCACAATGAAGTGAGGCCGGCCCAGGCGGAGCTTCCAGTAGGAGGTCGGTTGCAGGAGTTTGTCTCCGCTTGGGCCGCCATTACTACCGACAAGTGGGTTCTGCAAATTATCCGAGAGGGCTATGCTCTCGAGTTCGCTTGTCATCTGGCCGACGCCTTCGTTTTCTCTCCATGCGGTCCACTCGCCAAGCGGAGGGCGATCCACGACACGTTGCAGCGCTTATTGTGGCTACGGGCCGTGGTTCCAGTTCCTTTGGACCAGTGCGGATTCGGTCGCTACTCGATTTATTTTGTAGTGCCCAAAAAGGAGGGCTCGTTTCGGCCCATTTTGGATTTAAAGCGCGTGAACCGGTGTCTGCGTGTCTCTCATTTCCGGATGGAAACTTTGAGATCAGTGATCCGCTCCGTGCGTCCGGGGAGAGTTTCTCTCTTCCATCGATTTGACAGAGGCCTATCTCCACATTCCTATCAAACGGGATCATCAGCGGTTTCTTCGCTTTGCAGTTCCCATGGGTCATTTTCAGTTTCGGGCCTTGCCGTTCGGTCTAGCAACGGCGCCACGCACTTTCACCAAGGTGATGGTGGAAGTGGCGGTGGCTCTTCGCAGGGACGGAGTCCAGGTTCACCCTTATCTGGACGACTGGTTGATTCGGGCGGCGTTGCGCGAAGATTCGGTCAGGGCGAACGCTCGGGTAGTTTCCTGTCTCGAGAATCTCGGATGGATTGTGAACCCTGTTGAGGGTAAAGGTCAAGGCAGAGAGGCTCGCATCCTGGAGATGAATGCATGGCTGCGTGGATGGTGTCTTCGAGAGCGTTTTGGTTTCCTAGACCATGGGATGCTGTTCCAAGGGTTGCAGAGCAGAGATGGCATCCATCTGTCCAAGAAAGGTCAACGCATCTTGGTAGTAGACTGGCTAATCTACTGAAGAGGGCTTTAAACTAGATTCGTTGGGGATGGGTGAAGAAAGCCCCCAGGTAAGTGAAAGCCCCCAGGTAGGTGATACATTAAATACCTTTATGGAAATGGGTAACAGGGGTAACATATGGAAAGCAGTGTGTATTAATGCCCGTAGCATGGGAAATAAGATCCCTGAAGTTGAAGCTTTGGTGGGAGTGGCTGACTTGGATTTGGTGGCAGTTACAGAAACATGGTTCACAGAAAACCATGACTGGGATGTAACTATACCTGGCTATACTTTATTCAGAAAGGACAGGGTAGGAAGAAGGGGAGGAGGAGTGGCACTATATGTAAAAAACTACTATTAAAGCTTTGGAATTACAGAGCTTAAAAGGGAGAGAGGAGGCATTGTGGGTTAAACTAGAAAGAGGGAAAGAGAAATCTATTTGCATTGGTGTGATATACAGACCTCCCTCACAAGAGGAAGAGGTGGACAGAGAGTTAATTGAAGACATACGCAGCATTGCTAGGAAAGGGGAAGTGCTACTGCTGGGAGATTTCAATATGCCAGATGTTGATTGGCACATTCCTGCTGCAGTATCATCTAAAAGTAAGGAGATCCTGGATTCTCTACAGGGAGAACTATTCAGGCAATTGGTAACAGACCCCACACGTGAAGGGGCCATACTGGACTTGGTGCTTACCAATGGTAAAAGTGTTTTTGATGTTGTAGTGGGAGATCATTTTGCATCCAGTGATCACCAGATGGTGTGGTTCAGTATTAGGACTAGGGCTGTTAGAATCCATTCCAAGGTGAAGATCTTAGACTTTAGGAAGACTAACTTTGCGAAGATGGGCCAATACCTCAGGGAGTCGTTAGTGGGATGGGAACAGCTGGGGGATGTAGAAAAACAGTGGGCAAAACTGAAAGGGGGTATTTTAAAGGCAACCAACATTTTTGTTAAAATGGTAAATAAAGGCAAAAGGAACAGGAGACCGCTATGGTTTTAGAAGGAATTAGCTGAAAAAGTGAAGAAAAAGAGGGAGGCCTTCATGAAATACAAGAGATCACAGAGAGAGGAAGACAGGCATCTGTATTTGGAAAAACTTAGAGAAGCTAGCAAAGTAGTCAAGAAGGCAAAGATTCAAAAGGAGGAGGAAATAGCCAATGCAATAAAATGGGGGGATAAGACATTTTTCAGATATATTAGTGAGAAGAGGAAGGGCAAAAGTGGTATTGTCAGACTCAAGGGTGCAGGGGGGGAATATGTAGAAGCTGATAAGGATAAAGCGGAATTGCTTAACACATATTTTTGTTCTGTGTTCACAGATGAAGAACCAGGAGCAGGACCTCAGAAAACACCCACAAATAAGAACAGAAGCGAGGGACATCTTGAACAATTTTCAGAAGACTGTGTTCGTGAGAAACTAGCTCAACTTAAAGTAGACAAAGCGATGGGACCAGATGGGATACACCCTAGAATACTGAGGGAACTTGGGGACGTTCTAGCAACTCCACTGACTGACCTTTTCAATGCCTCGTTGGAGTCGGGAGTGATGCCAAAGGACTGGAGAGAGGCTCATGTGGTGCCTTTACACAAAAGCGGAAGTAAGGATGTGGTTGAAAACTACAGGCTGGTTAGTTTAACTTCGGTGGTGAGTAAATTATTGGAAACGCTGCTGAAAGAGAAAATAGTGAGGTTTCTGGAGTCCGGCGGATTACAGGATCCGAGGCAGCATGGATTCACCAGAGGCAGGTCTTGTCAGACAAATCTGATTGATTTCTTTGACAGGGTGACCAGGGAGTTGGACCGAGGGAGAGCTCTAGATGTGGTGTATTTAGATTTCAGTAAAGCCTTAGACACTGTTCCTCACAGGCGACTTATAAACAAACTGAGCACCCTAGGGATGGACCCTAAAGTTACTGGTTGGGTGGGAGGCGACAAAGAGTACAAGTAAATGGAGCTCACTCTGAGGAGAAGGATGTTACCAGTGGTGTGCCCCAGGGATCTGTCCTTGGTCCGATTCTTTTTAACATCTTTATTAGTGATATAGCGGAAGGGCTGTCGGGTAAGGTTTGCCTCTTTGCGGATGATACCAAAATCTGCAATAGAGTAGACACCCAGGAAGGTGTAGATAACATGAGGAGGGATCTAGCTAAGCTTGAAGAATGGTCTAGAATTTGGCAGCTGGGATTTAATGTTAAAAAATGTAAGGTCATGCATTTGGGCTGCAGCAATCCAAGGGAGCAATACAGTATAGGAGGTGAAGTACTTTTATCCACTAAAGAAGAGCGGGACCTAGGCGTGGTTGTGTCTGATGATCTTAAAGTAGCTAAACAGGTAGAAAAGGCGACGGCAAAAGCTAGAAGGATGCTTGGGTGCATACGGAGAGGAATGGCTAGCAGAAAAAAGGAGGTGATAATGCATCTGTATAAGTCTTTGGTGCGACCTCATTTGGAGTATGGTGTGCAATTCTGGAGACTGCACCTTCAAAAGGATGTGAACAGGATGGAGTCGGTGCAGAGGGTTGCTACTAAAATGATTAATGGGCTTCATTATAAAGCATATGAGGACAGACTTAAGGATCTTAATATGTACACCTTAGAGGAAAGGTGGGATAGAGGTGATATGATTGAGATGTTTAAATACCTCCGTGGCATAAATGTTCAGGGAGAGAGCCTCTTTCAATTGAAAGCAAGTTCTGCTACGAGGGGACATGGGATGAGGGTGAAGGGAGATAGATTCAGGAGTGGTATGCGGAAATATTTCTTTACGGAAAGAGTAGTGGATCCGTGGAATAGTCTCCCAGTGGAGGTGGTAGAGATGAGGACAGTAACTGTATTCAAAAAAGCATGGGACCAACACAGAGGATCTCTAAAGGTAAAAAGTGGACTGTTGTAGTTATGGAAGGACAGACTAGATGGGCCTTGTGGTCTTTTTCTGTCATCATGTTTCTATGTTTCTATGTCTGGAGCCGGTACAGCAGCTCACTTATCTAGGGGCGTTTTTTGCCACAGACAGGGGTCTTGTCCTCTTGCCTCTGGAACGGGTTCGAAAGCTTCTCTCTCACGTGTCCAGTTTTTTGCGTGTTCGGGCACCGACAACTTGGAAGTACTTGCAGTTGCTGGGGTTGATGGCGGCAGCCTTGGATCTGGTGCCTTGGGCCCGAGTGTACATGCGGCCGCTCCAACAGGCGCTGCTTTCGCGGTGGTCTCCGCAGCATCATCCGCTTTCTCGTCGCTTGAGCTGTCCCGATCACGTGAGGGTCAGTCTTCAGTGGTTGGTTCCGGACCATCTCCAGGCGGGAGTTCCCCTGGTGCTCCCGGAGTGGATTTTGGTCACTACGGATGCCAGTCTGACCGGTTGGGGGGCGCATTGTTTGACTCACATAGCACAGGACTCCTGGTCGCTGGAAGAGAGTCTGTGGTCCATCAATCGACTGGAACTGAGAACAGTATATCTAGCGCTGGTAGCGTTTGCCACTCTTCTGGAGGGAAAGCCGGTGCGCATCTTTTCCGACAACCTAGTGACGGTCTCCTACATAAATCGCCAAGGCGGAACGGGAAGTCTCCTTCTCCTGGAGGAGAGTCAACGCTTGTTTCACTGGGCGGAATTGCACCTCGCGGCGCTTTCGGCGGCTCATGTGGTAGGAAAGGACAATGTACAAGCCGACTATCTCGGTCGGCATGTGCTAGATCCGGGAGAGTGTGAGCTCAATACAGAAGTTTTTCGCGAACTCACTTTGCGTTGGGGTCAGCCGGTCATGGACCTGATGGCGACTCTGCGCAATGCAAAGGCAGAGCGCTTTTACAGCAGGCGCAGAGAGCATATGTCGGAAGGTCTCGACGGCCTGGTTCAGCCCTGGCCGTTGGGGCAGCTTCTGTATGTGTTTCCTCCGTGGCCATTAGTGGGTCGAGTCATTCAAAGAGCCGCCAATCACGAGGGTCTGGTGATCCTTATTGCTCCAGATTGGCCCAGACGCCCTTGGTATGCCGATCTAATGCGGCTTCTGATGGAGCCGCCGTGGAGGTTGCCTGCTCGAGCAGACTTGCTGCATCAGGGGCCCGTTCAGATGCCCCAGGCGGATCGATTCTTGCTTACGGCATGGCTATTGAGAGGCAACGGTTGCGTCGCAAAGGTTATTCGGCGTCGGTGATATCCACTTTGCTGCAGTCTCGCAGGCGGTCCAAGTCGTTGGCATACATCCGCGTGTGGCGCGTTTTTGAAGCATGGTGCGCAGGGCCCAATTGTCTTCCATTCCGGATATTCTCGCGTTTCTTCAATGCGGGCTTGAGAAGGGACTTGCTCTTAGCACCTTGAAGGTACAGTTAGCGGCGCTAACGGTTTTTTGTGGGCCGGTGCGCGGGGCTCATCTTTCCTCGCATCCAGATATTCTGCGATTCCTTAGGGCGGCCAAACATCTTCGGCCACCTTTTCGGCAGGTTATTCCTCCTTGGGATTTGAATCTAGTGCTGGAGGTCTTGAACGGCTCTCCTTTTGAGCCACGTTCCTCCAGTTCTATCCGAGAGTTATCCTGGAAGACGGCAGTTTTGGTGGCCTTATGTTCCGCTAGATGCATTTCAGATTTGCAGGCGCTTTCGTGTCGGCCGCCTTTTCTTCAGTTTTCAGCGGAGAAAGTGGTCTTGCGTCCGGTTTCGTCTTTTCTACCTAAGGTGGTGTCTGCTTTCCATCTGAATCAGTCAGTCTCGCTGCCCACCTTCTTAGAGTCGGGGGCCGGTTCTTCTTTTGATCGTTCTCTGTGAAAGTTGGATATGGGTCGTGTGCTCCGTCGATATCTTAGGGAGACTGAATCGTTTCGTAAGTCAGACCGGTTGTTTGTGCTGTTTGGGGGGCCGTCCAAGGGTCAAGCGGCCTCCAAGTCCTCCATTGCGTGTTGGGTGAAGCAGGCCATTCGGGTCACGTATGAAACCAAAGGCAAGACCGTTCCTGTCGGTCTTCGTGCTCATTCTACCAGAGGTCAAGCGACCTCGTGGGTGGAGTCGGCTTTAGTTCCTCCGGTGGATATTTGTCGAGCGACGTCCTGGTCTTCTCTCCATGCTTTTTCGCGTCATTATAGGTTGGATGTGCTCGCGCGACAAGATGCATGTGTGGGGGCTTCCGCCGTAATAGCGGGGCTCACAGGTCCCTCCCAGGGTTAGGTACTGCTTTGGTACTACCCATCTGTTCTGGACTGCCCCGGAGAGACGATTAGGAAGGAGAAATTAGACCTTACCTGCTAATTGTCTTTCCTTGAGTTCTCTCCGGGCCAGTCCTGAACCCGCCCTCTCTGTGTCTTCTGTCATTGGTATTCGTTGTTTCAGTTTTCATCTATGACGTAACTTCTCAGTGATTTAAATATTGGAAGTTGTCTTCATGTTCTTAAAAAAAAAATAACAAAAAACAAAACAAAGATATAACGGCACAGCTCTACAAAGGGAGCCTAAGCTTTTGCTCTTAACGCTGCCACCATGCTTGGTGGCAGGACACAGCGCACGGTCAGCTACCTTCTCTGTAACTCTTCCACTGTTCTCACTGTTTCCGCTATTTCTTCTTCTTGGTGGTTGTTTTTGTCTGCTTGATACGATAAGACTGCCTTCTGTCACCAGGGGAGAGCTGGGTAACCTAGCAACAAGAATCAGTGTTCAGTCCTCAGCTGCTAGAGGAGGGAGATTTGACTACCCATCTGTTCTGGACTGGCCCGGAGAGAACTCAAGGAAAGACAATTAGCAGGTAAGGTCTAATTTCTCCATAGAGTTCAGCATGGCCCGGGGTTCCGGAAGACCCAGCTTCCGCACACCTCCATGGTTGTGATTCGGTGATGCGGAAGCAAAAAAGCCCAAAGTCTCACTCTTCGGTCCTCCCAGATAGGGTGTTGAGAGCTCTTGACGCCCTGGGGCATAAGGCTTATCAGGGTTCCATGCTTGCTTGCTGTATCCAGGCATACCAACTCTATACGGGCATGTTTCTGCGTGACTTTGCCAAGGAGCTCGGCGGTTTTGCTGTGAACCCCTCCTGAGGTTTTGAACCCTCCTGAAATCTATTGCGGAGTGTTAGGAATACCTCTCCCGTGCCGCATATGACAGGTTTGAGTCCTCTGCCAGGGTGGCAGCAGCTGGCATCGGGGCCCCAGTCTTCGGACCTGGAGCAGTGGGTCCAAGAGAAGCTCCTGGATGTCCTTTGTCTTGGCAAGCAACTGTTCGGTAAAAGAGGGTAAGGTCGCTGAGATAGAAACTGAATTCGTGACTCAAACTCATCTCTTGCGCAAAACCTCCCTCCCTCCCTAGGAAGAAGCAGAGCCTAAGAAGCTGTTAACCCTGGTAAGGGAGCCCCTTCCTTTGGAATATCAGCCTTTCCCACCCACCTCTGCACCAACTCACAGCACGCAGGGGAAGGGAGGTGCACATGGCCACCATAAGCCTAAAAGGCTTAAAGCCCAACAACTGGTGCCGCCCCAGCCTATTCAGGGGTTTTGATGCCGTTGGCATAGCCTCTCGCCCCCAGGCAGCTCTTCTGCCAATGGGGGGATGCCTATCCCTGTTTGCCCTGGAGTGGGCATTGATCACGTCGGACACCTGGGTCCTCTGGGTAATCCAGGATGGAAACCATCTCCACCTGGACAGGCACCCTCCTCCTTTCTCCCCAGCGGAGCCTGCTCGGCTCCTCGCACACCAGACCTTGCAGTGGGAACTGTCCATCCTCTTCGCCAAACAGGCAGTTGAAAAGGTACTGCGGCACCTTCGAGGTCAGGAGTTCTACTCCTGCTACTTTCTCATCCAGAAAAAGATGGGGGGCCTGCGCCCCATCCTCGACCTCAGGAACCTCAACAGGTTCCTGGTGCGGGGGAAATTCAAAATGTTATTGCTTGGCATCCTGCTGCCTTTCCTTCAGCAGGGCGATTGGCTATGCTCCTTGAACCTCAAGAACGCTTACACCCACATCCTTCACCCCCAGCACAGGCAATACTCGTGCTTCAGGGTGCAGGGGAAACACTACCAGTACAGAATGCTTCCTTTTGGGCTCATGTCCGCACCGTGGGTTTTCACAAAGTGCCTCTCCGCAGCTGCCGCCTCCCTCAGGCGGCAGGGCATACCCGTCTACACCAACCTTGACAACTGGCTCGATCGGCGAAGCCCACCTGGTGTCGTCGCGCATGATATTTCTCCTCAAGCTTCCTGGTCAACTACTCCAAGTCCTACCTCAAGCTGGTGCAGACCCTGGAGTTCATTGGCATATGCCTTGACACGGTGCGGGCATCCGCCTTCCTTCCCACGGACCGAGCAAACCGCCTTCAGGCCGTGGCGTCCCAGGTCCAAACCAAGACTTGGGTTACGGCGCGGGCCATGCTGCGCCTTCTCAGGCACATGGCCTCCACTGTCCATGTGGTCGTCCATGCCCGCATGTACATGGCGCACAGCCCAGTGGTGCCTCACAGCACAATGGAGCCATGCCTTCGGTCATCTCAGAGAACCTATCCGGGTCTCCCTCAGTCTCCACGACTCCCTGAGTTGGTGGCGGGACCCCCGAAGTCTCCTTCGGGGAATGCCCTTCCAGACCCCACAGCACAAGCTCATCCTAATGACAAATGCTTCTCTGCTGGGGTGGGGACCCCACTGCAGCACATGTGCACCCAGGGGCAGTGGTCGCTCGAGGCGTTTTGGCAGTAGATCAACCTGCTGGAGCTTCAGGTGGTCAGATAGCCCTTGACGTCCCTCAGGGCCTATCTGTGGGGGAAGTCGGTGCTCGTACAGACTGACAACAGGGTAGCCATGTTTTACATCAACAAGGAGGGGGGAACAGGATCACTCTGCCTCTGCCAAGAGGCGATCCTCCTTTGCGTCTCGCCGGGGGATGACCTTGTGAGCGGTCTACCTCCCAGGCCAGGAGAATGTCCTCGTGGACAAACTCGGCAGGATCCTCCGCCCACACGAGTGGTGCTTGGATCCGGAGGTTGCCGGCGTCTTGTTCTATTGGTGGGAGACCCCATCCATGGACCTGATTGCCAGTCCGGCGAACGCGCAGCTTCCCTGCTTCTGTGGCCCGGTTCTGCACCCGAGAAGGGTGGCCCTGAATGTGGTCTTCTTGAGCTGGGCCTCTGGCCGCCTTTATGCGTTCCTTCCTACTCCTCTTATGGCGAGGACCCTCCGGAAGGCTCAGCGGGACCAAGCTTTGGTGATCCTTGTGGCCTCCTCATGGCCTCAACAGCCTTGGCTCCCGCTTCAGCTCCAGCTCGCGTCCAAGCCCCCAATCTCCAGGAACAAGCAGGAATGAGTCTTCACATATGGGTACGTTGGTACCGACGGAGCCTGCGCGGGAACGCTCCCCATCCCTCAGCGCCTGCGTGCTGCCTTCCCGCCTTTCCAACTGTCTCTCCTCAGTTTTCGTTTTTCCGCGGAGCCGGCAGGACGTCTTTCTGTCACCGCAAAAAATTTTTTCTTTTAATCTTTTGCTTGTTGTTTTCTTGTGGTCGCGGCTGTTTCCCCGACTCCACCGTTACCACCGGTGGTTTTTTCTTTTCTTTTTCCTAAACTCGGAGTTCTCCAGGACCAAGCAGGAAGTCAGTCCTCACTTATGGGTGACGTCGGCGCCGACGGAGCCCTCGCGGAGCAATTTTCCCCAGCTTTCAAAGAAAGCCTTTGGGAATTGCAGCGCGCATGCGCGGTCGTCTTCTTCCCGCCCGAAGGTGCCATCTTAGCCAGTCTTCTTTTTTTCCGCGGAGCCCTACAGACGTCCCCGTCTTGTCCCCGCGAAAAAGTTGATTTTCCTCTTTATTTTATACTTTTTTCTTTCGGTTCGACGCCGATCGTTTTCCCGCCCGGACTCGCGACGCCGGTCTCGAGTCCTCTTCCGTTTTTTCGGTTTTTCTGACTTAGTCAGCTTTCGTTTTCGTTTTCCCTGGCAGCCCGGTCCTTTGACCTCGCAGGGGCCCTTTTTCCCCCGATGGCTGCCAGTGGCTTTAAGCGGTGTGGTCGGTGTGACCGAAATATGTCACTAACCGACACACACGACTTTTGCCTCCGCTGCCTGGGCCCGGATCATGAGGAACTGATCTGTGGGCCCTGCAGCAAACTGTCCTCGAAGGCGTTGAGAAGTCGGCGGCATCAGCGCGAGAGAATCTTCGCTGACCCCAGCCGTACCCGGACCTCGTCGGAGGCCTCCGTGTCGAAAGGCTCCAGCTCGGACCGTCGCCGGAGCTCCTCCGACCGGGGTTCTCCCTCCGGGGACCATCGTCGGAAGGAAAAACCCGCGAGGGCGGCGTTGGTGGACGCTCCTGGCTCCGCGAGGGCCAGGTCGCATAGCCCCGACAGCCGCCCCGGGTCCTTGGAGAAGGAACACCTCCCGAAGCGACCTCGCCTGGAGTCGGAGATGCCTGCCCGGGTAAGTCCTGTAGTCCTTCTGGACTCGCCTCCGCGACAGCCGACGTCGGGCCCGACGCCGTCGGGGCCCGAGTCGGGGGCTGCTGGGTCACCTGAGCTCGGACTCAGGTTGACGGCCTTGGAGAGCAGACTGTCTGCCTTCATGGACCAGCAGCGGGCACTGCTCGCTGGCTTCGCTGGCGTCGCTGCCCCGACCGCCGGGACGTCGACGTCCAAGTCGACCCCGGAGACCGAGCCGATCCTCGAGTCGATGAGAACTCGAGTCGATCCTCGGTCGAGGTCGCTCTCGGCCTCCCGTTCGGGACCGAGGTCGCCGACGCCGACTCCCTCGGCGTCGGGGCGGCTGGCGCCACACCCTGCCCGGGCCGACCCCACCGAGTCCTCGTCGGAGTCGGTCTGGGAGTCTGAGGAGGAAGAGTCACCTGATTCTTTCCGGACTCGGTGTGTCCCATCGGACTCTCCGGAGTCCGAGCCTCGGAAGCAGTCCCCCCCGGAGGATGCCCGGTTCTCGGACTTCGTTAGGGATATGGCCAAGGCTTTGGCCTTCCCTGCGGATCCCGAGGAGGAGCCTCGAGCCGAAGAGCTCGACGCCCTCCAGTATGACTCTCCCGCGAGGGAGCACTTTACTGTGCCGGTTCCTCCTATGCTGGAACGACTACTCTTCCGCATGTGGGAGAGTCCGGCCTCCTCGCCGGTCCTGAGCAAGCGGGTCGATTCCATCTATCGAGTCCGCAAGAGCCCTGGCTTTCAAAAGGCACAGCTGCCACACCATTCCATGGTAGTGGAATCGGCCATGCATCGTCTTAAGAGCCAGAAGATGCACTCCTCGGTGCCTCCTGGAAGGGAGGCCCGTAACCTGGATGGCCTTGGCAAGAAGTGCTTCCAGGGCTCTATGCTCGCCTGTCGTGTCCAGACTTACCAGCTATACATGGGCATGTATCTCAGGGATCTGGCTAAAGAGCTAGCCGGATTCTCCGCTGGTCTCTCCGAGGAGCCCTTGCGGAGGTTCCTAGCCTTGTCCACGGGTATTCGGGAATGCTCAAAGTTCATGTCCCGAGCAGCCTATGATGGCTTTGAAGCCTCGGCTCGAGTAGCCGCAGCCGGCATCGGTGCCCGCCGACAGGCTTGGCTTCAGTCGTCCGATCTTGAGCCCTGGGTACAGGACAAGTTGGTCGATGTCCCCTGCCGAGGCGAAAACCTCTTTGGCAAGCCCATGGCGGAAAAGGCTGCACAAATTGAGACTGAGACTCTCACCAGGACCAGGCTTTCTAGGAAGACCTCCGCCCCTTCCCAGAAAAAGAAGGGCTCGGGAAAAAAGTCCTTTTACCCGAGGAAGGCAGCTGCCTACAAACAATACCCCCATTATCAGGCCCCTGCAGCTCCCCAACAGGGCCAGCAGGCCAAGGGACGGGGTAACGGGTCCCGTAGGCAGCAAGACCCCAAGCCTGCACCACCAGCCCCTGCTCAGCAGGGTGTGGGTTTTTGACTCGCTCAGCATAGCCTCTCCCCCCCCGCTGGTTCCCCCCAGCACCGGAGGCCGGCTGGTCCACTTCGCCCACAGGTGGTCCAGCATCACCGCAGATGCCTGGGTGCTTCAGGTCGTGCGAGAGGGCTACCTTCTCCACTTCCATCAGGTCCCTCCCTCCTATTTTCCGGGAGAGCCTCCGCGCCCCCCTCTGCACAGGGAGTTGCTCCTTCAGGAGTTAGCAGGTCTTCTGCAGGAACAGGCGGTGGAACCGGTGCCACACCACCTGAGAGGTCAAGGCTTCTATTCAAGGTATTTTCTGATACCAAAGAGAACAGGAGGCCTCAGACCCATCCTGGACTTGCGCAACCTCAACAAGTTCCTTGTGCGGGAGAAGTTCAAAATGCTTACCCTTGGAATCCTTCTGCCCTACCTCCAGCAGGGAGATTGGCTATGCTCCTTGGATCTAAAGGATGCCTACACGCACATCCTCATCCACCCAAGCCACCGCCAATACCTAAGGTTTGTGGTGGCAGGAAATCATTACCAGTACAGAGTACTGCCCTTTGGCCTGTCCTCCGCACCGCGAGTCTTCACAAAATGTCTCGCGGTCGTGGCGGCCCATCTCCGGCTTCACGGCCTCTATGTCTTTCCGTACCTCGACGACTGGCTCATCAGAGCAGCGTCCGCTCAGGAGGTCACCAACGCCACGTGCCGCACGGTGACTCTGCTGCAGCACTTGGGCTTTGTCATAAACTTCGCAAAGTCCACTTTGCTCCCCTCACAGGATCTCGAGTTCATCGGCGCAAGGCTGCACACTCCTCAGGCGCGAGCGTACCTACCGCTCGACAGGGCTCAGCGGCTCATGGACCTAGCCGACCGCTTTCGCAGTCAGCCCCTGGTCTCCGCCAGGCGCTTCCTGAGACTGCTCGGCCATATGGCTTCCACCGTCCATGTGACCCCCAATGCCCGCCTGAATATGCGGTCTGCTCAATGGTGTCTCCGCCGGCAGTGGCGACAAGCCACAGGCGGCCTAGCAGACCTTGTGCGCGTCTCCGAGCCGCTGGTCTCGTCTATCCGGTGGTGGCTCCGGCAGCCGAACCTGATATTGGGAATGCCTTTCCAGTCACCTCAGCCGACCCGGGTGCTGACCACCGATGCATCCCTCCTGGGCTGGGGAGCACATTGCCAAGAGGCACGTACTCAGGGCCTCTGGACCAAGTGGGAGTCTGCTCAGCAGATCAACTTCCTGGAGCTCAGGGCGATCCGCCTAGCTCTCAGGGCCTTCTCCCACCTGACCTCCCAACAGTCCGTCCTTGTCCAGACGGACAATCAAGTTGCCATGTTCTACGTGAACAAGCAGGGGGGCACGGGCTCCTTCCTCCTCTGCCGGGAGGCACAGAAGCTCTGCTCTTGGGCCGTCAGTCACGGCATTCTCCTCAAGGCAGTTTATCTCCCGGGCCAAGAAAATTGCCTGGCGGACAAACTCAGCAGGGTCCTCCAGCCGCACGAGTGGCGTCTGGATCCCTTGATCGTTCAGAAGCTCTTCCTCAGGTGGGGCCTCCCCACGGTAGATCTCTTTGCCAGTCCTCACAACCGGCAGCTTCCTCGCTTCTGCTCTCATCAGCCACACCCCCTTCGGGCTGCGGCGGACGCTTTTCTGATCTCATGGTCGGGGAGCCTTCTGTACGCTTTCCCTCCCATCCCGTTAGTCTCTCGGACTCTTTTCAAGGTTCTCTGAGACAAAGCCTTCATGATCCTGGTGGCCCCTCGCTGGCCCAGGCAGCCGTGGTTTCCGCTCCTGCTGCAACTGGTGGTGGAGGATCCAATCCCTCTGGGGGTACAACCGGATCTCCTCACTCAGGATCAGGGGTCCCTTCTGCACCCCAACCTCAGGTCTCTCAACCTCATGGCCTGGCTGCTGAAAGGGTAGTCCTTGCTCCTCTTCTCTTGCCGGCGGAGGTGGAGGAGGTCGTCTTGGCTTCGCGACGGCCTTCTACCCGCAAATGCTACGCCCTTAAATGGCGTCGCTTTGCAATCTGGTGTTCCCAACAGTCTCAGGATCCCTTCTCCTGCCCGGTGTCGGTGATCTTACAGTACTTGCTACACCTCTCTAATCTGGGACTTAAGTCCAACTCCGTCAAAGTTCACCTCAGTGCTCTGTCAGCACATCATGTGCCGGTGGACGGCAGACCTCTCTCCAACGACCCTCTCGTAGCGAGGTTTCTCCGAGGTCTCCTTCTACTTAAACCACCTCTGCGCCCGCCAGCGCCGGACTGGGACCTGAATGTGGTTTTGCAGCGGATCACCTGTCCGCCTTTTGAACCTATGGCTACATGTTCTCTCCGTTTTCTGTCTTGGAAAACACTGTTCTTGATAGCCCTCACTTCCGCTAGACGCGTAAGTGAATTGCAGGCCCTCGTGTCTGATCCCCCCTACACTCGATTCTACAAGAATAGGGTAGTCCTACGGACTCGCCCAAAGTTTCTGCCTAAAGTGGTCTCCCCTTTTCACATGAATCAGGAGGTGGTACTTCCAACCTTCTTTCCCAGACCACACTCCAGCCGAGCTGAGACGGTCCTCCATACCCTGGACTGTAGAAGGGCATTGAACTTCTACCTTGACCGTACGCGGGAGCACCGTAAAGCTGCTCAGCTTTTTGTGTCTTTTGACCCCAATAAATTGGGCCTCCCGGTCTCCAAGCGTACTCTGTCCATCTGGGTTGCGGACTGCATCTCTTGGGCTTATGGGGCAGCCGGACTCGCCTTAGAAAGTCGCGTCACGGCTCATTGCGTTCGGGCAAAGGCCACGTCAGTGGCTTACCTCCGCTCTGTTCCGCTGGCAGACATCTGCCGGGCCGCTACTTGGTCTTCGAGCCAGACTTTTGCGGTCCATTACTGTCTCGAGAGGGAGTCCCGTAGGGACAGTGCTTTCGGACAGGCAGTCCTCCGTAATCTCTTTGAGGTCTAAGCAACTCCTACCCTCCATCCCGGATGTGGGCTACCGGTGGGTGATAATTCAGCGAAGATTCTATCCTTCTGTGCTGCTGAGCTAGAGGGAGCTCATTTTTGTGCTTAGGGTCTCCGGTAGCCTTGAGCTTGGGAGTCCCATAAGTGAGGACTGACTTCCTGCTTGGTCCTGGAGAAAGCGTAGTTACTCACCTGTAACAGGTGTTCTCCAGGAGCAGCAGGAATCAGTCCTCACTACCCTCCCTCCTCCCCTTGGAGTTGCAATCGTCTGCTTATGTTCTTTTTGCAAATTTTTATGCTGTCTTTTTTAGCTATGTCATCTGACTGGCTAAGATGGCACCTTCGGGCGGGAAGACGACCGCGCATGCGCGCTGCAATTCCCAAAGGCTTTCTTTGAAAGCTGGGGAAAATTGCTCCGCGAGGGCTCCGTCGGCGCCGACGTCACCCATAAGTGAGGACTGATTCCTGCTGCTCCTGGAGAACACCTGTTACAGGTGAGTAACTACGCTTTTTTTTCCCTCAGTTTCTGTCTTAAATTTTTGGGCCTGTAAGGCCTCTCCATTATGGAGCCTTCTAACAAGTGCCTTAACTGTGGCAATACAGTTTTCTTCTTAGACTCCAATAACTGGTGTCTAACCTGTTTGGGTCCTAACCCTTTTCCTCCAGAGCCATCAGGCTACAATTTTATGAGAAGAGATTTTCCATTTCGAGTTTCCCTCGATACAGTTTTCCCTTCCACTGTAAGGGCACCGACCATTTCTTCTCTACAGGATCAGGTAACCCACAAACAGTCTGTTAAGACTAGCCAATCCTTGGGTGGTAAGTCTCATGCCAAGCATGATGACGGCTCCGGCCTTGCCCTCAAGACCCTATTGGCTTCAAAACCCCGGCGGGAGTCTTCGGTCTCCAAAGCCTTTCAGGGGTTTCAGGTTGTTCCTGGGGCTCACCCCTCACAGAACATACCTGAGCCATGCTCGGTGGTGGCATCCGCTTCGAGCAGTACCGATACCCCGGCATCGGCACTGGTGTTGAGCGATCCACTCCTCACCAGGGATCATCATCGGGCGTACTCGGTACCTTCGGGACCGATCGATACGACCCAGATTGACTTTCCAGTATCGGCAGCACCGTCGATACGACCGCCGATGTCTGTACCCTCTAGACATGCATCGATAGACTCGCTTACTTCGATGCCGAGTCTTGAATCGATATCTAGTCTGGAAGACTGGGTACCGACGCATTTCGGAACCGACCCCTACCGATTCCAGATGCCCGGTACCGAGGATAATCACCAAGAGTTTTGGCTTACCTCGGTACCGTTTGAGCAACCTCCGATGACTGCTTCGATGTCGGTATCGTCTTCGATTCCGGCTCAGCTACTGGTATCGGTATCGATGCTGGTACCTGCAGTAACATCAGGACCAGCTCCATCCATGCTTTTTTTTCAACAGGATCGCTCCTTTCTATACCTAGTTTAGAGTCGATACCTGGCATGGATGATACAGTACTGACTGTCTCAAGTCATAACCGACAGTCCCAGTATCCGTCCATTTCAGATCCTGTTTGGCACCGGACAACTACATCTTCCGTTGCCCAGGCTAGTTCTTCGACTTTACCCTGTCCAGGGATTGTTCCCATTGGAGATCCTTCTTTTCAGAAATTTCTCCTTGACATGGCGACATTCCTTGCTATTCCTATCCCTGGCTATGATTCTTCTCAAGACTCTTCTGGGGAAAAGGGAAATATAATGCTTCCTTTACATCATTCTTTACAGGATCTTCTTCTGAAAATATGGGAAGCACCTTTAAGGGCTTCCTCACCTTCTACAGCAACTGCTCTTCTGTATCAGGTGCCCCCTTCTCCAGGGTTTCAAAAGACTCAACTTCCCCATCATTCCATTGTAGTGGAATCAGCAATGATGAAGGTAAGAAGCAAAAAGAAGCATTCTTTTTTCCCGCTAGGTCGTGCATCTAGAACACTGGATGCCTTTGGACGTCAAACCTTCCAAACATCTATGCTGGCAACAAGGATTCTCTCATATTTTTTATGAGTCTATCCCTTCAGGAGATCACAGAGAAATTATCTCTTTTGACTCCTTTTCTTTCAGAGCCCAAGGCTGCAGACTATTCCTTGCTTCTTAGTCATAGCCGGAATATCTCTAGGTTTCTTTCTTGTGCTTCCCTAGACTCCTTTGAGTCTGTTAGCAGAACCTCTGCTATAGCCATAGGAGCACGACGCAGAGCCTGACTCCAAGCTTCAGACTTGAGCAGATGGGCACAACAAAGACTGGGTAATACTCCTTGTACTGGAGAAAATCTCTTCAATAAGGAGTCTTTACGTCAGGTTGCTCATTGCTCCACTGACTTCCCTGTTTCTGAGGGCCTTCCTATACCTTCTCCTTCCCCAGCAGGTAAGAAATGCCCTACCAAACCTCCTTTTCCTAAAAGAAGGTTTTATTCTTCTCCTGCCTATCATGCAGATGTTCCCAAACAAGGGAAACCTCGCCCTGGTCTGAAGAATCCAAACTCAAGCCAGGAGAATTAACCCTCAATAGGGTTCCAATTAATATGTTATAACCTACAGTTCACTTCTCAGAAGTTTTTTCACTGTTTTTTCATTAAACCTCTACACTTGGATTCCTGTTTCCAGGACTTCCACTTGCTCTTAGGTATGCTGAGCTGTCAGGATATTCATGTATATGGGTTACAGGGTTTCCTCCTCTTCTTTCCTTGAAGAGAGGTTTGCCACCTATCTCATGATAGTTTTCTGTACCACCATGAATTTTTTCCTTCTATAGACTTTCCATATGGCAAGTCTCCCCTCAGCTCCTATTTTTTCTTTACCTTCTTTTCCAGGGTTCCCCTGTAAGAGTGGTACTATTCCACTGGACGGTTTCCTTAACCTTTTCCAGTTTTCTTTCCTTTCCAGTGTAGAGTTTTTTTCTCTGGAGTAACCTTCCCTTTTTTCATTGGGGCAACTCATCAGACATAATTAGGAGTTTTTGCTCTTATTCTGTCTGCTCTCTGTTAAGAACAGAAAGATCACCTCTGCTGTCCTGTTAAACAGCTCTCCCTGCAGGAGTTCCAATAATTGGACTACTGGTACCTTTCTATGAGTTCCAGTCTTGTCTTCCACTACTTTTGTCTAGCCTTAGTAGTGCTTCCAAGATGGTCCTCATCTATTTTGGATAATCCTTTATAACTGCTTTTCTGCCATCTCCAAATCCTTGGAGTTGGCAACATAATTGAGATGGCAGCTGGTTGTCTCCAGCAGCCAGTTTATTTCCCTGCATAATGCTCTCTGCAATCCTACAGAGAAGCTTTCCACTATGGGCCCTTGCTAGAGAGCATGAGAGTTTTTTCTATAAGGACTATCCTATATGGTTGAAAAAGGCTTCCTCAGTCATCCCCCATGACTGTGAGGTTTCTTATACCCTTCTATTTCCTTTTAATAAAGGACATAAGCCTTTCCTACGTGACAGTCTAAAGAGTTACCAAATTCCTGCAGGAAACATGCTCTTTTTCCTTGCAGCTTGTCCTCATGGTATCCTCATCTTTCATGGACAACACATATCTAACTAAGTAACGCATGATACCCCACCCCTTGTTCCTCAAGTGGGTCTACCTGGTTTCTCTTCCTATGCGTATTCTGTCCATTCACCATGTTAGAGTTCTACCGGATTCAGAAATTGCTGTTTACAGTCTTAATTTTATCCTCTGTTCTCTAGCAACTATTCTGGTTATTTCACTGGATAGCATTTCCCTTCCATCTTAACCAGAGGGAATAGATTCTCTATATCTTCTCAAGCAGGTTCCACCACCTTGTTATGAGATGAATCATTCCTCTTCACATCTCCCATGTGAAGAGTCCTGTAGATATATCTTTTCTGCTTAATTGCAGACACTTATCTTTAGACCTATATATTCATAACGGTACATATGTCTGTCAGCCATGTGTGCATAGGCTATGCCCCTAAATCTCGCCATGAACAATTGTGTGTGTTTGTGTGTGTATATATATATATATATATATATATATATATATATATATATATATACACACACACATATGTGTGTATCTGTCGAGATACTTCCTTTAGGTAGATATGTATTCACATACTTATCTTGCTACCTGTCTGTGCTCATAAAGGTTCCAGACAGTGGGCTTCCACATCTTCATACTATTTCACAGTATATTTAGGCTATTATGCACACAACCACTGCTGTGGTTCTGACAGTTTTTACCATAACCCTAGGTTCAGGTATCCCTGAAGCTCCCTATCCCTCTCTTCCTACCTCTCGTCAGCCAGGAGAGACTTGGGGGATCTTCAGTAGATCTGGGGTTTCCAACTCCTCAGACATCTGTCCTTCCTTAGGATTACGGGGTTTTTCTCCATCCCCCTTCTTCCCTCAAGGACTAAGCCAGTTTTGTCCAAATCGGTCAGTCTTCCTCTTTTGCTCCCAACTATAATTACCTCTGTAGCCAAAAGAGTTTTCAGCTTTTTCCATAAAGCTTCCCACTAAAGACCTACCGTTTTTGTACTTCCCCAGTTGAATCCTGGGGTCACCTGTCAGTTCCAGATTTTGACCTTCAACTCACCTCAGTGAGGTCACCTTGGAGATTCCTCTACTGGATCCCCAGTAGATTTCATTAGCCTCTCAACTTCCTGCAATCCAGTAGGTGAGATCCATATTGTGATTATTCATTCAATATATTCATGATAATTGTCATATATACAGGGACTCCTTGTCTGTAGTCCTATCTCAGGTCAGCTGTCTCCTACAGCTCCTCTCTTCTCCAACTCCTACCCTCCATCCTCGGGATGCCTGGGCATATGAGGTATAGCATGTTTCAATCACCAACATGCTAGGGCTCCAGGCATCTTAGCTTGGGAGTCCCCATATGTGAAGACTCATTCCTGCTTGTTCCTAGAGATAGCACAGTTACTTACCTGTAACAGGTGATCTCTGGGAACAGCAGGAATAAGTCTTCACAACCCACCCACCTCCCCTAGGAGTTGTATCTCTCTATCTCTCTTTCCTTTCCTCTTTCTATCTCTTTGTCTCAGCTTAAAACCCAAACTGAGGAGAGACAGTTGGAAAGGCGGGAAGGCAGCACGCAGGCGCTGAGGGATGCTCCCAAAAGCTTTCTGATTGGACGCTGGGGAGCGTTCCCACGCAGGCTCCGTCGATACCGACGTACCCATATGTGAAGACTTATTCCTGCTGTTCCCAGAGATCACCTGTTACAGGTAAGTAACTGTGCTGTCCCCCTGGGCTGCGCCCTGGGCCTGTTGGCACAGGAGCAGGGTCGGGTGTTCCACCCGAACCTGGCCTCGCTGTCCCTTGCAGCCTGGCAGCTGAACGGGTCGCTTCAGCTCCACTGCGTCTCCCGGAGGACGTCGAGGAGATTCTCCTTGCGTCAAGGAGGAGTGTGGAGACAGTCCTTACTGCATTTCTCAATGAACTTCACGTGGCTCATGACTCTGATTTCTTGGTGTCGGTATCCCTTGATCTCTCTGCTGCATTCAATCTTGTTGATCACTCTCTCCTTCTCTCCTGTCTCCGGGAGGCTGGCCTTTGTAGCACGGATTATCACTGGTTTCGTTCTTCTCTTCTCCCACTCCTGCACTGTGATTTTCTTGTCCCCTTCAATTACCTCTTCTGATCCTTTTCAGCTACCCTGTGGTGTCCCTCAAGGATCTGTCTTAGCACATTATCTCTCCAATATTTTCCTGGCACCACTGGCACTTTTGGTTCAACAGTACGGGATTTGTGCATTCTATTACGCTGACAATCTGATTCTCCTTCATTGCACTTCACCTCTCCAACCTAACCTTTCCCCCCTCAATTCTTGTCTTTCTACCATTGCCGCCTGGCTCACCACGAACTGTTTACACTTGAACCTAGCTAAGACACTTGCAATTTGGTTCAGCTATGGTAGTCCTCCCCCCCTTCGGTGGCCCCTTCCTTCTCTGACGCATTTATTCCTCTCATCTCTACCTTTCGGTATCTAGGTGTAATTTTTGATTCAGACCTTTCTTTCAGGGCTCACATTTCTCACGTTACCAAGACTGCCTCCTTCTTTCTTCGTCAGATCCGCGCTATTCACCCCTTTCTCGCTCCACAGGCTCTCACCACTCTTCTCCTTTCTCTGGTTATGTCACGGGTTGATTTCTGTAATTCTGTTCTAGCTGGTCTTCCTCACTCTCAACTTCACCATCTTCAATGTATCCAAAACACAGCTGCACGTCTTATTTTCCACTCTTCACACTGGGATCATGTCACTCCTCTATTTCTTCAAATCCACTGGTTTCCCATTGAATTCCGTGTTCGCTATAAGATCTCACACTAGTTCACTGTGTCTTGTACAGCCGCACCCCTCAGTATCTAGTAGATCTTATCCAATTCCATATTCCAAATCGCTCACTTCGTTCATTGCACATCAACCATTTACACCTCCCCTCCCCGTGCCATGCTCACCTACAGTCTACCTGCTCCTCTGCTTTCATCATTGGTCCTGCTTTCTGGAATTCCCTACCCACCTCCCTTAAGCTCGAATCACAATTTTCCACCTTCAAAAATAATCTGAAAACTCACCATTTTTTCTTCAGCTTTCGACCTCCCTTCCCCTTCTGTGTGAAACTACCCTTTCCTACCTCTTTCTCACTCCCTTTCTTAGTCATTTTATTTAAATGTCTTGTGTGCTTTCCTGTCACCCATTGTAACTTCTTTTCCTTTCTGCCTGATTGGTTTTCTTGTATTTTAAACTTTGTAAACCGCTATGTTATTTGAATAGCGGTAAATCAAGACAATAAACATAAGGAAGGACTCAAGAAGATGGGCGTATGCCTTTAAGTGGCGACGTTTCTCAACATGGTGCTCCGAGCTCCAGATCGACCTGTTTTCCTGCTCTATCCAGTGGATCATCCAGTACTTCCTTCACCTCTCGAAGACAGGACTGAAATCCAATTTGGTCAGGGTACATCTGAGTGCCATTTCGGCAAACCACATCCCCGTCGAGGGAAAACCTCTCTCAGGGCAGCCCTTGGTCTCTTGCTTCATGCGAGGTCTATTGCTTTCCAAGCCTCCCATCCGGCCTCCGCCGGCAGAGTGGGACCTCAACATGGTGCTGATGCAGCTCACGCGAGCACCCTTCGAGCCGATAGCGACGTGCTTGCTTCTGCATCTCTCCTAGAAGGTGGTTTTCCTGGTGGCTTTGACCTTAGCTCGCCGAGTCAGCGAACTTCAGGCCCTCATGGCTGAGACTCCATACACCAGGTTCTACGGGAACCGGGTGGTCCTCCATACCCTTCCCAAGTTCCTGCCGAAGCTGGTCTCGGACTTTCATCTCAACCAGGAGATAGTCCTATCGACCTTCCCGAGATCGCATGCCGACCAAGCATCGGCGGTATTGCATACATTCAACTGCAAGAGGGCTCTTGCCTTCTACCTGCAGTGTACCCAGGGTCATCGCAAGTCTGATTGGCCTTTGTCGCCTACGACCCCAATCGCCTGGGGCAGGCAGTCACCAAGTGCACCATCTCCATCTGGATGGCAGACTGCATCGCTTTTGCACAAGCAAAGGCAGGTGCCCTGCTAGGTTGGCGGGTCACCACGCACGGCATCCGATCCGAGGTGGCTTTGGTGGTCTTCGCTGCACTCAGTGCCTCTAGCGGACATCTGTCGGGATGTGACCTAGTCTTCAGCAAACACTTCTGCTGTCCACTATTGCCTGGAGAGGGAGTCCCACCAGGACAGCACCTTCGGCCAAACTGTACTCTGTAATCTGTTTTGGGTGTAAGCAGCTCCTGCCTCCGACTCTTCTTCGGCTACCGAGAGCTCCGCCTCAGGGACCCGAAGACTCGGGCTCCTCCGGGCATGGACTTCTGCTCATGGCCTCATGGAGGTGTTTTTGGGTTATAGGCTTGGTAACCTGTAGCTGGGGCATCCCATAAGTGAGGACTGACTTCCTGCTTGTTCCTGGAGAAAGCATAGTTACTCACCTGTAACAGGTTTTCTCCAGGGACAGCAGGAATCGGTCCTCACTACCCTCCCACCTGCCCTGAAGAGTTGTTATTTTTGTCCTTCCCTTGCCATCTGCTTAGTAGGGCTCTAGCTAGGGGACCTGACTGGGCAAGATGACACCTTTGGGCGGGAAGAGGACCACGCATGTGTGGCAGCAATCCCAAAGGCTTTCTTTGAAAGCTGGGGAATTGCTCCACACGGGCTCCATCGGTGCCAACGTCACCCCTAAGTGAGGACTGATTCCTGCTATTCCTGGAGAATACCTGTTACAGATGAGTAATTACGCTTTATTGGCACCTGTTTAGTAACAACAAGGAAAAGGGTTCCTAAGCCTTGGATATTATTTGACCACTGACTTGCAAAATTCTTCAGCTACTGAGGCACATGGCAGCTGTTGTCTATGTCACTGCAGTGGAATCAAAAATTTTCAGTGATCCCATCTCTGCCACTCTTAAGAACTCTTCAAGCAATTTGTTAGGCATGCAAGCGGTTTATGCCCTTTGAATATTTTGGTAATGGCTAGTCATGAAAACCAGTGCTCATTCATACAGATTTACCAAGTTGTGCTTCATGGTTGAATTAGATTCTTGTTATATCGTCTTTTGGAGACTAGCAAAGTGTTGGGTTCCCTGTTACTCTGTTGAAATAGTCAGAATTTGGAATGTTGCCCTTTCCTTAAGGGCTGTTCCACCTCATCCTGTTAGACGGTCCACACAAGTGGAGACAAATGTTGGAGACAAAGTACCAAAAGCTTCTGGGAACATGCCCTGGCACATATAGCTCTACCCTAGAGGTTGCCTTTAGTATTTTCTGTCTCCAGCAGTTGTGGATGCTTCTGTGGCTCCTGACTGGCACCATGAGAGTTCCCAGTCAGCAGTTACACTAATTCCTAATTCCTTGGTGGTTGGTTGGCTTCAGCATATACAAGGTGTTCTCTGAATCCATCTCCACTTCGCAGGATTCTGCTCCTGACCACGAGGGTCAGTAGAACTACCTGTAATTCAGCGGGAGGATGACTCCTGGTCAGAGCCTGTGCTGTCAGTACTCTTCTGAAACAGGAAACGGCCTTTATTATTTTTGTCAGTTTATTTTTCACAATCAGACACCGATAGGGCGAACAGCACCATACTGACAGGCTCTTACCGGCTCTTCTCTGAAGGCTCGCTGTGAGTTGTATCCCCCTCCCTCCCTGACCCTCCATTAACTTGACACATTGGGGAAGTCGGCCATACCGTCCATAGCTTGGTGGCAGTAGAAGAGCTCAGTCTTCTTCACCACAGTTGCTTCCCGCCTTCTCCTTCCACAGCGTGCTCACCTTACTGCAGCAGCCATTTTGTGAAGTGTCTTCATCTCTGTGAACGCAGCCCCGAGTCTTAGCAGCAACAGAGAGCCTCAGTGTGTTAATATCCTGCTCTCTCTCCCCCTTTACATCGTGTCTTCGCTCAAGCAGTTTGGGGGCAGGAACCACATGCCACCAGCATTTATTCAGCTTGGTCTTGCAATGCCTTCTGCTCTGCTGCATTGGTATTTAGTGGACTGGCTTTGCACTGCATGCTTCGAGGACCTGGGGCAGTCATCTAGAAATGGACAGGATGCTCCTGGCTCTGGCAGGGCTGCGCAGGGGGGGTGGTCATTGAGGCCACTTTGGGGCCAGAAAAAGAACCTAGCCCCTCATCCACTGTTCCCTCTAAGCTGTGCGTGTGTGCGCGTGCGCACACACCTCGCCGAGCGAGCGCACATACTTTACAACAGAGCGCACAAAAATTACGGCTCTGATTCTGATAGAAAACAACACAGACGTCTTAAAATTTAAAAGTTACGATTGTAATTACTAGAAATTTCCCGCTTCATTTAGTAATCGTCTAGTTTCATTTAATTTGATTAAAATCAATGTGGTGTACATACTGTATTCTGACGTGTAGTCAAATTTTAAAGTATATAATTCCGAGTGTCTATGTGGCGCACAAAAATTTAACCTTCCTTCAAAAGCTGCACACAGCTGATATTTTATGCGCACACAGCCTACAGAAAATTAGAGGGAACATTGCCCTCATCACGCCAGGAAGAAGCCTCCCCCCTCCTCTCCTACTCCCTCAGCAGTCATCTCAGCAGCCGAAGGTCTGCCTTTGAAGCTCTTCAGGCAAGCATGGGATATTTGGAAGTTGGACCCAGGGCACAGCATGCCTGGTCCAGTCATTCCTGTAAAGAAACACAGAGCGAGCAGGTTTGAAGGTCACATGCGCTTTAATAAAGTTGATAACCCCAATCAGGACCAAGTAATATGAATCAGAATAAAAGTAAGACTAAGACAAAGCTTATTTCGCCTGATCCGTTTTTAGAATGGACCAACAAGAGAAGTCTAAGTCAAGTTGATGAAACACAGGAACATGATACATAGAAACATAGAAACATGATGACAGAAAAAGACCACAAGGCCCATCTAGTCTGTCCTTCCATAACAACAACAACAACAGTCCACTTTTTACCTTTAGAGATCCTCTCTTCTCCTCAGATTTGACTTTCCATCATCCCTTGGTTTTTTCCATGGATTCCCTATGGAAAGGGGGAGGCAGGAAGAATGCTCCTCAATACAATCAGGTGAGGTCTCCATATCATCAATATTAAGTTCGGGAATTCCATCCCAGTCTGCCGCCCAGAGGGAGGGGCAGAGGGAGAGGCCAGCGCCACCAAGAAGTTGTGGATTAACTCCCAAAGGTGGAATTTTTAATCTTTCAGACTTTGTTTTGAGTGACACCCAAATTGAAATTTTGGAAAAAGGGCTTTCCTTTGTGCCTGTTACTAGGCATGATCGATTTGCCACACGAGTGGAGTTGTATAAATTTTTTCGCAAATTGAAAATTGACTTTTTTGAAAATCAAGGTGAGACTATAACAGATTGTTCAGTTTTTCATAGACCCTCCACATGGGTCCCACCTAATAATACCAATGTCCTAATAGATGCTTTTGAGAAAGTTGTTCTATCTCAGGTAGAAGCCCTATATACTAAGAAGGTCCGTTCTTTTCATAATCTCACTGTATTAAAAAATCAGCACTTTTTGAGTTGCAAAATGATCAATCTGTTGTCATTAAACCAGCTGACAAAGGTGGGGCGTTAGTTATTCAAAACAGGGTGGATTATGTTAAAGAAATTTTAGGACAGATTAATGATACTACCTTTTTATAAAAAAAATTTTGAAGACCCTACTGATGTTCTTAAACATAAAATAGATACTTTAATTTTTATTGGTCAGCAAGCGGGTTATCTCACTACAAATGAAATTCAATTTCTTACTGTTTCACATCCGGTCACACACAAATCTCTCACAAATCCACCAGGACGACCGATTATTTCGGCAATAGGATCCTTATTGGAACACTTATCCAAATTTTTGGATTATTTTCTTCGTCCCTTTGTTCCCCAAATTCCTTCTTATGTCCGTGATTCTACACACGTTAATATTTTGAATGATTTTACTGGATATCATGAACAATTGATTTTGGCGACGCTAGATATAAATTCCCTTTACACTGGTTGTCTGATGATCTTAAAGTAGCTAAACAGGTAGAAAAGGCGACGGCAAAAGCTAGAAGAATGCTTGGGTGCATACGGAGAGGAATGGCTAGCAGAAAAAAGGAGGTGATAATGCCTCTGTATAAGTCTTTGGTGCGACCTCATTTGGAGTATAGTGTGCAATTCTGGAGACCGCACCTTCAAAAGGATGTGAACAGGATGGAGTCGGTGCAGAGGGTGGCTACTAAAATGATTAGTGGTCTTCATTATAAAGCATATGAGGACAGACTGAAGGATCTTAATATGTACACCTTAGAGGAAAGGCGGGATAGAGGTGATATGATTGAGATGTTTAAATACCTCCGTGGCATAAATGTTCAGGGAGAGAGCCTCTTTCAATTGAAAGCAAGTTCTGCTACGAGGGGACATGGGATGAGGGTGAAGGGAGATAGATTCAGGAGTGATATGCGGAAATATTTCTTTACGGAAAGAGTAGTGGATCCGTGGAATAGTCTCCCAGTGGAGGTGGTAGAGATGAGGACAGTAACTGAATTCAAAAAAGCATGGGACAAACACAGAGGATCTCTAAAGGTAAAAAGGGGACTGTTGTAGTTATGGAAGGACAGACTAGATAGGCCATGTGGTCTTTTTCTGTCGTCATATTTCTATGTTTTTATGTTTCTAACATTCCACAAGCTGCTGCCCTAGAAATTATTGGTAATACCCTTATTAAAAGGAGTCCACCGGTTCGTATCCCTACCTGTTTCCTAACTCAGATGGCGGCTCTAGTTATGTGTGAGAACTTTTTTTGTTTTCGGGGAATTTTCTATAAACAGATCAAAGGGGTTGCTATGGGGTCATCCATGGTGCCTGATGTCGCTAATCTTTGTCGCCAATTTTGAATATCAGTTTTTACAATATCATCCGTTTAAGAAGTTTATCAAATTATGGTTACGGTACGTAGATGACATTTTTTTGATTTGGGATGGTACTGAAGAAAATTTACAGGCTTTTTTCCTTTGGCTTAATTCTCAAGATGTGCATTTACAATTTGAAGGGTCCTTCAGTTCCGTTCAGATTTCATATCTTGATATTAACATCAAGAAGGGTGCTGATGGATTCCTCACAGATTTGTATCGGAAGCCTACTGATCGCAATACCATTCTACGATATGACAGTTTTCATAATAAATCTTTGAAGGATAACCTACCCTATGGTCAACTTCTCAGGGTTAGGCAACTATGTACATTGCAAAATGATTTTGAAAAACATGCAACAAATATGAGTGTTAGGTCTAAAAAAGGGGTTATCCTATGCATGTCATCCAAAAGGCATATAATAAGGTTAAGACCTTAGATAGGAACACACTTCTTGAGAAAAAGACACAAACTAAAGAGAGTCAAGTAGTTTGTGCATTAACCTTCTCGGCCCTCTCTAAAGATATTTCTAACATTCTCAGGTGGGAGTGGCATCTGGTTTCATCACTTCCTGCTTTGGCACACAAATCCTTAATTATTGCACATAAAAGAAATCGCAATTTAAAGAATTTCTTAGTTCCCTCATCTTTATCTAAGCCACTACCTGTTGTAAAAGTCAAAGGTCATTTTCAATGTGGGCGCTGTTCTGTGTGTTTGAATGTCATTACAATGAAGGATGTTTTTATACATCCAATCACTCAGAAGAAGTTTTTATCTCCAGGAACAAGCAGGAATGAGTCTTTACATATGGGTATCGTCGGTACCGACGGAGCCTGCGTGGGAATGCTCCCCAGCGTCCAGAAAGAAAGCTTTTGGGAGCATCCCACAGCGCCTGCGCGCTGCCTTCCTGCCTTTCCTAACAGCCTCTCTCCAGTTCTTCTTTTCCGCGGAGCCAGCAGGTCGTGTTCCTGTCACAGCTGAAGAAGTTCTTTATTTTTCTTTATTTCTTTGGTCGCGCGTCTGCCGCCTTCGACGTCGGACCGGTACCGCCGGTCTTTTCTTCTTTCTTCTTTAAAAAAAAAACCAAAATAAATCCTACCGTTTCCCACTTCTGTGCAATTTTTTTTTTTTCTTTTGGGTCTTAGGCCTAGAAGAATTTTCCTCATGGAAAAGCCTGCTTCCGGGTTTAAAAAGTGCACGAAGTGCAGCGGTACTCTTTCTATCACCGACACCCATGACTGGTGTCTAAAATGTTTGGGTCCTGACCACTCCATCACCGATTGTGAGTCCTGTTCCATGATGTCTAAAAGAGGTCGACAGAATCGAGCGGCAAAGCTCAGTACCCTGTTCCCTCTGATGCAGCTTTGGTGGCATTGACATCTTCCAGGGCTGCTTCTTCCTCCCATGGATCTCAGGTAACCAAACATAAGTCCAGCCGGTCCTCGAAGGGTAGATCTCCCTCTAAGTATCGAGATGCCTCCGGGTTTGCTCTCGAGAATCCTGCGCTCCAGCTTCCAAAGCTTCATCTATGGGGTCACAGGTTGACATCGATGGCGTGGCCTCGACCGATCACCTGTTGCCATGTTCTGGGGTACCGGTGGTTTCCACTGGTACCGACATCCAGACATTGGTTGCGTCTGGATCAGAATTTTCTGACCATGCAGCGTGCCATCACGGCATTCATACAAGCTGCGACGCCTCCGGTACCGCAACAAACTCCGTTGTTGGTGCCGGTTCCGGCACCGATATCGGTTCCGGTGCCAGTACCGATTGCATCGACATCAGCTTCGGTGTCGACTGCAGCGGTACCCTGTTCTGTGATGCCCATCAGTACCGATCACTCCCGATGTCGATACCACTCGATACGCGTATCGGGCTCTGCAGGAGCATCCAGACAGGCGATACTTCGATTCCTCCGAAGACTCAGATGAATCAGAGGCTTCTGTCGAAGCATCGGTACTCCTTCCTCAGGAGCCCTCTTCTCCAAAAAGAAGAATGTCTCCTCCAGAAGACTTGTCTTTTCAAGACTTCATTAGGGAAGTGGCCAGGGGCCTCTCTATTTCAGTGGTCCCTGAACCAGAGCCTAGAGCCAAGAAATTAGATATTTTACAATATCCTAAGGCTCCTAAAGAGGCAGCTACTTTATCAATTCATAAGATCCTTTATGATCACATGTTGGGCATATGGGAGACACCTCTTACTACTTCCCCTCATTCTCGCAGGTTGGACACCATGTACCGTGTTCCTCCTTGTCCTGGCTTTCATAAGACTCAGCTTCCTCACCACTCTATTGTGGTGGAGTCTGCTATGAAAAAGATAGTGCAAAAAGACACTCATCTAATCCTCCAGGAAGAGAATGCAGAACCTTGGATGCTTTTGACAGGAGAATTTTCCAGGCCAATATGCTTACTGCCTGAATCAACTCCTATAGTCTCTATATGGGGATGTTTCTAAAGGAAGTTACAGATCATCTGCTAACTTTATCTCCTTTTATCTCAGAAGATAAAAGGGAGGAGTTTCTCACCTGGCTTAAACATGCCCAGGATATTTCCAAATTTTCTAACCGTGCAGCCTTTGACTCTTTTGAGTGTGCCAGCAGAGCCTCGGCTATTGCCATAGGTGCACGCAGACTTGCTTGGTTACAAGCTTCTGATTTGGAACACTGGGTCCAGGATGGATTAGGAAATCTTCCTTGTACAGGTGAAAACCTTTTTGGCAAGGATTGGCAAGCAAAGGCCACTCAGATGGATGCTGAAAATTCTGCCTTAGATAGACTTTCAAAGTCTATTTCTGCTCCTGCTAGAAAAAGGTTATTCAAAAAGGCTTTCTTTCCCAAAAAAGGGAAATATTATCCTGGTTATGGTCACCAGGCATCTTCTGCAGGTCGTTTTGCTGCAAAGCATCAGCAACAACCTAAACAAGCCAAGCCTAAGGCTGCAAGGACTGCTACGGCCCAACAGCCTCAGCCTCCTCAGGGCCTTTGACTTACAACTAGAGAACTTAGCCTTTCTGGCTCTAGAAGAACCAGAGCCTCTCACCATTCCAGGAAGGTTAGCTCATTTTGCTCCCAGATGGGAACAAATCACAGCAGAGCAATGGACCCTCTCCATCATAAGGGAGGGGTACAAACTTCATTTCTTAAACCTTCCTCCTCACACCATGGTGAGACAGTTCAATTCTCCAACATCTCTCCTCGACCTTCTGGGTCAGGAGATTGCTACCCTTCTTGCCGAAAGGGCAACAGAAGAAGTACCCCTTCTTCAACAGGGTTCAGGGTTCTACTCCCCCTATTTTCTTATCCCAAAGAAAACAGGGGGCTACAGACCCATATTAGATCTCAGAGAATTGAACGTTCCTATGCAAGGAGAAATTCAAGATGATTTCTCTCGGTGTTCTCCTTCCATACCTTCAGAGTCAGGATTGGCTTTGTTCTCTAGATCTCAAGGATGCGTACACCCATGTCCTCATCCATCCAACACACAGAGAAGGTTCCTTCGGTTCCTTTATCAGGGAAAGCACTACCAATACAGATTGCTTCCTTTCGGTCTGGCCTCTGCTCCAAGAGTGTTCACAAAATGCATTGCAGTAGTAGCTGCATTTCTACGCACTCTAGGAATATTTGTATTCCCATATCTAGACGACTAGCTCATTCGAGCTCCATCCCAGTCAGAGGTCCAGGCTTCCCTAGCCTGCACAAGGCGTGTTCTTCAGTATCTGTGACTTGTAATAAACATCCCAAAATCACAACTCACCCCTACTCAGTCATTGGAGTTCATAGGGGCCTTGCTGGATACCACAACTGCAAGGGCCTATCTTCCCCAGGCCCGTTGCCTACGCTTGGTGCAGTTAGCCTCTCAAATTCAGTTAAAATCCCATTTAACTGCTCGAGAGATGTTACAACTGTTAGGCCACATGGCATCCACCATGCATGTGGTTCCTTACGCTCGCCTTCACATGAGGGCAGCTCAGTGGACTCTTTCCACCCAATGGACCCAGGCATCGGGTTGCCTGTCAGACAAAATAGCAACCTCCAGTCGCCTCTTTTGGTTCCTCCAGTGGTGGAAGTCCACTCCAAATCTGTTGCTGGGGTCCCCCTTTCAACAGTTACTACCCCAAGCAACCCTTACAACAGATGCCTCCCCAAAGGGTTGGGGAGCTCATCTTCAAGATCTCTCCACCTAGGGCATCTGGTCTCCACAGGAGACATCTCTACATATCAACCTCTTAGAGCTCAGAGCAATTCTTCTAGCTCTGTCTTCCACACCTTGCTCAGCTACAAGACAGTCCTCATCCATACGGACAACCAAGTAGCCATGTTCTACGTGAACAAGCAGGGCGGGACTGGCTCTCTGTCGCTTTGCAACGAAGCTTTGAGATTGTGGGCCTTCGCCAGAGAGCATCAAATTCATCTCATGGCAGTGTATCTTCCAGGGGTTCAAAACTCTTGGGCAGACAGACTCAGTCGAGTTCTGCTTCCACACGAATGGTCCCTCCATGGGGACCAGATAGCCAGGATCTTTCGAATTTGGGGAACCCTGGACATAGACCTCTTTGCAAGTCCGTGGAATGCCACGCTTCCCCAGTTCTGTTCCAGGATTCCGTGTCAGGGAGTTCAGGCCAGGGATGCCTTCCTCCTCCACTGGGGGCAAGACTTCCTCTATGCCTTTCCACCCATTCCCTTAATTTCCAAGACACTGTTCAAGCTTCAGAGAGACAAGGGGTCTATGATCCTCATAGCTCCACGTTGGCCACGCCAAGTGTGGTACTCTCTACTTCATCTCTCTCAAGCTCCCTCCCTGGACTTGGGATCTGCTCCAGACCTCCTGTCCCAGGAGGAGGGAACGTTGTGGCACCCAAATCCCCAGTCTCTTCATCTCAGAGCCTGGTTGCTGAAGGCCTAGACCTTCAAGATTTGCATCTTTCTCAGCAGGTGAAGGATATCCTTCATGCTTCCAGAAAGCCTTCCACTAGACGTTCCTATGCTTTTAAATGGAAAAGGTTTACCATTTGATGTGCAGAGAAGGGTCTTAACCCTCTTGCAATACCTCTGATTTCTTTACTGGAGTATTTGCTGCATTTATCCCATTCAGGCCTTAAAACGAATTCAGTAAGAGTCCATTTGAGTGCTATTGCAGCATCCCTTAAGCCTCTCAATGGACATCCTATTTCCTCTCATCCTCTTATTGCAAGATTCATGAGAGGCCTTCTTTTAACTAAATCTCCCATTCCTTATCGCTTCTCCGGGCCAGTCCAGGGAAGGTTAGGTTGTCAATCCCTTCAGCAGCTGAGGACTGAAGACTTCAAGTTTTCTTGAGAGGTGAAGCCACTCCCCCTGAGGTCAACCAGCCAGTCTTTCAGTCCTCAGCAGCTGAAGAGGATCGATTTTTAACTCTCTCCTTTATTTACTTTATTTGTTGCAGTTCAAGTTGGCTCTAGCAGAGCTGATTTTATTCTATAGTCCTAAGAGAACATTTTTCTTTCCCTGTCATTACGGGCAGAGACGTCGGGCATTTATTAACATGACGGTTTAAGGTAGAGCCTGCCTTTTTAACCGTCTCTGTCTCTCATAGCAGATTGAACCTGGGAGCCCCAGTACTTCCTCTGCTGTTGCCATAGCCGCTCTTGTCCATGTTCCGCTAGCAGCGGAAGAAAATTTCAGCGATACAGCCTTTCCTAACAGGGGTGGGTGTGTGTAGCTGAGTGGCGTCCGTTTTTTTTCAACGGCGCGAATAGAGCGAGCGGCTGTTTCTCTGCCCTCTGCCGTAGCGCGGCACGTAGAAGGGTTTATTTTTTCTCTCTTCAGGGTTATTTCTGTTAATGTATATAAGTTAGTGATGGCAGAAAAACTGTCTTTGGATATAGAAAAGCCGTCTTTGCCCGCGGGAAAGGCGGCCATTTTAGGCGCGCCGGCCATGTCAACGGCCGACCAGTAACGGCCTGCTAAAAGGAAGGCTAAGTCCTCTAAGGACGTTTCTCGGCAGGAGAAGCCTGCGAAGCCTCTGCCTCAAGCACAGGAAGGCATATTGTCTTTCTTTTCTCTGGAGTTTATCTTAGCAATGCACAGAGCATTTTTGATGAAATCTTCTCAGTCTGCTTCTGTGGGAACGATTAAAGACTCTGCTGCAGTCCTGATGGGTGTTACTGTATCAGAAGATCCTGGAGAGGGTCCTTCTCTGCCTAAAGAGGTCATTAGGGATCCTTTGGAACCTTTTGCTTCACAGCTCTCTGTGCCCCTGGGTCAGGGGGAAACGGAATGTCTGTTGGAAGCAGGCTTGGACCTGGCATCGGAAGAGCTTGAAGAGGGTGAAATTGCACCAGGGGAGGATCCTAATATCTTTCGCGTTTTTCACAAAGAAGAACTTTCAGCTTTCATTTCAGTCATTATCTGCCTTACACCTGTTGCTTCCCTCAGCATCTCAGGAACCTTTGGAGGATCCGTTATTCTCCAGGACCAAGCAGGAAGTCAGTCCTCACATATGGGTGACGTCGGCGCCGACTGAGCCCTCGCGGAGCAATTTTCCCCAGCTTTCAAAGAAAGCCTTTGGGAATTGCAGCGCGCATGCGCGGTCCCCTTCCCACCCAAGGGTGCCATCTTAGCCAGTCTTCTTTTTTCCGCGGAGCCCTACAGACGTGCCCGTCTTGTCCCCACTGAAAAAGTTGATTTTTCGTGATTTATCTCATTTTTCTCTATCGGTTCGACGCCGGTCCTTTTCCTGCCCGGACTCGCGACGCCGTTGCGAGTCCTTCTGTTATTTTTCGGTTTTTCTGATTTTCTGTCAGTTTCATTTTCGGTTTTTCACTGGCAGCCCGGTCCTTTGACCTTGCAGGGGCCCTTTTTCCCCCGATGGCTGCCAGTGGTTTCAAGTGGTGTGTTCAGTGTGACAGAAATATGTCACTCACTGACACACATGATAATTGCCTCCGCTGCCTTGGCCCGGATCACGAGGAACTGATCTGTGGGGCCTGCAGCAAGATGTCCTCCAAAGCGTTAAGGAGTCGGCGGCATCAGCGGGAACAAATTTTCGCTGATCCTGGCCGTACCCGGACCTCGTCGGAGGCCTCGGCGTCCAGAGGTTCCAGCTCTGACCATCGCCGGAGTTCCTCCGACAGGGGTTCTCCCTCCGGGGACCATCATCGGAAGGTAAAACCCGCGAGGGCGGCGTCGGTGGACGCTCCTGGTTCCGCGAGGGCCAGGTCGCATAGCCCCGATAGCCGTCCCGGGTCTTTGGAGAAGGAGCATCTGCCGAAGCGACCTCGTCTGGAGTCGGAGTTGCCTGCTCCGGTAAGTCCTGTAGTCCTCCTGGACTCGCCTCCGAGGGGTCCGACGTCGGGCCCGACGCCATCGGGGCCCGAGTCGGGGGCTGCTGGGTCACCTGAGGTCGGACTCAGGTTGACGGCCTTGGAGAGCAGACTCTCTGCCTTCATGGACCAGCAGCGGGCACTGATCGCTAGCCTCGCTGGCGCCTCTGCCCCGACCGCCGGGAAGTCGACGTCTAAGTCGACCCCGGAGACCGAGCCGATCCTCGAGTCCATGCGGGCTCGAGTCGATCCTCGGTCGAGGTCACCCTCGGCCTCCCATTCGGGACCGAGGTCGTTGACGCCGACTCCCTTGGCGTCGGGGCGGCCGACGCCTCCGCCCGCCCGGACCGACCCCACCGATTCCTCCTCGGAGTCGGCCTGGGAGTCTGAAGAGGAAGAGTCACCTGATTCCTTTCGGACTCGGTGTGTCCCCTCGGACTCGCCTGAGTCCGAACCTCGGAAACAGTCCCCTCCGGAGGACGCCTGGTTCTCGGACTTCGTCAGGGATATGGCCAAGGCTTTGGCCTTCCCTGCGGATCCTGAGGAGGAGCCCCGAGCCGAAGAGCTCGATGCCCTTCAGTACGACTCTCCCGCCAGGGAGCACTTTACTGTACCGGTTCCTCCCATGCTGGAACGACTACTCTTCCGCATGTGGGAGAGTCCGGCATCGTCGCCGGTATTAAGCAAGCTGGTCGATTCCATTTATCGAGTCCGCAAGAGCCCTGGCTTCCAAAAAGCACAGCTACCACACCATTCCATGGTGGTGGAATCGGCCATGCATAGGCTTAAGAGCCAGAAGATGCACTTCTCGGTGCCTCCTGGCAGGGAGGCCCGCAACCTGGATGGCCTAGGTAAGAAGTGTTTCCAGGGCTCTATGCTTGCTTGTCGGGTCCAGACCTACCAGCTCTACATGGGCATGTATCTCAGAGACCTGGCTAAAGAGATAGCCGGATTCTCCGCTGGGCTGTTCGAGGAACCTTTGCGGAGGTTCCTAGCCTTGACAACTGGTATTCGGGAATGCTCCAAATTCATGTCTCGAGCAGCCTATGATGGCTTTGAAGCATCGGCACGAGTGGCCGCAGCCGGCATTGGTGCCCGCCGACAGGCTTGGCTTCAGTCGTCTGACCTTGAACCCTGGGTGCAGGACAAGTTGGTCGATGTCCCCTGCCGAGGTGAGAACCTCTTTGGCAAGCCCATGGCTGAAAAGGCTGCCCAAATCGAGACGGAGACTCTCACCAGAACTAGGCTTTCTAGGAAGACCTCCGCCCCTTCCCAGAAGAAGGGCTCGGGAAAGAAGTCCTTTTACCCGAGAAAGGCGGCTGCCTATAAACACTAACCTCAATATCAGGCCTCCACAGCTCCCCAACAGGGTCAGCAGGCCAAGGGACGGGGTAACGGGTCCCGTAGGCAGCAAGCCCCCAAGCCTGCACCACCGGCCCCTGCTCAGCAGGGTGGGAGCTTTTGACTTCATCAGCATAGCCTCTCCCCCTCAGCTGGTTCCTCCCAGTACAGGAGGCCGGCTGGTTCACTTTGCCCACAGGTGGTCCAACGTCACCTCAGATGCCTGGGTGCTTCAGGTGGTGAGAGAAGGCTATCTTCTCCACTTCCACCAGGTCCCTCCCTCCTATTTCCCGGGAGAACCTCCACGACTCCCTCTGCACAGGGACTTACTCCTTCAGGAGTTAGCAAGTCTTCTTCAGGAACAGGCTGTGGAACCGGTGCCCCACCACCTGAGGGGTCAAGGCTTCTATTCCAGGTATTTCCTAATACCAAAGAGAACAGGAGGCCTCAGACCCATCCTGGACTTGCGCAACCTCAACAAGTTCCTCGTCAGGGAGAAGTTCAAGATGCTTACCCTTGGAATCCTTCTGCCCTACCTCCAGCAGGGAGATTGGCTATGCTCCTTGGATCTAAAGGATGCCTACACACACATCCTCATCCACCCAAGCCACCGCCAATACCTAAGGTTTGTGGTGGCCGGAAATCATTACCAGTACAGAGTACTGCCCTTTGGCCTATCCTCCGCACCACGAGTCTTCAAAAAATGTCTCGCGGTGGTGGCGGCTTATCTCCGGCTTCACGGCCTCTATGTCTTTCCGTACCTAGACGACTGGCTCATCAGAGCATCGTCCTCTCCAGAAGTCACCAGAGCCACACACCGCACTGTGACTCTTCTGCAGTACTTGGGTTTTGTCATAAACTTCGCAAAGTCCACTTTGCTCCCCTCGCAAGATCTCGAGTTCATCGGCGCAAGATTGCACACTCTTCAGGCACGAGCTTTCCTGCCTCTCGACAGGGCTCAACGGCTCATGGACCTAGCCGGCCACTTTCGCAGCCAGTCCCTGGTCTCCGCCAGGCGCTACCTGAGATTACTCGGCCATATGGCTTCCACCGTCCACGTGACCCCCAATGCCCGCCTGAATATGCGGCCTGCTCAGTGGTGCCTTCGCAAGCAGTGGCAACAGGCCACGGGCAGCCTAGCCGACTTAGTGCGCATCTCCGACCCGCTGGCCTCTTCTCTACAGTGGTGGCTTCATCGGCCGAACCTGGTGCTCGGAATGCCTTTTCAGTCTACTCCGCCGGCTCAAGTGCTGACGACCGATGCTTCTCTCCTGGGATGGGGAGCGCATTGCCAAGGGTCATGTACTCAAGGTCTCTGGACCACGTGGGAGTCTGCGCAGCAGATCAACTTCCTGGAGCTCAGAGCAATCCGTCTGGCTCTCAAGGCTTTCTCCCACCTGACTTCTCACCAGTCCGTCCTTGTCCAGACGGACAATCAAGTTGCCATGTTCTACGTGAACAAACAGGGAGGCACGGGCTCCTTCCTTCTCCGTCGAGAAGCACAGAGGCTCTGCTCTTGGGCCGTCAGCCACGGCATTCTTCTCAAGGCAGTTTATCTCCCAGGCCAAGAAAATTGCCTGGCGGACAAACTCAGCAGAATCCTCCAGCCGCACGAGTGGCGACTGGATCCCTTGGTAGTTCAGAAACTTTTTCTGAAGTGGGGCCTCCCCACGATGGATCTCTTTGCCAGTCCTCTCAACCGGCAACTTCCTCGCTTCTGCTCTCGGCAGCCGCATCCCCTTCGAGTAGCGGCGGATGCTTTTCTGCTCTCATGGTCGAAAAGCCTTCTGTATGCCTTTCCTCCCATACCGCTAGTCTCCCGAACTCTTTTCAAGGTTCTCCGAGACAAAGCTTCCATGATCCTGATAGCTCCTCGCTGGCCCAGGCAGCTGTGGTTTCCACTCCTGCTGCAATTGGCGGTGGAGGATCCGTTCCCTCTGGGATTTCAACCAGATCTCCTAACACAGGATCAGGGGTCCCTGCTACACCCCAACCTCAGATCTCTACATCTCATGGCCTGGCTGCTGAAAGGGTAGTCCTTGCTCCCCTTCTATTGCCGGCAGAGGTGGAAGAGGTCGTCCTAGCTTCCCGGCGACCTTCTACCCGCAAATGCTACGCCCTTAAATGGCGTCGCTTTTCCGCTTGGTGTGCCCAGCAGTCTCAGGATCCCTTCTCCTGCTCGGTGTCGGTGATCTTGCAGTACTTGCTCTACCTCTCTAATCTGGGACTTAAGTCCAACTCCGTCAAAGTTCACCTCAGTGCTCTCTCAGCACATCATGTGCCGGTGGACGGCAGACCTCTTTCCAGCGACCCTCTCGTGGCGAGGTTTCTCCGTGGTCTCCTTCTACTTAAACCACCTCTGCGCCCGCCAGCACCTGACTGGGATCTGAATGTGGTTTTGCAGCGGATCACCTGTCCGCCTTTTGAACCTATGGCTACCTGTTCTCTACGTTTTCTTTCTTGGAAAACCTTATTCCTGATAGCCCTCACTTCCGCTAGACGCGTAAGTGAATTGCAGGCCCTTGTGTCTGATCCCCCTTACACTCGGTTCTACAAAAATAGGGTAGTCCTACGGACTCACCCAAAATTTCTTCCAAAAGTGGTCTCCCCTTTTCACATCAATCAGGAGGTGGTACTTCCGACCTTCTTTCCCAGGCCACACTCCAGCCGAGCTGAAATGGTCCTGCATACCCTGGACTGTAGAAGGGCATTGAACTTCTACCTTGACCGTACGCGGGAGCACCGTAAAGCTGCTCAGCTTTTTGTATCTTTTGACCCCAATAAATTGGGGCTCCCGGTCTCCAAGCGTACTCTCTCCATCTGGGTTGCTGACTGTATCGCTTGGGTTTATGGGGCAGCCGGACTCTCCTTAGAAAGTCGAGTCACGGCTCATTGTGTTCGGGCGAAGGCTACGTCAGTGGCTTACCTCCGCTCTGTTCCATTGGCAGACATCTGCAGGGCCGCTACTTGGTCTTCGAGCCAGACTTTTGCAGTCCATTACTGCCTTGAGAGGGAGTCCCGCAGGGACAGTGCTTTTGGACAGGCAGTCCTCCGAAATCTCTTCGAGGTTTGAGCAACTCCTACCCTCCATCCCGGATGGGGGCTACCGGTGGGTAATAATTCAGCGAAGATTCCTTCCTTCTGTACTGCTGAGCTAGAGGGAGCTCATTTTGTGCTTAGGGTCTCCGGTAGCCTTAAGCTTGGGAGTCCCATATGTGAGGACTGACTTCCTGCTTGGTCCTGGAGAAAGCGTAGTTACTCACCTGTAACAGGTGTTCTCCAGGAGCAGCAGGAATCAGTCCTCACAACCCTCCCTCCTCCCCTTGGAGTTGCAATTATCTGCTTTAGTTTTTTTTTGCAAATTTTTATGCTGTCTTTTAGCTATGTGATCTGACTGGCTAAGATGGCACCCTTGGGTGGGAAGGGGACCGCGCATGCGCGCTGCAATTCCCAAAGGCTTTCTTTGAAAGCAGGGGAAAATTACTCCGCGAGGGCTCTGTCGGCGCCGACGTCACCCATATGTGAGGACTGATTCCTGCTGCTCCTGGAGAACACCTGTTACAGGTGAGTAACTACGCTTTGCAGGGGTTTAAAGCGGAGCAACACTGTTTCCCGATGCACCGGGTGATAAAGCAGATGATTGAATCTGAATGGGAGTGTCAGGAGGCTACGCTCCGTGGGAGCCGCGCCTTAGCTCACCTTTACCCCATGCCGCAGGAGGAGAAGGATTTATTACGCATGCCCAAGGTAGATGCGATAGTATCGGCAGTGACCAAGAAGACTACTATCCCTGTAGAAGGGGCTGCCGCTCTTAAGGGCTTACAGGATTGAAAGTTGGAAATTCTTCTTAAGCAGGCATTTGATTCTAGCGCTTTAGTTCTGCAGGCGGCTGTTTGTGGAGCATATGTATCTAGAGCGTCCATTCGGTGGCTCCAAGGAGACGTATCCGGGGATTCCGCTTCAGTACAGGGAGCGGAAAGTGCGAAATTGGAATCGGCCGCGGCTTATATGGCCGATGCCTTTTATGATCTGCTTTGGATTGCCGCCAAGACCATGGCATCCCTGGTCGCGGCCAGGCGTTTTTTATGGTTGCGTAACTGGGCAGCAGATGTTTCATCTAAGTTGCGGCTTAGCAAATTGCCCTATAAAGGAAAATTGCTTTTTGGGGAGGCGTTAGAGAAGATTGTTAAGGATCTCGGTGACTCTAAAGGAGGGTGTTTGCCAGAGGATAAGCCCAAGCCCGGGCAAGGCGCAGGAAGTCTCTGGGGCTCCGGTCGACACGCCCGTAGATTCCGAGGAGTGCGCTTTGCTCCCTATTCCAGAGGCCGTGCGGGATTTCGCGGTAAGTCCTTTCGAGGAGCCAGAGGTTTCGGAAGGTCTTACTTCACTGCTTCTCAATCCACAGCTAAGAAACCACAATGAAGGTTTGCTGGTCCAGGCGTTGGTGCCTGTAGGGGGGCGCCTGCAGGATTTTCTGGCAGCCTGGACCGCAATCACTACAGACAAATGGGTATTAGAGATAATTCAAAAGGGGTATGCGCTGGATTTCGCTTGCCCTTTGTCGCCCACCTTTGTGCTGTCTCCCTGTGCGCCGGGGCTAAAGAGAAGGCCGTCTCAGACACGATTTTTCATCTCTTGCAGCTTCGGGCGATAGTCCCCGTGCCGCGAGACCAGTACGGTCGCGGTCGATACTCGATCTATTTCGTGGTCCCCAAAAAGGAAGGTTCTTTTCGACCGGTACTCGATCTCAGGCGTCAACCGTGCTTTGCGGGTGCCTCATTTTCGCATGGAAACGCTGCGTACTGTGATTCGGGCAGTGCGTCCCGGAGAATTCCTCTCGTCCATAGATCTCACGGAGGCCTATCTTCACATTCCCATCAGGCCATTTCATCAACAAGTTTTACGTTTTGCCCTTCCGATGGGACATTTCCAGTTTCGAGCGTTGCCGTTCGGACTTGCAACGGCTCCGCGGACCTTCACAAAGCTCATGGTAGTGGTAGCAGCTGCGCTACTGAAGGAAGGTATCCGTGTTCATCCGTATCTCGACGATTGGCTTATCAGAGCCGATTCTCATTTGGCCTCCGTAGCAGCAACAGCTCGAGTTGTTCAACTTTTGGAGCAACTAGGTTGGGTCATAAATCAGGCCAAAAGTCACTTACAGCCGTTACGGCAGCTGACTTATCTAGGGGCCTTCTTCGACACGGCTCAAGGAGCAGTTTTCTTGCCCGAAATCAGAGTAAAGAAGATTTTGCAGCAGGTGCAGGCGTTTTTGAAAATTCCGGCTCCATCGGCGTGGACGTACTTGCAACTTTTGGGCTCCATGGCGGCGGCCTTGGATCTGGTTCCGTGGGCCAGGTCTCACATGCGGCCGTTAGAACAGGCTTTGCTTTCCCGATGGTCGCCGCAGCTTCATCCTCTATCACAGCGCCTGCTTTGTCCGGAGCTGGTAAGAAAAAGTCTGGAGTGGTGGTTGAACCCTGTCCATCTCAGAGCAGGCGTTCCTTTGCAGGAGCCCGCGTGGGTGTTAGTCACCACAGATGCCAGTCTCGCGGGCTGGGGGCGCATTGTCAGTCGCAAATAGCTCAAGGATCTTGGTCTCCGGAGGAGACCTCGTGGTCTATCAACAGGCTAGAGCTACGCGCTGCTCGGCTCGCTCTTCAGCACTTCGAAACCCTTCTCACAGGGACTGCAGTCCGGTTGTTCTCCGACAATGCCGTAACAGTGGCATATATCAATCGGCAGGGGGGGACCAAGAGTTCCTCTCTTCTCAACGAATGTCTGGAGTTGATGGCTTGGGGAGAGGGCCGTCTCCTAGCGTTGTCGGCTGCTCATGTGGCTGGCAAAGAGAATGTTCAGGCAGATTATCTCAGTCGCACTGTCCTCGATCCCGGAGAATGGGAGTTGAACGTGGCGGTTTATCACGAGCTGACCTTGAAGTGGGGACAACCGGTTATGGATCTAATGGCGACTTTCAGCAATGCCAAGGCGAACCGTTTTTTTCAGCAGATGCAGGGAACGCATGTCAGAGGGGCTCGATGCTCTAGTCCAGCCTTGGCCGGTGGACACTCTTGTACGTTTTCCCTCCGTGGCCGATGGTGAGTCGCGTTGTTCAACGCATAGCGCGACACCGCGGTTCGGTGATTCTGATTGCGCCAGATTGGCCTTGACGTCCTTGGTATGCCGATCTGATTCGGCTCCTAATAGCTCATCCTTGGCGTCTTCCGGTCCGGATCAATCTGTTAAATCAGGGACCCGTACTCATGCCACAGTTGGATCGCTTCTTACTTATGGCTTGGCTCTTGAGAGGGCTCGCTTAAGCCGCAAAGGTTATGCGAGCTCCGTCGTGGCTACCTTACTTAGATCTAGAAGGCCAGGGACATCCCTTGCGTATGTTCGGATATGGTGGCTCTTCGAGGATTGGTGTGGACGGCGCGACCTTCTTCCTCATTCGGCTACCTTACCTCAATTGCTTTTATTTCTCCAGGAGGGTTTGGATAAAGGTTTGGCGCTTAATACCCTTAAAGTTCAGGTGGCAGTGCTAGCATGTTTTAGTGGATTGGTCCAAAACTGCCGGCTATCGATGCATCCGGATGTGCAAAGATTTTTTAGGGCGGCTAAGATCCTTCGTCCTCCACTGCGTCAAATAGTGCCTCCGTGGGATTTGAATATCGTTTTAGAGGCGTTTTCGAGATCACCATTGGCATCGATTTCCTTGCGGTCTCCGCGTGAGTGTTCCTGGAAGACTGCTTTTCTGGTAGCCTTGTGTTCAGCGCGGAGGATTTCCGATTTACAGGCTTTGTCTTGTCAGGAGCCTTATCTGCAATTTCTCCCTGAACGGGTATTACTGCGTACGCTTCCTTCCTTTTTGCCGAAAGTGCTGTCTGTTTTTCATGTTAATCAATCTGTAGTTGTACCCATATTTTCAAAGTTGTCAAGTTCTCCGATTGATCGAGCTCTCCGAAAACTGGATCTTGGTCGTGTCTTAAAGGCGTACCTTAAGGTCTCGGAGCCTTTTCGAAAAACAGATAGATTGTACAGTATGCTGGGCCCAATAAAGGGCAGCCGGCGTCGAAGTCTACGATTGCTCGTTGGGTACGCTGTGCTATTGTAGCAGCTTACCAGGCCGGAGGACGCTCTCCCCCATTTGGACTGAAAGCTCATTCCACTAGAGCTCAAGCGGCGTCCTGGGCGGAATTTGCTTTTGTTCCTCCAGTGGATATCTGTAGAGCGGCGACGTGGTCTTCATTGCATATGTTTACGAAGCATTACCGATTGGATGTTCAAGCCAGGGAAGATGCGAAAGTGGGGGCGTCGGCTCTTATCGTGGGGCTGGCGGGTCCCTCCCGAGTTTAGGTACTGCTCTGGTAGTGCCCTAACCTTCCCTGGACTGGCCCGGAGAAGCGATAAGGAAGATGAAATTAGTTCTTACCTGCTAATTGTCTTTCCTTGAGCATTCTCCGGGCCAATCCAGGGTCCCACCCTTTTTCGGATACCTCGACCGCAGAGCACACATCATAGCGCATTGTAGGTATTCGTGCGAAGGGGGTGTGTCGGGGCTTCTATGTTTCTTTCTCATAGTTGGGCGTGAATTATTTGATTTAAAAAAAAAAAAAATTTCATCTGAAGGACTATAGAACATGATCAGTTTTTACGGGTTAACCTTGTGTTTTCAGTTCTTTACTAGTTCGCTGCTTTGTCAAGAGAAGACTGGCTGGTTGACCTCAGGGGGAGTGGCTTCACCTCTCAAGAAAACTTGAAGTCTTCAGTCCTCAGCTGCTGAAGGGATTGACAACCTAACCTTCCCTGGACTGGCCCGGAGAATGCTCAAGGAAAGACAATTAGCAGGTAAGAACTAATTTCATCTTAGACCACCTCCAGTGGCATGGGATTTGAATTTGGTTCTTGGCCAGCTTATGAAGCCACCGTTTGAACTCTTAGCCACTACCTCCTTGAAATTCCTTTCCTGGAAGGTTATTTTTCTCATTGCAGTCACCTCAGCTCGCCGTATCAGTGAGCTGCAAGCCTTGGTGGTTAATCCTCCTTATACAAGGTTCCATCATGACAAGGTAGTCCTCAGGACTAATCCACACTTTATGCCTAAAGTGGTCTCACCTTTTCATCTGAACCAGGAGGTGTATTTACCTGTCTTTTTTCCAGGACCTCATGCATCAAGTGCAGAGAGGAATCTTCATACCCTGGATTGTAAGAGAGCACTGGCTTTTTACTTACAAAGGACACAGCAACATAGAAAGTCCTCTCAACTATTTGTTGCTTTTGATCCCTCTCATTTAGGACTTCCAGTCTCTAAGAGAACTCTGTCCAATTGGATTGCTCAGTGTATTTCCTTCGCCTACCAGAGTAAGAACCTTTCTCTGGAGGGCCATGTCACAGCTCACAATGTGAGGGCCATGGCAGCCTCTATGGCTCATCTAAACTCTGTGTCCATCGACCAAATCTGTCGAGCGGCCACCTGGGCCTCGGTTTATACCTTTACAGCCCATTACTGCTTGGACAAGGGCTCCCACCGGGATGCCTTGTTTGGTCAGGCTGTTCTCAAACACCTGTTCCATACCTAATCAACTCCTACCCCCCATCCCTGGTTGGATGCCCGAGATCCATGGGGGGAGGTAGAGCCCTTCTCAGGGACTCACAACCTTGGAGATCTCCCTGGCATCTCTAGCTGGGGAGTCCCCATATGTGAAGACTCATTCCTGCTTGTTCCTGGAGATAGCACAGTTACTTACCTGTAACAGGTGATCTCTGGGAACAGCAGGAATAAGTCTTCACAACCCACCCACCTCCCCTAGGAGTTGTATTTCTCTATCTTTCCTTTCCTCCCTCTCTCTCTCTCTCTCTTTGTCTCAGCTTAAAACTCGAACTGGAGAGAGGCGGTTAGGAAAGGCGGGAAGGCAGCGCGCAGGCGCTGTGGGATGCTCCCAAAAGCTTTCTTTCTGGACGCTGGGGAGCGTTCCCGCGCAGGCTCCGTCGGTTCCGACGATACCCATATGTGAAGACTTATTCCTGCTGTTCCCAGAGATCACCTGTTACAGGTAAGTAACTGTGCTTTCTTAATCATTACTCTAATTGTATGACTAGTAATGTTATATATGTAATCATGTGTCCTTGTAAGTTGTTATAAGTTGGGAAGACCACTTGCCCTATTAAGACACGAATTATAGAACACAAAAGCTGTCTAGGAAGACGTGTTCCAGATAAAACCAATGGTAGCTCATTGGATAGAAAAGGACCATCTTGTTTCTGACTTAAAATTTTTTGTTCTGAAAGTTGTACATCCACATTGGCGTGGAGGCAATATAGATTTAATTTTACTTAAACTTGAACAGCGGTTTATTTATGAGTTACAATCTGTTGAGCCCTCAGGGTCTGAATCATGATTTAAATCTGGCAGTCTTTTTATAGCCCATGCAAGTTTTTTATAAGATTGGCTTTGCAAACGTTTTTCTTTCTCTTAGCCTTTAGCTATTATAACCGCTAAGAGTCTTGCCTCCCCTTTTTCACTATGTTTTTATAAGAACATATATGTACATCTACTAAGTGGTTAATTGTTGCCCTCACAGGTATTATGTTGGTGTGCTTACTGCAACATAGTTATAAATACATGCACATTTATTTATATATTTTTTATCAGTTTCTGCACACATGCACATATCTTTACCATCCCTTAAGAATTGCAGTTTTATATTGCGATCGCTCATGAGCTTTGTATCATCTTGTCTGCAACACCTAGAGTTGTGGTTACTTTGTTGTAAGTCCCCCTCATGTTGCGTTTTTTACATTATATTTCTTTTTATTGGTATCATTTGGTCTTAAGTTATTTTAATGGCGTGCATTACATTGATAGGTTAAGGTTTTTTTGTACCAGTCCCTCCCCCTTTATTATGTGGTGCAAAATATGCCTCCGATAAAATGATGTGGCACTCGTTTTTCTTACAGATTGCATTTTTTAGGTGATGTGTATCCAACTGCCTTGTAACCTCAGGTTACCTCATACGTATGCAATTCGTCGCTGTGTACTCTGACCTTAAAAGCGCGCCATTTTCAGCGTCCTCAAGAATTGTTGCTATATTTTGTTGGCAGTGCTGAAGGTAATCGCTTCTATCAAGATTTTAAGTTTTTAGTTGAGATGTTTTTAGTTTTGCTTGAATTTAGTGCTTAATCCATTGCTAAAGCCCCCTTTTTGTGTATTTTAGGCTATTAGAAGTTTTGTTACATTGTAGGTGCCCATTTTGCATTTTTGCACATAGCCAACTTGTTTATTTCGAGGCTTTGCCGGTTTTTGTTTTTATTACCATGAGGAGTCAATTTTATTTTTATGGCTTTTTACAGCAACAGCGGCTTTCAGCTTTGCGGTGTGATTTTCTCTGACGGCACGATACACGCACAATTTCAAGAACGTTAATTTGCCTTTGTTTTAGCAATTTATCGTTATCAGTATGATATGAACAGTTGTGTTAGAGAGAGATTATTAGAAAAGGTTTTCTTAAAAGAAAAGGTTTTCTCTCGGAGTACTGAACTGCTCCGTCCTAGGTCTGGGTTTCCCGTTGTTCATATGATTAGTATCTGTTGGCACTTATTAATAATTTATTTATTTAATTATTTGTTAATGGTATCATTATTTTTTAGCATTGTCAACTATATGATTGGTCCTGTGCCATATTTTTCTACTGCTCTATGCGCTTCATCTAGTATATTGAAACATACTATTTGTAAGTACACTATGATTTTGTTATATTACATTTGTTTGTCCTTTTCCATATTAAGTATGGTCATTTACATGTATTTGTTTTTATGTTTACCTTTATTGTTTTAATATTTTATGATTTTAATTTTGTGTTTTTATAATTCATATTCTACTTTGTTTTATACAATGTATTATTATTTTGTTGTCCTCCAGCCCCCCTGATGAAGGCAATTGCCGAAACGCGTTGGGGTTATCAACTTTAATAAAGTGCATGTGACCTTCAAACCTGCTTGCTCTTTGTTTCTTGAGAGGTTTTTGCGAGCAGTTGCTCCTGTTTTTTGTTTCAAGTCATTCCTGTATCCACTGCTCACCCTCCCAGGAAGCGAGTACGTGACACTCCGCCTGGTGGTTCCTGGGTGAAGGTCTCTCCCTCCAGAGGAGAGGCCGCAGTTGTCCTCTGTGGACTTGGCGGAGAGTGCGTTGGACCGCAAGGTTGGGGAATGGTTACCTTAGGAGGACCCTACAGAAGATCACAAGCACACTCAGGACATCCGGCTTTTTCACAAAGAGAAGCTTTCTTCTCTCATCACACAGGTTGTTGAGACCTTACAGATCTCCCCAACCCCTGATCCGCCTGTGTTGATGGCCGGTCCATCTCAACCGTACCCCATCCTGGTGGGCATTCGCAAGCTGTCAACGTCTTTCCCTTTCCTACTGGGACTCCAACAGATGGTATCCTTTGAATGGAATTCCCCGGATAACTCCTTATAGAAACATAGAAAAATGATGACAGAAAAAGATCATATGGCCTATCTAGTCTGTCCCATATCAACAACTACAACAGTCCCCTTTTTTCCTTTAGAGATCCTGTGTTTGTCCCATGCTTTTTTGAATTCATATATTGTCCATCTCTACCACCTCCACAGGGAGACTATTCCACAGATCCTCCACTCTTTCTGTAAAGAAATATTTCTGCATTTCACTCTTGAATCTATCCCCTTTCACCCTCATCCCATGTCCCCTCATAGCAGAACTTGCTTTCAGTTGAAAGAGGCTCTCCCCCTGTGCATTTATGCCATGGAGGTATTTAAACGTCTCAATCATATCACCTCTATTCTGCCTTTCCTCTAAGGTGTACATATTAAGATCCTTAAGTCTGTCCTCATATGCTTTATAATGAAGACCACTAACCATTTTAGTAGCAACCCTCTGTACTGACTCCATCCTGTTTATATCCTTTTGAAGGTGCCATCTCCAGAATTGCACACTATACCCTAAATGAGGTCACAGCAAAAATTTATACAGAGGCACCTATCACCACCACGTTTTCTGCTAGCCATTACTTAGCCATTACTCTCCCTATGCACCAAAGCATCCTTCTAGCTTTTGCTGTCGCCTTTTCTACCTGCTTAGCTACTTTAAGATCATCAGACACAACCACACTGAGGTCCTGCTCTTCTTTAGTGGACAAGCACCTCCTATACTATGTTGCTCCCTTGGATTTCTGCAGCCCAAATGCATGACCTTGCATTTTTTAACATTAAATCCCAGCTGCCAAATTCTGGACCATTCTTCAAGCTGAGCTAGATCCCTCCTCTTTATCTACACCTTCCTGGGTGTCTATTGCAGATTTTGATATCATCCGCAGAGGCAAACCTTACCCGACAGCCCTTCCGCTATATCAGTAACAAAGATGTTAAAAAGAATCGGACCAAGGACAGATCCCTGGGACACACCACTGGTAACTTCGCTAGGCGTCTGGGTCGGCAGTGTATTTGGTCCCCAGAGGATCTGGCCAAGTGGCTCTGGTATCCCAAGATAGATGCCATAATTGCAGTGGTAGCCAAGCATACTACCATCCCTGCTGAGAGAGGAGTGGCTCTCCACGATCAACAGGATCAAAAGGTTGAAGGACTTTTGAAGACTGCCTTTTTTCCTCCTCCTCCTTAGCTCTTCAGGCTGCTTCTTGTCGAAGACTGGCTTCTTGAGCCCTTCTCCACTGGATTCAGCTTCTACCGGAGGACCCTGTTACAGCTTTTCTGGCAGATGCCTTTTATGAATTACTCCACCTGGTGTCCTGATCTGTTGCAGCAGTGACAGTTGCTTGGTGCTGGTTGTGGCTGTGCAATTGGTCAGTCGATGTGACCTCAAAGGCTCAGCTAGCCAGGCTTCCCTTTAAGGGCAAATTTCCTTTTGGTGAAGACCTTGAAAAACTTGTCAAAGATCTGGGTGAGGTTACCACCAATGCCTTCCAGAGGACAGGCCCCGGGCTGTTTCCCGCTGCTCCGCCTCAGAGGCGCCTTCTGCCTCTTAATCCCAAGGTTTGTTTTTCATGAAGCCTGATGTTCTTGGTCTTGCAAGTTGACCCGCTCTGGGGCATCTTCCTGGCCAGGAGCTAAGTCCCCAGCCCTTTCAAAGCTACATTCCAAACAGACATGTACTCTGCCTTGGCAAAGTTCTCTGGCACAAGACGCACCTCTCACTGATGGCCCTTTGGCCCACTCCAGGGTACCACTGGTAGGCAGGCAGCTATCCCTTTTCTCCAGAGCACGGGCCAAGATTATTACGGACCGATGGGTGCTTTATGTCAGCCACAGCTATGTCCTCGACTGCTGCTCCCATTCTAGATACCCTTGTGGATCTGCAACCAAGCAAACTGCAGCGTGAGCCACTCTTCGGTGCCTCTTACATCTCCGAGCCATTGTCCCAGTTCCTCAGTCAGAAAGAGGCTTGGACATTATTCAAACTACTTTGTCGGTTCAAAGAAGGATAGTTCATTCTTCCCAATTCTCAATCTCAAAGGGGTTTCTCTCCCTTCTGATTCCACGTTTTCAGATGGAAACTCTTTGCTCTGTCATTCGAGCCATGCAGATGGGGGAGTTGCTAGCCACCTTCAACATTGCCGAGGTTTACTTCCACATTCCTATCTGACAGTTTCCTCTGCTTCACCATTATGGGTGGATCTTACAGTTCTGTGCACCGCCGTTTAGCCTCGCCACAGTACCACACACACCTTTTCCAAGGTCATGGTGGTCGTTGCTGCCACCTTCTGGAAACAGGGAGTTTGCATCCATCCATATCTGGATAACTGGCTCATCAAAGCACAGACTCCCAGGGAAGCTCAGGAATCTGTCTCCCGGTTGGTTACTTTGCTAGAGAGCCTCGGCTGTGTGGTCAGTCTGGCCAAAAGTGTGTTCTACCCATCTCAGTCCCTCAACTTCCTAGGTGCAAGATAAAACATCCACAGAGGGAGAGTCTTCCTCGCGTTCTACCAGTTTCAGAAATTTTCAGGCCAGCTTCATCTTTCTTTTGCAAGTGCAGCCCTGAGCCTGGGATTATTTTCAGGTTCTGGGGGCCATGGTGCCACGATCCAGATGGTGCAGCACCCCCTCCTGTCCTGCTGGTCTCTCCTGTCTCAAGAATTCGAGGTCCATCTGTGCCTACCTCAAACGGTGTGCCAGGATTCACTGGTGGTTGTCTCCATCCCATCTTCTGCAGGGCATGCTGTTAGATGCCCCACACTGGATTCTCCTCACGACTGAGACAAGTCTGGCTGGGGAGCTCATTGCCATGGCCAGATGGCACAGGGCACATGGTGCCTTCAAGAAGCACAGTGGCCCATCAGTCACTTGAATCTGGGGCAGTCCACCTAGCCTTGTTGCAGTTTCAGCCTCTATTTCTAGGGCAAGCAGTTCACGTCCTCTGACAACGCAACAATGGGGTCCTTACCTCATCTGCCAAGGGGGCACCAAGTGTTGCAGTATAGCCCTGGAGATGTCTCTTCTCTTGCCTTGAGCGGAGACCAACTTAAGGCATTGTCCGCCCAACACATAGCAGGGGCGGACAACGTTCAAGTGGATTTTCTCAGTTTGCACGTGATTGACCCCAGCGAGTGGGCGCTAGCTGCCTGTGCGTTCTCCAAAATTGTGAATCGGTGGAGTCAGCTGGCCCTAGACCTCATGGCCGCCTGGCAGCTCCAAATCTTCCCCTCGGGTCACACCAGGGCTTGCTATGCCAAGGGCTCCTGCTGATGGACAATCCATCTCTTTACAGCTTGGCTTTTGAGAGGCAACATTTAGTGAGAGGGCTACTCCGCCAAAGTCACTTCCACCCTTCTAAAGGCCCAGCACCCTTCCACCTCCCTGGCTTATGCCTGAGTTTGGCACCTGTTGAGTCATGATGCTCTCTGCGTCAGATCTCACTGTGGTGCCATTCCAGATATCCTGGCCTTTCTACAGGATGGTTTTGATAAGGGTTTGGCACTCAACTCCTTGCGCTTGCAGAGCGTGACCCTTACATGTTTCTGTGGGCCCATTGCAGGGCGCACGCCATGGTCTCCCATGTGGATGTCAGCCAGCTTCTCTAGGGCGTTTGCTCCCTGCGCTCTCTGCTGCACCCAGTTGTTCCTTCCTGAGATCTTTCCCTGGTGCTTTGGAGTTTCATGGTAGTTACCCTCCACGACCTCTCATTTAAGGCCTTGGTAGCCATTATATCGTACTGGAGGGTGTCTGAGCTTCAGGCTCTATTGTGTTCAACGCCTTATATCATTTTGAAGGACTGGATCTCCCTGCGGACTGTCCCCTCCTTTCTGCCTAAAGTTGTTTCACCCTTTCACCTCAGACCATTTTGCTGTCCGCCTTCCCCGAGGAAATGTCTCGGCGCTGAAGCCATTCTTCGAGCCGTGGATGTCCGCCGGGTCTTGCGCCATTATCTCCACATGATGGAGGTGCTCCGCAAGACTGACGAGCTTTTCATCCTCTTTGCAGGATCCTGGCAGGGTCTGGCGGCATCCAAGGCCACCATTGCCCGTTGGATCAAACAGCCTATTGAATCCGAATATATTTTACAACAGTGGCCAATGCCATCTGACCTCCATGCTCACTCCATGCACGCACAAGCCACCTCTTGGGTGGAGCGGTTTCAGGTGGCCACACTGGACATGTGTTCGCTGCTACCTGGTCATCCATGTCAACCTTTGCCCAGCATTACAGCCTCATCTCCAGGTTGGTGTGATGGCCCATTTTGGGGCTCGAGTACTCACGGTGGCTATCTCTGCTCTCTGTGGTTGACTAGCTCGGGTACTGCCCATTTGTGTGGACTGGTCTAGCAGGATGAGGTGGAAGGAGAAATTTCACTTAGCTTTTTCTTTCCTGGAATCCTGCTAGACCAGTTCTCCCCCCACCTTTCGGAGCCACTGTCAGAAACGTCTGGTATACCGAATGCTTTTGTGTGTGGTTCATTGCTACTGCTATTGTCGTACAGTGTTGCCATTTGCTATCTTGCATTTGCACACTTCATGTACATAGTTCTGTGTTCATATCTGTTTCTGTAAGTGCATGAGTTTTCGTGCCATTGGTTATCCTTTGCTTTCTCAGCAGAATACTGACGGAGACCCCTAGGGGTAGAGCTATATGTCTCGGGGCATGTTCCCAGAAGCCTTTGGTACTTTCTCTGATTCCAACATCTGCTGACAGGGGAACATAACCTACTTGCTGATCAGGAACTGGTTAAAAGATAGAAAGCAGAGGGTAGGGATAAATGGCCAATTTTTCCAATGGAAAAAGGTGAATAGTGGAATACCCCAGTGATCTGTGCTGGGTCCGCTGCTTTTTGACATATTCATAAATGACCTGGAAAAGGGAATAACGAGTAAGGTTATCAAATTTGCAGATGACACAAAGCTATTTAAAGTTGTTAAAACCCAAGAGGATTGTGGAAAATTGCAAGATCTTGATAAATTGGAAGACTGGACATTCAAATGGCAGATGAAATTTAATGTGAACAAGTGCAATGTTATGCACCTAGGAAAGAGCGACCCAAACTATGGTTACACAATGCAAGGTTCCACATTAAGAACCACCACCCAGGAAAAAGATTTAGCGTCTTTGTGGATAACATGTTAAAACCCTCCGCCCAGTGTGCAGTGGCGGCCAAGAGAGCAAATAGAATGCTAGGTATCATAAGGAAAGGAATGGAAAATAAAACAAAGGATGATATAATGCCTCTGTATCGTTCCATGGTGCGACTGCGACCACACCTTGACTATTGTGTGCAATTCTGGTCGCGTATCTTAAAAAGGATATAGCGTTATTAGAAAAGGTACAGAGAAGAGCCACCAAAATGGTAAAGGGGATGGAAGGATACTCCTATGAAGAGAGGCTAAAAAGGTTAGGGCAACCTGGAAAAGAGACGGCTTTGGGGAAATATGATAAAGGTCTATAAATTAATGAATGGAATGGGTAAACGTAGATCGATTGTTTACGTCGTCAGGATATAAAAAGACTAGAGGGCTTGTTTACAAAGCTGCGGTAGCGGTTCGCGATCGTTATCGGAGCTGCAACCCCATTGATTTCAATGGGGCCGCGGCGCCGATAACGACCGCGAACCGCTACCGCGGCTTTGTAAACAAGCCCCTAGGAGACATGCAATGAAGCTATAGGGTAACATATTTAAGACTAATAAAAGAAAATATTTTTTCACTCAACGTGTAATCAAACTCTGGAATTTGTTACCGGAGGATGTAGTAAAAGCTGTTAGTGTAGCTGGGTTTAAAAAAGGTTTGGACAAGTTCCTGGAGGAAAGGTCCATAAACCATTATTAAGAAGGGACCCAGGATATCACTGCTTCACCCAATACAAGCATTGAGGAACCTGTCTTTTGGGGAGACTGCTAGGTACTTATGACCTAGATTGGCCACTGTTGGAAACGGGATACTGGGCTTGATGGACCTTGGTCTGACCCAGTATGGCATATCTTATGTTCGTGTGGATTGGTGTAGCAGGCATCCGGGAAAGGAAATTAACAGTAAGTGAAATTTCTCCTTTAGCAAGTGGCTTACCTCCAGGAGAACTCTATTAGTTAGTGGACAAGTGGAACTAGAAGCTAGAACTTGAATGAATGGTCCCTGGAAGACACTGGACTGAGGGAAATTTTCAGTTGATGGGACCAGGGTCAGCTTAAGAAGCAAGTTTGTGAGAGATTGGTTCAGAATGCTGAAGCTTAAGGGTGACAGATGTTTGCCTCACTGGTTCACCCATTCAGTCATGGGAGCCTTTTGCTTTGCTTCTGTAACTGTGCTATGCTGCACCTGCCAGCAATAGTGTTTAAAATGTACACAGGTACTCTGTTTCTCCAGGACCAAGCAGGAAGTCAGTCCTCACTTATGGGTGACGTCAGCGCCGACGGAGCCCTCGCGGAGCAATTTTCCCCAGCTTTCGAAGAAAGCCTTTGGGAATTGCAGTGCGCAGGCACGGTCCCCTTCCTGCTCAAGGGTGCCATCTTGCTCAGTCTTCTTTTTTCCGCGGAGCCCTACAGACGTAGTTTGTGATCGCCGCTGAAAAAGTTGATTTTTTTTCGTTTGTTTTTTCTCGGTTCGACGCCGTGTCCTTTTCCCGCCCGGCCTCGATACTCCAATATCGAGTCCGTTCACATTTTTTTCGGTTTTTGTCCTTTGTAACGGGCGTTCCCGCCACTTTTTTCTTTTTCCCTGGCAGCACAGTCTTTCGACCTCGCAGGGGCCCTTTTTCCCCCGATGGCTGCCAGCGGCTTTAAAAAGTGTGATCGCTGTACCAGACTTATGTCTCTTACCGACACACATGACTGCTGCCTCCGTTGCCTCGGGCCCAATCATGACTCGATGAGTTGTGGTCCGTGCAACAAAATGTCCTCGAAGGCATTGAGTAGTCGGCAGTCACAAAAGGAACGAATCTTCTCTGACTCCGTGTCCGGTCGGGCCTGGACCTCGTCGGAGGCTTCGACGTCTCGTGACTCCGGCCCCGAGCATAGTCGGAGTTCCTCTGAGTGGGGGTCTCCCACCCGGGAACATCGTCGGAAGAAGAAACCCGCGAGGGCGTCGTCGGAGGACGCTCCTGGTCCCTCGAGGGCCAGGTCGCATAGCTCCGTCAGCCGCCCCGGGTCCTCGGAGGCGGAGAGCCTTCGAAGCATCCTTGTCTCGAAGTGGAGTCTCCTGGACACGTGAGTACTGTAGTCCTCGTGGACTCACCTCCGAGGGAGCCGACGTCAGGCCCGACTCCGTCGGGGCCCGAGTCGGGGGCTGCTGGGTCTTCTGAGTTTGGTCTCAGATTGACGGCCTTGGAGAGCAGTATCGCTGCCTTCATGGACCAGCAGCAGGCATTGATGGCCGGCCTCGCCAGTGCATCTGCCCCGACCACCGGGACGTCGACGGCCAAGTCGACCCTGGAGGCCGAGCCCATCCTCGAGTCCATACAAGCTCGAGTCGATCCTTGGCCAAGGTCTCCCTCGGCCTCCCGTTCGGGACCGAGGTCGTCGACGCCGGCCTCGGCGTCGGGGAGGAGGTCCTTGGCACTCGCCCGCACTGAGCCACTCGATTCCTCCACGGAGGAGTCGGGCTGGGACACGGAGGAGGACGAGTCACCCGGTTCTTTTCAGACTCGGTGCGTCCCCTCCGACTCACCCGAGTCGGAGCCTCGGAGACGATCCCCCCGGAGGATACCCGGTTCTCCGATTTCGTGAGGGACATGGCCAAGGCTTTGGCCTTCCCCGCGGATCCGGAGGAGGAGCCTCGAGCCGAAGAGCTCGAGGTCCTCCAGTATGACTCTCCCCCGAAGGAGGCCTTTACTATACCAGTTCCTCCGATGCTGGAGCGGCTGCTCTTCCGCATGTGGGAGAGCCCGGCCTCGACGCCGGTGTTAAGCAAGCGGGTTGATTCCATGTATCGAGTCCGCAAGAGCCCCGGGTTCCAGAAGGCACAACTACTGCACCATTCCATGGTGGTGGAATCGGCCATGCATCGACTTAAGAGTCAAAAGATCCACTCCTCGGTGCCTCCGGGTAAGGAGGCCCGGAACCTGGATGCCCTCGGTAGGAAGTGCTTCCAGGGCTCTATGCTTGCTTGCCGAGTCCAGACATACCAGCTATATATGGGCATTTATCTTTGAGACCTGGCAAAAGAAATTGCCGGGTTCTCTGCTGGTCTCTCCGAGGAACCTTTGCAGAGGTTCCAGGCCTTGTCCACTGGGATTCGAGAGTGCTCAAAGTTTTTCTCGAGCAGCCTACGATGGCTTCGAAGCATCGGCTCGAGTAGCCGGAGCCGGCATCGGTGCTCGCCGTCAGGCTTGGCTTCAGTCATCCAACCTCGAGCCATGGGTGCAGGACAAGTTGGTCGATGTCCCCTGAAGAGGTGAAAACCTCTTTGGCAAGCCCATGGCTGAAAAGGCGGCAGAACTCGAGTTTGAGACTCTCACCAGAACTCGCCTATCCAGAAAGACCTCTGCCCCTTCACAGAAGAGGAAGGGCTCGGGGAAAAAGCCCTTTTACCCGAGGAAGGTGTCTGCCTATAAACAACACCACACACAATATCAAGCATCAGCAGCTCCCCATCAGGGCCAGCAGGCTAAGGGACAGGGTAATGGGTCCCGTAGGCAGAAGGCCCCCAAGCCCCACTACACAGGCCCCTGCTCAGCAGGGTGGGGGTTTTTGACTATGCCAGCATAGCCTCTCCCCCTCCGCGGCCTTCGCTCAACACGGGGGGCCGGCTGACCCACTTTGCCCACAGGTGGTCAGCCATAACATCCGATTCCTGGGTGCTGCAGGTGGTTCAAAAGGGCTACCTCTTACATTTTCACCAGGTGCCTCCCCCCTACTTTCCAGGGGAGCCTCCAAGACCCCCTCTGCACAGGGACTTACTCCTTCAGGAGCTGCAAAGTCTGCTTCAGGAACAGGCTGTGGAGCCAGTGCCCCAACACCTGTGGGGTCACGGGTTTTACTCGAGGTACTTCCTGATACCAAAAAGAACAGGAGGCCTCAGACCCATCCTGGACTTACGCAACCTCAACAAGTTCCTGCAGCGGGAAAAGTTCAAGATGCTTACCCTTGGAATCCTACTGCCCTACCTCCATCAGGGAGATTGGCTATGCTCCTTGGATCTAAAGGATGCTTATACTCACATCCTTATTCATCCGGACCACCGACAATATCTAAGATTTGTGGTGGCAGGGAATCATTATCAGTACCGCGTACTGCCCTTTGGCCTCTCCTCCGCTCCCAGGGTGTTCACGAAATGCCTGGCAGTGGTGGCAACCTTCCTGAGGCTTCAAGGCCTCTTCGTCTTCCCCTACCTGGACGACTGGCTCATCCGGGCACAGTCTTCCCTATAGGTCACTCAGGCCACTCAACGCACAGTGGCCCTGCTTCAGCACTTGGGCTTCGTCATAAACTTCGAAAAGTCCACTTTGCTCTCCTCTCAGGAACTCGACTTCATAGGAGCACGGCTGGACACTCTGCAGGCTCGTGCCTTCTTGCCTCTGGAACGGGCCAACAGGCTCATAGCTCTGGCCGGCAGGTTCCACAGCGCGTCACCGGTCTCTGCCAGACAATTCCTGCAACTACTCGGTCATATGGCCTTCACGGTCCATGTCACTCCGAATGCCCGTCTACATATGAGACCTGCTCAGTGGAGCCTTCGCACTCAATGGCATCAGGCCACAGGGAGACTGACGGACTTAATACAGATCTCCGACCGCCTGGTCTCCTCTCTGCAATGGTGGCTTCACCTGCCCAATCTGGTACTCGGCATGACCTTTCAGTCTCCTCCACCTTCCCAAGTGCTAACGACAGATGCCTTTCTCCTGGGATGGGGAGCGCATTGCCAGGGAACATGCACTCAAGGCCTTTGGGCACCTTGGGAGGCTGCTCAGCAGATAAACGTCCTGGAGCTGTAGGCGATCCGCCTAGCTCTGCGGACCTTCTCTCACCTCACTTCTCGTCGGTCTTTGCTGGTACAGACAGACAATCAGGTTGCCATGTTCTACGTGAACAAACAGGGGGGCTCGGGCTCCCTCCTTCTATGTCAGGAGGCTCGGAGACTGTGCTCTTGGGCAGTCGATCACGACATCCTCCTCAAGGCTGTTTACCTGCCCGGGCAGGAAAATTGCCTGGCCGACAAACTGAGCCGGATTCTGCAGCCACACGAATGGGGGTTGAACCCCGTAATTGTCCAGCGGATCTTCCGCCGGTGGGGCCTCCCCACCGTGGATCTCTTTGCCAGTCCTCTCAACCGGCAACTTCCCAGGTTCTGCTCCCGGCACCCGCATCCTCTCAGAGTAGCGCTGGATGCTTTCCTCATCTCGTGGTCCACGGGCCTACTGTATGCCTTTCCTCCCACGCCACTTGTGTCCTGGACGCTGTTCAAAGTTGTCCAGGACAGGGCCTCCGTGATCCTGGTGGCGCCCAGGTGGCCGAGACAACCCTGGTTCCCTCTACTCCTACAGCTAGCGGTGGACACCCCTCTTCCTCTGGGGTTTCAGCCCGATCTCCTGACCCAGGATCAGGGTACTCTCCTGCACCCCAACCTCCGGGCCCTTCATCTGATGGCCTGACTGCTGAAAGGGTAGTCCTAGCTCCGCTCCTGCTTCCTCCGGAGGTGGAAGCTGTCGTCCTGGCGTCTCGGCGACCTTCCACCCGGAAATCTTACGCCCTTAAATGGCGTCGCTTCTCGGTCTGGTGTTCTCAGCGCTCTGAGGACCCCTTCGCCTGCTTAGTATCGGTGGTACTGCAGTATTTGCTTCACCTCTCCGATCTGGGCCTCAAATCCAACTCTGTCAGGGTCCACCTCAGTGCTCTCTCTGCACATCATTGGCCGGTGGAGGGCCAGCCTCTTTCCTCGCACCCCTTGGTGGTGCGTTTTCTCAGGGGCTGCCTTCTGCTTAAGCCTCCGTTGCGCCCTCCAGCTCCTGACTGGGATCTCAATGTGGTCTTGCAAAGGCTTACCTGTCCGCCTTTTGAGCCCATGGCTACCTGCCCTCTTCGTTTCCTCTCCTGGAAAACTCTCTTCGTGGTAGCCCTTACCTCCGCTAGGCGCGTTAGTGAACTACAGGCCCTAGTGTCAGAGCCCCCATACACTAGGTTCCACAAGAATAGTGTAGTCTTATGGACTCACCCTAAGTTTCTTCCAAAGGTGGTCTCCACTTTTCACATCAGTCAAGAGGTGGTTCTTCCGACCTTCTTTCCCAGGCCGCATACCAGCCGAGCTGAAACTGTTCTGCATACCCTGGACTGTAGAAGAGCCTTATCCTTTTATCTTGACCGTACGAGAGAGCATAGGAAAGCTGTCCAGCTTTTCGTATCTTTTGACCCCCAATCGGTTGGGGGTACCTGTCTCTAAGCGTACTTTGTCCATCTGGGTAGCTGACTGTATCGCCTGGGCTTATGGGGCAGCCGGCCTCTCCTTAGAGAGTCGAGTCACGGCTCACCGTGTCAGGGCGAAGGCTGCGTCAGTGGCTCATCTCCGCTCTGTTCCGTTGGCAGACATCTGCCGGGACGCTACTTGGTCTTCAAGCCAGACGTTTGCGGCTCATTACTGCCTGGAGAGGGAGTCCCGCAGGGACAGTACTTTCGGACAGGCAGTCCTCCACAATCTCTTTGAGGTCTAGGCAACTCCTACCCTCCGGCCCTGGTGTTGGGTTACCGGCCGGATTCGTATTCAGAGAAGATTCCTTCCTTCTGTACTGTTGAGCTTGAGGGAGCTCATTTTTCGGCTTGAGGTCTCCGGTAGCCTTAAGCTCGGGAGTCCCATAAGTGAGGACTGACTTCCTGCTTGGTCCTGGAGAAAGAGTAGTTACTCACCTGTAACAGGTGTTCTCCAGGAGCAGCAAGAATCAGTCCTCACTACCCTCCCTCCTCCCCTTGGAGTTGCAGTCATTATTATTACATGTTTTTGCTAACTTTTTTGCTGTCTTTTCGCTATGTCATCCGACTGAGCAAGATGGCACCCTTGAGCAGGAAGGGGACCGCGCATGCGCACTGCAATTCCCAAAGGCTTTCTTCGAAAGCTGGGGAAAATTGCTCCGCGAGGGCTCCATCGGCGCCGACGTCACCCATAAGTGAGGACTGATTCCTGCTGCTCCTGGAGAACACCTGTTACAGGTGAGTAACTACTCTTTCTTGCACAAGACAGGAAGTGTGTATGTGCGTGCATGCGTGGGTTGTTTCTTTTTAGAGTGGTGCCAGCAGCTGCAGCATAGCACAGCTGCTGACGCAAAGGAAAATGCCCCCATGGCTGTATAAATATCTTCAGGAACAAGCAGGAATGCAGTCTTCACAGATGTGTATTGTTGGTACCGACTGAGACCATGTGGGAGCACTCCACTGCACCTGCGTGACTGCCTTCCCGCCTTCCTCACAGCTCTCTTCAGTTCTTCATTTACCGCGGAGTCAGCAAAAAGCTTTTCCGGTCACCGCCGAAAAACGGGGTTTTTTTTGGGGGGGGGGGGGGGTGTTTCTGTTGATGCAGGTACCTTTCCTGGATACCAGCTCTATTCTTTCTTTATTTTCTTTAAATTAACTTCTTTTTTCTGCAGGCGGTTCCAATGCTGTTATAGACCTCGGACCTACTTTTTTCGTTTGTCATAAACATATCAGTGACTTTAAAAATGTTCTAAGTGCTCCGGCACTGTCGGTCACAGATTCCCATGGTTCGTATCTTAGATGTTTGGGCCCAGACTATAAGCCAGACAACTGTCCTTTGTGCAAGCAAATGACCAAATAAGGCCTACAGAACAGGGCCAGGCAATATGACTCACTCTTTGCCCTGGATTCTATTTCAGTTGCCTCAGCATTGTCAAGAGGCTCGACCTCTTCTACTGGGTCTAAGGTCTCCAAAAGGTCCCAGCATAAGTCAAAATCATCCTCAGCATCGAAGTCCGGTAGAGTATCTTTATTACCCAAGAGATGCATCGGATGCTGACAGGCCTGCCAAGTAGCCCCGGTGGGTGGATCAACCCTCCAAAGCCACTCAGGGGAGCCAGAATGCTCCCGAGGCATTGACCTCTGCTACTGGTACCGTGCTCTGGGACGGTGGCTCTTAGCCCCATATTGTAGTTGACCCAAGCATCGGTGACATCCATCAATCAGTGCTTCTTGGCTATCGAAAGGACTCTAGAGAAGCTCCTGGCCGCTGCGGAACCATAGGTATTGACAGTCCCAGTGACCCAGGCACTACCATCCGCTTCAGTACCAGTCTGATGCCAGTTCTCGAACTGGTCACATCGGGACCACCCCTGCTGGAGACTGTATCAACAGGACTCTGTCCTCAGATTCTGCCATTGAAATCTGTATCGGTGGGATCCTTCATCTGATTCCTTCTCTGGAACCATTAGGCATTGTTTGTACTCAACTGATTCCTGGTTCCGGCGTGGTACCCTTCAAGCACCAACATCGGCTCGTGACGATCGATACGTTGATTTCCTTTGAATCAGAATCAACTTCAGATTCCGAGGATACGTTGGAGGACTTCAGGATCACCAGGGATATTCCCTCTGATACTTCACCGCCTCATACACGGCATTAGTCCCCACCAGAGGACATGTATTTTCAGGACTTCAAATCACTGTTTCATCAGAAATGGAACAGAGGGCTGAGGGATTTGAAATTTTTCAATACCCCTCGATGCCCAAAGAGATAGTAACATTACCAGTGCATCGGATCCTACAGGATCTAATGCTACGTATGCGGGAGGCCTGCTAACTGTTGCACCTTAAGTAAACATCTAGACATGTATTGAGTTCCTCCATGCTCAGGGTTTCAAAAGCCTCAGCTTCCACACCATTCCATGGTGGTGGAATCGGTCAAGAGATGCATTGAGAGACTCATTCATCGGTACATCCTAGAAAGGATGCCAGGGCTCTTGATGCCTTTGGATGCCAATGCTTCTAAGCTTGTGTGGCTTGTTTCCAGGATTACATCCTATACCTTTTACAAAGGGCATGTACCTTAAAGGTGTGTCCAGGGATCTAGGAAACTTTGTGCCTTTCTCCGGGAACAAGCAGGAAATCAGTCCTCACATATGGGTGACGTCAGCACCAATGGAGCCTTCACAGAAGCATCCCCCCCAGCTTTCAAAGAAAGCCTTTGGGAGATGCCGCCATGCATGCGTGGTCCCCTTCCTGCCCAAGGGTGCCATCTCCTTTTTCCACAGAGCCCTTTGGACGTTGTCTTGCTTGTCCCCGGAAAAAGTTGATTATTTTGTTCCCTGAGTTTCAAATTTGCCTGCGGTATTGTACCGGTACTCTTTCTGCTTACTGACCTCAGTGCCTCGGCATCGGGCTCTGTTTTATTTTTGTAGGTTTTTTTGTTATTTTCTTTTCCTGGTCCTTCGCACCCTTTTTCTCCTGCTGGCAGCCCGGAGAGTCTTTTTCTCCAGGACCAAGCAGGAAGTCAGTCCTCACATATGGGTGACGTCGGCGCCGACGGAGCCCCTGTGCGGAGCATTTCCCCAGCTTTCAAAGAAAGCCTTTGGGAATGCAGCGCGCATGCACAGTCCCCTTCACGCCCAAGAGTGCCATCTTGCTCAGTCTTCTTTTTTCTGCGGAGCCCGACAGACGTTTTTCGTTTTCACCCGAGGAAAAAGTGGATTTTGTTCTGTTTGACCCGTTTCTTCGGTTCGACGCCGGTTTTCCTTTCCCGCCTGGGCCCGATACATCGGTATCGAGCCCGGTCTTCTTTTTTGTTTTTTGTCCTTAGTGACTAGCGTTCACGCCATTTTTCTTTTTTCACTGGCAGCCCTGTCTTTTGACCTCGCAGGGGCCCTTTTTCCCCCGATGGCTGCCAGCGGGTTTAAAAAGTGTGATTGGTGTAAGAAGCTTATGTCTCTCACTGACACACATGACTGCTGCTTCCGGTTCCTCGGATCTGATCATGACCCAATGATCTGTGGTCCATGTGGGAAGATGTCCTTGAAGGCATTGAGGAGTCGGCAGCACCAAAAGGAAATAATCTCTGACTCCGCATCTGGACGGGCCCGGACTTCATCAGAGGACTCGACGTCTTGGGACTCTGGCCCCGAGCAGCGCCGGGGTTCCTCTGAGAGGGGGTCTCCGTCACGGGAGCATCGCAGGAAGAAAAAACCCGCGAGGGCGGTGTCGGTGGACGCACTTGGCTCCTCGAGGGCCAAGTCGCATAGCCCCGAGCGCCGTCCTGGGTCTTCGGAGTCGGAGAGGCCTGCAAAACAACCTCGTGTGGAGATGGAGTCCCCGGGTCCCGTCGGGGCCCAAGTTGGGGGCTGCTGAGTCTCCTGAGCTCAGACTCAGGTTGACGGCCTTAGAGAGCAGCTTGGCTGCCTTCATGGAACAGCAGCGGGCACTGATCGCCGGTCTCACCGGTGCATCTGCCCCGACCACCAGGACATCGACGTCCAAGTCGACACCGGAGGCTGAGCCGATCCTAGAGTCTATGCGCGCTCAAGTCGATCCTTGGCCAAGGTCCCCCTCGGCCTCCCGTTCAGGACCGAGGTTGTCGACGCCGGTACCCTCGGCATCGGGGCGGATGGCATCAGTGCCTGCCTGACCGGAGCTGCTTGATTCCTCTTCCGAGGAGTCCGGCTGGGAAACTGAGGATGAGGAGTCACCGACACATTTCGGACTCGGTGTGTCCCATCGGACTCACCGGAGTCCAAGTCTCGGAGACGGTCTGCACCGGAGGATACCCGGTTCTCAGACTTCGTGCAGGATATGGCCAAAGCCTGGGCCTTCCCCGCGTATCCCGAGGAGGAATCTCGAGCCGAGCAGCTCGAGGCCCTGCAGTATGACTCTCCCCCAAAGGAGGCCTTTACTGTACTGGTTCCTCCGATGCTGGAATGGCTGCTCTTCCGCATGTGGGAGGCGCCGGCCTCGACGCCAGTTTTGAGCAAGCGGCTAGATTCCATATATCGAGTCCGCAAGAGCCCCGGCTTCCAAAAGGCACAATTACCGCACCACTCCATGGTTGTGGAATCGGCCATGCATTGTCTGAAGAGTCAGAAGATGCACTCCTTGGTGCCTCCCGGCCGGGAGGCCCAGAACCTGTATGCCCTCGGTAAGAAGTGCTTCCAGGGCTCTATGCTTGCTTGCCGTGTCTAGACCTACCAGCTGTACCATGGGCATGTACCTTTGAGACCTAGCAAAGGAGATTGCTGGGTTCTCAGCTGGTCTCTCCAAGGAACCTTTGCAGAGGTTCAATACTGTCATCAGGTATTCGTGAGTGCTCGAAGTTTATCTCTCGAGCAGCCTATGATGGCTTCGAGGCTTCAGCCCGGGTAGCCGCCGCCGGCATCGATGCACGCCGTCAGGCTTGGCTACAGTCATCGGACCTTGAGCCATCGGTGCAGGACAAGTTGGTCGATGTCCCCTGCCGAGGTGAAAACCACCTTGGCAAGCCCATGGCTGACAAGGCTGCAGAACTCGAGACCGAGATTCTTACCTGGACAAAGCTGTCCAGAAAAACCTCTGCCCCTTCTCAGACGAAGAAGGGCTCGGGAAAAAAGACCTTTTACCCAAGGAAGTAATCTGCCTATAAACAGTACCCTCATTTTCAGGCCTCTGTAGCTCCCCAATAGGGTCAGCAGGCCAAGGGGCAAGGACATGGGCCCCATAGGCAGAAAACCCTTGGCCACCAGCTCCGGCTCCTGCACAGCAGGGAGCGGGGTTTTGACTCCAGTGGCATAGCAGCTCCTCCTCAGCTGGCCCCTATCAGCACTGGGGGCCGGCTGGCCCTGTATGCCCACAGATAGTCAGCCGTCACAAGGGATACCTGGGTACTAAGTATAGTCCAGAAGGGCTATTTCCTCCACTTCCACCAGGTACCCCCTTCCTATTTTCCAGGGGAGCCTCCCAGACTTCCTCTGCACAGGGACTTACTCCTGCAGGAGTTGGCAAGTCTTGTAAAGGAACAGGCAGTGGAACTGGTGCCCCACCACCTGAGAGGTCAAGGCTTCTATTCCAGGTACTTTCTGGTACGAAAAAGGACAAGAGGCCTCAGGCCCATCCTAGACTTGCGAAATCTGAACAAGTTCCTGGAGAGGGAAAAGTTCAAGATGCTTACCCTTGGAATCCTGCTGCCCTACCTCCAGCAGGGAGATTGGCTATGCTCCTTAGACCTAAAGGATGCTTATACTCACATCCTCATTCATCCAGACCACAGACAATATCTCAGATTTGTAGTGGGAGGAAACCACTATCAGTACAGAGTACTGCCTTTTGGCCTTACATCCGCCCCCAGGGTATTCACCAAGTTCCTGGCGGTGGTGGCGGCCTACCTCAGGATTCAAGGCCTTTTTGTCTTCCCATACCTGGACGATTGGCCTCTTGCAGGGATTGACCCCTGATGAGCCAATCAAGCCACCCTTTGCATTGTCGCTCTGCTTTAACACCTGGGGTTTGTTATAAACTTCGCAAAGTCCACTTTGCACCCTTCACAGAACATGGAGTTCATAGGAGCAAGGCTGGACACCTTTCAGGCAAAGGCCTTTCTACCAGTGGACAGGGCCCACAGATTGATGGATCTAGCCAGGCAGTTCCACAGCAATTTTCTGGTCTCCGCCAGACAATTCCTGAGGCTCTTAGGCCACATGGCATCCACGGTCCATGTAACTCCAAATGCCCATCTACACATGAGGCCAGCTCAATGGGGCCTCAGGACTCAGTGGCACCAAGCCACAGGCATCCTCACGGACAAAGTGAGGGTGTCCAACCTACTAGAGTCTTCTCTGCAGTGGTGGCTTCATCTTCCGAATCTGGTGCAAGGGGTGCCTTTTCAGGCACCTCCACACTCTCAAGTGCTGACAACCGATGCTTCTCCAAGGTTGGGGTGCACATTGCCAAGGGGCATGTACTCAAGGCCTGTGGTCTCCTTGGGAGGCCGCACAGCAGATCAGTCTTAGACCTGAGAGCTATCCGCTTAGCCCTGAGAACTTTCTCCCATCTCATCTCTCACCAGTCCGTCTTGGTTCAGACGGACAATCAAGTTGCTATGTTCTATGTGAACAAACAAGGGGGCACAGGGTCCCTCCTATGTCAGGAAGCGCAGAAACTGTGCTCCTGGGCAGTCAATCATGGCATTCTTCTCAAAGCGGTCTATCTCCCAGGTCAGGAAAATTACCTGGCAGACAGATTGAGCAGGATCCTGCAGCCACACGAGTGGCAGTTGAATCCTCTAGTGGTTCAACAGATCTTCCTGAGATGGGGTCTTCCAACCATAGATCTTTGCCAGTCCTCTGAACCGCCAACTTCCCAGGTTCTGCTCCAGGCAACCGCATCCTCTCAGGGTTGCAGCGGATGCGTTTCTCATTCCATGGTCTACAGACCTTCTATATGCGTTTCCTCTAGTGTCCAAGACACTATTCAAGGTGATCCAGGACAAGGCCTCGGTGACTTTGGTGGCCCCCAGGTGGCCAAGGCAACCCTGGTTCCCACTTCTTTTGCAACTAGCGGTGGACACTCCTCTTTCTCTGGGGATGCAACCCAATCTCCTGTTTCAGGAGCAGGGATCTCTTACACCCCAATCTCCAGTCCCTCAATCTGATGGCCTGGCTGCTGCCTAGAGAAGTGGAGGACGTGGTCTTGGCCTCTAGGAGGCAGTCCACCAGAAAGTCTTATGCTGTTAAGTGGCATAGATTCTCTACCTGGTGTACTCAACCCAACGAGAACCCTTTCTCGTGTCTGGTACCAGTGGTGCTGCAATATTTGCTTCACCTGTCCAACCTAGGCCTTAAGTCCAATTCTGCGAGAGTTCATCTTAGTGCTCTTTCAGCACACCACTCCCCAGTGGAGGGTCAATCTCTCTGAAGCCATCCTTTGGTGGCTCGCTTCCTCAGAGGCCTGCTTTTGCTTAAGCCTCTAGTGTGTCCACCTGCTCCTGAATGGTATTTAAATGTGGTTTTGCAATGGCTTACTTGCCCTCTGCGTTTTCTCTCCTGGAAAGTGTTGTTTCTGGTAGCCCTTACCTCAGCGAGGCGATTGAGTGAGCTTCAGGCCCTAGTATCAGATGCACCTTATGCTAGGTTCTATAGGAACAGAGTAGTCTTACGGACTCACCCTAAGTTCCTTCCTAAGGTTGTCTCCTCCTTCCACCTCAATCAGGAGGTGGTTCTTCCAACTTTCTTTCCCAGGCCACATGCCAGCCGGGCTGAGATGGTCTTGCATACCCTGGACTGTAGGGAGGGCGTTGTCCTTCTACCTTGACCGTACGCGGGAGCACCGGAGGGCTGTTCAGCTCTTCGTCTCTTTTGACCCCAATAAGTTGGGGTTGGTTGTCTCCAAGTGTACTTTGTCCATTTGGGTAGCTGACTGTATTGCCTGGGCTTACAGGGCAGCTGGCCTCTCGTTACAGGGTTGAGTTACGGCTCACCGTGTCAGGGTGAAGGCTGCGTCAGTGGCTCATCTCCGCTCTGTTCCATTGGCAGACATCTGCCGGGCTGCTACTTGGTCTTCAAGCCAGACTTTTGCGGCCCACTACTGCCTTGAGAAGGGATAGTGCTTTAGGGCAGGCGGTACTCCATAATCTCTTTGGGGTTTAGGCAACTCCTACCCTCCGGCCCTTGTGTTGGGCTACCGTTTGGGGGCGTTATCAGAGAAGATTCTTTTCTTGCATGCTGAGGCTCTAGAGGGAGCTCATTTTTCAGCTTGGGGTCTCTGGTAGCCTTAAGCTTTCGTTGAAAGCTGGGGAAATGCTCCACACGGGGGCTCCATCGGTGCCGACATCACCCATATGTGATAACTGATTCCTGCTGCTCCTTGGAAATTCTACAATATCCTAAAACTCCTAAGGAGGCAGCTACCTTGCCCATTCATGAGATTTTATATGATCTCATGTTAAGGATGTGGGAGACACCTCTTACCACCTCTCCTCGTTCTCGCAGACTGGATACTATGTATCGAGTCCCTCCTTGTCCTGGTTTCCATAAGACTCAGCTTCCTCACCACTCTATTGTAGTGGAATCAGCTATGAGAAGGATCAAGAGTGCAAAGAGGGCATGCCTCTAATCCTCTAGGACGTGAGTGCAGAACCCTGGATGCTTTTGGACGTCGGGTCTTCCAAGCTTCCATGCTTTCTGCCAGGATCAGTTCCTATAGTCTCTACATGGGAATATTCCTGAAGGAGGTCACAGATGATTTAGAGGCTTTAAGTCCTTTTCTTCCTGAGGATATAAGACAGGATTTTCTCACTTTGGTCAAACATGCCCAAGATGTTTCTAAATTTGCCAACCGTGCAGCCTTTGACTGCTTTGAGTGCATAAGCAGAACCTGTGCTATTGCCGTAGGTGCACGTAGAATTGCTTGGCTCCAGGCATCTGATCTAGAGCTCTGGGTACAAGACAGATTGGGAAATATCCCTTGTACTGGTGTACTTACTGTTTGGTAAAGATTGGCAGGAAAAGGCCAATGAAATGGATGCTGAAAATTCCTCCTTGGATAGGTTATCCAAGTCCACTGCTGATCCTGCTAGAAAGAAATTGTTTAAGAAACCATTCTTTTCTAAAAAGAAAAGATTTATCCTGCTTAAGTTCAGCAGGGACGTTCTGCAGGTCAGCTTGCCAGGAAAGATCAGCAACCACCCAAACAGAAGAAAGCAAAGGCTGCTAGGCCTCAACCGGCCCAGCAGGCTCAGCCTCCACAGGGCCTTTGACTTTCAACTAGAGAACTTAACCTTCCTGGAATGGTGGAAGGCTCTGGTCCCCCGAGAGCCAGGAAGGCTATGTCATTTTGCCCCCAGATTTGGGCAAATAACAGCAGAGCATTGGACACTCTCCATCATAAAGGAGGGGTACAAGCTTCATTTTTCAAGCATGCCCCCTCACACAATAGTAAAGCAGTTCAATTCTCCGACCGCTCTCATATCAACCTGTTAGGTCAGTAGGTTGCTATCCTTCTTGCCCAAGGGGCAATAGAAGATGTACCCATTCATCAGCAGGGTACAGGGTTCTATTCCCCTTATTTTCTTATCCCAAAGAAAACAGGAGGTTACAGACCTATCTTAGACCTCAGAGAATTGAACAAATTCCTTGTCAAAGAAAAATTCAAGATGATTTCTCTCGGATCTCTGCTGCCATACCTTCAGAGTCAGGATTGGCTTTGTTCTCTAGATCTCAGGGATGCGTACACTCATGTCCTCATCCATCCAACCCACAGAAGGTTCCTTCGGTTCCTTTTTCAGCAAAAGCACTACCAATACAGGGTGCTTCCTTTTTGGCCTGGCCTCAGCACCAAGGGTGTTCACGAAATGCATGGCTGTAGTAGCAGCATTTCTCCGCACTCTAGGGATATTCGTCTTCCCTTACTTAGACGACTGGCTCATTCGAGCACCAACAGAGTCAGAGGCCAGGACCTCTCTGTCTGCACAATGCGTATCCTTCAGTATTTAGGGCTGGTAATAAACATCCCAAAATCCAGTCTACCTCCCACTCAGTCTCTAGAGTTCATAGGAGCTTTGCTGGATACCAAAAAGGCAAGGGCCTATCTCCCCCAGGCCCGTTACCTTCGCATGGTGCAGTTAGCTTCTCAAGCAGTGCTAAAGCCTCGTCTAACTGATCAAGAAATGTTACAACTACTAGGCCACATGGTATCTACTGTGCATGTGGTTCCCTATGCTCGCCTCAATATGAGGGCAGCTCAGTGGACTTATCCATCCAATGGACCCAGGCATCAGGAGGCCTGTCAGACAAAATAGCAAACACAAGTAGCCTTATTTTGTCTCTCCAGTGGTGGAAGTCCACTGAAAACCTGTTGCTGGGGTTCCCTTTCAAACAACCCTTACCCCAAGCAACTCACAACAGATGCTTCTCCGATGGGTTGGGGAGCTCATCTCCAAGACCCCTCCACCCAAGGCAACTGGTCTCCACAGGAGAGTCATCTACATATCAATCTCTTGGAGCTCAGAGCAATCTTCCTTGCTTTGCAAGTGTTCCATACCCTGCTCAGCTACAAGACAGTCCTCATTCATACGGACAATCAAGTAGTCATGTTCTATGTGAACAAGCAGGGGGGAACAGGCTCTCTGTCGCTTTGCAGCGAAGCTTTGAGACTATGGGCCCTCACCAGAGAGCATCAGAGTCATCTCCTGGGAGCAATGTTCCCTCTAATTTTCTGTAGGCTGTGTGCGCATAAAATATCAGCTGTGTGCAGCTTTTGAAGGAAGGTTAAATTTTTGTGCGCCACATAACACTCGGAGTTATATACTTTAAAATTTGACTACACATCAGAATACAGTATGTACACCACATTGATTTTAATCAAATTAAATGAAAATAGACGATTACTAAATGAAGCGGGAAATTTCTAGTAATTACAATCATAACTTTTCAATTTTAAGACATCTGTTTTCTATCAGAATCAGAACTGTAATTTTTGTGCGCTCTGTTGTAAAGTATGTGTGCTCTCTCGGCGAGGTGTGTGCGCGCGCACACGCGCACAGCTTAGAGGGAACAGTGCCTGGGAGTGTATTTTCCAGTTCTCCAGGACCAAGCAGGAAGTCAGTCCTCACATATGGGGTGACATCGCCGATGGAGCCCTTGCGGAGCATTTCCACAGCTTTCTATGAAAGCCTTTGGGAATGCAGGCACGCATGCGCGGTCCCCTTCCCGCCTAAAGGTGCCATCTTGCTCAGTCTCTCTTTTTCCGTGAAGCCTGTCGGACGTGTGTCCTAGTCCTCCCGGAAAATAGTTGGATTTTTTCGCGATTCCTTCGCTATTTTTTCTCCGGCTCGACGCCGGTTCCCCTCCCGCCGGGTTCGGTACACGGGTATCGAGCCCGATCTTATTTTTTCGGTTTTTGCCCTTCGTGGCTGGCATTCACGCCCTTTTTTTCTTTTTCCCTGGAAGGCTGGTCTTTTGACCTCGCGGGCACTCTTTTTTTTTTTTTTTCCCCCCGATGGCTTCCAGTCGTTTCAAGAAGTGTGATCGGTGCAAGAAACTAATGTCTCTCACCGACACACATGACTGCTGCCTTCGGTGCCTGGGTCCTGACCACGATCCTAAGATCGGTGGACCATGTGGAAAGGTGTCCACCAAGGCGCTTCGAATTCGTCAGCACCAAAAGGAAAGGCTTTTCTCCAACTCGTCCTCCAGCCGGGCCCGTACCTCATCTGAGGCCTCGACATCTCGGGAATCTGATCCTGAGCACCGTCGGGGCTCCTCGGACAAGGGGTCCCCCAACCGGGAACGAAAGAGGAAGAAGCGGCTCGCGAGGGCGATGTCTGAGGAGGTCCCTGGCTCCTCGAGAGCTAGGTCTCAGACCCCCGACCGTCGCCCCGGACCCGTGGAACAGGAGAAGCCTCCAAAAGTACCTCATGTGGAGCTGGAGTCTGCTGGACACGTAAGTCCTGTAGTCCTCGTGGACTCTCCTCCCAGAGAGCCGACGTCGGGCCCGGCACTGCCGGGGCCCGAGTCGGTGGCTGCTGATTCTCCTGAGCTGGGTCTCAGGCTGACAGCTTTGGAGTGCAGATTGTCTGCCTTCATGGAACAGCAGCGTTGATGGCCAGCCTGTCTGGCGCATCTGCCCCAACCACCGGGACATCGACATCGAAGTCGACCCCCGGAGACCGAGCCGATACTGGAGACCATGAAGGCTCGAGGTCGACCTCGGTCGCAGTCTCCCTCGACCTCCCATTCGGGGCCGAGGGCGTCGACATCGGTGCCTTCGGTGTCGGGGCGGGTGCTCACAGGCCCTGCGCGGTCGGACCCCGATTCCTCATCGGACGAGTCTGCCTGGGAGACGGAGGACGAGGAGTCCCCCGACACCTTCCGGACTCTGTGCGTCCCGTCGGACTCACCGCAGTCCGAGCCCCGGAGTAGAAAGCTGGGGAAATGCTCCGCAAGGGCTCCATCGGCGTCGATGTCACCCATATGTGAGGACTGATTCCTGCTGTTCCTGGAGAACACCTGTTACAGGTGAGTAATTACTCTTTCTCCGTGGACAAGCAGGAATGAGGCCTCACATATGGGTGATATCCCCCGATGGAACCCCATGCAGGAACACTCCCCAGCTTTTATTGGAAGCTTTTGGAAGGCTCCACCGCGCCTGTGAGTCTCCTTCCCACCTGCCTTATTTTGTCCCTCCACTGATGGAAGTCCACTCAAAACCTGTTGCCTGGGGTCCCCTTTTCAACAACTCTTACCCCAAGCAACTCTCACAACAGATGCTTCTCCGATGGGTTGGGGAGCTCATTTGCAAGACCTCTCCATCCAAGGCACCTGGTCTCCACAAGAGATTCATCTACATATCAATCTCTTGGAACTCAGAGCAATCTTCCTTGCTCTTCGAGTGTTCCACAACCTGCTCAGCTACAAGACAGTCCTCATTCATACGGACAATCAAGTAGCCATGTTCTATTTGAACAAGCAGGGGGGAACAGGCTCTCTGTCGCTTTGCAATGAACTTTGCGACTATGGGCCCTCGCCACAGAGCATCAGATTAATCTCCCGGCAGTGTGTCTTCCAGGCATACAAAACTCTTGGGCAGACAGACTCAGTCGAGTTCTGCTTCCACACGAGTGGTCTCTGCATGCAGACCAGGTGACGAAGATTTTTCAAATTTGGGGAACCCCGGATATAGACCTTTTTGCAAGTCTGTGGAATGCCAAACTTCCCCAGTTCTGTTCTAGAATTATGGCTCAGGGGGCTCAGGCCAGGGATGCTTTCCTCCTTTACTGGGCTCAAGACTTCCTGTATGCCTTTCCACCCATTCCCCTAATTCCCAAAACCCTGTTCAAGCTTCAGAGGGACAGAGACCATATGATTCTCTTAGCTCCACATTGGCCATGGCAAGTGTGTTTCCCTCTGCTTCTCCATTTCTCTCAAGCTCCCTCCCTGGAGTTAGGGTCTGCTCCAGATCTCCTATCTCAGGAGGACGGAATGTTATGGCATCCCAATCCCCAGTCTCTGCATCTCAGGGCTTGGTTGCTGAAGGCCTAGATCTTCAAGATCTTAATCTCCCTCAGCAAGTAAAAGATATTCTTTTTGCTTCTAGGAAACCTTCCACAAGACGTTCTTATGCTTTCAAGTCGAAAAGGTTTACCATATGTGTTTGCAAAAGGGTCTTAATCTCCTTGCGATACCTCTGGAATCATTGCTGGAGTATCTCCTTCATTTATCCAATGCAGGACTTAAAACTAACTCAGTAAGAGTCCTGTTACAGGTGAGTAACCATGCTTTCCTTACCTGGACGACTGGCTCATAAGGGAGGCACAGCTTCAAGGTGCAGCAGGCCACCGCTCACACCGTCCAGGTTCTGCAACACTTGGGCTTTGTCATAAACTACCCGAAGTCTCACCTCCTCCCGACACAGTGCCTGGAGGTCCTCCGATCAAAGATCGACACCTTCCAGTCATGGGCTGCCTTGTCCATGAACAGAGTCGATAGTATCCGGTCCCAAGCTTGGGATGTATAGCACCATCCCTCGGTGCCTGCCCGTCTTCTCCTGCATATCCTTGTGCACATCCTCCATGGTCCACATCACCCCAGACGCTTGTCTCCATATGAGGACGGCACAGTGTTGTCTCCGGGACCAGTGGTCTCAGGCCACAGGCCATCTCCGGGACGGTAACTTGCCAGTTGGCAGACTCCCTGGTCTGGTGGCAGCATCTCAAAGCGGGCATGTCTTGTCAGGCCCCAAGTCACTCGAGAGTCCTCACCACAGATGCCTCCCTGTTCGTCTGGGGAGCCCACTGAGGAGATCTCCACACTCGGGGCTTCTTCCTAGGAAAGCCATCACAGCCTCTCTTCCACCAGGCCTTGCTCGCTTCAGGCTTTGTTCCAGGACAGGGCGGTGGAACCTGTACCACAACACCTCTGGGGAAAGGGGTTCTCCAGGACCAAGCAGGAAGTCAGTCCTCACATATGGGTGACGTCGGCGCCGACGGTTCCCTCGCGGAGCAATTTTCCCCAGCTTTCAAAGAAAGCCTTTGGTAATTGCAGCGCGCATGCGCGGTCCTCTTCCCGCCCAAGGGTGCCATCTTGCTCAGTCTTCTTTTTTCCGCGGAGCCCTACAGACGTTGTTTGTGAATCCCCGCAGAAAAGTTGATTTTATTTCTCTCTTTTCTCGGTTTCGACGCCGGTTCTTTTCCCGCCCGGACCCGCGATGCCGGTTGCGAGTCCGTTCTTTATTTTTCGGTTTTTTGTCCTTCGTGACAGATTTTGCGCCTTTTTACTTTTTCACTGGCAGCCCGGTCTTTTGACCTCGCAGGGGCCCTTTTTCCCCCGATGGCTGCCAGCGGGTTTAAAAAGTGTGACCTCTGTAAGAAACTCATGTCTCTTACCGACACACACGATTTCTGCCTCCGCTGCCTCGGACCCGATCATGACCCGATGATCTGTGGTCCGTGTGGCAAAATGTCCTCAAAAGCGTTGAGTCGGCAGCATCAGCGGGAACGTATCTTCTCTGACTCCGGCCGGGCTCGGACCTCGTCAGAGGCTTCGACGTCTCGGGACTCTGGTCCTGAGCATCGTCGAAGTTCCTCTGAAAGGGGGTCTCCTACCCGGGAACATCATCGGAAGAAGAAACCAGTGAGGGCGGGATCGGTGGACGCACCTGGTTCCTCGAGGGCCAGGTCCATAGCCCCGATTCCCGTCCCGGGTCCTCGGAGGTGGAGAGGCCTTCCAAACATCCTCGTCTCGAGATGGACTTGCCCGCTCACGTGAGTACTCTTGTCCTCGTGGACTCGCCTCCAAAGGAGCCGACGTCGGGCCCGACGCCGTCGGGGCCCGAGTTGGGGGCTGCTGGGTCTCCTGTGCTCGGACTCAGGTTGACGGCCTTGGAGAGCAGTCTGACTGCCTTCATGGACCAGCAGCGGGCATTGATCGCTGGCCTCGCCGGTGCTTCGGCCCTGACCGCCGGGACGTCGACCTCCAAGTCGACCCTGTAGACCGAGCCGATCCTCGAGTCCATGAGGGCTCGAGTCGATCCTCGGTCGCGGTCTCCTTCGGCCTCCCGTTCGGGACCGAGGTTGTCGACGCCGACTCCCTCGGTGTCTGGGCGGATGGCATCGATGCCTGCCCGACCGGAGCCGCTCGACTCCTCCTCCGAGGAGTCGGCCTGGGAATCCGAGGTCGAAGAGTCACCTGGTTCCTTTCGGACTCGATGTGTCCCATTGGACTCCCCTGAGTCCGAACCTCGGAGACGGTCCCCCCCGGAGGATACCCGGTTCTCGGACTTCGTGCGGGATATGGCCAAGGCCTTGGCTTTCCCCGCGGATCCCGAGGAGGAGCCTCGAGTCGAAGAGCTCGATGCCCTCCAATATGACTCTCCCCCGAAGGAGGCCTTTATTGTACCGGTTCCTCTGATGCTGAAACGACTTCTCTTCCACATGTGGGAGAGCCCGGCGTCGCCGCCGGTGTTAAGCAAGCGGGTCGATTCCATTTATCGAGTCCGCAAGAGCCTCGGCTTCCAAAAGGCACAACTACCGCACCATTCCATGGTGGTGGAATCGGCCATGCATAGACTTAAGAGTCACAAAATGCACTCCTCGGTGCCCCCCGGTAGGGAGGCCCAAAGCCTGGATGCCCTCGGTAGGAAGTGTTTCCAGGGCTCTATGCTTGCTTATCGAGTCCAGACCTACCAGCTCTACATGGGCATGTATCTCCGAGACCTGGCTAAAGAAATAGCCGGGTTCTCTGCTGGTCTCTCCGACGAACCTTTGCAGAGGTTCCAAACCTTGTCAACTGGTATTCGGGAGTGCTCAAAGCTTATCTCTCGAGCAGCCTACGATGGTTTTGAGGCATCGGCTCGAGTAGCCGCAGCCGGCATCGGTGGCCGCCGCCAGGCTTGGCTTCAGACATCCGACCTCGAGCCATGGGTGCAGGACAAGTTGGTCGATGTCCCCTGCAGAAGTGAAAACCTCTTTGGCAAGCCCATGGATGAGAAGGCTGCACAGATCGAGACTGAGACTCTCACCAGGACTCGTCTCTCAAGGAAGACTTCTTCCCCTTCTCAAAAGAAGAAGGGCTCAGGGAAAAACCCTTTTACCCAAGGAAGGCGGCTGCCTATAAATTCTATCCTCAGTATCAGGCCTCAGCAGCTCCCCCCAGGGTAAGCAGGCCAAGGGACGGGGTAATGGGTCCCGTAGGCAGCAAGCCCCCAAGCCTGCACCACTGGCCCCTGCTCAGTAGGGTGGGGTTTTTTGACTTCATCAGCATAGCCTCTCCCCCTCAGCTGGTTTCCCTCAGCACAGGAGGCCGGCTGGTCCACTTTGCCCACAGGTGGTCCAACATCACCACAGATACCTGGGTACTTCACATAGTTCAAAAGGGCTATCTTCTTCACTTTCACCAGGTACCTCCCTCCTACTTTCCAGGGGAGCCTCTTCGACTCCCTCTGCACAAGGACTTACTCCTTCAGGAGTTAGCAAGTCTCCTTCAGGAACAGGCTGTGGAACCGGTGCCCCATCACCTGAAGGGTCAAGGGTTTTACTTTAGGTACTTTCTGATACCAAAAAGAACAGGAGGCCTCAGACCCATCCTGGACTTGCGAAACCTCAACAAGTTTCTTGCAAAGGAAAAGTTCAAGATGCTTACCCTTGGAATCCTGCTGCCCTACCTCCAGCAGGGCGACTGGCTATGCTCCTTGGATCTAAAGGATGCGTATACTCATATCCTTATTCATCCAGACCACAGACAATATCTCAGGTTTGTTGTGGGAGGCAATCATTACCAGTACAGAGTACTGCCCTTTGGCCTATCCTCCGCCCCCAGGGTGTTCACCAAATGCCTGGCTGTGGTGGCGGCCTATCTAAGACTTCAAGGCCTTTTTGTGTTTCCCTACCTGGACGACTGGCTCATCAGAGCCCAGTCTTCCCAAGAGGCCACTCAGGCCACTCATCGCACTGTGACTCTACTCCAGCACTTGGGATTTGTCATAAACTTCGCGAAGTCCACTTTGCTCCCCTCTCAAAATCTCGAATTCATCGGCGCCAGGTTGGACACTCTTCAGGCGCGGGCCTTCCTGCCTCTAGACAGGGCCCAGCGGCTCATGGATCTCGCCAGCCACTTTCACAGCAATTCCCTGGTCTCGGCCAGGCAATTTCTGAGACTGCTCGGCCATATGGCTTCCACGGTCCATGTGACCCCCAATGCCTGCCTGAACATGCGACCTGCTCAATGGTGCCTTCGCACACAATGGCATCTGGCCACTGGGAGCCTAGCAGACTCAGTAAAGGTCTCCGACCTGCTGGTCTCTTCTCTACAATGGTGGCTTCATCTGCCAAACCTAGTTCTAGGAGTGGCTTTTCAGCCCCCTCCGCCTTCTCAGGTCCTGACGACCGATGCTTCTCTCCTGGGTTGGGGAGCACATTGCCAAGGGACATGTACTCAAGGTCTCTGGACTCCTTGGGAGTCGGCTCAGCAGATAAACTTCCTGGAGCTCAGAGCCATCCGCCTAGCGCTCAAAGCCTTCTCTCACCTGATTTCTCACTAGTCGGTGCTGGTCCAGACAGACAATCAGGTTGCAATGTTCTACGTGAACAAACAAGGCGGAACAGGCTCCTTCCTTCTCTGTCAGGAGGCACAGAAACTATGCTCTTGGGCCGTCCACCGCGGCATCATCCTCAAAGCTGTCTATCTCCCAGGTCAAGAAAATTACCTAGCAGACAAACTGAGCAGGATCCTCCAGCCACACGAGTGGAGGTTGGATCCATCCGCTGGTGGTTCAGTGGATCTTTCTCAAGTGGGGCCTCCCCACCATGGATCTGTCTGCCAGTCCTCTGAACCGGCAGCTTCCCAGATTCTGCTCTCGATAGCCGCATCCTCTCAGAGTAGCGGCGGATGCTTTTCTGATTCCATGGTCCACAGGCCTCTTGTATGCCTTTCCTCCCATGCCACTGGTGTCTCGGACGCTCTTCAAAGTTCTCAGAGACAAAGCCTCGATGATCCTAGTGGCTCCCCGCTGGCCGAGACAACCTTGGTTCCTGCTTCTGATGCAGCTGGCAGTGGACACTCCTCTTCCTCTGGGGTTTCAGCCCGACCTCCTGTCGCAGGATCAGGGGACTCTCCTGCACCCCAACCTCCGGTCCCTTCATCTGATGGCCTGGCTGCTGAAAGGGTAGTCCTTGCTCCTCTCCAGCTGCCTCCAGATGTGGAGGAGGTCGTCTTGGCCTCCAGGCGGCCCTCCACCCGGAAGTCCTACGCTCTTAAGTGGCGTCTGTTCTCCGTCTGGTGTGCTCAGCAGTCTCAAGATCCCTTCTCTTGTTCAGCATCAGTGGTCTTGCAGTACTTGCTTTCCCTCTCCAATCTTGGACTTAAGTCCAACTCGGTCAAGGTCCACCTCAGTGCTCTTTCTGCGCATCACATGCCGGTGGATGGCAGACCTCTTTCCAGCCACCCTCTGGTGGCTCGTTTTCTCAGAGGCCTCCTTCTCCTTAAACCACCTTTGCGCCCACCAGCCCCGGACTGGGATCTCAATGTGGTTTTACAGCGGATTACCTGTCCGCCTTTTGAACCTATGGCTACCTGTCCTCTTCGTTTTCTTTCTTGGAAAACCTTCTTCTTGGTGGCCCTCACTTCTGCTAGATGCGTTAGTGAGCTGCAGGCCCTAGTATCTGATCCTCCTTACACTAGGTTCTACAAGAACCGGGTAGTCCTACGGACTCACCCTAAGTTTCTTCCCAAAGTGGTTTCCCCTTTTCACATCAACCAGGAGGTGGTACTTCTGACCTACTTTCCCAGGCCACACTCCAGCCGAGCTGAAATGGTCCTGCATACCCTGGAGTGTAGAAGGGCGTTAACCTTCTACCTTGACCGTACGCGGGAGCACAGAAGGGCTGTTCAGCTCTTCGTCTCTTATGACCCCAATAAGTTGGGGCTCCCTGTCTCCAAGCGTACTCTGTCCATCTGGATTGCTGACTGTATCGCTTGGGCTATGAGGCAGCCAGCCTCTCGTTGGAAAATCGAGTCACGGCTCATCGTGTTAGGGCGAAGGCTACGTCAGTGGCTTACCTCCGCTCTGTTCCATTGGCAGACATCTGCCGGGCCGCTACTTGGTCAGACTTTTGCAGCCCATTACTGCCTGGAGAGGGAGTCCCGCAGGGACTGTGCTTTCGGAAAGGCAGTCCTCCGTAACCTCTTTGAAGTATAGGCAACTCCTACCCTCCATCCCGGATGTTGGGCTACCGGTTGGAGACGTATTCAGAGAAGATTCCTTCTTTCTGTGCTACTGAGCTTGAGGGAGCTCCTTTTTGTGCTTAGGGTCTCCGGTAGCCTTAAGCTTGGGAGTCCCATATGTGAGGACTGACTTCCTGCTTGGTCCTGGAGAAAGAGTAGTTACTCACCTGTAACAGGTGTTCTCCAGGAGCAGCAGGAATCAGTCCTCACAACCCTCCCTCCTCCCCTTGGAGTTGCAGTTCTATGCTTTCGGTTTTGCTAATTTTTTGCTGTCTTTTAGCTATGTCATCTGACTGAGCAAGATGGCACCCTTGGGCGGGAAGAGGACCGCGCATGCGCGCTGCAATTCCCAAAGGCTTTCTTTGAAAGCTGGGGAAAATTGCTCCGCGAGGGCTCCGTCGGCGCCGACGTCACACATATGTGAGGACTGATTCCTGCTGCTCCTGGAGAACACCTGTTACAGGTGAGTAACTACTCTTTCTACTCAGGATATTTCCTTGTCCCAAAAAGAGCAGGGGGCTTCCGGCCTATTCTGGACCTGCACTGTTTGAACAAGTTCCTGGTGCGGGAGAAGTTCAAGATGCTCTCCCTTGGAACACTGCTGCCCTACCTTTGCCAGGGAGAGACTGGCTCTGCTCCTTGGATCTCAAGGATGCTTATACCCACATCCTGATCCACCCCTCTCACAGGCATTACCTAAGATTTGTGGTTGGGGGGCAGCACCACCAGTACAGGGTGCTACCGTTCGGCCTCGCCTCCTTTCCAAGGATCTTTACAAAATGCCTGGTGGTTGTTGCTGCCCATGTGTGCCTTCAAGGGGCCCACGTCTTCCCTTACAGCACACCCCTTGAGGCCATTCGAGCCACAAGGCTCGCTATCTACACTCTGCAGCATTTGGAATTCATCAACTACCCCAAGTCCAGCCTTTCCCCAATCCAAGACCTGGAATTCATAGGGGTCCAACTGTACACTCTACAGGTCAGGGCCTTTCTTCCTTTGGAAAGAGCCCACCGCCTGATGCAGGTGGGAAAGAAGTGCAGAGCTGCAGCTCGGTGCCAGCTCACCTACTCTTCTGCCTGTTAGGCCACATGGCCTCAACAGTTCACGTTATGCCTCTGTGTCGCCTACACATGAGGGCAGCCCAGTGGTGCCTCGGTTCCCAGTGGACGCAAGCCACAGGCAGGCTGAGGGACAGGGTGAAGGTCACCCACCGGCTGGCGGCCTCCCTCACTTGGTGGCAGTCCCTGCATCACCTCAGGGTAGTGATTCCCTTCCACGCACAGACCCCTCAGAGGGTCTTGACAAGAGATGCCTCCCTTGTGGGCTGGGGCACGCATTGAGAGGGCCAGTGCCCCCAGGGCACCTGATCCCCAGAGGAATCCCTCCTGCAAATCGATCTCCTTGAGTTCAGGGCCATCTTCCTGGCCCTTCAGGCCTTGCCCCATCTCCTGAGCAACCTCCTGGTCCTCATACAAACAATCTGATTGCCATATTCTATCTGAACAAGCAGGGGGGCACAAGCTCCTACTCCCTCTGTCAGGAGGCAGTGGCCCTCCACTCCTTTGCAGTGTGCAACCATATACTTCTGAGGGTGGTGTACTTACCAGGCCAGGACAATCGCCTGGCTGACAACCTCAGCAGGGTCCTTCAGCTCACGAGTGGTGCCTGGACCCCAGGGTGACCCAGAGGCTTTTCAACCTCTGGGGAAGACTCTGGCTGGACCTGTTTGCTTCCCCCGGACAACTCTCAGCTGCTGAAATTTTGGTCCCCTCAGCCCCACACACATAGGGGGTGGCAGCGGATGCGTTCCTGATTTTCTGGTCACAGGACCTACTTTATGCATTCCCACCTACCCCTCTGAAAACCAAGTGCCTTTTCAAGATCCAGACCGAGCATGCTTCAGTAATTCTGATGGCTCCCAGGTGGCCCAGCAACTCTTTCAATGGCAACCCCAGTACCACTGGGCCAGGACCCGGACCTCCTATCACAGGAGGGGATCTCCCTGTTACTCCCCAACCTGAGGTCCCTAACGCTGACAGCGTGGCTGCTGAAAGGGTAGCACTGGGCCCTTTCAACTTTCCAGGTGTGGTCGAGGAGATCCTCCTGGTCTCCTGGAAGCCATCCACCAGAAGGGCATACGCCTTCAAGTGGAAGAGATTCTCCATCTGGTGTGCAGAAAGGAATGAGAACTCATTCTCATGTCAGGTAAAGATTGTGCTACTGTATTTACTGCACCTCTCACACTTGGGCTTGAAATGTAATTCGGTGAGGGTGCATTTCAGCGCGATAGTGGCTATCACCCTATAGATTGGAAACCCCTCTCAGGCCAGCCTTTGGTCTCCAGATTCCTCAGGGGCGTCCTGCTATTCAAGCCCCCTTTCTGCCCTCCGGCAGCAGAATGGGACCTCGGTGTGCTCTCCCAGCTCATCAGGCTGCTGTTCGAGTCTTTGGCCACCTGAGACACCTCCTGGAAGGTGGCCGCCTTGATGCATTTGATGTCCACTCATAGAGTAAGCGAGCTTCAGGCCCTGGTGGCGGACCCACCGTATACCAGGTTCTATACGAACAGGGTGGTGCTTCGCACACACCCCAAATTCCTCCCAAAGGTGGTGTGTGCGTTTCACCTCAACCAGGAGGTAGTTCTCCCCACCTTTTTCCCTTGACCACATGCCGGCATGGAGGAGGTCGTCTTATATACCCTGGATTGCAAGAGGGCCCTGTCCTTTTATCTACATAGTAACATATCGTAACATAGTAAATGACGGCAGATAAAGACCAGTATGGTCCATCTAGTCTGCCTAGTAAGATGGCAAGAGTAGGTGCACCTGCCACTCCATGCAGGCCACCCCTCCCCATGTCTTTGTTTTAGGGGTGAACCCACCGATCCATGTAGGACACCCCTGTATGTTGAGAAATTAGTTAAGTTTATTTTGATTTTATCCTGTTGCTTTAAAGGGATCCACTGTCTGGCCCATGCCATTTTGAATTCTGTCACTGTATTTGCCCCCACCACTTCCATCGGCAGGGCATTCCAAGCATCCACCACCCTTTCAGGAAATACTTTTTCACTGACATTGCCTTTCAATTTACCCACTTGCAGCTTCATGTTATGCCCTCTAGTTTTACAGCTTCCCCGTCTTTGGAAGAGGTTTGTTAGTTCACTATGTCTCTTTTTAAGTATTTAAAGGTCTGATTCGTATCTCCCCTGTCCCTCCTCTCCTCCAGAGTGTACATATTTAGGTCTTCAAGTCTCTTCTCATAAATCTTCTGACGCAGGCTCCAAATCATTTTGGTCGCCTTCCTCTGAACAGTTTCCAGTCTTTTTATATCCTTTGCAAGATATGGTCTCCAAAACTGAACATAGTATTCCAAGTGAGGCCTCACCAGTGACTTATACAGTGGCATTAGTACCTCTTCCTTTCTGCTGGCAATTCCTCTTTGTGTGCAACCCACCATCCTCCTGGCTTTTGCCACCACCTTGTCGCACTGTTTTGCCACCTTGAGATCCGCAGAAATAATCACACCAAGGTCCTTCTCCTGGTCCATGCACATCAATCTCTCTCCCCCTATCGCATACAGAGTACCAAGGCCCATCAAAAAGCTTCTCAGCTTTTTATCTCTTATGACCCCAGCATACTGGGGCTACCTGTGACCAAGCGAACCCTGTCCACCTGGGTGGCAGACTGCATTGCCCTCGCTTATGAGCGAGGTGGCCTTTCTCTGGATCACTGCTCATCATGTGAGGGCTATGATCATGTCTGTGGCCAACCTATGTGCATTGCCATTGCAAGAAATCTGTAAGGCCACGTGGTCTTCAGTTCTTACGTTTGCAGCTCACTACTGCCTCGAGAGTGAGTCCCTCAGGGACAGTGCCTTTGGCCAGGCAGTAATCTGAAGCATTCCCTGTGTATAGGCAACTCCTGCTGTCCGACCCTTCTGTGTTTATGCTTCCGGAGCAATGGTGATGCTGGAAGCTGGGGTCTGCAGAGTGTCTTGTTAGGGATTCACCCTTTGCAACTCACAGCCTTCCTGTTGGTAGCTGTTGTGGTTTAGTCCCCAGCAGCCTGGAGCTAGGGAGTCCCATATGTGAGGACTGACTTCCTGCTTGTTCCTGGAGAAAGTGTAGATACTCACCTGTATCAGGCGTTCTCCAGGGGCAATAGGAATCAGTCCTCACAACCCTCTCTCCTCCACTTGGAGTTACCTCCTTTACCTTATTTTATCTTTTGCCTAAGCTATGTCATCTGAGCAAGATAACACCCTTGGGCGGGAAGGGGACCATGCATGCGTGGTAGCTTTCCCAAAGGCTTTCTTTGAAAGCTGGGGAAATGCTCTGCGCAGGCTCTGTCTGTGCCGACGTCACCCCCATATGTGAGGACTGATTCCTGTGTAAGTAACTACGCTTTCAGGATGTCCCTAATTGAATATTCATGAGGTATATTTGCATCCATTGCCTTCCATTGTATACAAATATCTCATGAATATTCATTACACAAAGGAGACTATCAGGACAAGCAAAGAAAACCCCTTAGAATTAAATTCGTAGTTTAGGAACTTATCACCGAAAGTAAGAGACTACAAAATAACACACTTTGGTTAAAAAGTCTGAATTCCTTACAGGAGATTATGCCAGACCACAAACACAGCAGCAAGTTCATCAAAATAGGGGAGGAAAAGTACCATGACTTTTCCCACAATGTGGCAACATAATGCCGTAGGGGAGATGATGCATTCAACACCATTGGCTGAAAAAACTCCCCCTTTTGAAATTTTTACTTTATAAAACAGCCAATTACTAATGGTACAGAGAAAGTGCTTTCTCAATACTGTTCCAACCAACACACTATGTTTGTTTATTGTCTTTTGATAAAACCGCCTTTCTCCAATAATCAAAGCGGTGTACAATTAAAATCAAGTTTAAAAAGGCCGAAGCCAGTGAAAAGGAAAAAGAAAATTACAGTTGCGTCATAAAAGATAGTGCGGACAGGAGAAACAGTAAGGGGTAGGGAAAGAAACAAGAGGGTAGGCGAAGGGCAGGGAGAATGGGAGCTACACAAAAGGAGAGGGTACATCGAAAGCCAGGGAGAAAATATGGGTTTTCAGATTTTGTTTAAAGGTGGCATGGTGAGGTTCTAAATGAAGGGGGGAGGGAATTCCAGAGGGCGGGACCAACAAAGAAGAAAGCAGAAGCACGGGTGGATTGAAGGTGCGCACGAGAAGGAAGGAAGAGTGAGGCGGTTGAGATGGAAAGAGCGAGGAGTATACCGGGGAGAGTGAAAGGAAAGGAGGTCGGAGTGATATTGAGGGGAGCCTGTATGGAGAGCTTTGTGAACCAAGGTGAGTAGCTTGAATTGAGAGCGGTAAGGGAAGGGCAACCAGTGAAGACGGAAAAGCAGAGGTGTAATGTGGTCCTGAGGAGAAGCGTGACAGACAAGGCGAGCAGCAGTATTCTGTATCCGTTGCAATTGAGATAACCGAGACTTAGGGAGTCCAATGAGAGCAGAGTTAGCGAAATCCACACGAGACATAACCAGGGACAACAACAGGGTGGAAAGGGCCGAAGGGGATAAAGGACGCACCGCACGAATTTGACGGAGGAAAAAGAAAGACGATTTAGTGATGTGGGAGAGGTGGGCCTGAAAGGCTAGGTCAGAATCGAAGTGAACACCAAGGTAGCGAAAAGTGGAGACCAAAGGGACAGGGGAGCCAGAGAATGAAGGGGCCAGAGGGGGGGGGGGGTGGACAACCATGAGAGAACCAAATAGCAACAGTTTTAGTGAGATTAAGGTGAAGACGGTTAAGGGTCAACCAATTAGCCACTTCAGCAAGACAGGAATTGAGTACAGAGAGGTCAGGGCAAGAGGGGGAAGTATGATGAAGTAACACGATATCATCAGCATAAAGAAAAGCGGAAACTCCAGACTGTTGAATTAAAAGGGCAAGGGGAGCCAGAAAGAGGTTGAAAAGAAGAGGAGCTAAAACAGAGCCCTGGGGAACCCCACAGGGGAGAGGAAAGGAATCTGAAGAAGGGGTGGAAGGGGAGGGGGAGAGAACCGCACAGGATCGAGAAGAGAGGAAAGAATGAAACCAGTGGTGAACAGTACTACATAGGCCTGCCTCTTGCAGGCGGTGAAGGAGGAGGGAGTGGTCAACAAGATCAAAAGCCACTGAGAGGTCCAAGAGCAACCGCCACCGAAATGTCACCACGGTCGTGAGCCACATGTAGAGCGTTGGTAAAAGCAAGGAGAATAGTGTCGACACTGTGACCCTGACGAAACCAAGATTGGCGAGGGTGAAGAAAGTTGATGGAATCCAGGTGATGGGAGAGTTGTGCAAAGACAAACTTCTCTAAAAGTTTAGAGAGGAAAGGAAGATTAGAGACAGGACGGTAGTGAGCAGGAACCAGGGGATCAAGTGAGGGATTTTTAAGGATAGGGTGAATTAAGGCATGCTTCCAGGAGGAGGAAAAAACCCCTGTGGATAGACTGGAGTTAAACATAGTAAGAATGTGAGGTAGAAAAGCCAAAGAAGAATCTAGAAGCCAGGAAGAGGGAATAGGATCAAGAGGACAGGATGTCTTCTTGGAAGAAGAAATAAGGTGGTGAAGTTCTGGGGAAGTGATCAAGGAAAAAGAAGCCCAGGAATGGGAAAGTTGAGAAGTGGGAGGGGGAGAGGCAAAAGGAGGAGGAGAGTGAATTGGGGGGGGGAGGGGGGGACAGGAAGGTAATGCTCTTAAGGAGGAAATCTTGTCACTGAAGAAAGAAGCTGAGAGAGAGGGAGGTGGGACGGGATGGATCTGAGCAGCTGATGCAGAGGGTTGAAGGGATGATAAGGATTGAAGAGTAGAATAAAGGTGCCGAGTCTGGTTTGGAGCCTTCAAGATTGCATTTGAAAAGTAGGTGCGCTTGGCATGGTGAACGCTAGCATGATAATGAGAGTAATTGGACTTAAAGAAAGCTAAGGTGGATGGAGTGGGGTCCTTACGCCATTTTCGCTCTGCCCTACGAAGCTGGGTACGCAAGAGCCGCAGACCCGCATGGTACCAAGGATGCATGGGCCGATGGCGGGGTATCTGAGGCCGTAAAGGGGCGATATGGTCCAGGGCAGCTGAGAGGGAAGATGACCAAAGCACATCTTGGGAGGTAGGAGAAAGAAGGGAAATGTTTAAGGGAAGGAGCTCAGTAGCGGCAGGAAATTGCTGACGGGTGAGGGACGAGATAGCACGAGAAAGCCGTGGGGGAGGGGGCACTACAGAAGATAAAAACGGAGAAGCGGGGGAGGAGGGCCTTAGAGGATGAGAACAGGAAACTGATAGACAGACATGGTCCGTCCACGGGAGAGGTATAGAGGAGAGATTGTGCACCAAGAGAGAGGAAGAGGAAGATGTCAGAAACAGGTCAAGAATGTGGCCAGCCTGATGGGTATGAAAGGTAACATGCTGTATAAGAGATAAATCGTGTAGGAGAGAGACGGAGGAGTGATCCCGAGATGAAGAGGGAGAATCCACGTGAAGATTAAAATCCCCAGCAATAAGCAAATGAGGGAAAGCCAAGGACAGATCAGTGATGGTCAAAAGAAGAGAGTCCCATAGCTTGGGTCGCAGAGCAGGGGGAGAGTAGATAAGAAGCACCTGTGTAGGAGGGGAGGTATGAAACTGAAGTAGAAGGGATTCAGGGTAACGTAAGGCTGAAGGAGTGAGCTGAGTATAGGGAAGAGATGAACGGATCAGGGCTGCCATGCCACCACCTGATCGGCCAAGGCGGGGAGTGGAGATAGCAGAGAAACCAGGGGGGAGGCAGCGGGCCAAAAGAGCGTCTTCACCGTCCCTTAGCCAGGTTTCAGTTAAAAGAGCAAGGTCAAAAGAAGACTGAAGAACAAGGTCTTGGATGAGGAGAGTTTTATTCTGTAGAGACCGGCAATTGACCAGGCCAATGGAGAGGGAGGATTGAGGAGTAGCAGACGTTACGGGAGACCAAGGGGAAGAGGAAGAAGAGGAGACTGGGCAAGGGAGGAGATTGGAGGAACATCGAAAGCGTGTACCAGGCAGCTTGGCCGGACGTCTGCCCCAAAACACAGGAATAAGAGACATAGGGCAGAAGTAAGAAAAAAGAGAAGCAACAGGGGCAAAGGATGAAACGCTTGTCAGGAGAGAAGGAGGGAAAGGACCAGAAGGAGGTCTGGGCAAGGTAAATGAGGAATCTGTCCCAGACGACGCAGAGGTGCAAAGAATGAAAAGAAGTGGGAACATCGTGAAGATAGCTAGGCCTGCGCTGCCAGAGCGGCCCCAAGGAGTGCTCCTAAGGAGCACGTTGTGCACTGCGGCGACGAGCGCTGCAGGCGCTGATATTTTTATAGTCGTGAAGCAGGATACCTTGCAGGACGCGGCCGCGGCGGTTCCGGAAGGGGAGAGCTCAGACAACAGCAATGAATGGATGGCCCAGGTGAGGAGGGCAGGCTCTTGCAGGCCGCGGCGGTTCCAGAAGGGGAGGGCTCAGACAACAGCAATGAATGGATGGCCCAGGTGAGGAGGGCAGGCTCTTGCAGGACGCGGCTGCGGCGGTTCCGGAAGGGGAGGGCTCAGACAACAGCAATGAATGGATGGCCCAGGTGAGGCGGGCAGGCTCTTGCAGGACGCGGCCCCGTGAGCGCGGCCGTGGCGGTTCCGGAAGGGGAACAGATTCAGTCGACCAACCTCCTACAAAAACACTCATTCATACCTTCAGCGGCATTGCCAGTAAATATCACTGAGTTACATTTATCTTCCCCAAAACAAAACTTTGGAGGGAAGAGTGGCCTGGTGTTTGGGGCAGTAGCCTCTTTCCAGAGGGACATGGGTTCAAGTCCCACTGGGGGACAGCATCCTTGGGCTGGAAGGACTAGGGTTTCAGTCCACTGGCACTCCTTGTGGTCTTAACCCTCCATTGCCTCAGGTACAACCTTAGATTGTGAGCCCTTTGGGGGCAGGGAAATACATTCAGGTACTGTATGTAACTTTCTTAACCGCCTAGCTGCTACCTGCTATAGGCGGTACATCAAGTAAAAGTAAAAATAAAAATAAAAACTAGTCACAGCAGAGAACAACCTATACATCATGCTGTTCAAAACCACTGACTTATAGATAGATATCAAGAAAACACGTTCAGAACACCAACAATTCAAACTAACGTTTCCCAGTCACATTTATTTATTTATTTACATTCTCTTATATACCGCACTATTCGGCATCAGTGTGGTTTACATGGAACAAAATGCTCAGTACAAATAACATGTATGAGTTTACAGATAACAGGGAATAAAAACTTGGATAACAGGGGTAACTATTTACAAAACTTACTACATGGAGAAAACACTATCCACGTCATGGGTTTGAGTGTCAACTTGGTGTGGTGTTGGTATGCTATAAGTTTGTCTGGGAATGTGGATGGTATGGGGGGTGTCATTCTTCCACTTCTAGAAAGAGATTAGCATCATCAGCTAACAGTATCGTTATAAACGCACCCTGAAAGTGAGAATCACCTCAAGACTGGGGCTCAACCCTACAACCAAATTTAGAAAGGATTAGGGAAAGTAAACACTGCTTTTAACTCAGCCCAGCTGATTCACTTATCTGAAGGCTGCTGATGGGAAGCTCCTCAACTGCTCCTGCCAGAGGAAAATCAACACACAAATCAACTTCTTCACTTCTGCATGCCAAAATGGCTATCACCTATAATCTGCCCGGTAGCGGCATGATATTCTTACTGCCCTTCCACCTAAGAAAGATCTTTGTTTCGGCCTCACAGGCTTCTTCAGGAGCAGGAAAATGAAGCTGGACAAACCCTGAACAGACTGTGTCTGACACCACATATAAAGGGAATCCCATCCAATCAGAGCATAACACTGCTCTGATTGGAGCACTTAGAAAACCAAAATTTACAAAAGAGAGCACACTATAGAGCTGCACAGTACTGAAAGCATCAATTATTTTTAAAATAATGCAAACAGTCTATCTTGCCATTAAGGCCACACGATTCGAGAGAGTTTAAATTAAAGATCTAACGTTGTTCCTGCTGCAGTAAAGGTTTTACCATGATTACCACCTCTAGAAGATAAGAACATAAGATAATGCCATACTGGATCAGACCAAGGTCCATCAAGCCCAGTATCCTGTTTCCAACAGTGGCCAATCTAGGTCATACGTACCTAGCAGTTTCCCCAAAAATCACAGGTTCCACAATGCTTGTATTGGGTCAAGCAGTGATATCCTGGATCACTTTTAATAATGGTATCTCCAGGAACAAGCAGGAATGTAGTCTTCACATATGGGTATCGTCGGTACCGATGGAGCCTACGCGGGAACACTCCCCAGCATCCAATTAGAAAGCTTCTGGGAGCATCCCACAGCGTCTGTGTGCTGCCGTCCCGCCTTTTCCAACTGTCTCTCTCCAGTTCTTCGTTTTCTGAGGAGCCAGCAGGTCGCACTTCCTGTCACCGCAGAAAATATCCCATTTATTATTTTTTGTGGTCGCGTCTGCCTTCCTTCGACGCTACACCGGTACCGCCGGTTCTTTCTTTTCCTTTTAAAAAAAAATTAAGTCTCTTCCTAGAGTCTTCCAGCTTTTTTCTCCTCTGATGCCACGTGCCATTTTGGGCACTAGGCCCAACTTTCTTTCTACAATGGAAAAACCCGCTTCGGGTTTTAAAAAGTGTTCCAAGTGTGGCGGTACCATCTTCGTCACCGACACCCACGAGTTGTGCCTCAAATGTTTAGGTCCTGACCACTCTATCTCTGAGTGTGTTGCCTGTGGGATGATGTCGAAGAGGGGTCGGCAAAACCGAGCTGCTAAACTTAGCACCTTTTTTCCCTCCAATGCAGCATCTGTGGCATCAACATCTTCCAGGGCTTCATCTCCCTCCTATGGATCTCAGGTAACTAAACATAAGTCTAGCCGGTCCTCAAAGGGTAGATCTCCTAAGTATTGAGATGCCTCTGGCGTTGCCCTTGAGGGACTCACACTGGCAAAATTGCCCCGGCGGGAGGCTTCGGCTTCCAAAGCATCATCGGAGCTCCAGGATGTTCTCGAGGCACCAACCCCGGCAGAACTACTGGTGCCATGCTCTGGGGTACTGGCCGCTTTGCCCGGTACCGATACCCAGGCATCGGCGGCGTCGATAGACCAGAGATTCTTGGCTATTGAACGCAGTCTGGTGGCTCTTCTTTCGGCATCGATGCCCCCGAAACTGCTTCAGACAATTCAACCGACCAATTGCATCGATGTCAGCAGGTGGACTACCGGTACCGACGCAGTCTGTGCCCTCCGGTACTGACAAGTCGGTACCGGACCCTGTCGATACCGACTTTGATCGGTACTGGTATCGTGCACTGCACGATTACCTGGACAGGAGATACTTTGAATCCTCCGAGTCTGAAGACTGATAGCTCTGTCGATACCAGAGTACTCCTTCCTGAGGATTCTTCCTCTCCTAAACGTAGGATGTCTCCTCCAGAGAATATATCCTTCCAGGATTTTATCCGGTATGTGGCTCGAGGTCTTCCATCACAGTGGCTCCTGAAACAGAGCCTAGGGCAAAGGAATTGGAGGTTTTACAGTATCCTAAAGCTCCCAAAGAGGCAGCTACTTTGCCTATTCATGAGATCTTGCATGATCTCATGTTAAGGATGTGGGAAACACCTCTTACCACTTCTCATTCTCGTAGGCTCGATACCATGTATCGAGATCCTCCCTGTCCTGGATTTCAAAAAACTCAGCTGCCCCACCATTCAATGGTGGTGGAATCAGCTATGAGAAGGATCAAGAGTGCAAAAAGACATACATCTAATCCTCCAGGACGTGAATGTACAGCTCTTGATGCCTTTGGGCGTCGAACCTTCCAGGCCTCTCTGCTTTCTGCCAGGATTAGTTCCTACATCTTATATATGGGAATGTTCCTTAAGGAAGTTACAGGAGATCTAGTGTTTCCTATTCGCTTCTCCGGGCCAGTCCAGGGACAGGTAGGGTTGTCAATCCTCTATAGCTACTGAGGACTGAAGACTTCAAGTTTTGATGAGATGTGAAGCCACTCCCCCTGAGGGTTACCCAGCAGTCTTTCAGTCCTCAGCAGCTACAGAGGATCGAATCTATAGTTCTCCCTCATTTTTCTTTTCTGCTGTTAGTTTTGCCTTATTTCTAAATCTATATTGGCTCTAGCAGAGCTGATGGATTTCTACAGTCCTTGTGCTCACAAATTGGGGGTACTGTGGCTTTAACAAAATTGGAGACGGCGAGAGAGTCAGTCCCCCGGTGAGAGGCAGAGCCTGTCTCCATTCACCAATTCCGTCTCCGTCGGCAGAGGGTTTTCTGGGAGCCCCAGTTGTACCTCTGCCGCATCTGCTACTAAGACAGGCTGTTTCTCGCTAGCTGCGGGACTGCCTGCTCTAACCCGCGGGTGCGGGCTGTTTTTTTTGGTAAGTCTCTGCTTCTTCTTTTCTTTCACCCGTTCTGTTTTTCTCCCGCCTCCGGGTTAGCGCGTTTATTTTGCTGTGCGGTTTCGGCTTGATCCGACATCATTTTTGTTTTCACGGGGTTAGTTTGTCGTGTGTTTCTCACGTTTCGGCATGTCAGAGAAGCAGGGGAATCCATTACAGGAGCCTTCTTTGCCCTCCGAAAAGGCGGGAAAGTCGGCCATTTTGGCAGCGCCAGTCAGCTCTCCCTCAGAGCAATCTCGGCCTCACAAACGGAAGGCAAAGACATCTAAGGAGCCTGTGCCTGTCCTTCAGCCTGCGCTTCCCATTATGGGGACTCCAGGGGATATGCCTTCGTTTTTCTCGCCCGAATTTATTTTGGCTATGCACCGGGCGTTCCTTCTAAAGTCAACTCAGCCTGAGCAGGCTGCGGTGTTTTCCACTTTAGAAACACTCTCTCCTAGGGTGCAGAGCGCAGAGGACCCTGGAGAGGGGCCTTCTAAGCCTACAGAGGGTCTTGCAGATCCGTTAGGCCCTGTTTTTTCCCAGGATTCTATGCTCTTCAGTCAGGGGGATTCAGAGGGTCTAGCAGAACCCTTCTTGGATCAGGACACTGAAGAGTTGGAGGAAGGTGAGATTGCCCCCTGGGAGGATCCCAATGTTTTCCGGGTTTTCCGTAAGGAGGAGCTCGCAGCTCTCATCGCACAATCTTTGGCGGCTCTCCACCTGCTTCCTCCTTCGGCCTCTCAGGAATCTTTGGAGGATCCCTTGTTACAGGGTTTTAAATCTCAGCAACGCTGTTTTCCCATGCATCGGGTAATTAGGCAGATGATAGAGTCGGAATGGGAGTGCCCCGAAGCTACCCTGCGGGGAGGACGCGCCTTAGCGCGCCTGTACCCTCTCCTGCAAGAAGAACGGGAGTTATTCCGCATGCCTAAGGTGGATGCCCTAGTGTCAGCGGTCACTAAGAAAACTACCATCCCTGTGGAAGGCGCTGCGGCGCTTAAGGATCTACAGGATAGAAAGTTAGAAGTTCTGCTCAAGCAGGCTTTTGATTCTAGCGCTTTGGCGTTGCAAGCTGCAGTTTGTGGAGCTTATGTGTCGCGGGCATCCATTCGCTGGCTACAAGGGGACGCAGCGGGGGAGTCCGCTTCGGAGGTTCCAGATACAGCGAAATTAGAGTCAGCGGCCGCTTATGCGGCGGATGCCTTTTATGACTTGGTGCGGATTGCGGCGAAAACCATGGCCTCTATGGTAGCGGCCAGGCGTTTTCTCTGGTTGCGCAACTGGTCAGCGGATGTTTCCTCGAAGGTCCGACTTAGTAAATTGCCTTTCAAAGGGAAGTTGCTCTTTGGAGAAGCCTTGGAGAAACTTGTGAAGGATTTAGGCGACTCCAAAGGTGGGCGTTTGCCTGAGGATAGGCCTAAGCCGCTACGTGCTTCTGGAACTGTTCGAGGCTCCGCTCGGGATTCCCGCAGGTTTCGGGGAGCACGTTTTGCGCCCTATTCTAGGGGGCGTTCCAGTTTTTGTGGTCAGTCCTTTCGAGGAGCCAGAGGTTTTGGCCGATCTTACGGGGCAGCCTCTCAACCTTCCATTAAAAAACCTCAATGAAGGTTGGCTGGTCCAGCCGTTGGTTCCTGTAGGCGGTCGTCTACAGAATTTTCTATCGGCTTGGACCGCAGTCAGGTCGGACAGATGGGTTTTGGAGGTAATTCAGAAAGGTTATGCCCTAGACTTCGCCTGCCCCTTACAGCCAGCTTTTGTGATATCCCCTTGCTTGAACAGAGTGAAGCTACAAGCCATTTCCGACACGCTCGTTCGTCTGTTGCAACTGCAAGCGATTGTTCCCGTGCCGTTGGACCAGTACGGCTGTGGTCGATACTCGATCTATTTTGTGGTTCCCAAAAAGGACGATTCTTTTCGTCCCCTGCTAGATCTCAAAGGTGTAAACCGTACTTTGCGGGTTCCACACTTTCGCATGGAAACCTTGCGCAGCGTGATTCGGGCGGTGCAGCCGGGGGAATTTCTCTCGTCCATCGATCTCACGGAGGCTTATCTTCATATACCCATCAGGCAATCTCATCAGCGCTATTTACGTTTCGCCCTTCCAATGGGGCATTTCCAATTTCGCGCATTGCCGTTTGGTCTCGCGACGGCTCCCCGTACATTCACGAAACTGATGGTGGTAGTAGCGGCGGCGCTTCGAAAGGAGGGTATTAGAGTCCATCCGTATCTCGACGATTGGTTGATCCGGGCCGATTCTCGGGAGGCTTCGGTGGTGGCGACAGCTCGCGTGGTTCAGCTCCTCGAACAACTCGGTTGGGTGATCAATCATTCCAAGAGTCATTTGATACCAAGCCAGCAGCTCACTTATCTAGGAGCTTGCTTCGACACAGAGCAGGGGACAGTTTTTTTGCCCGATCTGCGGGTGGAGAAGCTTTTGCAACAAGTTCAAGCTTTCCTGTGTCTTTCAGCTCCGTCGGCATGGACCTATTTACAGCTTTTGGGGTCCATGGCGGCGGCTCTGGATCTGGTTCCGTGGGCAAAGGCCCACATGCGGCCTTTGCAGCAGGCGCTTCTCTCCCGTTGGTCGCCGCAACTTCACCCCCTCTCACAGCGTCTTCCCTGTCCAGATCAGGTGCGTCTCAGTCTGCAGTGGTGGTTACTTCCGGAACATCTTACGGCGGGAGTTCCTTTAGAGGAGCCCTTGTGGGTCTTGGTTTCCACCGATGCCAGTCTCTCGGGCTGGGGGGCTCATTGTCAGACACGAGTGGCTCAGGGCTCCTGGTCTCCCGAAGAGAGTTCGTGGTCGATCAATCGGCTGGAAGTCCGCGCAGCTCGGCTTGCCCTACTTCACTTCGAGACCTTGCTCAAGGGCACTGCTGTCAAGATTTTCTCCGACAATGCGGTGACAGTCGCTTATATCAATCGTCAAGGCGGCACCAAATCGCTTCCTCTCCTGTCCGAATGTCAAGTGTTAATGGCTTGGGCGGAATCCAATCTCAAAGCGATCTCAGCAGCGCATGTCGCTGGCATAGACAATGTCCAAGCCGATTATCTCAGCCGCCATGTCCTCGATCCCGGGGAATGGGAACTGAACGCGGCAGTTTTTCACGACCTGACTCTGCGTTGGGGATCTCCAGTGATGGATCTGATGGCAACCTTTACCAGTGCCAAAGCCAGTCGCTTTTTCAGCAGGCGCAAGGAACACATGTCCGAAGGGCTCGATGCTCTCGTTCAACCGTGGCCACAGGACTCCCTCTTGTACGTTTTCCCTCCTTGGCCAATGTTGAGTCGGGTCGTTCAAAGGATTGCACATCACCGCAGCACGGTGATTCTCATTGCACCGGATTGGCCTCGTCGGCCCTGGTATGCCGATCTCGTTCGGCTTCTCATAGCTCCGCCTTGGCCTCTTCCGGTTCGTCTCAATCTATTGCATCAGGGTCCGATTCTCATGCCCAAGGTAGATCAATTCTTTCTTACGGCTTGGCTCTTGAAAGGGCTCGCTTAAAGCGCAAGGGTTATGCAGCTTCCGTAATAAACACCTTGCTTCAGTCTAAAAGACCTACGACTTCTCTGGCTTATGTGCGCGTATGGCGTCTCTTTGAGTTCTGGTGTGGGCAGCATAATAGTCTGCCTATGTCGTCTACCTTGCCTCAGCTTCTTCTTTTCCTTCAGCATGGCTTCGACAAAGGTCTGGCTCTCAGTACCCTTAAGGTTCATGTAGCCGCACTCGCTTGTTTTCGGGGGTACGTTCAGCATCGCCGTCTTTCGGCGCTTCCCGATGTCCAGCGTTTTTTAAGAGCGGCACGAATTCTCCGTCCCCCGGTGCGTCCTATAGTTCCTCCCTGGGATCTGAACGTGGTTTTGGAAGCTTTTTCTCAGTCATCTTTAGCTTCTCTCGGCTCCCGGGAAATTCGTGAGTGTTCCTGGAAAACGGCTTTTTTGGTTGCTTTGTGTTCGGCTCGCCGGATTTCCGACTTACAGGCTTTGTCTTGCCGGGAGCCTTATCTTCAATTTCTGCCGGAGCGGGTGTTGCTTCGAACTGTACCTTCCTATGTGCCTAAAGTTCTGTCTGTTTTCCATGTGAATCAAACGGTAACCTTGCCCGTGTTTCCGGATACTTCCAGTTCTCCCATGGATCGGGCTCTCAAACATTTAGATCTTGCACGGGTCCTACGTACGTACTTACGTCTTTCAAAGACGTTTCGAAAGACTGATAGACTTTTTGTTCAATACGCCGGGTCTCGTAAAGGTCAACCAGCCTCCAAAGCCACCTTAGCGCGTTGGGTTCGCAGCGCTATTCTAGCGGCTTACGCTGCTAAAGGGCTTTCTCCGCCTGTTGGGTTAAGGGCTCATTCTACTCGAGCTCTAGCCACTTCTTGGGCGGAGTTTGCGTTTGTACCACCGGTAGATATTTGCAGAGCGGCAACTTGGTCTTCATTGCATTCTTTTACTAAGCATTATAGATTGGATGTTCAGGCTCGGAACGATGCGAAAGTAGGGGCCGCGACTCTTATCGCAGGTCTTGCGGGTCCCTCCCAAATTTAGGTACTGCTTTGGTACTGCCCTACCTGTCCCTGGACTGGCCCGGAGAAGCGAATAGGAATAAGAAATTAGTTCTTACCTGCTAATTGTCTTTCCTTGAGCTTTCTCCGGGCCAGTCCAGGGTCCCACCTCTGACTGTGTATACAACTTTGTTGTTAGTCTCCTTCTCAGCTACGCAGTTTCAGACATTAGTCCGTGGCTGAGCTTATAATTGGGGTTTTCAGATCTCCTTCAGTGCCGACTGATGTTTTTGGCTTTCTCATAGTGTTTAAAAAACAAAACAAAAAAAAAAACTTTGACTATGATATCGGAGCCCGTTTCATGGCGTCTGCATTTTGCAAGGACTATAGGACTTTATCAGTGTTTCAGGGTTCATCTGGTGTTTTTAGTTCTTTCTTTTAGTTGCTTTGTCATACGAAGACTGCTGGGTAACCCTCAGGGGGAGTGGCTTCACATCTCATCAAAACTTGAAGTCTTCAGTCCTCAGTAGCTATAGAGGATTGACAACCCTACCTGTCCCTGGACTGGCCCGGAGAAAGCTCAAGGAAAGACAATTAGCAGGTAAGAACTAATTTCTTATTATGAACCCTCTCCTTCCTGATAAGAGACAAGATTATCTTACACTTATCAAACATGCTCAGGATGTTTCCAAATTTGTAAATCGTGCAGCTTTTGATTGTTTTGAGTGCGTAAGCAGAACTTCTGCTATTGCCATAGGCGCACGTAGGATTGCCTTGCTCCAGGCATCTGACTTGGAACTTTGGGTACAAGACAAACTGGGGAATATTTCTTGCACAGGAGAGAATCTCTTTGGCAAAAATTGGCAAGAGAAAGCTAATGGTCCTTGTGGTCTTGGGCAAGCCACTTAACCCTCCATAGCCCAGGTTCCCTGTAAAATAGTTATCTCCAAGTTATAATGCCCTGTTCAATGTAATTTCAGTTTGTTCAATGTAAACCGCACTGATGCAGAATAGCGCGGTATATAAGAGAATGAAAATAAATAAATAAATAATGAGCTAGATGCTGATAATCTCACCTTGGATAGATTATCAAAATCTACAGCTGATCCTGCAAGGAAAAAGTCTACAAAAACCATTCTTCATTAGAAAGAAGTTGTTCTACCCATCCTATACCCAGCAAGGGCATCGTTCGTGTCAGTCTGCCCAAAAGGGTCAGCAACAACCTAAACAAAGAAAAACAAAGGCTGCTAAGCCTCAACCATCTCAACAGACTTGGCCTCCACAGGGGCTTTGTCTTCCTGGCTCTGAATGGGCCAGAGCCTTCCACCATTCCAGGAAGGTTATGTTATTTTGCCCCCAGATGGGGGCAGATGACAGCAGAAAGTTGGACTCTCCATTGTAAGAGAGGGGTACAAGCTTCACTTCCTCAGCATGCCCCCTCCTACAATGGTAAGACATTTCAATTCTCAGACCTCTCTCGACTCCCAGTTAGATCACAAGGTCAGTCTGCTTCTTGCCCAAGGAGCAATAGAAGAAGTACCTATTCATCAACAAGGTGCAGGGTTCTATTCACCCTTTTTCCTTATTCCAAAGAAAACAGGAGGGCACAGATCCATTTTGGACCTCAGAGAATTGAACACATTCCTGTTCAAAGAGAAATTCAAAATGATTTCTCTAGGAACTCTACTGCCATACCTTCAGAGTCGGGACTGGCTTTGTTCTCTAGATCTCAAGGATGCGTACACTCATGTTCTCATCCATCCAACTCACAGAAGATTCCTTTGGTTCCTTTTTCAGGGAAAGCACTATCAATACAGGGTGCTTCCTTTTGGCCTGCCTCGGCACCAAGGGTGTTCACAAAATGCATGGCTGTGGTGGCCGCATTTCTCCGCACCCTAAAAATATTTGTCTTCCCTTACTTGGACGATTGGCTCATTCGAGCCCCATCAGAGCCAGAGGTCAGGTTTTCTCTGTCTCGCACAATGTGTATCCTTCAATATTTGGGACTTGTCATAAACTTCCCAAAATCCAACCTAGCTCCCACTCAGTCTCTAGAGTTCATAGGAGCCCTGCTGGATACCAGACAGACAAGGGCCTATCTTCCACAGTCCCGCTGCCTTCGCATTGTGCAGTTAGCTTCCCAAGCAATGCTAAAGTCTCACCTCACTGCTCGGGAAATGTTACAATTGCTAGGCCACATGGCATCCACCGTGCATTTGGTCCCTTATACCCCCCTCCATATGAGGGCAGCCCAGTGGACTCTATCCACTTAGTGGACTCAGGCGTCAGGTTGCCTGTCAGAAAAAATAACAACCTCAGATCGTTTTATTTTGTCTCTCCAATGGTGGCAGTCACCCCAGAATCTGTTGGTGGGGTACCCTTTTCAGCAACCCCCACCCCAAGTAACTCTAACAGATGCCTCACAGGTGGGTTGGGGAGCCCATTTGCAAGGCCTCTCTACCCAGGGTTCCTGGACTCCACAGGAGACCGATCTACACATCAATCTCTTAGATCAGAGCAATCTTTCTTGCTCTTCAAGTGTTTCACACCCAGCTCAGCTACAAAACTGTCCTAATTCAAACGGACAACCAGGTAGCCATGTTCTATGTGAACAAGCAGGGCGGAACAGGCTCTCTGTCGCTCTGCAACGAAGCTTTGCGACTTTGGGCCCTCGCCAGAGAGCATCGGATTCATCTCCTTGCAGTGTATCTTCCAGGCATCCAAAACTCTTGGGCAGACACTCAGTCGAGTTCTGCTTCCACACGAATGGTGTGCCACCAGGTGGCCAAAAGTTTCCAATTTTGGGGGACCCCAGACATAGACCTCTTTGCAAGTCTGCTGAATGCCAAACTTCCCCGGTTCTGTTCCAGAATTCTGGCTCAGGGTTGTCAGGCCAGGGATGCCTTAATCCTCCATTGGGGTCGGGACTTTCTCTATGCCTTCCCACACATTCCCCTAATTCCCAGAACTTTATTCAAGCTTCAGAGAGACAGAGGTCATATGATTCTCATAGGCCCACATTGGCCACGACAAGTATGGTACCCTCTGCTCTTACATCTCTCTCAAGCTCCATCTCTGGAGTTGGGATCTGCTCCAGATCTCCTGTCCTAGGAGGACGGGATGCTGTGGCATCCCAATCCCCAGTCTCTCCATCTCAGGGCCTGGTTGCTGAAAGCCTAGAACTTCATGTCTTAACATTTCTCAGCAGGTAAAGGATATCCTTTATGCTTCCACGAAACCATCCACAAGACGCTTTTATGCTTTCAAGTGCAAAAGGTTTACCATATGGTGTTCGGAGAAGAGTCTTAACCCTCTTGCAATACCTCTGGAATCATTACTGGAATATCTCCTTCATTTGTCTAAAGCAAGGCTTAAGACCAATTCAGTGAGAGTTCATTTGAGTGCTATTGCAGCTTCTCTCAAGCCTTTAAATGGGCAACCTATTTCCTCTCATCCTATCATAGCGAGATTTATGAGAGGCCTTCTAACTAAGCCTCCCGTTAAGCCACCACCGGTGGCATGGGATTTAAATCTGGTTCTTCTCCAGCTCATGAAGCCACCTTTTGAACCATTAGTTACTACCTCTTTGAAATTCCTTTCCTGGAAGGTTATTTTTCTTATTGCAATCACATCAGCATGTCGCATTAGTGAATTGCAAGCATTGGTGGCTAATCCTCCTTATACAAGGTTCTATCATGACAAGGTAGTCCTTAGGACTCATCCTCACTTTATGCCAAAGGTGGTTTCACCTTTTCATTTAAACCAAGCAGTTTACCCTCCTGTTTTTTTCCTAAGGCCCCATGCCTCTAATGCAGAAAGGAATTTTCACACAACACAACATACACACAAGTCACGATATATCCTTCACTGCATGAAAAACACTATCACCCCTTTTGATTGTTTGCTGTGAAACCGCCTTGATTGTAAGAAAAAGCGGTATAGAAATACAGTTAAATAAATAAAAATACTTTGGACTGTAAAAGAGCGTTAGCTTTTTATTTGCAAAGGACGCAGCAACATAGAAAGTCCTCTCAACTCTTTGTTGCTTTTGATCCTAGTCATTTAGGACTTCCAGTCTCCAAAAGGGCACTGTTCAATTGGATTTCACAGTGTATATCGGAGTAAGAACCTTCCTCTTGAAGGCCATGTCATAGCACACAATGTGAGAGCCATGGCAGCCTCTATGGCTCATCATCACTCTGTGTCTGTCGACGACATCTGTCGAGCAGTTACCTGGACCTCGGTTCATACCTTCACAGCCCATTACTGCTTGGACAAGGACTCAGGCCAGGATGCCTTATTTGGTCAGGCTGTTCTTCAACACCTGTTCCATACTTAATCAACTCCTACCCACCATCCCTGGTAGGATGCCAGAGATCCATGGGGGGAAGTGGAGCCCTTTCAAAAGGGCACACAAATTCTGGGGTTTCTCCCTGGCATCTGTAGCTTGGGAGTCCCCATATGTGAAGACTACATTCCTGCTTGTTCCTGGAGATAGCATAGTTACTCACCTGTAGCAGGTGATCTCCGGGAACAGCAGGAATTTAGTCTTCACAACCCACCCACCTCCCCTAGAAGTTGTATCTCTCTTTTCTTTTCTTTCCCCCTCTCTTTGTCTCAGCTTTAAACTCAACTGGAGAGAGACAGTTGGGAAGGCAGCACGCACGTGCTGTGGGATGCTCCCAAAAGCTTTCTAATTGGACGCTGAGGAGCGTTTCCGCGCAGGCTCCGTCGGTACCAACGATACCCATATGTGAAGACTAAATTCCTGCTGTTCCCGGAGATCACCTGATACAGGTGAGTAACTATGCTTTATGGACCTTTCCCCCAGGAACTTCTCCAAACCTTTTTTAAACCAAGCTACACTAACAGCCTTTACTACATCCTCCGGTAACAAATTCCAGAGTTTGATTACACGTTGAGTGAAAAAAATATTATCTCCAGGAACAAGCAGGAATGTAGTCTTCCCATATGGGTATCTTCAGTACCGACGGAGCCTGCGCGGGAACGCTCCCCAGCGTCCAATAGGAAAGCTTTTGGGAGCATCCCACAGCGACTGCATGCTGCCTTCCCGCCTTTCCCAACTGTACCTCTCCAGTTCTTTGTTTTCTGCGGAGCCGACAGGTCGCACATCCTGTCACCGCAGAAAATAATTCCCTTTTTATTCTTCTTTTTTGTGGTCGCGTATGCCTTCCTTCGACGCTACACTGGTACCACCGGTTCTTCTTTCTTTTATTCCCCCCCCACAAAAAAAAAAAACCATAAAAAAACCCTTTTCTTCTGGAGTCCTTTCCAGGTTTTTTTTCTCCTCAGGTGCCACGCGCCATTCTCCAGGACCAAGCAGGAAGTCAGTCCTCACATATGGGTGACGTCGGCGCTGACGGAGCCCTCGCGGAGCAATTTTCCCCAGCTTTCAAAGAAAGCCTTTGGGAATTGCAGTGCGCATGCGCGGTCCTCTTCCCGCCCAAGGGTGCCATCTTGCTCAGTCTTCTATTTTCCGCGGAGCCCTACAGACGTTGTTTGTGATTCCCCGCAGAAAAGTTGATTTATTTCTCTTTTTTCTCTCGGTTTCGACGCCGGTTCTTTTCCCGCCCGGACCCGCGATGCCGGTTGCGAGTCCGTTCTTTATTTTTCGGTTTTTTGTCCTTCGTGACAGATTTTGCGCCTTTTTACTTTTTCACTGGCAGCCCGGTCTTTTGACCTCGCAGGGGCCCTTTTTCCCCCGATGGCTGCCAGCGGGTTTAAACAGTGTGACCTCTGTAAGAAACTCATGTCTCTTACCGACACACACGACTTCTGCCTCCGCTGCCTTGGACCCTTATCATGACCCGATGATCTGTGGTCCGTGTGGCAAAATGTCCTCAAAAGCGTTGAGGAGTCGGCAGCATCAGCGGAAACGTATCTTCTCTGACTCCGGCCGGGCTCGGACCTCGTCGGAGGCTTCGACGTCTCGGGACTCTGGTCCTGAGCATCGTCGAAGTTCCTCTGAAAGGGGGTCTACTACCCTGGAACATCATTGGAAGAAGAAACCCGCGAGGGCGGAATCGGTGGACACTCCTGGTTCCTCGAGGGCCAGGTCGCATAGCCCCGATTCCCGTCCCGGGTCCTCTGAGGTGGAGAGGCCTTCCAAACATCCTCATCTCGAGATGGACTTGCCCGCTCACGTGAGTACTGTTGTCCTCGTAGACTCGCCTCCGAAGGAGCTGATGTCGGGCCCGACGCCGTCGGGGCCCGAGTCGGGGGCTGCTGGGTCTCCTGAGCTTGGACTCAGGTTGACGGCCTTGGAGAGCAGTCTGACTGCCTTCATGGACCAGCAGCGGGCATTGATCGCTGGCCTCACCGGTGCTTCTGCCCTGACCGCCGGGATGTCGACCTCCAAGTCGATCCCGGAGACCGAGCCGATCCTTGAGTCCATGACGGCTCGAGTCGATCCTCGGTCGCGGTCTCCTTCGGCCTCCCGTTCGGGATCGAGGTTGTTGACGCCGACTCCCTCGGCGTCGGGGCGGATGGCATTGATGCCCGCCCGACCGGAGCCGCTCGACTCCTCCTCCGAGGAGTCTGCCTGGGAATCCGAGGACGAAGAGTCACCTGGTTCCTTTCGGACTCGGTGTGTCCCATCGGACTCCCCCGAGTCCGAACCTCGGAGACGGTCCGCCCCGGAGGATACCCGGTTCTCGGACTTCGTGCGGGATATGGCCAAGGCCTTGGCCTTCCCCGCGGATCCCGAGGAGGAGCCTAGAGTCGAAGAACTCGATGCCCTCCAATATGACTCTCCCCCGAAGGAGGCCTTTATTGTACCGGTTCCTCCGATGCTGGAACGACTTCTCTTCCGTATGTGGGAGAGCCCGGCGTCATCGCCGGTGTTAAGCAAGCGGGTCGATTCCATTTATCGAGTCCGCAAGAGCCCCGGCTTCCAAAAGGCACAACTACCGCACCATTCCATGGTGGTGGAATCGGCCATGCATAGACTTAAGAGTCAAAAAATGCACTCCTCGGTGCTCCCCGGTAGGGAGGCCCGAAGCCTGGATGCCCTCGGTAGGAAGTGTTTCCAGGGCTCTATGCTTGCTTGTCGAGTCCAGACCTACCAGCTCTACATGGGCATGTATCTCCGGGACCTGGCTAAGGAAATTGCCGGGTTCTCTGCTGGTCTCTCCGACGAACCTTTGCAGAGGTTCCAAACCTTGTCAACTGGTATTCGAGAGTGCTCAAAGTTTATCTCTCGAGCAGCCTACGATGGTTTTGAGGCATCGGCTCGAGTAGCCGCAGCCGGCATCGGTGGACGCCGCCAGGCTTGGCTTCAGACGTCCGACCTCGAGCCATGGGTGCAGGACAAGTTGGTCGATGTCCCCTGCAGAGGTGAAAACCTCTTTGGCAAGCCCATGGATGAGAAGGCTGCACAGATGGAGACCGAGACTCTCACCAGGACTCGTCTCTCCAGGAAGACCTCTGTCCCTTCTCAAAAGAAGAAGGGCTCGGGGAAAAAGCCCTTTTACCCGAGGAAGGCGGCTGCCTATAAATACTACCCTCAGTATCAGGCCTCAGCAACTCCCCCACAGGGTAAGCAGGCCAAGGGACGGGGTAATGGGTCCCGTAGGCAGCAAGCCCCCAAGCCTGCACCACTGGCCCCTGCTCAGCAGGCTGGGGGTTTTTGACTTCATCAGCATAGCCTCTCCCCCTCAGCTGGTTTCTCTCAGCACCGGAGGCCGGCTGGTCCACTTTGCCCAAAGGTGGTCCAACATCACCACAGATACCTGGGTACTTCACATAGTTTGGAAGGGCTATCTTCTTCACTTTCACCAGGTACCTCCCTCCTATTTTCCAGGGGAGCCTCCAAGACTCCCTCTGCACAGGGACTTACTCCTTCAGGAGTTAGCAAGTCTCCTTCAGGAACAGGCTGTGGAACCGGTGCCCCACCACCTGAAAGGTCAAGGGTTTTACTCCAGGTACTTTCTGATACCAAAAAGAACAGGAGGCCTCAGACCTATCCTGGACTTGCGAAACATCAACAAGTTCCTTGCAAAGGAAAAGTTCAAGATGCTTACCCTTGGAATCCTGCTGCCCTACCTCCAGCAGGGAGATTGGCTATGCTGCTTGGATCTAAAGGATGCGTATACTCATATCCTTATTAATCCAGACCACAGACAATATCTCAGGTTTGTTGTGGGAGGAAATCATTACCAGTACAGAGTACTGCCCTTTGGCCTATCCTCCGTCCCCAGGGTGTTCACCAAATGCCTGGCTGTGGTGGCGGCCTATCTAAGACTTCAAGGCCTTTTTGTGTTTCCCTACCTGGACAACTGGCTCATCAGAGCCCAGTCTTCCCAAGAGGCCACTCAAGCCACTCATCGCACTGTGACTCTACTCCAGCACTTGGGATTTGTCATAAACTTCGCAAAGTCCACTTTGCTCCCCTCTCAAAATCTCGAATTCATCGGCGCCAGGTTGGACACTCTTCAGGCGCGGGCCTTCCTGCCTCTGGACAGGGCCCAAAGGCTCATGGATCTCGCCAGCCACTTTCACAGCAATTCCCTGGTCTCGGCCAAGCAATTTCTGAGACTGCTCGGCCATATGGCTTCCACGGTCCATGTGACCCCCAATGCCCGCCTGAACATGCGCCCTGCTCAATGATGCCTTCGCACACAATGGCATCAGGCCAGTGGGAGCCTAGCGGACTCCGTACAGATCTCCGACCAGCTGGTCTCTTATCTGCAATGGTGGCTTCATCTGCCCAACCTAGTACTGGGAGTGACTTTTCAGCCACCTCCGCATTCTCAGGTCCTGACGACCGATGCATCTCTCCTGGGTTGGGGAGCACACTGCCAAGGGACATGTACTCAAGGTCTTGGAAGTCTGCTCAGCAGATAAACTTCCTGGAGCTCAAAGCATTCTCTCACCTGGTTTCTCATCAGTCGGTGCTGATACAGACAGACAATCAGGTTGCAATGTTCTATGTGAACAAACAAGGCGGAACAGGCTCCTTCCTTCTCTGTCAGGAGGCACAAAAACTATGCTCTTGGGCTGTCCACCACGACGGCATCCTCAAAACTGTCTATCTCCCAGGTCAAGAAAATTACCTGGCCGACAAGCTAAGCAGGATCCTCCAGCCGCACGAGTGGAGGCTGGATCCGATGGTGGTTCAGCGGATCTTTCTCAAGTGGGGCCTCCCCACCATGGATCTGTTTGCCAGTCCTCTGAACCGGCAACTTTCCAGATTCTGCTCTCGACAACCACATCCTCTCAGAGTAGTGGCGAATGCTTTTCTGATTCCATGGTCCACAGGCCTCTTATATGCCTTTCCTCCCATGCCGCTGGTGTCTCGGACACTCTTCAAAGTTCTCAGACAAAGCATCGATGATCCTAGTGGCTCCCCGGTGGCCGAGACAACCTTGGTTCCCACTTCTAATGCAGCTGGCGGTGGACACCCCTCTTCCTCTGGGGTGTCAGCCCGACCACCTGTCACAGGATCAGGGGACTCTCCTGCACCCCAACCTCCGGTCCCTTCATCTGATGGCCTGGCTGCTGAAATGGTAGTCCTTGCTCCCCTCCGCCTGCCTCCAGATGTGGAGGAGGTCGTTTTAGCCTCCAGGCGGCCCTCCACCCGGAAGTCCTACGCTCTGAAGTGGCGTCGGTTCTCCGTCTGGTGTGCTCAGCAGTCTCAAGATCCCTTCTCCTGTTCAGCATCAGTGGTCTTGCAGTACTTGCTTTCCTTCTCCAATCTTGGACTTAAGTCCAACTCGGTCAAGGTCCACCTCAGTGCTCTTTCTGCGCACCACATGCCGGTGGAGGGCAGACCTCTTTCTAGCCACCCTCTGGTAGCTCGTTTTCTCAGAGGCCTCGTTCTCCTTAAACCACCTTTGCGCCCACCAGCCCCGGACTGGGATCTCAATGTGGTTTTACAGCGGATGACCTGTCCGCCGTTTGAACCTATGGCTACCTGTCCTCTTCGTTTTCTTTCTTGGAAAACGTTCTTCTTGGTGGCCCTCACTTCTGCTAGACGCATTAGTGAGCTGCAGGCCCTGGTGTCTGATCCTCCCTACACTAGGTTCTACAAGAACCGGGTCGTCCTACGGACTCACCCTAAGTTTCTTCCCAAAGTGGTTTCCCCTTTTCACATCAACCAGGTGGTGGTGCTTCCGACCTACTTTCCCAGGCCACACTCCAGCCGAGCTGAAATGGTCCTGCATACCCTGGACTATAGAAGGGCGTTGATCTTCTACCTTGACCGTACGCGGGAGCACAGACGGGCTGTTCAGCTCTTCGTCTCTTATGACCCCAATAAGTTGGGGCTCCCTGTCTCCAAGCGTACTTTGTCCATCTGGATTGCTGACTGTATCGCTTGGGCTTACGAGGCAGCCGGCCTCTCGTTGGAAAGTCGAGTCACGGCCCATCGTGTTCGGGCGAAGGCTACGTCAGTGGCTTACCTCCGCTCTGTTCCATTGGCAGACATCTGCCGGGCCGCTACTTGGTCTTCAAGCCAGACTTTTGCGGCCCACTACTGCCTGGAGAGGGAGTCCCGCAGGGACAGTGCTTTCGGACAGGCAGTCCTCCATAACCTCTTCGAGGTATAGGCAACTCCTACCCTCCATCCCGGATGTTGGGCTACCGGTTGGGGACGTATTCAGAGAAGATTCCTTCCTTCTGGGCTACTGAGCTTGAGGGGAGCTCCTTTTTGTGCTTAGGGTCTCCGGTAGCCTTAAGCTTGGGAGTCCCATATGTGAGGACTGACTTCCTGCTTGGTCCTGGAGAAAGTGTAGTTACTCACCTGTAACAGGTGTTCTCCAGGAGCAGCAGGAATCAGTCCTCACAACCCTCCCTCCTCCCCTTGGAGTTGCAGTTCTATGCTTTCTTTTTTGCTTATTTTTTGCTGTCTTTTAGCTATGTCATCTGACTGAGCAAGATGGCACCCTTGGGCGGGAAGAGGACCGCGCATGCGCGCTGCAATTCCCAAAGGCTTTCTTTGAAAGCTGGGGAAATTGCTCCGCGAGGGCTCCGTCGGCACCGACGTCACCCATATGTGAGGACTGATTCCTGCTGCTCCTGGAGAACACCTGTTACAGGTGAGTAACTACGCTTTTTCGGCCCTAGCCCCAACTTTTCCTTTAAAATGGAAAAACCCGCTTTGGGTTTTAAAGTGTTCAAAGTGTGGCGGTACCATCTCCGTCACCGACACCCATGAGTGGTGCCTCAAATGTTTAGGTCCTGACCACTCTATTTCGGAGTGTGTTGCTTGTGGGATGATGTCGAAGAGGGGCCGGCAGAACCGAGCTGCTAAACATAGCACCCATTTTTCCTCCTATGCAGCCTCTGTGGCATCGATGTCTTCCAGGACTTCGTCTTCCTCCCATGGATCTCAGGTAACTAAACATAAATCTAGCCGGTCCTCAAAGGGTAGATCTCCCTCTAAGCATTGAGATGCCTCTGGCGTTGCCCTTGAGGGACTTTCACCAGCAAAATTGCCCCGGTGGGAGGCTTCGGCTTTCAAAGCACTATCGGGGCTCCAGGATGTTCTCGAGGCCTCAACCTCGGCAGAACTACTGGTATCATGCTCTGGGGTACCGGCTGCTTCATCCGGTACCAATACCCAAGCATCGGCAGCGTCGATAGACCAGAGATTCTTGGCTGTTGAACGCAGTCTGGCGGCTCTTCTCATGGCCTTGATGCCCTTGAAACCGCTTCAGAGAATTCAACCGGTACGGGCATCAACATTGACAGGTATTCTACCGGGACCGAGTCATGCTTATCCTTCTGGTATTGTACAAGTTGGTACCGGACCCCTCCGATGCCGACTTTGATCGGTACCGGTACCGTACCTTGCACGATCACCCGGATCGGAGATACTTTGAATCCTTGGATGAGTCTGAAGACTCTGAAAGCTCTGCCGATACCAGAGTACGTCTTCCTGAGGATTCTTCTCCTCAGCATAGGATGTCTCCACCAGAGGATATGTCCTTTCAGGATTTTATCCGAGATGTGGCTCGAGGTCTTTCCATCAAAGTGGCTCCTGAAAAAGAGCCTAGGGCAAAGGAATTAGAAATCTTACAATACCCTAAAGCTCCCAAGGAGGCAGCTACCTTACCTATTCATGAGATCTTGCATGATCTCATGTTAAGAATGTGGGAAACACCTCTAACCACATCTCCTCACTCTTGAAGACTCGACACCATGTATCTATTTCCTCCTTGTCCTGGGTTTCAGAAGACTCGGCTACTACACCATTCCATGGTGGTGGAATCAGCTATGAGAAGGATCAAGAGTGCAAAAAGGCATGCATCTAATCCTCCAGGATGTGAGTGTAGGACTCTTGACGCCTTTGGATGTCTAACCTTCCAGGCTTCCATGCTTTGTGCTAGGATCAGTTGCTATATTTTATATATGGGAATGTTCCTTAAGGAGGTCACAGGAGATTTAGAGCTTATGAGCCCTCTCCTTCCTGATGATAAGAGGCAAGATTACCAAACATGCTCAGGATGTTTCCAAGTTTGTGAATCGTGCAGCCTTTGACTGCTTTGAGTGCATATGCAGAACCTCTGCTATTGCCATAAGTGCACGTAGGATTGCCTGGCTCCAGGCATCTGACTTGGAACTTTGGTTACAAGATAAACTAGGAAATATTCTTTGCACAGGAGAGAATCTCTTTGGCAAGAATTGGCAGGAAAAAGCTAATGAGATATATGCTGACAATATCACCTTGGATAGATTGTCTAAATCTACAGCTGATCCTGCAAAGAAAAAATCCTACAAGAAACCATTCTTCAGTAAGATGTTTTATCCCTCCTATACCCAACAGGGACGTCGTTTGGGTCAGTCTGCCCAAAAGGGACAACAGCAACAACGTAGGCAAAGAAAAACAAAAGCTGCTAAGCCTCATCCGGCTCAGCAGACTCAGCCGCTACAGGTCCTTTGACTCCTAACTTGAGAACTTTGCTTTCTCCAGGACCAAGCAGGAAGTCAGTCCTCACATATGGGTGTCATCGACGCCGATGAAGCCCCAGCGAAGCATTTCCCCAGCTTTCTATGAAAGTCTTTGGGAATGCAGGCACGCATGCGCGGTTCCCTTCCCGCCTGAAGGTGCCATCTTACCTCAGTCTCTCTTTTTCCGAGAAGCCCACTGGACGTGTGTCCTGTCTTCCTGGATAAGTGTGATTTTTCGGCGATTTTCCCTATTTTTTTCTTCCCGGTTCGATGCCTGTTCCCCTCCCGCCGGGTTCGGTACACCGGTATCGAGCCCGATTCTTCTATTTCGTTTTTTGCCCTTCATGGCTGGCGTTCGCGCCCTTTTTTGATTTTTCCCTGGAAGGCCGGTCCTTTGACCTCGCGGGGACTCTTTTTTTTTTTTCCCTAGATGGCTTCCAGCGGTTTTAAAAAGTGTGATCGGTGTAAGAAGTTGATGTCTCGCATCGACACACGACTGTTGCCTTCGGTGCCTCGGTCCTGATCACGACCCTAAGACGTGTGGACCATGTGGGAAGATGTCTTCCAAGGCACTACGAAGTCGCCAGCAGCAGAAAGAAAGAGGCTTTTCTCCGACTCAGCCTCCGGCTGGGCCCGGACCTCGTCTGAGGCCTCAACATCTCTGGATTCGGATCCCGAGCGCCGTCGGGGCTCCTCGGACAGGGGGTCCCCCGACCGGGAACGCAAGAGGAAGAAGTGGCTTGTGAGGGCATCATCAGAGGAGGTCCCTGGCTCCTCGAGGGCCAGGTCTAAGACCCCCGACCGTCGCCCCGGGCCCGTGGAAGAAGAGAAACCTGCCAAAGTTCCTCGCGTGGAGCCGGAGTCTGCTGGACAGGTAAGCCCCGTAGTCCTCGAGGACTCTCCTCCCAGGGAGCCGACGTCAGGCCCGGCGCTGCCGGGGCCCGAGATGGTGGCTGCTGCGTCTCCCGAGCTGAGTCTCAGGATGACAGCCTTGGAGTGCAGACTGTCTGCCTTCATGGAGCAGCAGCGGGCACTTATGGCCAGCCTGTCTGTTGCATCTGCCCCAACCACCGGGACATCGACATTGAAGTCGACCCCGGAGACCGAGCCGATACTAGAGTCCATGATGGCTTGAGGTCGACCTCGGTCGCGGTCTCTCTCGACCTCCCGTTCGGGACCGAGGGCGTCTACGCCGGTGCCTCTGGCTTCGGGGCAGGTGCTCCAGGGCCCCGTGGGGTCGGACCGCGACTCCTCATCAGACGAGTCTGTCTCGGAGACGGAGGATGAGGAGTCCCCCAACACGCCTCCCTACAGGGCTGGGGAGCTCATTGTCTCAACAAGTGCACCCAGGGCCTGTGGTCTCCTTGGGAAGCTGCACAACAGATCAATCTCCTAGAACTCAGGGCTATTCGCTTGGCTCTCAAAGCTTTCTCTCCTGCCCTGGCTCATCAATCTGTCCTGATTCAGACAGACAACCAGGTTGCCATGTTTTATGTGAACAAACAGGGCGGAACTTGGTCCAGGCTCCTTTGTCGGGAGGCTCAGGACCTTTGTTCATTTGCCCTCAAGCACAACATGCTCCTCAGGGCGGTGTACCTTCCAGGCCAGGAAAACTACCTGGCCGACCGGCTGAGCAGAATTTTGCAGCCCCACGAGTGGCAGCTGCATCCCTTGGTAGTTCAGAAGATCTTCTTGAAATTGGGTATCCCTTTGATAGATCTCTTTGCCAGTCCACTGAACAAGCAACTGCCAAAGTTCTGCTCCAGGCAACCGCATCTTCTGCGGATAGCAGCAGATGCTTTTCTGATTCCATGGTCTCAGGGCCTCTAGGAAGCAGTTCCATTTGAGAGCATAGGTTTTCCTTTTGAAGAGGTTTTCTGTGTGGTGTCAGCTACGTACAGAAGATCCCTTCTCCTGTACTGTCCCTGTAGTACTTCAGTATCTGCTGCACTTATCCAATCAGGGACTTAAGTCCAATTCTGTTCGGGTCCACCTCTCAGCTCTAGCAGCTCACCACTCACTAGTGGAAGGACATTCTCTGTCGGTTCACCCCTTGGTGTCCCGGTTTCTCAGAGGCTTGCTTTTGCTCAAGCTTCCCATTCATCCTCCTGCTCCTGAGTGGGAGTTGAACGTGGTCTTGCAGCAACTGACTCGCCCACCTTTTGAGCCGATGACTACTTGCCCTCTACGCTTCCTGTCCTGGAAGACACTCTTCCTAGTGGCCCTTACCTCGGCCAGGCGAGTTAGTGAGCTTCAGGCCCTGGTCTGTGATAGGCCTTACACTTGCTTCTATGGGAGCAGGGTAGTCTTTAGGACTCATCCAAAGTTCCTCCCAAAGGTTGTCTCCTCCTTCCACCTTAACCAGGAGGTGGTTGTTCCAACATTCTTCCCTAGGCCTCATGCTAGCCAGGCTGAAGCATTTCTGCATACCCTGGACTGTAGGAGGGCCTTATCCTTCTACCTTGACCGTACGAAGGGGCATAGAAGGGCTACTCAGCTCTTCGTATCCTTTGACCCTAATAAGTTAGGGTTGGCTGTGTCGAAGCGTACCTTGTCCATCTGGGTGGCTGAATGTATCACCTGGGCTTACAAGGCAGCTGACCTTCCTTTGCAGGGTCGGGTCACGGCAATGGCTGCCTCAGTGGCTCATCTCCGCTTTGTGCCCTTGGTAGACATCTGCAGGGCTGCAACTTGATCTTCAAGCCAGACTTTTGTGGCCCATTACTGCCTGGAGAGGGAGTCCCATAGGGACATTGCTTTTGGCCAAGTAGTACTCCGGAATCTCTCTGAGGTTTAGGCAACTCCTGCCCTCTGTTGGGCTACCGGTGGAGGTTGTGTCAGTGAAAAGCTTTTCTTTGCTGCTGAGACTAGAGGGAGTTCTCTTGTTCAGCCTGGGTTCCTCGGTAGCCCTGAGCTGGGGAGTCACCCATATGTGAGGACTGACTTCCTGCTTGGTCCTGGAGAAAGAGTAGTTACTCACCTGTAACAGGTGTTCTCCAGGAGCAGCAGGAATCAGTCCTCAAAACCCTCCCTCCTCCCCTTGGAGTTGCAGTTGTACATAGTTTGTACAGTGTTCCCTGTAAAATAGTTATCTCCAAGTTATAATGCCTTGTTCAGTGTAATTTCAGTTTGTTCAATGTAAACCGCACTGATGCAGAATAGCGCGGTATATAGGAGAATGTAAATAAATAAATAAAAGTTTGTTTTTACATTTTTTTGTGTGCTGTTCTTAGCTATGTCATTTGACTGAGGTAAGATGGCACCTTTAGGCGGGAAGGGAACCGCGCATGCGTGCCTGCATTCCCAAAGGCTTTCATAGAAAGCTGGGGAAATGCTCCGCTGGGGCTTCATCGCCATCAATGACACCCATATGTTAGGACTAATTCCTGCTGCTCCTGGAGAACACCTGTTACAGGTGAGTAACTACTCTTTCCTGGCCCTGAACGGTTCAGAACCCTCTACCATTCCAGGAAGGTTATGTCATTTTGCCCCCAGATGGGGTCAGATAACAGCAGAAAATTGGACTCTGTCTTTTGTAAGAGAGGGGTACAGCATGCCCCTCCTACAATGGTAAGTCAGTTCAATTCTCAGACATCTCTCAACATCCAGTTAGGTCAAGAGGTCACTGTGCTGCTTGCCCAAGGGGCAATAGAAGAGGTGCCCATTATCCAACAGGGTACAGGGTTCTTCTCCCCCTATTTCCTTATTCCAAAGAAAACAGGAGGACACAGACCCATTTTAGACCTCAGAGAATTGAATAAATTCCTGTTCAAAGAGAAGTTAAAAATGATTTCTCTAGAAACTCTGCTGCCATATTTTTAGAGTCAGGATTGGCTTTGTTCTCTAGATCTCAAGGATGCATACACGCATGTTCTCAACCAGCGAACTCATCGAAAGTTCCTTCGCTTTCTATTTCAGGGGAAGTACTACCAATACAGGGTTCTTCCTTTTGGCTTGGCCTCGGCACCAAGGGTTTTCACAATATGCATGGCTGTGGTGGCAGCATTTCTTCACACCCTAGGAATGTTCGTCTTCCCTTAGACGAATGGCTCATTCGAGCCTCTTCAGAGCCAGAGGCCAGGGTTGCTCTCTCTCGCACAATGCACTTACTTCAGTATTTTGGACTTGTCATAAACTTCCCAAAATCCAACCTTGCTCCCACTCGGTCTCTAGAATTTATAGGTCTGCTGGATATCAGACAGACAAGGGGCCTACCTTCCAGAGGCCCTCTGCCTTCGCATTGTGCAGTTGGCTTCCCAAGCAGTGTTAAAACCTCACCTCACTGCTCGAGAAATGTTAGTTGCTAGGCCACATGGCATCCACCGTGCATGTGGTTCCTTATGCTCGCTTCCGTATGAGGGCAGCCCAGTGGACTTTATCCACTGAGTGGGCTCAGTCAGGATGCCTGTCAGACAAAATAGCAAACTCAGATCGCCTTATTTGTCCCTCCAATGGTGGCAGTCACCCCAGAACCTTTTTGGTGAGGTCTCCTTTTCAGCAACCCCCACCCCAAGCCAATCTTAACAGATGCTCCACAGGTGGGTTGGGGAGCCCACCTTCAAGGCCTCTCTACACAGGGTACTTGGACTCCACAGGAGGCCTATCTACACATCAATCTCCTGGAACTCAGAGCAATTTTCGTTGCTCTTTGAGTATTCCACAACCAGCTCAGCTACAAGACAGTCCTAATTCAAACGGACAGTCAAGTAGCCATGTTCTATGTGAACAAGCAGGGTGGAACAGGCTCTCTGTCAGTAGGCTATGAAGCTTTGCGACTATGGTCCCTCGCCAGAGAGCATCAGATTCATCTCCTTGCGGTGTGTCTTCCAGGCATTCAAAACTCTTGGGCACACAGACTCTGTCGAGTTCTGTTTCTACACAAATGGACATAGACCTCTTTGCAAGTCCGCTGAATGCCAAACTTCCCAGGTTCTGTTCCAGAATTCTGGCTGAGGGTTGTCAGTCCAGGGATGCTTTCCTCCTCCATTGGTGCCAGGACTTCCTGTATGCTTTTCCACCCATTCCTCTAATTCCCAAAACCCTGTTCAAGCTTCAGAGACAGAGGTCATATGATTCTCATAGCTCCACATTGGCCTAGCAAATGTAGTACCCTCTTCTCCTCCTACATCTCTCTCAAGCTCCGCCTCTGGAGTTAGGATCTGCTCCAGATCTCCTTTCTCAGGAGGACGGGATGCTGTGGCATCCCAATCCCCAGTCTCTGCATCTCAGGGCCTGGTTGCTGAAAGCCTAGAACTTCACGGTCTTAACCTTTCTCAACGGGTAAAGAATATCCTTTATGCTTCCAGGAAGCCTTCCACAAGACACTCTTATGCTTTCAAGTGGAAAAGGTTTACCATATGGTGCTTGCCGAAGGGTCTTAACCCTCTTGCGATACCCCTGGAATCATTACTGGAGTATCTCCTTCATTTATCAAATGCAGGGCTTAAGACAAATTAAGTGAGTTCATTTGAGTGCTATTGCAGCTTCTTTCAAGCCTCTAAATGGACATCCTATTTCCTCTCATCCTTTTATAGCGAAATGTATGAGAGGCCTTCTTTTAACTAAACCTCCCATTAATCCACCACCGGTGGCATGGGACTTAAATTTGGTTCTTGGGCAGGTTATGAAACTGCCTTTTGAACCATTAGCCCCTACCTCTTTGAATCTCCTATCTCCAGGAAGAAGCAGGAATGTAGTCTTCACATATGGGTATCGTCGGTACCGACAGAGCCTGCATGGGAACGCTCCCCAGCATCCAATTAGAAAGCTTTTGGGAGCATCCCACAGCGCCTGCGTGCTGCCTTCTTGCCTTTCCCAACTGCTTCTCTCCAGGTCTTCGTTTTCCGCGGAGCCAGCAGGTCGTTTTCCTGTCACCGCAGAAATTATCCCATTTTTTTCATTCTTTTTTGTGGTAGCGTCTGCCTTCCTCGACGCTATACTGGTACCGCCGGTTCTTTCTTTTTTTCTTAAAACATTAGAAATTTTTTTTTTTTTTTAATCTGGATTTTCCAACCTTTTTTCTCTCGGGTGCCACGTGCCATTTTGGACTCTAGGCCCAATTTTTCCTCAATATGGAAAAACTCGCTTCGGGTTTTAAAAAGTGTTCCAAGTGTGGCGGTACCATCTCCATCACCGACACTCACGCGTGGTGCCTTAAATGTTTAGTTCCTTTTCGTTCCTCCAGTTTAGTCCTCCACCTCTGGGTAGTGCACCTCTTCTTGCAGCTTGGATACTGAACCAATCAAATCTTCTCTCTGGATGCAGAGTGCTGGTATTCCCCAACATCCCCCCGTGTGACCAGTCTCCATGCAGCAGGTGGACGTGGTGAGCCTAGTGTCTGGGCTCACTGGCAAGTCTAATTAGGAGCAGGCTAGTTAACTTTGTGTTCTTTAAATTGGGTTCCTTTATTTTGTTCCTTTGGGTTCATTCTTTTTGAGTTTATTAGGCGTCTGTAGCTTTAAAAAAAAAAAAAGTAAAGCACACACTGTGAGGGAAGCAGAGGGCTTGCCGGGTTAGTGCTTCTTTCCTGCCTGGCCACGCTAGTATTTCCTTTACATTTTCGAAAGGATCTCTTACCCCTGGACTGAACGGGGTAGAGCTTCCTTCTCGACCCAGGGATCGCTTCAGAGCTGCAGAGGCAGCTTCGGGAAACTGATCGGGGCTCATAGCGCTTATCGCGGCTGCCTCGGAGCACTGGCGTGTGCACCGCTGCTTCTCCCAAACTGTGTCTTTGATTCGGGGGCAGTCCGGAGGGGTCGAGGAACTCCTCAAAAAGGTATGTTTACTTTTGTGGCGCTGAGAGACATTTTGACTGCGCGCGCCAAAAACTGTGTAAAAACCACGGCCATTTTGTGCATGCGTTTTTTACCAGAACTTCATTTCTTTGGCAGCGACATTGGCTCCTCCGGGGCAGAGGCTTTTCCCGGATTGAGTGCAGCCCTGTCTATTTTAACTTGCTCTCCTGTAGGGGCATTTTAGTATTGTATTTTTCTTTTTATATTCTTTCTTTTGTTTTTCTTGTTGTTTTGGTCTTTTGTTTTCTGGGAATAACCTTCCAACAGTCAGCATTGAGTCAAGCACAATTTCTAGGGGCATGGGTGCCTGGGGTAGCATAGCGTTGAGTAACTTTACTAAATTAGTTTGCTAAATTTTTCAGGCACATATAGTGAAAGAATACAAGCAGGATTTAGCGCTTGCAGCCCTCAGATCCTTGTTGGGTATCCTGGAATAGTGGAGTCTGGCAAGCTTGATTGGCCCATGTCAGCAAGATCTCAGTGCATAATTTGTGGCACCCACGGGGGCACGAGCCCAGAAACAGTAACTGCCGGTGCTGTACTGTAGTATCCGTCAGTGCTGAACAGCAAATGGAGAACCCCACGGTGTCTGCTCTTCTGGAAGTGGTGGCAGATCCGGAGGCTGAACCTGGGCTGGCAGATCCTGTCACGGCAGTTCCAGAAGGACCATCAGGTATCCCAGGGGCTAGTTCGGATACTGGCCTCCTTACACAGATGGAAGACTTTTTTCTCTGGATTTTATATTGCTCATGCATCAGGTGTTCTGTCGTAGACGGCAAGGTCAGTTGCCAGGGGCTTTGCCTATTCCTCCCTCGAGTACGCGTTCCGGCCTAGCAGAGGGTGAAAGCGGGGTCGCAAGGCTGGTTAAGAGGCCGCGTCTTACAGATCCCTCTCCTTCCGTTGTGGGCTGGCAGGAGGGGGAGGAACAAGAGGTTGATTTGGATGTAGAATTGGAGGATTTAGAAGAGGGAGAGATTCCTGAGCCTGAGGATCAAGCCAGGATCATTCGGGTCTTCCGGAGGGATGGTTAGCGGCTCTTACTATGGAGGCGCTGCAGACGCTTAGGTTAACTTCTGAGCAGCCGGTAGGTGACGAGGGTCCCGCTGATCCCATTATCCAGGCAGTACGTCAAACGCAGGTGGTTTTTCCTATCCATAAGGTAATTGACCAGATGATTCAGGACGAATGGGATCATCCAGAAGCAGGCCTTAAGGGGATAAGAATTATGAACAAGCTGTATCCCTTGGTGGATAAGGACAAAGAGGTTCCGTTCCCCAAAGATTGATGCGGCGGTGTCGGCGGTCATGAAAAAGACCACAATTCCGGTTGAAAGCAGTGCGGCTCTAAAGGAGGCACAAGATAGAAAGATAGATGGGTTGTTGAAACAGTCTTTTGAAGCGGATGCGATTTCGTTGCAGGCCTCCATCTCTGGAGCTTGGCTAGCTAGGGCCTGTCTCCGCTGGGTTCAGCACCTGCGGCAGTTGACGGCGTTAGAGCAAGACGAGGTGAGAGAGCTCCAGCGTTAAGAGTCGGGTTCAGCGTATTTGGCAGATGTGCATTATGATCTGATTAGAGCCCTGTCCAATAGTATGGCTTCGCTAATAGCGGCGTGGAGGTCCCTGTGGCTCAAGAATTGGTCAGCCGATGGATCCTCTAAATCACGACTCGGTAAACTTCCTTTTAAGGGAAAACTGTTATTTGGTGAGGATCTGGACAAGTTAGTCAAGGACTTAGGGGGGAGTCCAAGGGAGGTAGACTTCCGGAAGACAAACCCCGACAAGGAAAATCTTCTTCGTCCTTTTGAGGGCAATTTAGAGACATTCGGAGATTTCGTTCCCCCCGTTTTGTGGGATCCCAAAGAGGAAGGTTTGCCTCTAGAGCTCAGGGTTTCCGTGGGTTTCGGGGGGCAAGTAGGAGTTTTGCAGCAGCGTCAGCTGGGGCCGCTCGTAAACCACAATGAATGGTGGCAGGTCCCGGCAGAAGGGCAACCGATCGGGGGTCACCTTCGGGATTTCCTTCCTGCCTGGACCCTCATAACGTCCGATCAGTGGGTGTTAGAGATTGTTTGTGATGGTTATGCTCTAGATCTCGCAAAACCGGTGCTGGACTCTTTTGTGCAGTCTCCCTGCAGAAGTCCTCGGAAGGCTTTGCAGGTGTGACAAACCTTGAACCGACTCTTACGACTGGGGGCTGTTGTTCCTGTTCCGCCAACCGAATACGATATGGGGCGGTACTCCATTTATTTCATGGTGCCAAAGGAGGACGGTTCGCCTTTGAGTAAAGCCTTTGACACTGTTCCTCATAGGCGATTTATAAACAAACTGAGCACCCTAGGGATGGACCCTAAAGTTACTACTTGGGTTAGAAATTGGTTGGGTGGGAGGCGACAAAGAGTACAAGTAAATGGAGCTCACTCTGAGGAGAAGGATGTTACCAGTGGTGTGCCCCAGGGATCTGTCCTTGGTCCGATTCCTTTTAACATCTTTGTTAGTGATATAGCGGAAGGGCTGTCGGGTAAGGTTTGCCTCTTTGCGGATGATACCAAAATATGCAATAGAGTAGACACCCAGGAAGGTGTAGATAACATGAGGAGGGATCTAGCTAAGCTTGAAGAATGGCCTAGAATTTGGCAGCTGGGATTTAATGTTAAAAAATGTAAGGTCATGCATTTGGGCTACAGCAATCCAAGGGAGCAATATAGTATAGGGGGTGAAGTACGTTTGTCCACTAAAGAAGAGCGGGACCTAGGTGTGATTGTGTCTGATGATCTTAAAGTAGCTAAACGGGTAGAAAAGGCGACGGCAAAAGCTAGAAGGATGCTTGGGTGCATACGGAGAGGAATGGCTAGCAGAAAAAAGGAGGTGATAATGCCTCTGTATAAGTCTTTGGTGCGACCTCATTTGGAGTATAGTGTGAAATTCTGTAGACCGCACCTTTAAAAGGATGTGAACAGGATGGAGTCGGTGCAGAGGGTGGCTACTAAAATGATTAGTGGTCTTCATTATAAAGCATATGAGGACAGACTTAAGGATCTTAATATGTACACCTTAGAGGAAAGGTGGGATAGAGGTGATATGATTGAGATGTTTAAATACCTCCATGGCATAAATGTTTAGGGAGAGAGCCTCTTTTAATTGAAAGCAAGTTCTGCTACGAGGGGACATGGGATGAGGGTGAAGGGAGATAGATTCAGGAGTGATATGTGGAAATATTTCTTTACGGAAAGAGTAGTGGATCCATGGAATAGTCTCCTAGTGGAGGTGGTAGAGATGAGGACAGTAACTGAATTAAAAAAAGCATGGGACAAACAGAGGATCTCTAAAGGTAAAAAGGGGACTGTTGTAGTTGTTGATATGGAAGGACAGACTAGATAGGCCATGTGGTCTTTTTCTGTCATCATATTTCTGTTTCTATTCTAGACCTCAAGGGAGTGAATTGGTGTCTCCGGGTGCTGCATTTCCGCATGGAAACGCTGCGGTCCGTCATCGTGGTGGTTTGTCAGGGAGAGTATCTCACCTCTCTGGACCACACGGAGGCCTATCTCCATGTGCTGATCAGAGCGTCGCATCAAAAGTTCCTTCGGTTTGCCCTGCCTTGGGGGGCACTATCAGTTTCAAGCCCTGCCCTTTGGGCTGGCGACGGCCCTGCGGGTTTTCACCAAGGTCATGGTAGTGGTAGCGGCGGCGCTACGAAAGGAAGGGTTTTTGGTACACCCATACCTCGATGATTGCCTGATTCGGGCGAAGTCCCTCACCGAGAGCGAAACCGCCACAAAGAAGGTAGTGGCTTTCCTGCAGAGTCTAGGCTGGGTGGTCAATCCGCTCAAAAGTCACTTAGTTCCGACTCAGGTCCTCGAGTATTTGGGGGTACAGTTCGATACGCGAAAAGGTTCCATATTTCTGACAGAGCGCAGAGCTCAAGCTCTCCGAAGCTGGGTGCAGTCCTTCAGGGGGACGGCTGCACCGACGGCGTGGCAGTACCTTCAAGTGTTAAGGACAATGGCGGCGACATTGGAAGTGGTCCCCTGGGCCACGTTTCATATGCGGCCGTTACAGCGCGCCTTACTTTGCTGTTGGTCCAACCAGTCTGATTCGTTGCGCAAACAGCTCTCTTGTCCTCTGCGGGTCCGGCAAGCGTTGCGGTGGTGGCTGAAGCCTGCGTCCTTACGAGCGGGGGTGCCCTTGGAGCAACCGGCATGGCTCTCCCTCTTGACGGATGCAAGTCTCACGGGATGGGGAGCACATTGCGAAGGACTCTTTGCGCAGGGTCAGTGGATGATGGAGAGGGCCTGGTCAATGAACCGTCTAGAACTGAGGGCTGTGTTTCAGGCACTGCAGAGTTTCGTGGGGCAGGTGAAGGGCTGGGCGATTCGAGTGTTCTTCTACAATGTCACGACCGTAGCATACATAAATCGACAGGGTAGTACAGGGAGCGCGGTCATGGAGGAGGAGGCCGAGAGGCTGTTCTCCTGGATAGAACCTCGCCTACAAGCCATCTCGGCAGCTCACATTGCCGGAAAAGACAACATGACGGCAGACTTTCTCAGCAGAGTTCGGGTGGATGCAGGGGAATGGGAATTGCATCCCGACGTTTTTGCGCAGTTGGTCCTCTGGTGGGAAACTCCGATCGTGGATCTGATGGCCACCCTTCAGTCGGGAAAAGCCAGTCGCTTCTTGAGCAGGCGCCGGGAACCCATGTCGGAGGGGATTGACGCCTTGATACAGCCGTGACCGATGACGGGTCTTCTCTGTGTTCCCGCCGTGGGCTCTCATCGGACGAGTAATTTAACAGATCGAGGTGCATGGGGAAGGGTGCTTCTGGTAGCACCGGACTGGCCCAGGCGTCCATGGTACGCCGACCTGATAAGGTTACTAGACGGAGCTCCATGGCGGCTGCCGTTGTCGCTGGATCTTCTGTTGCAGAGTCCCCTTCGGATGCCAGAGGTGGCTCGCTTCTCGCTTATGGTTAGGCCATTGAAAGGGCTGGGCTAAAAAAGAAAGGCTATTCCAGGTCGGTCGTAGCAACCCTGCTTCAGGTCCGAAAGCGTTCGACTTTGCTGGCCTATGTTCGCATCTAGAGGATATTTGAGGATTGGTGTTCAAGGCATCAGGTCCGTGCCTCCACGGCTTTGGTGCCATTGGTGTTGAGTTTTTTACAAGATGGCTTAGAAAAGGGTCTTGCGGCCAGTTCTCTGAGAGTGCAGTTAGCGGCCTTGGCTTGCTATAGAGGTAAAATTCAGGGTAGGTCGCTTGGTGCTCATGGCGATGTTGTACGTTTTCTTAAAGTGGTCGCCAAGTTACGTCTGGCGCGTCGAGTTTACATCCCGCCATGGGATCTCAACCTGGTCTTACGAGCGTTAGGTAAGGCTCCGTTTGAGCCCTTAAGCAAAGTGTCCGTCAGAGATTTGACGCTTAAGGTAGTCTTTCTGGTGGCTATTTGTTAGGCTAGACGCATCTCAGAGTTGCAAGCGTTATCCTTTCTGTGTTTTTTCAGGGAAAAAGTGGTTCTTTGCCCAGTACCTTCTTTCTTATCGAAAGTGTCTTCATGTGAACCAGACGGTGACTCTCCCAGTCTTCCAAGTTGAGGGCGGACAAGTTTCGGATCGTGGCTTGAGTCGCCTGGATGTTAAGAGTATTACTTCGGTACCTGTCTTTTTCCGAGACCTTTCGCAAGTCCGATTGGCTGTTTGTGGTGTTCGGAGGTCCTAGGAAAGGAGAGGCGGCGGCGAAGGCTTCCATCTCCAGGTGGACTAAAGAGGCCATTGTCTCGGCTTATATGTTGCAGGGACGTCCGGCTCCTGTGGGTTTGAGAGTGCATTCTACTAGGGCTCAGGCGGCTTTCTGGGCGGAGCACAGCCTGGGTTCCGCCGTTGGAGATTTGTAGAGTGGTGACTTGGTCGTCGTTGCATACTTTTAGTAGGCACTACCGTCTGGATGTCCTAGCGGCGAAGGATGCCTGTTTCAGGTCGGCGGTTTTGCGTGCCGGCTGGCAGGGTCCCTCACGTTAGAACTGCTCTGTTACATCCCAGAGGTGGAGGACTAAACTAGAGGAACGAAAAGGAAATAGAAATTACATTTACCTGGTAATTGTAGTTCCTTGAGTGATGACAGTTTAGTCCTCATTCCTGCCCTCGGTTTCTATGATCAGCTTGGCACGTGTTCAAAATAGAGCGGCGAATTTGCAGGTGAGTGCTCTTTTGTAAGGTTTAAGTCCGTTTTCAAGGTTTCCCTTTCCTCTTTCCTCTTCTGTCTGTCTGTGTTCCCTGGCTCGGCAGGAGGGAAGAACGTTCACAGGGGAAGCCTCAGTGTTGTTTTTAGGAACCGGTTGTGTCCGGTTCAGGATTGTCGTTTAAAATAAATAAATAATGATAATAATTGAAAAGGAACCTGTTAGTTACTTATGTATTGTTGAGTCTGCTTTGTCAATAGTTCACTGGGGGATGATGGGGAATACCAGCACTCTACATCCAGAGAGGAGAAGATTTGATTGGTCCAGTCTCCAAGCTGCAGGAGGAGGTGCACTACCCAGAGGTGGAGGACTAAACTGTCGTCACTCAAGGAACTACAATTACCAGGTAAATGTAATTTCTGTGTCCTGACCACTCCATCTCGGAGTGTGTGGCCTGTGGGATGATGTCGAAGAGGGGTCAGCAGAACCGAGCTGCTAAGCTTAGCACGCTTTTTCCCTCCGATAAGCATCTGTGGCATCAATGTCTTCTAGGGCTTCGTCTTCCTCCCATGGATCTCAGGTAACGAAACATAAATCTGGCTGGTCCTCAAAGGGTAGATCTTCCAAGCATCGAGATGCCCCTGGCGTTGCCCTTGAGGGACTTGTACCGGCAAAATTGCCCTGGTGGGAGGCTTCGGCTTCCAAAGCATTATCGGGGCTCAAGGATGTTCTTGAGGCCTCAACCTCGGCAGAACTACTGGTGCCATGCGCTGGGGTACCGGCCGCTTTGTCCGGTACCGACACCCAGGCATCGGCAGCGTCAATTGACCAGAGATTCCTGGCTATTGAGCACAGTCTGGCGGCTCTCCTTGCGGCATCGGTGCCTTCGGGACCACTTCAGATGGTTCAACTGGTATCGACACCGGCTCCGGCACCGATACCGGTACCGACAGCATCGACATCGGCGAGTATGCTACCAACACCGAGTCATGCTATTTCCTCCAGTATCGAGAGGCCGGTATTGGACCCCTTCGGTACCGACTTCTATTGGTACCGGTATCGTGCTTTACAAAAGCACTCGGACAGAAGATATTTTGAATCCTCCGAGGACTCTGACAGCTCTGTCTGCTGGAGTACTTCTCTCTGAGGAGCCACCTTCTCCTAAGCGTAGGATGTCTCCTCCAGAGAATATATCCTTTCAGGATTTCATCAGAGAGGTGGCTAGGGTTCTTTCCATCACAGTGGCTCGGGTTCTTTCCATCACAGTGGCTCCTGAAACAGAGCCCAGAGCACAGGAGTTGGAGATTTTACAATATCCTAAAGCTCCCAAGGAAGCAGCTACTTTGCCTGTTCATGAGATCTTGCATGATCTCATGTTAAGAATGTGGGAAACACCTCTTACCACCTCTCCCCATTCCCGTAGGCTGGATACCATGTATCGAGTACCTCCTTGACCTGGATTTCAAAAAACTCAGTTGCCACCCCACTCCATAGTGGTGGAGTCAGCTATGAGAAGGATCAAGAGTGCAAAGAGACATGCATCTAATCCTCCAGGACATGAATGTAGGACTCTTGATGCCTTTGTGCGTCGAACAGACTAGAAGGACAGACTAGATAGGCCTTGTGGTCTTTTTCTGTCATCATGTTTCTATGTTTCTATGAACATTCCAGGCCTCTATGCTTTCTGCCAGGATTAGTTCCTACATCTTATACGTGGGAATGTTCCTTAAGGAGGTTACAGGAGATCTCGAGCTTATGAGCCCTCTCCTTCCTGATGATAAGAGGCAGGATTATCTTACACTTGTCAAACATGCCCAGGATGTTTCCAAGTTTGTTAATCGTGCAGCTTTTGACTGCTTTGAGTGCATAAGCAGAACCTCTGCCATTGCCATAGGTGCTCGTAGGATTGCCTGGCTCCAGGCATCTGACTTAGAACTCTGGCTACAGGACAAACTGGGGAATATCCCTTGCACAGGTGAACATCTTTGGCAAGAATTGGCAAGAGAAAGCTAATGAGTTTGATGCTGATAACAGCACTTTGGATAGACTATCCAAGGCTACAGCTGATCTCCAGGAACAAGCAGGAATGTAGTCATCACATATGGGTATCGTCAGTACCGACGGAGCCTGCGCGGGAACGCTCCCCAGTGTCCAATTAGGAAGCTTTTGGGAGCATCCCACAGTGCCTGCGTGCTGCCTTCCCGCCTTTCCCAACTGCCTCTCTCCAGTTCTTCGTTTTCTGCGGAGCCAGCAGGTCGTGTTCCTGTCACCGCAGAAAATGTTTTTTTTTTTTTTGTGGTCGCGTCTGCCTTCCTCGACGTTTTACCGTACCGCAGTTTTTTCTTTCTTTCATTCTTTTGTTAAAAAAAAAAAAATCGTAGTACTTTTTCATTTCTTTTCAGGTGCACGCGCCATTTTGGGCCTTAGGCCCAGGATTTTTTCCATAATGGAGAACCCCTCCTCGGGTTTTAAAAAGTGCACCAAGTGTGGCGGTACCATCTCTGTCACCGACACCCATGAGTGGTGTCCGAAATGTTTAGGTCCTGACCATTCCATCTCGGAATGTATGGCCTATGCCATGATGTCAGAGAGGTAGACAGAACCGAGCTGTTAAGCTCAGTACCCTGTTTCCCTCTGATGCAGCTTCGGTGGCATCGACGTCTTCCAGGGCTTCGTCTTCCTCCCGTGGATCTCAGGTAACTAAACATAAGTCTAGCCGGTCCTCAAAGGGTAGATCTCCTAAGCATCGAGATGCCTCTGGCATTGCCCTTGAGGATTCTGCCCGGGCAAAATTGCCCCGGCGGGCGGCTTCGGCTTCCAAAGCATTATCGGGGCTCCAGGATGTTCTCGAGGCCTCGACCTCCGCAGAACTACTGGTGCCATGCTCTGGGGTACCGGTGATTTTCTCCGGTACAGACATCCAGGTATCGGCAGCGTCGATAGACCAGAGTCCTGGCTATTGAGCGCAGTCTGGCGGCTCTCCTTGCGGCATCGACGCCCTCGGAACCGTGACAGACAATCCAACCGGTACTGGCACCGGTATCAGTACCGGTACTGATAGCATCGACATCGGTGTCTGCATTGCCGATACCCAGTCATACGATGCCTTCCGGTGCCGATACTCCGGTACTGATTACTCCCGGTACCGACTTTGGTCGGTATGGGTATCGGGCTCTTCAAGAGCATCCGGACAGACGGTACTTCGAGTCCTCAGAAGAATCTGAGGATTCTGATAGTTCTGTCGATGCAGGAATGCTTCTCCCAGAGGAGCCCTCCTCCCCTAAGCGTGGGATGTCGGCTCCAGAGGATATTTCCTTTCAGGATTTTATCAGGGAGGTGGCTCGGGGTCTGTCCATTACTGTTGCCCCTGAAACAGAGCCCAGAGCAAAGGAGTTGGAAATTTTACAATATCCCAAAACTCCTAAGGAGGCAGCTACCTTGCCCATTCATGAGATTTTGCATGATCTCATGTTAAGAATGCGGAAGACACCTCTTACCACCTCTCCTCATTCTCGTAGACTGGATACTCTGTATCGAGTCCCTCCTTGTCCTGGTTTCCAAAAAACTCAGCTTCCTCACCATTCTATTGTAGTGGAATCAGCTGTGAGAAGGATCAGGAGTGCAAAGAGTCATGCCTGTAATCCTCCAGGACGTGAGTGCAGAACCCTGGATGCTTTTGGACGTCGTGTCTTCCAAGCTTCCATGCTTTCTGCTAGGATCAGTTCCTATAGTCTATACATGGGAATGTTCCTGAAGGAGGTCACAGGTGATTTAGAGGCTTTGAGTCCTATTCTTCCTGAGGATAGAAGACAGGATTTTCTCACATTGGTCAAACATGCCCAAGATGTTTCCAAATTTGTCAACCGTGCAGCTTTTGACTGCTTTGAGTGCATAAGCAGAACTTCTGCCATTGCCATAGCTGCACGTAGAATTGCTTGGCTCCAGGTATCTGATCTGGAGCTCTGGGTACAAGATAAATTGGGAAATATCCCTTGTACTGGTGAGAACCTGTTTGGTAGAGATTGGCAGGAAAGGGCCAGTGAGTTGGATGCTGACAACTCCACCTTGGATAGATTATCCAAGTCCAAAGCTGATCCTGCTAGAAAGAAACCTTTCAAGAAACCATTCTTTTCTAAGAAGAAAATATATTATCCTGCTTATGCTCAACAGGGACATTCTGCAGGTCAGCTTGTCAGGAAAGGTCAGCAACCACCCAAACAGAAGAAAGCAAAGACTGCTAAGCCTCAGCCGTCCCAGCAGTCTCAGCCTCCACAAGGCCTTTGACTTTCAGCTAGAGAACTTAGCCTTCCTGGCTCTCATGGGAACAGAGCCTTCCACCATTCCAGGAAGGTTATGTCACTTTTCCCCCAGATGGGGGCAGATAACAGCAGAGCATTGGACACTCCATCATAAAGGAGTGTTACAAGCTTCATTTTTCGAGCATGCCCCCTCCCACAATAAGGCAGTTCAATTCTCCGACCTCCATCATCAATCTGTTAGGTCAGGAAGTCAATATGCTTCTTGCCCAAGGGGCAATAGAAGTACCCATCCATCAGCAGGGTGTACAGGGTTTTATTCCCCCTATTTCCTTATCCCAAAGAAAACAGGGGGATACAGACCTATCTTGAACCTCAGAGAATTGAACAAATTCCTTGTCAAAGAGAAATTCAAGAGGATTTCTCTCGGAACTCTGCTGCCATACCTTCAGAGTCAGGATTGGCTTTTTTCTCTAGATCTCAAGGATGTGTACACCCATGTTCTCATCCATCCAACTCACAAAGTTCCTTCGGTTCCTTTTTCAAGGAAAGCACTACCATTACAGTGTGCTTCCTTTTGGCCTGGCCTCAGCACCAAGGGTGTTCACGAAATGCATGGCTGTAGTAGCAGCATTTCTCCGCACTCTAGGGATATTCGTCTTCCCCTACTTAGATGACTGGCTCATTCGAGCCCCGACAGAGTCAGAGGCCAGGACTTTTTTATCCTGCACAATGCGTATCCTTCAGTATTTGGGTCTGGTCATAAACATCCCAAAATCCATTCTAACCCCCACTCAGTCTTTAGCGTTCATAGGAGCTTTGGATACCAGAAAGGCACGGGCCTATCTCCCCCAGGACCGCTGCCTTCGCATGGTGCAGTTAGCTTCTCGATCAGTGCTAAAGCCTCATCTCACTGCCCGAGAAATGCTACAACTACTAGGCCACATGGCATCTACTATGCATGTGGTTCCCTATGCTCGCCTCCATATGAGGGCAGCTCAGTGGACTTATCCATCCAATGGACCCAGGCATCAGGAGGCCTGTCAGACAAAATAGCAAACACAAGTCGCCTTATTTTGTCCCTTCAGTGGTGGAAGTCCACTCAAAACCTGTTGCCGGGGTCCCCTTTCCAAGAACACTTACCCCAAGCAACTCTCACAACAGATGCTTCTCCAATGGGTTGGGGAGCTCATCTGCAATACCTTTTCCACCCAGGGCACCTGGTCTCCACAGGAGACTGCTCTGAGCTCCAAGAGACTGATTTGTAGATTAATCTTCCTTGCTCTTCGAGTGTTCCAGACCCTGCTCATCTACAAGACAGTCCTCATTCATACAGACAATCAAGTAGCCATGTTCTACGTGAACAAGCAGGGGGGAAACGGGTTCTCTGTCGCTTTCCAACGAAGCTTTGTGACTATGGGCCCTCGCCAGAGAGCCTCAGATTCATCTCCTGGCAGTGTATCTTCCAGGCATACAAAACTCTTAGACTCATTCGAGTTCTGCTTACACGCGAGTGGTCTCTGCATGCAGACCTGGTGGCCAAGATTTTTCAAATTTGGGGAACCCCGGACATAGACCTCTTTGCAAGTCCGTGGAATGACAAACTTCCCCGGTTCTGTTCCAGAATTCCGGCTCAGGGGGCTCAGGCCAGGGATGCTTTCCTCCTTTACTGGGGTCAAGACTTCTTGTATGCCTTTCCACCCATTCCCCTAATTCCCAAAACCCTGTTCAAGCTTCAGAGAGACAGAGGCCATATGATTCTCATAGCTCCACATTGGCCACCGCAAGTGTGGTACCCTTTGCTTCTACATCTCTCTCAAGCTCCTTCCCTGGAGTTAGGTTCTGCTCCAGATCTCCTATCCCAGGAGGACAGAATGTTATGGCATCCCAATCCCCAGTCTCTGCGTCTCAGGGCTTGATTGCTGAAGGCCTAGATCTCCATGATCTTAATCTCCCTCAGCAAGTAAAAGATATTCTTTTTGCTTCCAGAAAACCTTCCACGAGATGCTCTTATGCTTTCAAGTGGAAAAGGTTTACCATATGGTGTTGGCAGAAGGGTCTTCACCCCAATCATTACTGGAGTATCTCCTGCATTTATTTAATGCAGAACTTAAGACTAACTCAGTAAGAGTCCATTTAAGTGCTGTTTCAGCTTCTTGAAAGCCTTTAAATGGACAACCTATTTCCTCTCATTCTCTCATAGCGAGATTTATGAGGGGCCACCTTCTAACTAAGCCTCCCATTAGGCCACCTCCAGTGGCATGGGACTTGAATCTGGTTCTTGGGCAGCTCATGAAGCCGCCTTTTGAACCTTTAGCTACTACCTCTTTGAAATTCCTTTCCTGGAAAGTTATCTTTCTCATTGCAATCACATCAGCACGTCGCATCAGTGAATTGCAAGCATTAGTTGCTGATCCTCCTTACATGAGATTCCATCATGATAAGGTAGTCCTTAGGACTCATCCACACTTTATGCCAAAGGTGGTCTCACCTTTTCATTTAAACCAGGCGGTTTACCTGCCTGTATTTTTTCCAAGGCCTCATGCTTCAAATGCCGAAAGGAATCTTCATACTTTGGACTGTAAAAGAGCACTTGCCTTTTACTTAGAGGACACAGCAACATAGAAAGTCCTCCCAACTCTTTGTTGCTTTCGATCCTTCTCATTTGGGACTTTCAGTCTCCAAGAGAACATTGTCCAACTGGATTGCACAGTGTATTTCCTTTGTCTATCAGAGTAAGAACCTTTCTCTGGAAGGCCATGTCACGGCTCACAACGTGAGAGCCATGGCAGCCTCAATGGCTCATCTTCACTGTGTCTATCGACGACATCTGCCGAGCAGCTACTTGGGCTTCGGTTCATACCTTCACAGCCCATTACTGCTTGGACAAGGACTCCTGCCGGGATGCCTTGCTTGGTCAGGCTGTTCAACACCTGTTCCTATCTCCAGTCTAGTCCCGGACCTCTGGGTTGTCAGTCTTAATCAGCAGCTTGGAGACTGAGGAACCACCTTCTTTTGTGATGTCACCAGTATATCCTCCCGGTAGCCAATTCCACCTGCCAGTTACCTCAGTCTCCAAGCAGCTGAAGAGACAGTGAGCCTGGGAGGTCCGGGCTCACAGGAGGAACAATTAAGTCAGATTTAGTGTTAGAGAGATTTGGTTGTTTAAAAAAAAAAAAAAAAAAAGGAAGCAAAGTTTAGGAATTAAGCTGGTTTAGATAGCAGATAATTTAAGGAGCTATACCTTTAAGCGGGGCTCAAGGCTCTCCCCCCGCCTGTGGAGTCCTGCCTGCTCACGGTGGTTGGAGTTTTCTCATTTACCGGAGTAGAGGTGCACGGCAGTGCAGGTAGCTGTTAGCCCGTTGCTAGCTGGGCTGCTACATCCGACTCCGGCCGGCGTGACACAGAGGTGCTGCCTGTCAATGCGCCGTGGCTGAGAACTCCCCGTTAACCCCCCCCTCCTCCGTGGGGATGCTGGCAGGAGATGGTGTAGACTCTCGGAGCCTCAGCAAGTGGTGATTTGCGGGGCAGGAGGTTTCGTCAGGAGGTAAGTGGTTCAGTACTTGCTTTCCTCTGCTCGGCCTATTTTGGGCGCGAAGGCCTCAGTGGTCCTAGCCGCATGTTGCCGATGCGGGCGCTTTCGCGGCAGTCCTGGCCTAGCTTTTAGGACTCGGAGTCTCTTGTTTGGTTGCTTCCTCGTTTCTTTTTAGGGGATTTCGGCTTGCTTGCAGTCTCGGGATTCTCTTTTCTTGTTTTTTTTTCAGTGCTGGGGTGTCATCGCGGTGGTTTTGAACCCCGGGGTCCGGTTTTGGCGGAAAACGGTTACTTTTCATTGAAATGCCCGCTAGGCCCCAGTGCTTCGTGTGTGGAGCTAAAAGAGGGTCGGCAGCTGAATCGGGGGTCTGTAGGAGCTGTTCTAAGGAAGCTGCTACTATGGACAGTATTCCTCGAGCCGCGGAGGAGCGCCCTGAAGCAGACGCAGGGCATTCTACAGAACAAGCAGGCACTTCGGCCCTGGGGGAACCGGTGCCAGGTCCCTCCTCCGCACCGGATTTTTCCCCTCCCCTGGTGCCATGGCAAAAGGGTCTTGAGTCCATTTTTTCTCAGAATTTTGTCGTGCTTCTGCAGAAGGCTATGGGGGGCTTATCCCGTGGACAATCTCAGGATGAGTGCACGGTTCTCGGGGGTAAGAGGTCCGCCATATCTCAGGTGGCGGAAAATTTCTAGCTTGAGGCTAAGAGGCCGCGTTTAGAGGAGGATCTTAAGATCTCTTCTGTTGCTTCAGAGGCGCAACTGTCTGATGAGGAAGGCCGTAGCCTTGATATGGATGAGGAGTTAGAGGAAGGCGAGCTCCCGGAAAAGGAGGACCAAGCCAGGGTAGTTCGAGTCTTTCGTAGGGAGGAGTTGCCCGCTTTCATTGGGGAGACGCTGAAAGCTTTGAACATGCCTGTCCCGGGATCGGGGGCGGATGAGACCTTGGAAGACCCATTATTGCAGGTGTTTCGGAAGAATCAGAGGGCGTTCCCGGTGCATAGGGTTTTTCAGGAATTGATTCAGGAAGAGTGGAATGTGCCAGAGGCACCCCTTAGAGGTTCTAGAGTTATGAGCCACCTCTATCCGCTCGTGGAGCAGGATAGAGAGGTGTTTAAAGCTCCCAAAGTTGATGCTGCGGTAGCGGCAGTTACCAAAAAGGCCACAATCCCAGTAGAAGGTAGCGCGGCCCTCAAGGATCCCCAGGACAGAAAGCTGGACGTCTTGCTAAGACAGATTTTTGATGTGAATGCTGTGTCGCTTCAGGCAGCTATCTGTGGCGCCTGGGTGGCCAGGGCCTGCCTTCGCTGGGCGCAAAAGGTACCAGGAGGGCAGGAGAGTGACAGTGCCGAAGAGGCATCTCGGCTGGAGTCTGGGGCGGCCTACCTGGCAGATATTCATTATCTGATGCGAACGCTGTCGAAGAGCATGGCTTCTGCGGTTGCAGCGAGGCGGTACTTGTGGCTTCGCAATTGGGCGGCCGATAGTTCGTCTAAGTCCAGGTTGGGCAAGCTCCCCTTTAAAGGAAGGCTTTTGTTTGGCGAGGATTTAGAGAAACTGGTCAAGGACCTAGGGGAATCGAAAGGTGGTAGGTTGCCGGAGGACAAGCCCAAGCTTGGCAGGGCGGCTCCCGTGGGCAGAGGGCAGCAGAGGGAGTTTCGTCGCTTTCGTTCGCAAAGATTTAGTCCTACCCAGAGAGGCAGGTTTTTCAGCAGGACTCAGACATTTCGAGGGTTTCGAGGTTGCAGGAAGAGGTTTCGGGGCCTCCTCCGCCTCCTCCCTTGCCAATACTAGGAAAACACAATGAAGTGTTGGGGGCCCAGGCGTCTCTAGTTCCTGTAGGAGGGCGCCTGCAGAAGTTTTTCGACGCCTGGGTCCGGGTGACCTCAGATCAGTGGGTACTGGAGGTCATTCGAGAAGGGTACGCATTGGAGCTGCGGGCTCCGGTGCGGGAGTCCTTCGTGCAGTTCCCCTGCAAGTCACCAAAGAAGTACGTGGCGGTGCGGGGGACCGTACAAAGGCTCCTGGACCTCGAGGCGCTAGTGCCGGTGCCGGCAGACCAACTCGGCTGCGGTCGGGTTCTCCATTTATTTCGTGGTTCCCAAAAAGGATGGAGGGGTTCGGCCAATTTTAGATCTCAAGGGGGTGAATCGCTGTCTTCGGATTTCACATTTCCACATGGAGACCCTCCGCTCGGTCATAGTGGCGGTTTGGGCGGGGGAGTTTCTTACCTCTCTAGACTTATCGGAGGCCTATCTACACATTCCCATTCGGCCGGACCATCAAAAGTACCTCCGGTTTGCGGTTCCTTTCGGCCAGTTTCAGTTCCGGGCGTTACCGTTTGGGCTAGCAACGGCTCCTCACACGTTCACCAAGATCATGGTTATGGTCGCAGCGGCGCTGCGGAAGGAAGGAGTTCTAGTGCACCCCTACCTAGACGATTGGCTGATTCGGGCGAAGTCGAGAGAGGAGAGTGCAGGCGACGGCGAGAGTGGTCGCCTTTTTGGAGAGCCTAGGTTGGATAGTCAATATGTCCAAGAGCCATTTGAGTCCTTCTCAATGCCTGGAGTACCTGGGGGCCAGGTTCGACACCAAGAAGGGTCGAGTATTTCTCCCTCGCCTACGGGCGCAGGGATTGCGCACCCTGGTCCGCCGCTTCTTGCGTATGACGGCCCCCACAGCATGGCAATACCTTCAGTTGTTGGGAACCATGGCATCGACGATAGAGTTGGTGCCCTGGGCGAGAGCGCACATGAGGCCATTGCAGAGGGCATTGCTCCGGCAGTGGTCGCATCAGCGGGACCCGTGGTCTCGGAGGCTCCCTTATACTCTGGAAATGCGATAGGCCCTGCGTTGGTCACTGCTTCCCGAGTCCTTGCGGAAGGGGTCGCCGCTAGAAGCTCCAGATTGGGTTCGGTGATGACGGACGCGAGCCTCTGGGGTTGGGGAGCCCACTTTCAAGGCCAGTTTGCCCAGGGACAGTGGAGTTCGATAGAGAGCTCCTGGTCGATCAACAGGTTGGAACTGCGGGCAGTGTCCTTGGCCCTGTGGAATTTTCAGGTCTCTCTCGCCGGACGAGCGGTTCGGGTATTCTCCGACAATGCGACGGCGGTGGCTTACGTCAACCGACAAGGAGGAACCAATAGCGTAGCCCTGGAGGTCGAGGCCGACGACTTGTGTGGTTGGGCCGAGGAGAATCTCCTCGCTCTGTCGGCAGCGCATGTTGCAGGAGTGGACAACGTGGAGGCGGATTTCCTCAGTCGAGTGAAGGTCGATCCCGGAGAGTGGGTCCTAAACCCGGAGATCTTTCACATGATTGTTCGTCGCTGGGGCACTCCGGTTTTGGACCTCATGGCAACGTTCCAGTCGGCAAAAGTCAGTCGGTTTTACAGCCGGAGAAGGGAAAGAATGTCCGAGGGTCTGGATGCTCTCATTCAACATTGGCCGGAAGGTCAACTACTGTACATTTTTCCGCCGTGGGCCCTGATAGGCAGGGTGATGCAGCGGATAGAAAGGTACAGAGAACAAGTCATTCTGATAGCGCCGGACTGGCCGCGGCGGCCTTGGTACGCGGACTTGATGAGGCTCCTTGTGGCAACGCCCTGGCGTCTTCCGGCCAGGGCGGACCTGTTGTCTCAAGGGCCCCTATCAATGCCGCACGTGGATCGCTTCTCGCTTACGGCTTGGCTATTGAAAGGGCTAGGCTAGCGGCTAGAGGCTATTCCTTGTCGGTAATCTCGACCTTGTTGAGGGCTCGGAGGAGATCGACGTCCTTGGCGTATGTTCGGGTCTGGAGAGTGTTCGAAGGCTGGTGTAGTGGCAGGGCGGTTGAGGCCCTGAGGGCGACCGTCTCACAGATTTTGGAATTTCTGCAGGATGGGTTCGTCAAAGGTTTGGCGCCCGCGTCGCTCAGGGTGCAAGTCGCGGCTCTGGCGTGTTACAGGGGTAAATTGGGGGTCCGGTCACTTGGGGAGCACTTGGACATCAAACGCTTCCTGAGGGCAGTGGCGCTGTTGCGGCCCCCGGTTAGGCAGACCATTCCTAAGTGGCACCTGCCGTTCGTGCTGGATGCTTTGGAGCGGAGCCCTTTTGAACCGTTGTCTCGGGCGTCGTTGAAGGATCTCATGTTAAAAGTCGTATTCTTGGTGGCGATCTGTTCTGCACGGCGAGTGTCGGAGTTACAGGCCTTGTCCTGTAAGGAGCCCTATCTATCATTCTTTGAGTCCAGGGTGGTCCTTCGACCGGTGCCAGCGCTTTTGCCCAAGGTCGCGTCGGTATTTCATCTGAATCAGGAGATTTTGTTACCAGTGTTCAGAAAAGGTCCGGGAGGCTCGGACCCGCATAGGTTGCACACCCTGGATGTTCGGCGGGCATTGAAGAAGTACCTGCGCCGGACGTCGGAGTTTCGCAGGTCTGACAGACTTTTTGTTCTCTTTGCGGGGGCAAGGAAAGGGGAATCAGCGTCTAAGGCTTCTATTGCCCGTTGGATCAAAGAGGCTATAGCGTCGGCGTACGTGTTAAAGGGGAAACCGGTACCCGAGGGGCTTCGGGCTCTCTACTAGGGCGCAGGCGGCGTCCTGGGCTGAAACTAGGTTGGTTCCGCCGCTAGAAATCTGCAAAGCGGCGACCTGGTCGACCTTGAATTCTTTTGTCAAGCATTACAGGCTGGACGTCCAGGCACAACAGGATGCTTGTTTTGGGGCGGCTGTTCTTCAGGCTGGTAAGGAAATACCCCCCGTTGATTACTGCTCTGGTACATACCCAGAGGTCCGGGACTAGACTGGAGATACAATCAGGAAGGTTAAATTAGACTTACCTGCTAATTGTTGTTCCTGGAGTAGATACAGTCTAGTCCCGGTGCCCTTCCCGGTGTAGTTCGATGCAGGTTACAGCCTGAAGTTTGCCTGCGACAGCTCTGGGACCCTTACAGGTAAGGGGAGTTGTTTGTGGGGGTCTACCAGTCCCGGGTGGGCAGGTCGGTGTCTTTTCGGGAGGTCCTCCAAACAGGTGAGGGGAGGGCCTCAGCGGGGTTTAAAGGTTCAGCATAGCGTTTTTGGTGGGGGTGGAGTTTCCCGTCACGGTTTTCAGTAGTTAAGTTGAGTATAGGATTCAGTTGTTCATGTTTTTCATGCTTACTTGTTGCTCCGGTGAGTCTGCTTTGTCAATAGGGTACTGGCAGGTGGAATTGGCTACCGGGAGGATATACTGGTGACATCACAAAAGAAGGTGGTTCCTCAGTCTCCAAGCTGCTGATTAAGATTGACAACCCAGAGGTCCGGGACTAGACTGTATCTACTCCAGGAACAACAATTAGCAGGTAAGTCTAATTTAACCTTCCATATTTAATCAACTCCTAACCACCATCCCTGGTAGGATGCCAGAGATCCATGGGGGGACGTGGAGCCCTTTCAGAAGGGCACACAACTTCTGGGGTCTTCTCCCTGGCATCTGCAGCTAGGGAGTCCCCATATGTGAAGACTACAATCTCCAGGAACAAGCAGGAATGTAGTCCTCACATATGGGTATCGTCGGTACCGACGGAGCCTGCGCGGGAACGCTCTCCAGCGTCTAATAGGAACGCAGTTGGGAGCATCCCTCATCACATGCGTGCTGGCTTCCTGCCTTTCCAACTGTCCCTCTTCAGTTCTTTGTTTTCCGCGGAGCCTACATTACCTATTCCCTGTCACCGCAGAAAGTGCTGTCTTTAAATTTCTTTTCTTGTGGTCGTGCTTGCCTACCGCACGCCGCCTACCTGTACAGACCGTTCTTTTCTTTTCTTAAAAAAAACCAAACAAACTTGGGCTTAGACTGTTTCTTTTCAGAAACTTTTTCTCTTGGTGCTAGGTGCCATTTTGGGCACTAGGCCCCATATTCCTAATTCATGGAAAAGCCAACTAGTGGTTTTAAAAAATGTACTAAGTGTGGCGGTACCATTTCCGTCACTGACACCCATGATTGCTGTCTGAAATGTTTAGGACCTGAATATTCTCCAACTGAATGTCTCTCCTGCATGGGGATGACTAAAAGAGGAAGACAGAACTGGGCTGCAAAGCTCTGTACCCTCTCTTCTTCAGATTCCAGGTCCATTGCATCAGTATCATCAAGGGCCTTTTCCTCCCATGGATCTCAGGTAACTAAACATAAAAGCCGGTCCTCAAAGGTTAGCTCTCCTGCTAAGCATCGAGAGGCCATTGGCATTGTCCTTGAGGGAACCACACCGGCAAAGCAGCCCCGGCGGGAGGCTTCGGCTTCCAAAGCATCGATGGGGCTTCAGGATGTTCTTGAGGCCTCAACCTCGCAAGAACTACCTGTGCCATGCTCAGGGGTTCCGGCCGTCCTTACCGGTACTGCCACACAGGCATCTGCAGCGTCAATAGACCAGAGGTTCCTCGCTATTGAGCGCAGCATCGCAGCTCTCCTTTCAGCTGTGGTACCGGTGGTCCAGCGGGCATCGGTACCGACATCAACACAAATGCCGGTACCAGCACCAGTACACACACTGGTACAGACCCCGATACTTGTACCGACGGTACTGGCCCCGGTGGGAACTCTTCCCATGCCATCTTTTGCTGGAATTGACAAATCTGTACCGGCTCAGTTCGGACCGATTTCGATCGGTACCAGGATCGTGCTTTGCAAGAGCATCGGGGTCAGGAATACTTCGATTCCTCCGATTCCGAAGACTTTGACAATTCTGCTGGCACTAAAGGGTTTCTGCTAGAAGACCCCTCTTCTCCCCAACGCAGAATGTCATTTTCAGAGGACATATCATTTCAGGATTTCATCCGTGATATGGCCAAAGGTCTTTCAATCACAGTAGCTCCTGAAGATGAGCCCAGAGCAAAGGAATTGGAAATTCTCCAGTATCCTAAAGCTCTCAAGGAGGCAGCCACTCTGCCTATCCATGAAATTCTGCATAGCTTGATGCTCAGAATGTGGGAGACACCTCTGACTACTTCTCCTCACTCTAGGAGAGTGGATACTGTGTATCGAGTTCCGCCATGTCTTGGATTTCAGAAATCTCAGCTGCCACACCATTCAATGGTAGTGGAATCAGCCATGCCTAGGGTGAAAAGTGCAGAGAGGCATTCATCCAATCCTCTAGGTCGAGAATGCAGGATTCTGGATGCTTTTGGGTGCAGAACTTTTCAAGCTTCCATGCTTTCAGCTAGGATCAGTTCATACGTCCTATATATGGGAATGTTCCTCAAGGAAGTCACAGGAGAGACTTGGAACTTGTGAGCCAATTTCTCCCAGATGACAAGAGGCAAGATTTTCTTGCTCTAGTTAAGCATGCTCAAGATGTCTCCAAGTTTGTTAATCGTGCAGCCTTTGACTGCTTTGAATGCATCAGCAGAACCTCTGCTATTGCCATTGGCGCACGACAAATTGCCTGGCTACAGGTATCAGACTTGGAGACTTGAGTACAGGACAAGTTAGGCAACATTCCTTGCACGGGGGAGAATCTCTTTGGCAAGAACTGGCAGGAAAAGGCTAATGAGTTAGATGCTGACAATTCTACCTTAGATAGATTGTCAAAGTCTACAGCCACTCCAGCCAAAAGGAAGCCTTACAAAAAACCCTCTTTTAGCAAAAAGAGGAAGTTTTATCCTTCCTATACCCAGCAGAGTCAAACTTCAGGTCAGGTTGCCCAGAAGGGACAAACTATACAGCAAAAGAAGCCAAAAGGCCTGAGAGCCCAACCAGCTCTCCAGGTTCAGCCCCCTCAAGGGCTTTGACTCCTTCCTAGAAAGCTTTGCCTCCCTGCCTCTGAGGGGTCCCCAACCCCCCAATATTCCGGGCAGGTTATGCCACTTTGTCAACAGATGGCATCAGATAACAGCAGAAGATTGGACCTTGTCTATTGTAGGAGAGGGGTACAAGCTTCATTTTCACAGCATGCCCCCTCCTACAGTTCTAAAGCAATTCAATTTACAAACCTCTGCAGACAATCTGCTAGATCACGAGGTCTCCACACTTCTTGCCCAAGGGGCAATAGAAGAAGTCCCCATTCTTCAATGGGGTGCAGGGTTCTACTACCCCTATTTTCTTATTCCAAAGAAAACAGGGGGACACAGACCCATTCTAGACCTCAGAGAATTGAATAAATATCTGTTTCGAGAGAAGTTCAAAATGATTTCTCTAGGAACTCTTCTGCCATACCTTCAAAGCCAGGATTGGCTTTGCTCTCTAGACTTGAAGGATGCATACACTCACATTCTCATCCATCCAGATCACAGGAAATTCTTAAGTTTCCTTTTCAGGGGAAAACATTTCCAGTACAGGGTACACTTCCCTTTGGTCTGGCTTCAGCACCAAGAGTATTCACGAAATGCATGGCAGTAGTAGCTGCATTTCTACGAGCCCTGGGGATGTTTGTCTTCCCCTACTTAGACAACTGGCTCATTTGAGCCCCTACAGTTGCAGAGGCCAGCACTGCACTGTTCCATACAATGCGAATCCTCCAATACTTGGGATTGGTAATAAACTTCCCAAAATCTCAACTAGTTCCTTCCCAATGCCTAGAATTCATAGGAGCCTGTCTGGATACCAGACAGGCAAGGGCTTTCCTTCCACAAGCCCGGTGTCTTCGCATAATGCAACTAGCTTCTCAAGCAGCAAGCAAATCCTCCCTCACTGCTCGGGAGCTACTGCAGTTACTGGGACATATGGCATCCACAGTTCATGTAGTCCCATATGCTCGCCTCCACATGCAAGCAGCTCAGTGGACTCTCTCCACACAGTGGACACAGGCCACGGGTCATTTGTCGGAAAAAATAATCTCTCAATGACTGATTTTGTCCCTCCAATGGTGGCAATCACTAGAAATCCTGACAGTGGGGGTCTCCAATGTTCTATGTGAACAAGCAGGGCGGAACAGGATCTCTGTCGTTATGCAACAAAGCTTTACGACTGTGGGCCCTCGCCAGAGAGCATCAAATTCACCTTCTAGTGGTATATCTTCCAGTTCTCCAGGACCAAGCAGGAAGTCAGTCCTCACTTATGGGTGACGTCGGCGCCGACGGAGCCCTCGCGGAGCAATTTTCCCCAGCTTTCAAAGAAAGCCTTTGGGAATTGCAGCGCGCATGCGCGGTCGTCTTCCCGCCCGAAGGTGCCATCTTAGCCAGTCTTCTTTTTTCCGCGGAGCCCTACAGACGTCCCCGTCTTGTCCCCGCGAAAAAGTTGATTTTCCTCTTTATTTTATACTTTTTTCTTTCGGTTCGACGCCGATCGTTTTCCCGCCCGGACTCGCGACGCCGGTCTCGAGTCCTCTTCCGTTTTTTCGGTTTTTCTGACTTAGTCAGCTTTCGTTTTCGTTTTCCCTGGCAGCCCGGTCCTTTGACCTCGCAGGGGCCCTTTTTCCCCCGATGGCTGCCAGTGGCTTTAAGCGGTGTGGTCGGTGTGACCGAAATATGTCACTAACCGACACACACGACTTTTGCCTCCGCTGCCTGGGCCCGGATCATGAGGAACTGATCTGTGGGCCCTGCAGCAAACTGTCCTCGAAGGCGTTGAGAAGTCGGCGGCATCAGCGCGAGAGAATCTTCGCTGACCCCAGCCGTACCCGGACCTCGTCGGAGGCCTCCGTGTCGAAAGGCTCCAGCTCGGACCGTCGCCGGAGCTCCTCCGACCGGGGTTCTCCCTCCGGGGACCATCGTCGGAAGGAAAAACCCGCGAGGGCGGCGTCGGTGGACGCTCCTGGCTCCGCGAGGGCCAGGTCGCATAGCCCCGACAGCCGCCCCGGGTCCTTGGAGAAGGAGCACCTCCCGAAGCGACCTCGCCTGGAGTCGGAGATGCCTGCCCGGGTAAGTCCTGTAGTCCTTCTGGACTCGCCTCCGCGACAGCCGACGTCGGGCCCGACGCCGTCGGGGCCCGAGTCGGGGGCTGCTGGGTCACCTGAGCTCGGACTCAGGTTGACGGCCTTGGAGAGCAGACTGTCTGCCTTCATGGACCAGCAGCGGGCACTGCTCGCTGGCGTCGCTGCCCCGACCGCCGGGACGTCGACGTCCAAGTCGACTCCGGAGACCGAGCCGATCCTCGAGTCGATGAGAACTCGAGTCGATCCTCGGTCGAGGTCGCCCTCGGCCTCCCGTTCGGGACCGAGGTCGCCGACGCCGACTCCCTCGGCGTCGGGGCGGCTGGCGCCGCACCCTGCCCAGGCCGACCCCACCGAGTCCTCGTCGGAGTCGGTCTGGGAGTCTGAGGAGGAAGAGTCACCTGATTCTTTCCGGACTCGGTGTGTCCCATCGGACTCTCCGGAGTCCGAGCCTCGGAAGCAGTCCCCCCCGGAGGATGCCCGGTTCTCGGACTTCGTTAGGGATATGGCCAAGGCTTTGGCCTTCCCTGCGGATCCCGAGGAGGAGCCTCGAGCCGAAGAGCTCGACGCCCTCCAGTATGACTCTCCCGCGAGGGAACACTTTACTGTGCCGGTTCCTCCTATGCTGGAACGACTACTCTTCCGCATGTGGGAGAGTCCGGCCTCCTCGCCGGTCCTGAGCAAGCGGGTCGATTCTATCTATCGAGTCCGCAAGAGCCCTGGCTTTCAAAAGGCACAGCTGCCACACCATTCCATGGTAGTGGAATCGGCCATGCATCGTCTTAAGAGCCAGAAGATGCACTCCTCGGTGCCTCCTGGAAGGGAGGCCCGTAACCTGGATGGCCTTGGCAAGAAGTGCTTCCAGGGCTCTATGCTCGCCTGTCGTGTCCAGACTTACCAGCTATACATGGGCATGTATCTCCGGGATCTGGCTAAAGAGCTAGCCGGATTCTCCGCTGGTCTCTCCGAGGAGCCCTTGCGGAGGTTCCTAGCCTTGTCCACGGGTATTCGGGAATGCTCAAAGTTCATGTCCCGAGCAGCCTATGATGGCTTTGAAGCCTCGGCTCGAGTGGCCGCAGCCGGCATCGGTGCCCGCCGACAGGCTTGGCTTCAGTCGTCCGACCTTGAGCCCTGGGTACAGGACAAGTTGGTCGATGTCCCCTGCCGAGGCGAAAACCTCTTTGGCAAGCCCATGGCGGAAAAGGCTGCACAAATTGAGACTGAGACTCTCACCAGGACCAGGCTTTCTAGGAAGACCTCCGCCCCTTCCCAGAAAAAGAAGGGCTCGGGAAAAAAGTCCTTTTACCCGAGGAAGGCAGCTGCCTACAAACAATACCCCCATTATCAGGCCCCTGCAGCTCCCCAACAGGGCCAGCAGGCCAAGGGACGGGGTAACGGGTCCCGTAGGCAGCAAGCCCCCAAGCCTGCACCACCAGCCCCTGCTCAGCAGGGTGGGGGTTTTTGACTCGCTCAGCATAGCCTCTCCCCCCCCGCTGGTTCCCCCCAGCACCGGAGGCCGGCTGGTTCACTTCGCCCACAGGTGGTCCAGCATCACCGCAGATGCCTGGGTGCTTCAGGTCGTGCGAGAGGGCTACCTTCTCCACTTCCACCAGGTCCCTCCCTCCTATTTTCCGGGAGAGCCTCCGCGCCCCCCTCTGCACAGGGAGTTGCTCCTTCAGGAGTTAGCAGGTCTTCTGCAGGAACAGGCGGTGGAACCGGTGCCACACCACCTGAGAGGTCAAGGCTTCTATTCCAGGTATTTTCTGATACCAAAGAGAACAGGGGGCCTCAGACCCATCCTGGACTTGCGCAACCTCAACAAGTTCCTTGTGCGGGAGAAGTTCAAAATGCTTACCCTTGGAATCCTTCTGCCCTACCTCCAGCAGGGAGATTGGCTATGCTCCTTGGATCTAAAGGATGCCTACACGCACATCCTCATTCACCCAAGCCACCGCCAATACCTAAGGTTTGTGGTGGCAGGAAATCATTACCAGTACAGAGTACTGCCCTTTGGCCTGTCCTCCGCACCGCGAGTCTTCACAAAATGCCTCGCGGTCGTGGCGGCCCATCTCCGGCTTCGCGGCCTCTTTGTCTTTCCGTACCTCGACGACTGGCTCATCAGAGCAGCGTCCGCTCAGGAGGTCACCCACGCCACGTGCCGCACGGTGACTCTGCTGCAGCACTTGGGCTTTGTCATAAACTTCGCAAAGTCCACTTTGCTCCCCTCACAGGATCTCGAGTTCATCGGCGCAAGGCTGCACACCCCTCAGGCGCGAGCGTACCTACCGCTCGACAGGGCTCAGCGGCTCATGGACCTAGCCGACCGCTTTCGCAGCCAGCCCCTGGTCTCCGCCAGGCGCTTCCTGAGACTGCTCGGCCATATGGCTTCCACCGTCCATGTGACCCCCAATGCCCGCCTGAATATGCGGTCTGCTCAATGGTGTCTCCGCCGGCAGTGGCGACAAGCCACAGGCGGCCTAGCAGACCTGGTGCGCGTCTCCGAGCCGCTGGTCTCGTCTATCCGGTGGTGGCTCCGGCAGCCGAACCTGGTATTAGGAATGCCTTTCCAGTCACCTCAGCCGACCCGGGTGCTGACCACCGATGCATCCCTCCTGGGCTGGGGAGCCCATTGCCAAGAGGCACGTACTCAGGGCCTCTGGACCAAGTGGGAGTCTGCTCAGCAGATCAACTTCCTGGAGCTCAGGGCGATCCGCCTAGCTCTCAAGGCCTTCTCCCACCTGACCTCCCAACAGTCCGTCCTTGTCCAGACGGACAATCAAGTTGCCATGTTCTACGTGAACAAGCAGGGGGGCACGGGCTCCTTCCTCCTCTGCCGGGAGGCACAGAAGCTCTGCTCTTGGGCCGTCAGTCACGGCATTCTCCTCAAGGCAGTTTATCTCCCGGGCCCAGAAAATTGCCTGGCGGACAAACTCAGCAGGGTCCTCCAGCCGCACGAGTGGCGTCTGGATCCCTTGATCATCTAGAAGCTCTTCCTCAGGTGGGGCCTCCCCACGATGGATCTCTTTGCCAGTCCTCGCAACCGGCAACTTCCTCGCTTCTGCTCTCGTCAGCCTCACCCCCTTCGGGTTGCGGCGGACGCCTTTCTGATCTCATGGTCGGGGAGCCTTCTGTACGCTTTCCCTCCCATTCCGTTAGTCTCTCGGACTCTTTTCAAGGTTCTCCGAGACAAAGCCTTCATGATCCTGGTGGCCCCTCGCTGGCCTAGGCAGCCGTGGTTTCCGCTCCTGCTGCAACTGGCGGTGGAGGATCCAATCCCTCTGGGGGCGCAACCGGATCTCCTCACCCAGGATCAGGGGTCCCTACTGCACCCCAACCTCAGGTCTCTCAACCTCATGGCCTGGCTGCTGAGAGGGTAGTCCTTGCTCCCCTTCTCCTGCCGGCGGAGGTGGAGGAGGTCGTCTTGGCTTCGCGACGGCCTTCTACCCGCAAATGCTACGCCCTTAAATGGCGTCGCTTTGCAGTCTGGTGTACCGAACAGTCTCAGGATCCCTTCTCCTGCCCGGTGTCGGTGATCTTGCAGTACTTGATACACCTCTCTAATCTAGGACTTAAGTCCAACTCCGTCAAAGTTCACCTCAGTGCTCTTTCGGCACATCATGTGCCGGTGGACGGTAGACCTCTCTCCAGCGACCCTCTCGTAGCGAGGTTTCTCCGAGGTCTCCTTCTACTTAAACCACCTCTGCGCCCGCCAGCGCCGAACTGGGACCTGAATGTGGTTTTGCAGCGGATCACCTGTCCGCCTTTTGAACCCATGGCTACATGTTCTCTCCGTTTTCTGTCTTGGAAAACACTGTTCTTGGTAGCCCTCACTTCCGCTAGGCGCGTAAGTGAGTTGCAGGCCCTCGTGTCTGATCCCCCCTACACTCGGTTCTACAAGAATAGGGTAGTCCTACGGACTCACCCTAAGTTTCTGCCTAAAGTGGTCTCCCCTTTTCACATCAATCAGGAGGTGGTACTTCCAACCTTCTTTCCCAGACCACACTCCAGCCGAGCCGAGACGGTCCTCCATACCCTGGACTGTAGAAGGGCATTGAACTTCTACCTTGACCGTACGTGGGAGCACCGTAAAGCTGCTCAGCTTTTTGTGTCTTTTGACCCCAATAAATTGGGACTACCGGTCTCCAAGCGTACTCTGTCCATCTGGGTTGCGGACTGTATCTCTTGGGCTTATGGGGCAGCCGGACTCGCCTTAGAAAGTCGAGTCACGGCTCATTGTGTTCGGGCAAAGGCCACGTCAGTGGCTTACCTCCGCTCTGTTCCGCTGGCAGACATCTGCCGGGCCGCTACTTGGTCTTCGAGCCAGACTTTTGCGGTCCATTACTGTCTCGAGAGGGAGTCCGTAGGGACAGTGCTTTCGGACAGGCAGTCCTCCGTAATCTCTTTGAGGTCTGAGCAACTCCTACCCTCCATCCCGGATGTGGGCTACCGGTGGGTGATAATTCAGCGAAGATTCTTTCCTTCTGTGCTGCTGAGCTAGAGGGAGCTCATTTTTGTGCTTAGGGTCTCCGGTAGCCTTGAGCTTGGGAGTCCCATAAGTGAGGACTGACTTCCTGCTTGGTCCTGGAGAAAGCGTAGTTACTCACCTGTAACAGGTGTTCTCCAGGAGCAGCAGGAATCAGTCCTCACTACCCTCCCTCCTCCCCTTGGAGTTGCAATCGTCTGCTTATGTTATTTTTGCAAATTTTTATGCTGTCTTTTTTAGCTATGTCATCTGACTGGCTAAGATGGCACCTTCGGGCGGGAAGACGACCGCGCATGCGCGCTGCAATTCACAAAGGCTTTCTTTGAAAGCTGGGGAAAATTGCTCCGCGAGGGCTCCGTCGGCGCCGACGTCACCCATAAGTGAGGACTGATTCCTGCTGCTCCTGGAGAACACCTGTTACAGGTGAGTAACTACGCTGCATTCAAAACCTTTGGGCAGACAAGCTCAGTTGAGTACTGCTGCCTCACGACTGGTCCCTGCAACTAGACGAGGTGGCAAAGATATTTCATCTCTGGGTCACTCCAGACATAGACCTCTTTGCAAGTCCACTGAATGCCAAACTTCCCCGGTTCTGTTCCAGGATTCCGGCTCACAACTGTCAGGCAAGGGATGCCTTCCTCCTTCACTGGGGTCAGGACTTCCATTATGCCTTCCCATCCATGCCACTCATCCCCAAAACACTCTTCAAGCTTCAGAGAGACAGGGTTTGCATGATTCTCATAGCACCACGATGGCCACGCCAAACGTGGTATTCCCTCCTTCTACATCTCTCTCAAGCGGCACCTCTGGAGTTAGGCCATGCTCCAGATCTCCTTTCCCAGGAGAACCGGAAACTATGGCACCCGAATCCCCAGTCCCTGCACCTCACGGCCTGGTCGCTGAAGGCTTAGATCTACAAGATTTCAACCTGTCCCAACAGGTAAAAGATATCCTTCAGGCTTCTAGGAAACTTTCCACAAGAAGATCTTATGCCTTCAAGTGGAAACGTTTTACTATATGGTGCTCCAAAAAGGGATTAAACCACCTGGTCATACCCTTAGAATCGATACTAGCGTATCTCCTTCTCTTATCCAATTCTGGCCTAAAGACCAATTCGGTAAGAGTCCATCTTAGTGCAATTGCAGCTTCTTATAAGCCTCTGAATGGACAACCAATTTCCTCTCATCCACTCCTATCAAGATTCATGAGAGAGCTTTTATTAACTAAACCTCCCATCAAGCCACCACCGGTTGCATGGGATTTAAATCTAGTTCTTGGGCAGCTCATGAAGCTGCCTTTTGAACCTTTAGCCACTACAGCCCTTAGGTTTTTGACCTGGAAGGTCATCTTCCTAATTGCAATCACCTCTGCTCGTCGCATTAGTGAATTGCAAGCTTTAGTGACTGATCCTCCTTATACTAGGTTTCATCATGATACGGTTGTTCTTAGAACTCACCCACACTTTATGCCAAAGATGGTTTCGCCTTTTCATTTAAATCAATCAATTTATCGTCCTGTATTTTTTCCGGGGTCTCACGCCTCTAATGCAGAGAGAAACCTTCATACTTTACATTCAAAGAACACAGCAACATAGAAAGTCCTCACAACCTTTTATAGCTTTTGACCCTAGTCATTTTGGACTTCGTCTCCAAAAGAACTTTATCTAAATGGTTTGCCCAATGCATATCCTTTGCTTATGAGAGTAAGGGTCTTCCTCTTCAGGACCATGTCACAGCTCATAATGTGAGAGCCATGCAGCGTCTGTGGCTAATCTCCACTCTGTGTCTATCGATGACATTTGTCGAGCAGCCACCTGGGCTTTGGTGCACATCTACACAGCCCACTACCTGAATAAAGCCTCCCTTCGGGATGCCTTCTTTGGCCAAGCTGTTCTTCAAAATCTCTTTCAACCATAAACCAACTCCTACCCACCAACCCTGGTGGGATGCCAGAGATCCATGGGAGGAAGGATTCCCACCTCCTAGGGTGGCACCTTCCTGGGGCTTTCTCCCTGGCATCTTCAGCTAGGGAGTTCCCATATGTTAGGACTACATTCCTGCTTATTCCTTGAGATAGCGTAGTTACTCACCTGTAACAGGTGATCTCCGGGAACAGCAGGAATTTAGTCCTCGCAACCCACCCACCTTCCCTAGGAGTTGTATCTCTCTCTCTCTGTCTCTTTCCTCTCTCCCTCTATCCTTTCACTCAGCTACAAACTTAACTGAAGAGGGACAGTTGGAAAGGCGGGAAGGCAGTGCGCATGTGCTGAAGGATGCTCCCAAAAGCGTTCCTATTGGACGCTGGGGAGCGTTCCCGCGCAGGCTCCGTCGGTACCGACGATACCCATATGTGAGGACTCTATTCCTGCTGATCTCCAGGAACAAGCAGGAATAAGTCCTCACATATGGGTACGTCGGAACCGACGGAGCCTGCGCGGGAAAGCTCCCCAGCTTCCTAGAATGGAAGCCTTTGGGACCTCCCACTGCACATGCGCGCTGCCTTCCCGCCTTCCTGAACAGCTCTCCTCAGTTTCTCTTTTTCCGCGGAGCCAGCAGGTCGTGTATCCTGTCACCGCTGAAGAAATTGTAGTTTTTTGTTTTGTTTCTTTAGACCGCGTACCTGCCTTCCCATACCGATACCGGTATCGCCGGTCTTCCTTTTTCTTTCTTGAAAAATTATTTTCTTTTCTTTTATTATTTTTCAGCACTTGGTCACTTCAGTTAGGCCTTCAGGCCTACTTGAATTCTCCACATGGAGAAGCCAGCCCCTGGATTTAAGAAGTGTACCAAGTGTACTGCTGTAATATCAGTCACAGACACCCATGAATGGTGTCTTAAATGTTTGGGGCCTGACCACTCCATTCCGGACTGCCCTTCCTGCTCCCAAATGTCTAAACGTGGGCTGCAGAACCGGGCCAACAAATTCCATGTGCTGTTTGCTTCAGAGAATCCAACATCACAGTCATCCAGGTCATCATCTCCGGATGGATCTCAGGTAACCAAACCTTCTGTGGGCAAGTCCTCAAAGGGCAAATCTCCTTCAAAGCATCGAGAGGCTCTTAGTTTTGAGGACCCTGCCCCAGCCAAACAGCCCCGGCGGGAAGCTCTGCCTTCCAAAACGCCAATTCAGGGGCTACAGGTTGACATCGATGGCACGGCCTCGACAGATCACCTGTTGGACTGCTCTGGGGTACCGGCCCATACCGGTACCGACATCCAGGCAGCCGTGGCGTCTATGGGCAATACTGTCCAATCCATGCAGCAGGCCGTCATGGCTTTCATTAAAGCTGCAACGCCATCGGTACCGCTTCCAGCGGTTCCGGGCCCGGTTCCGGTATCGTCCGCCATGCCGGAACCCAGGCCTTCCTCTTCTAAACGCAAATCGGTACCGTATGGGCTTTCGCTCCATACCGCTTCCATACCCGGTACGCCCGATGTCGATACCGATCGGTATGCGTATCGTGCGTTGGAGGAAACTAGAGAATACACCGATTCCTCTGAGGATTTTGGCTCCTCTGATGAGTCTGCAGAGCTCTCCCTTGACCTTCCTGAGGAACCTTCTTCTCCAAAAAGGAGAATGTCTCCTCCAGAGGATTTGTCCTTTCAGGACTTTATTTTAGAAATGGCTAAAGGCCTTTCTATCACTACCTCCTCTGAAAGGGAACCAAGGTCAAAAAGGTTGGATATTTTAGGATACTCTAAGTCTCCTAAAGAAGCAGTTACCCTGCCTATCCATGAAATCCTTCAGGAACAATTGATGGATTTCTGGGAGAACCCTTTAACTCTGTCTCCTTATTCCCGTAGGTTGGACACCATGTATCGGGTCCCTCCTTCTCCTGGTTTTCATAAGACTCAATTGCCTCACCACTCCATTGTGGTAAAGTCTGCAATGAAAAAGATCAAGAGTACTAAAAGGCACTCTTCTACACCTCCAGGAAGGGAATGTAAGACACTGGACTCTTTTGGTAGGAAAATCTTCCAGGCTAGTATGCTTATAGCCAGGATTAATTCCTACAGCCTCTATATGGGCATGTTCCTAGGGGAACTTGCCAAGAAGGTGCGGCATTTTGCCCCCTTTATCCCTGAGGATAAACAGGAGGACTTCCTTTCTGTAGTGAAACAACTTTCAGATGTTTCTAAGTTCTCCAACAGAGCTGCCTTTGATTCCTTCGAGGGAGCCAGCAGAGCTTCTGGCATTGCTATTGCAGCCAGACGTCTGGCTTGGCTCCAGGCTTCTGATCTGGAACCCTGGGTTCTAGATGGCTTACGGAATCTGCCCTGTACAGGTGAGAACTTATTCGGTGCAGAGTGGCAAGTTAAAGCCACTCAAATGGACGCTGAAAATGCCACCTTAGAGAGACTTTCTAAGTCCACTTCTACTCCCACTAAGAAGAAGTCTTTCAAGAGGCCTTATTATAAGAAGGCCAGATATGCTTCCAATACTGGCCAGCAATCTTCTCAACCTCGTTTTGCTGCTAAACGTCAGCAAACGAAACAAGCAAGAACAAAGCCTGCAGCAGCTACTGCAGCTCAGCAGGCTCCACCCCCTCAGGGGTTTTGACTTGCCCCTAGAGAACTTGCCATTCCTGGTTCTGGACCAACCAGAACCTCTCACCATACCTGGAAGGTTAGCTCACTTTGCTCCCAGATGGGAACAAATCACAACAGAGCAATGGACCCTCTCTATCATCCGAGAGGGTTACCAACTTCATTTCTCCAACCTTCCTCCCCATCGCATGGTGAGACCCTTCAATTCTCCATCTCCTCTCCTAGCCCTGTTGGATCGGGAGATCTCTTCTCTGCTTGCCCAAGGGGCCATAGAAGAGGTTCCTCTTCATCAACAAGGGTCAGGTTTCTACTCCCCCTATTTTCTCATTCCAAAGAAGACAGGGGGATTCAGACCAATCCTAGATCTGAGAGAATTGAACAAATTTCTGTACAAGGAGAAATTCAAGATGCTCTCTTTGGGCATTCTCCTTCCATACCTTCAGAGTCAGGACTGGCTTTGTTCTCTAGACCTGCAGGATGCGTATACACATCTACTCATCCATCCATCCCACAGAAAATATCTTCGCTTTCTGTTCAGGGGAAGTCATTACCAATACAGAGTACTTCCCTTCGGTCTCGCCTCTGCCCCAAGAGTCTTTACCAAATGCATGGCAGTCGTAGCCGCATTTCTCAGAAGCATGGGGATTTTCGTATTCCCATATCTGGACGACTGGCTCATTCGAGCTCCAACTCAGTCGCAGGCCCAGATTTCCCTAGACCGCACAAGGAGCCTTCTGCAGTATCTGGGACTGGTGGTAAACCTTCCCAAGTCTCAACTCAGCCCTACTCAGTCTCTAGAATTCATAGGGGCCCAGTTGGACACCACCACTGCAAGAGCCTACCTTCCACTGGTTCGGGGTCAGCGTCTGCTGAGCTTGGCCTCCCAAGCCCAGTCCAGTACTCACTTGACAGCCAGGGAAATGCTACGCCTCCTGGGCCATATGGCCTCCACAGTACATGTGGTGCCCTATGCTCGTCTTCATATGAGAGCAGCTCAATGGACCCTGGCCACCCAGTGGACTCAGGCGTCGGGAGCACTCTCAGACCAAATACAAACCTCAAACCGTCTGTCTTGGTCCCTCCATTGGTGGATATCCACCAAGAATCTGTTGTTGGGGGCTCCCTTTCAGCCCTTGCTACCCCAAGCAACCCTCACAACAGATGCCTCCCAATTGGGGTGGGGAGCCCATCTGCAAACTCTCTCCACTCAGGGCACTTGGTCTCCACAGGAGGCCACCCTTCATATCAACCTCCTGGAACTGCGAGCAATTTACCTTGCCCTCAAGGTCTTCCATACCCTCCTTGCCAACCTGACTGTCCTGGTTCAGACAGACAATCAGGTGGCCATGTTTTACATAAACAAACAAGGAGGGACGGGCTCTCTGTCGCTTTGCAACGAAGCTCTCAGATTATGGGCCTTCGCCAGAGAGCACCAAATTCATCTGCTAGCAGTGTATCTTCCAGGAGTTCAAAACTCTCGAGCAGACAGGCTCAGTCGAGTTCTGCTGCCACACGAGTGGTCCCTACACGTGGACCAGATAAGCAGAATCTTTCAGGAATGGGGGACCCCGGACATAGACCTCTTTGCAAGTCCGTGGAATGCCAAACTTCCCCGGTTCTGTTCCAGGACTCCGTGTCAGGAAGCTCAGGCCACGGACGCCTTTCTCCTCCATTGGGGTCAGGCGTTCCTATATGCCTTTCCACCCATTCCGCTGATTCCCAAGACTCTATTCAAACTCCAGAGAGATCACGGCTCTATGATCCTCATAGCTCCACGCTGGCCACGCCAAGTGTGGTTCCCTCTGCTTCTACAGCTCTCCCAGGGATCCTCCCTGGACTTAGGAGCTGCACCAGACCTTCTGTCTCAGGAGGAGGGGACTTTGTGGCACCCAAACCCCAAATCCCTACATCTCCGAGCTTGGTTACTGAAGGCTTAAGTCTTCAAGACTTTAATCTTTCTCAACCTGTGAAAGATATCCTTCATGCCTCTAGGAAACCTTCCACGAGGCGGTCTTATGCTTTCAAATGGAAACGTTTTTCCATTTGGTGTGCTCAGCAGGGCCTTGACCCTCTGGCACTTCCTTTGAATTCCCTCTTAGACTATCTCCTGCATCTTTCCAATGCAGGCCTTAAGACGAATTCTGTAAGAGTCCATTTAAGTGCTATTTCAGCATCCCTGAAACCTATAAATAGACAACCTATCTCCTCTCATCCTCTTGTTGCAAGATTCATGAGAGGCCTGACTCTCACTAAACCTCCCATCAGACCCCCCCCCGGTCGCATGGGATTTGAATCTAGTGCTTGGTCAGCTTATGAAGCCACCTTTTGAGCCGTTATTTTCTACCTCCTTGAAATTTCTTTCCTGGAAGGTACTATTCCTAATTGCAGTCACTTCCGCTCGCCGCATCAGCGAACTGCAGGCTCTAGTGGCTAATCCACCTTATACAAGATTTCATCATGACAAGGTGGTCCTTAGGACGAATCCCCACTTTATGCCCAAAGTGGTCTCGCCTTTTCATCTTAATCAAGAGGTATATCTACCTGTCTTTTTTCTGGCTCCTCATGCATCCAGTGCAGAGAGGAACCTTCATACTCTGGATTGTAAAAGAGCTCTAGCCTTTTACCTTAATAGGACTCAGCCACATCGAAAGTCTTCTCAACTTTTCGTGGCTTTTGATCCTTCACATTTGGGACTTCCAGTCTCCAAGCGTACACTTTCCAATTGGATTGCTCAGTGTATTTCCTTTGCTTACCAGAGTAAAAACATTTCTCTGGAAGGCCATGTCACAGCTCACAATGTGAGAGCCATGGCAACTTCTATGGCTCATCTGCACTCTGTTTCTATTGATCAGATCTGTCGAGCCGCTACCTGGGCCTCGGTTCATACCTTTACAGCCCATTACTGTTTGGACAAGGACTCCCGCCGGGATGCCTTGTTTGGCCAGGCTGTCCTCAAACACCTGTTCCATTCTTAGACAACTCCTGCCCACCTTCCCAGGATGGATGCCTGAGATCCATACGAAGATGGCGAACCCTTGGAAGGGGATCTCCCAGGCATCTCAGCTAGGGAGTCCCCATATGTGAGGACTTATTCCTGCTTGTTCCTGGAGATAGCACAGTTACTTACCTGTAACAGGTGATCTCTGGGAACAGCAGGAATTAGTCCTCACAACCCACCCACCTCCCCTAGGAGTTGTATCTTCTGTCCATCTGTCTTCCTGTCCTCTCTCTATTGTCTCAGCTATAAACTCGAAACTGAGGAGAGCTGTTCAGGAAGGCGGGAAGGCAGCGCGCATGTGCAGTGGGAGGTCCCAAAGGCTTCCATTCTAGGAAGCTGGGGAGCTTTCCCGCGCAGGCTCCGTCGGTTCCGACGTACCCATATGTGAGGACTAATTCCTGCTGTTCCCAGAGATCACCTGTTACAGGTAAGTAACTGTGCTTTCCTGGAAATCACCTGTTACAGGTGAGTAACTATGCTTTCCTTCTTGTTCCTGGAGATAGCATAGTTACTCACCTGTAACAGGTGATCTCCGGGAGCAGCAGGAATTTAGTCTTCACAACCCACTCACCTCCCCTAGTTGTATCTCTCTATCTCTCTCTCTTTCTCTTTCCCTCTCTTTGTCTCAGCTATATACTCAACTGGAGAGGGACAGTTGGGAAAGGGAGGAAGGCAGCACGCAGGTGCTGTGGGGAGCTCCCAAAAGATTTCCTATTTGACGCTGGGGAGCGTTCCCGCATAGGCTCCGTTGGTACCTACGATACCTATATGTGAAGACTAAATTCCTGCTGTTCCCGGAGATCACCTTACAGGTGAGTAGCTATGCTTTCTCTTATTAGTCTTAAATACTTTACCCTGTAGCTTCATTGCATGTCCCCTAGTCTTTCTATATTCTGATAATGTAAACAATCGATCTAGGCTTACCTGTTCCACTCCGTACATTAATTTATAGACTTCTATCATATCTCCCCTCTGCCGTCTCTTTTCCAGGTTAAAGAGCCCTAACCTTTTTAACCTTTCTTCATTGGTTTATCCTTCCATCCCCTTTACCATTTTGGTGGCTCTTCTCTGAACTTTTTCTAATAACGCTATATCCTTTTTAAGAAATGGCGACCAGAATTGAACACAATATTCAAGGTGCGGTCGCACCATGGAACAATACAAAGGCATTATATAGGGTTAGCAGGCATGAAATCTATAGCCATGTAGTGTGAATTCTGGAACGCATCGCCATATTGCAAACAATGTTGGACCAACGGTACCTCTTATCTTTCACAAGATTATTCTTGTATTGAGATAGATGCACTTGTAATTGCTGTATGGTATTACTCACATAACATTTATTACAGGAACACTGCAGCAAGTAGGCCACATAGGCAGAAGTGAAGGTCCAGCCACTGATGATGATAGGTATAGTCATTAATTCTATACTAGGGCCCTCATCCATAATTTCACAAAAGATGCACACCCACATTTAAAATGCCATAGTGTGTTACATTTGTAATTTTTTACTTTTGGTGATCCTAAATGATGGATGAGTATTCATTAGGGACATCCTGAAAACTAGGCTGGATTGTGGGTACACCAGGACTGGAGTTGGCCACCCCTGCTCTAGGGGGTCTCTAGTGACTGCCCCCTGTTGTCAGGTTGACTTTTCTAAGAGGAGAGCTTCTGGAGTCTGGATTATCCTCCTCAGAATTCTTTTCCTTTTTGCAGCAGGCCTGGTCCTTCTGGCATGGAAATTCAGAGCCAGCGGGCTCTAGGTGCTCCTAGATGCAGTCATGTGCCAGGCAGGCTTAAAGTAGAAGCCCTGTTCAATTACCTGAGGCTAAGCGTCCCCAACATGGGACACTTCCTGAAGATGAGCTGTTGGGAGCTGTCTGAGATGTTGGCTATGCCTCAGACCCAGATGGATTGGTATTGAGTTCTGATGTGGATGAGGACCTACTCTCACCTTCAGAAGACCATGCAGAGGCTGGTGTGATCTGCATGTTGTGGAAGGAGGAGCTGGTGGCATTGATTTCCAGGGTCTTATCTGCCTTTAAATTCCAGATGGTTTCTGTCATGGAGCAGGAACTGAAAGTACACCTGCTTCGTCACCTGTAGAAATCTATTGCTGTCTTCCTGTTCCTGGAGATGATCAGAGATATGATCCGGTCTGATTAGGACTCATCTGGCTCCCTGCCTAAAGCGTTAAGGGTCTATGTGCTATCTTGGAGGAGGAGCGTGGTGAGTGGTTTAACATTCCCAGGATGGATGCACAGGTCACGGGTACCAGCTTGATGTCTCAAGCCTTGCTCAGGGAATTCCGTTTGATACTACTCTCTTGGAGTCGGCTACAGCCTTCCTTTCTGATGCCATGTATGAGCTGGAGCATTTGGCGGCAGGGATTGTGCCCTGACAATGGTGTCACGGTGTTGGATTTGGCTCAGTCACTGGGTGGAGGACACATCCTCCAAAGCCCATTTGGCTCAACTGACCTTTAAAGGGAAGCTCCTGTTTGGAACAGATTTGGAGAAACTGATGAAGAACCTAGGCAAGACAAAATCTTATCTCTACCTTGAAGGTGGGTCCAGGGGGCCTATGGTGGGATAGTGCCCTTTTGTCGTTGGCCTCTGCCCGACCACCAAGGGGGGCGCACTGGCTGGATTTCTGGGAGTATTGGGACTATTGTCACTACAGACCTGGAAAAACCTTCTCCTCTCTGCTTCTCAGGGCCTTGGGCTTGGTATGAGTCCTTTTGTGGAGCACGTGGATCTGGGGACTCTTTTCCATCCAGAGGAGAACCCTCCCGGGCCATGCATTGAAGTTTGGGGGCCCATTCCCTGGTGCCTCTGGTGGGCTGCAAGCTTAGCTCTCCTTTCTAGAATGGGCCCAGATTACCAAGGATCGCTGGGTGCTAGACACCATTCAGTTGGCTATGTCCTGGAATGCAAAGAACCAATTCCTAGTGCCTTCATCATTTCCTCTTGTAGGTCTGCGATCAAAGGTGCCACGGTGCCGACCACCTTGGTCAAATTGCTTTGCCTAAAGGTGGTGGTGCCTGTCCACCCAGACGAGCAGGCAAGGGCAGGTTAACGAGCACTTGTGCGTCCTGCGCGTTTGGATTGAAACCTTATATGCCGTGGTTCTAGCAGTGCTCTGAGGGGAATTCTTAGCTTCTCTGCATCTGGCCAAGGGGCCCCCCCTCATATCCCTATCCGGGTGGATCAGCAGAAATATCTGTGTTTTGCCATGCTTGGCTCTCACTATCAGTTCGTTGCCCTTCCTTTCGAAGTATCTGCCACCCCAAGGATTTTCTCCAAGATCATGGTGGTGGCAGCTGCAACGCCAAGGGATCTGTGTCCATGCTTATCTAGATGGCTCATATGAGCCTGTTCCCTGTCAAATATCTTGGATGACGTCTCAAGTGGTATCCTTTTTGGTAAGCCTCCGCTGGGGGATTAATCGGGAAAAGAGCCAGCTTTTACCTTCCCAGTCCTTGCAGTTTTGACAGTCGAGTTGGGCAGAGTTTTTCTTCTAGAGGAGAAAGTCAGAAGACTCTTGAATTGCCTGGCAATGTTTTGTGTGCAGCAGGCCCCCAATGTCTGGAATTCTTCAACTCCTCAGATTTGATGGCAGCGACCATAGAGATGGTCCTGTGGGGTGCATGGTCACATGCAGACTGTCCAAGGTCTCTGAGTTCTCTGGAGTTAGAACACAGGTTTCTGCTCACATTGATAGTGAGGTCCGACCTGCTGTGGTGGCGGAAATCCTGTTATCTGAGGAAGAGCATACCACTAGACAACTTCTCCTGGATACTGCTGACAGTGGATACCTGGCTGGAGAGACCATTGCCAAGACTGTACAGCTCAGGCCTGTTGGAACCAGAGGGAAGCAGTGTGGTCCATCAACTGCCTCAAGGCGAGGGCTGTCAGGTTGGCTCTTCTGTGTTTCTGGTCCCTGGTTGAGGGCCAGGTGGTTAGTGTTTTCAGACAGTGCCATGGCAATGGTATATGTCAATCGGCAGGGCACCACAAGAAGCAAGGGAGTGGCCCTGGAAATCAATCACCTGTTTCCATGTGCAGTGAAGAACTTCCTAGCCTTCTCAGCTCAGCATATTGCCAGAGTGGACAGCATGGAAATGGACTTAGCTGGCACTCTGAATCGCCAGTGAGTGAGAGTAGAGTCAAACATTTCAGCTGATTCTGCGCCACTGGGGTCACCCTGGAATGGATCTGGTGGTGACCTGCTCCGATGCCAAGTGTGCAGCTGCTTCAGTTGCTGCACAGAGTTGGGGTCAGAGGGCATCAATGCCCTGTGACCCAGGCTTGGCCAAGTCATTGACAGCTGTACGTGTTTCCTCCATGGCCCCGGTGGGGGGTGTAATTCGGCGTATAGAGCGCCACCTGGGCAGGATTGTTCTGGTGGTGCTGGACGACTGGCTGTGGAGAGCATGGTTTGGTTACCTTATACGGCTCCTTCAAGTGCCGCTGCCACTTTGGTTGCCTCCATCTCCATTGCAGCAGGGACCGATCCTCCTGGAGGCCCTGGCTCCCTTTTTGTTTATGGCATGGCTCTTGAAAGGACATTGCTAGCGCATAAGGACGACTACAACTGTAATCTCAACTATACTTGGTGCTCGGAGGTGGTCTGCCAAGCTAGCATACGTTCAGATATGTTGCCTCTTTGAGCACTGGTGTGGCACTTGGCTCCTGAGACAGCCAAGGGGTTCTCCCTGTTGGTTTTTCTGCAGGATGGCCTAGACAAGAGCATCTCACTTAACTCCCTGAAGGTGTTCAGGTGGTAGCTTTGGCCTGTTTCTGTGGTCTGGTGGCAAGCATGTCCTTGGCCTTGCACCCGGTCATTTCCTGTTTTCTCCAAGGGGTTTGACGTCTGCATCCCCCCACCCCCCACCCACCACCTTAGTCTGTGATACTTCCTGGGATCTGTCTTTGGTGCTCAAGGCCCTGATGGTGGCCCTTTTTTGAGCCATTGAAGCACGCCACCTTGAAGGATTTGATGCTCAAGATTGTCATCTTGGTCACATTTTGTTCCGCACAGCAGATCTCCAAGCTGCAGGCTGTCTTGCCGAGGTCCTTATCTGGCTTTTTCAACTGAGGCTTTTCCATTCGGCCTCTGCCTTCCTTTTTGCCTAAAGTGCTGGTTTCATTTCATGTGAACCAGTTAGTTTGCTTGATGTCCTTCTCCTTCTCTAAGGAACAGTGCTGGAGGAAGGATGAGGGTCTGCCTTGTGGCTGTCTGGAGGCTTTTCTGGTACTTGGAGGTTATGAATCCCTTTCTAAGTTCAACCATCTTTTTGTGCTGCTTGCTGGCCCGCACAAGGGTGATGTGGCAGTTAAGTCTATCTTGGGGTGCTGGATTAAGGAGGCTATTGCTTCAGCTTATGTTACTACAAAACTGGCCAGTTCCAGAGGGTTTGCGTGTCCATTCTACCCAAGCATAGGTATCCCAATGGCGGAACTGAGCTTGGTGGCCCCTGCAGACATTTGTCTGACAGCAACATGGACCTCGCTTTCTACTTTAGTCAAGCATTACCGCTTGAGTGTTCACACACAGGTAGACACTGCCTTCAGCTCGAGAGTTTTTTGTGAGCAGCTGTCTTCTTCCTGCCCAATGGTGTTGAAGCTTTGGTACATCCCACTTGTCTGCACTAGTCTAGCAGGATGATATGGAAGGTGACATTATACTTACCAGTTAAAGTCCTTTCCTTGAGTCTTGCTAGGCCTGTCCAGGGCCACCCTTAAAAGTGTATTGCTCTGTTCTGCTGCTGTGGTACCCTTGGGTCCACATTGAGTTTTATACTTGGCTCTGCAGGCTCATTTTCCAACAGCCTTCTGTGTCTATCTTCCTGTACATAGTTCTCTATTGTTGATTACTCATTGTTGCCTACATTTGAGATTGTGTGAGACTTGCTCTCATCTCCCATATTTGTTGGGATGAATACTGGTGGCAGAGGCATAGGAGTGGTGTCATTGAAACCTGGGCTTTTTATTGGTTCTTTGTCTCCACTAGTCTGCTGGTAGGGGAACACAACCCATTTGTCTGGACTATAGTAGGACTCAAGGAAAGGACGTTGGTAAGTAAAATGTCACCTTATTGCAAACAATTTGTGTAGGTTGCTGTGAGGGCACAAGAGTGCCCAACTCTCCACCTTTGAGTCTGATACCCAGCTGCTACTGCCATTGGATACTGTTACCATTCTTTTCTTCAAAAGCGCTCTTTTGCGTGGGGACTTAAATACTTTGTTTTTCCTACCAACATCAGTAAGGCTGCACCACTCTATTCAGCTTGATAGCATTTGCAGGTGAAAATACGGCTATCTCGCATTTTAATCAGCATCTTGACAAAGCACTTTAAGCTTCAATCTACCACTTGTGACACCACTTTCTTCATTAATGCAGTTTAAGGTGTTTTCCACTTCATCTGTGACATCTGTCTCATACTCTTCCCCCCCCACCCTTTTTTTTTAAGTGACCACCTTCATCCTTTGCCTGAAATTAAGTGGTACTGGTCTGATTTACAGCTGTTTCTGTTTTTTAGGGCAGAATGGACCTGAGTGCAAACACTGTAAAGACAACCCAAACAAGACCTGCAGGACATGCGCTTGTCATGTGTGTGGAGGCAAACAGGATCCTGGGAAACAGCTGCTGTGTGATGAATGTGACATGGCTTTCCACATCTACTGTCTGGACCCTCCTTTACCCAGAATTCCAGAAGATGAAGATTGGTAAGTTTCTGAGTGTTCCAGGCTGTGAAGCTCTTATGATTAAGGGTTTGACTTTAGCATAGGCATCTCTGTATCCATAAATAAAAGACCACTTGTAGTACTTCTCTGACTGGGTACATATATTTGTGCGCAATTGCTGGTTAATTAAAATGCCTTAAGTCATGCAGTGAAACTTTAATCTCCAGGAACAAGCAGGAATAAGTCATCACATATGGGTACGTCGGTACCGACGGAGCCCGCGCGGGAAAGCTCCCCAGCTTTTCAGATTAAAAGCTTTTGGGGCCTCCCACTGCACATGCGCGCTGCCTTCCCGCCTTCCTGACCAGCTCTCGTCAGTTTCTTTTTTTCCGCGGAGCCAGCAGGTCGTGTTCCTGTCACCGCTGAAGAAATTGTTAATTTTATTGTTTTCTTTAGACCGCGTACCTGCCTTCCCCATTCTGAAACCGGTACTGCCGGTCTCTCTTTCTTTCTTTAAAAAAAAAAAAATTCTTTTCTTCAGCACAGCTTGGTGAAGCCAGTTCCTGGTTTTAAAAAGTGTACCAAGTGCAGTGCTGTCATTCCTCTTACAGACACCCATGAATGGTGTCTTAAATGTTTAGGACCTGACCATTCCATACCGGACTGCCCATCCTGCTCCCAGATGTCGAAACGTGGATTGCAGAACCGGGCCAACAAGTTCCATGTGCTGTTTCCTTCAGAAGCATCACAGTCATCCAGGTCTTCCTCTCCGGATGGATCTCAGGTAACCAAAACTCCAGTGGGCAAATCCTCTAAAAGCAAATCTCTTTCTAAAGATCGAGAGGCTCTCAATTCTGAGTTCGAGGATTCTGCCCAGGCCAAAAAACCCCGGCGGGAGGTTCCGGCCTCCAAAGCAATCATGGGGTCACAGGTTGACATCGATGGCGCGGCCTCGACAGATCACCTGTTGTACTGCTCTGGGGTACCGGCCCATACCGGTACCGACATCCAGGCAGCAGTGGCGTCTATGGGCACTACTGTCCAAGTCATGCAGCAGGCCATTCTGGCTTTTATTAATGCTGCTACGCCCTCGGTACCGCAGCCAGCGGTACCAGGTCCGGTTCCGGTAATGGCTTCCATACCGGAACCGAGGCCATCGTCTTCCAAACGCAGATCGGTTCCGCATGCCGGATCCGGGCTTTTGCCCGGTACCGATCCCATACCCGGTACGCCCGATATCGATACCGAACGGTATGCGTATCGTGCGTTGGAAGCACATAGAGGATACTCTGCTTCTTCAGAGGATTTTAACTCCTCTGATGATTCTGATGAGTTCTCCCTTGATCTTCCTGAGGAGCCTTCTTCTCCTAACAGGAGAATGTCTCCACCAGAGGATTTGTCCTTTCAGGACTTCATCATAGAAATGGCTAAAGGTCTTTCTATTGCTTCATCCTCTGAAAAGGAACCCAGATCAAAGAAACTGGATATTTTAGGATACTCTAAGTCTCCTAAAGAGGCAGTCACCTTGCCTATCCATGAAATCCTTCAAGAACACTTGATGGACTTATGGGAGGCTCCTCTAACATTGTCTCCTTCTCGCAGGTTGGACACCATGTACCGTGTCCCCCCTTCTCCTGGTTTCCAAAAAACCCAGTTGCCTCACCATTCTATTGTGGTGAAGTCTGCAATGAAGAAGATAAAGAGTACCAAAAGGCACTCTTCTACTCCTCCAGGGCGAGAATGTAAGACTCTAGACTCTTTTGGCAGGAAAATTTTCTAGGCTACTATGCTTATAGCCAGGATTAATTCCTATAGTCTTTACATGGGCATGTTTCTCAGTGAAATCGCTCTAAAAGTTCGGCATTTTGCCCCCTTTATCCCTGAGGATAAGAGGGAGCAGTTCATTTCCTTAGTGAAACACCTTTTGGATATTTCAAAGTTCTCCAACAGGGCAGCTTTTGATTCCTTTGAGGGTGCTGGTAGGGCTTCGGGCATTGCTATAGCAGCCCGACGTCTTGCTTGGCTCCAGGCTTCTGATCTAGAACCTTGGGTCCTAGATGGCTTACGAAATCTGCCCTGTACAGGTGAGAACTTATTTGGTGAGGAGTGGCAAATGAAGGCCACTCAAATGGATGCAGAAAATGCCACCTTAGATAGACTTTCTAAGTCTACCTCCACTCCTGCCAAGAAGAAGTCTTTTAAGAGGCCTTATTACAAGAAGTCCAGATTTTTCCACAAATACTGGCCAACAATCCTCTCAGCCTCGTTTTGCTGCTAAACGTCAGCAACCTAAACAGGCAAGGTCAAAGCCTGCGGCGTCTGCTATGCCTCAGCAGGCTCCACCCCCTCAGGGGTTTTGACTTGCCCCTAGAGAACTTAACTTTTCTGGCTCTAGAACAACCAGAGCCCCTCACCATACCCGGAAGGTTAGCTCACTTTGCTCCCAGATGGGAGCAAATTACATCAGAGCAATGGACCCTCTCTATCATCAGAGAGGGTTACAAACTCCATTTTTCCGACCTTCCTCCTTATACTATGGTGAGGCAGTTCAATTCTCCCCCATCTCTCCTGGCCCTCTTGGGTCAGGAAGTCTCCTCCCTCCTTGCCCAGGGGGCAATAGAGGAGGTCCCTCTTCTTCAACAGGGGACGGGATTCTACTCCCCTTATTTTCTAATACCAAAGAAGACAGAGGGCTTCAGACCAATTCTGGATCTGAGAGAATTGAACAAATTTCTTTTCAAGGAGAAATTCAAAATGCTTTCTCTGGGCATTCTCCTTCCATACCTTCAGAGTCAGGATTGGCTTTGTTCTCTAGACCTAAAGGATGCGTATACACACATACTCATCCACCCATCCCACAGAAAATACCTTCGATTTCTGTTTCAGGGAAAACATTTCCAGTACAGAGTACTCCCCTTCGGTCTAGCCTCTGCTCCAAGAGTGTTCACCAAATGCATGGCAGTCGTAGCTGCCTTTCTAAGAGGCCTGGGAATTTTCATATTCCCATACCTGGACGACTGGCTCATCCGAGCTCCCTCTCAGTCCCAGGCCCAAATTTCCCTGGACCGCACAAGGCGTCTTCTGCAGTATCTAGGACTGGTAGTAAACCTTCCCAAGTCTCAACTAATCCCTACTCAGTCTCTCGAGTTCATAGGGGCCCAGTTAGACACCATCACTGCAAGGGCCTACCTGCCTCAGGTCAGGGCCCAACGCCTGCTGAGTTTGGCCTCCCAAGCTCAGTCCAGCAGTCATTTGACAGCCCGGGAAATGCTGCGACTTCTGGGCCACATGGCCTCCACGGTACATGTGGTGCCCTACGCTCGTCTGCATATGAGAGCAGCTCAATGGACCTTGGCCACCCAGTGGACTCAAGCATCTGGAGCGCTCTCCGACGAAATACTCACCTCAAGCCGTCTATTTTGGTCCCTCCAATGGTGGACTTCCACCAAGAATCTGTTGTTGGGGGCCCCCTTCCAACCTTTGTTGCCCCAAGCAACCCTCACAACAGATGCCTCCCAGACAGGGTGGGGAGCTCATCTTCAGAACCTCTCCACTCAGGGCACTTGGTCTCCACAGGAGGCCACCCTTCATATCAACCTCCTGGAACTGCGAGCAATTTACCTTGCCCTCAAGGTCTTCTATACCCTCCTTGTCAACCTGACTGTCCTAGTTCAGACAGACAATCAGGTAGCCATGTTCTATATAAACAAACAAGGAGGGACAGGCTCTCTGTCGCTTTGCAACGAAGCTCTCAGATTATGGGCCTTCGCCAGAGAGCATCAAATTCACCTTCTTGCAGTGTATCTTCCAGGAGTTCAAAACTCTCGTGCAGACAGACTCAGTCGAGTTCTGCTTCCACACGAATGGTCCCTACATATGGACCAGATACGCAGAATCTTTCAGGAATGGGGGACCCCGGACATAGACCTCTTTGCAAGTCCGTGGAATGCCAAACTTCCCCGGTTCTGTTCCAGAACTCAGTGTCAGGGAGCTCAGGCCCACGATGCCTTCCTCCTGCATTGGGGTCAGGAATTCCTCTATGCCTTTCCACCCATTCCTCTAATATCCAAGACTCTGTTCAAGCTCCAGAGGGATCACGGGACTATGATCCTCATAGCTCCCCGCTGGCCACGCCAGGTGTGGTTCCCTCTACTTCTGCATCTCTCCCAGGGATCCTCCCTGGACCTGGGAGCTGCGCCAGACCTTCTGTCTCAGGAGGAGGGGACTTTGTGGCACCCAAACCCCAAATCCCTACATCTCAGAGCTTGGTTACTGAAGGCCTAAGTCTTCAAGACTTTAATCTTTCTCAACCTGTGACAGATATCCTTCATGCCTCTAGGAAACCTTCCACGAGGCGTTCTTATGCTTTCAAATGGAAACGTTTTTCCATTTGGTGTGCTCAGCAGGGTCTTGACCCTCTAGCACTTCCTTTGAATTCCCTCTTGGACTATCTCCTGCATCTTTCAAATGCAGGCCTTAAGACGAATTCAGTAAGGGTCCATTTGAGTGCTATTGCAGCATCCTTAAAACCTATAAATGGACAACCTGTCTCCTCTCATCCTCTTGTTGCACGTTTCATGAGAGGCCTGACTCTAACTAAACCTCCCATCCGCCCTCCTCCGGTAGCATGGGATTTGAACCTAGTTCTAGGTCAGCTTATGAAGCCACCTTTTGAGCCTTTGGACTCTACCTCCTTCAAATTTCTTTCCTGGAAGGTTGTTTTCCTTATTGCAGTCACTTCGGCTCGCCGCATCAGTGAACTGCAGGCTTTAGTGGCTCATCCACCTTATACTAGGTTTCATCATGATAAGGTGGTCCTTAGGACGAATCCCCACTTTATGCCCAAGGTGGTCTCGCCTTTTCATCTTAATCAAGAGGTATATCTACCTGTCTTTTTCCCGGCTCCTCATGCATCCAGTGCAGAGAGGAACCTTCATACTCTGGATTGTAAAAGAGCTCTTGCCTTTTACCTCAACAGGACTCAACCACATCGAAAGTCTTCCCAACTTTTCGTGGCTTTTGATCCTTCTCATTTGGGACTTCCAGTCACCAAGCGTACACTTTCCAATTGGATCGCTCAGTGTATTTCTTTTGCTTACCAGAGTAAGAACATTTCTCTGGAGGGCCATGTCACAGCTCACAATGTGAGAGCCATGGCCACTTCTATGGCTCATCTTCACTCTGTGTCCATAGATCAGATCTGTCGAGCAGCCACTTGGGCCTCGGTTCATACCTTCACAGCCCATTACTGCTTGGACAAGGACTCCCGCCGGGATGCCTTGTTTGGTCAGGCTGTCCTCAAACACCTGTTCCATACTTAAACAACTCCTGCCCACCTTCCCTGGATGGATGCCTGAGATCCATGCGAAGATGGTTTACCCTTGGAGGGGGATCTCCCAGGCATCTTAGCTAGGGAGTCCCCATATGTGATGACTTATTCCTGCTTGTTCCTGGAGATAGCACAGTTACTTACCTGTAACAGGTGATCTCTGGGAACAGCAGGAATTAGTCATCACAACCCACCCACCTCCCCTAGGAGTTGTATCTTTATCTATCTATCTTCCTGTCCTCTCTCTCTATTGTCTCAGCTGGTCAGGAAGGCGGGAAGGCAGCGCGCATTTGCAGTGGGAGGCCCCAAAAGCTTTTAATCTGAAAAGCTGGGGAGCTTTCCCGCGCGGGCTCCGTCGGTACCGACGTACCCATATGTGATGACTAATTCCTGCTGTTCCCAGAGATCACCTGTTACAGTTAAGTAACTGTGCTTTCTTGCTCACTTTTTGATGGTTGGGTGAAAGTAATGCTGAAACAAATCATTTCTCCACACTGTAAAATGGCAAACAGTACACCTGACTTGTGTGCTGCTTTTAGATTTGGTTCTTAATTTTACAATGCTCTTTGGGGAGAATTCCCATAGAAAACATCTTTCTCTTCCTCCCCAGTACATTCCAGAACTATTTTAAAATCTTTTTACTTCATGAGACCGGTTCATTTTTGATTCAGCATAATCTGATCATTCTTTGTGTTGTGTAGCGCTATAAATTTTTCTTAGCTGCTTTGTTGCTCTTTAAACTATGGGATTGCGTCTGATTAAGTCTTGCCTGGTTTGGAATTTCGATAGGTATTGTCCTGAATGTCGAATTGATACCAGTGAGGTGGTTTTAGCTGGAGAAAAGTTGAAAGAAAGCAAAAAGAAGGCCAAGATGGCATCTGCAAACTCTTCATCACAGAGAGACTGGGGAAAGGTGTGTTGCTGTTTCATCCTTGTTTTTTAATGGTGGGAAATGTGCTTGTGTTTGCTGCTTATGGAATTTACCTCTCTTATACAGGGCATGGCATGCGTAGGTCGTACAAGAGAATGTACCATTGTTCCTTCAAACCACTATGGACCTGTGCCTGGAGTTCCAGTTGGGACTATGTGGAAATTTAGAGTTCAGGTACTTTGTCAGCATGAATGGGCTTGATTAGGCATTGAGATGTGGATCCTCCAGTCATGTTGCTCATAAGTTCTTCTAATGTTATGTAACTCACTTCCTAACAATTACTAATGTAAGCATTTATAAAATTTAAAAGGGAGATGTTGGGTTTGCTTTATAGTTTCCTATTTCATACCATTTTGTAGAATTTTTGCTTGTGTGCACATGGTACAAAAGCAGTTCCAAGGTTTGCTAAAATAGCTGTCTTCTGTTTTTGTCTGTGTTTGCTGGGGCCTTGTACAAATATGACCTATTGGGAACAGTCTTGATGACTGTGGCTATGCTGCCATTTGGGATATTCCTAAGCCTAGCTTCTTTTTCTTTGGGCTGTGTCTGGGGATGCTGTGGAGGGAAATCTAGCCATTTGATGGTGATACTTAATGGCCCAGACTCGGGGTGTAGCCTTACTATAGATAATGGAAAGGGAGGGGGGGGGGGTGTTCTGTGTGTGGGGCCTTCCTGGTCAAGGACTGGTGCTGCAAGAAGAAACTACAGAGCCATAAAAACAATTCTTGGCATTCCTTATCATACCTCCAGTCCAGTCCCGACTAGTGGGTTTTCTCCTCTCACCAGCAGCTTAAAGACTGAGTGTGTCAAAGTTGATGACACCACCTACATTGCAAATGCAATGTGTGCCTTCGAGTCAGTCCTGACTCCTGGCGACCCAGAAGCTCCTGGGTTTTCTTGGCAGTGTCACCGAAAGTAGATTGCCAGGCCTTTCTTCCGAGGCAATGGAGAGTTAAGTGACTTGCCCAAGGCCACAAGGAGTGCTAGTGGGAATTGAACCCTGGTTGCTTGGTTACCAAGCCAGTGTTCTAACCACTAGGCTATTCCTCCACACCACCTACATTAGTTGCTTTAAAAAAAAAAAAAAGGGTGGGGGCGTGCAGACTTCAGATTTGCTCAGTCTGAAAGCTTTTTTCAAACAAACATCAGGTGTTACAGTTGGGGAGTACCTGTTCTCTCGGTCCAGAGGGGCAGCGGCTCTCAAACCAATCTTTGGGTGTGGTACTGCTGTCCACAAGGCCCAATATGGTTCCCTGCAGCCACCAAAGCAGAGATTGCAGGGCTGAACATGCATGCGAGTCAATTCCCGCCGATGAGCAGGAGTAGGAAAGATCTTTGTTTTGTGGTCTGATTAATGGGACGCAGCCATATTGGCGCTTCATCTCCCTGCTGCGTGTAAGCAGGCAGGAGGTTAGAGAGCGCGTGATTCTTAGAGGGGGCCATCCTGCCGAGTTTGGGAAACTGTCCCATTTTGCAAGGGCTGCTAATCATCTGTCGGATTGCTTTTGGTGGGTTTTGACACTGGGCTTGCTTTTCCTCGCGGTTTTGTATTTTCCTGCAGTTCTTGGTGATTTTGCTCAAACCCCCCCCCCCCCCAAAACAGACAATGTAAAGTTAAGGGGGTTTGAAACTGAGAGCATACCAGGTGAGCTTAATGGGACTACTCTTCTGCTTGGGCTGAAGCACGTGACAGGGGCTAGAATGCTCACTAAAGTCAATTCCTTATCGTTCCTCCAGTTTAGTCCTCTACTTCTGGGTTGTGCACCTCTTCCTGCAGCTAGGAGACTGGGCATGTCAAAGTTGTGACATCACTGGATATAGCCTGCTGGTATCTCCCATCAGCCTCCAGTGTGTCCAGTCTCCTTGCAGCAGGAGGATATAGTGAGCCTAGCTTCTGGGCTCACTTGGGGGGAACAGATAGGAGCATTTAGTGTGACAAATTCTGATTTTACTTTTGATTTTTACCTTTCATTTACTTTTAATTTTACTTTGGTTAATTGACAATCGGGGATTAGTTCCCTTTAGTTAGGAGCAAATTTCCTTATTTACAGTAATTTTAAATTTGAGTCTGGTTCTTTAAATTAGTAGCAGTTCTCGCCTTCCCTCCTTGTCAGTGATTTTCACTTGCTGCAGGCATTTGCCGGTACGGATCTCTCTCCCTGGACTGTACGGGAGAAAGCTCCGGGACCCGTACAGCCACACTGAAGCTGTGTGAGACGGAGCCTCTCCGTTGCTGCGGGATTTTAATTTTACTCTGTGGAACCGGCTGAGTGATCCTCACTGCGGCTGCCAGGCGTATCAGCGCAGCTTGAGGATCGGAGGAATTCAAGGAGGTAGGACAGGCTGTGTGGCTTTTGGCCCTGCAGGTAAGGCCTTTGAGCTCTGTTGGTCTGCTGAGGCCTCATTTTTGCAGCGGCGGCTGTTCTTGGCGCCAAAATTCATTGGCGAAGGGGCGGCCATTTCCTCTCTAGGTATTTGGACCGCATGGCGAGAGTTGCAGTGAGCTGCCTGCGTGAGGAAAATGGGCAGAATAGCTAAATTTTTGGGCCTAGTGTTTGTTTCTTTCTTTTGTTTTTTTGAGGCCAGGGGGTTCCTCAGCATTAAGGGGGACTGTTGTCAATCCTCTTTATAGAATAAATAAGAATAAACTAAAAAACAGGACAGCAGTTTTGGCATTGATCCCTGATACCACATGTTCTTTCCCTCCTAATCGTGTGTCTGAGGAGCATTTGTTCAGGCCCAGGATATTAGGCAAATTGCCAGCTTTTAGGTTCAAAGGCAGAGCCCTAATTTGTAGTTTTGCAGGAGGGAAAGCCTAGAAGTGTGCCTTTATGTATTCTATAGTGACAGTTGCCCAAAATTCACAGGGACAGGTTTAGAAAACCTTAGAATGTACAAAAATAGACTGTCAGTTAAACTGCCAACCGGGAAGTGCCTGTGCTACGGTCTATGGCCACCAGAGGGCAGCTGGTACACTCAATAGTGCCTTTCTATGACTGTGCAGGCAGCCATTATCTGCAGGTCAGGATAGAAATCACCACAGAGCCTCGGTGATGTGATGTAAGGTCTGAGAATCCAGTTTATATGACCAAGATTTAAACCTCTTAATTTATGTATCATTGGTTGGGCTCTGCTGCCCTAAAGGCCACCGAATGACAGCGCTGCTCATGAATCACATAAAGTATTCCGTGCCCCCATCCCTGGGGGGTGAGTGGTACAATACAAAATCGTATTACTCATCAGGTTCACACAGGCAACAACCTCTCAGACCTCCATTTTCAAGGTGGACGGTGTCTTCCACTGCTATTTCTTTGACTGCAGAAAGGCCTGGTGAGGTGCTTGTGGGTTTCATAGCAACACTTAGCAGGCCCTTCCCAGGAAATTCCCATCTATTACTAGAGCAGGGTTTCATTTCATTTCATTTCTCTGGTTGTGGTTGATGCACAGCGTTAGGGGCTGTGTTAAAGCTTGGGTCCCACGGACTTCGGTGGGATTTCATAAAGAAAAAGAAACTCGCTTTAGTGAGAGATAGCCTTGTTCATTTTTAGCTAACACTGTTGCTTTTATTTTTGATTTTTACCTTTTGCACCTGAATCCCAGAGACGGGACACTGTTTGCTTCCAGGGGTTCTACTTTCTATTTTGCTCTTCAGCTCCCTGGCAGATGCAGTAGGCTGGCAGGGGGTGGGCAACGCCTCCTGCACTGCAGAATCCCCCTGGATAAGGGGGGGAAGGACAACTGGTAGCTTCTTGCAAAGCTATAGTAGCAGTTCGTGTAAGTTTAGCTGATCTGCTTTGATTTCCTTGGAGTTGGCGGAAACTTGGTTTTTGGAGTCCTATACTTAAAAAAAAAAAAAAAAAAAAAAAAAAAAAAAAAAGCCAAGCCAAGAAAAAGGGGCATAACTATGTTGATTTACCAGAATCTCCTTCCGCTATCCATAGAGGGTCCTATAAACCGTTAAGGTCTGTTTATATGGCAGGGTAATATTTTGGCTTAGCTGCTGTGATATAGCGCTATGATCCGCTGTAAACATATTCAAGTCAAAAGGAATTATGGTGATAACTTTCTTGGATGGTTGTAACAGGTGCTTGGGTGAGCGTCATGGCCAGTCCACAGATGTGGAATGCTCTGCCATAAGCATTATGTCATGGGAAGAATTTTATAGTTGTGTGGTTTCTTAATGGAAAATGTTCCCGTTTAGTTTGGCTTTGCCCAAATTATAAGATTTTACGGTAGATTTGTAATGTCTTAATTTTGACTATATGTGGTTTAATTTTACGTATGGAAAAGGCAGCTCAGCGGAGAGAGGTTGCAAAATCGAACTCTGGCCTTTGAAGCTATCTATGCTCCCATTCCATTTATCAGCAGTTCTCCAGTGCGGAGAGTCTCTGCTAGTGTTCAGCGAATGCCTTAATGGGGGGCCAGAAGCACGCAGTCAGGCTAGTTCTCTAGCAGCAATGGCAGCGGCTCAGACTCTAGTAGGCATACTTCATATGCTGGGCTTTCAAGATGGTTTCCGCGCTGATCGGCATCAGCCAAGGTGACTGCCAGTTTCGACTGTGAATGTGGAGTCAGCCTGGATGAGGGGCCTTGCGTTCTCTGGAAAATGCCCTGCATACACTGAATCCCTTCAATTCGATCAGCTGCTGGCAGGACACAAGGCACGCTCGCATGCTTTTTTGCTTCAGTGGTCTAAAAATGGAGTCTTTACCAGGTGGTATAATGGGAACTTGTCTGCAGTTTCTCAGCTTCTTGATTGCTGACTCAATTGCTACTGCGGAATGAGAGCTGTATTTCATATCACCAGGTGCTAGTTGAACTTAAAATATAAAAGTCCATCTTTGTGCAGTCAGATGGAATGGGGCGTTACTCTAGCAGGACGGCCGTGGATTAGTATGCCTGTGTTTGGGAGTTCTTTCTACTTCATATTGTTGGCACGGAAAGAGCGTCTCTTAACATATGCTGAAGGCATTTTTGGTTTAGAGGTGTCTTGTAAAATAAATAAATAATAATTAAAAAAATATATATATAAATAAATAACTAAAGAAGGAAGGAAAATAGAGTATTCAGCTGTCCTGAATTCGCCTGTTCTTGATTGACATTTTGAGGCTAAGCAGGGGCACGCCTGGGTACTACGTGGGTGGGCGCACACCTTGCACTTCCAGGGGGTGCGGACTCACTGTATGGAACAGAGCCCTAGCAATCTTCTTTATCGCAAGATGGGAAAGTAGATGGTTCACTGAAGTGATCGTTGGGGGCAATGCTCTGGCCTTACAAGCTCCGATTTTTGGAGCCTGGGGAGGCGAGAGCATGCTTCCGCTGGTCGCAGTGTTTACGGCAGTCTACTTGCCTGGAACAGGAAAGGATCAGGGAGTTGAATCGACTAGAGCCTGATTTGCTTTTTGGGGCCAATGTGCATTATGGATTAATTCAAGCGCTAGCTAATATTATTGGCTTCCTTGGGGTTCACCGAGAGGTCCCTCTGGTGGAGGAATGGGGCAGCTGATGGTTCGTCCAAGTCGAGGGTCAGTAAGCTCCCATTAAGTCTTTGTCTTGTCCTTTCCCTGTGGGCTCTCATACGGCAACTAGTTGGCGTATCGAGGCTTTCGGAGAAAGGTGCTCTTGGTAGCGCCCGGTTGGGCGAGACGGCCGTACTAGGCTTTTCTCATTCGTCTACTCGACAGGCTTTTCCTAGAAGTTGTCGGTAGCGAATGTCTCAGGTGGATCGGTGCCCGCCTACGGTTTGGCCTTTGTATGGGCGGGGCTCATGTAGAAGGGTTATTCTGCGGCAGTCTTCGCCGCCTTGTTGAGAGCAAGGAGGCAGGCTGCTTCTGCTACATAGGTCCATGCTTAGCGCCTTTTGGAAGGCTGCTGTTCACGGCGGCAAGTCCGGGCGACAAAGGTGTCTGTATCCTTGGTCTGAGTTCTCTGCAGGACAGTGTCTGAAGGATCTAGTGGACAGTTCCTTGGAGGATCCAGCGGGCGACTGTTTCTGGCTGTAGGAGTCTGTGAAGGGAATAGCGCTAGGTGTTCGGATCGATGTGTAGCGTTTCCTTAAGTTGGGATCCGACTGCGCTACTCAAGGCGAGTTTGGGTGCCGCCGGGGGATCCCGATTGGGCCTTAGAGGCGTTAGCTAAAGAGTCCTTTGATTCTTACTCCAGGCGTCAGTAAAGGATTTGCTGTTATAGACAGTGGCTTTGATAGCTCGTTGTTCGGTGCGACGAGTTTCGGAGTTTCAGGCGTTGTCATCTAATAAGCCGTTTTCACCCTTTCTGGATAGAGGGTGGTGTTTGCGAGCAGTCTTGTCGTCCTTCCAATAGGTGGCTTTCTGATTTTTTTTCTCCTGAGCCTATTGGTTTCTCTTCCAGTTCTCGGTTTTTCTGGAAGGGGAGGTTTTTATTCGTAGCTTACGCCGATAGGAAACATTACATGCAGGGTGCGATGTTCGTTTCTTTGTTTTTGTGTGCTGGTTGGAGGTCCCCACAAAGGGGAAGCAGCAGCGAAGGCGGCCATTTCGCACTGAGTTAAGGCAGTGGTTGCCTCAGCTTTCTGCTGGCGAGGTTGTATGATTCCGGGGGGCTTTCTGACTCTTGCTACCAGGGCACAAGCGGCTTCATGGGTGAATCACCGTATCATTCCACCAGGTGGGATTGGTAGAGCAGCTTCCAGGTCGTCTCTTCCTTTCCTCAGCAACCACTACTGCCTCAATGTTTTGGCAGTAAAGGAGGCCTGTTCCGGGTCATCAGTGTGGTGAGTTGGCTTGATAGGTCCCTCCCAATGATTACTGCTCTGTTACATCCCAGAAGTAGAGGACTAAACTGGAGGAACGATAAGGAAATAGAAATTACACTTACCTGGTAATTGTCGTTCCTTGAGTGACGACAGTTTAGTCCTCATTCCCGCCCAGGAGTGTGATTTCTTCAGAGTTTATTTTCAGGCGGAGTGGAGCATCAATCTCCAGGAGTAGACAGATCCTTTCAGTTTCTCAATCGCAGTGAGTATCCCTCTCTGTTCTTTCTTTCTTTTCTCTTATTTAAACGAGGTGATGGTATAGGATACGTGTTTGCATAGGGGGAACATGAATGTAAAGTTAAAAAATAAATAAATAAATAAAAAAATAAAAAAAAAAAAAAAGAGAAAAGAAAATATAAGCCGGATACGGTTTAAAAGGCTCCTCCGGTTGAAGAATGGGGAGTTATTTAAAGTTATGGTATAGTTACTTATTTGTTGTTCCTTTGAGTTTGCTTTGTCAATAGTACACTGGAGGCTGATGGGAGATAGCAGCAGGCTATATCCAGTGATGTCACAACTTTGACATGCCCAGTCTCCTCGCTGCAGGAAGAGGTGCACAACCCAGAAGTAGAGGACTAAACTCGTCACTCAAGGAACGACAATTACCAGGTAAGTGTAATTTCTATTTGTTTGGCCTGTGGCCTGCACAGTAGCACAGTCTCTGACTGTTTTTTGTTGTGTCTGCAAGACAGAGGCCAAGTCTGCAGAGGACAGTCTTCCCAGAGAAAGGGTCTGCCTCAGGGGGGTCTGAGATGCCTTCTGTTCCTCATGGAGAGCAGGGGGCCCCCCCTCGGGGTTGGCAGGGTCAGGGGCCACCCTGGGGGGGGGACGGGACGAGGATCCTGTGCTGCCCCTCCTTGAGCAGGGGAAGGCTTGTAGATCTCCCTGGGTTCTATTTCTGGGGAAGCAGCTATGGGGGAGTTGCAGGGTGCCTTTTCCCTGGAGTCTGTTCTTCCCCTGCATAAGGGTTTTTGTATGAAGCAGCAGAGCAGAGGAGGGCACCATGGGTGTCCAGGACAGAGCCGCAAAGAGGAGTCTGCCTGCAGATAGTGGCAGGCATGGGGAGGAATCTGGGACGATGCAGCGTTTGGTCAGTTGGAGGAGGCCACTGACCAGGCTACAGATATGGATTTGGGGCCTGAATCTACAGAACTGAGGGAGAGATACCACAGGATGAAGTGTGGATTGTGCAGTTTTTCTGCAGAGAGGAACTGGCGGCTCTCATCACACATTCCCTGTAGGCCCTTAACATGTTAGCAGATGTCTTGCTGGGGGGAGAACCTTTGGAGGATCTGCTGTTCCAGGCTGTCCAGAAGCTGTTCCCCCTTCACCATATAACCAAACAGATACAGGATGAATGGGATGGCTCAGAGGCTGCTTTGATGGGCTCGAGGGTAATGGTGAGGCTTTATCTCCTCCTGGACTAGGAGAAGGAGCTTCTCTGCTCACCAAGGTGGATGTGGCTGTATCGGTGGTCACAGAGGCCACCATTCATGTGGAAGTTGTTCAGCTCTCAAAGATGTGCAGGAGAGGAAATTTGAGACCTTGCTTAAGCAGGCCTTTGATATCAACACACTGTCATTGCAAGCATCAGTGTGTTGAGCCTTTGTTGTGCGCGTGTGTTTGTGCTGGGTACAAGGACTTTTGGAGTTGGCAGGAGAGTTCCATGCATTGCCGCCGGAGGCTGCAAAGTTGGAATCTGGGGCAGCATACTTAGCAGATGGTGTTTTTTTTTTTATTTTTTTTATAAATTTTATTTATTAACCACAAAGAAAGATAACAGCCATCAACAAAGCAGCCAACAAAGGACAAATCCCCGAGCAGGGTGTACTCTTATCCCCGCCACGGGGAACCATTAGATATCGGTACATGGCATTAGTAGACAGTTCCATAAAGAATACATTTTTGCATTTATTTCTGTAATACTACACAACAATAGAAACCCCCCCCCCACCCATCCCCGCCCCGTCGCAGCCTGCAGCCCCCCCCCACCACCTCGTGCCACTAAGACCACTAAAGACCCACATTGAGCACTTCATTCCTACAATACGGCCCCAGGCTCTGAATATAGGGTTCCCATACTGAGATAAAAGTGGACCACCGCTTTAACTGGCCTCTAGCTCTCCACCGTTCAGTCAGCATTAAATGATGGAAACTATTGCGCCACTCCAGGAAAGTAGGCGGGGAGGCATCCAGAAAGTAGGCGGGGAGGCATCCCGCCATCCATGCAAGATCGGGCCCTTCCCCACGAGACAAGCCTTATGCACCAGCATTCGCTCACCCTTCCCTGTCGGCAAAGTCCGATTTAACTGATCCAGCAATACCAACGATCCCATCCAGGGGAAGGATTGTTGTAACAATCCCACAAGGTAATGATGGATACGGGACCAGTAAGGGCGAATACGCCTACAGGTCCACCACATATGTGTAAGATCCGCTAGGGGCGCCGAGCATCTAGGGCAGGAGCCATCCTGGGTAATGCGACTACGCAAAGCCCGCCTAGGGGTGAAATGAACCCGGGTCAGCGCTTTATATTGTACCTCCCGCCAGCGGGCCCCATCTACCAAAGTGGCGATGCGCCTCAAGGCCACCAAAAGAGTCCCAGGGGGAATTTCACGTCCCATCTCTTGGGCCCAGGCCTGTTCCACCCGGGTATAGTCCGGCATCACGCCAAAGCACGCAAGCCTGGATTTCAACCGCGCTATCGACGGCGGAGTCTCCCCCCCATTATCAAAAATTCCAGAATGTGCGCGGAACGATCTGCAGTAAGCTCCCCACGGGGCAACGAGGCCACATAATGGGCCAGTTGCAAATAGGCAAAATATTGACGAGAGGAGAGCCCATACTCCTCACACAACTCCAAGAAAGTTTTGCATTTACCCGAAAGATCCACAACATGGCCTACATTCCGCAATCCCTGTACTCCCCACGACTGAAATACCCGAGTTTCAGAACCTGGAGTAAAATGCACATTGCCACTCAATGGCAGCCAACTCGAGACCCCCCAGTCCCGCTTCCAATAACCATTCAACTGCTGCCATGTACGCTGCGCCACGTGCATCAAAACATGTTGTTGAATTCCACTAGGCAAGAAACCACTCTAAGTGCAAGATCCCCAACAGTGACAGGGGGGCCACCACAGCCCTCTCCAGCTCTCTAGGTGTATAAATATCCGTTCCCCCCAACCATTCGCCCACATGGCGCGCCTGACAGGCCAAAGCATATAACCACAAATCGGGGAGACCTATACCGCCACTACGCCAGGACCCAATCATACGATTCAGCGGTATGCGAGCTTTGGCCCCCCGCCACAAAAATCCTTGTATTTCCCTTTCCAAACGGCGTAAATCTCGGCGCAGCAACCAAACGGGCAACGTCTGCAACCAATATAGGATACGGGGCAGGACCACTATCTTTACCGTGGCTACCCTTCCCAAAAGGGACAATGGTAGCGGGTTCCAGGCCCGCAATTGGGTTCGTACTCCGGATAGGACTCTTTCCAAATTCATACGATACAACTCCCTGGGGAGACTGGTCAGGACAATGCCAAGATAAACAAAAGACTTGTCCGCCCACCTCAAAGGGAAGGACCCGCTCCACCCACCCCGCAATTGGCCGCGCACGTCTAAAGCCTCTGATTTTTCAAAATTGATACGCAGGCCCGCAAACCTACCATATTCTGCAAACTCAGTCATCAGCCGTGACAAAGAGTCTCGAGGGGACAGCAGGTGCACCAACATATCATCTGCAAACGCCGAAATTTTAAAACCGTGTGAACCGATGTCCACCCCACAAATCTGCCTGTCAGACTCGATTCTGCGAATGAGGGGGTCCAAAGTGAGAACAAACAGCAAAGGAGACAAGGGGGCAGCCCTGTCGAGTACCTCTATACAAAGAGAATGGATCTGAAAGGACCCCGTTACAGAACACCCGGGCTGTCGGGTTGACATATAGGCTCCGCACCATCCCACAAAAGGAGGGACCCAAACCATATCGCGGTAGCAAATAGTGAAGATACTGCCAACTCACCCTATCGAACGCCTTTTCGGCGTCAAAGCTCACCAGCAAGGACTGCAATTGTTTCGCATGTACCCACTCCAATGATGCTAATATTCGACGCAAGTTGCGAACCGCATAACGGCCCCTAATGAAACCCACCTGTGACTCGTGCACTAAGTCCCCCAGCACAACTGCTAAACGGTCAGCCAAAATTTTAGCCAGAATCTTCATGTCGAAGTTCAGCAGAGAGATCGGCCGATATGAGGCCGCCTGGGACAAGTCCTTACCCGGTTTAGGGATCAATGTAATGTAGGCCTGATTGTCCCCCCATTTCATGGCTCCCCTCTCCGTTTGGCTCTGATATGTCTCCACCAATAAGAGGCCCACCCAATCGGAAAGGATTTTATAAAATTCCGCCCCATATCCATCGGGTCCAGGAGATTTATAACAACTAACAGACGAGACCACCTGTTGTACCTCCCGTAATGTTATGGGCTGTCCTAAGAGAGCATTCTGCTCCATCGTGACCTGCGGCAAGTCCACACCTTGCAGATATGTTTCCATCCTAGAGGGTGAAGACTCCTCTGCTGTGTATAACTGTTTGAAAAAATTCCGAAACACCCCACTTATCGCTTCCTTTTTATTCTGGAGTCTACCCTGCTCGTCTCGGAGAGCGGCCACCAACCGTCCGCTACGCGGTCCCTTCAAGCACCTACCCAACAGGGTCCCGGGTTTATCACCAAAGCAATGTAGCTTATACTTTAGACTTCTTAGCCTGCTGGTGCAACAGTTCATTCAAAGCAACCTGTAGCTCCCACAACCGTTTCCTATTAGAAAGCGTGGGGGAGTGCCCACTAATCCGGCGGGCACGCATTACTTGTTTCTCCAGGCGGATTATATGTTCTGCCAACATTCTCCGTTTTCGGGTTACGTAGCTGATTATCTCGCCCCGCAGGACCACCTTGGCCGTTTCCCACACCAACTCTGGATCCCCCCTGTGAACCTGATGGTTCTCCTCAAATTCCTGCCAACGTTGGCGCAAGAATCGCTGAAATTGGGTATCCTTATAGTATTCAATTGGAAAGCGCCATAGACGCGTGAAACCTGCCCCTCCCCCCCACTGCAGCTCCAGCCAAATCAGAGCGTGATCCGAAATCTCAAGCGGACCGATCTGAGCGTCCCCCACACCCGCGAACTGACTCGCTGAGAGCAAGAGATAATCAATACGCGCGCTGGTACCATGCGCTCGAGACGAATGAGTGAAATCCTTCTCTAGGGGATGTAACAATCTCCACGGGTCTACCAGCCCCAACCGGGTCCGAAAGCTCTGCAACGTCCGAGCGAGGGACCACCGTTCCCGAGCACCGCTGCCGGACGAGGTATCCAGATCCACATCAAGGACCCCATTGAAGTCCCCCCCCCCCTAGGAGGAGTGGCACATCAGGGAGTTGTTCGACCCTAGCCGCAAACCGACTAAAAAAAATCTGGATCACGCGTATTGGGGCCATATAAGTCACCTAAAATGATCTCCCCGTCTTCCAGCAAGCCATGTAACAGCAAGTATCTTCCCTGTGGGTTCGCGACCTGCCGCAACAGTGTAAAGCGTACTCGTTTATGAACCAATATGGCCACCCCTCCCTTCTTACCCACGGCGGGTGACCCCCACACCTGACCCACCCAATCTCTACAAAGCTTGGCATGTTCCTCCACCGTCTGATGAGTTTCCTGGAGCAGCGCAACATCACAGTGATGCCTGGCCAATGCTTTCAATATTTTATATCTCTTAATGGGATTACCTAAGCCACAAACATTCCAAGAAAAAACTTTCAGTGTGTCTTCACTTTCAGAGATCCACTAAAGGCGCGAACATCCACATAAGCCACCTATAGGTAGAGGAAACCCCCCCAGCCCAGGGCCCCCCTCACCAAATACTCCTAGAAGATAACCAAACATAGGTAGGGACTGCAGACTGCGACGGTTCTCCCCTAGCTCCCCCCACCCCCCCTCTGAACCCCCCCCCCATTTCAACTGCTATCTACTCCACCTAGTCTAATCATAGACTAACCTCCCCTTGTGGTATTTCAGGCCATCCCCTCATTTCTAAATCCCCACTCATCCCACCTTAATGCTACTATTCATGAAATGCTCCCTCAGTCCTTGCCCCCCGAGCCCTCCTGCCCCCAACCTAAGTAATAGGCCCCCCCACCAATTACTCCTCTCGGCTCAGCCCTCACGTTCACACACACACCCGCAGCCATACACCATTCACCCCCCCAAAAAAAAAAAAAAAAACCCCACACACACACATCTACTCCCCGGCCCTTGAAGAAATACGTTGGACCAGTCACCCAGGTACAAGAACAAAGTGAGCCCCAGGACTAAAATCCCCGACAAACCTAACAGGACTTTTCCCCTCACGAACTTATGAACCCGGGGCAGTTATCCGACCCAATTAGTTAGGGCGTTTCCGGTCATCGTAAATACGGACGCTTCTACTCCCCCCAGCTCCGTGGCAAGACACACCGGTGATCACATGCTGACACAGCCTAAGGTGCCCCAAAGGGGGGCAACCAAGCAGTCCGCCATAAGTGACAGCTCAGGTTGGCTTATTATAAGTGATCATCCGATACCAGGTATGTTGTCTCCGAGCAAGGAGTGTGAGCGCAAATGGTGGATCAAAGTATCGCAGGGACTTACTGCAGCCAAGTCCCAGGTATGTACCTAGCATCCAAAGAAAAAAAAAAAAAGTGTGGGGGGGAAGACATTCAAATAGTCCTTCCTGGGTAGCAGCTATAAGTCCCGTCAAGGGTCCTGTTTACTGCTGCTGCCCATGTCTAGTTGCGAGATAAAGCACTCTAGCAACTATGAGAATAGGAAGGTAAAAAAAAAGGCCATTCGCTGCTGCGAGTGTATGTTGATGATCCCAAGGTTTCCACGTCTACCAACACAATGCATAGGCCGATACCTTGACCACCGATACACTGGTCCTCTGCCATATGTAAGAGATACGTTCATAGTAGAAATGCAAAGAAGCAATGAGCAAATTTCCTCCCCCACTTAATTAGCTCAGAAACATACAGGCAGCCTCCAAAGGTTCGCCGCTAGGCCACCTACTACGATTATAAACAAAATAAAACAAAGTAGGAGAGGAGAGTCCCAATACAATGTAGAGATTCGGGCCGCGCCGGGCCCCTCACCAAGCCCCGCGCTGTCGTCAGATAGTCCAGTCCGCAGCACCACACTGTCGCTGTTAAGGAGGTCCACCACCCTCAGGAAGCAGGGTCGGAGGTTGCAGACAATCGGCCCAGAAACGCCTGGGCCTCTGTGGGCGTCAGCAGTAGTTGAGTCCGACCCTGATGTTCCACGCGCAGTTTTGCCGGGTACAATAAAGAAAAGCGCACTCCCTGATTCACCAGTTGGGCGCAGATCGCTGTGAATGCCCTTCGCTGTTGACTGACCAACTGAGAATAATCCTGAAAAATCAGGATGTGGTCTGCGCCATCCGCTGGCCTCCGGGCACGAGCAGCTCGTAGTACCTCTTCTTTTTGGCTAAAGTCAAGGAAGCGGGCTATGACAGCACGTGGCCGGTGGTCCTGTTCACACTTTGGGCCCAAGCGATGCACTTGCTCCAATTTAATAGGACCAGTCACCTTGCCACTCAGATTATCCTCAATCCATTTTAGCAGGAAACCGCGTAGGGCACTGTCAGTCACGCTTTCCGCAATCCCCACGAAACGGAGATTCTTGCGTCGCCCGTGGTTCTCTAGGTCATCCATCTTATCGGCCTGTTGTTTAACTTTAGACTCCAACGCCTGTACTCGCGCCGCCAGGGACTGCTGGGTGTCTTCCAGGTCAGAGATGCTGGTTTCTGCTTGCTCCATACGACCAGTAAACTCTGAGATATTATGGTTTACACTCTGTATTTGCTCCGTCAGCTCGTTGAAGCGTGTATCAAGTGCTCGTACTACTGCAGCACTGACCTCTGCCACCATCGGTGAATTGCTGTCCGAGGCTGGGCTCCGTGGCGCCCCGTCAGCCATCTTTACCTCTGGGGCTTGGGGCTTCTCCCTCCTCGGTGTTTTAGCAGCCATCCAGCTCCCCCAACAGTCGGGAAATCACTTGTTGGCTCACGCGGTCTCCCTTCACTGAGACACAGTGGGAGCAAGGTTATCTACCCACTACTGCTGGATAATTTTGCCGTTGTTCGGGGAAAAAGCCTGGAGCTGACCATTTATTTTTTTTATATATATATTTTTTATATATTTTTTATATATTTTATATATATTATATAATTTTTTTTAATATAATTTTATGATCTATTGAAAATTTATTATAAAATTTTTTTAACAATAATAATTTTTTAATAGACTATAGAGAGGTATGAGAGAATTTTTAATCTTGTGATGGTATTTTTAATAAAGTTTATATTATAAATTTACAAAGTTAGATATTTCATGACCTCAATCTATTTTTTTTTTATTCTTATTTAATAATTTATTTTTTATTTTTTTATTTTATATTTATTATTTATATTAAAGTCTCTTGTTTCTATATATATTTTTATACTTTTTTGATGTTTGACCATTTTGAATATTTTCATTGATTCATAATTATTTATTTATCATAAATATACAAGCTCAGACATTTTTGTCCCTTTTTATCTTATTTTTTATCTTATCTTATTTAACTATGATTATTTATTATTTTATATGGTTTAAATTTTAGAAACTGCTGATGATTTATAATTGTTTTTATAAATATCTACCTCCCCAATTGGATATCCGTATCTATCTAATTAAGATCTGTTCGCTCCTGCTGCTCTCTTTTAATTATCTCTTTGTAGTTATCATTTTACAATTAGATATTTAGATATTCCCTGGCATTATGTTTTTATGGGTAATATTATTATTTTTATTACTTTTTATTATTTTTATCTTTTTCTGTGTGTGTTTATATATATTTATATATATAAATATATATATATATATATATATATATATATATATATATATATATGTTAGCATTGGTATTATCATACTATTATTAGTATATACAGAGGTCTACTATTTAAACTTTATGTACATGTTCTTTGCTTGTCACGCTTATATGATGTTGGTCATATGTACTTAGTTTTAAATTAATTTTTGTTATTATTTATTTATGATATCATTAGATTAATGGCGTTCCAACACTATTACATTACGTATTTATTATTATTATATATTGATTACATGATTTGTTTTATTTAATTTTATGACATTTTTTATTATGTCTTTTATGTGTCTGTTAGATGAATTTGCCTGTTCCTTCACTTTTAATATGTTGTTTGTTTCTATGTTTATAGTAATTTTGCCTTACAACCCCTGACGAAGGTTACGAAACACGGCCTGTCGGGTTGCCTAGGTCTGTGAGTTAATAAATTTGTCTGGCATACTGTATGGAAATGTTCTTTATTGAGGAGGGGTTTTAGTCTCCGGAGTGTTGTGAGTTTGAAGAAGGCTGTTCTGGATATCTTGTTGATATGCGGTTGTAGGGTGAGTTGCTTATCTAGAATCACTCCAAGGTATCTGACTTCGTCTTTTATTGTAATTGGTGTATTGGATATGTTGATAGTAGGAGGAATGAATGTGGAGTGTCTCGTGATATTTGCTTCATTTTTTTATGTTGATGTTTTAAGTTGTTAGTTAGCCAGGTTATTTCTTGCATGCAGCTTAATATAGTGGTAATCTCCAGGAACAAGCAGGAATAAGTCCTCACATATGGGTACGTCGGTACTGACGGAGCCCGAGCGGGAAAGTGCCCCAGCTTCCCAGAAGGAAAGCTTTTGGGGCCTCCCACTGCGCATGCGCGCTGCCTTTCCGCCCTCCTGACCAACTCTCCTCAGTTCTTCTTTTTCCGCGGAGCCAGCAGGTCGTGTTCCTGTCACCGCTGAAGAAGTTGTTATTTTAATTTATTTCTTTGGCCGCGTGTCTGCCTTCCCCGATTCCAGACCGGTACCGCCGGTCTTTTTTCCTTTATTTAAAAAAAAAAAAATCATCTTCTTTTTTTTCCCTCACTTGGTGTGTTAGTTCTGTGATGCCTTTAGGCCTTCACTAATTCTCCCTCATGGAGAAACAAGCCTCTGGGTTTAAAAAATGCACCAAGTGCAGCGGTACTATTTCAGTCACAGACACCCATGAATGGTGTCTTAAATGTTTGGGGCCTGACCATTCCATTCCGGATTGCCCATCCTGTTTTTTGATGTCTAAACGTGGCTTACAGAACTGGGCAGCCAAGTTTCACATGCTGTTTTCTACAGATACTCCAGCATCGACATCTTCCAGGTCTTCCTCTCCTGATGGATCTCAGGTAACCAAACATTCCTCTGGCAGGTCCTCAAAGGGCAAATCTCCCTCTAAGTATCGAGATACCCCTGGGCTTGACCCTGAGGACCCTGCCCCAGCCAAACAACCCCGGCGGGAAGCTCTGGCTTCCAAAGCTCCTCCTATGGGGTTACAGGTTGACATCGATGGCACGGCTGTTCTGGGGTACCGGCTCAATCATCCGGTACCGACATCCAGACAGTCGTGGCGTCCATGGATCATACAGTTCAATCCATGCAGCAGGCCATTCTGGCTTTTATTAAGGCTGCGACGCCCTCGGTACCGCACCCTGCAGTACCGACTCCGGTTCCAGTACCACAACAGATACTGGTATCCATGCCTTCCACATCAACCAGGATACCGATTCCGGTTCCTGGTTCCGGGGTTTTTCCCGATACCGATCCGGTTCCGGGTACCCCCGATGTCGATACCGGTCGATACGCTTATCGATCCCTGGAAGCAAACAGACGATACTTTGAGTCTTCTGATGATCCTGATTCATCAGATGACTCTGCTGAAGTATCCCTTACTCTACCTGAGGAGCCCTCTTCTGCAAAGAGGAGAATGTGTCCTCCAGAGGATTTATCCTTTCAAGACTTCATCATTGAAGTAGCTAAAGGTCTTTCTATTTCTGTATTCTCTGAAAAAGAACCTAGAGCAAAAAAGTTAGACATTTTAGGATACTCTAAGGTTCCCAAAGAGGCAGTCACCCTGCCCATCCATGAAATTCTTCAAGATCACATGATGGACTTATGGGAGACTCCTCTCACCCTATCTCCACATTCTCGTCGTCTGGACACCATGTATCGTGTCCCCCCTTATCCTGGGTTTCAAAAACTCAGCTCCCGCACCACTCCATTGTGGTGCAGTCAGCTATGAAAAGGATCAAGAGTACTAAAAGACACTCTTCTACTCCCCCAGGAAGAGAATGTAGGACTCTGGATGCTTTTGGAAGAAAAATCTTCCAAGCAAGTATGCTTATTGCCAGAATCAACTCATACAGCCTCTATATGGGCATGTTTTTGAAGGAAATTGCATTAAAAATACGCCATTTTCTCCCCTTTATCCCAGAGGATAGAAAGGAGGAGTTCCTTCTTCTGCTTAAGCATACTCAAGATATTTCAAAGTTCTCCAACAGAGCAGCCTTTGACTCCTTTGAAGGTGCTAGCAGAGCCTCAGGTATTGCCATAGCGGCTCGCAGAATTGCTTGGCTCCAGGCCTCTAACCTTGAACCCTGGGTCCAGGATGGGTTGGGAAATTTGCCCTGTACGGGTGAGAATCTGTTTGGTAAGGAGTGGCAAATCAAAGCCACTCAAATGGATGCAGAAAATGCTTCTTTAGATAGACTTTCTAAGTCTACCTCTACCCCTGTCAAGAAGAAATCTTTCAAAAAGCCTTTCTACAAGAAGGCCAGATTTGCCACAAATACTGGCCAACAATCTTCTGCAGCTCGCTTTGCTCCTAAGCGTCAGCAGTCTAAACAGGCCAGGGCAAAACCTGCAGGGGCTGCTACAGCCCAACAGTCCCTACCCCCTCAGGGTTTTTGACTTAAAACTAGAGAACTTAACCTTCCTGGAATGGTGAGAGGTTCTGGATGTTTTAGAGCCAGAAAGGTTAACTCATTTTGCTCCCAGATGGGAGCAAATCACATCAGAGCAATGGACCCTCTCTATCATCAGAGAGGGCTACAAACTACATTTCTCCAACCTTCCTCCCCATACCATGGTGAGAAGTTTCAATTCTCCCCCATCTCTCCTAGACCTGTTGGGTCAGGAGGTGACCACTCTTCTCGCCCAAAAAGCAATAGAAGAGGTTCCTCTTCCTCAACAAGGGTCAGGTTTTTACTCCCCTTATTTTCTCATTCCCAAGAAAAAAGGGGGTACAGACCCATTTTGGATCTCAGAGAATTGAACAAATTTCTATACAGGGAGAAATTCAAGATGCTTTCTCTAGGCACTCTCCTTCCATACCTACAGAGTCAGGACTGGCTTTGTTCTCTAGATCTCAAGGATGCGTACACACATATACTCATCCATCCATCCCACAGAAAATTCCTACGGTTTCTGTTCCAGGGAAAACACTTCCAATACAGAGTCCTTCCCTTCGGGCTAGCCTCTGCTCCAAGGGTATTTACCAAATGCATGGCAATAGTAGCTGCATTCCTACGCACCCTGGGAATTTTTGTCTTCCCATACCTGGACGACTGGCTCATCCGAGCTCCGTCTCAGTCCGAGGCTCAGACTTCCCTGGATCGCACCAGGCGAATTCTACAGTATCTGGGACTTGTGATCAATCTGCCAAAGTCCCAACTCACCCCTACTCAATCCCTAGAATTCATAGGGGCCTGGTTGGATACCACCACCGTAAGGGCCTATCTACCTCAGGCCCGTTGCCAACGTCTAGTGCACTTAGCCTCTCAGACTCAGTCCAAAAGCCACTTGACTGCCAGAGAGATGCTACAATTATTAGGCCACATGGCCTCCACAGTGTATGTGGTGCCTTATGCTCGCCTACATATGAGAGCAGCTCAATGGACTTTATCCACCCAGTGGACTCAAGCATCAGGAGCTCTCTCAGACCAAATAGCAAACTCCAATCGTCTCTTTTGGTCTCTCCAATGGTGGATATCCACTCAAAATCTGTTGTTAGAGGACCCCTTTCAACCATTGTTGCCCCAAGCAACCCTCACAACAGATGCCTCCCAAACAGGTTGGGGGGCTCATCTCCAAGATCTCTCCACTCAGGGCACTTGGTCTCCACAGGAGACCACCCTTCATATCAACCACTTGGAACTTCGAGCAATCTTTCTAGCTCTCAAAGTTTTTCATACCCTCCTCAGCAACATGACAGTCCTTATTCACACGGACAATCAAGTAGCCATGTTTTACATAAACAAACAAGGAGGGACTGGCTCTCTGTCGCTTCGCAACGAAGCTCTAAGATTATAGGCCTTCGCCAGAGAGCATCAAATCCATCTCCTGGCAGTATATCTTCCAGGAATCCAAAACTCTTGGGCAGACAGACTCAGTCGAGTTCTGCTTCCACACGAATGGTCCCTGCACATGGATCAGGTACTCAGAATCTTCCAGAAATGGGGAACCCCGGACATAGACCTCTTTGCAAGTCCGTGGAATGCCAAACTTCCCCGGTTCTGTTCCAGAATTCCGTGTCAGGGAGTTCAGACCCGGAATGCCTTCCTCCTGCATTGGGGTCAGGGTTTCCTGTATGCCTTTCCACCCATTGCTTTGATTCCCAAGACTCTGTTCAAACTTCAAAGGGATCAAGGGTCCATGATCCTCATAGCTCCACGCTGGCCACGCCAAGTGTGGTACCCTCTACTTCTGCATCTCTCCCAAGCCCCCTCCCTGGACTTGGGAGCGGCTCCAGACCTTCTGTCTCAAGAGGAGGGGACTTTGTGGCACCCAAACCCCAAGTCCCCCTTCACCTCAGAGCTTGGTTACTGAAGGCCTAGACCTTCAACACTTCAATCTTTCGCAGCAAGTGAAGGATATCCTACATGCCTCTAGGAAACCTTCCACTAGGCGTTCTTACGCTTTTAAATGGAAAAGATTTTCCATTTGGTGTGCTCAAAAGGGTCTTAACCCTTTGGCACTCCCATTGAATTCTCTTTTGGAATATCTCCTGCATCTCTCCAATGCTGGACTCAAAACAAATTCAGTAAGAGTCCATTTGAGTGCTATTGCGGCATCACTTAAGCCCATCAATGGACAACCTGTTTCCTCTCATCCTCTTATTGCAAGATTCATGAGAGGCTTAACTTTAACTAAACCTCCCATTCGACCTCCTCCGGTGGCATGGGACTTAAACTTGGTTCTTGGTCAGCTTATGAAGCCACCTTTTGAACCCTTAGCCACTACCTCCTTGAAATTTCTTTCCTGTAAGGTTATTTTCCTCATTGCAGTCACTTCAGCTCACCGCATCAGTGAACTGCAGGCCTTAGTGGCTAATCCGCGTTATACAAGGTTCCATCATGATAAGGTAGTCCTTAGGTCAAATCCTCACTTTATGCCTAAAGTGGTCTCACCTTTTCATCTTAATCAAGAGGTTTATTTACCTGTCTTTTTTCCAGCTCCTCATGCATCCAATGCAGAGAGGAACTTTCATACTCTAGACTGTAAAAGAGCTCTTGCCTTTTACCTCCACAGGACACAGCAACATCGAAAGTCTTCTCAGCTTTTTGTTGCTTTTGATCCTTCTCATTTAGGACTTCCAGTCTCCAAAAGAACACTCTCCAATTGGATTGCTCAGTGTATCTCTTTTGCTTACCAGAGTAAGAACCTTTCTCTGGAGGGCCATGTCACCGCTCACAACGTGAGGGCCATGGCCACCTCTATGGCTCATCTAAACTCTGTGTCCATTGACCAGATCTGTCGAGCAGCCACCTGGGCCTCGGTTCATACCTTTACAGCCCATTACTGTTTGGACAAGGACTCCCGCCGGGATGCCTTGTTTGGTCAGGCTGTCTTCAGACACCTGTTCCATTCTTGAACAACTCCAGCCCACCTTCCCTGAATGGATGCCTGAGATCCATAGGAAGATGAACCTTTCAGGGTCTCATACCCTTTAGGGGATCTCCCAGGCATCTTAGCTAGGGAGTCCCCATATGTGAGGACTTATTCCTGCTTGTTCCTGGAGATAGCAGTTACTTACCTGTAACAGGTGATCTCTGGGAACAGCAGGAATTAGTCCTCACAACCCACCCACCTCCCCTAGGAGTTGTATCTCTCTCTCTCTTCCTTTCCTCTCTCTATTGTCTCAGCTATAAACTCGAACTGAGGAGAGTTGGTCAGGAAGGCGGGAAGGCAGCGTGCATGCGCAGTGGGAGGCCCCAAAAGCTTTCCTTCTGGGAAGCTGGGGAGCTTTCCCGCTCGGGCTCCGTCGGTACCGACGTACCCATATGTGAGGACTAATTCCTGCTGTTCCCAGAGATCACCTGTTACAGGTAAGTAACTGTGCTTAGTCTGGGGAGTCCAGTTGAATCGGGGTATATGGCATGATGTCAGCATATATAGCGTATTGTATCTTGACGTCGAGGCCTCTGACGAAGTCCGGACCCGTCCAGAGGCAGACTCTGAGAAGATCCTCTCATGCTGGTGCTGACGGCTCCGCAATGCCTTGGAAGACATTTTGCCACAGGGACTGCAGACCATAGAATCATGGTCTGTACCCAGGCACCGGAGGCAGCAGTCGTGTCTGTCGGTGAGAGACATCAGTTTCTTGCACCGATCACACTTCTTAAAGCCACTGGCAGCCATCGGGGGAAAAAGGGCCCCTGCAAGATCAAAAAATTGGGCTGCCAGGGAAAAGAAAGGCGTGAACGCAGTCTCTAAGGACAAAAACCGAAAGAGAGAGATCCGGGCTCGGCACCGGTGTACCGAGTCCAGGCGGGAAAGGAACCAATGTCGAACTGATGAAAAACTCCGTAGGGCTCCGCGGAAAAAAGCAGACTGAGCAAGATGGCACCTTTGGGCGGGAAGGGGACCGCGCATGCGTGCCTGCATTCCCAAAGGCTTTCTTTGAAAGCTGGGGAAATGCTCCGCATGGGGGCTCCAACGCCGCCAACGTCACCCATATGTGAGGACTGATTCCTGCTGCTCCTGTAGAACACCTGTTAAAGGTGAGTAACTACTTTCCAAACATTGACCTTCAATCTGGCGACCGCCCCCCATATTTCACCAGCGTCATGGTAGCAGTCATGTCTGCTCTACGTTAGGAGGGAATTCTGGTGCATCCCTACCTAGACGATTGGCTTATATGGGCAAAATCCAAGGAAGAAAGTGAGCAAGCCACGAACAGAGTAGTCAGCTGGCTGCAACAGCTCAGTTGGGTCATCAACCTTGCTAAGAGCCTTCTCTAACCATCACAGGACACGGTATACTTGGGAGCTCAGTTCTGCATGGATATGGGTCATGTGTTTTTGCCAGAGGACAGGAGGCAAACTTTGCAGGGAGAGGTCTGCTAGTTCCTCGGGATGAAGATCCCAGGCAGCGTGGCATTATCTTCAACAATTGGGGTCAATGGCGACATCAGTAGAGTTGGTGCTGTAGGCACGGGCACACATGAGAGATGATCAATTAAGCACCAGTTGCTAAGGGAGCCACTCCCCTGTCCTTGCATCACCCGGCAGCCCTTGCAGTGGGGCTTTGGTCTGAGAATCTGAAGGGTATGCCTCTGGAGGCACCTGTGTGGATTCCACTGACAGATACCAGCCTCACAGTCTGGGGAGCACATTGCAAGATGCAGATAGCTCAGGGGAGCTGGTCGCCCACGTATAGTGCCTGGCCTATCAATCGATTGGTGATGCAAGTGGTGGTCTTGGCCTTGCAGAATGTTTCAAGGTTACCTACAAGGAAAGGCAGTGTGAGCGTTTTCGGACAACACCACCACAATTGCCTACATCACTTGACAAGGGGACACAGGTAGTGTCCAGCTGGAGGACGAGATTGTTCTGCTAATGGTTTGGGTGGAGGATAACTTGGAGCTGCTCTCAGCAGCCCACATGGCCGGAAAGCAAAATATGGCAGCCGATTACCTCAGTCAGTTTACCCCTGAGAGTGGGCACTTCATCTGGCAGTCTTTGCTCAGCTAGCGCAGCGTTGAGGCCAGCCCATTATTGATATGATGGCAACTTTCCAGTTGGCAAAGGCGCTGAGGTTTTACAGCTGGAAGAGAGAGCCAATGTCGGAGGGCTTTGATGTGCTGGTGCAGCAGTGGCCATCGGGAGATTTCCTGTATGTATTTCCCCTGTGGATTCTCATTGATGGAGTGGTGCAGCACATCGAGGGCTGGTCATTTTGTTCTCCAGGACCAAGCAGGAAGTCAGTCCTCACATATGGGTGTCATCGGAACCGATAAAGCCCCAGCGGAGCATTTCCCCAGCTTTCTATGAAAGCCTTAGGGAATGCAGGCACGCATGCGCGGTTCCCTTCCTGCCTAAAGATGCAATCTTACCTCAGTCTCTTTTTTTCCGTGAAGCCCACCGGACGTGTGTCCAGTTTTCCCGGTTAAAATTAGATTTTCAGCAATTTTTTTTGCTCTTTTTCTACCGGTTCGACGCCGGTTCCCCTCCCGCCGGGTTCCGTACACCGGTATCGAGCCCGCTTCCTCTTTTTTGGTTTTTGCCCTTCGTGGCTGGCGTTAGTGCCCTTTTTTCTCTTTTTCCCTGGAAGGCCGGTCTTTTGACCTCGTGGGGACTCTTTTTTTTCCCCGATGGCTTCCAGTGGTTTTAAGAAGTGTGATCAGTGTAAGAAACTAATGTCTCTCACGGACACACACGACTGCTGCTTTCGGTGCCTGGGCCCCGACCACGATCCTAAGTCGTGCGGGGCCTGTGGAAAAATGTCTTCCAAGGCACTACGAAGTCGCTAACAGCAAAAGGACAGGCTTTTCTCGGACTCAGCCTACGGCCGGGCCCGGACCTTGTCTGAGGCCTCGACATCTCGGGATTCCGATCCCGAGCGCCGTCGAAGCTCCTCAGACACGGGGTCCCCCGACCAGGAACGCAAGAGGAAGAAACGGCTCGCGAGGGCATCGTCGGAAGAGGTCCCTGGCTCCTCGAGGGCCAGGTCTAAGACACCCAACCGTCGCCCCGGGCCTGTGGAACCGGAGAAGCCTGCCAAGGTTCCTCGTGTGGAGCTGGAGTCTGCTGGACACACAAGCCCCGTAGTCCTCGTGGACTCTCCTCTCAGGGAGCCGCTGCCGGGGCCCGAGTCGGTGGCTGCTGCGTCTCCCGAGCTGAGTCTCAGGATGACAGCCTTGGAGAGCAGAATGTCTGCCTTCATGGAGCAGCAGCGGGCACTGATGGCCAGCCTGTCTGGCGCATCTGCCCCGACCACCGGGACATCGATGTCCAAGTCGACCCCGGAGACCGAGCCAATACTCGAGTCCATCGTGGCTCGGAGTCTACCTCGGTCGTGGTCCCCCTCAACCTCCCTTTCGGGACCGAGGGCGTCGACGCTGCTGCTTCCGGTGTCGGGGCGGGTGCTCCAGGGCCCCGCGGGGTCGGACCCCGACTCTTCCTCGGATGAGTCAGCTTGGGAGACAGAGGATGAGGAGTCTCCTGACACCTTTAAGACTTGGTGCGTCCCTTCGGACTCAACGCAGTCTGAGCCCTGGAGTAGGTCCCCCCCCCGGAGGACACCCGGTTCTCGGAGTTGGTCTGGGATATGGCCACTGCCTTGGCTATTCCGGCGGATCCCGAGGAAGAGCCTCGAGCTGAAGAGCTTGAGGCGCTGCAGTATGACTCTCCTCCGAAGGAGGCCTTTACTGTCCCGGTTCCTCCGATGCTGTAACAGCTCCTCTTCCATATGTGGGAGGCACCGGCCTCGGCGCCGGTTCTTAGCAAGCGAGTCGATTCGATCTATCGGCTCCATAAGAGCCCTGGTTTTCAGAAGGCACAGCTACCACACCATTCCATGGTTGTGGAATCGGCCATGCATTGTCTGAAGAGTCAGAAGATGCACTCCGTGGTGCCTCCTGGCAGGGAGGCCCGAAACCTAGATGGCATCGGTAGAAAGTGTTTTCAGGGCTCGATGCTTGCTTGCCGTGTCCAGTCTTACCAGCTGTACATGGGCATGTACTTGCGGGATCTGGCCAAGGAGTTGGCTGGATTCTCTGCTGGTCTCTCCGGGGAACCCTTGCAGAGATTTAAGTCCTTGTCCTCGGGGATTCAGGACTGCTCGAAGTTCATGTCCCGCGCCGCCTATGATGGCTTCGAGGCTTCGGCCTGAGTTACGGCAGCTGGCATCGCGGCTCGACGCCAGGCATGGCTGCAGTCATCGGACCTCGAGCCATGGGTTCAGGACAAGTTGGTTGATATCCCTTGCCGAGGTGAAAACCTTTTTAGCAAGCCCATGACGGAGAAGGCCGCTCAGCTCGAGACCGAGCACCTCACCCGGACAAGGCTGTCGAAGACCTCTGCCCCTTCTCATAAAAAGAAGGGCTCGGGTAAAAAGCCCTTTTACCCGAGAAAGGGCACTGCCTACAAACAGTACCCACAATATCAGGCTGCCCAAGCTGCCCCCCAGGGTCAGCAAGCCAAGGGCCAGGGTAATGGGCCCCGTAGGCAGAGGACCCCCAAGCCTCAGGCCCCTGCTACCACTCAGCAGGGTGGGGGATTATGACTCCTTGAGCATAGCCTCTCCTCCACTGCTCTCCCAACCCTGCACAGGAGGTCGCCTAACCCTCTTTGCCCACCAGTGGCCCCATATCACCGGGGACAGTTGGGTGCTGGAGATAATCCACAAAGGATATGCCCTCCATTTCCTCCAACTGCCACCCCCATACTTTCCAGAGGAGCCTCCAAGGCCTCCTCTGCACACAGACCTTCTCCGTCAGGAGCTTCAGGGTCTGTTTGTGGACAGGGCGGTGGAGCCTGTGCCTCCCCACTTGCATGGTCACGGATTCTACTCCAGGTATTTCCTGGTGCCCAAAAGGACCGGTGGCCTTCGTCCCATTCTGGACCTCAGGAACCTCAACAAGTTCCTAGTGAAAGAAAAGTTCAAGATGCTTACTCTTGGTATCCTTCTGCCCTACCTCCTTCAGGGAGATTGGCTATGCTCCTTAGATCTAAAGGATGGGTACACTCACATCCTCATTCATCCAGACCACAAAGTATCTAAAGTTCATCGTGGGAGAAAACCATTATCAGTACAGAGTGCTGCCTTTCGCACCTCCGCCCCCAGAGTCTTTACAAAGTGCTTAGCAGTGGTGGTGGCCTATCTGAGAAATCAGGGCATCTTTGTCTTCCCCTATCTGGACGACTGGCTCATCAGGGGTCAGACAGGTCAGGAGGCCAATCAAGCCACCCTCAGGACCATTGCTCTTCTACAACACCTGGGGTTTGTCATAAATTTCGCGAAGTCCACTTTGCTCCCTTCCCAGAACTTGGAGTTCATAGGGGCAAGGTTGGACTCTCTCCTGGCAAAGGCATTCTTGCCAGAAAACAGAGCCCGAAGGTTGATTGCCTTGGCAAGTCAATTTCTCAGCAGGTCCCTGGTCTCCGCCAGACTCTGCCTGCGGCTTCTAGGCCACATGGCTTCGACAGTACATGTGACCCCCAATGCCTGGCTCCATATGAGGCCTGCACAGTGGTGCCTTCGGACTCAGTGGTCACAGGCCACAGGCAGCCTCAGAGACAGGATAAGGGTGTCCAGACCATTTCTGCATTGCCTCAACTGGTGGCTATACCCACCCAATCTGCTGAAAGGGGTGCCCCTTTGAGATTCCAGGTTACACAGTGATGCTAACAGATGCCTCCCTGCAAGGCTGGGGAGCGCATTGTCTGGGCAAGTGCACCCAGGGCCTCTGGTCTCCCTGGGAAGCTGCACAGCAGATCAATCTCCTCGAACTCAGAGCTATTCGATTAGCACTCAAAGCTTTCACTCCTACCCTGGCTCAACAGTCTGTCCTGATTCAGACAGACAACCAGGTTGTCATGTTTTATATGAACAAACAGGGCGGAACTGGGTCCAGGATCCTTTGTCGGGAAGCTCAGGACCTTTGTTCTTTTGCCCTCAAGCACAACATGCTCCTCAGGGCTGTGTACCTTCCAGGCCAGGACAACTACCTGGCAGACAAGTTAAGCAGGATACTGCAGCCCCACGAGTGGCAGCTGCATCCTTCAGTAGTTCAGAAGATCTTCCTGAAATGGGGTCTCCCTTTGATGGCTCTCTTTGCTAGCCCTATGAACAAGCAACTGCCAAAGTTCTGCTCCAGGCAACCGCATCCTCTGCGGATAGCAGCGGATGCTTTTCTGATATCTTGGTCTCAGGGCCTCCTCTATGCGTTTCCTCCCACGCCCTTGGTGGCCCGAACCCTATTCAAGATTCTCCAGGACAAGGCCTCGGTCCTGCTGGTAGCTCCCAGGTGGCCGAGACAGCCTTGGTTTCCTCTTCTGCTTCAGCTGGCGGTAAATCCTCCACTGCCTCTGGGGTTGCAACCACTGTTCCCTCTAAGCTGTGCGCGGGTGCGCGCGCACACAGCTCGTCGAGCGAGCGCACATACTTTCCAACAGAGTGCACAAAAATTACGGCTCTGATTCTGATAGAAAACAACACAGACGTCTTAAAATTTAAAAGTTATGATTGTAATTACTAGAAATTTCCCGCTTCATTTAGTAATCGTCTATTTTCATTTAATTTGATTAAAATCAATGTGGTGTACATACTGTATTCTGATGTGTAGTCAAATTTTAAAGTATATAACTCCAAGTGTCGTCATGTGGCGCACAAAAATTTAGCCTTCCTTCAAAAGCTGCACACAGCTGATATTTTATGCGCACACAGCCTACAGAAAATTAGAGGGAACATTGGTGCGCCACATAACGACACTCGGAGTTATATACTTTAAAATTTGACTACACGTCAGAATACAGTATGTACACCACATTGATTTTAATCAAATTAAATGAAAATAGACTATTACTAAATGAAGTGGGAAATTTCTAGTAATTACAATCATAACTTTTAAATTTTAAGACGTCTGTGGTGTTTTCTATCAGAATCAGAGCTGTAATTTGTGTGCGCTCTGTTAAGTATGTGCGCTCTCTCGGTGAGGTGTGTGCGCGCGCACACGCGCACAGCTTAGAGGGAACAGTGGTTGCAACCCGACCTTCTTACACAGGACCAGGGTTCCCTTCTGCACCCGAATCTCAAATCTCTCAATTAAATGGCCTGGAGGCTGCAAGGGTAGTTTTGGCTCCCTGGGGCCTACCTCAGGAAGTTGAGGAGGTTGTCCTAGCCTCTAGGAAACAGTCCACTAGGAAAACCTATGCTCTCAAATGGAAGAGGTTTTCTGTGTGGTGTCACCTATGTACAGAGGATCCTTTCTCCTGTACTGTGCCAGTAGTTCTTCAGTACTTACTGCACTTATCCAATCAGGGACTTAAGTTCAATTCTGTTCGGGTCCACCTCTCAGCTCTAGCAGCTCACCACTCATTGGTAGAGGGGCAATCTCTATCTGGTCACCCCTTGGTGTCCCGCTTTCTCAGGGGCTTTCTTTTGCTCAAGCCTCCCATCCATCCTCCTGCCCCTGAGTGGGAGCTGGATGTGGTCTTGCAGCAACTGACTTGCCCACCTTTTGAGCCGATGGCTACTTGTCCACTACGCTTCCTCTCCTGGAAGACACTCTTCCTAATAGCCCTTACCTCGGCTAGGCGAGTAAGTGAGCTTCAGGCCCTGGTCTGTGACAGGCCTTACACCAGGATTTATAGGAACAGGGTAGTCCTCAGGACTCATCCAAAGTTCCTCCCAAAGGTTGTCTCTCTTTCCACCTCAATCAGGAGGTGGTTCTTCCAACATTCTTCCCTAGGCCTCATGCAAGCCAGGCTGAAGCAGTTCTCCATACCCTGGACTGTAGGAGGGCCTTATACTTCTACCTTGACCGTACGCAGGGGCATAGAAGGGCTATTCAGCTCTTCGTATCCTTTGACCCCAATAAGTTGGGGTTGGCTGTATCCAAGCGTACCTTGAGATAAGAGGAAAGACAGAGTCCTTTATTACCATGCGGCTGCCCGACACAGGCCGTGTTTTGAACCCTTCATCAGGGGCTAGCCAGGCGAGAAACTAAAAACAAACATGTACATATTAAAAAACAAAGGAGCATGGACTTCCGGTGACGTCACCGAGCGGGATGGCGGCGAAGTAACCAAGCTCCGCTGCCAACGCCTGCAAATCGGGCATAAAAACCCCGAATTAAAAGGCACACAAGCGGGATGTAGGAGATATCAGAGCCGCTGCTCCCCACAATCAGTTGAGCCCGAAATTGCAAATAGCTGCCCGACCCGGAGCCGCGGGAGCCAGCGGTGTGCAGGGCGGAGCGGAGGTGAATGCGGTACGGCAGCACAGTGGAGGTGAGAGCCCTGATATGAACGCGGCTGTTTAACACTCCGGAGCAGAAGCGTGGCTCAGCACTGGGCGGCCGGCAGCAACAGCTACTGAGTGGAGGCAGCCCGGTAGGAGAAGACGGGCAGGGGAGTGCGCTGGGGCTCCGGGGCTCAAAAACGCCACGTGGTTTATTAATTTTATTTATTTAGTATACATTTGTATACCGCTACTTCCAGCGATCAGCAGCGGTTTTGATTACAGATTGGAAATTGTCAAATCATGACAGGAAATTTTTTTTTTGAGGTATAAACACATTGATTAGACAGGAAAGCACAGCACACAGAGAACTATTTTACAGGGAACATGGGCTATGGAGGGTTAAGTGGCTTGCCCAAGACCACAAGGAGCACCTGTGGGACTAGAAACCCCAGTCCTTCCGGCCCAAGGTTGCTGTCCTCCAGTGGGATTTGAACCCCCGACCTTCCAGCCCGAAGTACCTTGCCCCAACCACTAGGCCACTCCTCCACTCCTGGTTGTGGGCAGAGAAGGCCAAATGTGACACAGCGTGGAGGGGGAGACAGAATAGTGTCTGCAAGGAAGCTGAACTGCTGGAGCAAACTGCAGAACTGAAGCGGCAGACTGTTAGAGATGTCCCTGAGCACGGCGGATGAGTAATCGATTGGAATCCCGAGCAGAGCTAGAGGGGCAGTGTTATAGAGCCGGTCAGGCCCGAGTGGGTGAAGAGGTGTAAGCAACAAGGACAGAGCTAAGTGCTGGAGTCCCCAGCTATCCACGAGCTGCAAAGTGCCTGAAAGTCTGGATCCACAGACCCAGCCCCTGCTGTTTGAACATAGAGATCTGCCACCTCCTATACAGAGTGCCATATAGTACAAACAGCAGAAGGACTGCTCAGAGGAGTACAGCGTAGGGACTTCTGGGACCCCGGCAACCTTGTGTGTGTTGAGCTAATATGTCGGGTGGGCGGCAGAGCTACCATGGAGAAAGGTAAAAGTGGACCCTCAGTCAAGAAGAAGCTAGCTGAGTTCCGCTCCACCTATGCTACAGCCAAAGGCGGCAACGAGGGAGATAAGGGAGGCAAATCGCCCCCCCCGGCGCCCACTGAATCAGAACCGAGGGTGGAGACTGAGAGCAATTCAGAGTTCAGGAGCATGCTGAAGGACTGGCTCGTTGAATTGAAAGAGGAAATTAAGTCCGAGCTTAGTGGGGTGAAGAAGGAGTTAAAAGAGACAATTCAAGCACTGCGACAAGAGATAGTGGATTTGGGCAACCGTGTAGAAGAAACGGAAGGCCGTGTGGAACAACAAGGTGAAGCCGTAGAAGAGCTCCAAAAAGGATGGGAAGAACACTCATGTGGCCTACGTGACCTGCAGGTGAAACTGGAGGACCTCGAAGATAGATCAAGGAGATGCAATATAAGGGTACGAGGCCTCCCAGAAGAGCCACAATACAAGAATTCAGAAGAAGTGGTGGAAAAAATATTTACCTTGCTGCTAAAGTCGGTGGCTACAGGGGAAGACGAGACTGGAGCGACAATGCGGATAGAGAGAGCACACAGAAGCTTGGGCCCGATAAGGGACAACAAGCCTCGTGATATCGTAGTTTGTCTCAGTTCGTATAAGAGCAAGGAAAAAGTACTGTGGGCGGCAAGAACACTGAAACAATTTGTCTGGGAAGATCATAAGTTAGAATTCTTTCAGGACTTATCTCCCGGAACGTTGCAACGCAGAAGAAACCTTAAAGAAGTGACGGAATATCTACGGCGGGAAAATTTGCGCTATAAATGACTATTTCCATTTGGACTGCTGCTTACAGTTAAGGGCAGATCACGACGAGTGCAGTCAAGCGAGGAAGCGTGGACAGCATTAAGAGAGTTAGGTGCCACACACCTGCCAGAGAGCACACAGACATCCAATGGACGTACAAAAACCACAGGGACTCCAGCAACAAATTGGAACGTACAGCGCTGGCACAGAGCTCCAGTTGGAGGGAGAAGATTGGCGAGACTGAACCGCGGGAGTGCCAGAACACCGTCTGCAACCACTGAAGCGAGCTGAGCTTAAGACTTTACATGCAGTCTTGACTAGAGTGAAGTGTAAGGGGTTGGGGGGGAGTGGCGGGGAGGGGTGGGTGTGGTAGACAAGTAGGGGGTAAGGACGAAGGGGGATGGGTGGGGTGAGACGGGGGAGGTGGGTGGAAGGGAGAGGGCAGGCTTAGGCTCGATTGATAGTCACGAATAAGGAGGTCATGACTCCCGTACGGGAGGCAGGTCAGGGGTGGGAGTTGGGGAGGACGGGGGGTGGGTTAGAGTGGGGGGAGGGAGGGGGGAGGATGGGAGGGGAAGGGGTAGGGTGGGCTGAGGGGGCACAAGGGGGGGAGAGTAGGACACCGGTGATTTGAAAATTGTCACCCTAAATGTGAAAGGTTTAAATTCACCCTTCAAAAGGCAGAAACTGTACAGGGAAATAACTAGGCAAAGAGCCTCATTGGTCCTCTTGCAAGAAACTCATTTATTACGCAGACACGAATCATTAGTGAAGCCCAAAGGATACACTGAATTAGTGTTTGCTTCTAATCTGCGGGAACGCAAGAGAGGGGGGGTGGCGTTGCTGGTCTGTGGGACACTCAAAGCGGAGATACACACAGTAATTCGGGATAAAGGAGGTAGATATCTACTGGTGCGAATGAAGATAGGGGATGAATGGTTTTGTGTAACTAATGTGTATGCTCCCACTGGGGCACAAAAAGATTTTTGGGAGGAAGTGGATGAGAAAATGAATGCATTAGGCGAGGGAGTGTGGATATGTGGTGGAGACTTCAATATGACTTGGGAGGTGGGGAGAGACTCCACGGGGAAGGGGGAGGGGAGGCGGGCAGATAGGAGTAGGTACCAGCAATTTATAAGGGCTAATGAGTTAATTGATGCCTGGCGCCTGCTTAATCCTAGTCGGCGTCAGTACTCCTTCTCTGCAGTGCACGGTACGTACTCTAGGATCGACAATATCTGGGTTGGGAAGGAGATTGCAGGTAGGATTATTGAAGGAGAGATGGAGCCGATTACGTGGTCCGACCACGCACCAGTGCGGGTGACATTGAGGGGGCGGGGAGATGATAGGGGAACCCGCTTCTGGAGATTGAATGAGGCTCTTTTGAGTGATGCTAGGGTGGTGCAAGATGTACGAAGATTGATACCGGAATACTTTGTGCAGAATGCTACGGGAGACGTTCGACAGGGCGTGGTGTGGGATGCTTTTAAGGCGGTGCTACGAGGCACATTAGTTAAATGGGGAGCGAGAATAAAGAGGGAAGGGGAGGAGAAGGAGCTCCACCTACGGCTGAAACTGGCGCAACTGGAAGAGGCCGATGCGCGCGGTGCCGACAGGCAACTGAGAAGAGAGGTCCTCGAGACTAGGGCTAAACTAAATGCGCTAGCAGCAGATAAAATTCATTATCGGCTACAACTACTACGACAGGAGTTTTTTGAGGGAGGAAATAGGGCAGGGAAGTATATGGCGAGGAGACTGAAGCAGAAGCGGACTATGTCCTGGATTGTGCAGATTAAGGGGAGGGGGGGGGTCACTAGAGATGAGCAGAAAATCCAGGAAGCCTTTGTGGAGTACTACAAGGGCCTATATGAGGCTAAATCGGATAGGCCAGAAGACGAGATGAGGGATTACTTGGCGACTACCGGACTTCCCCATTTGGAAGAGGGGGAAAGAGAGGCGCTAGAAGGGGAAATACAAGCGTCAGAGGTGGCAGGGGCGATTAGGGGTCTAAAAACAGGGAAAGCTCCCGGCTTAGATGGGCTGACAGCTAGCTTTTATAAAAAATTTGTGGGAGAGCTGGTGGGGCCCCTGACAAATCTCTTTAATATCCCGAGGGCGGGGGAGCCTTTGGCGGAAACAATGGGATGGGCGGGCATAACGCTGATTCCTAAATCGGGCAAGGACCCGCTAGAGTGTGCGTCGTATCGGCCAATATCATTAATCAATACTGATGCGAAACTATTAGCTAAAGTGTTAGCGGGGCGCCTTAATAAACTGTTGGGGAAGTTGGTGCACGAGGATCAGGCGGGGTTTATACCAGGGAGGCAAGTGGCGGATAACATTCGGAAAGCGCTGAATGTGATTTGGTCCGTGAAACGCAATCCAGAGCCAGCACTGCTGGTATCGCTGGATGCAGAGAACAAGCCTTCGATCAAGTGTCGTGGAGATTCTTATTCTCCGTCTTGGAGCACATGGGGTTCGGGAATGGGTTTGTTGGCTGGATTAGAGCATTATATGAGAGACCGTCGGCCTGTGTGCGTATAAATGGAGGATATTCAGGATTCTTCCCGCTGGGGAGGGGGACGCGACAGGGGTGTCCACTCTCACCGTTACTGTTCGCCTTATCGTTGGAACCGCTAGCAGGGAGAATTCGGCAGAATGTAGACATTAGGGGGGTGATTGTAGGACAGAGGGAGTACAAATTGGCAATGTTTGCTGACGATATCCTGCTTATGGCTACTAGACCGCAGGACACGGTACCTGCAATCATGAGGGAGGTGCAGGAATATGGGGAACTGGCGGGATTTACGATCAATTGGAATAAGTCGGAAATTTTGAATTTGTCGGTAGGGGAAGAGCAGCAACCGGGCTTACGTCAAAAATTTAAATTTCGGTGGGCGATGAGATCTATTCGGTACCTTGGGGTATCTATAGGGCGGGACCTGCAGGATCTCTACGAGCTGAACTACCCGAAGATATTTGGGCAAGTAGAGGCACAATTGGGAGCCTGGAACAGGGGGTTCATATCCTGTATGGGGAAAGTGGCGGTGGTGAAAATGATGTTGCTCCCCCAGTTTCTTTTTCTTTTTCAAGTGCTGCCAGTGGCAATACCAACTAGGACACTGGCTCGACTACAAAAGCAAGTTGGGGGGTTTATATGGGGGAATAAAAGGCCCAGGGTGGCAGCTAGAACACTGCAAGTGGCTAGGATAGAGGGGGGTATGGGGGTCCCCAATTTCCGGAAATATTACGTGGCAGCACAGGTGCGGGCGGTATACTCGTGGTTGAGGGAACAACATAAACACTGGGTGACGATGGAGGAAGCGGGACTTTGACCTGGGGAGCTGGAACGTCTTGTCTGGGGGGGGAAGGGAAGTAAGGGAGACAATCCTATGGTGGGGCATACTCTGGGGGTGTGACAGGTACATAGGAGGAAGTTGATTGGGGAGAAGAGGTGGGCGCGTGGGATGTCTTTGCTGGCCTGCTGCGAAGAGGGCATAGGACCTGATGTGATGGTCCTGACCAGATGGGCACAGCTGGGGTTGCAAAACGTGTCTCAGATAGTTTTTGGGCAAGGGATAAGAGAGTTTGAGGGCGTCCGAGATCTCTACCAGTTGAAAGAAACAGACAGGTACCACTATCTACAATTGGGTTCACTCCTTAGGCAAAGAAGACAATGGCACGACATGTTGCAGGAACCAGGCTGGTTTGAGGGCAGTTGTCTGGGCTCGCTGGGGAGGAAGGGGGTTATTTCCAGAATATATAAAGGACTGACAGAGCGAGGGAGAGAGAAATTAAGTTATGACGGCGTGGGAGAAGGACTTGGAGGTTGAGTGGGAGGTGGAAGAGTGGGAGCGAATAGCTCAAGGCATAGCGAGGGTGTCTCTCGCCACGTCCCTGAGGGAGAATGGATGGAAAGTGTTGTCTAGGTGGTATTTGACGCCTGAGCGCCTGTGCAAAGCGGGGGCTCGTGGGACGGATGAGTGCTGGAGACTGTGTGGAGAGAAGGGAACTTGGCTGCATATGTGGTGGACGTGCCCAGTAGTAAGCCAATATTGGGGGAAAATTGGGGATATCTTGGAGGGTATACTAGGCGTCCGAATCCCCTTGACACCAGAGTTATGTCTCCTACTAAAGCAGAATGATGCCGCAGAGGGGAATTGGAGTATTGTGCGGCAATGTATAATGGTGGCCCGTTGTGAAATAGCACAACATTGGAAACAGGGGGTCATGCCGCCCATAGGGAAATATACAGTGCGTCTAGCAGAACTGTATCAAATGCATAAATTAACAGGGCTAAAGAAGGGGACCGGAGATAGGGTGGAAAGGCGGTGGGAGGGTGTGTGGCGATGGTTAAGCAGGGGTGGGGAAGTATAGACTGGGTACAGTGGCGGGTGTAAGAAGATTGACACTGGTGGTCCGCTCAGCAAGATCAGGTAGAGGGGGGAAGGGTGGGGGGGGGGGAAGGGGGGGAGGGGGGAACTTTGTAGCTAGCCACTTACAGGGGTTTCTGTGGTGTAAACTTTGAGTATTAACTAACATGATTCGGAAAGAAGTAATCATTACAAAGGTAGGAGATGTTTAATGTTGGTTTATTAGAGAATGTGGTGACAATGGTTGCATCTATATTAGAAGTTGGCTGGTAAGAATGTACAGACAGTTTTGTTAATGGTACAGATATATCTGAGATGCATAATTGGTGTTTTGTATAACAAAGGAACTGAATAAAAATTTAAAGTTCAAAAAAAACAAAAACAAAAAAAACCAAAGGAGCATACAAGCCATCCCGCAGGAAGACGTGCATTAATAAATTAAAACCATAAAACAATAATTATATACAAAAACTATACATCTCTATAAAAAAATGTATAAAAATATGTATTAATAAAAACAAGCCTAAAAATAAACATATAATCATATATACAAACGCTGGAATCAAATTAAGTGCTGGTGGACCAAACATGACAAAATGCTACATAAAATAAGATAAAATACTGACCTCTGTTGCAGTACGTAAAGCGAATTTAAACTTCACACTGTTGTGCTAGTATCTAAATGGTATGCTAATGCTAAAAAATAATAAATAAATACAATTAAAAAACAACTATACAAATTATGGCTAATAACTATGACAACTAGGAGAGAGAACACAGGGAGATATCCAAAAGAACGTAATGAAAGCAATGGGAACTTATGGCAACAAATATTTAACAATGTAACACAGCCAATGAAAGAGAAAACCAGGAGGAGGACATAGGACAGGACATGTGCACTCAGAAGTAAAACAACCATAGTATAACATAAAAAAAGGGGGAGGAAAAAAGTATATAAATATATATATGTTTTGTAATACTAAAGGAGTGAGTCAATGAACCCCCGATGCAGGAACTTACTCCCGTAAGTTGTAATTCTGATCTTGCCATATCGGTAAAAACAACAATATTGACGGTCTACAAGTGTGACATGAAAAGGCAGCACTGGAATTATTAGCGTGTGTAAACTAACTCTATGTGCAAGGAATATAAAGTGCCACATAGGACATGTGCACTCACCAGAAGTACAACCATAGTATAACATAAAAAAGGGGGGAAAAAAGGGGGAAAAAAATATATAAACATATACATTTTGTAATACTAAAGGAGTGAGCCAATGAACCCCCAATGCAGGAACTTACTCCTGTAAGTTGTAATTCTGATCTTGCCATAACGGTAAAAACGACAATGTTGACAGTCTACAAGTGTAGCATAAAAAGGCAGCACTGGAATTATTAGCGTGTGTAAACTGACTCTGCATGCAAGGAATATAAAGTGCCACACATGAGGGTGGTGAAGGATATAGTTGCACTTAGTAATTGCAAACTGACTTACAAAGTCGCTGCAAATATAAAAAAACAGAAAAAAATGTTTATTTAAAATACTAAAGGGGTTAATTAATAGACATTCCGATACAAAGAAATACTACCAGGAATTGTAGTTCCGACTCTGTTATATCGGTAAAAGCGGCATTAAAACATCAGCGTATATAAAACGAAAACCTTGCATTCAAAGAATGAATCACACGAAGGAAGCTAATAATGATGCACTAATAATTGCAATCCATAATAAAAAATGCCCTTTGTTAAGAAACCATAAAATCTGCACAGACAGAATATAAGAAATAAAAATGGAAGGCGTAAAAAATAAAAGAAAAACAGCCAAACCTCCGACCATCTGCTGTCATTGCACAGTTGACGAGCAGCGGGAGGGAAGGACGCCCACACATGCGCATTAAAGAACAAGAAGGGGCGGAGCCTCCGGTGCCGGGATACAATGAATAATAGTAAAAATCACAGAGAACAAAACCAACAGTGTTGTTATAGTTATTAGCCATAATTTGTATAATTGTTTTTTAATTGTATTTATTATTTTTTAGCATTAGCATACCATTTAGATACTAGCACAACAGTGTGAAGTTTAAATTCGCTTTACGTACTGCAACAGAGGTCAGTATTTTATCTTATTTTATGTAGCATTTTGTCATGTTTGGTCCACCAGCACTTAATTTGATTCCAGCGTTTGTATATATGATTATATGTTTATTTTTATGCTTGTTTTTATTAATACGTATTTTTATACATTTTTTTTATATAGATGTATAGTTTTTGTATATAATTATTGTTTTATGGTTTTAATTTATTAATGCACGTCTTCCTGCGGGATGGCTTGTATGTTCCTTTGTTTTTTAATATGTAGATGTTTGTTTTTAGTTTCTCGCCTGGCTAGCCCCTGATGAAGGGTTCAAAACACGGCCTGTGTCGGGCAGCCGCATGGTAAGAAAGGACTCTCTTTCCTCTTATCTCACGCTTGTGACTGTGTTCTTCTGTGTTTAGCGTGAGTTGTGCTCTCACGGTGTTCTCCAAGCGTACCTTGTCCATCTGGGTGGCTTGACTGTATCACCTGGGCTTACAAGGCGGCTGACCTTCCTTTGCAGGGTAGGGTCACGGCCCATCGTGTCAGGGCAATGGCTGCCTCAGTGGCTCATTTCCGCTCTGTGCCCTTGGTAGACATCTGCAGGGCTGCAACTTGGTCTTCAAGCCAGACTTTTGCGGCCCATTACTGCCTGGAGAGGGAGTCCCGTAGGGACAGTGCTTTTGGCCAGGCAGTACTCCGGAATGTCTTTGAGGTTTAGGCAACTCCTGCCCTCTGTTGGGCTACCGGTGGAGGTTGTGTCCTTGAAAAGCCTTTCTTTGCTGCTGAGACTAGAGAGAGTTCTCTTGTTCAGCCTGGGTTCCTCGGTAGCCCAGAGCTAGGGAGTCACCCATATGTGAGGACTGACTTCCTGCTTGGTCCTGGAGAAAGACTAGTTGCTCACCTGTAACAGGTGTTCTCCAGGAGCAGCAGGAATCAGTCCTCACAACCCTCCCTCCTCCCCTTCGAGTTGCAGTTGTACATAGTTTATTTTTATATTTTTGTGTGCTGTTCTTAGCTATGTCATTTGACTGAGGTAAGATGGCACCTTTAGGCGGGAAGGGAACCGCGCATGCGTGCCTGCATTCCCAAAGGCTTTCATAGAAAGCTGGGGAAATGCTCCGCTGGGGCTTCATCGGCGCCGATGACACCCATATGTGAGGACTGATTCCTGCTGCTCCTGGAGAACACCTGTTACAGGCGAGTTACTACTCTTTCTCCCCTGGGAGTTGGAGTTGTACATAGTTCATTTTTACATTTTTGTGTGCTCTTTTAGCTATGTCATTGGACTGAGCAAGATGCCACCTTTAGGCGGGAAGGGGACCGTGCATGCGTGCAGTATTCCCAAAGGCTTTCTTAGAAAGCTGGGGAAATGCTCTGCACGGGGGCTCCATCGACGTCGATGTCACCCATAAGTGAGGACTGATTTCTGCTGCTCCTGGAGAACACCTGTTACAGGTGAGTAACTACTCTTTCTTTCCTAGGTGCATAACTTTGAACTTGTCCATCTCAAATTTCATCTGCCATTTGGATGCCCAGTCTTCCCATTTATCAAGATCATCTTGCAATTTTCCACAATTCTCATGTTGTCTTACCTATGTCATCTGACTGAGCAAGATGGCACCCTTGGGCGGGAAGGGGACTACGCATGCATGGTAGCATTCCCAAAGGCTTTCTTTGAAAGCTGGGGAAATGCTCCACGCAGGCTCCGTCGGCACAGACGTCATCCATATGTGAGGACTGATTCCTGCTGTTCCCAGAGAACACCTGTTACAGGTGAGTAACTACGCTTTCCTTATCGTCCCTTCAGTTCAGTCGAGATGCATGGGTTATGCCCCATGACCAGCAGATGGAGACTGAGAACCACAGGTCTGATGTCATACTATAAGGGTTCTGTGTCCACTCACACAAACCTGTATTTCTCAGTCTCCAGCCGATGATGCAGGGCTTCTGTACACTCTGAACCCCTATTGCTGTTTTTGTTAAGAAAGGGGTTTTGGATCATAGAGAACTAATACAGTTAGTGAATATTGGCCCTTTTTCTGGGGTGAAAAACAAGTGGTCCTGGTCCCTCCCTCTGTGTTAGTCTCCACTCCCTCCCTATTTCTCAAGCTTTAGTTTAGTTTTGGTGAGTGTGCCTTCTGCTGCCGACTCTTTAAAAACTTTAAAGAGCGGAAAGATTTCTTGACTTCCGGCGAAGAGAAGACTGAGTTGTCCAGCAGAGCAGCACTCCGGGAAGGTTAAGCTGGCTGTACGGTGTATGTATTCGCCTTACAACTTGAGGTGAGCTTCCTTTTATTTGCCTTTACTTCAGCTTGCTTTGTGTTTGACTTGGGCTGTTTTTCTCACGGTCTGGGCTACCAATGATTTTACTTTAGTTTTTGGCAGGAACTTCTTTGGTGGTTTATCTGACGTTTCAGGGTATTTTTGGCATGAAAAATGTGGTAAATCTGTTAAACTGCCTGTAGGGGAGACTGATTGCTGAAGCCTCCGATGACTGCTGTGGGAAACTGCTGTTTCTTCACATCAACCGTGGGATCCTGCGGTTTCAGCAGATCCCGTGGCCATTTTATCAGGGGATACTTTGGCATTGAGTGGGCTCTCTGGGCAGCTCTTGGTTCCTGCAACTTCGGGAGAGCTTTGAGGGAGGTCAGAAGGCTCATAGGGTAATTCTGCCAGTCTGCCTTTTTCCCCGGATTTTGCGCTTTTGTTACATCAAGCCTATTGTTTGAAACGGGCTTTCTCTCAGTCTTCTATTCAGGGAGTTAATTCTTATTTACTGAATTTCTCTCTGGCTGTCTCTAAGAATCCAGTGGAACCTCTCGTTGGGCGTCCACAGGGATGATTCTTGGGAGGACTTTGGTTCTGTTGCTTCTGGTGTTTCGAATGATCAGTCAGGAGGGTCCTTTGGATGTGTGGGAGGGATCCTTATGGCATAGATTTGGAGGAAGGGGAGCTCTTTTCAGATGAGGGCCCCTAATATTCAGGCTTTCAGGAGGGGGAGGAGTTCTGTCCTCATTTCTTGGTCATTGCTGGCTTTAAATATTTCTCTGTTTTCTCCTGTGGTGAAAGATGAGTTTGAGGATCCTTTATTACAGGATATTCGAAAGCCACATTATTTTCCCGTATATAAAACTATTAGAGATTTATGTTGAATGGGAAGTCCCTGAAGCTGGTTTGCGTGGTGGCAGGGCTATGTCTCTTTTTGTATCCCATTCCTTTGGAGGAATAGGAACTGCTTAAGTTACCAAATGTAGATGCTCTGGTGTCGGTGGTGACTAAGACTACTATTCTGGTGGAAGATGGAGCTGCTTTAAAATATGTTCAGGATAGGAAGCTAAAAACTTTGAAACAGTGTTTTGAGATCAATGCTTGGGTACTGCAGGCTTCTATTTATGGATCTTATGTGGCTAGGGCTTGTTTACAATGGGCGCAGTCCTTGCCTGACTTGTCTTCTGGCAGGCAGGAGTTGCTTGAGGTTGCAAAGTTAGAGCCCGGTTCGGCTTATTTAGCTGATGCGTTGTATGATCTGCTTCATGCTTCAGCCAAGAACATGGCTTTGGTAGGATCTGCTCTGTTTTCTGTGGTTGTGTAATTCAATAGTGGATGTGGCATCTAAAACTGGTTTAGGTAAGCTTCTGTTTAGGGTGACCTAGTTTTTGGGGAGGCGCTGGAGAAGTTAAGGATTTGGGCGCGTTCAAAGTTCCTAGGTTACCAGAGGATAAGCCTAAGCCTGCAAAGTCTACGTCTTCTATGAGAGGTCAGTTCTAGGATTTTTGTTTTCGTGTAGCTTGTTTTGCTCCTCTTCAAATACCTTGCTAATCTCCAGGAACAAGCAGGAATGTAGTCTTCACATATGGGTATCGTCGGTACCGATGGAGCCTGCGCGGGAACGCTCCCCAGCGTCCAATTAGAAAGCTTTTGGAAGCATCCCACAGCACCTGCGTGCTGCCTTCCTGCCTTTCCCAACTGTGTCTCTCCAGTTCTTTGTTTTCCATGGAGCCGGCAGGTCGCACTTCCTGTCACTGCAGAAAATATCCCATTTATTCTTCGTTTTTGTGGTCGCGTCTGCCTTCCTTTGATGCTACACTGGTACCGCCGGTTCTTTCTTTCCTTTCCTTGTAAAAATAAATAAATAAATATTTTCCTGGAGTCTTCGAGCTTTTTTCTCCTCTGGTGCCACGTGCCATTTTGGGCACTAGGCCCAACTTTCCTCTACAATGGAAAAACCCGCTTCGGGTTTTAAAAAGTGTTCCAAGTGTGGCGGTACCACCTCCATCACCGACACCCATGAGTGGTGCCTCAAATGTTTAGGTCCTGACCACTCTATCTCCGAGTGTGTTACCTGTGGGATGATGTCGAAGAGGGGTCGGCAAAACCAAGCTGCTAAACTTAGCAACCTTTTTCCCTCTAATGCAGTATCGGTGGCATCAACATCTTCCAGGGCTTCGTCTTCCTCCCATGGATCTCAGGTAACTAAACAGAAGTCTAGCCGGTCCTCAAAGGGTAGATCTCCTTCCAAGTATCGAGATACCTCTGGCGTTGCCCTTGAGGGACTCACACGGGCAAAATTGCCCCAGCGGGAGGCTTCGGCTTCCAAAGCATCGGGGCTCCAGGATGTTCTCGAGGCCCCAACCTCAGCAGAACTACTGGTGCCATGCTCTGGGGTACCAGCTGCTTTGTCTTTTACCGATACCCAGGCATCGGCAGCGTCGATAGGCCAGAGATTCTTGGCTATTGAACGCAGTCTGGTGGCTCTTAACTCGGCATCGATGCCCCTGAAACCGCTTCAGACAATTCAACCGGTACTGGTACCGGCACCGGCACCTACATCGGTACCGGGGGCAATTGCATCGACGTCGGCAGGTGGACTACCGGTACCAATGCATGCTGTGCCCTCTGGTACTGACAAGTCAGTAATGGACCCTGTTGATACCAACTTTGATCGGTACCGGTATCGTGCGCTGCACGATTACCCGGACAGGAGATACTTTGTATCCTCCGAGTCTGAAGACTCTGACAGCTGTCGATACCAGAGTACTTCTTCCTGAGGATTCTTCCTTTCCTAAACATAGGATGTCTCCTCCAGGGGATATATCCTTCCAAGATTTTATCTGGGATGTGGCTCGAGGTCTTTCCATCACAATGGCTCCTGAAACAGAGCCTAGGGCAAAGGAATTGGAGATTTTACAGTATCCTAAAGCTCCCAAAGAGGCAGCTACTTTGCCTGTTCATGAGATCTTGCATGATCTCATGCTAAGGATGTGGGAAACACCTCTCACCACTTCTCCTCATTCTCGTAGGCTCGATACCATGTATCGAGTTCCTCCCTGTCCTGGATTTCAAAAAACTCAGCTGCCCCACCATTCAATGGTGGTGGAATCAGCTATGAGAAGGATCAAGAGTGCAAAAAGGCATGCATCTAATCCTCCAGGATGTGAATGTAGAACTCTTGATGCCTTTGGGCGTCGAACCTTCCAGGCCTCTCTGCTTTCTGCCAGGATTAGTTCCTACATTTTATATATGGGAATGTTCCTTAAGGAAGTTACAGGAGATTTAGAGCTTATGAGCCCTCTCCTTCCTGATAAGAGACAAGATTATCTTGCCCTTATCAAACATGCTCAGGATGTTTCCAAATTTGTAAATCGTGCAGCTTTTGATTGTTTTCAGTGCATAAGCAGAACTTCTGCTATTGCTATAGGCGCAAGTAGGATTGCCTGGCTCCAGACATCTGACTTGGAACTTTGGGTACAGGACAAACTGGGGAATATTCCTTGCACAGGAGAAAATCACTTTGGCAAAAATTGGCAAGAGAAAGCTAATGAGCTAGATGCTGATAATCTCACCATGGATAGATTATCAAAATCCACAGCTGACCCTGCAAGGAAAAAGTCCTACAAAAAAACATTCTTCACTAGAAAGAAGTAGTTCTACCCCTCCTATACCCAGCAAGGGCATCGTTCAGATCAGTCTGTCCAAAAGGGTCAGCAGCAACCTAAACAAAGAAAAACAAAGGCTGCTAAGCCTCAACCGGCTCAGCAGACTCAGCCTCCACAGGGGCTTTGACTCCCATCTAGAGAACTTTGTCTTCTTGGCCCTAAACGGGCCAGAGCCTTCCACCATTCCAGGAAGGTTATGTTATTTTGCCCCCAGATGGGGGCAGATAACAGCAGAAAGTTGGACTTTGTCCATTGTAAGAGAGGGATACAAGCTTCACTTCCTCAGCATGCCCCCTCCTACAGTGGTAAGACAGTTCAATTCTCAGACCTCTCTCAACTCCCAGTTAGATCACGAGGTCAATCTGCTTCTTGCCCAAAGGGCAATAGAAGAAGTACCTATTCATTAACGGGGTGCAGGGTTCTATTCCCCCTTTTTCCTTATTCCAAAGAAAACAGGAGGGCACAGACCCATTTTGGACCTCAGAATTTGAACACATTCCTGTTCAAAGAGAAATTCAAAATGATTTCTCTAGGAACTCTACTGCCATACCTTCAGAGTCAGGACTGGCTTTGTTCTCTAGATCTCAAGGATGCGTACACTCATGTTCTCATCCATCCAACTCACAGAAGATTCCTTTGCTTTCTATTTCAAGGGAAGCACTATTAATACAGAGTTCTTCCTTTTGGCCTGGCCTCTGCACCAAGGGTGTTCACAAAATGCATGGCTGTGGTGGCAGCATTTCTCCACACCCAAAAATATTCGTCTTCCCTTACTTGGACGATTGACACATTCAAGCCCCATCAGAGCCAGAGGCCAGGATTTCTCTATCTCGCACAATGCGTATCCTTCAGTATTTGTGACTTGTCATAAACTTCCCAAAATCCAACCTAGCTCCCACTCAGTCTCTAGAGTTCATAGGAGCCCTGCTGGATACCAGACAGAAGGGCCTATCTTCCACAGCCCCGCTGTCTTTGCATTGTACAGTTAGCTTCCCAAGCAGTGCTAAAACCTCACCTCACTGCTCGGGAAATGTTACAGTTGCTAGGCCATATGGCATCCACTGTGCATGTGGTTCTTACGCTCACCTCCATATGAAGGCAGCCCAGTGGACCTTATCCATTGAGTGGACTCAGGCGTTAGATTGCCTGTCAGACAAAATAGCAAATTCAGATCGCCTTATTTTGTCCCTCCAATGGTGGCAGTCACCCAAAAATCTTCTAGTGAGGTCTCCTTTGCAGCAACCCCCAACCCAAGCCACTCTAACAGATGCTTCACAGGTGGGTTGAGGAGCCCACCTGCATGGCCTCTCTTCCCAGGCTACCTGGACTTTACAGGAGGCCTATCTACACATCAGTCTCCTGGAACTCAGAGCAATCTTCTTTGCTCTTCGAGTATTCCATATCCAGCTCAGCTACAAGACAGTCCTAGTTCAAACTGACAGTCAGGTAGCCATGTTCTATGTGAGCAAGCAGGGCGGAACAGTCTCTGTCGCTGTGCAATAAAGCTTTGCGACTATGGGCTCTCGCCAGAGAACATCAGATTCATCTCCTTGCGGTGCATCTTCCAGGCATTCAAAACTCTTGGGCAGACAAACTCAGTCAAGTTCTGCTTCCACACGAATGGTCTCTTCATGCAGACCAGGTAGCCCAAATCTTTCAAATTTGGGGAACCCCGGACATAGACCTCTTTGCAAGTCCACTGAATGCCAAACTTCCCCGTATGTGTTCCAGAATTCTCCAGGACCAAGCAGGAAGTCAGTCCTCACATATGGGTGATGTCGGCGCCGACGGAGCCCTCGCGGAGCAATTTCCCCAGCTTTCAAAGAAAGCCTTTGGGAATTGCAGCGCGCATGCGCGGTCCCCTTCCCGCCCAAGGGTGCCATCTTGCCCTGTCTTCTTTTTTCCGCGGAGCCCTACAGACATTGTGATTGCCGCTGAAAAAGTTGATTTTATTTAATATTCTTTTCTCGGTTCGACGCCGGATCCTTTTCCCACCCGGGCCCAATACGCCGGTATCGAGTCCGTTCTTTATTTTTCGGTTTTTGTCCTTGACTAGCGTTCGCGCCATTTTTCTTTTTTCACTGGCAGCCCTGTGTTTTGACCTCGCAGGGGCCCTTTTCCCCCCCGATGGCTGCCAGCGGGTTTAAAAAGTGTGATTGCTGTAAGAAGCTTATGTCTCTTACCGACACACACGACTGCTGCCTCCGCTGCCTCGGACCCGATCATGACCCGATGATCTGTGGTCCATATGGCAAAATGTCCTCAAAAGCGTTGAGTCGGCAGCATCAAAAAGAACGAATCTTCTCTGATTCCGCGTCTGGCCGGGCCCGGACCTCGTCAGAGGCTTCGACATCCCGGGACTCAGGTCCCGAGCATCGTCGGAGTTCCTCTGAGTGGGGGTCTCCTGCCCGGGAACATCATAGGAAGAAAAAACCTGCGAGGGCGGCGTCGGTGGACGCTCCTGGTTCCTCGAGGGCCAGGTCGCATAGCCCCGATAGCCGTCCTGGGTCTTCGGAGTCGGAGAGGCCTTCAAAACATCCTCGTCTCGAGATGGAGTCTCCTGGACACGTGAGTACTGTAGTCCTCGTGGACTCGCCTCCGAAGGAGCCGACGTCTGGCCCAACGCCGCGGGGCCCGAGTCGGGGGCTGCTGGGTCTCCTGAGCTCGGACTCAGGTTGACGGCCTTGGAGAGCAGTTTCGCAGCCTTCATGGAACAGCAGCGGGCATTGATCGCTGGCCTTGCCGGTGCATCTGCCCCGACCACCGGGACGTCGATGTCCATGTCGACCCCGGAGACCGAGCCGATCCTCGAGTCCATGCGAGCTCGAGTCGATCCTCGGTCACGGTCTCCCTCGGCCTCCCGTTTGGGACCGAGGTCGTCAACGCCGGCGTCGTGGCGGAGGGCATCGGTGCCCGCCCGACCGGAGACGCTCGATTCCTCTTCCGAGGAGTCGGGCTGGGAGACGGAGGACAAAGAGTCACCCGGTACTTTTCGGACTCGGTGTGTTCCATCGGACTCGCCCGAGTCCGAACCTCGGAGACGATCCCCCCCGGAGGACACCCGGTTCTCGGACTTCGTGCGGGATATGGCCAAGGCCTTGGCATTCCCCATGGATCCCGAGGAGGAGCCTTGAGCCAAAGAGCTTGATGCCCTCCAGTATGACTCTCCCCCGAAGGAGGCCTTTACTGTACCGGTTCCTCTGATGCTGGAGCGACTTTTCTTCCGCATGTGGGAGAGCCCGGCGCCGGCGCCGGTGTTAAGCAAGCGGGTCGATTCCATTAATCGAGTTCGCAAGAGCCTCGGGTCCAAAAGGCACAACTACCGCACCATTCCATGGTGGTGGAATCGGCCATGCATCGACTCAAGAGTCAGAAGATGCACTCCTCGGTGCCTCCCGGCTGGGAGGCCCGGAACCTGGATGCCCTCGGTAGGAAGTGCTTCCAGGGCTCTATGCTTGCTTGTCGAGTCCAGACCTACCAGCTCTACATGGGCATGTATCTCCGAGACCTGGCAAAGGAGATTGCCGGGTTCTCTGCTGGTCTCTCCGAGGAACCTTTGCAGAGGTTCCAGGCCTTGTCCACTGGTATTCGAGAGTGCTCGAAGTTTATTTCTCGAGCAGCCTACGATGGCTTCGAAGCATTGGCTCGGGTAGCCGGAGCCGGCATTGGTGCCCGCCGACAGGCTTGGCTTCAGTCATCCGACCTCGAGCCATGGGTACAGGACAAGTTGGTCGATGTCCCCTGCAGAGGTGAAAACCTCTTTGGCAAGCCCATGGCTGAAAAGGCTGCAGAGATCGAGACAGAGACTCTGACCAGGACTCGGCTGTCCAGAAAAACCTCTGCACCTTCTCAGAAGAAGAAGGGCTCGGGGAAAAAGCCCTTTTACCCGAGGAAGGCGGCTGCCTATAAACACTACGCTCATTATCAGGCCTCAGCAGCTCCCCAACAGGGTCAGCAGGCCAAGGGACGGGGTAATGGGTCCCGTAGGCAGCAGGCCCCCGCCCACAACACCGGCCCCTGCTCAGCAGGGTGGGGGGTTTTGACTCCATCAGCATAGCCTCTTCCCCTCCGCTGGTTTCTCTCAGCACAGGAGGCCGGTTGGTCCACTTTGCCCACAGGTGGTCAGCCATCACGTCAGATACCTGGGTGCTTCATGTAGTTCAAAAAGGCTATCTTCTACACTTTCACCAGGTACCTCCCTCCTACTTTCTAGGGGAGCCTCCAAGACTCCCTCTGAACAGGGACTTACTACTTCAGGAGTTAGCAAGTCTTCTTCAGGAACAACCTATGGAACCGGTGCCCCACCACCTGAGAGGTCAAGGCTTTTATTCCAGGTACATTCTGATACCAAAAAGAACAGGAGGCCTCAGACCCATCCTGGACTTGCGAAACCTCAACAAGTTCCTGGAAAGGGAAAAGTTCAGGATGCTTACCCTTGGAATCCTGCTGCCCTACCTCCAGCAGGGAGACTGGCTATGCTGCTTAGATCTAAAGGATGCGTATACTCACATCCTTATTCATCCAGACCACCGACAATATCTCAGGTTTGTTGTGGGAGGAAATCATTACCAGTACAGAGTACTGCCCTTTGGCCTATCCTCCGCCCCCAGGTTGTTCACCAAATGCCTAGCAGTGGTGGCGGCCTATCTAAGACTTCAAGGCCTTTTTGTATTTCCATACCTGGACGACTGGCTCATCAGAGCCCAGTCTTCCCAAGAAGCCACTCAGGTCACTCATCGCACTGTGACTCTACTCCAGCACTTGGGCTTTGTCATAAACTTCGCAAAGTCCACTTTGCTCCCCTCTCAAAATCTCGAATTCATAGGCGCCAGGTTGGACAGTCTTCAGGCGCGGGCCTTCCTGCCTCTGGACAGGGCCCACAGGCTTATGGATCTCACCAACCACTTTCACAGCAATTCCCTGGTCTCTGCCAGGCAATTTCTGAGACTGCTCGGCCGTATGGCTGCCACGGTCCATGTAACCCCCAATGCCCGCCTGAACATGCGTCCTGCTCAGTGGTGCCTTCGCACTCAATGGCATCAGGCCACAGGAAGCCTGGCGGACTCAGTACAGATATCCGACCTGCTGGTCTCTTCTCTGCGGTGGTGGCTTCATCTGCCAAACCTAGTGCTGGGAGTGGATTTTCAATCTCCTCTGCCTTCTCAGGTACTGACATCCGATGCTTCTCTCCTGGGTTGGGGAGCACATTGCCAAGGAACATGTACTCAAGACCTAGTCTGGACCCCTTGGGAGTCTGCTCAGCAGATAAACTTCCTGGAGCTCAGAGCCATCCGCTTAGCTCTGAGAGCCTGCTCCCACCCCACTTCTCACCAGTCTGTGCTAGTCCAGACAGACAATCAAGTTGCAATGTTCTACGTGATCAAACAAGGAGGCACAGGCTCCTTCCTTCTCTGTCAGGAGGCACAAAAACTTTGCTCTTGGGCCGACGGCCACGGCATCCTCCTCAAAGATGTCTATCTCCCAGGTCAGGAAAATTACCTGGCAGACAAGCTGAGCAGGATCCTCCAACCACACGAGTGGAGATTGGATCCGTTGGTGGTTCAGCGGATCTTTCTCAAGTGGGGCCTCCCCACCATGGATCTGTTTGCCAGTCCTCTGAACCGGCAACTTCCCAGATTCTGCTCTCGACCACCGCATCCTCTCAGAGTAGCGGCGGATGCTTTTCTGATTCCATGGTCCACGGGCCTCTTGTATGCCTTTTCTCCCATGCCACTAGTGTCTCTGACGCTCTTCAAGGTTCTCAGGGACAGAGCCTCGATGATCCTGGTGGCTCCCCGGTGGCCGAGACAACCCTGGTTCCCGCTTCTGCTGCAGCTGGTGGTGGACACTCCTCTTCCTCTGGGGTTTCAACCCGATCTCCTGTCACAGGATCAGGGGACTCTCCTACACCCCAACCTTCGGTCCCTTCATCTGATGGCCTGGCTGCTGAAAGGGTAGTTCTTGCTCCCCTCCTGCTGCCTCGGGAGGTGGAAGAGGTCGTCTTGGCCTCCAGGCGGCCATCCACCTGGAGGTCCTACGCTCTTAAGTGGCGTCGCTTCTCCATATGGTGTGCTCAGCAGTGTGAGAATCCTTTCTCCTGCTTGGTGGCAGTGGTCTTGCAATATTTGCTTTACCTCTCCAACCTTGGCCTTAAGTCCAACTCTGTCAGGGTCCACCTCAGTGCTCTCTCTGCGCATCACGCACCGGTGGACAGCAGGCCTCTTTCCAACCACCCTTTGGTGGCTCGTTTTCTCAGAGGCCTCCTTCTCCTTAAGCCTCCTTTACGCCCACCAGCCCCAGAATGGGATCTGAATGTGGTCTTACAGCGGATTACCTGTCCGCTCTTTGAACCTATGGCTACCTGCCCTCTTCGTTTTCTCTCCTGGAAAACCTTGTTTTTGGTAGCCCTTACCTCTGCTAGGCGCGTTAGTGAACTGCAGGCCCTAGTGTCTGATCCTCCTTACATTAGGTTCTACAGGAATAGGGTAGTCTTACGGACTCACCCTAAGTTTCTTCCAAAAGTGGTTTCTCCTTTTCATCTCAACTAGTAGGTGGTTTTTCCGACCTTCTTTCCCAGTCCGCACTCCAGCCGGGCTGAAATGGTCCTGCACACCCTGGACTGTAGGAGGGCCTTGTCCTTCTACCTTGACCGTACGCGGGAGCATAGGAGGGCTGTTCAGCTCTTTGTTTCTTTTGACCCCCAATAAATTGGGGCTACCTGTCTCCAAGCGTACTTTGGCCATTTGGGTAGCTGACTGTATCGCCTGGGCTTATGGGGCAGCCGGCCTTTCATTGGAGGGTCGAGTCACGGCTCACTGTGTCAGGGCGAAGGCTGCATCAGTGACTCATCTCCGCTCTGTTCCGTTGGCAGACATCTGCCGGGCCGCTACTTGGTCTTCAAGCCAGACTTTTGCGGCCCATTACTGCCTGGAGAGGGAGTCACGCAGGGACAGTGCTTTCGGCCAGGCAGTCCTCCATAATCTCTTTGAGGTTTAGGCAACTCCTACCTTCCGGCACTGGTGTTGGGCTACCGGTCGGGGGCGTTTTCAGAGGAGATTCCTTCCTTCTGTGCTACTGAGCTAGAGGGAGCTCATTTTTCCGCTTGAGGTCTCCGGTAGCCTTAAGCTAGGGAGTCCCATATGTGAGGACTGACTTCCTGCTTGGTCCTGGAGAAAGAGTAGTTACTCACCTGTAACAGGTGTTCTCCAGGAGCAGCAGGAATCAGTCCTCACAACCCTCCCTCCTCCCTTTGGAGTTGCAGTTCTATCATTCGTTTTGCTAATCTTTTTTGCTGTCTTTTAGCTATGTCATTAGACTGAGCAAGATGGCACCCTTGGGCGGGAAGGGGACCGCGCATGCGCGCTGCAATTCCCAAAGGCTTTCTTTGAAAGCTGGGGAAATTGCTCCGCGAGGGCTCCGTCGGCGCCGACGTCACCCATATGTGAGGACTGATTCCTGCTGCTCCTGGAGAACACCTGTTGCAGGTGAGTAACTACTTTTTCCTGCTGTTCCCAGAGATCACCTGTTACAGGTAAGTAACTGTGCTCTGTTCCAGAGGGATTGTGTTTGCCCTCCACTCGGGCACAGGCCTGATCCTGGCTGGAGCGCAGTTTTGTCACCCTTGTTGACATTTGTAGTACTGTGACTTGGGTTATCCCTTTCTACTTTTGTCAGGCACTACTGCTCGGATAGCACCAGGGCAGATGCAATTTTCATTGTAGAGATTTTGAAAACATGCATGCCACCTTACTGTCTGGAGTTGTAGCTTTGGCACTAACCACTTGTCTGGACTGGTCTACCAGGATGATCTGGAAGGTAAAATTTTATTTACTAGATTTCCTTTCCTGGAGTCCTGCTACATCAGTCCTGGACCAGTCCCTCTGTGCTTGGTCGTTGGGAACCTTACCTGGCTAGACAGTGGGTGGCCCCTGTGGTTCCTGAATGGTACCTGTGCTTTGATTTTCCCTTTACCATTCCTCTGGAGGTCCCTGATGCTGCAGCTGATTAAGAGCTGCCGGATCTGGTGTGGAGGGAGTGGAGCTGCGGGCCTAAGTGTGCAGGTTCTGGACATATGTCCTCTTACCTGCGACTCAAAGGTCTTCCTCTGGCCGAACAGCTGCCTCAGGGGCTCCCAATCATGCCTGGTCTGGGCCCAGTGGAAGGGGGAACAGTGATGATAGTTTAGGGCTAAAGTGGAGAGGGGGTGGGGTAAAGGTGTTTAGGGTGGTAGGGGTGTTGGTGGTTCAGCTTTAGCAAAGTGTTCTATGAACAGGTATGTCTTGAGATGTTTACGGGATTTTGTCATTTCTGTGATGATGTGGAGGCTTTCAGGTAGAGTTCCATTTGCTTGGTGCATAGAGTATGAAGGATCTATTACAGGCATATTGGTTGCTGTCTAACTTCTCATATGGTATGTTCAGCATGTTCTGGGTGGTTTGCCTTCTAGATCTGGAACATTGTGGCTTTTGTAGCAGTGTTTACAGGCAGGTTGCTGAGTAGCTCTGGATGACTTTGAATGTGAGAAGTATGATTTTATATTTGATTCTGCTTGATAATGGAAGCCAGTGGAGTTTTCAGTATGTGCAGGATGTCTTATTTTGTGGAACCTTGGATGATGTGGGCTGCTGTATGTAAGGCTTTGTGGAGGGTAGGAGGGTGGCTTTTGGTAGGCCTTGGTAAACGTGTTGCAGAAGTCAAAGTGAGGGGAGATATGTGGAAATGGGTGGGTTGGAGAAGAGATCGGAAGTGTTGAAGGGTCCGTATTTTGTTGTAGATGGTTTTGGCTGTCACGTTTGTGGGACTGCAGGTCTAGGCACTGATCAATACTGATGCCTATGTATCTTTCTTTGGATTTTCCCTTTGTTCATTGTTTATGGTTAGAGTGGTGGGTGGGATAAATGACTCGTATCTGGTGCCGAACAGTATTTGTTGTAGTTAATTGCCAATGAGTTGTTGGTAAGCTACTGAGTGGTATCTGATAGGTATTGTAGTAATTTCAGTATACATGGAATTATTTACATGGATTGTGAGTGTTGAAGGGTGTGTATAGCATGGTGTCATCTGCGCATATGTTGTAGTAAATGTTATGGGTTTGCATCATTTTACATTTTGGCCGGAGGAATATGTTGAAGAGAAGGGATGAAAGTGTTGATCCTGGGGGATTCCTTGGTGTTGAGAGAATATGAATGAAGGGTTGGGTCCCATTCTGACCTATTGATGTTGGTTTGATAGGATGTGAACTGCTGTAGAACTGTCTTTGATGTCAATATTCTGTAGCCATTGTAGTAAAACGGAATGGTTGACAGTGTCAAAGGCTGATATATCTAAGAATATCAATATGAATCCCTGCTGCGGTTTCTGTCTTTTATTATTGTATCCATAAGAGTTTGTTTGAATCACGAAGTAGAAACTCTCAAAGTCCATGTTGATGTGGATCGCATGATATTATGTTGCAGTTGAAATATCCTTTCTGTTAGTTTTGCTATGAAGGGGAGGCTGGCTATGGGTCTCTAAGAAACTGGGTCTTTGTGATCCAGTTTTGTGTTCTTTAGGGTGGGTTGGATGGAGGTTTTTAGGCAGATAACCCAGCTCTACATTCAACAAGGATACTTATTTTAGTGAGGATGGGGCTTAGTTCTGCTTGGACTATAAATAGTTCTCATAGAAGCAGCAGTACATCTGCCGTCCATAGCCAGGACAACCAGGCTGTGGCCTTAGTAGACCCCAAGGCAGCCCTGAATTCTGGACTCGTCTATCAAGTGCAGCTGCATCCCCCTGCTTGTCTGTTGAGAAAGCGGAATTGCTTACCTGTAATGGGGGTTCTCTGTAGACAACAGGGGGATGCAGCTACCCTCACCCATCCATCTTTCCCACACAAAAAAAGATCAACTCAAAGTAGTACAGGAAATTAAAGGCAAACCAGATGAGCATTAACAGGCAGTGCTCACCTGGCTTTAGTCACTGGCCATTTATCTTTAGTGTATCATTTCATGGACGTCTCCTGCCTGACAGCCACTCAGCTTTGTGATGAACTGAGCCAGAGGGGAAACAGCAGGGTGGGAAGCAGAGCATGCATGCTCAGACAAGTCCAAGACTCTGAGCTGGGGAAGGCCCAGCATGTCTGCAGCACCAGACAGATCCCCTAGCAAGTGTGGCTGCATACCTCTGTCTGTGGAGAACACATTACAGGTAAGCTACTCTGCTGTCTGGTAATCCTGCTGGTTGTTAACCTTGACTTGAGAGGGGGGGGAAGCCTTTTTTTTTTGGAATTGGCTTTATCTCCAGGAACAAGCAGGAATAAGTCCTCACATATGGGTACGTCGGTACCGACGGAGCCTGCGCGGGAAAGCTCCCCAGCTTCCTAGAATGGAAGCTTTTGGGACCTCCCACTGCACATGCGAACTGCCTTCCCGCCTTCCTGAACAGCTCTCCTCAGTTTCTCTTTTTCCGCGGAGCCAGCAGGTCGTGTATCCTGTCACCGCTGAAGAAATTGTAGTTTTTTGTTTTGTTTCTTTAGACCGCGTACCTGCCTTCCCATACCGATACCGGTATCGCCGGTCTTCCTTTTTCTTTCTTAAAAAATTATTTTCTTTTATTATTTTTTCAGCACTTGGTCACTTCAGTTAGGCCTTCAGGCCTACTTTAATTCTCCACATGGAGAAGCCAGCCCCTGGATTTAAGAAGTGTACCAAGGGTACTGCTGTAATATCAGTCACAGACACCCATGAATGGTGTCTTAAATGTTTGGGGCCTGACCACTCCATTCCGGACTGCCCTTCCTGCTCCCAAATGTCTAAGCGTGGGCTGCAGAACCGGGCCAACAAATTCCATGTGCTGTTTGCTTCAGAGAATCCAACATCACAGTCATCCAGGTCATCATCCCCGGATGGATCTCAGGTAACCAAACCTTCTGTGGGCAAGTTCTCAAAGAGCAAATCTCCTTCAAAGCATCGAGAGGCTCTTAGTTTTGAGGACCCTGCCCCAGCCAAACAGCCCCGGCGGGAAGCCCTACCTTCCAAAACGCCAATACAGGGGCTACAGGTTGACATCGATGGCACGGCCTCGACAGATCACCTGTTGGACTGCTCTGGGGTACCGGCCCATACCGGTACCGACATCCAGGCAGCCGTGGCGTCTATGGGCAATACTGTCCAATCCATGCAGCAGGCCGTCATGGCTTTCATTAAAGCTGCAACGCCATCGGTACCGCTTCCAGCGGTTCCGGGCCCGGTTCCGGTATCGTCCGCCATGCCGGAACCCAGGCCTTCCTCTTCTAAACGCAAATCGGTACCGTATGGGCTTTCGCTCCATACCGCTTCCATACCCGGTACGCCCGATGTCGATACCGATCGGTATGCGTATCGTGCGTTGGAGGAAACTAGAGAATACACCGATTCCTCTGAGGATTTTGTCTCCTCTGATGAGTCTGCAGAGCTCTCCCTTGACCTTCCTGAGGAACCTTCTTCTCCAAAAAGGAGAATGTCTCCTCCAGAGGATTTGTCCTTTCAGGACTTTATTTTAGAAATGGCTAAAGGCCTTTCTATCACTACCTCCTCTGAAAGGGAACCAAGGTCAAAAAGATTGGATATTTTAGGATACTCTAAGTCTCCTAAAGAAGCAGTTACTCTGCCTATCCATGAAATCCTTCAGGAACAATTGATGGATTTCTGGGAGAACCCTTTAACTCTGTCTCCTTATTCCCGTAGGTTGGACACCATGTATCGGGTCCCTCCTTCTCCTGGTTTTCAGAAAACTCAATTGCCTCACCACTCCATTGTGGTAAAGTCTGCAATGAAAAAGATCAAGAGTACTAAAAGGCACTCTTCTACACCTCCAGGAAGGGAATGTAAGACACTGGACTCTTTTGGTAGGAAAATCTTCCAGGCTAGTATGCTTATAGCCAGGATTAATTCCTACAGCCTCTATATGGGCATGTTCCTAGGGGAACTTGCCAAGAAAGTACGGCATTTTGCCTCCCTTATCCCTGAGCATAAACAGGAGGACTTCCTTTCTGTTGTGAAACAACTTTTAGATGTTTCTAAGTTCTCCAACAGAGCTGCCTTTGATTCCTTCGAAGGAGCCAGCAGAGCTTCTGGCATTGCTATCGCAGCCAGACGTCTGGCTTGGCTCCAGGCTTCTGATCTGGAACCCTGGGTTCTAGATGGCTTACGGAATCTGCCCTGTACAGGTGAGAACTTATTCGGTGCAGAGTGGCAAGTTAAGGCCACTCAAATGGACGCTGAAAATGCCACCTTAGAGAGACTTTCTAAGTCCACTCTACTCCCACTAAGAAGAAGTCTTTCAAGAGGCCTTATTATAAGAAGGCCAGATATGCTTCCAATACTGGCCAGCAATCTTCTCAACCTCGTTTTGCGGCTAAACGTCAGCAAACGAAACAAGCAAGAGCACAGCCTGCAGCAGCTACTGCAGCTCAACAGGCTCCACCCCCTCAGGGGTTTTGACTTGCCCCTAGAGAACTTGCCATTCCTGGTTCTGGACCAACCAGAACCTCTCACCATACCTGGAAGGTTAGCTCACTTTGCTCCCAGATGGGAACAGATCACAACAGAGCAATGGACCCTCTCTATCATCCGAGAGGGTTACAAACTTCATTTCTCCAGCCTTCCTCCTCATCACATGGTGAGACCCTTCAATTCTCTATCTCCTCTCCTAGCCCTGTTGGATCAGGAGATCTCTTCTCTGCTTGCCCAAGGGGCCATAGAAGAGGTTCCTCTTCATCAACAGGGGTCAGGTTTCTACTCCCCCCTATTTTCTCATTCCAAAGAAGACAGGGGGATTCAGACCAATCCTAGATCTGAGAGAATTGAACAAATTTCTGTACAAGGAGAAATTCAAAATGCTCTCTTTGGGCATTCTCCTTCCATACCTTCAGAGTCAGGACTGGCTTTGTTCTCTAGACCTGCAGGATGCGTATACACATCTACTCATCCATCCCTCCCACAGAAAATATCTTCGCTTTCTGTTCAGGGGAAGTCATTACCAATACAGAGTACTTCCCTTCGGTCTCGCCTCTGCCCCAAGAGTCTTTACCAAATGCATGGCAGTCGTAGCCGCATTTCTCAGAAGCATGGGAATTTTCGTATTCCCATATCTGGACGACTGGCTCATTCGAGCTCCAACTCAGTCGCAGGCCCAGATTTCCCTAGACCGCACAAGGAGCCTTCTGCAGTATCTGGGACTGGTAGTAAACCTTCCAAAGTCTCAACTCAGCCCTACTCAGTCTCTAGAATTCATAGGGGCCCAGTTGGACACCACCACTGCAAGAGCCTACCTTCCACTGGTTCGGGGTCAGCGTCTGCTGAGCTTGGCCTCCCAAGCCCAGTCCAGTACTCACTTGACAGCCAGGGAAATGCTACGCCTCCTGGGCCATATGGCCTCCACAGTACATGTGGTGCCCTACGCTCGTCTTCATATGAGAGCAGCTCAATGGACCCTGGCCACCCAGTGGACTCAGGCGTCGGGAGCACTCTCAGACCAAATACAAACCTCAAACCGTCTGTCTTGGTCCCTCCATTGGTGGATATCCACCAAGAATCTGTTGTTGGGGGCTCCCTTTCAGCCCTTGCTACCCCAAGCAACCCTCACAACAGATGCCTCCCAATTGGGGTGGGGAGCCCATCTGCTAACTCTCTCCACTCAGGGCACTTGGTCTCCACAGGAGGCCACCCTTCATATCAACCTCCTGGAACTGCGAGCAATTTACCTTGCCCTCAAGGTCTTCCATACCCTCCTTGCCAACCTGACTGTCCTGGTTCAGACAGACAATCAGGTGGCCATGTTTTACATAAACAAACAAGGAGGAACGGGCTCTCTGTCGCTTTGCAACGAAGCTCTCAGATTATGGGCCTTCGCCAGAGAGCACCAAATTCATCTGCTAGCAGTGTACCTTCCAGGAGTTCAAAACTCTCGAGCAGACAGGCTCAGTCGAGTTCTGCTGCCACACGAGTGGTCCCTACACGTGGACCAGATAACCAGAATCTTTCAGGAATGGGGGACCCCGGACATAGACCTCTTTGCAAGTCCGTGGAATGCCAAACTTCCCCGGTTCTGTTCCAGGACTCCGTGTCAGGAAGCTCAGGCCACGGACGCCTTTCTCCTCCATTGGGGTCAGGCGTTCCTATATGCCTTTCCACCCATTCCGCTGATTCCCAAGACTCTGTTCAAACTCCAGAGAGATCACGGCTCTATGATCCTCATAGCTCCACGCTGGCCACGCCAAGTGTGGTTCCCTCTGCTTCTACAGCTCTCCCAGGGATCCTCCCTGGACTTAGGAGCTGCACCAGACCTTCTGTCTCAGGAGGACGGGACTTTGTGGCACCCAAACCCCAAATCCCTACATCTCCGAGCTTGGTTACTGAAGGCTTAAGTCTTCAAGACTTTAATCTTTCTCAACCTGTGAAAGATATCCTTCATGCCTCTAGGAAACCTTCCACGAGGCGGTCTTATGCTTTCAAATGGAAACGTTTTTCCATTTGGTGTGCTCAGCAGGGCCTTGACCCTCTGGCACTTCCTTTGAATTCCCTCTTAGACTATCTCCTGCATCTTTCCAATGCAGGCCTTAAGACGAATTCTGTAAGAGTCCATTTAAGTGCTATTTCAGCATCCCTGAAACCTGTAAATGGACAACCTATCTCCTCTCATCCTCTTGTTGCAAGATTCATGAGAGGCCTGACCCTCACTAAACCTCCCATCAGACCCCTCCCCGGTCGCATGGGATTTGAATCTAGTGCTTGGTCAGCTTATGAAGCCACCTTTTGAGCCGTTATTTTCTACCTCCTTGAAATTTCTTTCCTGGAAGGTATTATTCCTAATTGCAGTCACTTCCGCTCGTCGCATCAGCGAACTGCAGGCTCTAGTGGCTAATCCACCTTATACAAGATTTCATCATGACAAGGTGGTCCTTAGGACGAATCCCCACTTTATGCCTAAAGTGGTCTCGCCTTTTCATCTTAATCAAGAGGTATATCTACCTGTATTTTTTCCGGCTCCTCATGCCTCCAGTGCAGAGAGGAACCTTCATACTCTGGATTGTAAAAGAGCTCTAGCCTTTTACCTTAATAGGACTCAGCCACATCGAAAGTCTTCTCAACTTTTCGTGGCTTTTGATCCTTCACATTTGGGACTTCCAGTCTCCAAGCGTACACTTTCCAATTGGATTGCTCAGTGTATTTCCTTTGCTTACCAGAGTAAAAACATTTCTCTGGAAGGCCATGTCACAGCTCACAATGTGAGAGCCATGGCAACTTCTATGGCTCATCTGCACTCTGTTTCCATTGATCAGATCTGTCGAGCCGCTACCTGGGCCTCGGTTCATACCTTCACAGCCCATTACTGTTTGGACAAAGACTCCCGCCGGGATGCCTTGTTTGGCCAGGCTGTCCTCAAACACCTGTTCCATTCTTAGACAACTCCTGCCCACCTTCCCAGGATGGATGCCTGAGATCCATACGAAGATGGCGAACCTTAACAGGGGATCCCACGCATCTAAGCTAGGGAGTCCCCATATGTGAGGACTTATTCCTGCTTGTTCCTGGAGATAGCACAGTTACTTACCTGTAACAGGTGATCTCTGGGAACAGCAGGAATTAGTCCTCACAACCCACCCACCTCCCCTAGGAGTTGTATCTTTTATCTATCTATCTTCCTGTCCTCTCTCTATTGACTCAGCTATAAACTCGAAACTGAGGAGAGCTGTTCAGGAAGGCGGGAAGGCAGTGCGCATGTGCAGTGGGAGGTCCCAAAAGCTTCCATTCTAGGAAGCTGGGGAGCTTTCCCGTGCAGGCTCCGCCGGTACCGACGTACCCATATGTGAGGACTAATTCCTGCTGTTCCCAGAGATCACCTGTTACAGGTAAGTAACTGTGCTTTCTTCGTCCATCCAGACCAGACACATGGATTTACACTCCTGCTAGCAGATGGAGACACTGCTCATTGTTTTGACATCACTCTTTAAGGGTCTTGTGCAGTCTGTCACCAACCAGTATTTCTTAGTCTCTAACAGATGGAGGTGAGCATCTTGTGTACAGTGTGGATAGGAATCGGCACAAGCAACCACCCACTGGCTTATACCTCCGCCATGGCCCCCAATACTTCACTAGGAAGTTTCAGGAGTAAACAAGGCCCTGGCTGTCCCATCTCTGCCTCCAGGAGAAGAATCTTGATCTTTTGAGAGGAACCCTATCTGGAGGACTGAAATCTGCAGGCTATTTAAACAGTTCCAAGAGGAAGAGAAGCATCTTAAAACTCTGTGCATCTTCAGGGTATATGAGCACCTTCTGGAGTCTAAGGTCCTTTACCATTTTCTCCACATCCTCTTTGAACAGCAATCTACCTTTAAAGGGGAGCTTGCTAAGCTGCGTTTTGGTGGCCACATCAGACAACTAGTTGTACAACCATAAACACACTTCCAGGAGTCAGTCATAGCCATATTTTTGGTTGAGGTCCAAATCAGGTTATACAGGGTGTCTGTTAAAGCCAAACCCAATTTACAGATGGGACCACCTCTGCCAATGCTTCTGTGGAGTGTGCTCTCTGGAAGCTATTGGCACAACCACAAGCAAGGCCCTGTGTTACATTCTCTCCACAGATGGCTATGTGCAAAATCAGGGCTGAGACGTCAAGGAGTTCCTTTTAGTAGCACTTGTATTTTATTTATTTATTTACAGTTCTTATATACCGCGCTCTTTGGTACCAGCGTGGTTTACAGTTAACAAATTTTGCATTGGGATAATCCTTTGCTTACATTATAACAGGGTTGGTAACTTGGAGATAACAGGGGAAACTATATACAAATTATATACAAACAGAGTATTATCAGTGTCTGAATTTACAGTTCAGGTTACATATTGGGATCATGACTTTGGGAATGCAGAAAGTTTGGTTCGTGTTCTGTCAGGGCTATGTTGTTGGAATGTCTGAGGCTGTGTGGGTGATTTGAGAGATGGGGGGAAGGGGTGTAGTGTTAGGGCCTAAAAGGTGAAGACAGAAAAGGTAGTGTTTAAGGGTCTTTCTAAATTGAGAGAGGTCTTTTATTGCACGGATATGTGGAGGGAGATTGTTCCAGCAGGTTGGTGCGAAGAAGGTGGTGAAGGCCCTGTCTCTGGTTGCTTGGTTACATTTAGTGTACTCTTTTGGTACAGCGAGGGTATTGCAAGTCTTTCAAGGTCACTGCACCCTTTATGGGAATGGTCATTTTCTTAACTGCAGAGACCAGAGCATCCACCCAAGGCAGGTGCAACTTTTCAGCTCCTCCAGAACAGCAGTTTTTAATCTAGTCCTTGGGACACACCTTGCCAGTCGGGTTTTCAAGATAACCACAGTTAATATGAATGATACAGATTTGCACACAGTGGAGGCAGTTGCATGCACAAACAAGATATGCCATTCTGGGTCAGACCAAGGTCTATCAAGCCCAGTATCCTGTTTCCAACAGTGGTCAATCCAGGTCACAAGTACCTAACAGGTTCCCAAAGAGGGGCACAGGCTCCACAGTGCTTGTATTGGGGCAAACAGTGGATTTCCTGGGTCCTCTTTTAATAATGGTTTAAGGACCTTTCCTCAAGGAACTTGTCCAAACCTTCTTTTAAACCCATCTACATTAACCACTTTTACTACATCCTCCATGAACTAATTCCAGAATTTGATTATGCTTTGAGAGAAAAAATATTTTCTCTTATTAGTCTTAAATTACACTGTAGCTTCATTGCATGCCCCCTAGTCTTTCTACTTTTTGATGGCATAAACAGTAGATACAAGCTTAACCATTCCATGCCATTCACCAGGGATCGTCATCGGGCATCCTCGGTACCTTCGGGACCGATCGATACGCACCGCATTGACTTCCCTCAATCTCAGCCATGCTCCGGGACGGTTATAGATCTCTATCATATCTCCCCTCAGCCATCTCTCTTCCAGGTTGAAGAGCCCTAATCTTTTAAGCCTTTCCTTATAGAGGTATCCTCCTATCCCCTTTACCATTATGGTGGCTCTTCTTTGTACCTTTTCTAATTCCGCTATATCCTTTTTAAAGATATGGCTACCAGAATTGCACGTAATATTCAAGATGCGGTCATACCATGGAATGATAGAGGCATTATAATATCCTTTATTTTGTTCTTCATTATTTTCCTTATGATTCCTAACATTCTATTTACCGCCTCGACTGCTGCTGCGCACTGGGTATAGGGTTTCAATGTGTTATCCACGATGACGCCTAAATCTTTTGCCTGGGTGACGGTTCCTAATGTGGAACTTTGCATCGTGTAACGTTAGGGGGGTTCTTTCCTAGGTGCATAACTAGTACCTAATATTAAACCTAAACTAGTACTAGTACCTAAACTAGTACCTAATAGTTCTTTTCTAGGTGCATTCCTAGTACCTAATAGTAAAACTAATAAAATAGTAAAATAGTAAACCTAGTAAAATAGTAAATAGTATCGGGCACAAAACCGTTGTATATAAACCGCGCTGATTTTTGAGTGCGGCATATAAGAACTATAAATAAATAAAATAACTTTGCACTTGTCCACATTAAATTTCATCTGCTATTTAAATGTCCAGTCTTCCAATTTATAAAGATGGTCTTGAAATTTTTCACAGTCCTCATGGGTTTTAACAATTTTGAATAGTTTTGTCATCTGCAAATTTGATCACCTCCTTGTTCCTATTTCCGGGTCCAGTAATGAATATATTAAAGAGCAGTGGACCCAGCACAGGTCCCTGGGGTGCTCCACTATTCACCTTTCTCCATTGGGAAAATAGCCCTAACTTCTGCTTTATCTTTTAACCAATTCCTGATCCACAATAGTGCACTGCCTCCTATCCCATGACTCTTTAATTTCGCCAAGAGTCGCTCATGAGGGTCCTTATCAAAGGCTTTCTGAAAATCCAGGTACACTATATCGACTAGTTCACCTTTGTTTACCTGTTTATTTACACCTTAAAAAAAATAACTCTTTAGTAAGATAAGACCTTCCTTGGCTAAAGCCATGTTAGTCATAGTTTAATGCGAGAAAGCTATCTACATGTTCAGTAATTTTGTTCTTTTATAATGGTTTCTTCCATTTTACCTAGTACTGATGTCAGGCTCACCGGTCTGTAGTTTCCCTGATCACCCCTGGATGCCTTTTTAAAAATTGGCATTACATTGGCCATTTGCCAGTCTTCAGGTATTGCAAATTTTTTTTTAATTTAAAGGCTTTTATACAAGTACAAAACGTCTGTACAAACTGCACATGAAATACTTGTACATATATCAACAGTCTTCAACCAGAACAATTGCTACATCACAGCCTTATATTTTTTCTTTATTCACAAGACCTCATTATCACCCATTTTCCCCCTTGCAGCCCCTCCCCTCTCCCCTCCCCTTCCCCCTCCTCCCCTCCCCTTCCCCTCCCTCACCCATCTGCCCTGCCCTTCCCTTCCCTTCCCCACCACCCCCTCCCTCACCCATCTCCCCTTTACTACAAATGCTATAGGTTAAGGAGTATCCTAGCAGTCTAACACCACTAAGGGGGGATACCAAACCCGCACATCAAGGAAGGTTCCCATTTTACATCTCCATCTAAATTAGAGACATTCCTGATCGTATCTCCAGTCTAGTCCCGGACCTCTGGGTTGTCCACCTTTATCAGCAGCTTGGAGACTGAGGAACCTCCTTCTTTTCATGATGTCACCAGTATACATCCCCGGGAGCCGCCTCCACTTCCCAGTTGCCTCAGTCTCCAAGCAGCTGAAAGGGTGGTGAGCCCGGGGGTCCGGGCTACCTGGAGGAACAATTAAGTATAGATAGGATAGATGTAGATATGGTATAGATAAGAGTTGAATACAGTAGTAATATTACATCGGGGTTTGCTGCGTGGCTGCCTGTGCCTTTAAATTGTGCAAGAGTTGCCCCCCCTCCTATATTGGGCTTGGCGGCAAGTACGGGAGAGGGTGAAGAGACCTGTTGGAGGAGACAGGTGCGGATCCGGTGCGGTTGGGCAGCCCACTCTCAGACCGGAGTCCTGCGCGAATGGAAGCCTGCGCTTTACAGAAGCACTGCCTGTCAGCGCATCCGGGCTTCAGCGGCAGCGGGCGAAACTGTTAAAGGCAGCCTTTGCTTTCAGTCCAGGAGCGGCCTGATAGTAAGTCTGCCTCAGCGGAGTCTCGTCCTCGGCAGCGGGGAATCGGACAGCCACATAACTGTAAGTAGGCCCGTCCTGCACACCCAAGCCATCAGCACTTTTGGGCGTGAAAACGGAGTCGGGCCCGGCCACGTGGCAGAGGCCACGGTGTGCCGTGTAGGGGAGTGTATTCCTGTTAATTTGGTGATGTTTTGGCATTTCTTCCCTTGAAAGCTTATCAGTGAGTTGTAGATAGTGTAAAAAAAAAAAAAAAAAAAACAAACAAACAGAGGAAACTGCAAGGAAAAGACTGGATTTGTGAGCGGGCCCAGGGGGAGCAAAGGCTATAGTTGCTGTCTGGAGCCTCCGCGTCACAGGATGCCTTCTAAACCCCAGTGTTTCATATGTGTGGCTAGAAGGGGTTCGGTGGCTGACTCCGGGGTCTGTAAAAGTTGCGCAAAAGAGGCGGCGGTGCTAGAGCAGATGCCGGAGGACAAGGAAGGCTCTCTGCCGGTAGGGAATGAGAGTTCCAGTCCTCAGATACCCTTTGTGACCCCGGAGGAGCCGGTGGCGGGGCCATCTTCGGCCCCGGACTTGCCCTCCGCCCTGGTGGAGTGGCTTAGGGGACTGTCGTCCATTTTTTCAAAGGACTTTGTGGCGCTTCAGCAGCAGGCGGCGGGGGGGCTGCCACAAAGACCGGGAAAGTCTCCTATGGACAGAAAAGGTGTGAAGAGACTCTCCTCTGGCGGGAGTGCGGCAGAGAAAAGACTGCGCTTGGATGATGCGCTGAGAGATCACTCGGTTGTTTCTGAGGGGCGCCTCTCTGATGAGGAACAACAGAGTGAGGATTTGGATGAGGAATTGGAAGGAGGAGAGCTCACTGAAAAAGAAGACCAAGCGAGAGTAGTGCGGGTGTTTTGCAGGGAGGAGCTCCCGGCTCTAATTGTAGAAACGCTAAGGGCGTTGAACATGCTGGTCCCGGAGGTTACGGAGGAGGAGACCCTGGAGGACCCTTTATTGCAGCTGTTTCGGAAAACTCAGAAAGCATTCCCGGTGCACAAAGTGTTTCAGGAGATGATCCAAGAGGAGTGGGACGTCCCGGAGGCTCCGCTGAGGGGGGCCAGAGTCATGAGGCGTCTACCCAGTGGTGGAAAAAGATAAGGAGGTCTTTAAACCGCCTAGGGTGGATGCAGCCGTAACGGCGGTTATGAAGAAGACCACCATCCCGGTGGAGGGCGGGGCAGCCCTCAAGGACACTCAGGATAGAAAGTTGGATGCCCTGCTGCAGCAGATTTTCGAGGTCAATGCTCTGGCGCTTCAGGCTGCCATCTGTGGTGCGTGGGTCGCCAGGGCCTGTTTGAGGTGGTTGCAGCGGGTCCGCGGTGAGCAGAATTGCGACGTAGCTGGGGAGGCCTCAAGGCTGGAATCAGGGGCTGCCTACCTGGCGGATACGCAGTATGTCCTGATGAGAGGATTGTCAAAAAGCATGGCTTCAGTGGTAGCGGCCAGGCGCTATCTGTGGCTTCGGAACTGGGCGGCGGATAATGCGTCCAAGACACGGTTAGGGAAGCTGCCATTTAAGGGCAAGCTTCTTTTCGGCGAGGAGCTGGAGAAGTTGGTTAAGGACCTCGGCGAATCTAAAGGGGGTAGATTGCCAGAGGACAGGCCTAAGCAGAGCAAGGGGGCCCTGGGAGGCAAAGGGCCATTGAGAGAGTTCCGTAGATTTTGCTTTCAGAGGTTCAATACCGCCCAGAGAGGTAGGTTCCCCAACAGAACCCAGGGCTTCCGAGGCTTTCGGGGAGCGGATAGTGGTTTTGGAGCCTCCTCCTCCTCCTCTTCCTCCTCCAATCTTCGAAAGTCACAATGATGCCAGGGGGGCCCCGGCGCCCCTAGTAGCCGTCGGAGGTCAGCTGCAGGAGTTTTATGCTGCCTGGGTCCGGGTCACGTCAGACCAGTGGGTGTTGGAAGTGATTTGAGAAGGCTACGCCTTGGAGTTTCGGGCCCCAGTGCGGGACTCCTTTGTGCGGTCCCCCGGCAATTCACTGATCCAAGTGCAGGGTGATAAGGGAGACGGTACAAAGGCTCCTGGACCTAGGGGCGATTGTTCCGGTGCCTCGAGACCAATTCGGGTCCGGACAATACTCCATTTATTTCGTGGTGCCAAAAAAGGACGGCGGCTTTCGGCCGATTCTGGACCTCAAAGGGGTAAATCGCTGTCTCCGCGTGTCGCACTTCCATATGGAGACTCTATGTTCAGTAATAGTGGCAGTGCAAAAGGGCGAATTCCTGACGTCCCTGGATCTCTGAGGCGTATCGCCACATTCCTATCTGCCTGGAGCATCGTTATCTACGCTTTGCGGTTCCCTTCGGCCATTTTCAGTTCCGAGCTTTGCCCTTTGGCCTGGCGACGGCTCCCCACACGTTCACCAAGATTATGGTGGTTGTGGCGGCGGCTTTGAGAAAGGAAGGGATTATGGTTCATCCCTACTTGGACGATTGGTTAATTCGAGCGAAGTCACGGAGCGAAAGCGAACGAGTCACGGCCAGGGTGGTGGCGTTCCTAGAGAGCTTAGGTTGGGTGGTGAACATGGGGAAGAGTCATCTCATTCCTACTCAAAATCTAGAGTACCTCGGGGCTCGCTTCAACACAGAGACAGGTCACGTGTTTCTCCCTCGGCTGCGGGCCCAGTCTTTGCGCAAACTGGTATGTCGATTTTTGGTCAGCCGGGCGCCCACGGCCTGGAAGTATCTGCAGTTGCTGGGCACGATGGCGGCCACAATCGAGGTGGTGCCTTGGGCGCGAGCGCACATGAGACCTTTGCAGAGGGCCCTGCTCAGGCGTTGGTCGCATCAACAGGATTCGCTGGCAAAGAGACTGCCTTGCCCGGAGGAGACCCGGGTGGCCCTCTGTTGGTGGTTGTTTCCGGGGTCTTTGGACCGCGGGAGACCACTGGAAGCACCGGACTGGGTAGCGGTGACGACGGATGCCAGTCTGCTGGGCTGGGGGGCACATGTCCAGGGCAAGTTCTTGCAGGGACAATGGAACTCGGAAGAGCGGACTTGGTCGATAAACCGGCTGGAATTGAGAGCTGTGTCGCTCGCCCTGCAGAGTTTTCGAAGTTGCCTGACAGGAGCGGCGGTCCGGGTATTCTCAGACAACGCAACGGCAGTGGCATATGTAAATCGGCAAGGTGTGGTACCAGCTGTGTGGCGCTGGAAGCGGAAGCAGAACTCCTGTGCGCGTGGGCCGAAGAAAATCTGGCGCATTCGGCAGCACATGTGGCGGGAGTAGACAATGTGCAGGCGGACTTCCTAAGCCGGGTGAGGGTGGACCCAGGGGAATGGGTGCTCCATCCGGAGGTGTTCGAGAGCATACAACGGCGCTGGGGTGTACCGCTCATGGACCTCATGGCGACGTTCCAGTCGGCGCAAGTCGGCTGCTTTTACAGCAGACGGAAGGAGAGGATGTCAGAGGGCCTGGATGCTCTCATTCAGAGGTGGCCAGAGGATCAACTGCTGTATGTCTTTCCTCGTGGGCTCTAATCGGCAGGGTCATATAGCACATAGAGAGGTACAAAGGTCACGTAATTCTGATAGCCCCGGATTGGCCGCGCCGGCCCTGGTACGCAGACATGGTGTGGCTCTTGGTGGAGGGGCCTTGGCGTCTGCCGCCGCGCGCGGACCTGTTATCGCAGGGTCCACTGCTAATGCCGCATCTGGATCGGTTTTCGCTTACGGCATGGCTATTGAGAGGGCAAGGGGTTATTCAACAGCTGTTGTCACTTTGTTAAAGGCTAGGAAGACTTCTACCTCGTTGGCGTATGTACGGGTTTGGAGAGTTTTTGAAGCCTGGTGTGCTGGCAGAGCTTGCGAGGCCTTGCGGGTGACGGTGCCACAGATATTGCAATTCTTACAGGATAGCTTTGACAAAGGATTGGCGCCTGCTTCTCTCAGGGTGCAGGTGGCGGCGCTGGCCTGCTAAAGGGGCAGGATAGCTGGACGGTCGCTGGGGAGTCACGGAGATATCAAGCGGTTCCTTCGAGCGGTGTGTCTGTTGCGTCCTCTGGAGCGCCGGTTGGTGTCGAAGTGGAGTCTCCCGTTGGTGTTGGAGGCGTTAGAACGGGAGCCTTTCGAGCCATTGAGTCGTGCGATGGTCAAGGATTTGACTTTGAAGGTAGTGTTTTTGGTTGCCATCTGTTCGGCGAGAAGAGTCTCCGAGCTGCAAGCGTTATCTTGTAAGGAGCCGTATCTGTCATTCTTCGAATCTAAGGTAGTGTTAAGGCCAGTGCCAGCGTTTTTGCCCAAGGTGGTGTCGGCCTTCCATTTGAATCAGGTGATCTCCTTGCCCGTTTTTACTGGGAGCGAGGGGAACCCCGGCTCAAAGAATCAGAGATTGTTGGATGTCAAGAGAGTGTTGAAGTACCTGCACCGTACGGTGGCTTTCCGTAGATCCGAGAGACTGTTTGTCCTCTTCGGGGGACCGAGAAAGGGTGAGGCGGCCTCCAAGGCTTCTATTGCCAGATGGATTAAGGAGGCAATTGCTTCAGCATACCTGCTGAAGGGCAGGACGGTGCCCGAGGGTTTGCGGGCGCATTCTACTAGAGCGCAAGCGGCGTCTTGGGCGGAGTTGCGTTTAGTGCTTCCAATGGAAATTTGTAGGGCGGCGACATGGTCGTCGTTAAATTCATTTGTTAAGCATTATCGTATAGATGTGCAGGCACAGCAGGATGTGTGTTTTGGAGCGGCTGTTCTTGAAGGGGCTAAGCAGGGTCCCTCCCGTTGAATACTGCTCTGGTACATACCCAGAGGTCCGGGACTAGACTGGAGATACGATCAGGAAGGTGAAATTAGACTTGCCTGCTAATTGTTCCTGGAGTAGATAGTCTAGTCCCGTATCCCTCCCGAGTGCTGTGATTTTTCTAGAGCGATGGGCTACAGAGGATGCCAGTTCTCACAGGTAAAGAGTTTGACGGGTCTTATTGTTTGGCGGGGACTTAGATGTGTTTTTCTCCCGCCGAGAGGCATTGGGGGGGGGGGGGGGGGAGCGCTGCTCCGCATTTTAAAGGCGTGGATTTGCCATTTTCAAATTTTCCAGTTTTCAAGTTTTTAGCTGTTAGCGGCGGAGAGTGTTTTTGCTTTCCGTTCTCTGGGGTTTCTAGGATAGTTAGAGGTAAGAAACTCAGTTGTATGTGTCTTAATACTTACTTGCTTCTCCGGTGAGTCTGCTTTGTCAATAGGGAACTGGGAAGTGGAGGCGGCTCCCGGGGATGTATACTGGTGATATCATGAAAAGAAGGAGGTTCCTCAGTCTCCAAGCTGCTGATAAAGGTGGACAACTCAGAGGTCCTGGACTAGACTGTATCTACTCCAGGAACAACAATTAGCAGGTAAGTCTAATTTCACTTTGCTGGTCATGAGCCATATTTTAAGACAAAGGACTCCCATACCTGCTCAGATTGGGGTAGGCGCATCCTCCCGGCTGCCACCCCTTGTTCCATTGTGTATAGGTCCCACATCCGTTCCAACCAGCGTGAGAGTGCTGGAGGCGATGCCTGTTTCCAGGCGGCCACCAGGGTCCGCCTAGCTGTATTCAGACTATGGCAAATCAGTGCCAACTGAGGGAGCCGTCCACCAGGGACTTTCTGCCCAAAAAGAAAAATACCTGGGTCCCAAGGGATATCCAAACCCACCATTTGTTTCAGGTGATATTGTATCCCCCTCCAAAAAATTTTGACACGAGGGCAAAGCCACCACACATGTGCCAAGGTGCCTTTCTCGCCACAATTCCACCAACACAAATCAGATACCCCCGGGAATGCTCAAGCCACTCGCACTGGTGTCATGTACCACCCATAGATTAGTTTATAGTTTCTCGGGCATTAACAGCCACCGAACTTCTCCAGAGCTGGCCCTCAGTCCGTTACCACTGCTGTTCAGTGTATGAAAGGTGCAGCTCCTGCGTCCACTGAGTCCTGTGTTTGCCTTCTCCAAAATGCTGTTTCTGTAAGTGTGCATACAGAGCTGCAATGAAGCCCTTAGTGTTTGTGTGTTCCTCACATAGGCATTCAACATTTGTCAGGTCCCGCAAAACTTGCTGCTTAACATCTCGATTCCCCACCCAATGTGCCACCTGTGTATACTGGTAGACATGTTCTGGGATATCAAATTCCTCCTTCAGCTCACAAAAAGAATGGAGCACATCATCCTCGAATAGTTGGCCCATACGACTAAGTCCCTTATGCCCCCATTGTCGAAAAGCTAAATCACTCATACCCGGAGGGAAGGAATTATTAACTATGGGTGCTAATGGGGACAACATTGCCCCTCGTGGCAAAAAAAACGATCCCAGCAGTAGAGTATGAGTGATATATGGATTAGTAGCACACATCCCCCCCCCCCTGCAGCTTAGAGCATAGCCACAACCGGTCCCCCAACCCAGCCCCTCCTGCTAAATCCATTTCCATTTGTACCCAGCATTTAGAGCTAGTAGAGTTCATCCATTCCACCCCTGCACAACACTACGCAGCTGCATAGTACCAATGAAAGTATTACAAATTTTAATGATAGTTGACAGATAATAGTAGGCCTGCAATCTCATATTTCAGTTCTTTCAACACCTTCAGATGTATACCATCCGGTCCAGGTGATTTGCTACTCTTAGTTTCATCAAATAGTTGTAATACATGATCTCCAGGAACAAGCAGGAATGAGTCTTCACAAATGGGTACGTCGGTACCGACGGAGCCTGCACGGGAACGCTGCCCAGCTTTCAATCAGAAAGCTTTTGGCAGCATCCCTCGCGCCTGCGCAGTGACTTCCCGCCTTCTCCACAGCCTCTCTTCAGTTTTCGTTTTTCCGCGGAGCCGGCAGGACGTCCTGTCACCGCAGAAACTTTTCTTTTTAATTGCTTTAATTACTTTAGTTTTTTTGTTTTCTTGTGGTCGCGGCTATATTTCCCGCTACCACCGGTACCGCCGGTGGTTTTTTGACTAAATTCTGTAAAACTTTTCTTCAGTTTTTTTGCCTTAACTTCTTAGGCCTACTAGGCCTTTTCATTATGGAGCCTTCTTTTCCTAAGAAGTGCATCCGATGTGGAAACACCTGTTTCTTTTTAGACACCAATAGTTGGTGTCTCAACTGTGTGGGTCCTGACCCTTTTTCCCCTGACTTGTCAGGAGATAATTTTGTGAGGAAACCTTCAGTATTTAGAGTTTCCCGCGATACCGTTTTTTTCTTCGGCAGTGAGGGTACCCGGTTTTTCTCCAGGACCAAGCAGGAAGTCAGTCCTCACTTATGGGTGACGTCGGCGCCGACGGAGCCCTCGCGGAGCAATTTTCCCCAGCTTTCAAAGAAAGCCTTTGGGAATTGCAGCGCGCATGCGCGGTCCTCTTCCCGCCCAAGGGTGCCATCTTAGCCAGTCTTCTTTTTTCCGCGGAGCCCTACAGACGTCCCCGTCTTGTCCCCGCGAAAAAGTCGATATTTCTTCATTATTTTATTCTTTTTCCTTCGGTTCGACGCCGGTCTTTTTCCCGCCCGGACTCGCGACGCCGGTCACGAGTCCTCTTCTTCTTTTCGGTTTTTCTGACTTAGTCAGTTTTCGTTTTCGGGTTTTCCCTGGCAGCCCGGTCCTTTGACCTCGCCGGGGCCCTTTTTCCCCCGATGGCTGCCAGTGGTTTCAAGCGGTGTGGTCAGTGTGACCGAAATATGTCGCTAACTGACACACACGACTTTTGCCTCCGCTGCCTGGGCCCGGATCATGAAGAAATGATCTGTGGGCCCTGCGGCAAAATGTCCTCCAAAGCGTTGAGAAGTCGGCGGCATCAGCGGGATAGGATCTTCGCTGACCCCAGCCGTACCCGGACCTCGTCGGAGACCTCCGCGTCCAAAGGTTCCAGCTCGGACCGTCGCCGGAGTTCCTCCGACAGGGGTTCTCCCTCCGGGGACCATCGACGTCAGGTGAAACCCGCGAGGGCGGCGTCGGTGGACGCTCCTGGCTCAGCGAGGGCCAGGTCGCATAGCCCCGATAGCCGCCCCGGGTCCTTGGAGAAGGAGCACCTCCCGAAGCGACCTCGCCTGGAGTCGGAGCTGCCTGCTCGGGTAAGTCCTGTGGTCCTCCTGGACTCGCCTCCGCGACAGCCGACGTCGGGCCCGACGCCGTCGGGGCCCGAGTCGGGGGCTGCTGGGTCACCTGAGCTCGGACTCAGGTTGACGGCCTTGGAGAGCAGACTGTCTGCCTTCATGGACCAGCAGCGGGCACTGCTCGCTGGCTTCGCTGGCGTCGCTGCCCCGACCGCCGGGACGTCGACGTCCAAGTCGACCCCGGAGACCGAGCCGATCCTCGAGTCCATGCGAACTCGAGTCGATCCTCGGTCGAGGTCACCCTCGGCCTCCCGTTTGGGACCGAGGTCGCCGACGCCGACTCCCTCGGCGTCGGGGCGGCAGGCGCCGCGCCCTGCCCGGGCCGACCCCACCGAGTCCTCGTCGGAGTCGGTCTGGGAGTCTGAAGAGGAAGAGTCGCCTGATTCTTTCCGGACTCGGTGTGTCCCCTCGGACTCACCGGAGTCCGAACCTCGGAAGCAGTCCCCCCCGGAGGATGCCCGGTTCTCGGACTTCGTCAGGGATATGGCCAAGGCTTTGGCCTTCCCTGCGGACCCCGAGGAGGAGCCTCGAGCCGAAGAGCTCGACGCCCTCCAGTATGACTCTCCCGCAAGGGAACACTTTACTGTACCGGTTCCTCCCATGCTGGAACGACTACTCTTCCGCATGTGGGAGAGTCCGGCCACCTCGCCGGTCCTGAGCAAGCGGGTCGATTCTATCTATCGAGTCCGCAAGAGCCCTGGCTTCCAAAAAGCACAGCTACCACACCATTCCATGGTAGTGGAATCGGCCATGCATCGTCTTAAGAGCCAGAAGATGCACTCCTCGGTGCCTCCTGGCAGGGAGGCCCGTAACCTGGATGGCCTTGGTAAGAAGTGTTTCCAGGGCTCTATGCTTGCATGTCGTGTCCAGACCTACCAGCTATACATGGGCATGTATCTCCGAGACCTGGCTAAAGAGCTAGCCGGATTCTCTGCTGGTTTGTCCGAGGAACCCTTGCGGAGGTTCCTGGCCTTGTCCACTGGCATTCGGGAATGCTCAAAATTCATGTCCCGAGCAGCCTATGATGGCTTTGAAGCATCGGCTCGAGTGGCCGCAGCCGGCATCGGTGCCCGCCGACAGGCTTGGCTTCAGTCGTCTGACCTTGAGCCCTGGGTGCAGGACAAGTTGGTCGATGTCCCCTGCCGAGGCGAAAACCTCTTTGGCAAGCCCATGGCTGAAAAGGCTGCACAGATTGAGACGGAGACTCTCACCAGGACCAGGCTTTCTAGGAAGACCTCCGCCCCTTCCCAGAAAAAGAAGGGCTCGGGAAAAAAGTCCTTTTACCCGAGGAAGGCAGCTGCCTACAAACCATACCCCCATTATCAGGCCCCTGCAGCTCCCCAACAGGGCCAGCAGGCCAAGGGACGGGGTAACGGGTCCCGTAGGCAGCAAGCCCCCAAGCCCGCACCACCAGCCCCTGCTCAGCAGGGTGTGGGTTTTTGACTTCATCAGCATAGCCTCTCCCCCTCAGCTGGCTCCTCCCAGCACCGGAGGCCGGCTGGTTCACTTCGCCCACAGGTGGTCCAACATCACTTCAGATGCCTGGGTGCTTCAAGTCGTAAGAGAAGGCTATCTTCTCCACTTCCACCAGGTCCCTCCCTCTTATTTCCCGGGAGAACCTCCACGACTCCCTCTGCACAGGGACTTACTCCTTCAGGAGTTAGCAAGTCTTCTTCAGGAACAGGCTGTGGAACCGGTGCCCCACCACCTGAGAGGTCAAGGCTTTTATTCCAGGTATTTCCTAATACCAAAAAGGACAGGAGGCCTCAGACCCATCCTGGACTTGCGCAACCTCAACAAGTTCCTCGTGCGGGAAAAGTTCAAGATGCTTACCCTTGGAATCCTTCTGCCCTACCTCCAGCAGGGAGATTGGCTATGCTCCTTGGATCTAAAGGATGCCTACACGCACATCCTCATCCACCCAAGCCACCGCCAATACCTAAGGTTTGTGGTGGCAGGAAATCATTACCAGTACAGAGTACTGCCCTTTGGCCTATCCTCCGCACCGCGAGTCTTCACAAAATGTCTCGCGGTGGTGGCGGCCTATCTCCGGCTTCACGGCCTCTGTCTTTCCGTACCTCGACGACTGGCTCATCAGAGCATCGTCCTCTCCGGAAGTCACCAATGCCACACACCGCACGGTGACTCTTCTGCAGTACTTGGGCTTTGTCATAAACTTCGCAAAGTCCACTTTGCTCCCCTCACAGGATCTCGAGTTCATCGGCGCAAGACTGCACACTCCTCAGGCGTGAGCTTTCCTGCCTCTCCACAGGGCTCAACGGCTCATGGACCTAGCTGGCCGTTTTCGCAGCCAGTCCCTGGTCTCCGCCAGGCGCTTCCTGAGACTACTCGGCCATATGGCTTCCACCGTCCACGTGACCCCCAATGCCCGCCTGAATATGCGGCCTGCTCAATGGTGCCTTCGCAAGCAGTGGCAACAAGCCACCGGCGGACTAGCCGACTTAGTGCGCATTTCCGGGCCGCTGGCCTCTTCTCTACAGTGGTGGCTTCATCGGCCGAACCTGGTGCTCGGAATGCCTTTTCAGACACCTCAGCCGGCTCAAGTGCTGACGACCGATGCTTCCCTCCTGGGTTGGGGAGCACATTGCCAAGGGGCATGTACTCAAGGTCTCTGGACCGCGTGGGAGTCTGCTCAGCAGATCAACTTCCTGGAGCTCAGAGCAATCCGTCTGGCGCTCAAGGCTTTCTCCCACCTGACTTCTCACCAGTCCGTCCTTGTCCAGACGGACAATCAAGTTGCCATGTTCTACGTGAACAAACAGGGGGGCACGGGCTCCTTCCTTCTCTGCCGAGAAGCTCAGAAGCTCTGCTCTTGGGCCGTCAGTCACGGCATTCTTCTCAAGGCAGTTTATCTCCCAGGCCAAGAAAATTGCCTGGCGGACAAACTCAGCAGGATACTCCAGCCGCACGAGTGGCGTCTGGATCCCTTGGTAGTTCAGAAACTTTTTCTGAAGTGGGGACTCCCCACGATGGATCTCTTTGCCAGTCCTCTCAACCGGCAACTTCCTCGCTTCTGCTCTCGTCAGCCACATCCCCTTCGAGTAGCGGCAGATGCTTTTCTACTCTCATGGTCGGAGAGCCTTCTGTATGCTTTTCCTCCCATCCCGCTAGTCTCTCGAACTCTTTTCAAGGTTCTCCGAGACAAAGCTTCCATGATCCTGGTGGCCCCTCGCTGGCCCAGACAGCCGTGGTTTCCACTCCTGCTGCAATTAGCGGTAGAGGATCCGTTCCCTCTGGGGTTTCAACCGGATCTCCTAACACAGGATCAGGGGTCCCTGCTACACCCCAACCTCAGATCTCTCAATCTAATGGCCTGGCTGCTGAAAGGGTAGTCCTTGCTCCCCTTCTCCTGCCGGCAGAGGTGGAAGAGGTCGTCCTAGCTTCTCGGCGACCTTCTACCCGCAAATGTTACGCTCTTAAATGGCGTCGCTTTTCCGTTTGGTGTACCCAGCAGTCTCAGGATCCCTTCTCCTGCTCGGTGTCGGTGATCTTGCAGTACTTGCTCTACCTCTCTAATCTGGGACTTAAGTCCAACTCCGTCAAAGTTCACCTCAGTGCTCTTTCAGCACATCATGTGCCGGTGGACGGCAGACCTCTTTCCAGCGACCCTCTCGTAGCGAGGTTTCTCCGAGGTCTCCTTCTACTTAAACCACCTCTGCGCCCGCCAGCTCCTGACTGGGATCTGAATGTGGTTTTACAGCGGATCACCTGTCCGCCTTTTGAACCTATGGCTACCTGTTCTCTCCGTTTCCTTTCTTGGAAAACTTTATTCCTGATAGCCCTCACTTCCGCTAGACGCGTCAGTGAATTGCAGGCCCTCGTGTCTGATCCCCCTTACACTCGGTTCTACAAAAATAGGGTAGTCCTACGGACTCACCCAAAATTTCTTCCAAAAGTGGTCTCCCCTTTTCACATCAATCAGGAGGTGGTACTTCCGACCTTCTTTCCCAGGCCACACTCCAGCCGAGCTGAAATGGTCCTACATACCCTGGACTGTAGAAGGGCATTGAACTTCTACCTTGACCGTACGCGGGAGCACCGTAAAGCTGCTCAGCTTTTTGTGTCTTTTGACCCCAATAAATTGGGGCTCCCGGTCTCCAAGCGTACTCTGTCCATCTGGGTTGCTGACTGTATCGCTTGGGCTTATGGGGCAGCCGGACTCTCGTTAGAAAGTCGAGTCACGGCTCATTGTGTTCGGGCGAAGGCTACGTCAGTGGCTTACCTCCGCTCTGTTCCGCTGGCAGACATCTGCCGGGCCGCTACTTGGTCTTCGAGACAGACTTTTGCGGTCCATTACTGTCTCGAGAGGGAGTCCCGCAGGGACAGTGCTTTCGGACAGGTAGTCCTCCGAAATCTCTTCGAGGTTTGAGCAACTCCTACCCTCCATCCCGGATGGGGGCTACCGGTGGGTAATAATTCAGTGAAGATTCCTTCCTTCGGTACTGCTGAGCTAGAGGGAGCTCATTTTTGTGCTTAGGGTCTCCGGTAGCCTTAAGCTTGGGAGTCCCATATGTGAGGACTGACTTCCTGCTTGGTCCTGGAGAAAGCGTAGTTACTCACCTGTAACAGGTGTTCTCCAGGAGCAGCAGGAATCAGTCCTCTCAACCCTCCCTCCTCCCCTTGGAGTTGCAATCATCTGCTTAAGTTTTTTTGCAAATTTTTATGCTGTCTTTTAGCTATGTCATCAGACTGGCTAAGATGGCACCCTTGGGCGGGAAGAAGACCGCGCATGCGCGCTGCAATTCCCAAAGGCTTTCTTTGAAAGCTGGGGAAAATTGCTCCGCGAGGGCTCTGTCGGCGCCGACGTCACCCATATGTGAGGACTGATTCCTGCTGCTCCTGGAGAACACCTGTTACAGGTGAGTAACTACGCTGTGTTCCAGTACCATAGCCTCTGACCAGTGAGCATGATTGGTGCCTTAAGTGTTTAGACCCAGACCATGATGTTCCCCCCTGTTGCCATGACTTTGAGAGGGGCAAAGAACTGAGACAAACAGAATGCTGAGCTGTTTCCAGCAGACTCTGCTTCTTCGGTACACTCCTTGGGGGTGTAGACGCCATCAGTCATCCCATACTTCCAAGTCGTCATTGACACACAGAAAAAGAATCATCACTCGGAGTCCCCGGCGTGATCAAGAAGACACAAGCTTCAGCATTGAGGTGCTCCTATTCATCGACAGAGGTCAGTGTCTGTATCGGACACCAAGCACCAGCATCGGCACCAATCGCATTCCGATGGGGACCATCCAGCTAAACACCACCAGCAGGAGACATCACCCTCCAAAGTCTTACAGGGGTTAGGGGATGTCCCCGAGACTCGTTACTCGACGGAGCCCCCATTTTCTGGCATCAAGAGTTGTAGCCAAGACCACAGTGTCTGGAGCCACCACTTTCCTGGTATCGCTTGATGACCAGGTCATCGCCATCGAGCGCAGCATCGCAGCAATTCTAGCTGCAGTGGCACAGATGTCCTTGACTCTTCCAACACCGATGAGGATTATCAATGCAGCACCATCTGCTGAATATCGCTTTATTGGAGCAACCGGCACCGTGGTCTTAGATACTGCCTTGCTCGGTAAAGTCTGTCGAAGCACCCTGTGTCTTCCAGAAGGTATCGAGGTCCGGACAGGGATTACATAGACTTCCTACTGACCTCCGATTCTGCTGCCGAAGTATCCGACCTGGAGTCCACTGATACCGATCTGAATTGAGATACCGTCTGACCCATTACCTCCCTATGAGAGACTATAATCACTGCCCGAAGACATGTCCCGAAGACAAGTTATAATGCCCTGTTCAATGTAATTTCAGTTTGTTCAATGTAAACCGCACTGTTGCAGAATAGCGCGGTATATAAGAGAATGTAAATAAATAAAATAAAATAAAATAAAATGTCCTTCCAGGACTTTATAAAAGATATGGCGGCTGCTCTACAGGTATCGGTAGCTACGGAGACAGAACAGAAGGCTGAAGAACTGTATATTCGGTGTCCCTTGGCACTGAAAGAGGCTACAGACCACAATATTCTAAAGAACTTAATGACTCGGATGCTCCCATGTCGACACCTGTGGTCAATAAATGTCTGGATATCCTTTTATAGAGTGCCACCCTCTCCAGGTTTCCAAAAGCCACAACTTCTACACCATTCCATGGTGGTTGAGTCAGCCATGAGGAAGATTAAAAGCCAGAAGAACCACTCCTCGGTACCTCCAGGCAGAGAAGCAAGAACCCTCGATGCTTTTGCTAGGAAAGCTTTTCATTATAAACTCAAAACCTATTATGTTTCCCACAAATATATCCCTCAAAACAAGAGAAACACCCAAACATATACATTTTTGTTGGAACGTACACCCCGAAGGAAAAACCTTCTCGTAGTGCAATGTTCCGTTTTATTCTTTTAATTAGGGACGCAACCCTATCATAGGTTCAAAAAGGGATTTTAAGCCCTTTGATACCAACCGGTTCACATTCTTGAGATAAATTACAAATTTAATAAGTGTCACTTATCTGGAGGCACTTCATTCTTCAGCTCATTCCTCTTGTTACACTGGATAGAGCTCACCATTAGCTCAGCATCCACACACACGGCGTTGTCCTGGGCTAAATATTTAATCTTCAGGAACAATCAGGAATCTAGTCATCACATATGGGTATCGTCGGTACCGATGGAGCCTGTGCGGGAATGCTCCCCAGCGTCCAATCAGAAAGCTTTTGGGAGCATCCCACAGCGCCTGCGTGCTGCCTTCCCGCCTTTCCCAACTACCTCCCTCCAGTTCTTCTTTTTACGCTGAGCCAGCAGATCGTATTCCTGTCACCGCAGAAGAATTTCCTTATTTCTCCAGGACCAAGCAGGAAGTCAGTACTCACATATGGGTGTCATCGACGCCGATGAAGCCCCCAGCGGAGCATTTCCCCAGCTTTCTATGAAAGCCTTTGGGATTGCAGGCACGCATGCGCGGTTCCCTTCCCGCCTAAAGGTGCCATCTTACCTTAGTCTCTCTTTTTCCGAGAAGCCCACCGGATGTGCGTCCTGTCATCCCAGATAAAAGTGCGATTTTTTTTTTTCGGCGATTCTCGCTATTTTTTCTTCCCAGTTCGCCGGTTCCCCTCGCGCCGGGTTTGGTACACCGGTATCGAGCCCGATTCTTCTTTTTCGGTTTTTGCCCTTCGTGGCTGGCGTTCGAGCCCTTTTTTTGCTTTTCCCTGGAAGGCCGGTCTTTTGACTTCGCGGGGACTCTTTTTTTTCCCCGATGGCTTCCAGCGGTTTTAAAAAGTGTGATTGGTGTAAGAGGTTAATGTCTCTCACGGACACACACGACTTCTGCCTTCGGTGCCTCGGTCCTGATCACGACTCTAAAACGTGTGGACCGTGTGGGAAGATGTCTTCCAAGGCACTTCGAAGTAGCCAGCAGCAGAAAAAAAGGCTTTAATCGGAATCAGCCTCTGGCCGGGCCCGGACCTCGTCTGAGGCCTCAACATCTCGGGATTCGGATCCCGAGCGCCATTGGGGCTCCTTGGACAGGGGGTCCCCCAACCGGGAACGCAAGAGGAGGAAGCGGCTCGTGATGGCGTCGTCTGAGGAGGTCCCTGGCTCCTCGAGGGCCAGGTCTAAGACCCCCGACCGTCGCCCCGGGCCCGTGGAACAAGAGAAGCCTGCCAAAGTTCCTCACGTGGAGCCGGAGTCTGCTGGACACGTAAGCCCTGTGGTCCTTGAGGACTCTCTTCCCAGGGAGCCGACGTGCCGGGCCCCGAGCCGGTGGCTGCTGCGTCTCCCTAGCTGAGTCTCAGGATGACAGACTTGGAGTGCAGACTCTGCCTTCATGGAGCAGCAGCGGGCACTGATGGCCACCTGTCTGGCGCATCTGCCCTGACCACGGGGACATCAACTTCGAAGTCGATCCCGGAGACCGAGCTGATACTTCAGTCCGTGATGGCTCGAGGTCGACCTCGGTCGCGGTCTCCCTCGACCTCCCGTTCAGGACCGAGGGTGTCGATGCCGGCGCGGGGTCAGATCCTGACTCCTCATCAGACGAGTCCGCCTGGGAGATGGAGGATGAGGAGTCCCCTGACACATTCAAGACTCGGTGCGTCCCGTTGGACTCACTGCAGTCTGAGCCCTGGAGTAGATCCCCTCCGGAGGATACCCGGTTCTCGGAGTTTGTCCGGGATATGGCCACCGCATTGGCTATCCCAGCGGACCCTGAGGAAGAGCCTCAAGCCGAAGTGCTCGAGGCCCTGCAGTACGGCTCTCCTCCGAAGGAGACTTATACTGTCCCGGTTCCTCCGATGCTGGAACGGCTCCTCTTCCGGATGTGGGAGGCACCGGCCTCTGCGCCGGTTCTAAGCAAGCGGGTCGATTCGATTTATCGACTCCGGAAGAGCCCTGGCTTTCAAAAGGCGCAGCTGCCACACCATTCCATGGTGGTGGAATCGGTCATGCATCGCCTGAAAAGTCAGAAGATGCACTCTGCGGTGCCCCCCGGCAGGGAGGCCCGGAACCTCGATGGTGTTGGCAGAAAGTGCTTCCAGGGCTCGATGCTTGCTTGCCGTGTCCAGTCCTACCAGCTGTACATGGGCATGTACTTGCGAGACCTGGCCAAGGAGCTGTCTGCGTTCTCCGCTGGTCTCTCCAGGGAGCCCTTGCAGAGAATCAAGTCCTTGTCCTCGGGGATTCGGGACTGCTCGAAGTTTGTCCCGCGCCGCCTACGATGGCTTCGAGGCTTTGGCCCGGGTTGTGGCAGCCGGCATCGCGGCTCGACGCCAGGCATGGCTGCAGTCATCGGACCTCGAGCCATGGGTTCAGGACAAGTTGGTCGATGTCCCTTGCCAAGGTGAAAACCTTTTTGGCAAGCCCATGACCGAGAAGGCCCCACAGCTTGAGACTGAGCACCTTACAAGGACAAGGCTGTCTCGAAAGACCTCTGCCCCTTCTCACAAGAAGGTGGCCTCGGGTAAGAAGTCCTTTTACCCGAGGAAGGGCACTGCCTACAAACAGTACCTGGTGTGTTATTTTCTGTCCCCCTAATTCACAGGTGTGGTTCTGCAGAAAGGGTTTTGTGTTTCTGGTTCCGGTAGCGCCGACGGTAGTGACGGATCGTGAAGACAAAGGGGCCACTAGTTTGGCCACTACCGATTGTTCGGCCCCTGTATCCACCATGAAGTCCATATATTGGTCCCCAATCTTCAAGCTGACCATAGGCTCCTGGGGACCTAGAGGAAACTTGGAGCCCGGTCTGGCCTAGTCTTCATCCTTGCTGTAGCCCTCTTCGGCTGCCACTCCCTCTACAGCTGCTTCTCCCTGTTGGAACTGTGTGCGATTCATTCCTCCCCGACGCTGGAATCTTCCCCCTGCTCTCCGCATGCTCCCTCCTCCTCTCCAGGAGGCGGAGTCAGGGTATGGGCATTCATTCTTCCAATGTCCTTCTTCCTTACAGTGGGCACACTGATTTGTGCCCAGTGGGGACCGACTATCTCCTCAGCCCCTTCCACGTCCTCGAGTCCTTCGGTTAGAGAAACTTCCTCCACGTCGTTCAACTAAAAGCTGCAGCAAGGAGATCAGCTTTCTTCTCCATTTTAAGTTCACTTTTCTTCTGACGTTCTTGATCACGATTCACAAACACCTTCTGAGCAACTTCCACTAACTGGGCCGCATTCATGCTCGCAAATCCTTCCAACTTTTGCAGTTTCCATTTTAGGTCTCCCTGGGACTGACTCACAAAGGCTGCATTTACCATGTGCACATTTTCCTGGGCCGCTGGATCATATGGGGTATAGAGTCTGTAAGCTTCAGATAAGTGTTCATAAAAGGCTGCTGGGCTCTTGTCTGGATGCTGGATGACTTCCGCTACCTTTCCGATATTCATGGCCCTCTGGCCTCCTCTCTTCAGGCCTTGTAGTAGGGCCTGGCGGAACCGAGTGAGAGCGGTTGCTCCAGTTGCACTGTTTGGGTCCCACTCGGGATCATTTATTTATTTATTTATTTGGCATACATTTATACACCGCTCCTTCCAGCGATCAGAAGCGGTCCATCGTTGTACAAGACAGGGAGAGGGGAACAGACAGTGGAAGGATAAACAACGAGAAGATTACAGTTATACAATTGATTGGCAAATAAATTACTGTTTAAACACCAGTATGGATTACAAATTATTGTACAAGACATGGGGGAGGGGACAAGATAAGGGGGGGGGAGGTGATTAATAACGGCACAATTACAGTTATATATATCATTGGCATAAATTACAGTTTGAACACCAGAGTAAATATACAACATTTGGGAATATATCATCATTTGGGAATATATCAACATTTGGGAAATATATCAACATTTGGGAAATATATCATCATTTGGGAAATCTGCGGCGGCCTCTTTCTCCCATGGGATTCTCTTCTAACCATCGGGTAGATGCTTGCACGATTCGTGCTCCTTCAGTAGTGAAAAGGGTAGACAGGAGCTGGCGGCAATCAGACCAGGTAGGCTGATGGGTTTGCATAATACTGGACATTAATTCTGTCAATTCTTGGGGCTTCTCAGTATAGGACGCATAGTGCGTCTTCCAATTCAATAAATCTGTGGTGGAGAATGGCACATAAACGAGACTAATTGGCCCAATTAGAACTTGGTCCTGTTCGTTAAGGATAGGCAGTCCTGGGACCTGGCGCAATGGCATCACATGACCATCTCTCTGACCTGCTGTCGTACTTCTGAGGGCGTAATGCAGCCTGGCCTGCCGGAATTCAGCTCCCCTGCTTTGATCTTTAGCAGTAAGTGACCCCGAACTGGCAAATGAATCCCTGCTTGTAGTGTCATCGGAGGACTGTGGCCCTACCGAGGCACTCTGGACAGAGCTAGGGCTCCCGCTCGGGAGGGGGTGTGCCTCCTCTTGCTGCGGGGGTGGCTGGTGGGTTAGGGGCAAATCGGCAGGAGGGGGTCCTCCCGTGCCGGGCTCGGCCTGGGGTCGTGGCAGAGCTGAGGGGACTGTCCTATAGAGAAACTGGGACGGATGGGTTAGGATATCTGGCGATTCCGGGGCAGAATAAACAGGCAGCTTCTCTTCTCCAGACTTCCAGGCCCCCCTTGTGGTCGCTACCATTATCCTACACTGTTGCTCGTGGCAACGCTTCATCCAGGAGGGCTCTTTCTCACAAATATTTAACCAGGCATCTATATAGGGGAACTGGTCGGGGTGTTCTCTACGTACAATTTGATGTACTCGGGATATAATTCTAACATCAAAGGTACCACCAGGGGGCCACGCGGTGACCAGCACCGGCTACTCCCTGGCACAGAGTATTCCTAATCGGGACGGAGACATTTTTACTCCATAGTCACCGTCAAAACCTTTCTTAAAATTCTTGATCATACACTTTAACGGAGTTTGCATGGACTCCGACCCTCCCATAGTGATGTACACAACAACAGACAATAGGGGCGGGTGGTCGGGCTGCAGGTAAGGGGTCAGTACAGCCCTAGAAACAAATAGGTAGACAAACACCGAACGCTTCCTCCTTTTCACGACCTGGGCGCGGTCGCCCGGCCAGGAACTGCGCTACTCAGGAGTCCGCTCTCACTTGGTCTGTGTTTCAAGACCTCTCATTCATACACACAATCAAACATGCTAGCAACGTTTTCCCAAATTCCCAGGCCTACCTTACTAACAAACAGCAGCCGGTCTCGCGCACTCATGCAAGATGCTTCGGACTGCTGTACCAAGGGCAGTAGTTTCAGCCTCGCGCACTCATGCAAGGTGTACTCGGACTTGCCCTGAGAGGTGATCAGGCTCTCGGTACCGTACCCATTTAGTCTCGCGCACTCATGCAAGACGTTCCCCAAGCTAGCTGACTAGATAGCAACAAAGGTTCTACTCACCGGATCCGGTACCCGCTACAGAACCAGTTCTTGGGTTGAATCCTGGACTCCCCTCGGGTTCGGAGGTGTTGGCCGGCTGGACCCAGTAATCTGCTGAGGCAAGGCAGAACCCTCTCCGATGCAAGAGGACTGGTGGCACCTGAGGTTTCCCCTGCGGTCGGGCAGACACGGTCCCAACCGGGCCAAACCTTGAGGCGGTAATACGTGGTATATTCACTTGAATACCATCCACTACTCGCACTTTCCCGGCCAATGCACCAGGAATATGTAGCAGCGAAGTGCATGCAATGAATAAAACCAGGAGTCAATTGCAGGTTCCAAGCCAATTTATTGTGCACAGGCTCAGACAGGAGAATGTCCAAAAGTGACTAAGCAATGGAGTACAGAAGCAAATTCCTTATATACAATTTTCACAGTTTGATACAGGCAAACTTTCTATTGGTCCCAACGCCCCTTGCACCTGTCCAATCGGGGACCCTTTCTGGGCCTAGCTCCTTGTTCCCCCTTCTCAGATTATTCTAACAAAGTCACAGTCTTAGATATAGATATATTTCTACTTCAAGGCCATTTCTAACTCAGAGAATGCAGGAACGTGTCTGTCATCAGCATAGAGAAATTATACAGACTTTTCAAAAACAGTTTCAAAAGCAGTCAAAAGCAGTTTAAAGCAGTTTCTCACTCTGGTTCTTCTCAGCACTTGTCTCAGGTGGGGGTTGGGGTCTAGGCCTAGTTTACAGGCTATAGCCTACCACAATATAAGCGTCCCACCTCCCTTTAAAGTGTGTGAAGAATGGAGGCATTCCTACTTAGTACTGTAGGGCAGAAAGTGCAATGAAACTAAAAGCTGTAATGGTAGTAAAGCTAGGGATAAACTTACTTGTGAGTGGGTTCAATTTGTGGTGTCAATTATATGTGAGGTCTTCATTCTCCAGGACCAAGCAGGAAGTCAGTCCTCACATATGGGTGACGTCGGCGCCGACGGAGTCCTCGTGTGGAGCATTTCCCCAGCTTTCAAAGAAAGCCTTTGGGAATTGCAGCGCGCTTGCGCGGTCCTCTTCCTGCCCAAGGGTGCCATCTTGCTCAGTCGTCTTTTTTCCACGGAGCTCGACGGACGTAGTTCGTTTTTCCCCGAGAAAAAGTTGATTTTCCTTGTTTTTCTCTTTTTTTTTCTCCGGTTCGACGCCGGATCCTTTTCCCGCTCGGACTGATATGCCGGTATCGAGTCCTTTTCTCTCTTTTTCGTTTTTTGTCCTTTGACTGACGTTTGCGCCTTTTTTCTTTTTTCCCTGGCAGACCGGTCTTTTGACCTAGCAGGGGCCCTTTTTCCCCCGATGGCTGCCAGCGGGTTTAAGAAATGTGATCGGTGTAAGAAACTTATGTCTCTTACCGACACACATGACTGCTGCCTCCGTTGCCTCGGACCCGATCATGACCCGATGATCTGTGGTCTGTGTGGCAAAAAGGCCTCGAAGGCGTTGAGGAGTCGGCAGCAACAGAGGGATAGAATTTTTTCTGACTCCGCGTCCGGCCGGGCCCGGACCTCGTCAGAGGCTTCGACATCTCGGGACTCCGGCCCCGAGCAGCATCGGGGTTCCTATGAGTGGGGGTCTCCTTCACGGGAACATCTCAGGAAGAAGAAACCCACGAGGGCGGCGTCGGTGGACGCTCCTGGTTCCTCGAGGGCCAGGTCGCATAGCCGTCCCGGGTCTTCGGAGTCGGAGAGGCCTGCCAAGCATCCTCGTGTCGATTATGGAGTCTCCTGGACACGTAAGTGCTGTTGTCCTCGTTGACTCTCCTCCGAGGGAGCCGACGTCGGGGCCCGAGTCGGGGGCTGCTGGGTCTCCTGAGCTCGGACTCAGGTTGACGGCCTTGGAGAGCAGCTTCGCTGCCTTCATGGAACAGCAGCGGGCATTGATCGCCGGACTCACCGGCGCATCTGCCCCAACCACCGGGACCTCGACGTCCAAGTCGACCCTGGAGGCCAAGCCGATCCTCGAGTCCATGTGGGCTCGAGTCGATCCTCAGCCACGGTCTCCCTCGACCTCCCGTTTGGTGCCGGCGTCGGGGCGGAGGGCATCGGTGCCCACCTGACCGGAGCTGCTCGATTCCTTCTCCGAGGAGTCGGGCTGGGAGGCGGACGACGAAGAGTCACCCGACACTCATCAGACTCGGTGTGTCCCATCGGACTCGCCCGAGTCCGAACCTCGGAGACGGTCCCCACTGGAGGATACCCGGTTCTCGGACTTCGTGCGGGATATGGCCAAGGCCTTGGCCTTCCCTGCGGATCCCGAGGAGGAGCCTCGAGCCGAGGAGCTCGAGGCCCTCCAGTATGACTCTCTCCCGAAGGAGGCCTTTACTGTTCCGGTTCCTCCGATGCTGGAGCGGCTGCTCTTCCGCTTGTGGGAGACCCCGGCCTCGACGTCGGTGTTCAGCAAGCGGGTCGATTCCATTTATCGAGTCCACAAGAGCCCCGTGTTCCAAAAGGCACAATTACCGCACCACTCCATGGTTGTGGAATCGGCCATGCATCGACTGAAAAGTCAGAAGATGCACTCCTCGGTGCCTCCCGGCCGGGAGGCCCGGAACCTGGATGCCCTCGGTAAGAAGTGCTTCCAGGGCTCTATGCTTGCTTGCCGTGTCCAGACCTACCAGCTCTACATGGGCATGTACTTCCGAGACCTGGCAAAGGAGATTGCCGGGTTCTCTGCTGGTCTCTCCGAGGAACCTTTGCAGAGGTTCCAGGCCTTGTCCACTGGTATTCGAGAGTGCTCGAATTTTATCTCTCGAGCAGCCTATGATGGCTTCGAGGCTTCGGCCCGAGTAGCCGGGGCCGGCATTGGTGCCCGCCAACAGGCTGGGCTACAGTCATCCAACCTTGAGCCATGGGTCCAGGACAAGTTGGTCGATGTCCCCTGCCGAGGTGAAATCCTCTTTGGCAAGCCCATGGCTGAAAAGGCTGCAGAACTCGAGACCGAGACTCTGACCAGGACTAGGCTTTCCAGGAAAACCTCTGCCCCTTCTCAGAAGAAGAAGGGCTCTGGAAAAAAGACCTTTTACCCGAGGAAGTCATCTGCCTTTAAACAATACCCTCATTATCAGGCCTCTGCAGATCCCCAACAGGGTCAGCAGGCCAAGGGGCAGGGTCAAGGGCCCCGTAGGCAGAAGGCCCCCAAGCAACCAACACCGGCCTCTGCTCAGCAGGGTGGGGTTTTTTGACTCAAACAGCATAGCCTCTTCTCCTCAGCTGGCTTCTCAGCACAGGAGGCCGGCGGGCCCACTTTGCTCACAGGTGGTCAGCCGTCACATCAGATATCTGGGTTCTTCATATAGTCCAAAAGGGCTATCTTCTCCATTTTCACCAGGTACCTCCCTCCTATTTTCCAGGGGAGCCTCCAAGACCTCCTCTGCACAGGGACCTACTCCTTCAGGAGTTGACAGGTCTGCTAAAGGATCAGGCTGTGGAACCGGTGCCCCACCACCTGAGAGGTCAAGGCTTTTATTCTAGGTACTTTCTGGTACCAAAAAGAACTGGAGGTCTCAGACCCATCCTAGACTTGCGAAACCTCAACAAGTTCCTGGAGAGGGAAAAGTTCAAGATGCTTACCCTTGGAATCCTGCTGCCCTACCTCCAGCAGGGAGACTGGCTATGCTCCTTAGATCTAAAGGATGCGTATACTCACATCCTTATTCATCCAGCCCACAGACAATATCTCAGGTTTGTTGTAGGAGGAAACCAGTATCAGTACAGAGTACTACCCTTTGGCCTGTCCTCCGCTCCCAGGGTGTTCACCAAGTGCCTGGCAGTGGTGGCGGCCTACCTGAGGCTTCAGGGTCTTTTTGTGTTTCCGTACCTGGACTGGCGGCTCATAAGGGGCCAATCTTCCCAGGAGGCCAACCAGGCCACCCTTCGCACTGTGGCTCTGCTTCAGCACTTGGGGTTTGTCATAAACTTCGCAAAGTCCACTTTGCTCCCGTCCCAGAACTTGGAGTTCATAGGGGCCAGGCTCGACACTCTTCAAGCAAAAGCTTTTCTGCCTCTGGACAGGGCCCACAGGCTAATGGATCTGGCCAGCCAGTTTCGCAGCAATTCCCTGGCCTCTGCCAGGCAATTCCTGAGACTACTCGGCCATATGGCTTCCACGGTTCATGTCACCCCCAATGCCCGCCTGCACATGCGGCCTGCTCAGTGGAGCCTTCACACTCAATGGCATCAAGCCACAGGGAGCCTAGCGGACTCAGTAACTATATCCGACCTACTTGTCTCCTCTCTGCAGTGGTGGCTTCATCTTCCGAATCTGGTGCTCGGAGTGGTTTTTCAATCCCCTCCACCTTCTCAAGTGCTCACAACAGATGCTTCTCTTCTCGGTTGGGGAGCACATTGCGAAGGGACATGTACTCAGGGTCTCTGGACCCCTTGGGAGGCTACTCAACAGATAAACTTCCTGGAGCTACGGGCGATACGCCTAGCTCTGAGAGCCTTCTCCCACTTCGCCTCTCACCAGTCTGTACTGGTTCAGACGGACAATCAAGTTGCCATGTTCTATGTGAACAAACAAGGAGGCACAGGTTCCTTCCTTCTTTGTCAGGAGGCTCAACGGCTGTGCTCTTGGGCTGTCAATCACGGGATCCTTCTCAAGGCTTTCTACCTCCCAGGTCAGGAAAATTTACCTGGCAGACAGACTGAGCAGGATCCTGCAACCACACGAATGGAGATTGAACCCATTGGTCGTTCAGCAGATCTTTCTCAGGTGGGGACTCCCCACCATGGATCTTTTCGCCAGTCCTCTGAACCGGCAACTCCCGAGATTTTGCTCCAGACAACCGCATCCCCTCAGAGTAGCAGCGGATGCGTTTCTGATCTTGCGCTCCACAGGCCTACTGTATGTGTTTCCTCCCACACCACTAGTGTCCAGAACGCTGTTCAAAGTCCTCAAGGGCGGGGCTTCATTGATTCTCATTGCCCCCAAGTGGCCGAGGCAACCGTGGTTCCCGCTTCTGCTACAGCTAGCGGTGGACACCCCTCTGCCTCTGGGGTTTCAACACGATCTCCTGTCTCAAGATCAGGGGACTCTTGCACCCCAACCTCCAGTCCCTTCATCTGATGGCCTGGCTGCTGAAAGGGTAGTCCTGACTTCCCTACTACTGCCTCAAGAGGTGGAAGATGTCGTCTTAGCTTCTAGACGGCAATCCACCAGGAAATCCTACGCCCTTAAGTGGCGTAGATTCTCCACATGGTGTGCTCAGCAGAACGAGAATCCTTTCTCGTGCTTAGTAGCGGTGGTATTGCAATATTTGCTTTACCTCTCCAATCTGGGCCTTAAGTCTAACTCTGTCAGAGTTCACCTGAGTGCTCTCTCAGCACACCACTCGCAGGAGGACGGCAGGCCTCTTTCCAACCACCCTTTGGTGGCTCGTTTCCTCAGAGGCCTCCTTCTGCTTAAGCCTCCTTTGGGTCCACCGGCCCCTGAGTGGGATCTGAATGTGGTATTGCAGCGGCTTACTTGTCCGCCTTTTGAACCTATGGCTACCTGCCCTCTGTTTTCTCTCCTGGAAAACTTTATTTCTGGTAGCTCTCACCTCTGCTAGGCGAGTGAGTGAACTGCAGGCACTAGTGTCTGATCCTCCTTACACTAGGTTCTACAGGAATAGGGTAGTCTTACGGACTCACCCTAAGTTTCTTCCTAAGGTTGTCTCACCTTTTCACCTCAATCAGGAGGTGGTTCTTCCGACCTTCTTTCCCAGGCCTCATGCCAACCGGGCTGAGATGGTCTTGCATACCCTGGACTGTAGGAGGGCGTTATCCTTCTACCTTGACCGTACGCGGGAGCATCGGAAGGCTGTTCAGCTTTTCGTTTCTTTTGACCCCAATAAGTTGGGGCTCCCTGTCTTCAAGCGTACGTTGTCCATATGGGTCGCTGACTGTATCGCCTGGGCTTACGGGGCAGCCGGCCTCTCGTTGGAGGGTCGAGTCACGGCTGCTCATGTCAGGGCGAAGGCTGCGTCAGTGGCTTATCTCCGCTCTGTTCCGTTGGTAGACATCTGCCGGGCCGCTACTTGGTCTTCAAGCCAGACCTTTGCGGCCCATTACTGCCTTGAGAGGGACAGTGCTTTCGGACAGGCAGTACTCCATAATCTCTTTGGTTTTAGGCAACTCCTACCCTCCGGCCCTGGTGTTGGGCTACCGGTCGGGGGCGTTCTCAGAGAAGATTCCTTCCTTCTGTGCTGACGAGCTAGAGGGAGCTCATTTTTCTGCTTGAGGTCTCCGGTAGCCTTAAGCTAGGGAGTCCCATATGTGAGGACTGACTTCCTGCTTGGTCCTGGAGAAAGAGTAGTTACTCACTTGTAACAGGTGTTCTCCAGGAGCAGCAGGAATCAGTCCTCACAACCCTCCCTCCTCCCCTTGGAGTTGCAGTCTTATGATTTATTTTTGCTAATTTTTTTGCTGTCTTTTAGCTATGTCATCAGACTGAGCAAGATGGCACTCTTGGGCGGGAAGAGGACCACGCATGCGCGCTGCAATTCCCAAAGGCTTTCTTTGAAAGCTGGGGAAATGCTCCGCATGAGGGCTCCGTCGGCGCCGACGTCACCCATAAGTGAGGACTGATTCCTGCTGCTCCTTGGGAACACCTGTTACAGGTGAGTAACTACTCTTTCCTGCAGTCCACAGAACACACTCTCTAGAGGTAGATAATTTTGGATGTTAAGCTTTTAATATAGAGGGCATTTTCTTCTACCAAGTGTTTCTCAGAAACTCATTCTTTGTATTTTCACCAAAAAACAGTGTTTCTGGCAGTTACGTTTTTGATGACCTGACAAATTGTATATTAACTTGCCTGACCTGGAATTGGTTATTTTCATATTTCAAAGTAATGTCTAATGTATGCTTGGTATATTGTGAAATGCTATCAAACAGTATTGTGGATCATTTATTGAAAGAACCATGACTATATATAAAGCTGAAATGCAGCGTTTTATTATAACTGAGAATGGATTCAAAGGTGAGCATTTTGTGATAAGCACATGAAAATAAATAGAAAGGGGTTATCTAGCACTTCTAGGCAAGCTGCTGCCTTTAATTCAGGGGTAGAATTCCTCATTTGAAGCCAGACAAGTACAAACTCAATTACTAGCTATTTTCAAGTGGCGAACTGGGTGTGGTAGTGCAGGATCAGTCTAATGAATATTGAATCTTTTGTTTTGGTGCTGCTTTCCCTATAGGTAAGCGAGTCTGGTGTGCACAGGCCACACGTGGCAGGCATACACGGCAGGAGCAATGATGGATCCTACTCTTTGGTGTTGGCAGGAGGTTATGAGGATGATGTTGTAAGTTACTTATTAAATCCTGTTTTGTTTTTGATTTGTTGTTTTTGTGGAGGTCGGGACAGTGATGGTTAAATGTTTGCCTTCCAAGACTTATCTACTGTTCGAGTCAGTAGTTCAGGATGGAGGCTTAATTGAGTTGATTTGTTTTATTCAGTTCAGTTTTATTCAATGTTTTGTTTTAGGACAATGGAAATGAGTTCACATATACAGGAAGTGGAGGACGGGACCTATCTGGTAACAAACGCACTGCTGAACAATCTTGTGACCAGAAACTTACAAACATGAACAGGTGAGCATAACCATAAGAATTCTGTTTCAGCTTGCCCTGCCTGTGTTAACATTAGCAGAATTCTGATTCTATTAGTTTTGACTGGAATTGGTTAAGTAATGGTTTTGAAGGTTGTACTAGTCTTTAACATCCATGTATAGTGCTCAGAAAATAAAAAAAAAATAGGCTTCCTTAGCGTCCCTCTAGTCCAGTCCCGGAACCATAGAGTTGTCAACCTCCACCAGCAGCTTTGGAGACTGAAAGATTTCATCACTTTGATGTCACCGGTATAAGTAGACAGGAACCTCCCCCTATCACCAGTACTTTCAGTCTCCAAGCAGCTTGGAGGTTCTGAGCCCGGGACTGGGCTCAGGGAGATCAAATAAGCAGAGCTTTGTTTGTTTCTTTGGGGTTGGTTTTTTCCTCTCTTTTGGTTAGTGCTTTTGCTTTATTCTGGGGTGAAAATCTGCTGCTGCTGCTGGCGGGGTCCCAGTTCTGCCTTTCTCTCCTGTTCTCTCTCCGAAGGGTTCTTTTAGTGGGGGGCCCAGCTATTTAAAAGTGCAGTGGGCTGAGAGCCTGACTGCCTTACCTCCCTGCTCCCGAACCAGTGCCAGAAGGGTGAGGAGCAGGTTACAGGAAGAGTCTGCAGCAGCAGAGGACATAATCTGGCAAGAGCTGTGTGCTACGAGGCTGCAGCAGTCAGTGGGAGCTGAAGCTGGGTGAGAGCTGTGCTCCGGAGCTGTATTTCTCTCTGCCCCCCTCCTCCCCCCTCCTCTGGATCTGGTAAGTGCTGCTGAAATTCTTTTTGGGGGGCAGTGCAGGAGTGATAGTAGAGGTCCTAGGGAGGCTCCCAGGTAAAAAAGGCGGCTTGGGGCCTCAGCGCGTGCTGTCAGTCAGCCCTTTTTTTAGCGGGAAAGCTGGCGGCGGCCATTTTGAAATCGGCATTTCTTTTAAAAGACAGAATTTTCTTCTTTTAATTGGGCAGGCTAGAAGCTTCGTTTTTGCATGGGACCTTCAGAATTCAGCTGATTGGCCTATTGGGAGTAGATTACTGGTTTTAAAAGAAAAAAAAAAATGGACAGTGACTTCAGTCTCAGGGCAGAGAGCCAGTTTTCTCTCTTCAGAGCTGTTTGTTGCTCATAGACAGTAGCATGCCACTTAAAAATCGCTGCTTGGTTTGTGGAGTGAAGCGCAGCGAGCTACTGGACTCCGGGGTATGCCGGGGCTGCTCCCTGGAGCCAGTAGGTATGGAGAAGGCGCTGGGGGGGCCGGCAGGAGATCAGCCAGCGGCCGCTTCAGTAGAAGAGGGATCCCGGCTGTCCTCTCTCGTTCTTCCTGAGCCGACAGCAGGGCCGTCCGGGACAACTGGTGTGTCTTCGGCTCCTTCAGGAAGTCTGGGTGGGAGCGTTGCGGGGATTCCCTCGGACCTCTTTTCCCTGATGCAGCAGGCGTTTGCCTTGCTACAGCCTGTGTTCGGGACTCAGTCGGGAGTCCAGAGGAGTCGGAAGCGGTCGGGGTCGGCAGATCTCCCGGTGGGGGAGATAGGCTCGGTAAAGAAACGTAGGGAGCTCCGAGAGGACAGTCTGTCAGGTGATGGAATAGATGACCTCGGAGCGGATATGGATCTGGAAGTGGCCTCGGAGGAGGATTTAGAGGACGGAGAGCTACCGGACGTGGAGCAGAGTAGAGTAGTCCGGATGTTCCGGCGGGAAGAGTTGCCAGCGTTGATTGCTGAGACTCTAAAGACTTTAAACATGCCCTCCGTGACGCCTGCAGCTGAGGATGTGTTGGAGGATCCGTTGTTGCAGGCGGTTAGGACTTCTCAAAAGGTATTCCTGGTTCATAGGGTGTTTCGAGATATGATTCAGGAGGAATGGGACGCGCCGGAATCGGCGCTCCGAGGGACCAAGACTTTGGCCCGGTTATATCCGTTGTCGGAACAGGATAGGGAGATTTTTCGGTCCCCAAAGGTGGATGCTGCGGTGTCGGCGGTCACTAAGAAGACCACCATTCCGGTGGAGGGCGCCGCGACGTTAAAAGATGTGCCGGATAGGAAGCTGGATACCTTGTTGAAACAGGTGTTTGATATGTGCGCTCTCTCGTTGCAAGCCTCCATTGCGGGAGCATGGGTGGCGAGAGCTGGCTTGCGGTGGTCCCAAAGTCTGCGGGGGGGACTACCGGAAGAACAGGCCGAGGATCTGGCACGGCTGGAATCCGGCACGGCTTACCTATCGGATATTCACTATGATTTGATTCGGGGGCTCGCCAAGAGCATGGCTTCGGTGGTGGCGGCTCGCAGGTATCTGTGGCTCCGCAACTGGTCGGCAGACGGTTCTTCCAAGGCGCGGCTTAGTAAATTACCTTTTCGAGGCAAGCTTCTCTTTTGGGAGGATTTAGAGAAGTTGGTCAAGGACTTGGGGGACTCCAAAGGGGGTCGGCTCCCAGAGGATAGGCTGAAGAAGGGCCGGGGGTCGATAGCCTCTAGGGGTGTCCCCAGAGACTCTCGGAGATTCCGATCCTTCCTATTTTCCCAGCCTTCGCGGGGTCGGTATATGGCTCGAGGTCAGTCCTTTCGGAGTTTCCGGGGGGCGGGCAGAGGATTTGGTTCCTTTCAGTCCGCCAACAGTAGAAAACCCCAATGAGATACGGCGGGCCCAGAGGGGGGAGGTGCCCGTGGGAGGAAGGTTGCGGGAGTTTTACTCCGTCTGGGTCCAATTAACTGCGGATCAGTGGGTGTTGTAGGTCATTCGAGAAGGCTATGCCCTAGAGCTCCAGCGCCCCGTCTCCGACGCCTTTGTCCTCTCCCCATGCCGAGCCCCAAGGAAGTTCAGGGCGGTCGCCAGTACGCTGCAGCGGCTGCGGCATTTAGGGGCGGTGGTGCCCGTTCCGGCGGCTCAGTGTGGCACTCCATTTATTTCGTGGTTCCAAAAAAAGAGGGTACGTTCTGTCCCATATTGGATTTAAAGAGGGTAAATCGCTGTCTTCGGGTGACCCATTTCCGGATGGAGTCCTTGCGTTCAGTCATTGCGGCGGTGTGAAAGGGAGAGTTTCTCACGTCTCTAGACCTGACGAAGGCATATTTGCATATTCCCATACGCCACGAGCATCAAAAGTATCTGCGGTTTGCTCTGCCGATGGGTCATTTTCAATTCCGAGCATTGCCTTTCGGCCTAGCGACGGCGCCTCGCACTTTCACCAAGGTCATGGGTAGTGGTGGCAGCGGCGCTCCGCAAGGAGGGCATTCTCGTGCACCCTTACTTGGACGATTGGTTGATTCGAGCGAAGTCCCGGGAGGAGAGCGTGGCGGCCACGGCGCGAGTGGTGCAATTGTTGGAGCGTCTCGGCTGGGTGGTCAATTTTGCGAAGAGCAAACTAGCTCCCTCTCAAACCCTCGAATATTTGGGGGCGCGTTTCGAGACCAGTCGGGGAATGGTGTTTCTCCTGGACAAGAGAGCACGGGAATTGCGGGAGCTCGTGCGGAGATTTCTGGGTTGCAGAGCTCCGACTGCATGGCGCTATTTGCAGTTGTTGGGGACGATGGCGGCCAGCATCGAGGTGGTTCAGTGGGCCAGAGAGCATATGCGGCCGCTGCAGAGCTCTCTTCTAAGGCGCTGGTCGCATCAGAGGGATGCGTTGTCTCAAAGGTTGCTGTGTCCTCCGGAAGTGCGACGGGCACTCCTGTGGTGGTTGCGCCCCGGAAGTCTAGAGGGGGGCATGCCTCTGGAGGCTCCCGTATGGAGGCTGTTGACAACGGATGCATGCCTCACAGGTTGGGGGGCACACTGCGAAGGAAAGTTTGCCCAAGGAGAGTGGTCAAGGGAAGAGAGTCAATGGTCCATAAACCGATTGGAGATGCGAGCGGTATTTCTGGCGCTGCAGAGTTTCCAAAAAGACTTGGGATGGAAGCGGTTCGAGTGCTGTCCGACAATGCCACGACGGTAGCTTATATCAATTGCCAGGGCGGCACAGGGAGTGCGTCGCTGGAGGAGGAGGTGAGTCGACTCTTGGACTGGGCCGAGCAGAATCTGGCGGCGCTGTCGGCGCAGCACGTGGCAGGCGTGGAGAATGTCGAGGCCGATTTTCTGAGCCGCCGCAGAGTAGACCCGGGGGAGTGGAGTCTACACCCGGACGTGTTTGCGTTGATAGTGCGGCGCTGGGGGCTACCGGTAATGGATCTGATGGCACGGTTCGATTCCGCGCAGGTGGAGAGGTTCTTCAGCCGGAGGCGGGAACGAATGGCGGAAGGCCTCGATGCGTTGGCTCAGCAGTGGCCGCTGGAGGGCCTTCTCTACGTGTTTCCTCCTTGGGCTCTCATAGGCAAGGTGATTCAGCGCATAGAGAAACACAGCGGTCTGGTGGTTCTCGTGGCGCCCGATTGGCCCAGAAGACCGTGGTATGCAGATCTGGTTCGGCTTCTGGTGGGCAGTCCGTGGCGGCTTCCTCTGCGGGGGGATCTCTTGCTTCTGGGGCCGTTACGCATGCCGCAGGTGGGTCGATTCTCGCTTACGGCATGGCTCTTGAAAGGGCAAGGTTGACTGCCAAGGGGTACTCGGTGGCAGTAATTTCTACCTTATTGAAGGCGCAGCGCCGCTCTACTTCCTTGGCGTATGTTCGCGTATGGCGTGTTTTTGAGGCGTGGTGTGAGGACCGCGGTTTTCAACCTCTGCGGGCTTCGGTGCCTCATATACTGTCTTTTCAGGATGGTGTGGAAAAGGGGTTGGCCGTGAGCACTTTGAGGGTGCAGCTGGCAGCCATAGCCTGTTTCAAGGGTAAGATTCAAGGTCAGACGGTGGGTGCCCACGGAGATATTAGGCGTTTTCTTAGAGCGGTGTTACTGTTGAGGCCTCCAAGACGAGATTTCGTTCCTTCTTGGGATCTGAATTTGGTTTTGGACGCGCTACTTCAAGAACCATTCGAGCCTTTGGACAAGGCTTCCTTGAAAGACTTGACGTTGAAGACTCTCTTCCTTGTGGCTATTTGTTCGGCTCGGAGGATTTCGGAGTTTCAGGCGTTGGCGTGTACGGAGCCGTATCTGACCTTTTTCAGGCACAAGGTGGTTTTGCGCACGGTTCCGGCCTTTTTACCGAAGGTGGTTTCCGTGTTTCATGTCAACCAAGTAGTATCGCTTCCGGTGTTCTCGGCGGAACAGAAAGAGCGCTCGGGGGGCCGTTTGCATCTCTTGGATGTTCGGAGAGTGCTCAAGAAATATCTCAGGAGAATGGCCTCCTTTAGGAAGTCAGACAGGCTTTGTTTTTGCGGGGCCTCGGAAAGGTGAGGCAGCGGCGAAGTCTTCCATCTCGCGGTGGTTGAAGGAGGCGATTGCTTCCGCCTACCTGTTGAAGGGTAAGGTGGTTCCGGAAGGTCTTCGTGCGCATTCCACCAGGGCGCAGGCGGCGTCTTGGGCGGAAGTCAGTTTGGTGCCAGCGGAGGAGATCTGTAGGGCGGCGACGTGGTCTTCGCTCCATTCGTTTGCTCGGCACTATAGGCTGGATGTGCAGGCACGGGGGGATGGGCGTTTTGGCTCAGCGGTTCTTCAGGCTGGGCTAGTAGGTCCCTCCCATTGATGTGTACTGCTCTGTCACGTCCTCTATGGTTCCGCGACTGGACTAGAGGGACGCTAAGGAAGAGTAAATTAGACTTACCTGCTAATTTTGGACCTTGTACATAGCTCAAACAAATCAAGCACCCAACACAGCCCTCACACAACTAAGTTTCATCCTCACTGCATGTACAACACACACACTTTACCTGATTGCTTGCTGTGATACCACCTTGATTATTAAGATAAGGCGGTTTAGAAATACTGTTAAATAAATAAAATAAATAAATAAATAATTGTCTTCCTTAAGGAACTCTAGTCCAGTCCCGGATCCCTCCCAGGGTCTTTGCATTAAGAGCAGCCTGCAGATTCTTTAGAGCGGTCCAGACGGTCAGTCTACTGGTTTAGCGTAGGAAGGGTGAGGAGAAGCGCAGGGAAGACAGGCGGGGCCCTTCTTTATGCAGCAGTGTCTCTTGAGCTTGGTCGCACAGTTGCGCCGGGCTTGGGGGTTCTCGGTTCACCCATCCCTTTTTTCTGGTAACAATGTTTGGGACTGTATGGGTGCGAGTTCATTTCGACTGTTGGCCGATTATGGCTATTATTTCTTTATTCTACTTATTTGTTGCTCTGCTGAGTCTGCTTTGTCAATAGGTACTGGTGATAGGGGGGGGTTCCTGTCTACTTATACCGGTGACATCAAAGTGATGAAATCTTTCAGTCTCCAAAGCTGCTGGTGGAGGTTGACAACTCTATGGTTCCGGGACTGGACTAGAGTTCCTTAAGGAACGACAATTAACAGGTAAGTCTAATTTACTCTTAGGTTTTCTCCTGTAGACTTTGCATAGTTGGTAGTTTTGAAGTTGAGAGACAAGTTCAATTTATTAAAAACTTTTTCTTGTGAGCCAGTATAGTTCAGGCTACTCAAATGTGAAGTGCAATATCCCTTGTTAGCACTTGTGGCTTGCTCATTGTAATGAAAGTGATCACAAGGGCAGGTAGAACCAGACGTTGTAGCCCATAGTTTCTTTAGGGTCTGAATGACCTGCTATTTGGCTGAGTAGTTATGAATTGAAAAACATTGGAAATAAGAAAATGTCATGCCTCACCTCCAGACAGATACCTTCTTTCTAGTAACTCCTGATTAACAGGTTTGTTGTGAGACACTCCCTACAAATATTAATTGTAGCAGGTAGTAGTAAGTGGCACTTGATCTATTTAAGGTTTGTTTCCTAGTGCTTTTGGCTTTTTATTTTTTCGTTACTTCATAGTTTTTGTTGGAGGGGCACCAAAGTGTTTTGTATTCATATCTCCCTCATAGGGAGGAGTAGCCTAGTGGTTGGGGCAAGGTACTTCAGGCCGGAAGGTCGGTGGTTCAAATCCCACTAGAGGACAGCAACCTTGGGCCGGAAGGACTGGGGTTTCTAGTCCCACAGATGCTCCTTGTGGTCTTGGGCAAGCCACTTAACCCTCCACTGCCCATGTTCCCTGTAAGTATTAGTGTATGTGTTTCATATCCCTGCGTGTTAAATGTATCCCCCAATTATGCTGTGACCGCTTTGATTGAAGGATAAGGCGGTATACAAATCTGTCTAAATAAAAATAAAAAAATATCTTTATACAAGTATTACACTACTTAAAACAATTGGTCTCCTAATGGTTCTCATTCAAAGGAGGTACATGCTGCTTACCTCGACTCTTCATACAAGAGACATAATTGGAAAGGGGATGGGTATGTGTTCTGTTTACTGAACAGCCTTACTAACATGAGGAAAGCAAAATAAAAATTTTATTCCAGATCTTCCTGTTGACCAGTCCAGACCATTGGGTTATCTTCCCCTAACCAGCAGATGGAGACAGAGAAACTAGAACAGTGCTGTGACATCACTAGCATAAAACCCAGTGCAGATAAGGGCACACTCCAGTATTTTCTGTCTCCAGCAGATGGTGGTGGTGGTTCTCTGGGAACAAGCAGGAAGTCAGTCCTCACATATGGATGACATCAGCACTGACTGAGCCCTCGCGGAAGCATCTTCCAGCTTTCAAAGAGAGCATTTGGGAGATGCCACCATGCATGTGTGGTCCCCTTCCCGTCCAAGGGTGCCATCTTGCTCAGTCTCCTTTTTTCCGCAGAGTCCTTCAGACGTCTGGCTTTCTCCTGGAAAAAGTTGATTATTTTGTTCCCTGAGTTTTCCAACTCGCCTCTGGTTTTGCACTGGTACTCTTCCCACCTACCGACCTCGGTGTCGGGCTCGGTTTAATTTTTGTAGGCTTTTTCTTTTCTGGCGCTTTTTGCACCCCTTTTTTTCTCTGCTGGCAGCCCAGAGAGTCTTCGACCTCGCAGGGGTACTTTTTTCCTCCCATTCCTGCCAGTGGTTTTAAGAAGTGTGATCGGAGCTCTAAAATCATGCTTTTGACTGACACAAACAATTGCAGTCTTCGTTGCCTCTGGTCAGACCACAAACTCCACATCAAGTTGTATACCTAACCCCGTCTCAATTACTCAGCCTCTAAAAAATTTTGTCGCTCCCACAGTGAAATCCATCACTGACCTTATTGCCACCTTGAATACTACCACAGCCCCAAACGATCCATGCCCTGCCTACTGGATCAGAACAATGCGTGCTGAACTGAGCCCCATACTTGCCCTTATCATGCAACTTTCCTTCACCACCGGATCATTCCCATCATCTCTCAAGCAAACTTCAATACGCCCTCTCCTAAAGAACAATAAACTCGACCCAGCAAAAACTGATTCATATCGTCCAATTTCAAGTATACCCCTTCTAGCCAAAATCATCGAGAAGGTGGTACAAATCCAATTGCAACAGCATATAGATACTTCAGCTCCTCTCGATCCCTGCCAACACGGATTCCGAGAATCACATGGCATAGAGACCCTTCTCACACTACTCATCAACACCTTATCAAGAGGGATTGACAAAATTGAAAATGGGTTCATCCTCATCTTCCTTGACATCTCAGCAGCGTTCGACTCGGTTAACCATGTACAACTTCTTCACCGTCTTAAAGAAAAAGGAGTCCAGGGATCAGCTTGGGAATGGTGTAGATCCTACCTAAACAACCGCTGGCAACAGGTGCGGATAGGATCTTCAACCTCCGATCCTTTCCAGCAACAACAGGGTGTACCCCAGGGATCCTCTTTATCAGCTCTTCTATTTAACATATATATCCAACCAATCTGTGAAATCATCAAAACATTTAACGCCTCCAGCTTGATCTATGCAGATGACGTACTAATATTCACGCCAATAAAAATTAATGCCCCTGACTTTTCCCCAATTATCGCCTGCTTCAACGCGATTACAGATTGGCTCCTATCCCAGAACCTGCGAATAAACTTCAAGAAAACGGAAGTCCTATTCGTAACCAGGAATAAGAAATTCTCCCCCCCCGCAACTTTGAAGGTGAGAGATGTGGAACTACCATGTAAATCATCAATTCGCTACCTGGGAGTAACCATCGACCAAGAACTGACCTTCAAAGATCACATAAAGCAGACCGTTAAATCCATTTACTACAAATTAAGAACGCTGAAACCCTTAAGACCACTACTCGCCTCCAATAACTTCCGAACAGTCTTCCAAGCCCTTATAACACCTCATTTTGACTATGCTAATATCATCCTGCATGGTCTACCCAAGAGCACCCTCAACCCACTCCAATTGGCGATGAACTCAGCAGCCCGCATCCTCTGCGGCACTTCCAGTAGAGACCACATCACCCCCATACTAACAGAGCTTCACTGGTTACCCCTACAAGCCAGGATAACTTACAAAGCACTCCTGCTATCCTTTAAAGCAATTAATCAAATAGCCCCACCCTCCCTCTCATCACTTATTATCAACACCCCCACGAACAGATTGAGAAGATCCGCAGCCGCCAATACTCTTGTCGTACCAAAGGAGTACACTAAATGTAACCAAACAACCAGAGACAGGGCTTTCACCTTATTCGCTCCAACTTGCTGGAATAATCTCCCTCCTCATATCCGATCAATAAAGGACCTCTCTCAATTCAGAAAGGCCCTCAAACACTACCTATTCTGTCATCATCTTTTAGGCCCTAACCCTACACCTCCTCCCCCCATCTCACAAATCACTCTCACAGCCTCTGACATTCCAACAACATAGTCATAACAGAACACGACCTAGACGCTCTGCACACCCAAAGTTACGACCCACTTTAACTGTAAATTTCCAGAGGTAATATATCTTTCTGTATATAGCTTGTATATAGTTTACCATGTTGTCTCCAAGTTACTGACCCTGTTATAATGTAAGCAAAAGACCCTGTTATAATGTAAGCAAAGGACTGTTCTAATGCGAAATTTGTTATCTGTAAACCGCACTGATACCAAAGAGCGCGGTATATAAAAACTGTAAAATAAATAAATAAAATAAAATATGGTCTCTGCAAGAGGATGTCCAGCAAGGCCCTTCGAGCCACCAGTAGCAGCACAATAAGGTGGTTTTTTTTTTTTCCCCCCCCTGAGTCTCTGGTGCCTCCGAAAGCCAGGGCCTTGTCTGAGGCCCTGACATCTTGGACGGAACTCTCTGAACCCGAGCCTCGTCGTGGGTTCTCAGAAAGGGGGTCTCCCTCAAGGGAACCCAGGAAGAAGAAGAAACCCTCAAAGGCGGTGTCCTTGGGTGGTTCTGACCCGCCGGTAGTTGCCTGGTCCCACAGTCTGAGATGCTCGTACGAGGCATCAGAGAAGGAGCAACCTGTGAAGGTCCCTGGAAGGATCCGGCTGCGGACTGGCCTCTGTTCCCAGGCACCATCCTCATCAAGGATTCCCCTTCGAGGGAGTTGGTGTTGGGCCCGGGCCCCTTGGTGCCCGCACCGGAGGCTGCAGAGCCTTCTGGTCTGGCGTCCAGAATGGCGGCCCTGGAGTGCAGTTTGTCCTTCATGGGCCAGCAGCAGGTGCTGTTGTCTGGCACAACTGGTTCATCCGCCCCAACCACCGGGCACTCAACGTCCAAGACGTTCCCAGAGGCCAAATCGATCCTTGAGGTCCTTTGGCTGCAGTTGCGCTCTGAGTCCCGCTTGACGGTACGACGGTCATCCCCGACAAATTTACCGGGTGCCATCCATAGGGCATCATGGCCCTCGAGGCCTGCAGAACAGCCCTCCTACGAGTCCTTGATGTGCTACTCCGAGTGGGAGATGGAGGACGAGGAATCCCCTGATACCCGTCACCACCGTGACTTCCCTTCGGATTCTTCTGTCTCGGAACCTCAACGGCGGTCGCTGCCCGAGGAAATGGGCTTCTTGGACTTTGTCAAGAGCATGTCTAAGGCCCTGGCATTCCCGATTGAGTTGGAGGAGGACCCTCGGGCGGATGAGTTAGAGATCCTCCAGTATGAGGCCCCTCCGTGAGAATTGCTCACGGTGCCTGTTCCTCCCATCCTGGAACGGCTCATGCTCCACATGTGGAAGACACCAGCTTGACTCAATGTATCTGGTCCATCGGAGCCTAGGCTTCCAGAAGTCACAATTGCCGCTTAACTCCTTGGTGGTGGAGTCGGCCATGCGTCGGCTGAAAAGCCAGAAGACGCATTCCTCGGTGCCCCCCCGGCAGGGAGGCCTGCACCTTGGATGTTTTCAGCAGAAAGTGCTTCCAGAGCTCGATGCTCCTCTGCCGCATCCAGGCCTAGCAGCTGTATATGGGCATGCACTTGAGAGACCTGGCGAAGGAACTCGCCAGGTTCTCGGCTGGTCTCTTCGAGGAACCTTTGCAGCGGTACAAGGGCCTGGCCAAGGCCGTCCGTGAGCACTTCAAATTCATGTCTTGAGTGGCTTATGACTGGTTTGAGTTGGCTGCCCAGTTAGCCGCGGCAGGCATTGGTGCACACCTCCAAGCTTGGCTTCAGTCGTCCAACCTCGAGCAGTAGATTCAGGGCAAATTGGTCGATGTCCCATGCCAAGGAGAGAACCACTTTGGCAAACCCATGACCGACAAGGCTGCCGAGCTGGAGACAGAGTTAATGACAAGGACCAGGCTCTCTAAGAGGACTACTGCCCCTTCCCGATGGAAGGGCTCTGGTAAAAAGCCCTTTTACCTGAGGAAGGGAGATGCTTACTGAAACTGCCCACCCTATCAGGCCTCCCTGGCTCTTCAACAGGGTCAGCAGGCCAAGGGACATGGGCATGGCCCGCGTAAGCAGTAGGCCCCAAATCCCCAGGCCCCAGCACAGCTAGGGGGAAGCTTTTGACCCTTGAGCATAACCTCTCTACCCCAAGGAGATCAGCAGCCCACAGTGGGACATTTGGCCCTCTATGCCCAGAGGTGGGTGGCCATCACCACCAATTCCTGGGCACTAAGGGTAGTCAGGGAGTATTATCTCCTCCACCTGGCTCAGACACCTCCCCCTTATTTCCTGGGAGAGCCCCTCAGGTCTCCCCTCCACCGGTACTACCTTCTGAAGGAGTTGGCAGGTCCTGAGGATAAGGCATGGAACTGGTGCCCCACCATCTCAAGGGCAAGGGGGTTCTACTCCAGGTACTTCCTTGTCCCAAAGAGGACGGTGGGCCTACGGCCCATCCTCGACCTGCACAACCTCAACAAATTCCTGGTGAAGGAGAAGTTAAAGATCCTCTCCCTTGGAACATTGCTGCCATACCTCAGACAGGGGAGACTGGCTATGCTCCTTAGACCTTAAGGATGCTTATACTCACATCCTCATCCACCCCAACCACAGGCAGTACCTGCAGTTCATAGTAGGGAGCAGGCACTTTAAATAAAGGGTGCTCTCCTTCAGCCTAGCCTCTGCCCCAAGAGTCTTCACAAAATGCCTGGCCACCTTCCTCCAGCTCCAGGGGATCTTCGTTTTCCCCTACCTGGACGACTGGCTCATAAGGGGAGACACAGTCTCCGAGGTGCAGCAGGTCACCGCACGCACCATCGAGGTTCTGCAACACTTGGGCTTTGTCATAAACTACCCCAAGTCTCACCTCCTCTCGACACGGTGCCTGGAGTTCATCGGGGCAAAGTTTGACACTCTCCAGTTGAGGGCTGCCTTGCCCAAGGATCGAGCCGATCGTCTCCGATCTCTAGCTCGGGACATACAGCACAGTCTCTTGGTGCCTGCCCGTCATCTTCTGCGCTTCCTAGGGCACATGGCCTCGACGGTCCACGTCACTCCAGACGCTTGCCTCCATATGAGGACAGCACATTAGTGTCTCCAGGACCATTGGCCACAGGCCGCCTCAGACAGAGTTTCAGTGACCCGCCAGTTGGCAGACTCCCTAGTCTGGTGGCAGTCGCTCCAACATCTCAAAGCAGGCATGCCCTTTCAGGCCCCAATCACTCAAGGGTCCTCACCGCGGACGCCTCCTTGCTCGGCTGTGGAGCCCACTGTGGAGATCTCCACACTTGGGGCAACTGGTCGTCAGATGAGAGCACCCAGCAGATCAACCTCCTGGAGGTCCGGGCCATACACTTTTCCCTGAGGGTCTTCTGTCACCACCTGCATCACCAGTCAGTTTTGGTCCAGACGGACAACCAGGTGGCGATGTTCTATGTGAACAAACGGGGGGCACAGGGTCTTGTGCCCTTTGTCAGGAGGCACTGGTCCTCCGCTTGTATGCAATCCAACAGGGTATCCTCCTGCGGGCAGTGTACCTGCCAGGCCAGGACAACCTGCTGGCCGACAGACTCAGCAGAGTTCTCCAGCTGCACGACTGGCAGCTGGACCCCAGGGTAGCCAGTCGGCTTTTCCGGCTCTGGGGGAACCCATGATGGACCTGTTCACCAGCCCGGGCAACTTCCAGTTGCCCCGCTTCTGTTCCCGGTAGGCCCACCCCTCCAGGGTGGCAGCGGACACGTTCTTGGTCTCATGGTCGGAAGGCCTCATGTATGCCTTCCCTCCGACACGCCTTCCCTCTGACACCGCTAATCGCCAAGACCTTGTTCAGGACCCTCTGTGACAGGGCCTTGCTCATCCTGATAACTTCTTGGTGGCCCTGTGGGTCCCGCTGCTTCTGCAGTTGATGGTGGAGGCCCCCATTCCACTAGGTACTGTCTCAGAACTCCTATCTCAGGAGGGGGACGCTCTCCTGCAACCCAACCTCGGATCCCTGTCACTGACAGCGTGGCTGCTGAGAGGGTGACTCTGGCCCCTCTCAACCTTCTGGATGAGGTGGAGGACATTCTGCTGTCCTCTCACAAGGTCTCTACTAGGAAGGCTTATGCCCTAAAATGGCACATCTTCTCTGCTTGGTGCACCCAACACAAGGCTGATCCTTTGTCCTGCTCAGTGGCTCTGGTGTTACAGTACCTTCTCCAGCTCTCTCTGGGCTCAAGTCTAACTCTGTCTGAGTGCATCTCAGTGTTCTAGCGGCGCACCACCATCCGGTGGATGGTAAGCCCCCTCGGTCCACCCATTGGTGATACGTTTCCTCCGGGGCCAACTATTATCAAAACCCCCGGTTTGCCCTCTGGCAACCGAATGGGACCTCAATGCGGTGTTGGGGCAGCTCACACACCCGCCTTTCGAGCCTCTGGCTACCTGCCACCTTTGCTACCTCTCATGGAAGGTTGTTTTCCTGGTCGTGCTCACCTCTGCTCGCAGAGTTAGCGAACTCCAAGCCCTTGTGGCGGAGACGCCTTATACAAGGTTCTACAAGAACAGAGTGGTGCTTCGTACACATCCCAAATTCCTGCTGAAGGTAGTGTCGCCCTTCTGTCTTAACCAGGAAGTGGTACTTCCTACCTTCTTTCAACGACCTCGTTCCAGTCTCGGGTGGAGACGGTCCTTCACACCTTGGACTGTAAAAGGGCTTTGTCCTTCTATATCCAACACACTCAGGGCCACTGCAGAGCGTCTCAGCTTTTCATCTCCTATGACCCAGTAGGCTGGGGGAGGCAGTGACCAAGAGTACACTGTCCACATGAATGGCGGACTGTATCGCCCTTGCTTATGAGCAGGTGGGGCTGCTGCGGGAAGGCAGTGTCACGGCGCACCGTGTCGGGGCCATGGCTGTTTTGGTGGTAAACTTGCACTCTGTCCCAATGGTGGATATTTGCCAGGCTGCCACCTGGTCCTCAGTCCATACCTTCGCAGCTCATTACTGCCTGAAAAGAAAGTCCAGATGGGACAGTGCCTTCGGCCAGACTCTGCTCTGTAACCTTTTCGGGGTCTAGGCAACTCCTACCCTCTGACCCTTCTGTGTTCAGGCTATCAGAGTGCTGGTTTTGTTAGACACAGGGGTCCTACTCTGGTCTGTGTACACAGACTCAATTGCTGCTGCTTGCGGTTCCCCATGAGGGGGCCCTGTTTTTATGAGCTTTCGGTAGCCTGTAGCTGGGGAGTCCCATATGTGAAGACTGACTTACTGCTTGTTCCTGGAGAAAGCGTAGTTCCTTGTCGTCCCTCCAGTCCAGTCCCGCATCTTTGGGTAGTGCACCCCCTCCAGCAGCTTGGAGACTGAGCATGTTGAAAACTGTAGCCACCAGTACAAATACCGCTGGCACTGCCCACTGGCTCCCAGTATGCTCAGTTTCCAAGCAGCTGAAGGTGGTGAGCCAGGGGCTCACTGAGGGGCATATAAGGAATAGTTAGGTTTTGTAGTTTTTTTTATTTTATTTATTTTATTTTTATTTACACACATTTATATACCGCATCTTCCAGAGTTCAGTTGCGGTTTACAGTGAACAACAATTAACAAAGCAAGTTTGTTTTACAAGGAACGTCATATTATAAGTATAATGAATAACAAAACAGCATATGTATTGAAGAACGAAGTAATTAACTAACAATGTATTGTCTAAACAATGTGAGACAATGCGGAACAGAATAAACTATATATACATATATATATATGGAAGTGAAAGGACATAAGAGGTTGGATCATCAAAAGAATTTGACTAAGTGTGCTATCTGTTTGAGTGAAAGGGTTTTTATTTGAAAGTCAGGTACCTGTTTAGCCTTTGTCTAAAGCGGGTGAGGGATTATCTATGTTGTTGTAGTGTTTGGTGAATAGATAAGTTTTCAATTTTTTACGGAGTTCCGTGATCTCAGTTAGTGTTCGTAGCTCCTCTGGGAGGGAATTCCAGATAGTTGGGGCTATGTGAGAAAAGGCTCTGTTTGTTGATTTATGAGCTTTTGTGTAATCTTTCGGAATCCTTAGTTTGTTTAATTGTCCTTTTCTGTGTGTAGGCTTAGATGGTTCTTTGCATATTTGATTGTTTTGGGTGTTTTACTTTTGTTTTAATTTGGATTTTAAAGTTTTTTTGGGGGAAACAAATACCGGGAGCCGGCAGCAAGCTGATAGAGGAGACCCTTGCAGCCCGATCCTCTGTCCTCCCCCCTTTTAAACAGAGGCAGATTGAGGCATTTGCTGACATCCCGATGCTTGGCGGTTTCCTATCCCGTAATTGGGTGAGAAGCCGCCCGTGTTCTGAGCAGCGGGCCTTTAGTTGAGCTGTTCCTGCTGTACTCAGTGCCGAAGCCATTGAAAGGGCTGAGTGCGAGGTCTGTGTCCTCCCCATTGTGGCTCCCGCTGCTGTCCGACAACTTTCGACGGTGTTCAGATATGTCGGGGCTTCTCCTTTTTCTTCACGCCCGGGCAGGGAGAATGGCCTGATGCCACGTATGTGTAGCTGCAGCGGCTGTCCCTCCTGAAGCATGGGAAAACGAGCGGAGATCTTTTTGCCGCGCTAGGCCTGGTGAGAGGGAGTTTCAGGCCAGGGTTATTTAGGCAGGGGGAGTTTGGCAGGGGTCCCTAGGGGTTTAACTGTCGGGGGTTTTATTTATTTTCATGCAGCTGCCTATTTAAAGTGGTATTGAATAAAAAAATTGTCGTCCTTTGAGAGGGCCAGACCTCAGAAGTTTTATCTGTCTCTAGAGAGTTGGAGTTATAGATCGGCAAGGGGGAAGTTACTGAGGTCTCCTCGTTGCTTGTGGGTGTGCCTAGGCTATTAGTGCCTAGGAAGAGTGCCTACCTTTCATGCTGGCGCGTCCACAGTGTTTAGTCTGTGGGTCCTAGCTTGGAACGGTGTCCAAGATGGGTCTGCCGTGGCTGTACGACGGAAGCTGTGACAATGGAGCAGGCACTGCAGGATAAGCCGCAGGAGCCTATGAGCCTGTCTGATCAGGAGGTTCATGTATCTGTGGATTCTGCTCAGCCTTCTTTGGACATGCCGGTCCTTCCCGGGACCTCAACCTCCCAGGGTCTGGCAGTTGAAGGGCTTATGGGTGAGTTCTCCCTCTAATTTATGCTTTTGTTACATGAGCCTTTCACTTGCACAAGCAGGGCGCAGCAGGGGTTGCGGGTCTTTCAGGGACCGCTGCGAAGCATAGGGTCGCAGAGATTAGTGATGACACGGTGGAGTTGCTGGCCAAGAGGGGTAGATCTTCATTTGGAGGTCCAGAACAGTCTCCTTTGTCGGAGTCCGGGAGTCCGAACCAGACTTTGTAGGCGAAGAGCTTGAGGAAGGAGAGAATCTCCAGGAACAAGCAGGAATGAGTCTTCACATATGGGTGCGTCGGCACCGACGGAGTCTGCGCGGGAACGCTCCCCAGCGTCCAATCAAAATGCTTTTGGGAGCATCCCAACATGCCTGCGTGCTGCCTTCCCGCCTTTCCCAACTGCCTTTCCTCAGTTTTCGTTTTTCCGCGGAGCCGGCAGGACGTCGTCCTGTCACCGCAGAAAATTCTTTATTTTTCTATTTTTCTTGTGGTCACGTCTGCCTTCCCTCGACGCACCGGTACCGCCGGTGGTTTTTTTTTCCCTTTTCCTTACTTTTGTAGGAATTTGTTTTTCCTTGTTGGTGCCTGATGGCTTTCGGCCTGTTAGGCCTCCTTAGTTTCCTTCATGGAAACGCCATCCACTAGAGTATGTTTTAACTGTGGCAGTACCAAATTGGTATTAGACACCCATAATTGGTGCCTTCCGTGTTTGGGACCTGAACACCATCCACTTCAGTGTTCTTCCTGTAGTATTATTTCTTCAAGAAGTTTTCAGCATCGAGCTCCACTCGATGCGCAGTTCCCCTCTGGCTAGAGGGCACCAGCTGCATCTTATTTCTCACAGGATCAGGTAACCAAACAAAAGTCTGTAAAGACTAGCCAGTCCTCGGGTGGTAGATCTCTTATGCATTATGCAGATGGCTCTGGTCTTGCCCCTGAGGACATTTTGGCTTTAAAACCCCGGTGGGAGTTTTCTACCTCCAAAGCATCAACAGGGTTTCAGGTTGTTCCTGGGGTTTTTACCTCGGTGAACATTCCTGAGCCATGCTCGGTGGTGGTATCCGCTTTGAGCGGTGCCGGTACCACGGCATCGTCACTGGTGTTGGATGAAACATTCCACACCGATGATCGCAGTCGAGCGCTCTCGGTATCGTTGGTGCCGCCAGAGCTGCTACCGACCGATCTTCCAGCATCGGTATCAATCCCGGTGCCAATGTTGGTATCCACGTCGGTACCCTCCAGATATGCATCGATAAACTCGCTTCTCTCGATGCCGAGTCTAGAATCGATCTCTAGTCTGGACGACTGGGTACCAACTCGTCTCAGTACCGATTTTAAATGGTACCGAAGACATTCTACCGATCAAGGTCTGCCACATTCGGTTTCCTCAGTACCGATAGTGTTATCACAGACTGATCTTCATGAATCGGTATCAACGATGGTATCGGTCCCAGTACCGGTATCGACATCAGCATCGGTGTCGGTACCATCCATGTTCTATTTATCTGGATCGCTTCCTTCCATACCCAGTCTGGAATCGATCCCTAACATGGACGATTTGCTACCGACAGATTGCGGTGCTGTTTTTCAAGGGTACCGACAGCTATCTTTTGTAGATCCACCGATGCTCCACCCCTCCAGATTTTCTGTTCTAGATAATCTGAATGAACCGGTGGTTGTTGGAGCTAGTTCTTCAACAGATCTAGCTCTTTCTCCTCTTTCTTGAGGACTCCTCTCTGGGGAGATTTCTTTTCAAGCTTCCCTGCTTGATATGGCAAAGTTACTTGCCATTCCTATACCTGGTCTAGATCCTCCATCAGGGGTTCCAGAACCTCTGCTGATCTCTGGCAGTCCAAAGGAAGTCATTATGTTTCCTTTGCATCAAACCTTGCAGGATCTACTATTTAGAATGTGGGAAACTCCTTTAACGGTGTCTCCACCTTCTAGGGCAACTGATCTTTTATACAGAGTGCCCCCTACTCCAGGTTTTCAAAAGCCTCAGCTCCCTCATCATTCTCTTGTAGAATCAGCAATGAGGCGTATTAAGAGTACTAAGAAACACTCTTCTTATCCGCCAGGTCGTGAGGCTAGAACTTTAGATGCCTTTGGACGTCAAACGTTCCAGGCATCCATGTTTTCAGCCAGAATCCTCTCATATATTTACTATATGGGATTATCTCTTGAGGAGGTCACAAAAGATTTACTACTTTTGACCCCTTTTCTCCAAGAACCTAAAAGAGCATATTTTTCTATACTACTCAATCATGCTCAAAATATTTCTAGATTCCTTACTCGTGCTTCCCTTGACTCTTGAGTCTGTTAGCAGAGCTTCTGCTATAGCCATAGGAGCACTACGTACAGCTTGGCTCCAAGTTTCAGACTTGGACAAATTCGTACGAGATACACTGGGAAATACTCCTTGCACTGGAGAGAATCTCTTCAACAAAGAGACTTTACTCCAAGCTGCTCAGTTAACTACTGACACTACTGCTTTTAGAGGCTTGTCTACGCCTTCCTCTGTCCCAGTTTCTAGAACAACATCTGGCAGGCTTTGTGGCCTCAAGGGGAGAAGATTTCATCCATCTTCTACCCATCATACAGATGTTCCAAGACAGGGGAAACATCCAACCAGGCTGAGGAAACCACAACCTCAACAACTTTAGCAAACCCAGCAGCCGCAGGGTTGCTGATAGACTCTTCATCTTCTTCCTGGTTGAGGTTCAGAACCTGTAGTTTGCTTCTTCCCTTTACAGTCATCTATAGTGGTTCCATCCTAGTTTTTACACATGTATCTCTTAAGAGAACATTTTGACTTTTAGCTCATAGAGCTTCTTTAGATCACTATGTTGTACAGGTACTAAAGTTACTCCTCTTCCTTCCAGATACAGAGGAGTCACAGTTGTCAATGAGGTTCCTATACCTTTACCTTTGACTCTTCTCCTGTATCAACAATTTCTCATATTACTTAAGAGCTTTACTCCACCGTAAGTCTCTTTTTTTCAACCCTGTCCCTCTTACTAAGACATTTCGTCTGTAAGAGTGCTACCACTTAACTGGAGGCTTCTTAATAAGCCCCTAAGTTCCCTCTCAGAGTTGTCTTCCCCCTGCTGTTTTTGCTGGCAGCTTCTCAGACGATAACGGAGTCTTTCTACTCCTACTCAAGTCTGTATGTCTTTCAATCTTCTCATAAGATTTCGTCTGCTGCCCAGCAATAGTTGGAACTGCAGGGGCTCTTAGTGGTTACACCACTGGCTTGCTGACCAAGAAACCAGAGTTTGTTCTCCAGTTTCAATTTTTTCTGGTCTTACTACTAAGTCCCAGACAGTCTACAGCCTTTCCTGGCCATTGTTGCAGACACTTCTCCTCACCTTCTATTCTTGGCCTTCCCCAATCTTTGGGCTTGGCAGAATAGTTCAGGATATATACTGGCTCTTAAACAGCCAGTTTTTTCTTCTAAATGACCTGCAACATGCTCTCTGCATCTCTACAGAGCAGCTCTTCACTATGGGGCCTTGTTAGAGAGCATATAATTCTAGATGATTAGGAAGGGCTTTACCTAGTTATGTCGACTTGGTTCCCCTGCCCTTAACATTTTCCATTAAAATCTTCTTAAATAAAGGACACAGACCTTTAATTAAGCGAAGACCTGGACAATCATCCAATTCCCTGGATTGGTTCACATCTCTAGTGCACCCCTCCACCAGGGATGTGTTTTTTCTTTCAGTACAGCCAGTCCATGTCTGCTATTTCCTTCCATCTTCAATTCTTCATAGCAGAATTCATATCACCAGAATGCACCATACCCTGTTTGCCCTCATAAAGGGTGAATATGGTATTTCTTTCATGGCATCTTTTTCTCCAGCTGCCTGCTGGAGTTATGGAAGGATTCAGACTTATTGTCTGCATACCAACAACATCCTCTGCAATTTTCATGTAGGTTTCCATTCCTGGTTATTTAAGGGCAAGAGTTCTTACAGGACTCTGAGCTTCCCCTTATCAGTGAGGGAACTCCCTTTGCGTTCCTACTCATAACCTGTAGCAATGGATTCTCCAAAGATTCTCTCAATCAGGTAATACCCTCTTGTTAGTGGAATCTTCTCTCGCCACATACCCCATGACAGGACATGTGTATGTGTATGTATGTATGTGTGTGTGTGTGTGTGTATGTGTGTGTGTGTGTGTGTGTGTGTGTGTATGTGTATGTATGTGTGTGTGTGTAGATTCACACAGACAAATATATCTTTCTCCAGGACCAAGCAGGAAGTCAGTCCTCACTTATGGGTGACGTCGGCGCCGACGGAGCCCTCGCGGAGCAATTTTCCCCAGCTTTCAAAGAAAGCCTTTGGGAATTGCAGCGCGCATGCGCGGTCGTCTTCCCGCCCGAGGGTGCCATCTTAGCCAGTCTTCTTTTTTCCGCGGAGCCCTACAGACGTCCCCGTCTTGTCCCCGCGAAAAAGTTGATTTTATTCATTATTTTATCCTTTTTTCCTTCGGTTCGACGCCGATCGTTTTCCCGCTCGGACTCGCGACGCCGGTCACGAGTCCTCGTACTTTTTTCGGTTTTTCTGACTTTGTCAGCTTTCGTTTTCGATTTTTCCCTGGCAGCCCGGTCCTTTGACCTCGCAGGGGCCCTTTTTCCCCCGATGGCTGCCAGTGGGTTTAAGCGGTGTGGTCGGTGTGACCGAAATATGTCACTAACCGACACACACGACTTTTGCCTCCGCTGCCTGGGCCCGGATCATGAGGAACTGATCTGTGGGCCCTGCAGCAAAATGTCCTCAAAGGCATTGAGAAGTCGGCGGCATCAGCGTAAGAGAATCTTCGCTGACCCCAGCCGTACCCGGACCTCGTCGGAGGCCTCTGCGTCGAAAGGCTCCAGCTCGGACCGTCGCCGGAGTTCCTCCGACCGGGGTTCTCCCTCCGGGGACCATCGTCGGAAGGTGAAACCCGCGAGGGCGGCGTCGGTGGACGCTCCTGGTTCCGCGAGGGCCAGGTCGCATAGCCCCGACAGCCGCCCCGGGTCCTTGGAGAAGGAACACATCCCGAAGCGACCTCGCCTGGAGTCGGAGATGCCTGCCCGGGTAAGTCCTGTGGTCCTTCTGGACTCGCCTCCGCGACAGCCGACGTCGGGCCCGACGCCGTCGGGGCCCGAGTCGGGGGCTGCTGGGTCACCTGAGCTCGGACTCAGGTTGACGGCCTTGGAGAGCAGACTGTCTGCCTTCATGGACCAGCAGAGGGCACTGCTCGCTGGCTTCGCTGGCACCGCTGCCCCGACCGCCGGGACGTCGACGTCCAAGTCGACCCCGGAGACCGAGCCGATCCTCGAGTCGATGAGAACTCGAGTCGATCCTCGGTCGAGGTCACCCTCGGCCTCCCGTTCGGGACCGAGGTCGCCGACGCCGACTCCCTCGGTGTCGGGGCGGCTGGCGCCGCACCCTGCCCGGGCCGACCCCACCGAGTCCTCGTCGGAGTCGGTCTGGGAGTCTGAGGAGGAAGAGTCACCTGATTCTTTCCGGACTCGGTGTGTCCCTTCGGACTCACCGGAGTCCGAACCTCGGAAGCAGTCCCCCCCGGAGGATGCCCGGTTCTCGGACTTCGTTAGGGATATGGCCAAGGCTTTGGCCTTCCCTGCGGATCCCGAGGAGGAGCCTCGAGCCGAAGAGCTCGACGCCCTCCAGTATGACTCTCCCGCGAGGGAACACTTTACTGTACCGGTTCCTCCTATGCTGGAACGACTACTCTTCCGCATGTGGGAGAGTCCGGCCTCCTCGCCGGTTCTGAGCAAGCGGGTCGATTCTATCTATCGAGTCCGCAAGAGCCCTGGCTTTCAAAAAGCACAGCTGCCACACCATTCCATGGTAGTGGAATCGGCCATGCATCGTCTTAAGAGCCAGAAGATGCACTCCTCGGTGCCTCCTGGCAGGGAGGCCCGTAACCTGGATGGCCTTGGTAAGAAGTGTTTCCAGGGCTCTATGCTCGCATGTCGTGTCCAGTCTTACCAGCTATACATGGGCATGTATCTCCGGGATCTGGCTAAGGAGCTAGCCGGATTCTCCGCTGGTTTGTCCGAGGAACCCTTGCGGAGGTTCCTGGCCTTGTCCACTGGCATTCGGGAATGCTCAAAGTTCATGTCCCGAGCAGCCTATGATGGCTTTGAAGCATCGGCTCGAGTAGCCGCAGCCGGCATCGGTGCCCGCCGACAGGCTTGGCTTCAGTCGTCAGACCTTGAGCCCTGGGTGCAGGACAAGTTGGTCGATGTCCCCTGCCGAGGCGAAAACCTCTTTGGCAAGCCCATGGCGGAAAAGGCTGCACAGATTGAGACTGAGACTCTCACCAGGACCAGGCTTTCTAGGAAGACCTCCGCCCCTTCCCAGAAAAAGAAGGGCTCGGGGAAAAAGTCCTTTTACCCGAGGAAGGCGGCTGCCTACAAACAATACCCCCATTATCAGGCCCCTGCAGCTCCCCAACAGGGCCAGCAGGCCAAGGGACGGGGTAACGGGTCCCGTAGGCAGCAAGCCCCCAAGCCTGCACCACCAGCCCCTGCTCAGCAGGGTGGGGGTTTTTGACTCACAATGCATAGCCTCTCCCCCCTCGCTGGTTCCTCCCAGCACCGGAGGCCGGCTGGTTCACTTCGCCCACAGGTGGTCCAGCATCACCGCAGATGCCTGGGTGCTTCAGGTCGTGCGAGAAGGCTATCTTCTCCACTTCCATCAGGTCCCTCCCTCCTATTTTCCGGGAGAACCTCCGCGACCCCCTCTGCACAGGGAGTTGCTCCTTCAGGAGTTAGCAGGTCTTCTGCAGGAACAGGCGGTGGAACCGGTGCCCCACCACCTGAGAGGTCAAGGCTTTTATTCCAGGTATTTTCTGATACCAAAGAGAACAGGGGGCCTCAGACCCATCCTGGACTTGCGCAACCTCAACAAGTTCCTTGTGCGGGAGAAGTTCAAAATGCTTACCCTTGGAATCCTTCTGCCCTACCTCCAGCAGGGAGATTGGCTATGCTCCTTGGATCTAAAGGATGCCTACACGCACATCCTCATCCACCCAAGCCACCGCCAATACCTAAGGTTTGTGGTGGCAGGAAATCATTACCAGTACAGAGTACTGCCCTTCGGCCTGTCCTCCGCACCGCGAGTCTTCACAAAATGTCTCGCGGTCGTGGCGGCCCATCTCCGGCTTCACGGCCTCTGTCTTTCCGTACCTCGACGACTGGCTCATCAGAGCAGCGTCCGCTCAGGAGGTCACCAACGCCACGTGCCGCACGGTGACTCTTCTGCAACACTTGGGCTTTGTTATAAACTTCGCAAAGTCCACTTTGCTCCCCTCACAGGATCTCGAGTTCATCGGCGCGAGGCTGCACACTCCTCAGGCGCGAGCATACCTACCGCTCGACAGGGCTCAACGGCTCATGGACCTAGCCGACCGCTTTCGCAGCCATCCCCTGGTTTCCGCCAGGCGCTTCCTGAGACTGCTCGGCCATATGGCTTCCACTGTCCATGTGACCCCCAATGCCCGCCTGAATATGCGGTCTGCTCAATGGTGTCTCCGCCAGCAGTGGCGACAAGCCACAGGCGGCCTAGCAGACCTAGTGCGCGTCTCCGAGCCGCTGGTCTCGTCTCTCCGGTGGTGGCTCCGGCAGCCGAACCTGATATTCGGAATGCCTTTCCAGTCACCTCAGCCGACCCGGGTGCTGACCACCGATGCATCCCTCCTGGGCTGGGGAGCACATTGCCAAGAGGCACGTACTCAGGGCCTCTGGACCACGTGGGAGTCTGCTCAGCAGATCAACTTCCTGGAGCTCCGGGCGATCCGCCTAGCTCTCAAGGCCTTCTCCCACCTGACTTCCCAACAGTCCGTCCTTGTCCAGACGGACAATCAAGTTGCCATGTTCTACGTGAACAAACAGGGGGGCACGGGCTCCTTCCTCCTCTGCCGGGAGGCACAGAAGCTCTGCTCTTGGGCCGTCAGTCACGGCATTCTCCTCAAGGCAGTTTATCTCCCGGGCCAAGAAAATTGCCTTGCGGACAAACTCAGCAGGGTCCTCCAGCCGCACGAGTGGCGTCTGGATCCCTTGGTAGTTCAGAAGCTCTTCCTCAAGTGGGGCCTCCCCACGATGGATCTCTTTGCCAGTCCTCGCAACCGGCAGCTCCCTCGCTTCTGCTCTAGTCAGCCACACCCCTTCGGGTTGCGGCGGACGCCTTTCTGATCTCATGGTCGGGGAGCCTTCTGTACGCTTTCCCTCCCATCCCGCTAGTCTCTCGGACTCTTTTCAAGGTTCTCCGAGACAAAGCCTTCATGATCCTGGTGGCCCCTCGCTGGCCCCGGCAGCCGTGGTTTCCGCTCCTGCTGCAACTGGCGGTGGAGGGTCCGATCCCTCTGGGGGTACAACCGGATCTCCTCACTCAGGATCAGGGGTCCCTACATCACCCCAACCTCAGGTCTCTCAACCTCATGGCCTGGCTGCTGAGAGGGTAGTCCTTGCTCCCCTTCTCCTGCCGGCGGAGGTGGAGGAGGTCGTCTTGGCTTCGCGACGGCCTTCTACCCGCAAATGCTACGCCCTTAAATGGCGTCGCTTTGCAGTCTGGTGTACCCAACAGTCGCAGGATCCCTTCTCCTGCCCGGTGTCGGTGATCTTGCAGTACTTGCTACACCTCTCTAATCTGGGACTCAAGTCCAACTCCGTCAAAGTTCACCTCAGTGCTCTTTCGGCACATCATGTGCCGGTGGACGGTAGACCTCTCTCAAGCGACCCTCTCGTTGCGAGGTTTCTCCGAGGTCTCCTTCTCCTTAAATCACCTCTGCGCCCGCCAGCACCTGACTGGGACCTGAATGTGGTTTTGCAGCGGATCACCTGTCCGCCTTTTGAACCTATGGCTACCTGTTCTCTCCGTTTTCTGTCTTGGAAAACACTGTTCTTGATAGCCCTCACTTCCGCTAGACGCGTAAGTGAATTGCAGGCCCTCGTGTCTGATCCCCCTTACACTCGGTTCTACAAGAATAGGGTAGTCCTACGGACTCACCCAAAATTTCTGCCTAAAGTGGTCTCCCCTTTTCACATCAATCAGGAGGTGGTACTTCCAACCTTCTTTCCCAGACCACACTCCAGCCGAGCTGAGACGGTCCTCCATACCCTGGACTGTAGAAGGGCATTGAACTTCTACCTTGACCGTACGCGGGAGCACCGTAAAGCTGCTCAGCTTTTTGTGTCTTTTGACCCCAATAAATTGGGGCTCCCGGTCTCCAAGCGTACTCTGTCCATCTGGGTTGCGGACTGTATCTCTTGGGCTTATGGGACAGCCGGACTCGCCTTAGAAAGTCGAGTCACGGCTCATTGCGTTCGGGCAAAGGCCACGTCAGTGGCTTACCTCCGCTCTGTTCCGCTGGCAGACATCTGCCGGGCCGCTACTTTGTCTTCAAGCCAGACTTTTGCGGTCCATTACTGTCTCGAGAGGGAGTCCCGTAGGGACAGTGCTTTCGGACAGGCAGTCCTCCGTAATCTCTTTGAGGTCTGAGCAACTCCTACCCTCCATCCCGGATGTGGGCTACCGGTGGGTGATAATTCAGCGAAGATTCTATCCTTCTGTGCTGCTGAGCTAGAGGGAGCTCATTTTTGTGCTTAGGGTCTCCGGTAGCCTTGAGCTTGGGAGTCCCATAAGTGAGGACTGACTTCCTGCTTGGTCCTGGAGAAAGCGTAGTTACTCACCTGTAACAGGTGTTCTCCAGGAGCAGCAGGAATCAGTCCTCACTACCCTCCCTCCTCCCCTTGGAGTTGCAATCGTCTGCTTATGTTCTTTTTGCAAATTTTTTATGCTGTCTTTTTTAGCTATGTCATCTGACTGGCTAAGATGGCACCCTCGGGCGGGAAGACGACCGCGCATGCGCGCTGCAATTCCCAAAGGCTTTCTTTGAAAGCTGGGGAAAATTGCTCCGCGAGGGCTCCGTCGGCGCCGACGTCACCCATAAGTGAGGACTGATTCCTGCTGCTCCTGGAGAACACCTGTTACAGGTGAGTAACTACGCTGTACTTGCCTATCTATATATCCATATCTTAATAGGATAATACGTACAGGTTTGTCTATATACTATTCTTTATCTGTCTGACTAAGTGTATCGGTATATACCCATATATTTCCCTACGGGCCTGTCAGATAGTCTCTATCCCTTTTTATGCTGTTCCAGCATACTAGGGATCCCCATGAACAACCACCACTCGTGGTAGTTAGGGGGCTTTTGCACCAATCTCCAGGAACAAGCAGGAATGAGTCTTCACATATGGGTACGTCGGTACCGACGGAGTCTGCGCGGGAACGCTTCCCAGCGTCCAATCAGAAAGCCTTTGGAAGCATCCCTACACGCTTGCGTGCTGCCTTCCCAACTGCCTCTCCTCAGTTTTCGTTTTTCCGCGGAGCCGGCAGGACGTCCTTCTGTCACCACAGAAAATTCTTCTTTTATTTTTTAGTTTTCTTGTGGTCGCGGCTGCCTTCCCCGACGCCACCGGTACCGCCGATGTTTCTTTTTTCTTTTCTTGTAAAATGTTTTCCTTTTAAAGGAATATATTTTTCTTCCTTAGTGTCTCACGGTTCTCAGGCCTTCTAGGCCTCTCCATTTTCCTTCATGGAACCGCCAGCCACTTTCCCCAAGTAATGTACAAACTGTGGCGGTACAACTTTATTTTTAGACACTCAAAATTGGTGTCTAACCTGCTTGGGTCCTGACCATTTTCCTCCGGAGCCCTCGGGCAATAGTATTGTGAGAAGTTTTCAACATAGAGTTCCCCTCGACACGCGGTCCCCCTCCAACTTCAGGCACCGACCATATCTTCTACACAGGATCAGGTAACCCAAAAACAGTCTGTTAAGACTAGCCAGTCCTCGAGCGGCACTTTTCATGCACAGCATAGAGATGCCTATGGCCTTGTCCTCGAGAATCCACTGGCTTCAAAACCCCGGTGGGAGTCTTCGGCCTCCAAAGCCTGTGTGGGGTTTCAGGTTGTTCCTGAGGTTCACCCCTCACAGAACATACCTGAGCCATGCCCGGTGGTGGCATCCGCTTCGAGCGGTACCGATACCCCGGCATCGGCACTGGTGTTGGATGAAACATTCCTCACCAAGGATCGTCGTCTGGCGTCCTCGGTACCTGCGGGGCCGGTGGATACGCTCCAGATCGACCTTCCAGTATCGGTACCGACACCGATACTAGTACCGACGTCGGTACCCTCCAGACGTGCATCGATAGACTTGCTTCCTTCGATGCCAAGTCTGGAATCGATCTCCAGTCTGGAGGACTGGGTACCGACTCGCCTTGGTACCTACTCCCGTCGGTACTGAAGGCTTGGTTCCGATAATTCGGATCCGCAACTCTCGGTTCCTCTGATACCGTTAGAGTTGCCACCGGCTGGTCTTCATCCACCGGTATCAGATACGGTACCGAGATCGGTACCGATATCCACAGTACCATTGCTGTCGGTACCTTCCATGCTTCTCTCGTCAGGCTCGCTTCCCTCGAGGCCGAGTTTGGAATCTATCCCTAGCATGGATGATCTGTTAGACTGTCACTGGTTCTGACCTGCAGTACCAGCTACCACCATCTAAGGATCCCATACTGCACCATTCAGGGTCTTCTATTCCTATATACTTGAATAGATCCCTCGGTGCCTACGCTAGTTCTTCATCAGATCTAGCCTATCCAAGGGACGTTCCCTCTGGGGATCCTTCTTTCCAGACTTTCCTCCTGGATATGGCAAAATCACTTGCCATTCCTATTCCTGGACAAGATCCTACACAAGGGAATACAGAATACCTCTCTGTTCTTAGCAAAGCAAAGGAGAATATAATGCTTCCTTTGCATCATTCTTTTCAGGATCTCCTTCTACGAATGTGGGAAGCTCCTTTAAAGGTACCCCCACCTTCCAGAGCAACTGATCTCCTATATCAGGTGCCCCCCTTTCCAGGGTTTCAAAGGATTCAACTTCTTCATCATTCCATTGTGGTAGAATCAGCAGTGAGGCGAGTGAAGAGTAATAAAAAGCACTCTTCTTGTCCGCCAGGTCATGAGTCTAAGACACTAGATGCCTTTGGACGTCAAACCTTCCAGACATCCATGCTTTCAGCAAGAATTCTCTCATATATTTTTATATGGGTCTATCTCTTGAGGAGGTCACAAGGAAATTACTTCTTTTGACTCCTTTTCTTCAAGAGCCCAGGAGTAAAGACTATTCCTCACTGGTTAGTCATACTCAAAATATCTCTAGGTTTCTTACTCGTGCTACCCTAGACTCCTTTGAGTCTGTTAGCAGAACTTCTGCTCTAGCTATAGGGGCACGATGTAGAGCCTGGCTTCAAGCTTCAGACTTGGACAAATGGGCACAAGAAAGACTGGGAAATACTCCTTGCACTGGAGAAAATCTTTTCAACAAGGAGTCTTTACTCCGGGTTACTCAGTTATCCACTGACTTTCCTTTTTCCAGAGGCTGTTCTACGCCGCCTTCTTTCCCAGTAGGTAGGAAATGTCCTACCAAACTTTCTTCCCCTAGGGGGAGAAGGTTTTACCCATCATCTGCCCATCATACAGATGTTCCCAAACAGGGGAAATATCGCCCTGGTCTGAAGAATCCACAACCTCAACAGGGTCAACAAACCCAGCAGTCGCAGGGTTTCAAATAGATCATTGTCCCTCTTGGTTGGTGGTTAGGGTGGCAGTCTGCTTCCTTCACTGGCAGTGTCTGCACTAAATTTATCCTAACCTACCTAGATATCTCTTCATGAGACATCTTTTTTCTAAGAGTCTTTATGATGATCATGCCCATACTTAAGTTTCCTCTTCCTCTTGAAGAAAACAGAGGTAACTATCAATAGACAGTTGTTTCCCTCTACTGGCATATATCATCTCACCTGTCAGAGACTTCCTCCATAGTCGGTCTCTTGCAACCCTGTCTTACCTCCCTCTTACTACAACATTTGGTTTGTAAGAGTGGCCCTTTTACACTGGTAAGCCCCTATGGTCCTCTACCTGTTCTACCGGGGGATTCTCCCTTCTGGAGTTGTCTTCCCCCCCCCCTTGTTACCTTAGGGCAGCTCATTAGACAATAGCAACTCCTACCATGTCTGTTCTTTTTCCCAATCTAAAAAAGGAAGAGGGAAAAGAAATTTTCTACGCTGCCCTGGTAGTTGCTGCAGATACAGCAATTCCTAGTGGTTAACCACTGGTTTTGTTCACTACACAACCAGGGATTCCCCTCCACTAGCAATCCTCCTAGCCTCAGTGCTAAGTCCCAAACTGGTTATCAACCTCGTTTGGGAAACCCTATTATCACAGTCTGGTTGGTTAACTTCTATTCTTCGCCCCCTTGGTCCTTGGCAGAATAGCTGGTTACCTGCTGGCTTTCCACAGTCAGTTTTTTCTTCTAACCAACCTGCAGCATGCTCTCTGCATCTCTACAGAGTAGCTTTACGCTATGGGCCCTTGCTAGAGCTCATCAGTATCTTGCATAGCAGATAACCCTAGATGGTTAGGAGGGGTTCCCCCAGTCATGTTCCATGTCTGGCAGGTATTCCCTACCCTTACCATCTCATCTTAAATCTCTTTTGAGGCATAAGCCTCAGGCCTTTCATTACGTGAAAACCTAAAGGAGGGCCAATTCCCTGGCTTGGGCCATATCTCCTTGGGTCTTGTCAGAGATAATTTTCTTCAGTGGCAGCTAGAGGATGCCTAATACCCATCTTGCCCTCATAAGCGGGTCACTAGGGTATCTTCCTCCAGGGGCGTCCTCTATCCATTCTCCATACTGCAATTCTGGAGAAATCTGGACTTCCTGTCTGCAGACTGAAGTTATTCTCTGCAATTTTCACGTAGGCCATCCTGGTTATTCAAGAGCTCAAATTCTGCAAAAAATTCAGACTTCTTCTTGTCAAGGAGACCTTTCCTCTGACTCTCCCAGTCATTACCAGGAAAAGAGGATTCTCTATGTATCTATTCAAGCAGGTATCAACCTTCTTGCTGTCAGGTGAATCTTCCTCTCTCCCTATATCCCTAGGGGGGATGAGGTTCTATGGACATCTCTCCAGCCATATACCTGGAGACATGTCTATATGCCTACATATTCATATAGGTATAGATAGATATAGATAAGTATATATGTATCTATATATATCTGTGTGTCTTCTGCCCATCCATATCTCTTTATAGATATATGCATATATATCCTATATGTGTATATATTTAAATATATCTATCTATATACATACATACATATATATTTATAGATATAGTGAGATATATTTTTAGATAGATCTGTATCCATCTACTTATCTGTCTGTTAGGTTCAGATATCCTTACATTCCTATATGATCCTGACAAATGGGCACTACCCCTATCAATGCTGTGCCAGCATACTTAGGGGGCTACACTTATAACCACTTCCTGTGGTAATTAACAAACTTTTTCCTTACCATAACCTTTTAAGGTTAGGTACTCCTGAAGCTCTCCATTTACCTTTTTTCTTTCCTAATTGACCCCATTTAGGAAAGGCATTGCGGAGCTTCAGTTACTCTAAAGCTTAGCGCTCCTGAGTCTGTCCTTACTTTCTTATCAGATACAAGGGTCTCCATACCCTTTCTCCCCTACATGGAGTGATTCCAAACCCCAGTCCAGTTGGGTCAGACTCATTTTTTCTCTTGGTCCAAGGTTTGTACTGTTTTTGGACCAAAACAGCTTAAGCTTTTTTTCATAGTACCTTCTGCGTCTCCGCTGAAGCTCTACCTCTTATACTACCCCAGTTTTTCCCCTGGGGCTATCTCTCACCCTGAAGGGTTCTGACCTCCACTTGTTTTTGTCCTACTTTATTACCTCTACTTCTCAGTGAGGTACCCCTTGAGCACATTCACTGGCTCTTCTAGCAGATCTATATGTAGCTCAGTGGACTTGTGCAATGCCAACAAAGGAGGCCCAGATTACAATATTATACTACTAAATGCCCTCTATACAGGGTCTTCCCTTTTTGAAGCCCTGTTTTAGCCAGCTGTTCCACAGCTCCTTTTCTGTATTCAACTCCTACCATCCATCCCCAGGATGCCTGAGGTCCTGAGGAATAGCATGACTCGTTCTAGACTTGCAATATGCTAGGACTCCCTCTGGGCATCTGAGCTTGGGAGTCCCCATATGTGAAGACTCATTCCTGCTTGTTCCTGGAGATAGCACAGTTACTTACCTGTAACAGGTGATCTCTGGGAACAGCAGGAATAAGTCTTCACAACCCACCCACCTCCCGTAGGAGTTGCTTTTTCTCTGTCTCTATCTTTCCCTTCCTTGCTCTCTCTCTCTCTTTGTCTCAGCTTTCAAACTTAACTGAGGAGAGGCAGTTGGGAAAGCGGGAAGGCAGCACGCAGGCGTGCTGGGATGCTTCCAAAGGCTTTCTGCTTGGACACTGGGAAGCGTTCCCGCGCAGACTCCGTCGGTACCGACGTACCCATATGTGAAGACTTATTCCTGCTGTTCCCAGAGATCACCTATTACAGGTAAGTAATTGTGCTCTCCTTTCATTGATGTACTCTCTGGAGATATTTTCCTGGTTCATATTACCAATTCATATGAACCCCCATAAAACTCTTGTGTTCCACCAGTTGTGGTCCATATGGGTTATTGCATTTCAATGTTTTCACTAGATAGCACCTGTCCAGAGACTCCTTTCCAGGTGTCCTGTTTGGTCCAGCTGTTCTACAGCACATCTTGTTAGTTCAACTCCTACCCTCCATCCCTAGGATGCCTGAGGTTCTGTAGAATAGCATGGCTCTCAGATTCGCAACATGCTGGGACTCCCCTAGGCATCTCAGCTTGGGAATCCCCATATGTGAAGACTCATTCCTGCTGCTTCCTGGAGATAGCACAGTTACTTACCTCTAACAGGTGATCTCTGGGAACAGCAGGAATAAGTCTTCACAACCCGCCCACCTCCCCTAGGAGTTGTATTTCTCTCTCTCTCTCTCAGCTTTCAAACGTAACTGAGGAGAGGCAGTTGGGAAGGCAGCACACAGGCGTGTTGGGATGCTCCCAAAAGCGTTTTGATTGGACGCTGGGGAGCGTTCCCGCGCAGACTTCGTCGGTGCCGACGTACCCATATGTGAAGACTTATTCCTGCTGTTCCCAGAGATCACCTGTTACAGGTAAGTAACTGTGCTTTCCGGAACACGGAAGACCAGGTTCGTGTGGTCCGCGTCTTTCGGCGGGAGGAATTGCCGGCACTGATCGTGGCGTTGCTTTTGACGCTCAATTTGCCAGTCAGCCTGCCTGTGGAGGAGAAGTCTCTTGAGGATCTGCTCATACAAGCAGTGCGAAGGACTCTGTCGGTCTTCCCAGTGCACAGAGTTGTCAAGCAGATTATTCGGGATGAATGGGACCTGCCTGAAGCAGGGCCGAAGGGAGTCTGAGTCAGAGCCATGACACGCTTCTACCCTTTGTCAGAGCAGGAGCGTGAAATGTTTCGGTCTCCATGGGTGGATGCGGCGGTGTCTGCATTCACCTCCAAGCGGTATATTTTCCGAGCAACAAGTGGATGCTTTTCACCTCCACTAGGGACATGGCTTCCCATATGCCTTCCCTCCCATTCCCCTAATTCCCAAGACTCTTCAAACTCCAGGTGGACAGGGGCTTCATGATACTCATAGCCCCACGCTGGTCATGTCAACTGTGGTACCCTCTCCTGCTGTTCTCTGACTCAACCCATAGATCTGGGATCTGCTTCAAATCTGCGCTCTCAAGAGGAGGGGACACTGCTCCATTCCAATCCACAGTCTCCATCTCATAGCATGGCTGCTGAAGGCATGGCCTTTCAAAATATTAACCTTCTTCTGGAGGTTAAGGACATCTTAGGTTCTAGAAAGCCACCCACCAGATTGTCCTTCACCTTTAAGTGGCGTAGGTTTTCTATCTGGTGATCTCAGAAGAATCTTAATCCCTTCTCAGCTCCAGTGGAGGCGCTGCTCCAGTATCTCCTCCACCTTTCTTCATCTGGACTCAAACCAATTTGGTAAGAGTACATTTAAGTGCAATTGCAGCCTCTCTTAGATGGATAGCCCATCTCCTGTCAGCTGCTCATAGCACGCTTCATGAGAGGTCTTCTATTAACCAAGCCTCCCATTAAACCACCACCAGTAGCATGGGACCTGAATGTTCTAGGGCAATTTCTCAAGCCACACTTTGAACCTTTAGCCACTATGTCTCTTGAGTTTCAGACATGGATGGTCATTTTCCTCATTGCCCTCACTTCAGCAAGACACATTAGTGAGCTTGAAGCCTTGGTGGCCAACCCGCCTTACACACGGTTCCACTATGATAAGGTAGTTCTTTGGACTCATCCTCACTTCATGCCGATGGTGGTCACTCCTTTCCATCCCTAGACAACATTCATCTAGGGTAGAGGCAACCCGCCACACTCTTGATTGTAAATATGATTAGCATTTTATCTTCAGAGGACTTGAGAACACTGGAAGGCTTCTCAGTTGTTAATTTCTTTTCACCCTAGTCACCTGTGATTACCAGTCTCCAAACGTACTCTCTCCAAATGGATGGCAGATTGCATCACTTTTGCTTATAGTGTGGCAGGAGTTTTCTTCAAGGGTCATGTCATTGCCCATAATGTTCGAGCCATTGCTAACTCAATGGCAAATCTGCGCTCTGTAGCTATTGACAAAATTTGTGAAGCAGCAACTTGGTCTTTGGTCCAAACCTTTGTGGTTCGCTACTGTTGGGACAAGGACTCCTGCTGGGGTGCCATGTTTGGCCAGGCTATTCTCCAGCATCTCTTTCAGACTTAGAGCAGCTCCTACCCTCCGTCCCGGAATTCGATACCAGACATCCATAGAGGATCCATGACCTCTTTAGGCCTATTCCGAGGCAAACCACTGCTGGTTCTGAGGTCCATTTCTCTGGGAGTTAGGGAGTCCTATATGTGAAGACTACATTCCTGCTTGTTCCTGGAGATAGCGTAATTACTCAACCTGTAACAGGTGATCTCCGGGAACAGCAGGAATTTAGTCCACAACCCGCCCTCCTCCCCTAGGAGTGGTAGGTCTTTCTTTTCTCCTTCTCTCCTTCTATTTTGGCTACAAACTGAACTGAGGAGGGAGAGCTGGAAAGGTGGGATGGTAGCTATGCAGGCGTAGTGGGATGCTCCCAAAGGCTTTCCTGCTGGACGCTGGGGAGCATTACCATGCGGGCTCTGTCAATACTGACGTCGCCCATATGTGAAGACTAAATTCCTGCTGTTCCCGGAGATCACCTGTTACAGGTGAGTAACTATGCTTTGCTGGATTCCACTCTCTGCACTTGAGCATGGAAGTCTGATATGCCCTTGGAGATCCCATCACCCCTCTCCCAGTGAGGGGACACGTGATCCAGCCTTGTCTGCCTTGCTTGTAGGATGTGGTAAACGGCACCATGAAAAAGAATGGTGGGCATCTGCTGAGCTCCAGTGCTTGCTGTCCTGGCTGCTCCCCTTCTCATAGGGTCTGGCAACTGCTGCTTCCCTTGAGGTTGAGGCTATACTTCTAGCAGGGATTTCTGGGTTGTCCTCCCTAGAATTCTTCTGTTTTCTGAATCAAGCTTGGTCTTTCTGGCATGGTAGCTCAGCCCCTGGGACCTCCTTGCAAGGAGTTTGTATGTCTGAGCCTTCCTGTTTCTGGAGGTTATCAAGAGCATGTTCCTTTTGCAGTGGGATTTGCGCGACTCACTGGCAAAGGGGCTGAAGGTGTGTAAGACGCTATATACTCTGTCAGAGGACAGCATGCCGAAGGTGGATGCACAGGTTATGGCGGTCATGAAACAGACCACCATTCTGGTTGAAGGCAGAATGGCCTTTAAGGACACCCTGGATCGCAAGGTGGACTCTCTCCTGAAGAATCAGTTTGTAGCTGTCACGGCTCCTTCATTTGGTGCTGTGTACTGGCTTGACAACTTGGGCCCCTCAGTGGATCCAGTCCCTTGCCCTGGAGGATATTGCTCTCCTCTTAGAGTTGAACATAGCCTTTGGGCACTATATATTTCATTAGTATTTAGCTCATGCCTTTCCAGTAGTAGTTAAAGGCAAGTTACAGTCAGGAACTGTATGTATTTTGTTGCTCTTAAAGGGCTTGCAACCTAAGTTTGTACCTGAGGCAGTGGAGGGCTAAGTGACTTGCCCAAGGCCACAAGGAGTGTCAGTGGGATTTGAATCCTGTTGTTTCTGGTCCCAGGCTGTTACCCTAACCACTAGCTGGCTAGTCCATTCCGGCTGGTAGCTAGGGACGTTGCCCCTCTCTATGGTGATGTGGTGTTTGATATGGCTTCACCACTGGGAGTTTGACATGTCCTTCAAAGCTCGACTGACTCAGTTAACCTTTAAAGGGAACTTCTGTTTGGGACTGACTTGATGTTTGAGATGGGTGAATCCAAGCCTCATTGTCTCCCAGAAGACAGGCTGGAAAGGCCTGGGAAAAGTGCAGGGGCATCGTCCTCAGTGTATGCTTGTTATCTCCAGGAACAAGCAGGAATGAGTCTTCACATATGGGTACGTTGGTACCGATGGAGTCTGCGCGGGAACGCTCCCCAGTGTCCAATCAGAACGCTTTTGGAAGCATCCCAACACCTGCGTGCTGCCTTCCCGCCTTTCCCAACTGCCTCTCCTCAGTTTTCGTTTTTCCGTGGAGCCGGCAGGATGTCCTGTCACTGCAGAAAATTCTTCCTTTGTTTGTTTTTTCTTGTGGTTGCGTCTACCTTCCCTCGACGCACCGGTACTGCCGGTGTTTCTTTTTCTTTTTTTCTACAATTATTTCCTCTTGTGGGAACTTTTGTTCTTGTTAGTGCCTGACAGGTTTCGGCCTGCTAGGCCTCTTCACTTTCCCTCAGGGAAATGCTAGCCACTAGAATGTGTTTTAACTGTGGCACTTACAAATTAGTTTTAGACACCCATAATTGGTGCCTTCAATGTTTGGGACCTGAACACCATCTGCTGGAGTATCCCTCCTGCACTTGTATTTCTACAAGACGTTTTCAGCATCGAGCTCAACTCGATACGCCGTTCCCCTCAGACCAGAGGGTATCAGCTACATCATCTTTTTTGCAGGATCAGGTAACCAAACAAAAGTCTGTACAGACTAGCCAGTCCTCGGGTGGTAGATCTCATGTACTTCATAGAGATGCCTTTGGGCTTGCCCCCGAGGACATTTTGGCTTTAAAACCCCGGCGGGAGGCTTCTGCCTCCAAAGCACTAACGGGGTTTCAGGCTGTTCCCGGGGTTTTTACCTCGGTGAACATGCCTGAGCCATGCCCGGTGGTGGTATCTGCTTTGAGCGGTGCCGGTTCCCCGGCATCGGCAATGGTGCTGGATGAAACATTCCACACCGATGATCGCAGTTGAGCGCTCTCGGTATCCTCTGTGCTGCTAGAGCCGCTACCAACCGGTCTTCCCACATCGGTCCTGGTACCGATGCTGGTATCCACGTCGGTACCCTCCAGATATGCATCGATAGACTCGCTTCTTTCGATGCCGCCTAGAATCGATCTCTAGTCTGGATGATTGGGTACCGACTCGTCTCGGTAGCGACTGCAGACAGTACCATAGACATTCCACCGATGATCAACGTCTGCCACATTCGGTTTCCACGGTACCGATAGTGCCATCACAGACTGATCTTCATATATCGGTGTCACCGACGGTACCGATCCCGGTACCGGTATCGACATCAACATCGGTGTCGGTACCTCCCATGCTCCTTTCAGTGCTCCTTTCAGCCGGCTCGCTTCCCTCCATACCAAGTTTGGAATCGATTCCTAGCATGGACGATTTGCTACCGACCAGTTGCGGTACCGCTTTTCAGCGGTACCGACAACTATCTTTCAAAGATAATCCGATGCTCCACCCCTCCAGATCTTCTATTCTACAGAATCGGAATGAACCGGTGGATGCTAGAACTAGTTCTTCAACAGATCTAGTTCTTTCTCCTCTTCCTCGAGAACTCCCCTCTGGGGAGATTTCTTTTCAAACTTTCCTGCTTGATATGGCCAAGTCTCTTGCCATTTCCATACCTGGTCAAGACCCTGCACCAGGGGATCCACAGCCTACACAGGTACCCTGTAATCCACAGGAAGTCATTATGTTTCCTTTGCATCAAACCTTGCAGGATCTTTTATTTAGAATGTGGGAAACTCCTCTAATGGTATCCCCACCTTCTAGGGCAACTGATCCCCTATACAGGGTGCCCCCTTCTCCAGGTTTTCAAAAGCCTCAACTCCCCTCATCATTCTCTTGTTGTAGAATCAGCAATGAGGCGTGTTAAGAGTACTAAGAAGCACTCTTCTTATCCGCCAGGTCGTGAGGCTAGAACTTTAGATGCCTTTGGACGTCAAACTTTCCAGGCATCTATGCTTTCAGCAAGAATCCTTTCATATATTTTCTATATGGGATTATCTCTTGAGGAGGTCACAAAAGATTTATTGCTTTTGACCCCTTTCCTCCAAGAGCCTAAAAGAGCAGATTTTTCTAAGTTCCTTACTTGTGCTTCCCTAGACTCTTTTGAGTCTGTTAGCAGAACTTCTGCTATAGCCATAGGAGCACGACGTAGAGCCTGGCTCCAAGCTTCAGACTTGGACAAATCTGTACAACATAAACTGGGAAATGCTCCTTGCACTGGAGAGAATCTCTTTAATAAGGAGACTTCACTCCAGGCTGCGACACTATTGCTTTCAGAGGCTTGTCTATGCCTTCCTCTATCCCAGTTTGTAGAAAGTCTACTAATAAGCTTTGTTCCCTTAATGGGAGAAGGTTTTATCCATCTTTTACCCATCATACAGATCCTCCCAGGAAGGGAAACAATCAACCAGGCTCAGGAAATCACCACCTCAACGGGTTCAGCAAACCCAGCAGCCGCAGGGTTGCTAATAGACTCTTCCCTGAATCCTTTTTCCTGTTTGAGGTTTGGATCCTGTAGTTTGCTTCCTACCACTACAAGCATCTACATCAATTCCATCCTAACTTTACATATGTCCCTCTTAGGGGGACATCCTAACTATCAGCTCCATGAGCTTCTTAAGTTGATTACGCTTTGCAGGTTATACAGTTACTCCTCATCCTCTGGACTACTCAGAGGAGTAACAACTGTCAATAAGGTTGCCATGCCTTTATCTTTGACTTTTTCTCCTGTATCCGCATATCTCATATTACTTCAAAGATTTACTCCACCGTAAGTCTTCTTTTCAACTCTGCCACTCTTACTAAGACACTTCGTCTGTAAGAGTGATACCACTTGACTGAGGGCTTCTCCTTAAGCCCCTAGGTTTTCTTTCAGAGTTGTCTCCCCCATGCATTCTTAATTTTTCTGGCAGCTCTCAGACAATAGTGGAGTCTTACCACTCCTACTTATGTCTGTATTTCTTTCCCAATGTTGGGACATAAGATTTCTACTGCTGCCCTATCAATAGTTGGAATTGCAAGGGTTCTTACTGGTTAGACTACTGACTTGCTGACCAAGCCACCAAGGCTTGTTCTCCAATTTCAATGGTTTTGGCCTTACCTCTAGGTCCCAGAAGGTTTTAAAACCTTTTCTGGCTATTGTTGCAGACACATTTATTTATTTATTTTATTTATTTAACAGTATTTCTAAACCGCCTTATCATAATAATCAAGGTGGTATCAGAGCAAACAATCTGGTAGTGTGAGTGTGTTATACATGCAGTGTGGGTGAGGATTTTGTTGAGTGTGTGTTGTATTGTGTGCTAGATTGGTTTGAGCTATGTACAATGTGGGCTAAATACAGTGGTGTTAAAGACATTTATATACATACAGTGTTAGGTGGTAACATGTGCTGTTATACAGACAATTAGGTTATGTGATGTGACATTACCTTATCTTCTATCCTTAGCCTTCCCCAATCCTTGGGCTTGGCGGAATAGTTCATGATACCTACTGGCTCTTAAACACCAGTTTTTCTTCTAATTAACCTGCAACATGCTCTCTGCATCTCTTCGGAGCAGCTCTACACTATGGGGCCTTGTTAGAGAGCACATAATGTCAGATGGTTAGGAAGGGCTTTACCTAGTCATGCCTGCTGGGTTCTCCCTGCCCTTACCATTTCCCATTAAAGGCTTCTTAAATAAACACAAGCCTTTAATTAAGAGAATGCCTAAAGAATTATCCAATTCCCTGGGTTGCTTCACATCTCCAGGGGACCCCTTCACCAGGGATGGGTTTTTCTATCAGTATAGACAATCCTTGTCTTGTCTTTTCTTTCCATCCTCAACTCTTCATGGCGTAATCCATGTTGAGCACAAGAATGCACCATACCCTTTTTACCCTCATCATGGGTACATATGGTATTTTTATTGCATCTTTTCTCCAGCTACCTGCCGGAGTCATGGAAGGATTCAGACTTACTATCTGCAGATTTACAACATCCTCTGCATTTTCCAGGTAGGTTTCCATTCCTGGTTATCCCTGAACTAGAGTTCTTAGAGGACTCTAGACTTCTCTTGCCAGTGAGAGAACTCCCTGGGCTTCCTATCCATACCCAGGAAGATTAGAAACATAGAAACATAGAAACATAGAAATATGACGACAGAAAAAGACCACATGGCCTATCTAGTCTGTCCTTCCATAACAACTACAACAGTCCACTTTTTGCCTTTAGAGATCCTCTGTGTTGGTCCCATGCTTTCTTGAATTCAGTTACTGTCCTCATCTCTACCACCTCCACTGGGAGACTATTCCACGGATCCACTACTCTTTCCGTAAAGAAATATTTCCGCATATCACTCCTGAATCTATCTCCCTTCACCCTCATCCCATGTCCCCTCGTAGCAGAGCTTGCTTTCAATTGAAAGAGGCTCTCTCCCTGAACATTTATGCCACGGAGGTATTTAAACATCTCAATCATATCACCTCTATCCCGCCTTTCCTCTAAGGTGTACATATTAAGATCCTTAAGTCTGTCCTCATATGCTTTATAATGAAGCCCATTAATCATTTTGGTAGCAACCCTCTGCACCGACTCCATCCTGTTCACATCCTTTTGAAGGTGCGGTCTCCAGAATTGCACACCATACTCCAAATGAGGTCGCACCAAAGACTTATACAGAGGCATTATCACCTCCTTTTTTCTGCTAGCCATTCCTCTCTGTATGCACCCAAGCATCCTTCTAGCTTTTGCTGTCGCCTTTTCCACCTGTTTAGCTACTTTAAGATCATCAGACACAACCACGCCTAGGTCCCGCTCTTCTTTAGTGGACAAAAGTACTTCACCTCCTATACTGTATTGCTCCCTTGGATTGCTGCAGCCCAAATGCATGACCTTACATTTTTTAACATTAAATCCCAGCTGCCAAATTCTAGACCATTCTTCAAGCTTAGCTAGATCCCTCCTCATGTTATCTACCCCTTCCTGGGTGTCTACTCTATTGCAGATTTTGGTATCATCCGCAAAGAGGCAAACCTTACCCGACAGCCCTTCCGCTATATCACTAACAAAGATGTTAAAAAGAATTGGACCAAGGACAGATCCCTGGGGCACACCACTGGTAACATCCTTCTCCTCAGAGTGAGCTCCATTTACTTGTACTCTTTGTCGCCTCCCACCCAACCAATTTCTAACCCAAGCAGTAACTTTAGGGTCCATCCCTAGGGTGCTCAGTTTGTTTATAAGTCGCCTGTGAGGAACAGTGTCAAAGGCTTTACGGAAATCTAAATACACCACATCTAGAGCTCTCCCTCGGTCCAACTCCCTGGTCACCCAGTCAAAAAAATCATTCAGATTTGTCTGACAAGACCTGCCTCTGGTGAATCCATGCTGCCTCGGATCCTGTAATCCGCTGGACTCCAGAAACCTCACTATTTTCTCTTTCAGCAGCGTTTCCAATAATTTACTCACCACCGAAGTTAAACTAACCGGCCTGTAGTTTTCAACCACATCCTTACTTCCGCTTTTGTGTAAAGGCACCACATGAGCCTCTCTCCAGTCCTTTGGCACCACTCCTGACTCCAACGAGGCATTGAAAAGGTCAGTCAGTGGAGCTGCTAGAACGTCCCCAAGTTCCCTCAGTATTCTAGGGTGTATCCCATCCGGTCCCATCGCTTTGTCTACTTTAAGTTGAGCTATTTTCTCACGAACACAGTCTTCTGAAAATAGTTCAAGATGTCCCTCGCTTCTGTTCTTATTTGTGGGTGTTTTCTGAGGTCCTGCTCCTGGTTCTTCATCTGTGAACACAGAACAAAAATATTTGTTAAGCAATTCCTCTTTATCCTTATCAGCTTCTACATATTCCCCCCCTGCACCCTTGAGTCTGACAATACCACTTTTGCTCTTCCTCTTCTCACTAATATATCTGAAAAATGTCTTATCCCCCCATTTTATTGCATTGGCTATTTCCTCCTCCTTTTGAATCTTTGCCTTCTTGACTACTTTGCTAGCTTCTCTAAGTTTTTCCAAATACAGATGCTTGTCTTCTGCTCTCTGTGATCTCTTGTATTTCATGAAGGCCTCCCTCTTTTTCTTCACTTTTTCAGCTACTTCCTTCGAAAACCATAGCGGTCTCCTGTTCCTTTTGCCTTTATTTACCATTTTAACAAAAAGGTTGGTTGCCCTTAAAATACCCCCTTTCAGTTTTGCCCACTGTTTTTCTACATCCCCCAGCTGTTCCCATCCCACTAACGACTCCCTGAGGTATTGGCCCATCTTCGCAAAGTTAGTCTTCCTAAAGTCTAAGATCCTCACCTTGGAATGGATTCTAACAGCCCTAGTCCTAATACTGAACCACACCATCTGGTGATCACTGGAAGCAAAATGATCTCCCACTACAACATCAGAAACACTTTCACCATTGGTAAGCACCAAGTCCAGTATGGCCCCTTCACGTGTGGGGTCTGTTACCAATTGCCTGAATAGTTCTCCCTGTAGAGAATCCAGGATCTCCTTACTTCTAGATGATACTGCAGCAGGAATGTGCCAATCAACATCTGGCATATTGAAATCTCCTATCAGTAGCACTTCCCCTTTCTTAGCAATGCTGCGTATGTCTTCAATTAACTCTCTGTCCACCTCTTCCCCTTGTGAGGGAGGTCTGTATATCACTCCAATGCAAATAGATTTCTCTTTCCCTCTTTCTAGTTTAACCCACAATGCCTCCTCTCCCTTTTAAGCTCTGTAATTCCAAAGCTTTAATAGTAGTTTTTACATATAGTGCCACTCCTCCTCCTCTTCTTCCTACCCTGTCCTTCCTGAATAAAGTATAGCCAGGTATAGTTACATCCCAGTCATTGTTTTCTGTGAACCATGTTTCTGTAACTGCCACTAAATCCAAGTCAGCCACTCCCACCAAAGCTTCAACCTCAGGGATCTTATTTCCCATGCTACGGGCATTAATACACACTGCTTTCCATATGTTACCCCTGTTACCCATTTCCATAAAGGTATTTAATGTATCACCTACCTGGGGGCTTTCACTTACCTGGGGGCTTTCTTCACCCATCCCCAAGGAATCTAGTTTAAAGCCCTCTTCAGTAGATTAGCCAGTCTACTACCAAAGATGCGTTGACCTCTTTTGGACAGATGGATGCCATCTCTGCTTTGCAACCCTTGGAAAAGCATCCCATGGTCTAGGAACTATCTTCCCAAGCAGGTACCTCCCTTGTGGTTAGATAAATCTTCCTCTCTCCACATACCCTATGTGCGGACATGGGTATATATATGTGTATATGTGTATGTGTATATGTATATATATATATGTGTGTATGTGTATATGTATATATATATATATGTGTGTATGTGTATCTCCAGGAACAAGCAGGAATGAGTCTTCACATATGGGTACGTCGGTACCGATGGAGCCTGCGCGGGAACGCTCCCCAGCATCCAATCAGAAAGCTTTTGGGAGCATCCCTCAGCGCCTGCGTGCTGCCTTCCCGCCTTTCCAACTGTCTCTCCTCAGTTTTCGTTTTTCCGCGGAGCCGGCAGGACGTCCTCCTGTCACCGCAGAAAATTCTTCTTTTATTCTTTTGTTTTCTTGTGGTCGCGGCTGTCTCCCTGACTCCACCGGTACCGCCAGTGTTTCTTTTTTCTTTTTCTGAAATTTAGGGAATATTTTCCCTCAGTTTTTTGTCTTAAAATTTTTTTAGGCCTCCTAGCCTGTCCATGTCCCTCATGGAACCGCCAGCCTCTTTCTCAAAGAAATGTTTAAGCTGTGGCGGTACAGCTTTATTTTTAGACTCCAAAAACTGGTGTCTAACCTGTTTGGGTCCTGACCGTTTTCCTCCGGAACCCTCGGGCCACAGTATTGTGAGAAGAGATTTTCAACATCGAGTTTCCCTCGATACCAGGTTCCCTTCCAGTGTCAGGGCACCGACCGTTTCTTCTTCTGCACAGGATCAGGTAACCCTCAAACAGTCCGTTAAGACTAGCCAACCCTCGAGTGGTAGGTCTCATGCACAGCATGAAGACGGCTCCGGCCTTGCCCTCGAGGGTCCATTGGCTTCAAAACCCCGGCGGGAGTCTTCGGCCTCCAAAGCCTATGAGGGGTTTCAGGTTGTTCCTGGGGCTCACCCCTCACAGAACATACCTGAGCCATGCTCGGTGGTGGCATCCGCTTCGAGCGGTACCGATACCCCGGCATCGGCACTGGTGTTGGACGTTTCACTCCTCACCAGGGATAGTCATCTGGTTTTCTCGGTACCTTCGGGACCGGTGGATACGCTCCAGATTGACTTTCCAGTATCAGCATCAATGCCGATACTACCACCGACGTCGGTACCCTCTAGACATGCATCGATAGACTCGCTTCCTTCGATGCCGAGTCTGGAATCAATCTCTAGTCTGGAAGACTGGGTACCGACATGTCTCGGTACTGATACTTACCGGTACCGGACGCTCGGTACCGAGGGTGATTACCAAAAATGTTCGGTTACCTCGGTACCGATTGAGCTGCCACGGATGACTGCTCCGATGTCGGTGTCGCCTTCGATTCCGACAGTGCTACCGGTATCGGTACCGGTATCCGCAGTAGCATCGGGGCTAGCTCCTTCCATGCTTCTTTCCCCAGGGTCGCTCCTTTCTATACCAAGTTTGGAGTCGATACCTGGCATGGACGATGCAGTACTGACTGTCACAGTTCCTGACCTCCAGTACCAGCATCCATCCCTTAAGGATCCTTTTTTGCACCGTGCAGGATCTTATATTCCTATATACTCAAGTAGATCCTCCAGTGCCCGGGCTAGTTCTTCAGGTCTAGCCTGTCCAGGGACGGTTCCCTTTGGAGATCCTTCTTTTCAGAATTTTCTCCTGAATATGGCAACATCTCTTGCTATTCCTATCCCTGGCTATGATCCTACACAAGGCTCTCTTTCTACTGGAGAAAAGGAAAATATAATGCTTCCTTTACATCATTCCTTGCAGGATCTTCTTCTAAGAATGTGGGAAGCACCTTTAAGGGTTCCCTCACCTTCTAGAGCAACTGATCTAATGTATCAGGTGCCCCCCTCTCCAGGGTTTCAAAAGACTCAACTTCCCCATCATTCCATTGTGGTGGAATCAGCAATGAGGAAGGTGAAAAATAAGAAGCAGCACTCTTCTTACCCACCAGGTCGTGAGTCTAGGACACTAGATGCCTTTGGACATCAAACCTTCCAGACATCCATGCTGTCAAGGATTCTCTCATATATTTTTTATATGAGTCTATCCCTTCAGGAGGTCACAAAGAAATTATATCTTTTGACTCCTTTTCTTTCAGAGCCCAAGACTGCAGACTATTCCTTACTACTTAGTCATATTCAAAGTATCTCTTGGTTTCTTACTCGTGCTTCCCTAGACTTCTTTGAGTCTGTTAGCAGAACTTCTGCTATAGCCATAGGGGCACGACGTAGAGCCTGGCTCCAAGCTTCAGACTTAAGCAGATGGGCACAACAAAGACTGGGTAATACTCATTGCACTGGGGAAAATCTCTTCAATAAGGAGTCTTTACATCAGGTTGCTCAGTGGTCCACTGACTTCCCTGTTTCTGGAGGCTATTCTAAGCCTTCTCCTTCCCCAGTAGGTAGGAAATGCCCTACCAAACCTTCTTTCCCTAGGAGAAGAAGGTTTCACTCTTCTCCTGCCCATCATACAGATGTTCCCAAGCAGGGGAAACCTCGCCCTGCTCTGAAGAATCCAAACTCTAGCCAGACTGAACAAACCCAGCAACCATAGGGTCCTGAAGTTTACAACCTACAGTTGACTTCTTCTCAGTAGAAGTTTTTTCACTGTTTTTTCATTCAAAACTCTACACATGGATTCCTTTTCTCAGGACATCCAGTTGCTCCTAGGTATGCTGAGCTGTCAGGATATTCATGTCTATGGGTCACAGGTTTCTCCTCTTCTTCCTACCAAGAAGAGAGGTTTAACAACTATCCCATGATAGTTTTCTGTTCCAACATGAATTTTTTCCTTCCACAGACTTACCATATGGTAAGTCACCCTTCAGCTCCTGTTTCTCTACCCTCTTGTCCAGGGTTTCCCCTGAAAGAGTGGTACCATACCTCTGCAGGGCTTCTTTAGCCTTTCTAGTCATTTCTCTCATTCCAGTGTGGAGTTTTTTTCTCTTGAATAAACTCCCTTTTGTCTGGGCAGCTCATCAGACAGGGACAGGAATTTCTCCTCTTATTCTGTCTGTTCTCTCTGTTTTACACAGAAAGATTCTCTCTGCTGTCTTATTCAGCAGCTGCCCAATGCAGGAGTTCCAGTGATTGGACTACTGGTACTTTTCACAAGTTTCCAGTCTTGTCTTCCACTACTTTCTGTCTGGCCTTAGTAGTGATTCCAAGATAGTGCTTTCATCTGTCTTGGATAATCCTTATCACTTCAGGCTTATCACACTATCTTCTTTTCTTGCCATCTCCAATTCCTTTGGATTTGGCAGCATAGTTGACGTGGCAGCTGGTTTTTTCCAACAGCCAGTTTTATTTCCCAATTCTCCTGCATAATGCTCTCTGCAATTCTACAGAGAAGCTTTCTACTATGGGCCCTTGCTAGAGAGCATGGGGTTTTCTCTCTAATGACTAGCCTATATGGTTGGAAAAGGCTTCCTCAGTCATTTTCCATGACTGTGAGGGTTCTCCACACCCTACTATCTCCTTTTATAATACAGGACATAAGCCTTTTCTACGTGAACGTCTAAAGAGTTCAATTCCTACAGGGAATATGCTCTTTTTTCCTTGCAGCTTGTCCTCATGGTATCCTACTCCTTCATGGACAGCACATATTTAACTAATAACGCATGATACCCCTTTGTGTCCCTCCAGTGGGTCAACCTGGTACCTCATCCTATGCGTTTTTCTGTCCATTTACCATGTGAGAGTTCTACAGGACTCAGGACTTGCTGTTTACAGACTGATATTTATTTATTTATTTATTTTTATTTATTTACAGTTTTTATATACCGCGCTTTTTGGTATCAGCGCGGTTTACAGATAACAAATTTTCGCATTAGAACAATCCTTTGCTTACATTATAACAGGGTCAGTAACTTGGAGATAACATGGGAAACTATATACAAGTTATGTACAGAAAATATATTACCTCTGGCAATTACAGTTCAAGTTGGGGTCATAAATTTGGGTGCAGAGAGACTAGTTCGTGTTCTGTATTGACTAAGTTTTTGGGATGTCTGCGGCTGTGTGGGTGATTTGCGAAGTAAGTGGAGGAGGCGTGGAGTTGGGGCCTAAAAGGTGATGACAGAATAGGTAATGTTTAAGGACCTTTTTAAATTGGGAGAGGTCTTTTATTGATCGGATGTGAGGAGGGAGATTGTTCCAACAAGTTGGGGCGAATAAGGTAAAGGCCCTGTCTCTGGTTGCTTGGTTACATTTAGTGTATTCCTTAGGTACGACAAGGGTATTAGTGGCTGCGGATCTTCTCGGTCTGTTCGTGGGGGTGTTGATAATAAGTGATGAGAGTGACGGTGGGGCAATTTGATTAATAGCTTTAAAGGACAGCAGGAGTGCTTTGTAAGTTATCCTGGCTTGTAGGGGTAGCCAGTGAAGCTCTGTTAATATGGGGGTGATGTGGTCTCTACTAGAGGTGATATTATCCTCTGTTTTTTCACACAACCATCCTGGTTATTTCACTGGATAGCATTCCTGCACCATCTTAACCAGGGGGAATAGATTCTCTATATATCTTATCAAGTAGGTTCCACCTTCTTGTTATTAGATGAATCTTTCCTCTTCACATCTCCCATGTGAATGTTCTTATGGACATATCTCTATCTGCCTAATTGCAGACATTTATCTTTAGACCTATATATTCGTGAATGTATATATATCTATATACATCTCTATAGATACATATGTCTGTAAGCTGCGTGTGCATAGGTTATGCCCCTCCAGATCTCACTATAGACACATATATATATATCTATATATATATATATATATATTTTTTTTTGTGTGTGTGTGTGTATCTGTCGAGATGCTTCCTTATAGGTAGATTTGTATTTACATACTTCTCTCTAACTGTCTATGCTTATAAAGGTTTTACCTTCCTATAGGTTCCAGACAGTGGGCTTGCATATGTTCATACTGTCCCACAGTATGTGTGGGGTATTATGCACACAACCACTGCTGTGGTACTGACAGCTCCTACCTTAACCCTAGGTTTAGGTATCCCTGCAGCTCCATGCTCCAATATCTTTCCTATCTCTCACCAGTTAGGAAAGACATGGTGGATCTTCAGTAGATCTAAGGTTTCAACCCTTCAGGCATCTGTCCTTCTTGGGAGTACGGGCTTTTTTCCCATACCCATACCCCTTCTTCCCTCCAGGACTGGGCTAGTTTGTCCAAATCGGTCAGTCTTCCTCTTTTGCTCCTAACTGTGAGTAACTCTGTAGCCAAAAGAGTTCCCAGCTTTTTCCATAAAGCTTTCCACTAAAGACCTACCATTTTTGTACTACCCCAGTTGACACCTGGGTCACCTGTCACTTCCAGATTTTGACCTTCACCTTCACTTCAGTGAGGTCACCTTTAAGATTCCTCTACTGGATCCCAGTAGACTCCATCAGCCTCTCTACTTCCTGCAATCCAGTAGGTGAGGTCCATATTGTGATTGTTCATTTCAATATTTTTCATGATAATTATACATACAAGGACTCCTTACCTGTAGTCCTATTTTAGGTTAGCTGTTTTTCTACAGCTCCTCTTTTCAACTCCTACCCTCCATCCTCAGGATGCCTGGCCATATGAGGTTTAGCATGTTTCAATCCCCACCATGCTAGGGCTCCAGGCATCTTAGCTTGGGAGTCCCCATATGTGAAGACTCATTCCTGCTTGTTCCTGGAGATAGCACAGTTACTTACCTGTAACAGGTGATCTCTGGGAACAGCAGGAATAAGTCTTCACAACCCACCCACCTCCCCTAGGAGTTGTATCTATCTTCCTTTCCTCTTTCTCTCCTTTGTCTCAGCTATGATACTCAACTGAGGAGAAGTGGAAAGGGCGGGAAGTCAGCGCGCAGGCGCGAGGGATGCTCCCAAAAGCGTTCTGATTGGACGCTGGGGAGCGTTCCCGCGCAGGCTCCGTCAGTACCGACGTACCCATATGTGAAGACTTATTCCTGCTGTTCCCAGAGATCACCTGTTACAGGTAAGTAACTGTGCTATATATGTGTGTGTGTGTGTGTGTGTGTATCTGTATTTCCCTATCTATATATGCTTCGCAATATATGCTAGTGGGTAGATATATCTCTATATACTATTTCCATCTGTCTGCCTAGATATATATATACTTTAGTAGTTGAGGAGTTTTTTGTACCATGCCTTTCAGTTTAGGTACACCTGAAGCCCTCCATATACTTTCCTTTCCAATTAGGAGGGACTTTCTTTCTCTTCAGGAGATGAGAGGCTACACTGCCTCATTACTCCTGTCCTTCTTTGTTATCGGATATAGGGATCTTTAAAGCTCCCTTCTCCTATAAGAACTTTGTCCCTTTAAAGTCAAAGGAGCTTTTGTTTTTATCTAATAGGGACTTCTGCGTTTTCCGCAAAGTCCTACCTCATTGAACTAACCCAGTTCCACTGGGATTGTTTCTTCTCACCCTAAGGGTTCTAACCTCATCCTGTTTTTTTTGTACAGTTATCTACCTCTCCTTACATTGAGGTACTCCCTGGGGATATTCTGTTGGTTCATATCCACAAATCCACATGAACCTCCATATACCCCTTTACCATATCACCAGGTGAGGTCCATGTTGGTTTATTGCTCCCAATATTACCACTAAGTATCAACTGCACAGAGACGCCTATCTAGGCATCCTGTTTGGTCCTGCTGTTCCACAGCACATCTTTTTAGTTCAACTCCTATCTTCCATCCCTAGGATACCTGGGGTTTCGGTAAAATAGCATGGCTCTCAAATTTGCAATATGCTGGGACTCCTCCAAGCATCTCAGCTTGGGAGTCCCCATATGTGAAGACTCATTCCTGCTTGTTCCTGGAGATGGCACAGTTACTTACCTGTAACAGATGATCTCTGGGAACAGCAGGAATAAGTCTTCACAACCCACCCACCTCCCCGAGGAGTTGCATTTCTCTATCTTTCCCTTTCTCTCTCTCGCTGTTTGTCTCAGCTTTAAAACTTAACTGAGGAGAGGCAGTTGGGAAAGGCGGGAAGGCAGCACGCAGGCGTGTTGGGATGCTTCCAAAAGCATTCTGATTGGACGCTGGGGAGCATTCCCGCGCAGACTCCGTCGGTACCGATGTACCCATATGTGAAGACTTATTCCTGCTGTTCCCAGAGATCACCTGTTACAGGTAAGTAACTGTGCTTTCCTTGTTCACGCTACTTGGACTCTCAGGGAACCTGGGACTCTCATAAATACAGACACAGAAAGCCCTTTTTCTCGTCCTCTTTGGGTTTTCATTTCTGGACTTTGTCCTTTTTTGGGGCCTATGGGCCCTGGAATTCTACCTCTTCCAGAGGTACCAAATCTCGTTCCGTATAATGAAGGATTGGGGGCCCATTCCTAGAAGCCTCCAGCAGGTGGATGTATGGATGTCCTGCCTTTCGGCCTCACCTCTACCCCAAGAGTCTTCACAAAGTGCATGGTGGTAGTATGGTGAATGGTGGTGCATGCTGCAGAGTGCATGGTGGTGCATTCCTAAGGACTCTAGGGATATTTATCTTCCCTTATTTAGACGACTGGCTCTTTCAAGCAAATACCTCTCTAGAGGCCAGTTTTTCCATCTCACGTACCATGCAGGTGCTGCAACACTTGGGATTTGTAGTATATTTTCCAAAGTCCCAACTCGTTCCCTCTCCAACTCTACAGTTTATAGGGGCTCTCCTAGACACTCAACAATCTGCCCCATCCCTACTGTGCTCGACTCAATCAGTTAGCATGTCAAGCATGCCTCAAGAACTTTCTCACTGTTCGAGAACTGCTACAACTTCTTGGTCATATGGCATCAACAATACATGTTCCATATGCTCATCTACATATGCACGCAGCTCAATGAACACTGACTTCCCAGTGGTCTCGGGCATCGGGTCACCTCGGAGACAAAATAATAGTCTCTACCCGCCTAATCTCTACTCTCCAATGGCGGCAATACCCAGAAAACCTCTTGGTAGGGTCACTTTTTCAGATGCCAGCACATCAATGCATTGCACAACTTATGTTACTTGTGAACAGCGCTGATGATAAAAAGTGCGGTATAGAAAAGCATTAAAATAAAATAAATAAAAAAATAAAATTAAATGTTGAAGGTGGTCTTGCCCTTCCATTTAAACCAGTCAGTTTACCTTCCTGTCTTTTTCCCTAGACTTCATTCCTCTAGGGCAGAGGCAACCCTTCACACTCTGGATTGCAAACATGCCTTGGTTTTTATCTCCAGAGAACTCGAGAGCACAGAAAAGCTTCCCAACTTTTCATTGCCTTTGACTCAAGTCATCTGGGATTGCCAGTATCCAAGCAAATTCTCTCCAGGTGGATAGCGGACTGCAACTCCTTTGATTTATGAAAGTTCAGGACTCTCTCTCGAGGTTTAAGTCACTGCACATAATGTTCGGGCCATGGCAGCCTCTATGGCAAATCTACACTCTGTAGCAATTGAGATAAGCAAAGCAGCAACTTGATCTTTGGGTCACACTTTTGCTGCTCACTATTGCCTGGACAAGGACTCGTGCTGGGAGTTCTGCTATGAGGAGACATGGGATGAGGGTGAAAGGGGATATATTCAGGAGTGATATGCGGAACTATTTCTTTATGGAAAAAGTGGTGGATCCGTGGAATAGTCTCCCATTGGAGGTGATAGAGATGAGGACAGTATCTGAATTCAAAAAAGCATGGGACAAACAGAGGATCTCTAAAGGTAAAAAGGGGGCTGTTGTAGTTATGGAAGGACAGACTAGATAGGCCATGTGGTCTTTTTCTGTCATTTTTCTATGTTTCTATGTTTCTGTGTTTGGCCAAGCTATTCTCCAGCATCTCTTTCAGACTTAGATCAACTCCAACCCTCCGTCCCGGGTATCTCCAGGAACAAGCAGGAATGTAGTCTTCACATATGGGTATCGTCGGTACCGAGGGAGCCTGCGTGGGATGCTCCCCAGTGTCCAATAGGAAAGCTTTTGGGAACATCTCACAGCGCCTGTGTGCTGCCTTCCCGCCTTTCCCAACTGTCCCTCTCCAGTTCTTCGTTTTCCCCAGAGCCGACAGGTCGCACATCCTGTCACCGCAGAAAATAATTCCCTTTTTATTCTTCTTTTTTGTAGTCGCGTCTGCCTTCCTTCAACGCTACACCGGTACCGCCGGTGGTTCTTTTTTTTTTTCCAAAAACCCCCCAAAAAACAAAACCTTTTCTTCTGGAGTCTTTTCCAGGTACTTTCTCATCAAGTGCCACGCGCCATTTTGGGCACTAGGCCCAACTTTTCCTTCGGGTTTTAAAGTGTGTTCCAAGTGTGGCGGTACCATCTCCGTCACCGACACCCATGAGTGGTGCCTCAAATGTTTAGGTCCTGACCACTTGGAGTGTGTTGCCTGTGGGATGATGTCGAAGAGGGGCTGGCAGAACCGAGCTGCTAAACTTAGCACCCTTTTTCCCTCCGATGCAGCCTCTGTGGCATCGACGTCTTCCAGGGCTTCGTCTTCCTCCCATGGATCTCAGGTAACTAAACATAAATCTAGCCGGTCCTCAAAGGGTAGATCTCCCTCTAAGCATCGAGATACCTCTGGCGTTGCCCTTGAGGGACTTTCACCGGCAAAATGGCCCCGGCGGGAGGCTTTGGCTTCCAAAGCACTAACGGGGCTCCAGGATGTTCTCGAGGCCTCAACCTCGGCAGAAATACTGGTACCATGCTCTGGGGTACCGGCTGCTTCATCCGGTACCAATACCCAAGCATCGGCAGCGTCGATAGGCCAGAGATTCTGGCTATTGAACGCAGTCTGGCGGCTCTTCTCACGGCCTCGTTGCCCTTGAAATCGCTTCAGACAATTCAATCGGTACCGGTACCGACTGCATCGACATCGGCAGGTATTCTACCGGGACCGAGTCATGCTTATCCATCCGGTATCGACAAGTCGGTACTGGACCCCTCCGATGCCGACTTCGATTGGTACCGGTACCATGCCTTGCACGATCACCCGGATCGGAGATGCTTTGAATCATCGGATGAGTCTGCCGATACCAGAGTACTTCTTCCTGAGGATTCTTCTTATCCTCAGCGTAGGATGTCTCCACCAGAGGATATGTCCTTTCAGGATTTTATCCGAGATGTGGCTCATGGTCTTCCCATCACAGTGACTCCTGAAAAAGAGCCTAGGGCAAAGGAATTAGAAATCCTACAACATCCTAAGGCTCCCAAGGAGGCAGCTACCTTACCTATTCATGAGATCTTGCATGATCTCATGTTAAGGATGTGGTAAACACCTCTAACCACATCTCCTCACTCTCGAAGACTCGACACCATGTATCGAGTTCCCCCTTGTTCTGGGTTTCAGAAGACTCAGCTACCACACCATTCCATGGTGGTGAAATCAGCTATGAGAAGGATCAAGAGTGCAAAAAGGCATGCATCTAATCCTCCAGGACGTGAGTGAGTGACTCTTGACGCCTTTGGACGTCGAACCTTCCAGGCTTCCATTCTTTCTGCTAGGATCAGTTCCTATATATTATATATGGGAATGTTCCTTAAGAAAGTTACAGCAGATTTAGAGCTTATGAGCCCTCTCCTTCCTGACGATAAGAGGCAGGATTACCTTGCCCTTGCAAAACATACTCAGGATGTTTCCAAGTTTGTGAATCGTGCAGCCTTTGACTGCTTTGAGAGTGCATAAGCAGAACCTCTGCTATTGCCATAGGTGCACATAGGATTGCCTGGCTTCAGGCATCTGACTTGGAACTTTGGGTAAAGGATAAACTAGGGAATATTCCTTGCATAGGAGAGAATCTCTTTGGCAAGAATTGGCAGGAAAAAGCTAATGAAATAGATGCTGACAATATCACTTTGGATAGATTGTCTAAGTCTACAGCTGATCCTGCAAGGAAAAAATCCTACAAGAAACCATTCTTCAGTAAGAAGTAGTTTTATCCCTCCTATACCCAGTAGGGGCATCGTTTAAGTCAGTCTGCCCAAAAGGGAAAGCAGCAACAACCTAGGCAAAGAAAAACAAAAGCTGCTAAGCCTCAACCGGCTCAGCAGACTCAGCCTCCACAGGGGCTTTGACTCCTATCTAGAGAACTTTGCCTTCCTGGCCCTGAACGGCCCAGAGCCTTCCACCATTCCAGGAAGGTTGTCATTTAGCCCCCAGATGGGGTCAGATAACAGCAGAAAATTGGACTCTGTCTATTGTAAGAGAGGGGGTACAAGCTTCATTTCCTCAGCATGCCCCCTCCTACAATGGTAAGACTGATCAATTCTCAGACCTCTCTCAACGACCAGTTAGGTCAAGAGGGTTACTATGCTTCTTGCCCAAGGGGCAATAGAAGAGGTACCCATTCTCCAACAGGGTACAGGGTTCTACTCCCCCTATTTCCTTATTCCAAAGAAAACAGGAGGACACAGGCCCATTTTAGACCTTAGACAATTGAACAAATTCCTGTTGAAAGAGAAGTTCAAAATGATTTCTCTAGGAACTCTGCTGCCATACCTTCAGAGTCAGGACTGGCTTTATTCTCTAGATCTCAAGGATGCGTACTCATGTTCTCATCCATCCAACTCATCAAAAGTTCCTTTGCTTTCTATTTCAAGGGAAGCACTACCAATACAGGGTTCTTCCTTTTGGCCTGGCCTCGGCACCAAAGGTGTTCACAAAATGCATGGCTGTGGTGGCAGCATTTCTTCGCACTCTAGGAATATTCATCTTCCCTTACTTAGACGACTGGCTCATTCGAGCCCCTTCAGAGCCAGAGGCCAGGGTTGCTCTCTCTCGCACAATGCGGATCCTTCAGTATTTGGAACTTGTCATAAACTTCCCAAAATCCAACCTTCCTCCCACTCAGTCCCTAGAGTTTATAGGAGCTCTGCTGGATACCAGACAGACAAGGGCCTACCTTCCACAGGCCCACTGCCTTCGCATTGTGCAGTTAGCTTACCAAGCAGTGTTAAAACCTCACCTCACTGCTCGAGAAATCTTACAGTTGCTAGGCCACATGGCATCCACCGTGCATGTGGTTCCTTATGCTCGCCTTCATATGAGGGCAGCCCAGTGGACTTTATCCACTCAGTGGACTCAGGCGTCAGGTTGCCTGTCAGACAAAATAGCAAACTCAGATCGCCTTATTTTGTCCCTCCAATGGTGGCAGTCACCCCAAAACCTTTGCTGGGGTCTCCTTTTCAGCAACCCCCACCCCAAGCCACTCTAACAACAGATGCCTCACAGGTGGGTTGGGGAGCTCACCTGCAAGGCCTCTCTACCCAGGGTATCTGGATGCCACAGGAGACCTATCTCCATATCAACTTCCTGGAACTCAGAGCAATCTTCCTTGCTCTTCGAGTATTCCACACCCAACTCAGCTATAAGACAGTCCTAGTTCAAACGGACAATCAAGTAGCCATGTTCTATGTGAACAAGCAGGGCGGGACAGGCTCTCTGTCACTATGCAGTGAAGCTTTGTGACTATGGGCCCTCGCCAGAGAGCATCAGATTCACCTCCTTGCGGTGTATCTTCCAAGCATTCAAAACTCTTGGGCAGACAGATTCAGTCGAGTTCTGCTTCCACACGAATGGTCTCTCCATGCAGACCAGGTTGCCCAAATATTTCAGATTTGGGGAACCCCTGGACATCGACCTCTTTGCAAGTCTGCTGAATGCCAAACTTCCCCAGTTCTGTTCCAGAATTCCGTCTCAGGGTTGTCAGGCCAGGGATGCTTTCCTCCTCCATTGTGGCCAGGGCTTCCTGTATGTCTTTCCACCCATTCCCCTAATTCCCAAACCCTGTTCAAGTTTCAGAGAGACAGAGGTCATATGATTCTCATAGCTCCATATTGGCCACGGCAAATGTGGTACCCTCTGCTCCTACATCTCTCTCAAGCTCCGCCTCTGGAGTTAGGATCTGCTCTGAATCTCCTTTCTTAGGAGGATGGGATGCTGTGGCATCCCAATCCCCAGTCTTTGCATCTCAGTGCCTGGTTGCTGAAAGCCTAGAACTTCTTGGTCTTAACCTTTCTCAGCAGGTAAAGGATATCTTTTATGCTTCCAGGAAGCCTTCCACAAGACGCTCTTATGCTTTCAAGTGGGAAAGGTTTACCATATGGTGTTTGCAGAAGGATCTTGACCCTCTTGCGGTACCTCTGGAATCATTACTGGAGTATCTCCTTCATTTGTCTAATACAGGGCTTAAGGCCAATTCAGTGAGCGTTCATTTGAGTGGTATTGCAGCTTCTTTCAAGCCTCTAAATGGACAACCTATTTCCTCTCATCCTCTCATAGCGAGATTTATGAGAGGCCTTCTTTTAACGAAGCCTCCCATTAAGCCACCAGCGGTGGCATGGGACTTAAATCTGGTTCTTGGGCAGCTCATGAAGCCGCGTTTTGAACCATTAGCTACTACCTCTTTGAAATTCCTTTCCTGGAAGGTCATCTTTCTTATTGTAATCACATCAGCACATCGCATCAGTGAATTGCAAGCGTCGGTTGCTGATCCTCCTTATAGAAGGTTCCATCATGATAAGGTAGTCCTTAGGACTCATCCACACTTTATGCCAAAGGTGGTATCACGTTTTCATTTAAACCAAGCTGTTTACCTTCCTGTATTTTTTCCAAGGCCTCACGCCTCAAATGCAGAAAGGAATCTTCATACTTTGGATTGTAAAAGGGCTTTGGCCTTTTACTTGCAAAGGACACAGCAACATAGAAAGTCCTCTCAACTCTTTGTTGCTTTTGATCCTAGTCATTTGGGACTTCCAGTCTCCAAAAGAACACTGTCCAGCTGGATTGCACAGTGTATTTCTTTTACCTATGAGAGTAAGAACCTTCCACTTGACGGCCATGTCACAGCTCACAATGTGAGAGCCATGGCAGCCTCTATGGCTCATTGTCACTCTATGTCTATCGACGACATCTATCGAGCAGCTACTTGGGCTTCGGTTCATGCCTTCACAGCCCATTACTGCTTAGACAAGGACTCCCGCCGGGATGCCTTGTTTGGTCAGGCTGTTCTTGAACACCTCTTCTATATTTAATCAATTCCTACCCACTATACCTGGTAGGATGCCTAGATCCATGGGGGGGAAGTGGAGCCCTTTCACAGGGGCACACAACTTCTGGGGCCTTCTCCCTGGCATTTGCAGCTAGGGAGTCCCCATATGTGAAGACTACATTCCTGCTTGTTCCTGGAGATAGCATAGTTACTCACCTGTAACAGGTGATCTCCGGGAACAGCAGGAATTTAATCTTCACAACCCACCGACCTCCCCTAGGAGTTATATCTCTCTATCTCTCTCTTTCTCGCTTTCCCTCTCTTTGTATCAGCTTTAAACTCAACTGGAGAGGGACAGTTGGGAAAGGTGGGAAGGCAGCATGCAGGCGCTGTGGGATGTTCCCAAAAGCTTTCCTGATGGATGCTGGGGAGCGTTCCCGCGCATGCTCCGACGATACCCATATGTGAAGACTAAATTCTCCAGGACCAAGCAGGAAGTCAGTCCTCACATATGGGTGACTTCGGCACTGACTGATCCCCCATGCGGAGCATTTCCCCAGCTTTTAAAGAAAGCCTTTGGGAATGCAGCGCGCATGCGCGGTCCCCTTCCCGCCCAAGGGTGCCATCTTGCTCGGTCTTCTTTTTTCCGCGGAGCCTGACGGACGTGTTTTGTTTTCACCTGAGGAAAAAGTTGATTTTTCGGCTTGGGACCGTGTTTTCTTCGGTTCGACGCCGGTTTCCCTGTCCCGCCTGGGCCCAGTACGCTGGTATCGAGCCCGGACTTCATTTTTCGGTTTTTGCCCTTAGTGGCTAGCGTACGCGCCTTTTTTCTATTTTTCACTGGCAGCCCTATCGTTTGACCTCGCAGGGGCCCTTTTTCCCCCGATGGCTGCCAGCAGGTTTAAAAAGTGTGTTCGGTGTAAGAAACTTATGTCTCTCACCAACACACATGACTGCTGCCTCCGCTGCCTCGGGCCCGATCATGACCCGATGATCTGTGGCCTGTGTGGGAAAATGTCGTCGAAGGCATTGTGGAGCCGGCAGCACCAAAAAGAAAGAAAGAATCTTCACTGACTCCGTGTCCGGACTTCGTCAGAGGCCTCGACGTCTCGGGACTCCGATCCCGAGCATCGTCAGGGTCCCTCTGAGAGGGGGTCTCCCTCACGGGATCATCGCAGGAAGAAGAAACCCGCAAGGGCGGCATCAGTGGACGCACTTGGTTCCTCCAGGGCCAGGTTGCATAGCCCCGAGCGCCGTCCCGGGTCTTCGGAGTCGGAGCGGCCTGCTAAACAACCTCGTGTAGAAACAGAGTCCCCGGGTCACGTGAGTACTGTAGTCCTCGTGGACTCTCTACCGGGGGAGCCGTCGTCAGGCCCGATGCTGTTTCTCCTGATCTCGGACTCAGGTTGACGGAGAGCAGCTTGGCAGCCTTCATGGAGCAGCAGCGGGCGCTGATCGCCGGTCTCACCAATGCATCTGCCCCGACTACCAGGACATCGACGTCCAAGTCGACCCCGGAGGCCGAGCCAATCCTCGCGTCCATGTGCTCTCGAGTCGATCCTCGGCCAAGGTCTCCCTCGGCCTCCCGTTCGGGACCGAGGTCGTCTATGCCAGTACCCTCGGCGTCGGGGCTAATGGCATCGGTGCCTGCCCGACCGGAGCCGCTCGATTCCTTCTTCAAGGGGTCTGGCTGGGAAACTGAGGATGAGAGGAGTCCCCGATCACATTTCGTACCCGGTGTGTCCCTTCGGACTCACCAGAGTCTTAGCCTTGGAGAAGGTCTCCCCCAGAGGACACCCGGTTCTCGGATTTCATGCAGGAGATGGCCAAGGCCTTGGCCTTCCCTGCGGATCCCGAGGAGGAGCCTCGAGCCGAGGAGCTCGAGGCCCTGCAGTATGACTCTCCCCCCAAGGAGGCCTTTACTGTACCGGTTCCTCCGATGCTGGAACGGTTGCTCTTCCGCATGTGGGAGGCGCCGGCCTCGATGATGGTTCTGAGCAAGCGGGTCGATTCCATATATCGAGTCTGCAAGAGCCCCGGTTCCAAAAGGCACAGCTACCGCACCACTCCATGGTTGTGGAATCGGCCATGCATCGTCTGAAAAGTCAGAAGATGCACTCCTCGGTGCCTCCCGGCCGGGAGGCCCGGAACCTGGATGCCCTCAGTAGAAAGTGCTTCCAGGGCTCAATGCTTGCTTGCCATGTGCAGACCTACCAGCTGTACATGGGCATGTACCTTCGAGACCTGGCAAAGGAGATTGCTGGGTTCTCTGCTGGTCTCTCCGAGGAACCTTTGCAGAGGTTCACGGCCCTGTCATCGTGATTCCGGGAGTGCTCGAAGTTTATCTCTCAAGCAGCCTATGATGGCTTCGAGGCTTCGGCCCGAGTAGCCGCGGCCAGCATCTGTGCCGTCAGGCCTTGCTAGTCATCGGACCTCGTGCCATGGGTACAGTTCAAGTTGGTCGATGTCCCCTGCCGAGGTGAAAACCTCTTTGGCAAGCCCATGGCTTTAAAGGCTGCAGAACTCGAGTCCAAGATTCTCACCCGGACTAGGCTGTCCAGGAAAAGCTCTGCCCCTTCTCAGAAGAAGGGCTCAGGGAAAAAGACCTTTTACCTGAGGAAGTCATCTGCCTACAGATCATACCCACACTTTCAGGCCTCTTTAGCTACCCAAGAGGGTCAGCAGGCCAAGGGGCAGGGACATGGGCCCCATAGGCAGAAAACCCCCAAGCCACCAGCTCTGGCTCCTGCACAGCAGGGAGCAGGGCTTTGACTCCAGTGGCATAGTCTCTCCTCAGCTGGCCCATATCAGCACAGGAGGCCGGCTGACCCTGTATGCCCACCGGTGGTCAGCCGTAGCAAGGGATACCTGGGTGCTAAGCATATTCCAGAGAGGCTATCTCCTCCACTTCCACCAGGTACTTCCCTCCTACTTTCCAGCGGAGCCTCCAAGACTCCCTCTGCACAGGGACTTACTCCTACAGGAGTTGACAGGTCTTCTAAAGGAGCAGGCGGTGGAACCGGTGCCCCACCACCTGAGAGGTCAAGGCTTCTATTCCAGGTACTTTCTGGTACCAAAAAGGACAGGAGGCCTCAGGTGTCATGGACGGTTAGTGGGGCGAAGATTAAGTCCAGCATGTTTCTCTTTGTGTATTGCCTTCCCTAGAGGTGCAGCTTTGATCTTCTTCTCCGAAGTCCTGTCCGGCCGCATTTTCCCCCGAGTTCGTTTTATTGCTGCATAAGGCTTTTTGTCTGTAGCAGCAGGGGGAGTCTAAGGGCCCAACATCTAGGAAGGCCGGCATCGTGTAGACGTGAGAGAAGGGTGCTATGGTCATCGAGATCAAATGCAGCAGAAAGATTGAGAGAGACAGCAAGGGTGAAAGAACCACGGTCGTGGGCAGTGTGTATTTCATTTAGTAGAGAGAGAAGGACAGACTCTGTGCTATAGCCGGGATGAAAATGAGATTGCTATGGGTGCAAGGTAAGGGAAGCTTTGAGGTGGGAGGACAGTTGGTAGAAGACTAGTTTTTCTAGAAGCTTAGAAAGAAAGGAAGGGGAGATTGAAGATGGGGCGCCAACTGGAGTTGGAGGAGGGATCTAGAGAGCCCTTTTTTAAAATGGGGTGATTAATAGCGTGCTTCCAGGGGGTGGGAAAGATACCAGTGGAAAGACTAGTGTTAATGATAGAGAGGAGGTGAGGGGAGAGGGCCAGAGAGGGATCGAGGAGCCAATGAGAGGGGATGGGATCAGAGGAACAAAAGGTTTTGCGAACAGAATTGAAGGTCTTAGGGCAGAAGTAGAGATGAGCTTGAAGGAAGATCAGCAATGAGAAAGAGAGGGGATACACGGGAGAGGGTGGGGGGGGGGGAGTGAGGAAGGAGGAATAGGTATGGAATCATGGGGAGGAGGGGAGGGGAGGGGGGGGGAGGACAGGAGGGGAAGTAGAGACGAAGAGAGAGTACTTTAGAAGAGAAGTATGTTGCCGATAGGGCGGGGTCAGGAGTGACCGAAGGGGGAAAGGGAGTCGAAAAGGAGTGGGGGTGGACAGAGAGCGGAGGACAGAGTACAACTAATGAGAGGAGTTAGCAGATGTGGAGATGAGAGAGGAAAAATAGTCCTTTTTAGCAGCGTGAAGGAGGAGATGATAGTGGTGATGGCAGGCACGGAAGCGATCCAGGAGGAGGGGAGAAGAGTGCTTACGCCAGAGCCTTTCAGCACGGCGGAGATGTCTACGATGAAGGGAGAGGCCAGGGTGGAACCAGGGGTGGTGGTGAGGATGGCGGGGGTTGGGACGGGGCTGGAGGGGGGTTAGATTATCAAGGGCCGTTGAGAGGGTGGCATTCCAGGTGCGTATCTGGCATTTACTGGAAGAAGGTGGAAGTCAGGAGGGCTTAGGCGGGGCACGACAGGCGAGAAACAGCCTCCAACCTAAGCGATTAACCACCAAAACGAAGCACACGAACGTCACCACACAGCAAACATCGGGAAGACCAGCTCACCAGAAAAGAGACTGTAAGCACCTCTTCGGTCCTCTTTCAGCAATCCCAGCGGGGACCGAGCAGGCCGCACTGCAACACCGCCCCCAACAGCCCACAAGTCCAAAAACAGCTCACCCGCCAATATCGCTCGAGCTCCCCTAGGGTTGAGCTTGCATACCTTCAAGCGATCCTACAGCCACCAGATCACAGCAAGTATTTTCTATCTGACTGTCACTGTTGACTATTGCCTATTTTACTGTAGCCAGTATTTACAACCATTTACAACCATTACATGAAATCTACTGTAGCCAGCACCCCCCTCACACCCTCTACAACTAGCTAATGTCTGATTTACTGTTGTCAGTAATTTCATCCAACCTTAATGACTGTTGATTTCATTTCATTTACACCTACTATCTGATATACAGATACTGTCTGATATACTGTTGTCAGTAATTACATTCACCTGTCTGATATACTGTAAGTTCATTCACTGTCTGATATACTGTTGTCAGTAATTTCATTCATATAGGCATCTTTGCATTGCCCTTGAACTGCCTCACTGCTGCAATACATATTTAGTTGTTATTAACAGTTTTAATACGTTCTATTCTGTACCAATCTCCCAAATACTACTGTTCTAGTTACCTCCTAACTTATTACTATAGCCAGTCTCTAGCAATCTCTACATCATTAGCAACTGTTTTCAGTATCTAGCAACTATTGCACTATAATTACTGTTGTTAGTAGCCTTACATGTTGGTTGAAGTGCTATCTCGCCGCTGACAGTAATTTCATCCATAGTCATTGTATGATCCTTTACTGTTATCATTTAATACAACACATTTCAAACAAACATGGATCTCACAAAGTACCAATCCTACCTTATTATCACCATACTAACCATTCACCTAACTCAAAACATTTACGCTCTCAAACCAAATCCTACAGCATACAACACCATCCCCATCATTCACAATCCATACAAAACCACACCACAACCATACTCACACACACTTAACCAGACACACCGTCCCAACTCTCCCAGACACTCAAGACTAATACAAATAAATCTCGTACAAGTCAAACCTATAAACAGATCTTCTGAAACAAACACCATCAGAAAATTCATCCTCATAAATGCAAGATCCATACGGAATAAAATACCAATAATTAATGACATAATCACTGATGAAAAACCTGATATCCTTCTCATTACAAAGACTTGGCTTGCACCCACAGACACAATCCTCCTAAACCAACTCAACACACATCAATATGACCTTTTCAACTGCCACCGAGAAGCAAAAAGGGGAGGCGGAGCCCTTATCACCAAAAAAGAGCTCAAATACTCACTAAAAAATGTGAACAACATAGACGGCATGGACATCATAAATATAGAAAACAAAACCCTTGCACTGTCCCTCATCTACAGGCCCCCCTCAGCTGACCACAAAAATCTCACCCCCATCCTAGAACTTGCATGTACAGCTACACAGAGAAAACCACTTATTATATTAGGTGATCTGAACCTTCCATCACTCAACCCACAACACACAATCAACTTTATGGATTCCATGAAAGAAATGGGTTACAACCAAATCATACAGACATCTACACATACAAAAGGTAACGCCCTAGACCTTGTATTCATTCCCACCCCATTTAATAAACACCAACTACAATCCTCACCTCTTATTACGGAAGTACCATGGTCAGATCACCACCTAATAACCTTCAATTTACTCTCACTATCACATACCAACACTGAAACTACTCCAACACCTTATAAATCCCGCTTTACACACTTCAACAAAGACACCTTCCTAGACACTGTATTACCTAATCTTATAAATAACACAACAGAAGTCAACACCATAATAGACCAATGGAACTCAACAATAAAAGAAGCAGCAACTCCCAATCAAGGTCCCCAAAAACAATTCACAAAAAGAAAGTCAGAAAAATGGTTCAATAGAGACCTCTCTAATAAAAAAGCAACTAAGAAAACAAGAAAAACGGTGGAGGAAATCTAAAACAAGCGATAATAAAGCACAATACCTGAGTCTTCTCAACAAATACAAAGACACTATTAACAAGTCGAAAAGAGAATACCACACAAAAGTCATAAATATGGCGCTCAATCGACCGAGAGAATTATTTGCAATTATAAAAACACTAACAAAAACCCAAACTCCAGAGCCTGAACAATCAACGATAAGCGCACAAACTCTTGCAACTCATTTTGCTAACAAATTAAAAAACAAATCATCTAGCACAATCATAACTATACCCACGGACTTAAAACCAACCAATAAATGGATAACCTTTCAAGACATTGAGCAAAAACACCTTCTCAATATCATATCAATGATCAACACCACTACCTCCCCCTAGATCCATGTCCAGTATCATGGATAAAAAACACCAAAACTGAATTAGCTATCCATATACAAAATATAGTAAACCAATCACTATCCCAGGGCATCATGCCAGATGACCTAAAACTCACATCCTTACGCACTATAATAAAAATAATAAACTCAATCCTACAGACCCAAACTCTTACAGGCCCATAGCCAGCATACCGTTTATTGCCAAAGTAATAGAAAAAATCATACAGCTCCAACTACAAGATTTTATCGACACACATGCACCACTTAACTCACACCAATTCGGCTTCCGCCCATCACACGGAGTCGAAACTTTGCTAATAACACTCATGGATGACCTCATAAAAGGCACTGACACATGCAACCAAGGTTACATCCTCATATTCATTGATATAGCTGGTGCCTTTGACAATGTCCACCACAACACACTCATTAACAGACTCCTAAGCCTAGGAATAGGAGGAACAATTCTACAATGGTTTATATCATACATCACAAACCGATCAATACACGTTAAATTAGGCCAAGACACCTCTGAGCCATTCATACAAGGACAAGGTATTCCACAGGGCTCGGCCCTATCGGCCCTCCTCTTCAACTTGTATCTTCAACCCATCACAAATATATTTAAAAAACATAAAATCAACCACTACAATATACGCAGATGATATCATGCTCACCCAACCAATAAACACAAATAATCCCACCTACCAGAACTTACTAGATTGCATCAGCGAAGCAAATACCTGGCTAGAAAATAATAACCTCAGCATCAACCTAAAAAAAACTGAAGCAATGTTCGTTACAAGAAAACCAGATACTACTCTCCCTGAAACACTAACAATTAACGACACAATAATCCCAATCAAAAAGGAAGTAAAATACCTAGGCATCATAATAGATCATGCACTTAGTATGCTCCCTCACATAAAACAAACCGTGAAAACCATATTCTATAAACTTAAGACCATTCAACACCTACGACCAATACTAGACACACGTGACTTCAGATCTGTTATCAGCACACTCATCACTCCACACTTCGACTATTGTAATAGTCTACTTATCGGCCTCCCTCTCACAAATACCAACTTACTTCAACGAGCTCAAAATATCTGTGCTCGAGTAACAGCAAAAGCCCGCCTCACTGACCACATAACTCCCATCCTCGCTGAACTACACTGGCTTCCCATAAATAGTAGAATATCATACAAAATACTCTTAACCACATTTAAACTTATCAACGGCATATCACCCTCACATCTAACCACTCTAATACATGCTTCAAAAGAACATAGAACCCGCAGACAAAACGCAACCCACTCACTAGACATAAAAAAATCCATTCGAAAAACAAAAAAACCCCACAAGCTCAAGAGCATTCACATATGCAGCCCCTACCCTATGGAATAAACTCCCACTAAGCCTCCGCAAAATAAAGGATCTCCAGACATTCCGGAAAGAACTAAAAACATATCTGTTTAAAGAACACTTTATAAATCTTAATGAACCCCCCATCCCCCTCACCACACCTCCATAAAAATCCTCCTTAACCACAGATCAAAAAGCCACAAACCTCAACTCACTTAGGAAAAAACAACCCTTAAACACCACGATTAATATTTGACTAATGTAAATATTTGACTGATGTAAATAATTACAGCATTTGTATAATTATATGTTCCATGTTATTGTTCATGAAAAGTTAATTGTACATAGTTTGAAAAAATACGATGTTCCATGTAAAACCATGTTCTTTATGTTAATTGTAAACCGCCTTTGATCTTGGGAAAAAGCGGTATAGAAGAAAAGCATAAATAAATAAAAAATAAAAATAAATAAATAAATAAGAGGGTATCGGAAGAGGGGAATTGAAGAAGAGTATTTGCAGTGATGTGACAAGAAAGACGAGGAGGGACAGAATTGGAGGGGGTATCAGAATAGAGAGGAGAGGGAGTAGAGAGTGGAAACGAAAGGGAAGAGAAAAGACAAAAGTGATCAGACCAGGGAAAGAGGTAAAGAGAAGGGAGGAGAGGTCAAGGGGGGGAGGCCAGGAAAGAAATAAAAAGATCAAGGGTGTGCCCAGCAGAGTGGGTAGGAATGGGAACAAATTGATGAAGGGAAAGTTCGGTCAAGAGCGAGAGGAAGGCATGGTCACGGGAGGTAGAGGGAGAGTTGACGTGGACATTGAAGTCTCCAAGGATCAGGAGCTGGGGGAAGAGGAGGGAGACCTCGGATATAGTAGAGAGAAGGGAATCCCATGCAGGGGCTGAAAGAGATGGAGGGGCGTAGATAAGGAGAAAATGGAGGGAAGGTGGCAAGACGGTTCCGATGGGTCATTTTCAGTTTCGGGTGCTTCCTTTCGGTCTCTCAACGGCTTTACGGTTTTTAACCAAGGTAATGGTAGTAGTGGCAGCCACGTTAAGGCGCGAGGGTATTCTGGTTCACCCCTATTTGGACGATTGGCTCATCTGGGCAAAGTCCAAGGAGGAAGGTGTGCGCGTAACGGGACAAGTAGTTGGTTTCTTTTTCCAAGTCGGGATGGATAATCAATGTCGGCAAGAGTTATTTGACACCCTTGCAAGATCTCGAGCACCTGGTGCCGCAATTCGACACCCGCTCAGCTCGTGTGCTCTTTCCTCAGAGGAGAGTGTTGGCTCTTCGGTGGCTGGTTCAGCAGTTTCTACGCATGGCGAAGCCAACGGCATGACATTATCTTCAGCTTTTGGGCACCATGGCGGCAACAATCGATCTGGTTCCCTGGGCAAGGGCTCACATGCGGCCCTTACAGAGGTCTCTGCTGCACAGATGGTCTCATCAGCGTCAGCCTCTGTATCACATGCTAATTTGTCCCAGAGAGGTACGGAAGGCACTCCGATGGTGGCTGAGCGAAGCGAACCTGATGGTGGGGGTTCCCCTGGAATCCCCATGTTGGCTTCCTCTGACGACAGATGCCAGTCTGTCCGGTTGGGGGGCCCATTGTGAGGGGCAGGTAGCGCAGGGTTGCTGGACTCCAGAGGAACGGACATGGTCCATAAATCACCTGGAAATGAGGGTGGTTTGACTGGCCCTGCACGAGTTTTGGCCTCGGGTTCGCGGTCACGTGGTACGGCTCTTCAACAACGCTACTACGGTAGCATATATCAACCAAGGGTCTGGATGCGTTGGTTAAGATGTGGCTGAAGCACGGTCTGCTGTACATCTTTCCGCCTTGGGCGCTCATCGGACGGGTGCTGCAGTGCGTGGAGGCGCACAGGGGTCTGGTGATACTCATTGCCCCGGATTGGCTGCGGAGGCCCTGGTATGCGGATCTCGTACGGTTAAGAGCAGATGAACCGTGGAGACTTCCCGTCAGACAGGACCTATTGCTGCAGGGGCTGATCATGATGCCGCAGGTGGATCGGCTCTCGCTTATGGCATGGCTATTGAGAGGGTGAGGTTGAGGAAATGTGGGTTTTCCTCGCAGGTGATTTCCGCTCTCCTTAGGGCCCGGAGGAGATCTACCTCTCTGGCATATATTTGTGTATGGCACGTTTTTGAAGGATGGTGTGGGCAGAGGGAGTACAGTTCTCTGTTGGCCTCAGTGCTGGTTATGCTGGATTTATTACAGGCGGACCTGGAAAAAGGTTTGGCGTGGAGCTTGCTGAGGGTTCAGGTAGCAGCTTTGGCCTGTTATCGAGGCAGGATCCATGGTGACTCCTTGGGAAGGCAGCCTGATGTGCTGCGTTTCCTGAGGGCGTTAAAGCAGTTACGCCCTCCTCATAGGCTTTTAGTTCCTGCCTGGAATCTCAATTTAGTTCTTTCGGCGCTCTTGGTTGAGCCCTTTGAGCTGTTAGCGGCTTGTACGTTAAAGGATTTGACTTTGAAGATAGTGTTTCTGGTAGCTATTTGTTCAGCAAGGAGGATTTCCGAGCTACAGGCGTTGTTGTGTAGAGAACCCTTTCTGGTTTTCTCTAAGGAAAAAGTTGTTTTGAAGACGGTACCGTCTTTTTTTTGCCGAAGGTGCTTTCACCTTTTCATTTGAGTCAGCCAGTAGTGTTGCTGGTGCTCATAGGTTTGACAGAGGGTCTTCCAGATCTGCAGCTGCAACTTCTGGATCTTAGGTGGCTTTTGAAGCACTATTTGAAGAGGACAGCTTCTTTTCGGAAGTCGGATCGGTTCGTTCTCTTTGGAATGCCGCGCAAAGGAGAGGCTGCGGCAAAGTCGTCCATTTCCAGGTGGATTAAGGAGGTGATAGCTTTGGCGTATCTGTTGCGGGGAAAGCAGGTACCGCACGGCTTGTGGGCCCATTCCATTAGAGCTCAAGCGGCTTCTTGGGCAGAGTGCAGCTTGGTGGTGCTGGTGGATATTTGTAGGGCAGCCACTTGGTCCTTGTTGCATACTTTCGTGAAGCACTATCGGTTAGATGTGCAGGCAAGGGAGGATGCGAAGTTTGATTCAGTGGTTATTCAGGCCGGGCTCGTGGGTCCCTCCCGTAATAAGGGGCTCTGTTACATCCCTATGGTGCGGGACTGGACTGGAGGGACGATGAGGAAGGTGAAATTAGGCCTTACCTGCTAATTGGCTTTCCTTGAACTCCAGTCCAGTCCCGTAACTCTCCCTTCAGTAGTTCTGTAATTCTACATGTGGTAGCAATCCCGGGCTAAAAGAAGTAAACTTATGATGTCTTGCCTGGGGTTTGGTTGTTCCCACCACCGGCTGGAGGTGGGTAGAGTAGTGTTGACAATTATGTTTTCTCCTTGGAGTTGTTGAACTCTACCTTGCAAGGTGGTGATGTTTTTTTTGTTTTTTTTTTAACAAAAAAAATGGGGGGAGGGAGAGAAAGTCAAGAAGTAAGGAAAGGACAGGGTTTTGGTTTATGATCATTCACTTATTTGTTGCTCCTGTGAGTTTGCTTTGTCAGAAGGTTACTGGAAGGCTGGGGGTGGTGCCAGCTGCCTAAGTATCCTGATGTCATCAAAGTTGAGACATGCTCAATCTCCCAAGCTGTTGGAAGAGGTGCACTACCCTATGGTCCGGGACTGGACTGGAGGTCCTCAAGGAAAGCCAATTAGCAGGTAAGGCCTAATTTCACCATCGAGCTTTCCCTGGTTGGCTCCATCACCATTTGTCTAAGGAAGGAAGGAAGGGTTAACATAGAACGGTTGTTTACGCCATCAAAAGGTAGAAAAACTAGAGGACACGCAATGAAGCTGCAATGTAACCCATTTAAGACTAATAAGAGAATATTTTTTCACTCAACGCTTAAACTCTGGAATTTGTTACCAGAGGATGTAGTAAAAGCTGTTAATGTAGCTGGCTTTAAAAAAGGTTTGGACAAGTTTCTGGAGGAAAGGTGCATAAACCATTATTGAACAGGACCTGGGAAATCCACTGCTTTACCCCAGGGATGACCCAGTATGGCATATCTTTGTTCTTACGTTATCTCCAGGAACAAGCAGGAATAAGTCCTCACATATGGGTAAGTCGGAACCGACGGAGCCCGTGCGGGAAAGCTCCCCAGCTTTTCAGATGAAAAGCCTTTGGGGCTTCCCACAGCGCATGCGCGCTGCCTTCCCGCCTTCCTTACCAGCTCTCTTCAGTTCTTTTTTTCCGCGGAGCCAGCAGGTCGTGTTCCTGTCACCGCTGAAGAAATTTTTATTTTAATTTGTTTCTTTTGACCGCGTACCTGCCTTCCCCATACCAAAACCGGTACTGCCGGTCTCTCTTTCTTTCTTTTAAAAAAAAAATAAAAAAAAATCTTTTTTTATTTTCTCAGCACAGCTTGGTAACTTTTGTTAGGCCTTCAGGCCTACACAAATTCTCCTCATGGAGAAACCAGCCCTGGTTTTAAAAAGTGTACCAAGTGCAATGCTGTTATTTCTCTCACAGACACCCATGAATGGTGTCTTAAATGTTTAGGACCTGACCACTCCATACCGGACTGCCCATTCTGCTCCCAGATGTCTAAACGTGGTATGCAGAACCGGGCCAACAAGTTCCATGTGCTGTTTGCTTTTCAGATAATCCAGCATCACAGTCATCCAGGTCTTCCTCTCCGGATGGATCTCAGGTAACCAAACTTTCTGTGGGCAAATCCTCTAAAAGCAAATCTCTTTCAAAAGATCGAGAGGCTCTCAATCTTGAGTTCGAGGGTTCTGCCCAGACCAAAAAACCCCGGCGGGAGGCTCCGGCCTCCAAAGCATCACCTATGGGGTTACAGGTTGACATCGATGGCACGGCCTCGACTGATCACCTGTTAGACTGCTCTGGGGGTACCGGTCGATACCGGTACCGACATCCAGGCAGCAGTGGCGTCCATGGGCAATACTGTCCAGACCATGCAGCAGGCCGTTTTGGCTTTCATTAAGGCTGCGACGCCCCCGGTTCCGGTATCCACACCGGAACCGAGACCATCGACTTCCAAGCGTCGATCGGTTCCGCTTGCTGGATTCAGGCTTTTGCCCGATACCAATCCCATGCCCGATACGCCCGATGTCGATATCGATCGGTACGCGTATCGTGCATTGCAAGCACAGAGAGAATACTCAGATTCTTCTGATGAGTTCAATTCCTCTGATGACTCTGCTGAGTTTGATCTTCCTGAGGAGCCCTCTTCTCTAAAGAGGAGGATGTCTCCTCCAGAGGATTTATCCTTTCAGGATTTCATTGTTGATGTAGCTAAAGCACTTTCTATTGCTACATCTGCTGAAAAGGAACCCAGATCAAAAAAATTGGATATTTTAGGATACTCTAAACTTCCTAAAGAGGCAGTTACTCTGCCTATCCATGAAATCCTTCAAGAACACTTGATGGATTTGTGGGAGACTCCTCTAACCCTGTCTCCTCATTCCCGTAGGTTGGACACCATGTACCGGGTCCCTCCTCCTCCTGGGTTTCAAAAGACTCAGCTGCCTCACCACTCCGTTGTGGTGAAGTCTGCTATGAAGAAGATAAAGAGTCCTAAAAGGCATTCCTCTACCCCTCCAGGGCGAGAATGTAAGACCCTCGACTCTTTTGGTAAAAATATCTTTCAGGCTAGTATGCTTATAGCCAGGATCAATTCTTACAGCCTTTATATGGGCATGTTTCTCAGAGAACTTGCCCTAAAGGTACGGCATTTAGCCCCCTTTATCCCTGAGGATAAAAAGGAGGACTTCACTACTCTGGTGACACAACTTTCAGAGGTCTCCAAGTTTTCCAACAGGGCAGCCTTTGATTCCTTTGAGGTTGCTGGCAGGGCTTCGGGAATCGCTATTGCAGCCCGACGTCTTGCTTGGCTCCAGGCTTCTGACCTAGAACCCTGGGTCATGGATGGCTTAAGGAATCTGCCCTGTACAGGAGAGAACTTATTTGGTGAGGACTGGCAAATTAAAGCTGCTCAAATGGACGCAGAAAATGCCACTCTAGATAGACTTTCTACTTCTACTCCTGCCAAAAAGAAACCTTTTAAAAGGCCGTACTACAAGAAGGCCAGATTTTCCACAAATACTGGCCAACAATCTTCTCAGCCTTGCTTTGCTGCTAAACGTCAGCAATCCAAGTAAAGTCAAAGTCTGCAGTGTCTGCTACACCCCAGCAGGCTCAACCCCCTCAGGGGTTTTGACTTGCCCATAGAGAACTTACCATTTCTGGCTCTGGAACAACCAGAGCCTCTCACCATACCGGGAAGATTAGCTCACTTTGCTCCCAGATGGGAGCAAATAACATCAGAGCAATGGACCCTCTCTATCATCAGAGAGGGCTACAAACTTCATTTCTCCAGCCTTCCTCCCCATACCATGGTGAGGCAATTCAGTTCTCCCCCATCTCTTCTGACCCTGTTGGGTCAGGAAGTCTCCTCTCTCCTTGCCCAAGGGGCAATAGAGGAGGTTCCTCTTCCTCAACAGGGGTTAGGGTTCTACTCCCCTTACTTTCTCATAATAAAGAAGACAGGGGGCTTCAGACCTATCCTAGATCTGAGAGAATTGAACAAGTTTCTATTCAAGGAGAAATTCAAAATGCTCTCTCTGGGCATTCTCCTTCCATACCTTCAGAGTCAGGATTGGCTTTGTTCTCTAGATCTCAAGGATGCGTACACTCATATACTCATCCATCCATCCCACAGAAAATATCTTCGATTTCTGTTCCAGGGAAAACATTTCCAATACAGAGTACTTCCCTTCGGTCTCGCCTCTGCTCCAAGAGTATTCACAAAATGCATGGCAGTCGTAGCCGCATTTTTAAGAGGCATGGGAATCTTCGTGTTCCCATATCTGGACGACTGGCTCATCCGAGCTCCATCTCAGTCAGAAGTCCAGATTTCCTTGGACCGCACAAGGCGTATTCTTCAATATCTGGGACTTGTGGTAAACATTCCCAAGTCCCAACTCATCCCTACTCAGTCCCTGGAATTCATAGGGGCTTATCTGGATTCCACCACTGCAAGGGCCTACCTTCCTCTGGTCCGAGGCCAACGGCTAATAAGCTTGGCCTCCCAGGCTCAGTCCAGAAGTCACTTGTCAGCCAGAGAAATGCTGCAACTTCTGGGCCACATGGCCTCCACGGTTCATGTGGTGCCCTATGCTCGTCTCCATATGAGGGCAGCTCAATGGACATTAGCCACCCAGTGGTCTCAAGCATCGGGACTGCTGTCAGACCAGGTACTCACCTCAAAACGTCTGTTTTGGTCTCTCCAGTGGTGGACATCCTCCAAAAATCTGTTGTTGGGGACCCCCTTCCAACCTTCGTTGCCCCAAGCAACCCTCACAACAGATGCCTCCCAAACAGGGTGGGGAGCTCATCTTCAACATCTCTCCACTCAGGGAACCTGGTCTCCCCAAGAGACCACCCTTCATATCAACCTTCTGGAACTGCGAGCAATCTTCCTTGCCCTCACAGTCTTCCATACCCTCCTTGCCAACCTGACTGTCCTAGTTCAGACAGACAATCAGGCGGCCATGTTCTATGTCAACAAGCAAGGAGGGACGGGCTCTCTGTCGCTTTGCAACGAAGCTCTCAGATTATGGGCTTTCGCCAGAGAGCATCAAATTCATCTTCTGGCAGTGTATCTTCCAGGAGTTCAAAACTCTCGGGCAGACAGACTCAGTCGAGTTCTGCTTCCACACGAGTGGTCCCTGCATATGGACCAGATACACAGAATCTTCCAGGAATGGGGGACCCCGGACATAGACCTCTTTGCAAGTCCGTGGAATGCCAAACTTCCCCGGTTCTGTTCCAGGATTCCGTGTCAGGGAGCTCAGGCCAACGACGCCTTTCTCCTGCATTGGGGTCAGGAATTCCTGTATGCTTTTCCACCCATTCCTTTGATTCCCAAGACTCTGTTCAAACTTCAGAGGGATCACGGGTCGATGATCCTTATAGCTCCACGCTGGCCACTCCAAGTGTGGTTCCCTCTACTTCTACAGCTCTCCCAGGGCTCCTCCCTGGACCTGGGAGCTGCGCCAGATCTTCTGTCTCAGGAGAAAGGGACTTTGTGGCACCCAAACCCCAAGTCCCTACATCTCCGAGCTTGGTTACTGAAGGCTTAAGCCTTCATGAGTTTAATCTTTCTCAGCCAGTGAAAGATATCCTTCATGCCTCTAGGAAACCCTCTACCAGGCGTTCCTATGCTTTCAAATGGAAACGTTTTTCCATTTGGTGTGCTCAACAGGGTCTTGACCCTCTGGCACTTCCTTTGAATTCTCTACTAGACTATCTCCTGCATCTTTCCAATGCAGGCCTCAAGACGAATTCAGTACGAGTCCATTTAAGTGCTATTGCAGCATCCTTAAAACCTATAAATGGACAACCTGTCTCCTCTCATCCTCTCGTTGCAAGGTTCATGAGAGGCCTGACCCTAAGTAAACCTCCCATCCGACCTCCGCCGGTAGCATGGGATTTGAACCTATTTCTAGGTCAGCTTATGAAACCACCTTTTGAGCCTTTGGACTCTACCTCCTTGAAATTTCTTTCCTGGAAGGTTCTTTTCCTTATTGCAGTCACTTCGGCTCGCCGCATCAGTGAACTGCAGGCTTTGGTGGCTAATCCACCTCATACCAGATTTCATCATGATAGGGTGGTCCTTAGGACGAATCCCCACTTTATGCCCAAAGTGGTCTCGCCTTTTCATCTTAATCAAGAGGTATATCTACCTGTTTTTTTCCCGGCTCCTCATGCATCCAATGCAGAGAGGAACCTTCATACTCTTGACTGTAAAAGAGCTCTCGCCTTTTACCTCAACAGGACTCAGTCACATCGAAAGTCTTCCCAACTTTTTGTGGCTTTTGATCCTTCTCATTTGGGACTTCCAGTCACCAAACGTACACTTTCCAATTGGATTGCTCAGTGTATTTCTTTTACTTACCAGAGTAAGAACATTTCTCTGGAAGGCCATGTCACAGCTCACAATGTGAGAGCCATGGCTACTTCTATGGCTCATCTTCACTCTGTATCCATAGATCAGATCTGTCGAGCAGCCACTTGGGCCTCGGTTCATACCTTCACAGCCCATTACTGTTTGGACAAGGACTCCCGCCGGGATGCCTTGTTTGGTCAGGCTGTCCTCAAACACCTGTTCCATACTTAAGCAACTCCTGCCCACCTTCCCTGAATGGATGCCTGAGATCCATACGAAGATGGTTTACCCTTGGAGGGGGATCTCCCAGGCATCTTAGCTAGGGAGTCCCCATATGTGAGGACTTATTCCTGCTTGTTCCTGGAGATAGCACAGTTACTTACCTGTAACAGGTGATCTCTGGGAACAGCAGGAATTAGTCCTCACAACCCACCCACCTCCCCTAGGAGTTGTATCTTCTATCTACCTTCCTTTCCTCTCTCTATTGTCTCAGCTTTAAACTCGAACTGAAGAGAGCTGGTAAGGAAGGCGGGAAGGCAGCGCGCATGCGCTGTGGGAAGCCCCAAAGGCTTTTCATCTGAAAAGCTGGGGAGCTTTCCCGCGCGGGCTCTGTCGGTTCCGACTTACCCATATGTGAGGACTAATTCCTGCTGTTCCCAGAGATCACCTGTTACAGGTAAGTAACTGTGCTTTCCTGTCATGGACACCAACCAGCCATTGTGCAAATCAGATCCTTTGGAGCTGCCGGGAGGCGGTGTGGCCCATCAACCATCTTGAGGTGAGAGCCATTCGCCTAGCTTTTTTGTACTTCTGGACCCTGGTGAATGGCAGATAGGTGCAGGTGTACTTGGACAATGCTACAGTGATGGTGTATGTTAGCCAGTAAGGGGGCACAGAGTGCTGGAATAGCCCTAAAGATGACTCTTGGTCAGAAAAGGAACCTTGTAGCTCTGATGGCACAACATATTGCTGGGGTAGAGAATGTGGCGGCAAACTTTCTCAGTTGCCCCTCCCTTGATCCCAGGGAGTGGGAATGGAGTTGGATAGCATTTCAACAAATTCTACGCCTTTGGGACCAAAGCACGCACATTATTCAGTCACCACAGGGAAGCAGGTTTTGATGGCATTATTGCCCTAGTTCAGTCCTGGCCAAAGCACTGCCTGTTTCCTCCATGGCCACTCCTGGGGCTATTGCTTGGATGCATAGAGCAGTATCTGGACTGGATTGTCCTGGTGGCGCCAGATTGGCCTTGGAGACTGTGATTCAAGGACCTGATTCAGCTGCTGTAGGAGTCTCCTCTGTGACTGCTCCCAGCCTGGGGACTTTTATGTCAATGGCTGGTCTTCCTGGACGACATGGCTCTTTTCTTACCTGTCAAGATGCATTTTTGAGCTACAGGTGTTATGCAGGGATCCTTTTTGTCTTCTCGTCGGAGGCCATATGCATTTGGCTGCTTCATTCCTTCATTTTTGCCCAAGGTGCTAGCTTCCTTCTAATGAATCAAGTGGTTGGTTTGCCCTCCTTTTCTAAGGGAAGGGTTAGGACCTACACTTGAATGTCCAGAGGGTGCTTCTCTCGTATTTGAAGGTACTTTTGCAAGTCAGACCATCTATTTGTGGGCCTGCATTAAGGGTAACATGGTAGCTAAGTCTATCTTGGGGCGCTGGATCAAGGAGGCCATTGCCTCAACCTATCTGTTGTGAAACTGATTGGTTCTGGAGGGTTTGCATGCCATTCCACTTGGGCATGGGCATTCTTGTGGACAGAGCACAGTTAGGTAGTCTCCTCTGACATTTTGTTGGGTGGCAGTATGGCCATCACTTTACACCTTTTGTCAAGCATTACTGCTTGAATGTCTAAGCCTGGCAGACATGGCCTTTGGCTTAGAGCTCCTCTTAGTGCCCAGTGGAGGTATATCTTTCATATGTCACACTTACCTGGAATGGTTTAGCAGGGCTATATGGAAAGTGACATTTTACTTACCAGATAATGTCCTTGAATCCTGTTGGAACCAACAAGAAAACAGCAACAGCCACACTCAGCAGGAACAAAACCAAAAAACAAAAGAGTGGCAGGTTCACACACAACACCTTTATTATACAATCAATAGGTGGCCTAAACCGAACACAGGACCGTGTTTCGTGTTCTACTTCATCAGGGGTTGTCAGGGCACACTAAAAAAAACATTTAAAAACATAATATAAATAAGCACAATAAATAAATACAATTAAAATAATTGTATAAAAAGTCTAAGACATAATAATATATCATAACACTAACATTAAAAATCAACACATTAATAAATACATTATAACACTATACCATGAACTAAATTGATCCGAAAAAATCATAAATTCAATAAATGTTTAAAATATTTTAAAAGGAATACAAACACATAAAATCACCATATTCAACATAAAATAATTAAAAAGTACATCTAAAAGAAACCAAGAGAATGAGAAGGACAAATTATCAAATTGTACACCATAAAAGTACATATAAAAATACATATAAAAGAGGCCAAAGGAATGAGGAGGACAAATTGGGAGCAGGAGTGAGTACAAAATGGAGAGGTAGGACATTACCTGATCGGTGTGTGGTGGCAAAGGACTTCACAATGCACATATAAATGTGATTGAAGCCACTAATACAAAGGATAATGACACTTCTGAAAAAGAAAATACAAATTTAGAAAAAAGAAACCACATGTCCAGGGTCAGACAAAATATCCATTGTAGTGAGGAAGTGCAATACTACAATCAGTAAACACTTCAAACGAAAACATCTCATGTGACAACCATTTTATATGTACTTTTATGGTGTACAATTTGATAATTTGTCGTCCTCATTCTCTTGGTTTCTTTTAGATGTACTTTTTCATTATTTTATGTTGAATATGGTGATTTTATGTGTTTGTATTCCTTTTAAAATATTTTAAACACTTATTTATTGAATTTATGATTTTTTCGGATCAATTTAGTTCATGGTATAGTGTTGTAATGTATTTATTAATGTGTTGATTTTTAATCTGTTAGTGTTATGATATATTATTTCTCCAGGACCAAGCAGGAAGTCAGTCCTCACATATGGGTGATGTCGGCGCCGACGGAGCCCTCGCGGAGCAATTTCCCCAGCTTTCAAAGAAAGCCTTTGGGAATGGCAGCGCGCATGCGCGGTCCCCTTCCCGCCCAAGGGTGCCATCTTGCTCAGTCTTCTTTTTTCCGCGGAGCCCTACAGACGCTGTTTGTGATCGCCACAGAAAAAGTTGATTTTATTTACTATTAATTTCTCGGTTCGACGCCGGATCCTTTTCCTGCCCGGACCCGCTACGCCGGTATCGGGTCCGTTCTTTATTTTTTCGGTTTTTGTCCTTCGTGACTAGCGTTCGCGCCATTTTTTTTTTTCACTGGCAGCCCTGTATTTTGACCTCGCAGGGGCCCTTTTTCCCCCGATGGCTGCCAGCGGGTTTAAAAAGTGTGATCGGTGTAAGAAACTTATGTCCCTTACCGACACACACGACTGCTGCCTCCGCTGCCTCAGACCCGATCATGACCCGATGATCTGTGGTCCATGTGGCAAGATGTCCTCAAAAGCGTTGAGGAGTCGGCAGCTTCAAAAAGAACGAATCTTCTCTGACTCTGCGTCCGGCCGGGCCCGGACCTCGTCAGAGGCTTCGAAGTCCTTGGACTCCGGTCCTGAGCATCGTTGGAGTTCCTCTGAGCGGGGGTCTCCTGCCCGGGAACATCATAGGAAGAAGAAACCCGCGAGGGCGGCGTTGGTGGACGCTCCTGGTTCCTCGAGGGCCAGGTCGCATAGCCCCGATAGCCGTCCCGGGTCCTCGGAGAGGCCTTCGAAACATCCTCGTCTCGAGATGGAGTCTCCTGGACACATGAGTACTGTAGTCCTCGTGGACTCGCCTCCGAAGGAGCCGACGTCGGGCCCGACGCCGTCGGGGCCCGAGTCGGGGCCTCCTGAGCTCGGACTCAGGTTGACGGCCTTAGAGAGCAGTTTCGCTGCCTTCATGGACCAGCAACGGGCATTGATTGCTGGCCTCGCCGGTGCATCTGCCCCGACCACCGGGATGTCGACGTCCAAGTCGACCCAGGAGACAGAGCCGATCCTCGAGTCCATGCGAGCTCGAGTCGATCCTCGGTTACGGTCTCCCTCAGCCTCCCGTTCGGGACCGAGGTCGTCGACGCCGACACCCTCGGCATCAGGGCGGAGGGCATTGGTGCCCACCCGACCGGAGCCGCTCGATTCCTCCTCCGAGGAGTCAGCCTGGGAGACGGAGGATGAAGAGTCACCTGGTAGTTTTCGGACTCGGTGCGTCCCATCGGACACACCCGAGTCCGAACCTCGGAGACGGTCCCCCCCGGAGGACACCCGGTTCTCGGACTTCGTGCGGAATATGGCCAAGGCCTTGGCATTCCCCACGGATCCCGAGGAGGAGCCTCGAGCCGAAGAGCTCGATGCCCTCCAGTATGACTCTCCCCCGAAGGAGGCCTTTACTGTACCGGTTCCTCCGATGCTGGAGCGACTTCTCTTCCACATGTGGGAGAGCCCGGCGTTGGCGCCGGTGTTAAGCGGGTCGATTCCATTTATCGAGTCCGCAAGAGCCCCGGGTTCCAAAAGGCACAACTACCGCACCATTCCATGGTGGTGGAATCGGCCATGCATCGACTCAAGATGCACTCCTCGGTGCCTCCCGGCCGGGAGGCCCGGAACCTGGATGCCCTCGGTAGGAAGTGTTTCCAGGGCTCTATGCTTGCTTGTCGAGTCCAGACCTACCAGCTCTACATGGGGATGTATCTCCGAGACCTGGCAAAAGAAATTGCCGGGTTCTCCGCTGGTCTCTCCGAGGAACCTTTGCAGAGGTTCCAGGCCTTGTCCACTGGTATTCGAGAGTGCTCGAAGTTTATCTCTCGAGCAGCCTACGATGGCTTCGAAGCATCGGCTCGAGTAGCCGGAGCCGGCATTGTTGCCCACCGACAGTCTTGGCTTCAGTCATCTGACCTCGAGCCATGGGTACAGGACAAGTTGGTCGATGTCCCCTGCAGAGGTGAAAACCTCTTTGGCAAGCCCATGGCTGAAAAGGCTGCACAGATCGAGACTCTGACCAGAACTAGGCTGTCCAGAAAAACCTCTGCCCCTTCTCAGAAGAAGAAGGGCTCGGGGAAAAAGCCCTTTTACCCGAGGAAGGCGGCTGCCTATAAACACTACCCTCAGTATCAGGCCTCAGCAGCTACCCAAAAGGGTCAACAGGCCAAGGGATGGGGTAATGGGTCCTGTAGGCAGCAGGCCCCCAAACCCACAACACCGGCCCCTGCTCAGCAGGGTGGGGGTTTTTGACTCCATCAGCATAGCTTCTTCCCCTCAGCTGGTTTCTCTCAGCACAGGAGGCCGGCTGGTCCACTTTGCCCACAGGTGGTCAGCCATCACATCAGATACCTGGGTGCTTCATATAGTTCAGAAAGGCTATCTTCTACACTTTCACCAGGTACCTCCCTCCTACTTTCCAGGGGAACCTCCAAGACTCCCTCTGCACAGGGACTTACTCCTTCAGGAGTTAGCAAGTCTTCTTCAGGAACAGGCTGTGGAACCGGTGCCCCACCATCTGAGAGGTCATGGCTTTTATTCCAGGTACTTTCTGATACCAAAAAGAACAGGAGGCAGACCCATCCTGGACTTGCAAAACCTCAAGTTCCTGGCAAGGGAAAAGTTCAAGATGCTTACCCTTGGAATCCTGCTGCCCTACCTCCAGCAGGGAGACTAGCTATGCTCCTTAGATCTAAAGGATGCCTATACTCACATCCTTATTCATTCAGACCACAGACAATATCTCAGGTTTGTTGTGGGAGGAAATCATTACCAGTACAGAGTACTGCCCTTTGGCCTATCCTCCGCCCTCAGGGTGTTCACCAAATGCCTAGCAGTGGTGGCGGCCTATCTAAGACTTCAAGGCCTTTTTGTATTTCCATACCTGGACGACTGGCTCATCAGAGCCCAGTCTTCCCAAGAGGCCATTCAGGCCACTCATCGTGCTGTGACTCTGCTCCAGCACTTGGGTTTTGTCATAAACTTCGCAAAATCTACTTTGCTCCCCTCTCAAAATCTCGAATTCATAGGTGCAAGGTTGAACACACTTCAGGTGCGGGCCTTCCTGCCTCTAGACAGGGCACACAGGCTCATGGATCTCGCCAGGCAATTTCTGAGACTGCTCGGCCATATGGCTTCCACGGTTCATGTGATCCCCAATGCCCGCCTGAACATGCGACCTGCTCAGTGGTGCCTTCGCACTCAATGGCATCAAGCCACGGGGAGCCTGGCGGACTCAGTACAGGTATCCGACCTGCTGGTCTCCTCTCTGCGGTGGTGGCTTCATCTCCCAAACCTGGTGCTGGGAGTGGATTTTCCCTCTCCTCTGCCTTCTCAGGTGCTGACAACCGATGCTTCTCTCCTGGGTTGGGGAGCACATTGCCAAGGGACATGTACTTAAGGCCTCTGGACTCCTTGGGAGTCTGCTCAGCAGATAAACTTCCTGGAGCTCAGAGCCATCCGCCTAGCTCTGAGAGCCTTCTCCCACCTTACTTCTCACCAGTCTGTGCTGGTCCAGACGGACAATCAAGTTGGAATGTTCTACGTGAACAAACAAGGAGGCACAGGCTCCTACCTTCTCTGTCGAGAGGCACAAAAACTGTGCTCTTGGGCCGTCCTTCACGGCATCCTCCTCAAAGCTGTCTATGTCCCAGGTCAAGAAAATTACCTGGCAGACAAGCTAAGCAGGATCCTCCAACCACACGAGTGGAGATTGGATCCGTTCGTGGTTCAGCAGATCTTTCTCAAGTGGGGCCTCCCCACCATGGATATCTTTGCCAGTCCCCTGAACCGGCAGCTTCCCAGATTCTGCTCTCGACAACTGCATCCTCTCCGAGTGGCGGCGGAAGCTTTTCTAATTCCATGGTCCACAGGCCTCTTGTATGCCTTTCCTCCCATGCCACTGGTGTCTCGGACGCTCTTCAAAGTTCTCAGAGACAGAGCCTCGATGATCCTAGTGGCTCCCCGGTGGCCGAGACAACCCTGGTTCCCGCTTCTAATGCAGCTGGTGGTGGACACTCCTCTTCCTCTTGGGTTTCAACCCGATCTCCTGTCACAGGATCAGGGGACTCTCTTACACCCCAACCTCCGGTCCCTTTATCTGATCGTCTGGCTGCTGAAAGGGTAGTCCTTTATCCCCTCCTGCTGCCTCGGGAGGTGGAAGAGGTCGTCTTGGCCTCCAGGCGGCCTTCCACCCGGAAAACCTACGCTCTTAAGTGGCGTCGCTTCTCCGTGTGGTGTGCTCAGCAGTCTGAGAATCCCTTCTCCTGCTTGGTGGCGGTGGTCTTGCAATATTTGCTTTACCTCTCCAATCTGGGCCTTAAGTCCAACTCTGTCAGGGTTCACCTCAGTGCTCTCTCTGTGCATCATTCTTTCTCCAGGACCAAGCAGGAAGTCAGTCCTCACATATGGGTGACGTCGGCGCCGACGGAGCCCTCGCAGAGCAATTTTCCCCAGCTTTCAAAGAAAGCCTTTGGGAATTCCAGCGCGCATGCGCGGTCCCCTTCCCGCCCAAGGGTGCCATCTTAGCCAGTCGTCTTTTTTCCGCGGAGCCCTACAGACGTGCCCGTCTTGTCCCCGCTGAAAAGTTGATTTTTTTATGATTTATCTCTTTTTTCTCGGTCGGTTCGACGCCGGTCCTTTTCCTGCCCGGACTCGCGACGCTGTTGCGAGTCCTTCTGTTATTTTTCGGTTTTTCTGATTTTCTGTCAGTTTCGTTTTCGGTTTTTTGCTGGCAGCCCGGTCCTTTGACCTTGCAGGGGCCCTTTTTCCCCCGATGGCTGCCAGTGGTTTCAAGCGGTGTGTTCAGTGTGACAGAAATATGTCACTCACTGACACACACGATAATTGCCTCCTCTGCCTCGGCCCGGATCACGAAGAACTGATCTGTGGGGCCTGCAGCAAGATGTTCTCCAAAGCGTTAAGGAGTCGGCGGCATCAGCGGGAACGAATCTTCGCTGATCCCACCCGTACCCGGACCTCGTCGGAGGCCTCGGCGTCCAGAGGTTCCATCTCTGACCGTCGCCGGAGTTCCTCCGACAGGGGTTCTCCCTCCGGGGACCATCATCGGAAGGTGAAACCCGCGAGGGCGGCGTCAGTGGACGCTCCTGGTTCCGCGAGGGCCAGGTCGCATAGCCCCGATAGCCGTCCCGGGTCTTTGGAGAAGGAGCATCTGCCGAAGCGACCTCGTCTGGAGTCGGAGTTACCTGCTCGGGTAAGTCCTGTAGTCCTCCTGGACTCGCCTCCGAGGGGTCCGACGTCGGGCCCGACGCCGTCGGGGCCCGAGTCGGGGGCTGCTGGGTCACCTGAGGTCGGACTCAGGTTGACGGCCTTGGAGAGCAGACTCTCTGCCTTCATGGACCAGCAGCGGGCACTGATCGCTAGCCTCGCTGGCTCCTCTGCCCCGACCGCCGGGATGTCGACGTCTAAGTCGATCCCGGAGACCGAGCCGATCCTCGAGTCCATGCGGGCTCGAGTCGATCCTCGGTCGAGGTCACCCTCGGCCTCCCGTTCGGGACCGAGGTCGTCGACGCCGACTCCCTCGGCGTCGGGGCGGCCGACGCCTCCGCCCGCCCGGGCCGACCCCACCGATTCCTCCTCGGAGTCGGCCTGGGAGTCTGAAGAGGAAGAGTCACCTGATTCATTTCGGACTCGGTGTGTCCCCTCGGACTTGCTCGAGTCCGAACCTCGGAAACAGTCCCCTCCGGAGGACGCCCGGTTCTCGGACTTCGTCAGGGATATGGCCAAGGCTTTGGCCTTCCCTGCGGATCCCGAGGAGGAGCCCCGAGCCGAAGAGCTCGATGCCCTCCAGTACGACTCTCCCGCCAGGGAGCACTTTACTGTACTGGTTCCTCCCATGCTGGAACGACTACTCTTCCGCATGTGGGAGAGTCCGGCATCGTCGCCGGTATTAAGCAAGCGGGTCGATTCCATTTATCGAGTCCGCAAGAGCCCTGGCTTCCAAAAAGCACAGCTACCGCACCATTCCATGGTGGTGGAATCGGCCATGCATAGGCTTAAGAGCCAGAAGATGCACTCCTCGGTGCCTCCTGGCAGGGAGGCCCACAACCTGGATGGCCTAGGTAAGAAGTGTTTCCAGGGCTCTATGCTTGCTTGTCGTGTCCAGACCTACCAGCTCTACATGGGCATGTATCTCAGCGACCTGGCTAAAGAGATAGCCGGATTCTCCGCTGGGCTGTCCGAGGAACCTTTGCGGAGGTTCCTAGCCTTGACAACTGGTATTCGGGAATGCTCCAAATTCATGTCTCGAGCAGCCTATGATGGCTTTGAAGCATGGGCCCGGGTGGCCGCAGCCGGCATCGGTGCCCGCCAGCAGGCTTGGCTTCAGTCGTCTGACCTTGAACCCTGGGTGCAGGACAAGTTGGTCGATGTCCCCTGCCGAGGTGAGAACCTCTTTGGCAAGCCCATGGCTGAAAAGGCTGCACAAATCGAGACGGAGACTCTCACCAGAACTAGGCTTTCTAGGAAGACCTCCGCCCCTTCCCAGAAGAAGAAGGGCTCGAGAAAGAAGACCTTTTACCCGAGAAAGGCGGCTGCCTATAAACACTACCCTCAATATCAGGCCTCCGCAGCTCCCCAACAGGGTCAGCAGGCCAAGGGATGGGGTAACGGGTCCCGTAGGCAGCAAACCCCCAAGCCTGCACCACTGGCCCCTGCTCAGCAGGGTGGGGGTTTTTGACTTCATCAGCATAGCCTCTCCCCCTCAGCAGGTTCCTCCCAGCACAGGAGGCCGGCTGGTTCACTTTGCCCACAGGTGGTCCAACGTCAACTCAGATGCCTGGGTGCTTCAGGTGGTGAGAGAAGGCTATCTTCTCCACTTCCACCAGGTCCCTCCCTCCTATTTCCCGGGAGAACCTCCACGACTCCCTCTGCACAGGGACTTGCTCCTTCAAGAGTTAGCAAGTCTTCTTCAGGAACAGGCTGTGGAACCGGTGCCCCACCACCTGAGGGGTCAAGGCTTCTATTCCAGGTATTTCCTAATACCAAAAAGAACAGGAGGCCTCAGACCCATCCTGGACTTGCGCAACCTCAACAAGTTCCTCGTCAAGGAGAAGTTCAAGATGCTTACCCTTGGAATCCTTCTGCCCTACCTCCAGCAGGGAGATTGGCTATGCTCCTTGGATCTAAAGGATGCCTACACGCACATCCTCATCCACCCAAGCCACCGCCAATACCTAAGGTTTGTTGTGGCAGGAAATCATTACCAGTACAGAGTACTGCCCTTTGGCCTATCCTCCGCACCACGAGTCTTCACAAAATGTCTCGCGGTGGTGGCGGCTTATCTCCGGCTTCACGGCCTCTATGTCTTTCCGTACCTAGACGACTGGCTCATCAGAGCATCGTCCTCTCCAGAAGTCACAAAAGCCACACACCGCACTGTGACTCTTCTGCAGTACTTGGGCTTTGTCATAAACTTCGCAAAGTCCACTTTGCTCCCCTCGCAAGATCTCGAGTTCATCGGCGCAAGATTACACACTCTTCAGGCGCGAGCTTTCCTGCCTCTCGACAGGGCTCAACGGCTCATGGACTTAGCCGGCCGCTTTCGCAGCCAGTCCCTGGTCTCCGCCAGGCGCTTCCTGAGACTACTCGGCCATATGGCTTCCACCGTCCACGTGACCCCCAATGCCCGCCTGAATATGCGGCCTGCTCAGTGGTGCCTTCGCAAGCAGTGGCAACAGGCCACGGGCGGCCTAGCCGACTTAGTGCGCATCTCCGACCCGCTGACCTCTTCCCTACAGTGGTGGCTTCATCTGCCGAACCTGGTGCTCGGAATGCCTTTTCAGTCTCCTCCGCCGGCTCAAGTGCTGACGACCGATGCTTCTCTCCTGGGATGGGGAGTGCATTGCCAAGGGGCATGTACTCAAGGTCTCTGGACCACGTGGGAGTCTGTGCAGCAGATCAACTTCCTGGAGCTCAGAGCAATCCGTCTGGCTCTCAAGGCTTTCTCCCACCTGACTGCTCACCAGTCCGTCCTTGTCCAGACGGACAATCAAGTTGCCATGTTCTACGTGAACAAACAGGGAGGCACGGGCTCCTTCCTTCTCTGTCGAGAAGCACAGAGGCTCTGCTCTTGGGCCGTCAGCCACGGCATTCTTCTCAAGGCCGTTTATCTCCCAGGCCAAGAAATTGCCTGGCAGACAAACTCAGCAGAATCCTCCAGCCGCACGAGTGGCGCCTGGATCCCTTGGTGGTTCAGAAACTTTTTCTGAAGTGGGGTCTCCCCACGATGGATCTCTTTGCCAGTCCTCTCAATCGGCAACTTCCTCGCTTCTGCTCTCGGCAGCCGCATCCCCTTCGAATAGCGGCGGATGCTTTTCTGCTCTCATGGTCGAAAGGCCTTCTGTATGCTTTTCCTCCCATACCGCTAGTCTCCCGAACTCTTTTCAAGGTTCTCCGAGACAAAGCTTCCATGATCCTGATAGCTCCTCGCTGGCCTAGACAGCCGTGGTTTCCACTCCTGCTGCAATTAGCGGTGGAGGATCCGTTCCCTCTGGGGTTTCAACCAGATCTCCTAACACAGGATCAGGGGTCCCTGCTACACCCCAACCTCAGATCTCTACATCTGATGGCCTGGCTGCTGAAAGGGTAGTCCTTGCTCCCCTTCTATTGCCCGCAGAGGTGGAAGAGGTCGTCCTAGCATCCCGGCGACCTTCTACCCGCAAATGCTACGCCCTTAAATGGCGTCGCTTTTCCGCTTGGTGTGCCCAGCAGTCTCAGGATCCCTTCTCCTGCTCGGTGTCGGTGATCTTGCAGTACTTGCTCTACCTCTCTAATCTGGGACTTAAGTCCAACTCCATCAAAGTTCACCTCAGTGCTCTCTCAGCCCATCATGTGCCGGTGGACGGCAGACCTCTTTCCTGCGACCCTCTCGTGGCGAGGTTTCTCTGAGGTCTTCTTCTACTTAAACCACCTCTGCGCCCGCCAGCACCTGACTGGGATCTGAATGTGGTTTTACAGCGGATCACCTGTCCGCCTTTTGAACCTATGGCTACCTGTTCCCTACGTTTTCTTTCTTGGAAAACCTTATTCCTGATAGCCCTCACTTCCGCTAGACGCGTAAGTGAATTGCAGGCCCTCGTGTCTGATCCCCCTTACACTCGGTTCTACAAAAATAGGGTAGTCCTACGGACTCACCCAAAATTTCTTCCAAAAGTGGTCTCCCCTTTTCACATCAATCAGGAGGTGGTACTTCTGACCTTCTTTCCCAGGCCACACTCCAGCCGAGCTGAAATGGTCCTGCATACCCTGGACTGTAGAAGGGCCTTGAACTTCTACCTTGACCGTACGCGGGAGCACCGTAAAGCTGCTCAGCTTTTTGTATCTTTTGACCCCAATAAATTGGGGCTCCCGGTCTCCAAGCGTACTCTGTCCATCTGGGTTGCTGACTGTATCGCTTGGGTTTATGTGGCAGCCGGACTCTCCTTAGAAAGTCGAGTCACGGCTCATTGTGTTCGGGCGAAGGCTACGTCAGTGGCTTACCTCCGCTCTGTTCCATTGGCAGACATCTGCCGGGCCGCTACTTGGTCTTCGAGCCAGACTTTTGCGGTCCATTACTGCCTCGAGAGGGAGTCCCGCAGGGACAGTGCTTTCGGACAGGCAGTCCTCCGAAATCTCTTCGAGGTTTGAGCAACTCCTACCCTCCATCCCGGATGGGGGCTACCGGTGGGTAATAATTCAGCGAAGATTCCTTCCTTCTGTACTGCTGAGCTAGAGGGAGCTCATTTTGTGCTTTGGGTCTCCGGTAGCCTTAAGCTTGGGAGTCCCATATGTGAGGACCGACTTCCTGCTTGGTCCTGGAGAAAGCGTAGTTACTCACCTGTAACAGGTGTTCTCCAGGAGCAGCAGGAATCAGTCCTCACAACCCTCCCTCCTCCCCTGGGAGTTGCAATTATCTGCTTTAGTTTTTTTTGCAAATTTTTATGCTGTCTTTTAGCTATGTCATCTGACTGGCTAAGATGGCACCCTTGGGCGGGAAGGGGACCGCGCATGCGCGCTGCAATTCCCAAAGGCTTTCTTTGAAAGCTGGGGAAAATTGCTCCGCGAGGGCTCCGTCGGCGCCGACGTCACCCATATGTGAGGACTGATTCCTGCTGCTCCTGGAGAACACCTGTTACAGGTGAGTAACTACGCTTTCCCAGGCCGCACACCAGCCGGGCTGAAATGGTCCTGCATACCCTGGACTGTAGGAGGGCCTTGTCCTTCTACCTTGACTGTACACGGGAGCATAGGAGGGCTGTTCAGCTGTTTGTTTCTTTTGACCCCAATAAATTGGGGCTACCTGTCTCCAAGTGTACTTTGTCCATATGAGTCGCTGACTGTATCGCTTGGGCTTATGGGGCAGCCAGCCTCTCGTTGGAGGGTCGAGTCACGGTTCATCGTGTCAGGGCGAAGGCTGCGTCAGTGGCTCATCTCCGCTCTGTTCCGTTGGCAGACATCTGCCGGGCTGCTACTTGGTCTTCAAGCCAGACGTTTGCGGCCCATTACTGCCTGGAGAGGGAGTCCCGCAGGGACAGTGCTTTCGGTCAGGCAGTCCTCCATAATCTCTTTGAGGTTTAGGCAACTCCTACCCTCTGGCCCTAGTGTTGGGTTACCGGTCGGGGGCGATTCCTTCCTTCTGTGCTACTGATCTAGAGGGAGCTCATTTTTCTGCTTGAGGTCTCCAGTAGCCTTAAGCTAGGGAGTCCCATAAGTGAGGACTGACTTCCTGCTTGGTCCTGGTGAAAGAGTAGTTACTCACCTGTAACAGGTGTTCTCCAGGAGCAGCAGGAATCAGTCCTCACAACCCCCCTCATTTCGTTTTTGCTAATTTTTTTGCTGTCTTTTAGCTGTCATCAGACTGAGCAAGATGGCACCCTTGGGCGGGAAGGGGACCGCGCATGCGCGCTGCAATTCCCAAAGGCTTTCTTTGAAAGCTGGGATAATTGTTCCGCGAGGGCTCCGTCGGCGCCGACATCACCCATATGTCTGTACTGATTCCTGCTGCTCCTGGAGAACACCTGTTACAGGTGAGTAACTACTCTGTCTTTGCCTTTTTATACAATTATTTTAATTGTATTTATTTATTGTGCTTATTTATATTGTTATGTTTTTAAATGTTTTTTAGTGTGCCCTGACAACCCCTGATGAAGTAGAACACGAAACACGGTCCTGTGTTGGGTTTAGGCCACCTATTGATTGTATAATAAAGGTGTTGTGTGTGAACCTGCCACTCTTTTGTTTTTTGGTCTTGAATCCTGTTGGGCCAGTCCAGAATCCACTCTTGGAACCTGTTGGTCTTCTCTAAGCGGTTGGCCCTGTGGATCCATAACCTTCTGACAAGCCCCTTGTATATAGTTATGCTTTCTCTTCTGTTGAGCGTTGTTTTTTTTTTTGCTGAGGTTGTAAGAGTTTGCATTCCTTACCATATGCGTTAGTATAAATTCTGAATATGCCCCTAATGGCTCAAGCTGATAATGGTATGGTGAGGTCATAAGCCTCTAGAATATTTTCTGTCTCCACATCTGATAGTAGTGGGACATAACCCACTTGTCCATACTGGTCTAGAAAGACTCGGGTAAGACATCTGGTAAGTAAAATGTCACTTGGGTTCATACTTTTTATACATCTAGAAGTGCATAAGGTTCTGAGAAACAGCAATTTCCTTAGATTCATGATAGCAAGAGGGAGCTACTAGGGCCTAACTGGCCACTTAATCTGCCAAATTCACTTTTTTATGTAAATCACAATAAGGGGCAATTTTTAGATTGTTGGGATGTTAATGAATTTAGTTCAGGGCAGCCTTTCCATAGTATTTGCACTAGTTTAAGGAGAAATAGAATGCACTTTTACAAGACTGGTATTATCCTGCTGTTTTCCTATGGCTCAAAACACCCTGGTATTTGCAGTTACTACTTTTTTTGGGTTACTACCAAAGGCAGCAGAACACCTTTTTCATTGGTGGAGCCAATCAAACCAATCTCCAACCTTGCACCCAAGCTCACTATTCCTAATGTGGTTTTAAGCAAAAATATTGGTGGGGCCATGACCCACCCCTTTCTGCTGCCTGTGGTTACTGCTGTAGTTTGAGGGGAGGTCTCTAATGTCGTCATATCTTGGGTGTCTGACTTGCAGAACTTTTCTTTGCAGAGCTCTTGCACTGAACTGTAATGCACCCATTAATAATAAAGATGGAGCTACTGCCAAGGACTGGAGAGCTGGAAAGCCTGTGAGAGTTGTGCGAAATGCCAAGGGACGAAAACACAGCAAGTATGCCCCTGAGGATGGAAATCGATATGATGGGATCTACAAGGTAGGCTCCTAAAAGGCTTTCCTCAAGAGAGATTGGAATAGTGCTGCATGATTGGAAGAACTAAGACTTTATAAAAACACGTACTTCTACTTTATTCTCCCTTCATAAAGGGATAGCAGCTCCTGGGGCAGAAGAGCTCAAGCAATGCTAAAGAGGATACTTCTTTGAAAATGAAAGAGGAAATAAAACATTAATGGTTTAACTACGTGTAGAGGGGAGCATATTGGAGGCAGAGCATGATGATTTGGTTCACTTTGGAATAGTTCTGTCTGCAGGGATGCATTCTCATAGTGCACTTTCTCTCTTCATATTGTGCACCAGTTAAATATGAAAGTACATTTAAGAATTGCAAAAAAGATAAAGGATACATACGAGGTGTGACAAAAAAGAAACGAGACTGTCCCATAAATGTTTTATTACAAAACCTACAGAGAAATTACACATTGTCCCCTTCAAAGTAATCCCCCCCAGAGTTAATGCACTTCTGTATTCGCTTCTGCCACGTATGGAAGCACTCGGTAAAGTCCTCCTCCTTGAGGTCCCTCAGCTCCCTTGTCAGTGGCTGTGATCTCTTCTACAGAGGTGAAATGAGTTCCTTTGAGCACAGTCTTCAGCCTGGGAAAGAGACAGAAGTTGCACGGTGCGAGATCTGGAGAATGAGGGTGGTGGAGAGCTGTGATCTGTTTGTTGGCTAGAACTGCCTCACACTGAGCACATGTGTGTGGGCGCGTTGTCGTGGTGGAGCAGCCACAACGTCTCTCCACAGAGTCCGCTTGCTGTGCCGAACCCGGTGACCTTGATCCTTGATTTGGACATGCGCGCCACCTTGGGTCTGGGTGACAATCGAGTCTTCCACTGCAGACTGTCTCTTGCTTTCAGGGTCATACTGGAAGACCCAAGTCTCGTCTCCTGTGATGACTCGACCAACAAACTCTGGATCTTTTCCCATCTTCTCTAGCAAGTTTCGACAAACATTGACCCGGTGTTCCTTCTAGTCATCCGATAAAAGCTTGGGCATCTTGTCGCACACCTTCCGCATGCCCAGCTCCTGCACCAAGATGGTCTGCACGGACTCCCTGTTCAGGCTGAGCTCCTCAGCTATCATCCGCACCATCAATCTGCGATCACTGTGCACCAGCTGGTTCACTCTGTCAATGTTCTCAGCCGTCTCTGTCATGGAAGGCCGTCCTGACTTGGGGTCATCCTCCACCACCTCGCGGCCAGTCTTGAAGCGTTTGTGCCACTCGAAAACTTGTGGCCTTGACATTGCATCTTCTCCATAAGCCTTTTGGAGAAGTTGGAGACACTCAGTTGGGCCCTTCCCCAACGTAACTAGAAATTTCAAGTTGATTCTTTGCTCCATATTTCTGCCACCTTCAACTGCGTGACAAAGCGATGGAGCAGTGTGCTACAAAAAAACCTGAAAAAGGGGAGAGAGATGAAAATTATAGCAGAATAGTGGCGAGATGTTGCACAACACAGTGACATAAGCGGTTAGCCAATTGGCATTGAGTCATGGGCGTGGCTGCCACAGTCTTTCTTTTTTGTCACACCTCGTATATAGGATTGGTATATAGTCTGCTCATCACAAAACTTCAGTTGAGCCCTCTGTTCATATGCGCTCCAGCAGCAGTTTTGTGTCCTGTTGCTGTTGTCTAACTTTAGATCTCCAGGAACAAGCAGGAATGTAGTTCTCACATATGGGTGATGTCGGTACCGACGGAGCCCGTGTGGGAACGCTCCCCAGTGTCCAATAGGAAAGCTTTTGGAAGCATCCCATTGCGCCTGCATAGCTACTTTTTTTGCATTAACCGCTCTCCCTCCTCAGTTATGTGTTTTCCATGGAGCCAACAATTCCTGTCACTGCAGAAAATCTTTTTCATATTTTTTGTTTGCGTCTGCCTTCCCGTTGACACTAGTATCAACTCCCGTCGGTGTTTTCTTCCTTTAAAAATAAATAAATAAATAAAATTTCTGTGAGGGAAAGAATTATTGTTTCCTTCGGGCGCATCAATGCCATCTTATGCTTAAGCCTTCCTTTTTGTCACAGACAAAATGAAAAAAAAAAATCCAGTGATTTTAAGAAGTGTTCCAAATGTGGCAGTACCATTACAGCCACAGACACCCATGACTGGTATCTGAAATGCCGGGCCGGATCATCAGCCATCAGAATGTCCTCTTGTAGGAAGATGACAGAGAGGCCTACAGAATCGAACTGCAAAACTGGGCACCCTCTTTGCCTCTGCAGTATCTTTAGCATTGACGACGTTGAGAGCTTCATCTTCCTCCCAAGGATCTCAGGTATTGAAATCTACGTTTTTATTGAAGGCTGGCCGGCCCTCCAAGAGTAGATCTCCTAAGTATTGAGATGCTTCAGGCGCTGCCCTGGAGGGGGGACACACCGGCCAAACAACTCTGGCGGGAGGACCTTCCCTCCAAAGCCTTAATGGGGTCCCAGGATGCTCCCGAGTCCTCCACCTCCAGAGAGCTCCTGGTGCCATGATCAGGGATCGTGGCCTGCAATTCCAGTACAGATACCGAAGCATCAGCAAGCTTCGTGGATTAACGTATCTCCAGGAACAAGCAGGAATGTAGTCTTCACGTATGGGTATCGTTGGTACCGACGGAGCCTGCGCGGGAACGCTCCCCAGCGTCCAATAGGAAAGCTTTTGGGAGCATCCTACAGCGCCTGCGTGCTGCCTTCCTGCCTTTCCAATTGTCCCTCTCTAGTTCTTCGTTTTCCGCAGAGCCGACAGGTCCCATACTCTGTCACCGCAGAAAAAGTTTGTCTTTAATCTTTGTTTTTTGTGGTCGCGTCTGCCTTCCCTCGACGCTATACCGGTACCGCCGGTTCATTCTTCTTTCTTCTAAAAACCCCCAAAACTATAGTTTCTGAGCTATTCTACTTAAGAAACTTTTCTCCTTGGTGCTAGGCGCCATTTTGGGCACTAGGCCCAATTTTTCCTTAAAAATGGAAAAACCAACATCTGGTTTTAAAAAATATTCTAAGTGTGGTGGTACCATCTCCGTCACCGACACCCATGATTGGTGTCTCAAATGTTTGTCCTGACCACTCTACTTCGGAGTGCCTCTCCTGTGGAATGATGTTAAAAAGGGGTTGGCAGAATTGAGCTGCAAAGCTTAGCACCCTTTTTCCCTCTGACATCGATGCAACAGACATCGTGTCTTACAGGGCCTTATCTTCCTCTGATGGATCTCAGGTAACTAAACATAAATCTAGCCGGTCCTCAAAAGGAAGATCTAAGTATTGAGATGCCACTGGCGTTGCCCTTGAGGAATTTTCACCGGCAAAACTTCCCCGGCGGGAGGCTTCGGCTTCCAAAGCATCAACAGGGTTCCAGGATGTTCTCGAGGCCTCAACCTCGGCAGAACTACTGGTGCCATGCTCTGGGGTTCCGGCTGCTTCTACCGGTACCAACACCCAAGCATTGGCAGCGTCGATAGACCAGAGATTTCTTGCTATCGAACGCAGTCTAGTGGCTCTTCTCACGGCTTCATTACCGTTGAAACCGCTTCAGACACCTCAACCGGTACCGATGGCATCGATGTCGGTGGGTATGCCACCCATACCGAGTAATGTGTCTGTCTCCGACATCGACAGATCGGTACCAGAGCAACCCGATACCGACTTTGATCGATACCGGTACCGTGCCCTCCACAATCACCAGTATCGGAGGTATTTTGAATCCTCTGAGTCTGACTCCGAAGACTTTGCCAATACAAGAGTACTTCTCCCAGAGGATTCCTCTTCTCCTCAGCGTGGGATGTCTCCGCCAGAGGATATGTCCTTTCAGGATTTTATCCGTGATGTGGCCCGAGGCCTTTCCATCACAGTAGCTCCTGAAAAAGAGCCTATGGCAAAGGAGTTGGAGATTCTCCAATACCCTAAGGCTGCCAAAGAGGCAGCTACTCTGCCTATCCATGAGATCTTACATGATCTTATGCTGAGAATGTGGGAAATACCTCTAACCATATCTCCTCATTCTCGGAGACTTGATACTATGTATTGAGTTCCACCTTGTCCTGGCTTTCAAAAAACTCAATTACCACACCATTCAATGGTAGTGGAATCAGCCATGCGTAGGATGAAAAGTGCAAAGAGACATGCATCCAATCCTCCAGGTCGTGAATGCAGGACTCTCGATGCCTTTGGGCGTCAATACTTCCAAGCTTCCATGCTCTCAGCTAGGATCAGCTCCTCTATCTTGTATATGGGAATGTTGCTTAAAGAGGTCACAGGAGACTTGGAGCTTATGAGCCCCCTTCTTCCTGATGACAAAAGACAGGACTATCTTACACTTGTCAAACATGCCCAGGATGTTTCCAAGTTTGTAAATCGTGCAGCCTTTCACTGTTTTGAGTGCATAAGCAGAACCTCTGCTATTGCCATTGGTGCACGTTGGATTGCCTGGCTTCAGGCATCCGACTTGGAAATTTGGGTACAGGATAAATTAGGAAACATTCCTTGCACAGGAGAAAATCTTTGGCAAGAATTGGCAGGAGAAGACTAATGAAATAGATGCAGACAATATCACTTTGGATATAATCCAAATTTACAGCTGATCCTGCAAGGAAAAGATCCTTTAAAAAAAAAAAACATTTTTTAATAAGAAAAATAATTATCCTTCCTATACCCAACAGGGACAACAGCAACAACCTAGACAACAAAAGAAGCCAAAAGCTGTAAAGCCTCAGCCAGCTCAGCAGGCTCAGCCTCCTCAGGGGCTTTGACTCCTCTCTAGAGAAATTCGCCTTCCTGCCCCTGAAGGGTTCAGAACCCTTGGACATCCCAGGCAGGTTATGTCATTTTGCCCACAGATGGCACCAAATAACAGCAGAAGATTGGACTCTGTCCATTGTACGAGAGGGGTACAAGCTTCATTTTCACAGCATGCCCCCTGCTACAGTGGTAAGACAGTTGAATTCTCAGACCTCTCTCGAAAATCTATTAGGTCAAGAAGTCACAACACTCCTTGCACAACGAGCAATAAAGGCAGTACCCATTCCACAACAGGGTACAGGGTTCTACTCCCCCTATTTTCTTATTCCAAAGAAAACAGGAGGATACAGGCCCATTTTAGACCTCAGAGAATTGAACAAATATCTGTTCCGAGAGAAGTTCAAAATGGTCTCTCTAGGAACTCTGCTGCCATACCTTCAAAGTCAGGATTGGCTTTGTTCTCCAGATCTCAAGGATGCGTATACTCATATTCTCATCATCCAAATCACAGAAGATTCCCCCGATTCCTGTTTCAAGGAAAGCACTTTCAGTACAGGGTTCTTCCCTTTGGCCTGGCTTCTGCTCCAAGAGTATTCACAAAATGCATGGCTGTGGTAGCCACATTTCTCCGCACTCTGGGAATATTCGTCTTCCCCTACTTAAATGACTGGCTCATTCAAGCTCCTACAGTGCCAGAAGCCAACTCTGCTCTGTTTCGCACAATGCAAATCCTTCAGTATTTGGGACTAGTCATAAACCTCCAAAATCCAATCTTGCTCCCACTCAGTCCCTAGAGTTCATAGGAACTCATCTGGATACCAGACAGACAAAGGCTTTCCTTCCACAGCCCCGCTGTCTTCGCATCATACAGCTAGCTTCCCAAGCAGTGCTCAAACCTTATCTCACTGCTTGAGAAATGCTACAACTGCTGGGCCACATGGCATCCACTGTGCATGTGGTTCCTTATGTGAGCAGCCCAGTGGACTTTATCCACTCAGTGGACACAGGCCTCAGGTTGCCTGTCGGACAAAATAACAAACTCAGACCGTCTTATTTCGTCCCTCCAATGGTGGTGAAGCAGGAACCCTGTCTCCCACACCCTCGGAAGGAACATACAGACAGACTAGAATGCAAACGGGATCTTTTATTGTGTACACAGGACTCAGACAGAGCCGGCACCCTGGACAAAAGAACTGAGCCCCTAAATGATGTCCCACACTGTCTTATATAAAGTACGTTCTCAAACCCCCTTGCTACCTTCCCATTCGCCCCAGGTATCTCTTCTTCACCAATCAGTAGCCCCTGAAAGGGGGGGGGGGGACAGTGGGCTCTCCTAAAGCATTCCCGAGTGACCTGTCTAAACTAGTATGCTCTGGTCTACTGGTTTTCTGGGAGAAAGGGTATGTGTAAGTGTTTCGCTGCAGCCCAAGGGGGGGGGGGGTTCTCTCACAGCTGCCTTTCCGGCTGCCTCACTCCCCCCTTTTTCGAATATGACCTCAACCGCTAGGCGCGGTAGAGGGCAGTATTACTAGGGGCAGGCCGCAGAGGGGTATATGGGGTTGGTGCCATGACAGAGGCAGCCGCCTTGCGTTCTACCAAGGCGTCGAGCGAGGGTGGAGGTGAGAAAGCGGTGGAGGATAGGGATACAGCATGGTAAGAGAGCACATACCAGGAAGAGAAGGAAGACCCCTATAACTAGGGTTTTAAGGCCCCCCAGCCAACCAAACAACCTCCCGAACCATCCCGTTCCCAGTCCCATCGAGGGGTCTGTGATATGTTTTGCTAAATTACGTAGGTCTTGGATAGAGCGTTCGATGGACACGCTTTCGTCAGTGAGGTTAAAACACATACCCTCGAACTCTTCACAGCCATGGTTAAGGCGTAAGAGTAGGAAATCAATGGTCATCCTATTCTGCAGTATCGCTGTGCGTAAGCCGGACCTTTCATGATTCATGGTGGCCAGTATGGTTGAGGTCAGATTAAAGGATTTAGCCAGAGAACAAGCAAGTCTGCTTATCTCCATTGAGTTGTGTAGGGCTAACCCAGGTGTTGCAATGATTGATAGCGACAGCCCAAGGGCCGTCTCATCACTGTAGGGTTCTACATTTGAGTTACAGGTCGAGGGCATGGGGATAGAGCGGGGAGGTCTGGGGCGGACTTTAGTTATTTTGGGCATGTGGAGGAAAGCAGCGGTCGGTAGCCTGCTGAGGGTGCATGGGCCACTGGTGGCATTTATGGGAACATAGGTATAAGTCATCTTCCCACATATCAAAAACCAGCCTAAGGGTAGATACATTTCTGAGTACACATAAGATACCCTTGTAACAGAGTTGCATGATAATTCAGTATTAGACACATTTAAACCTCCTGTCTTGGTATTTACAAAAATAAAACAATCAGTAGCATTAAGGGTGGAGACTACCTGCAGGGAGAAAGGAACTCTGTTAAAAGCTGAGGTAGGCTGGGTGGCTCCAATACTATAGAGGAGGGTAGAAAACGACATGTCAGGTTGTTTACAGTCCAGACTAGTAAATATGGTAAAACTCAGCAGTTCACATATACTGGAGGGTACAGCAATGAGACAGGTTGATAGAAAAACCCCAGTTTGTAGAGTTACGTATGCAAAAGTCTCATGTTTAAGGCAGTTTGGGCAAGTAATATTGCTGTGTTAGTAGTCCCCGTGGGCTGGAAACAGGCCCACATCAAGAATAGCAGTAAAAATATGGCACTTCTATGCATTCTGGGGTGGGTTCGTCTCTTAAGCAGTCCAGATGTGTTAGCCATCTCTAGGCAGAAGTATCTCTTTTTAGTGTCAAACGCAGAGGCTGGTTTGGAACCGTGACAGAAGTCCAGGCTGGAATGGGTTCTGGCGCTGTGGCCTTGACACGGGTGTGATGAATCCACGGAGCAATCTCAGCCACCTTGATAGCCGTCGGGGTAGCCAGCAGAACGGTATACGGGCCTTGCCACTGGGGGGTCAGCGGATCCCTCTTCCACTCCTTGACCCACACTCGCGAACCAGGTTGATGTGTATGGAGTGGTTCCGTCAGGTTGATGGGGAGCCGCTCCTGAACCTACTGGTGCAATTCCTGCAAAACAGAACTGAGAGCCAACAGTTCCTGTCGCGTTATTTCTGAACCTATCTGAATCAAGTCTCCATGGACGGCCTGTATGAGGGGTGCAGGGCGGCCATACACAGCTTCAAAGGGGGAAACACCAATACCCTTTCGTGGGGCAGAGCGTACATGAAGCAGGGTTTTGGGGAGCAATTGGGGCCACTTCAAGGAGGTTTCCTGACACAGTTTTGCTAAATGCATTTTAATGGTACGGTTCATACGTTCCACCTTCCCTGAACTCTGCGGACGGTAAGCTGTATGTAGCTTCCAATCAATCTGCAAGGCTTTGGCTACCTGTTGTACTATCTGGGCCACAAATGCAGGTCCGTTATCTGATCCCATTACTATTGGAAGCCCAAAACGGGGGATGATTTCATGCAGTAGCACCTTCGTCACTTCTCTGGCTTTTTCTGTACGGACTGGGAAGGCCTCCACCCACCCCGTGAATGTACAAACCAGAACTAACAGATATCTGTATCCATTTGCTCGGGGCATTTCTGTAAAATCAACTTGGATATTTCCCTTGGGGGTGACCCCATAGGACTGCACTCCTTGGGGGGTTGGCAAGGACCCTGACGAGCATTGTTCTTAGCACACATGGTACATTGCCTAACAGTTGCGGCTGCCAGGGAACATAAGCAGGAAATAAAGAAATATGGGCGGAGAGTAGTTTCCATGGCTGTCTTGCCAAAGTGAGTAGTCTGATGGAAGGATGACAGGAAAGCTGGGGGCAAGGCTGTCTGGGATGACTATCACTGGGGCTGTTCCCTTTCCAGGTAATCTTATCCAACCATCGGAGTGTAATACCCCACCCTCCTCCTGACAGAAGAAATCCATTTCCCGTGTAGTGTATCTTTTGGCCCATTGGCTTAACGGGACCGGGAACAGGGGGACTTGCAAATCTTCGGAGCTCTCAGAGTAGGGCTGGGACAAAGAGGCAATCGCGACCCGCCGGGCTTCTGCATCAGCCCGTCTATTGCCCTTGGCTATCCCGTTGTTCCCCTTCTGATGGCCTTTACAGTGCATGACTGCTACAACTTTGGGATACCAGACTGCTTCTAAAAGGGCCACTACTTGGGGACCATTCTTAATTTCGGATCCAGCTGCAGTGATCAACCCCCTTTCCTTGTATAGAGCACCATGGGCTTGGAGAGTGGCAAAGGCATATCGGGATTCTCCAGGACCAAGCAGGAAGTCAGTCCTCACATATGGGTGACGTCGGCGCCGACTGAGCCCTCATGCGGAGCATTTCCCCAGCTTTTAAAGAAAGCCTTTGGGAATTGCAGTGCGCATGCGCGGTCCTCTTCCCGCCCAAGGGTGCCATCTTACTCAGTCTTCTTTTTTCCGTGGAGCCCAACGGATGTAGTTCGTTTTTCCCCGAGGAAAAAGTTGATTTTCTCTGTTTCTCTTTTTTTCTCCGGTTCGACGCCGGATCCTTTTCCCGCTCGGACCGATACGCCGGTATCGAGTCCTTTTCTCTCTTTTTCGGTTTGCGCCTTTTTTCTTTTTTCCCTGGCAGACCGGTCTTTTGACCTAGCAGGGGCCCTTTTTCCCCCGATGGCTGCCAGCGGGTTTAAGAAATGTGATCGGTGTAAGAAACTTATGTATCTTACCGACACACATGACTGCTGCCTCTGTTGCCTCGGACCCGATCATGACCCGATGATCTGTGGTCCGTGTGGCAAAATGTCCTCGAAGGCGTTGAGTCGGCAGCACCAGAGGGATAGAATTTTTTCTGACTCTGCGTCCGGCTGGGCCCGGACCTCGTCAGAGGCTTCGATGTCTCGGGACTCCGGCCCCGAGCAGCGTCGGGGTTTCTCTGAGCAGGGGTCTCCTTGGCGGGAACATCGCAGGAAGAAGAAACCCGTGAGGGCAGCGTCGGTGGACACTCCTGGTTCCTCGATAGCCCCGATAGCCGTCCCGGGTCTTCAGAGTCGGAGAGGCCTGCAAAGCATCCTCGTGTCGAGATGGAGTCTCCTGGACACGTAAGTGCTGTTGTCCTCGTTGACTCTCCTCCGAGGGAGCCGACATCGGGCCCGACGCCGTCGGGGCCCGAGTCGGGGGCTGCTGGGTCTCCTGAGCTCGGACTCAGGTTGACGGCCTTGGAGAGCAGCTTCGCTGCCTTCATGGAACAGTAGCGGGCATTGATCGCCGGTCTCACCGGTACATCTGCCCCGACCACCGGGACCTCGACGTCCAAGTCGACCCCGGAGGCCGAGCCGATCCTCGAGTCCATGCGGGCTCGAGTCGATCCTCGGCCACGGTCTCCCTTGACCTCCCGTTCGGGGCCGAGGTCGTCGACACCGATACCCTCGGCTTCGGGGTGGAGGGCATCGGTGCCCACCCGACCTGAGCCGCTCGATTCCTCCTCCAAAGAGTCGGGCTGGGAGACGGAGGACGTAGAGTCACCCGACACCCATCGGACTCGGTGTGTCCCATCGGACTCACCCGAGTCCGAACCTCGGAGACGGTCCCCACCGGAGGATACCCGGTTCTCGGACTTCGTGCGGGATATGGCCAAGGCCTTGGCCTTCCCTGCGGATCCCGAGGAGGAGCCTCGAGCCGAGGACTCGAGGCCCTCCAGTATGACTCTCCCCCGAAGGAGGCCTTTACTGTTCCGGTTCCTCCAATGCTGGAGCGGCTGCTCTTCCGCATGTGGGAAACACCGGCCTCGACGCTGGTGTTAAGCAAGCGGGTCGATTCCATTTATCGAGTCCGCAAGAGCCCCGGGTTCCAAAAGGCACAATTACCGCACCACTCCATGGTTGTGGAATCGGCCATGCATCGACTGAAAAGTCAGAAGATGCACTCCTCGGTGCCTCCCGGCCGGGAAGCCCAGAACCTGGATGCCGCTTCTCACCACACTCTTCAGCCCGCAGCGCTCCGAAGCTCCCCCGATCGGGGTAGAGCGCCTGAGCGGGAAGCCCTCCCGCTCAGAAGCTCCTGCCCAATCGGGGCAGTGGGAGCACCGCAAGCAGCACAGCAGGGGCCATAAAAGCGGCATCCCAACAGGGCTCGCCCGCGCCTAGGGCCTCGCCAGAGGGCCCTTTGGCGTGGCCCTTAGGCGAGGCACAAAGGCGAACACGGATAAAAGAAAGGCTACTCTAAAGAAGCAGACCCTGAAAAGGCACAGATAACCCACGTCAACAAGAACACACCGGCCAGAAACTCAGAAATCCCAACAGCAAAGCGAATCAACTTCAACTGCAACAAAAGGTAACTCAAAAATGGTTGGAACCCTTTACCTACCATTGCTACTCCTGGCAACACATCTCATCCCACAACCCACAAACATACCATGCAACCCCACCAACACATTTTGGATCTTACCCCAACCCACCATTACATATATACCCCACCAGGAGCTCAAACAGGACCTCAACACACACAAAACTACAAAACACAATAAAAAGGCCAAGAGCAAAAACAACACCTCCACTCACGCTCTCACCCACTCAAACCAAACCACATGCATCACCATAGACCTCATCAATGCAAGGTCAATACGAAATAAGATAAACACCATCGCAGACCACCTGAAAGACCAGCAACTGGACATAATATGTATTACGGAGACCTGGCTCTCACCAACCGACAACGTGCTACTCAACCAACTAGTCCCCGACACACACACAGCCTTCAACTGCCCTCGCACACATAGAAGAGGAGGTGGAGCCCTGATCATCGCAAAGACCAGCCTAAAGATGAAAACCAAACTCACAAAGAACACAACCCATTGCAACACAATCATCATTGAAAATACAGACCTAGCCATATGCCTCTCCTACAGGGCACCAAACTCCCCTTCAGAAGAAACGTCAGCAATCCTAGAGGCAATATGCTCAGTCAACAACCTTCACAAACAACTCATAGTACTCGGAGACTTCAACCTAAGATCTACCAGCAGAGGTGAAGCAGAAGCCTTCCTGAATGCCATGGACTCCCTCCAGTTCACCCAAATGATCAACACACCAACACACACTCGGGCATTCCCCCGACCTCATCTTCCCCCCAAACAACCTAAAGGACAAAAACATCATCACAGGACCCCACATCACACCAGTACCCTGGTCAGACCACTACCTAATACGGATCCAACTGCAAGTAAAAACCACAAGGGAACCCAACGAGAACCCACCACCAACCAGAAGATTCAAATCCTTCAAGGACCAATTCACAAAAGACACACTACCCCTCCTCATCTCCAAGACGATAGACATAGAAGAGCAAATCTTCGAATGGAATGACATCATATCTTCAGCTGCCAAACCTCCCCAACACAAAACACATCAGGCAGGAGCCACTAAACCCAGCCACACACCATGGTACTCCAAAGACATACGCACAGCAAAAAGAGAACTGAGACGACTGGAACGACGATGGAGGCGCAACAAATCAACCCACCTACAAAAGCAATTCCAGGCAAAACAAAACGACTACAACAACCTCATCAACAACCAGAAAAAACAATACCACACAAACCTCATCCTACAATCCACCAACAAACCCCGTGAACTCTACGAGGTAGTAAAGAAACTCACCGAGGAACCACTTAACAGAAATGACCAACAAATAGATCCACAGACCTACGCAGACCACCTTACTAACAAATTCACCGCACCACCCAAAAGCAGCAACAAGACCATTATAAACGGGGCCTCCTTCAAAGGAACAGCTATCGAAGATCATCACTGACCTCAACACCAGCACCGCCCCCACCGACCCCTGCCCAGTATCATGGATCAAAGCATCAAAGGTAGAACTGACCCAAACAATACGGAAGATCTTACAAAACTCCCTCACAGAAGGAATAATGCCAAATGCATTAAAACTAGCAACGGTATGTCCGATCCCAAAGAAAACCACCCTACCGAAAACAGACCCTGCAGCCTACAGACCCATCTCAAGCATCCCTTTCCTGGCCAAAATCATAGAGAAAGTAGTCCAGCACCAACTACAACAACATCTCGACATACACCACCCCCTCGACTTAAACCAACACGGATTCAGACCCAATCAAGGGGTTGATACTCTACTGACACAACTATTCGACAGTCTGTTAAGAACGATTGACAACACCAGAAGGGCGTACTCATGATATTCCTGGACATATCCGCAGCATTCGACACTGTATGGCACTCAACGCTACTAACAAGACTTGAAGAGGCGGGCCTACACGACACCACCCTGAGATGGTTTACATCCTACCTGGAGAACAGACAGCTCCAGGTCAGATGTGGATCAAAGAACTCTCAACCCATCAGCGTCACACAGGGAGTCCCACAAGGTTCATCACTCTCCGCCCTGCTTTTCAACCTTTACATACAACCCATCAGCACAATCATCAGGAGCTTCAATATTCAATACACCATATATGCAGACGATATAATGATATTGACACCAGTCGTCCTAACCAAACCGGACTACACCAACATAACCAACTGCTTCAAAGAAATGTCAACCTGGCTGCAAGAAAACAACTTGGCAATAAACTATAACAAGACCGAAGCACTGATCATAACAAGAGACCAAACTTTCACACCCACGCCCTCCATCAACCTGAACAATGCCACCATACCAATAAAACAAGAGATAAAATACCTGGGAATAACACTTGACAGGGAGCTCAACCTACAATCCCACATTGCGAAGACCACCAGGAGCGCCTACGTCAAGATGAGGACAATCAGACGACTCAAACCCATCCTTGCTCCCGAGCATTTTCGAACAGTATGCCAAGCCATCATCACATCCACACTAGACTATTGTAACCACATCTACCTAGGCCTACCAAAAAAATCAACCCAACCACTTCAACTAGCACAAAACACAGCCGCAAGACTCATAACAGACACTACAACCCAAGAACACATCACCCCCATACTATACCACCTTCACTGGCTCTCAATCACCTCACGAGTCCGCTACAAAGTTCTCCTAAACACTTTCAAAATAATAAACAACCTATCTGCAGACAGCCTACAACAACTCATAACAACTGACAACAGCAAAAGACCAAGAAGAAAGGGAACATCGAACAACATCAGAACCCCAAAGGACTTCACCAGAACAAACCAAACCACATCAAAACGAGCTTTCACCCAAGCAGCCCCCCCCCATATGGAACTCTCTCCCTGACCACCTAAGAGTAACAAACAACATCAAAGAATTCAGAAAACTGCTCAAAACTGAACTATTCACAGACCACTTCAAGGACCTCACAGAATGACTCCTAATCAAACATTAAGATAACGAAGCCATCCCTGTAAATATGTATCTGTAAATATGTATCCTAAGCACACAATGTATATAGCTCACATCAAAATCGACCACATTCACTCACGCAGCACACTATGACAATTCTCCCACTGCATGCAAATGACAACTCACCCTTCATTGATTGTTTGCTGTGCCAACCGCTTTGATTTCATGATAAGGCGGTATACCAAGTCCATTTAAATAAATAAAAATACTCGGCCATATGGCTTCCACGGTTCGTCACCCCTAGTGCCCGCCTGCACATGCGGCCTGCTCAGTGGTGCCTTCGCAATCAATGGCTTCAGGCCACAGGGAGCCTGGCGGACTCAATAACGATATCCGACCTACTGGTCTCCTCTCTGCATTGGTGGCTTCATCTTCCCAATCTGGTGCTCGAAGTGGATTTTCAATCCCCTCCACCTTCTCAAGAGCTCACAACAGATGTTTCTCTTCTCGGTTGGGGAGCACATTGCCAAGGGACATGTACTCAGGGTCTCTGGACCCCTTGGGAGGCTTCTCAACAGATAAACTTCCTGGAGCTACGGGCGATAAGCCTAGCTCTGAGAGCCTTCTCCCACCTCGCCTCTCACCAGTCTGTACTGGTTCAGACGGACAATCAAGTTGCCATGTTCTATGTGAACAAACAAGGAGGAACAGGCTCCTTCCTCCTTTGTCAGGAAGCTCAATGGCTGTGCTCTTGGGCTGTCAGTCACGGGATCCTTCTCAAGGCTGTCTACCTCCCAGGTCAGGAGAATTACCTGGCAGACAAACTGAGCAGGATCCTGCAACCACACGAATGGAGATTGAACCCATTGGTGGTTCAGCAGATCTTTCTCAGGTGGGGACTCCCCACCTTGGATCTTTTCGCCAGTCCTCTGAACCGGCAACTCCCGAGATTTTGCTCCAGACAAACCGCATCCCCTCAGAGTAGCAGCGGATGCGTTTCTGATCTCGTGGTCACAGGCCTACTGTATGCGTTTCCTCCCACACCTCTAGTGTCCAGAACGCTGTTCAAAATCCTCAAGGATGGGGCTTCATTGATTCTCATTGCCCCCAAGTGGCCGAGGCAACCGTGGTTCCCGCTTCTGCTACAGCTAGCGGTGGACACCCCTCTGCCTCTGGGGTTTCAACACGATCTCCTGTCTCAAGATCAGGGGACTCTCTTGCACCCCAACCTCCAGTCCCTTCATCTGATGGCCTGGCTGCTGAAAGGGTAGTCCTGGCTCCCCTACTACTGCCTAGAGAGGTGGAAGATGTCATCTTAGCTTCTAGACGGCAATCCACCAGGAAATCCTACGCTCTTAAGTGGCGTAGATTCTGCACATGGTGTGCTCAGCATGACGAGAATCCTTTCTCGTGCTTGGTAACGGTGGTATTGCAATATTTGCTTTACTTCTCCAATCTAGGCCTTAAGTCTAACTCTGTCAGAGTTCACCTGAGTGCTCTCTCAGCTCACCACTCGCCGGTGGACGGCAGGCCTCTTTCCAACCACCCTTTGGTGGCTCGTTTCCTCAGAGGCCTCCTTCTGCTTAAGCCTCCTTTGCGTCCACCGGCCCCTGAGTGGGATCTGAATGTGGTATTGCAGCGGCTTACTTGTCCGCCTTTTGAACCTATGGCTACCTGCCCTCTCCGTTTTCTCTCCTGGAAAACTTTATTTCTGATAGCTCTCACCTCTGCTAGGCGGGTGAGTGAACTGCAGGCTCTAGTGTCTGATCTTCCTTACACTAGGTTCTACAGGAATAGGGTAGTCTTACGGACTCACCCTAAGTTTCTTCCTAAGGTTGTCTCACCTTTTCACCTCAATCAGGAGGTGGTTCTTCCGACCTTCTTTCCCAGGCTGCATGCCAACCGGGCTGAGATGGTCTTTGCATACCCTGGACTGTAGGAGGGCATTATCCTTCTACCTTGACCGTACGCGGGAGCATCGGAAGGCTGTTCAGTTTTTTGTTTCTTTTGACCCCAATAAGTTTGGGCTCCCTGTCTCCAAGTGTACGCTGTCCATATGGGTCGCTGACTGTATCGCCTGGGCTTATGGGGCAGCCGGCCTCTCGTTGGAGGGTCGAGTCACGGCTCATAATGTCAGGCCGAAGGCTGCGTCAGTGGCTCATCTCCGCTCTGTTCCGTTGGCAGACATCTGCCGGGCCGCTACTTGGTCTTCAAGCCAGACTTTTTCAGCCCATTACTGCCTTGAGAGGGAGTCCCGCAGGGACAGTGCTTTCGGACAGGCAGTACTCCATAATTTCTTTGGGGTTTAGGCAACTCCTACCCTCCGGCCCTGGTGTTGGGCTACCGGTCGGGGGCGTTCTCAGCGAAGATTCCTTCCTTCTGTGCTGGCGAGCTAGAGGGAGCTCATTTTTCTGCTTGAGGTCTCCAGTAGCCTTAAGCTAGGGAGTCCCATATGTGAGGACTGACTTCCTGCTTGGTCCTGGAGAAAGAGTAGTTACTCACCTGTAACAGGTGTTCTCCAGGAGCAGCAGGAATCAGTCCTCACAACCCTCCCTCCTCCCCTTGGAGTTGCAGTCATATGCTTTATTTTTGCTAATTTTTTGCTGTCTTTTAGCTATGTCATCAGACTGAGCAAGATGGCACCCTTGGGCGGGAAGAGGACCGCGCATGCGTGCTGCAATTCCCAAAGGCTTTCTTTGAAAGCTGGGGAAATGCTCCGCACGAGGGCTCCGTCGGCGCCGACGTCACCCATATGTGAGGACTGATTCCTGCTGCTCCTGGAGAGCACCTGTTACAGGTGAGTAACTACTCTATCTGTGTATATGTTTACATGAAGGTTTGTCCCGAGGGTTAGAGCACGGGTGAGGGCAATGAGTTCCGCCTTTTGTGTGGAAGTGCCCGAGGGCAGTGGCTGAGCTTTGACTATTCCATCGTCACCACCGCGAACCCCGCACACCTGCAGCCTTCCACTACCAGACTGCTTCCATCCACAAAGTAGATCTCATCCGGGTTGTTTAGTGGTACATCTGTCAGATCAGGGCGATTGGAAAAGATCATGTCCATTACTTCCAGGCAGTCGTGATCAGGTGGTCCTGGGCACTCTGGGTTTTCCCCATAATATACTCTGGTATTTTAACATTCGGGAGCTGGTAAACCAGTGGCTTCCTTTATGTTCCAGTAAAGTTTGGACAGAATGTGGGACAGTGACTAAGAGGTCTTGGCCCATGGATAGTTGATCCGACTCTTCCACCAATAGGGCTGTTGCTGCTATTGCTCTTAAACAGGGTGGCCATCCCTTGGCCACTGGATCCAGCTGTTTAGACAGGTAGGCGACCGGGCGTGGCCAGGATCCCAGCTGTTGAGTCAAGACTCCTAGAGCTGTGCCCGCTGCTTCATGCACATAAAGAGTGAAGGGCTTAGTGACATCCAGAAGGCCCAAGGCTGCTGACGATAGCAACACCCTCTTTAACTGTTCGAAGGCCCCCCGTTGGTCTGGTCCCCATTCAAGGGGACTCGTCTCTAGGCCTTTTGTAGATTCATAGAGGGACTTTGCAATCCTGGCGAAGTTGGGAATCCAGATGAGACAGTATCCTGCAGCCCCGAGGAAAGCGCGTACCCTTCTTGTGAGTGGTTGGCTCAGGGATCCGGCATACCGCCTCCTTCCGTTCTTTCCCCAACCGCCGACTTCCTTTAGACAGGTGGAATCCCAGGTACTTCACTTCCAACTGCCATAATTGAGCCGCCTTCTTCGAGGCACGGTAGCCTGCGTTATACAACAACTGTAGCAGCTCTGTGGTTGCCAGAATACATTCAGTCTGAGTCAGCAGCAACCAACAGATCGTGAACATACTGCAGGAGGGCTCGTCTCCCAGGCACTCCCGGGGGGGGTAACCAGCAAGATCCTGGGCCAGAGCGGTACTGAAGATAGTGGGGGAGTTCTTGAACCCCTGTGGTAAGCGAGTCCAGGTTACTTGGGTCTTACTGCCAGTGACAGGGTCCTCTCTCTCAAAGGCGAAGAGGTGTTGGCTTTCTGCAGACAGACGTATGCAAAAGAAAGCATCCTTCAGATCTAGCACTGAGAAATGAGAAGCCGCTGCTGGGATGAGACCCAACAGGGTATAGGGGTTGGGTACCACTGGATGCAGAGTCACAGCAGCCACATTGACACGATGGAGATCCTGCACAGGTCGGTAGTACCTGGCTTTCGGACTGGTAGTAAAGGGCTGTTCTCCAGGACCAAGCAGGAAGTCAGTCCTCACTCACTTATGGGTGACGTCGGCGCCGACGGAGCCCTCGCGGAGCAATTTTCCCCAGCTTTCGAAGAAAGCCTTTGGGAATTGCAGCGCGCATGTGCGGTCCCCTTCCCGCCCAAGGGTGCCATCTTAGCCAGTCTTCTTTTTTCCGCGGAGCCCTACAGACGTACCCGTCGTGTCCCCGCGGAAAAGTTGATTTTTCTTCATAATTTACTCTTTTTTCCTTCGGTTTGACGCCGGTCTTTTTCCCGCCCGGACTCGCGACGCCGGTCACGAGTCCTCTTCTTCTTTTTCGGTTTTTCTGACTTAGTCAGTTTTCGTTTTCGGTTTTTCCCTGGCAGCCCGGTCCTTTGACCTCGCCGGGGCCCTTTTTCCCCCGATGGCTGCCAGTGGTTTCAAGCGGTGTGGTCAGTGTGACCGAAATATGTCACTGACTGACACACACGACCATTGCCTCCGCTGCCTGGGCCCGGATCATGAAGAAATGATCTGTGGGCCTTGTGGCAAACTGTCCTCCAAAGCGTTGAGAAGTCGGCGGCATCAGCGGGATAGAATCTTCGCTGACCCCAGCCGTACCTGGACCTCGTCGGAGGCCTCCACGTCCAGGGGTTCCAGCTCGGACCGTCGCCGGAGTTCCTCCGACAGGGGTTCTCCCTCCGGGGACCATCGACGGAAGGTGAAACCCGCGAGGGCGGCGTCGGTGGACGCTCCTGGCTCCGCGAGGGCCAGGTCGCATAGCCCCGATAGCCGCCCCGGGTCCTTGGAGAAGGAGCACCTCACGAAGCGACCTCGCCTGGAGTCGGAGCTGCCTGCTCGGGTAAGTCCTGTGGTCCTTCTGGACTCGCCTCCGCGACAGCCGACGTCGGCCCCGACGCCGTCGGGGCCCGAGTAGGGGGCTGCTGGGTCACCTGAGCTCGGACTCAGGTTGACGGTCTTGGAGAGCAGACTGTCTGCCTTCATGGACCAGCAGCGGGTACTGCTCGCTGGCTTCGCTGGCGCCGCTGCCCCGACCGCCGGGACGTCGACGTCTAAGTCGACCCCGGAGACCGAGCCGATCCTCGAGTCGATGCGAACTCGAGTCGATCCTCGGTCGAGGTCACCCTCGGCCTCCCGTTCGGGACCGAGGTCGCCGGCGCCGACTCCCTCGGCGTCGGGGCGGCAGGCGCCGCGCCCTGCCCGGGCCGACCCCACCGAGTCCTCGTCGGAGTCGGTTTGGGAGTCTGAAGAGGAAGAGTCGCCTGATTCTTTTCGGACTCGGTGTGTCCCCTCGGACTCACCTGAGTCCGAACCTCGGAAGCAGTCCCCCCCGGAGGATGCCCGGTTCTCGGACTTCGTCAGGGATATGGCCAAGGCTTTGGCCTTCCCTGCGGACCCCGAGGAGGAGCCTCGAGCCGAAGAGCTCGACGCCCTCCAGTATGACTCTCCCACCAGGGAACACTTTACTGTACCGGTTCCTCCCATGCTGGAACGACTACTCTTCCGCATGTGGGAGAGTCCGGCCACCTCGCCGGTCCTGAGCAAGCGGGTCGATTCTATCTATCGAGTCCGCAAGAGCCCTGGCTTCCAAAAAGCACAGCTACCACACCATTCCATGGTAGTGGAATCGGCCATGCATCGTCTTAAGAGCCAGAAGATGCACTCCTCGGTGCCTCCTGGCAGGGAGGCCCGTAACCTGGATGGCCTTGGTAAGAAGTGTTTCCAGGGCTCTATGCTTGCGTGTCGTGTCCAGACCTACCAGCTATACATGGGCATGTATCTCCGAGACCTGGCTAAAGAGCTAGCCGGATTCTCCGCTGGTTTGTCCGAGGAACCCTTGCGGAGGTTCCTGGCCTTGTCCACTGGCATTCGGGAATGCTCAAAATTCATGTCCCGAGCAGCCTATGATGGCTTTGAAGCATCGGCTCGAGTGGCCGCAGCCGGCATCGGTGCCCGCCGACAGGCTTGGCTTCAGTCGTCTGACCTTGAGCCCTGGGTGCAGGACAAGTTGGTCGATGTCCCCTGCCGAGGCGAAAACCTCTTTGGCAAGCCCATGGCTGAAAAGGCTGCACAAATTGAGACGGAGACTCTTACCAGGACTAGGCTTTCTAGGAAGACCTCCGCCCCTTCCCAGAAAAAGAAGGGCTCGGGAAAGAAGTCCTTTTACCCGAGGAAGGCGGCTGCCTACAAACAATACCCCCAATATCAGGCCCCTGCAGCTCCCCAACAGGGCCAGCAGGCCAAGGGACGGGGTAACGGGTCCCGTAGGCAGCAAGCCCCCAAGCCTGCACCACCAGCCCCTGCTCCGCAGGGTGGGGGTTTTTGACTCCTTAAGCATAGCCTCTCCCCCCCCGCTGGTTCCTCCCAGCACCGGAGGCCGGCTGGTTCACTTCGCCCACAGGTGGTCCAGCATCACCTCGGATGCCTGGGTGCTTCAAGTCGTGCGAGAAGGCTATCTTCTCCACTTCCACCAGGTCCCTCCCTCCTATTTTCCGGGCGAACCTCCACGACCCCCTCTGCACAGGGAATTACTCCTTCAGGAGTTAGCAGGTCTTCTACAGGAACAGGCGGTGGAACCGGTGCCCCACCACCTGAGAGGTCAAGGCTTTTATTCCAGGTATTTTCTGGTGCCAAAAAGGACAGGAGGCCTCAGACCCATCCTGGACTTGCGCAACCTCAACAAATTCTCGTGCGGGAAAAGTTCAAGATGCTTACCCTTGGAATCCTTCTGCCCTACCTCCAGCAGGGAGATTGGCTATGCTCCTTGGATCTAAAGGATGCCTACACGCACATCCTTATCCACCCAAACCACCGCCAGTACCTAAGGTTTGTGGTGGCCGGAAATCATTACCAGTACAGAGTATTGCCCTTTGGCCTGTCCTCCGCACCGCGAGTCTTCACAAAATGTCTCGCGGTGGTGGCGGCCCATCTCCGGCTTCACGGCCTCTGTCTTTCCGTACCTCGACGACTGGCTCATCAGAGCAGCGTCCGCTCCGGAGGTCACCAACGCCACATGCCGCACGGTGACTCTTCTGCAGTACTTGGGCTTTGTTATAAACTTCGCAAAGTCCACTTTGCTCCCCTCACAGGATCTCGAGTTCATCGGCGCAAGGCTGCACACTCCTCAGGCACGAGCGTTCCTACCGCTCGACAGAGCTCAACGGCTCATGGACCTAGCCGACCGTTTTCGCAGCCAGCCCCTGGTCTCCGCCAGGCGTTTCCTGAGACTACTCGGCCATATGGCTTCCACCGTCCATGTGACCCCCAATGCCCGCCTGAATATGCGGCCTGCTCAATGGTGTCTCCGCCAGCAGTGGCAACAAGCCACAGGCGGCCTAGCAGACCTAGTGCGCGTCTCCGAGCCGCTGATCTCGTCTCTCCGGTGGTGGCTTCAACGGCCGAACCTGATACTCGGCATGCCTTTCCAGTCACCTCGGCCGGCCCGGGTGCTGACAACAGATGCATCCCTCCTGGGCTGGGGAGCACATTGCCAAGGGGCACGTACTCAGGGCCTCTGGACCACGTGGGAGTCTGCTCAGCAGATCAACTTCCTGGAGCTCAGAGCGATCCGCCTGGCTCTCAAGGCCTTCTCCCACCTGACCTCTCACCAGTCCGTCCTTGTCCAGACGGACAATCAAGTTGCCATGTTCTACGTGAACAAGCAGGGGGGCACGGGCTCCTTCCTTCTCTGCCGGGAAGCACAGAAGCTCTGCTCTTGGGCCGTCAGTCACGGCATTCTCCTCAAGGCAGTTTATCTCCCAGGCCAAGAGAATTGCCTGGCGGACAAACTCAGCAAGATCCTCCAGCCGCACGAGTGGCGCCTGGATCCCTTGGTAGCTCAGAAGCTCTTTCTAAAGTGGGGCCTCCCCACGGTGGATCTCTTTGCCAGTCCTCACAACCGGCAACTTCCTCGCTTCTGCTCTCGTCAGCCACACCCCCTTCGGGTTGCGGCGGACGCTTTTCTACTCTCATGGTCGGGGAGCCTTTTGTACGCTTTCCCTCCCATCCCGCTAGTCTCTCGGACTCTTTTCAAGGTTCTCCGAGACAAAGCCTTCATGATCCTGGTGGCCCCTCGCTGGCCCAGACAACCGTGGTTTCCGCTCCTGCTGCAATTAGCGGTGGAGGATCCATTCCCTCTGGGGTTACAACCGGATCTCCTCACTCAGGATCAGGGGTCTCTGCTACACCCCAACCTCAGGTCTCTCAACCTAATGGCCTGGCTGCTGAGAGGGTAGTCCTTGCTCCCCTTCTCCTGCCGGCAGAGGTGGAGGAGGTCGTCTTAGCTTCGCGACGACCTTCTACCCGCAAATGCTACGCCCTTAAATGGCGTCGTTTTTCCGTTTGGTGTACCCAACAGTCTCAGGATCCCTTCTCCTGCCCGGTGTCGGTGATCTTGCAGTACTTGCTATACCTCTCTAATCTGGGACTTAAGTCCAACTCCGTCAAAGTTCACCTCAGTGCTCTTTCAGCACATCATGTGCCGGTGGACGGCAGACTTCTCTCCAACGACCCTCTCGTAGCGAGATTTCTCCGAGGTCTCCTTCTACTTAAACCACCTCTGCGCCCGCCAGCGCCTGACTGGGACCTGAACGTGGTTTTACAGCGGATCACCTGTCCGCCTTTTGAACCTATGGCTACCTGTTCTCTCCGTTTTCTTTCTTGGAAAACTCTGTTCTTGATAGCCCTCACTTCCGCTAGACGCGTAAGTGAATTGCAGGCCCTCGTGTCTGATCCCCCTTACACTCGGTTCTACAAAAATAGGGTAGTCCTACGGACTCACCCAAAATTTCTTCCAAAAGTGGTCTCCCCTTTTCACATCAATCAGGAGGTGGTACTTCCAACCTTCTTTCCCAGACCACACTCCAGCCGAGCTGAAACGGTCCTCCATACCCTGGACTGTAGAAGGGCATTGAACTTCTACCTTGACCGTACGCAGGAGCACCGTAAAGCTGCTCAGCTTTTTGTGTCTTTTGACCCCAATAAATTGGGGCTCCCGGTCTCCAAGCGTACTCTGTCCATCTGGGTTGCGGACTGTATCTCTTGGGCTTATGGGGCAGCCGGACTCTCCTTGGAAGGTCGAGTCACGGCTCATTGCGTTCGGGCAAAGGCTACGTCAGTGGCTTACCTCCGCTCTGTTCCGCTGGCAGACATCTGCCGGGCCGCTACTTGGTCTTCGAGCCAGACTTTTGCGGTCCATTACTGTCTCGAGAGGGAGTCCCGCAGGGACAGTGCTTTCGGATAGGCAGTCCTCCGTAATCTCTTTGAGGTCTGAGCAACTCCTACCCTCCATCCCGGATGTGGGCTACCGGTGGGTAATAATTCAGCGAAGATTCTTTCCTGCTGTGCTGCTGAGCTAGAGGGAGCTCATTTTTGTGCTTAGGGTCTCCGGTAGCCTTGAGCTTGGGAGTCCCATAAGTGAGGACTGACTTCCTGCTTGGTCCTGGAGAAAGCGTAGTTACTCACCTGTAACAGGTGTTCTCCAGGAGCAGCAGGAATCAGTCCTCACAACCCTCCCTCCTTCCCGTGGAGTTTTTTGCAAATTTTTATGCTGTCTTTTAGCTATGTCATCTGACTGGCTAAGATGGCACCCTTGGGCGGGAAGGGGACCGCGCATGCGCGCTGCAATTCCCAAAGGCTTTCTTCGAAAGCTGGGGAAAATTGCTCCGCGAGGGCTCCGTCGGCGCCGACGTCACCCATAAGTGAGTGAGTGAGGACTGATTCCTGCTGCTCCTGGAGAACACCTGTTACAGGTGAGTAACTACGCTTTCCATGCTGATTGACAGGGCTGCAGGATACCGTACTGCAGGAGCCGCTCCAGATGATGATGATTTCCTTCTACAGCCGCTCGCGGCAGCGGATACTGCCGCACGTGTACTGGGGAGACTCCTGGCTTCAACTCGATACAGACAGGAGGGATGTTAATGGCCATTTCGGGGGGGTTGCCTTCTGCCCATACTCCTGGGGGTACTGCATCCCTCTTATCCAGGGCAATCACATCAGGCTTGAGTTTGTCCTCGAACAACTGCCATTCTTCTTCCCAGGGGACGAACAATACCAAAACTGCTGGGCCCAAGCTGGGTATGTCGAGCTCAGCCTGGCCCCCGGGCCCGAATGATATCTGGGCCTGTAGTTTCGCCAGGACATCCCTCCCCAACAGGGGTATAGGACATTCAGGCATATACAGGAACTGGTGGGTGATAGTCCGTCCCCCCCAACTGACACATGCGGTTTTGCAGAAAGGATCGTTGCACTCTTTCTCCCGTGGCTCCCACTACAGTTACTGTCCGGGAGGAAATCGGGGCCACTTGCTGAGTAACCACTGAGTGTGTTGCTCCGGTATCAACCATGAACTGCATTTCTTGGTCCCCTAAGTTCATCTTGACCATAGGCCCCTGGGGACCCAACAGAAGCTTGGAGCCCAGTCTGGCCTAGTCTTCATCCGAGTCATAATGTTCCACTGCTGCGAGGCCTTCAAGATCTGGTGGAGGGGGCTGGAAAGTATCGTGTGGATATACCATGGGCTGGCCCCGCCCTCGTGTGGTGTGTTAGGGGTACCCTTGCGCCCCTCATGGACGGATATTGCCCCCTCTGATTTGGACACTCATTCTTCCAATGTCCCTCCTCTTTCCAGTATGCACACTGATTGGGGCCCAGGAGAAACCTCGGCCCCCTTTGTCTTCGTCCACGTCCCCTGCTCCCGTCCTTGGTCCAAACCGATACTGGTGGCTGTTCGGTTAGGGCAGCCGCTAGGAAATCTGCCGCCTTCTTCATCCGACACTCAGATTCTCGCCTCCGCTCCTGGTCATGATTTACAAAGATTTTCTGTGCCAGTTCCATCAATTGTGCAGCGTTCATGCCCGCAAATCCTTCCAATTTCTGCAGCTTTCGCCGTATATCACCCTGGGCCTGTGCTACGAAAGCGGTATTCACCATACGAAGATTCTCAGGAGCTGCTGGATCGTAAGGGGTGTACAGTCGATACGCTTCAGAAAGACGCTCATAAAACGCTGCTGGGCTCTCATCAGGAAGCTGGAGGATTTCTGCAATCTTGCTGATATTCATAGCCCGCTGCCCTCCCTCCTTGAGGCCTTCAAGGAGCGCGGTCCGGAAGCGAGTGAGAGCCCGTGCTCCTTCGGGATTATTCGGGTTCCACTCAGGGTCTTCATTCGGGAAATCCACAGTTGCTTGCTGCTGGGGATTTATAACCCCAGCGTCTGCAGGATGTGCCTCCAGCCACGTGAGGGTAGCCCGCACAATACGTGCTCGTTCTTCCGTGCTGAATAGGGTGGAAAGCAATTGTCTACAGTCTGACCAAGTAGGCTGGTGCGTTTGCATAATACTAGTCATAAGGTCTGTCAACTCCTGAGGCTTTTCAGTATAGGAGGCGTAATGGGTTTTCCAATTCAGCAAGTCAGTGGCAGAGAAAGGAACATATATCAGACTAGAAGGTCCTACTGCCACCTGTCCGGCAGCATCAAGGTACGGGAGTCCCTGTACTTGTCGTAAAGGCAGTTGGAAATCCTGTTTTGTCTGCTTCTCTGCAGCAGCTGACCGCAAGCGCTGGGACAGCGGGGTAGACGTCTTAAGCTCAGCCGGAGTGCTCTCCGGGTGAGGCTGTAACACTGGAGACAGTACCGGTAGTAGGAGGAGAGGAGGATGATGGAGAGGTCTGAAGGGGCGTATCACTATGAGAAAGGGAATCTGATGAGGATCTGGAATTTGCAGAATCCTCCCCAAGTCCTGCTTCACCCACCCCGGGGGAAGGTGGTTCATCTCTTAGGGGTGGATCCTGTAAGGGCGCGGACGGGACAGTAAGGTAAAGCAGATTGAAGGGGTGTGCAGGGACCTCTGAGGAATCCCTCCCCTGGTAGACAGGGGCAGGTGTTCGCTTCTTCCGGCAACTGGCAGCTGCCACCATTATTCTACACTGATCCTCATGGCAACGCTGGAGCCATTTTGGCCATTTCTGGCATATGGCCAGCCATGAATCAATATAGGGAAACTGATCCGGGTGTTCCTTCATTACAATCTGATGGACTAAAAACACAGTAGGCAGATCAGTGGACCCCTCGGGAGGCCACAGCTTCACTAAGGCTGGCCACTCCTGTTCACATAAAACAGACAATCGGGAGGCAGAGAGTGAAACCCCGTAATCCTCTCCAAACCCAGACTTAAAATTACGGAGCATGCACTGCAGGGGTGTCTGCCCTTTAGATTCTCCCGCCCCCATGCTCTAATCACAATATGCTCTAATCACAATCACAATGCACAATTCTCAATGCAGTAACACTGGCAATATTTCCAGCTCACACAGGGTTAAACTGACAAACAGACACACTGAACAGGACATTTGAGAGGAGAAGAAAAAAATGCATGCCCGAACCTGGACTCCGCCTCCCCAAGGGGAGGAGGGAGCACTTGGAGAGCCTAGTTGCTCAGACCTCACGCACAGGACAACAAAGGAAATGAAGGGAGAAGGGGAGGACAGAAACACATTAACAGGTACACATATACACAGCTACCCTTCCTTTCCCGCCCCCCTCAGCACAGACTGGACGAGCGATGGTTTCAGAACCCCTTGGGTCCTTACTCACACTGCTCGTGCGGGTGATCAAACCGCAACAGGTTTACAGATTACCAGGATTTCCAGACTCACAGAACTATCCAAAACAGAAAGGCAGTAGTACTCACCAGACCTCCGGCCGGAGAATGTTTGGATGCCAGTCTATCCTGCCGGATTTCAAACGGAGTAATCAGCCCGCCGGGACCGAACAGCCAGACGCGTCAAGGAGTCCTACCGGACACAAGGGACCCGGTGGCGCAAAGGATCGTCGACGACCTGGGGGCCGGTCACTGGCCGGCTGAGGCCTGGTCCTGCAGAACTGCAGAGAGGTTCCCTCCGCGGGTGCGAGGAGAAAGGACTTCCCGGCCACGCACCAAAATGAAGCAGGAACCCTGTCTCCCACACCCTTCGAAGGAACACACAGACAGACTAGAATGCAAACAGGATCTTTTGTTGTGTACACAGAACTCAGACAGAGCCGGCACCCTGGACAAAAGATCTGAGCCCCTAAATGACGTCCCACACTGTCTTATATACAGTACATTCTCAAACCCCCTTGCTACCTTCCCATTCGCCCCAGGTATCTCTTCTTCACCAATCAGTAGCCCCTGAAGGGGGGGGGACGACAGTGGGCTCTCCTAAAGCATTCCCGAGTGACCTGTCTAAACTAGTATGCTCTGGTCTACTGGTTTTCTGGGAGAAAGGGTATGTGTAAGTGTTTCGCTGCAGCTCAAGGGGGGAGGGGGGGTTTCTCTCACAGCTGCCTTTCTGGCTGCCTCAGTGGCAATCACGCAAAACTCTTCTCGTGGAGTCTCCAGCAACCCCTATTTCAAGCCACCCTAACAGATGCATCTCAGGTGGGATGGGGAGCCCACCTATATGATCTCTCTACCCAGGGTACCTGGACTCCACAGGAGGCCTGTCTTCACATCAGCCTCCTGGAACTCAGAGCAATCTTCCTTGCTCTTTAAGTATTTCATGCCCAGCTCAGATACAAGACAGTCCTAGTTCAAAAGGACAATCAGGCAGCCATGTTCTATGTGAACAAGCAGGGTGGAACAGGCTCTTTGTCGCTATGCAACAAAGCTTTGCGACTATGGGCCCTCGCCAGAGAGCATCAGATTCATCTCCTTGCAGTGTATCTTCCAGGCATTCAAAACTCTTGGGCAGACAGACTCAGTCGAGTTCTGCTTCCACACGAATGGTCTCTCCATGCAGACCAGGTTGCCCAAATATTTCAGATTTGGGGAACCCCGGACATCAACCTCTTTGCAAGTCCGCTGAATGCCAAACCTCCCCGGTTCTGTTCCAGAATCCCGGCTTGACATTGTCAGGCAAGGGATGCCTTCCTCCTTCACTCGGGTCAGGACTTCCTATATACCTTCCCACCCATTGCCCTCATCCCCAAAACACTATTCAAGCTTCAGAGAGACAGAGGTCATATGATTCTCATAGCCCCACGTTGGCCACGGCTAACGTGGTACCCTCTGCTTCTACATCTCTCTCAAGCTCCACCTCTGGAGTTGGGATCTGCTCCAGATCTTCTCTCCCAAGAGAACGTGACGCTGTGGCCTCCCAATCCCCAGAGTCTGCATCTCAGGGCCTGATTGCTGAAGGCCTAGAGCTTCAGGATCTCAACCTTTCTCAACAGTTAAAGGATTTCCTTTATGCTTCTAGGAAACCCTCCAGAAGACGCTCGTATGCCTTTAAGTGAAAAAGGTTTACCATATGGTGCTTGCAGAAGGGTCTTAACCCTCTTGCGATACCTCTGGAATCGAAACTGAGTATCTCCTTCATTTGTCAAATGCACATCTTAAGACAAATTCAGTAAGAGTCCATCTTAGTGCTATTGCAGCTTCTTACAAGCCTCTAAGTGGACAACCTATTTCCTCTCATCCTCTCATAGCGAGATTTATGAGAGGTCTTCTCTCAACCTGTTTTGGACAGCTCGCATATTCTTTTTCTGTTCTGGATGATTTATTAGATTTGTTACAATCAAACAACTATGAAATACCAGCAATAATAAAAAAACATATTAAAACTTTGCAGAAAATAGAAGTTTCACATAGTGTATGTTTTTCATACACTGGTCCAATATAGTATATTGTCTATCTTCAGAAAAGTTAGGATTCAGTTCCAGTATTCATTGACATAAACATACTGTATGATACTATTGAAACTGCAGTTTTCATTTAAAACACTTTATTATGATATGATATATATATAGTTTGTGAACAGTCCATTCTGACAGTGGAATATGATACACGTGAAAACACTTCTGATGTAGTGCGTCAGTATTGCACCATTGAAATACCTAGAACAGAATGCTTGACAGCAATTAGTTTCGACAACATATTAACCCAGCGTATGAAAAACATACAAGGCTGGTATACGCACCATTAACTCTGACACTAAGTAACTTAGTTAACTAAACCTATTTTCTAAAGTCTACAAATACTTTTATTTGCAAAATAGTATTGGTTACAGCATTATAAGCTACTTACTATTTTTGTGATCTCTTTATGTTGAGCCACCAGTACCGTCAAAATCAGCAAACTTTGAATACCTATTAAACTAACTAGATTTCAGACATAACGATAATAGCTAAACATAGTTCCATCGAATTTATAGCCATTAATTAGTAAACAGTTGAGTAGTAAGTAGGGCAATCTTATGTATGTAAAACATACGCTGGTCCAAAACGGGTTAACAAAGCCTCCCATTAAGCCACCACCGGTGGCATGGGACTTGAATCTGGTGCTCAGGCAGCTCATGAAACCGCCATTTGGACCATTAGCCACTACATCTCTGGAATTCCTTTCCTGGAAAGTCATCTTCCTCATTGCAATCACATCAGCACGTCGCATCAGTGAATTGCAAGCATTAGTTGCTGATTCTCCTTACACAAGGTTCCACCATGATAAGGTAGTTCTTAAAACTCATCCACACTTTATGCCAAAGGTGGTTTTGCCTTTCCATTTAAACCAAGCAGTTTACCTTCCTGTATCTTTCCGAGGCCTCATGCCTCCAGTGCAGAAAGGAACCTTCATACTTTGGACTGTAAAAGAGCTTTAGCCTTTTACTTGCAGAGGACACAGCAACAGCGAAAAGCTTCTCAACTCTTTGTTGCTTTTGATCCTAGTCATTTGGGACTTCGTGTCCAAAAGAACTCTCTCTAAATGGATTGCACAATGCATATCCTTTGCCTATGAGAGTAAGAACCTTGCTCTTGAAGGCCATGTCACAGCTCACAATGTGAAAGCCATGGCAGCCTCAATGAACATAAGAATATAAGATATGCCATACTGGGTCAGACCAAGGTCTATCAAGCCCAGTATCCTGTTTCCAACAGTGACCAATCTTCACTCTGTCTATCGATGACATCTGTCGAGCAGCTACTTAGCCTTCAGTACATACCTTCACAGCCCACTACTGCTTAGACAAGGATTCCCGCCGTGATGCCTTGTTTGGTCAGGCTGTTCTTCAACTCCTTTTTCAGACTTAGTCAATTCCTACCCACCATCCCTGGTAGGATGCCAGAGATCCATGGGGGGAAGCATAGCCCTTTCACAAGGGCTAACAACTTCCTGGGGCCATCTCCCTGTCATCTGCAGCTAGGGAGTCCCCATATGTGAAGACTGCATTCCTGCTTGTTCCTGGAGATAGCGTAGTTACTCACCTGTAAGAGATGATCTCCGGGAGCAGCAGGAATTTAGTCTTCACAACCCACCCACCTCCCCTAGGAGATGTATCTTTCTCTCTCTCTTCCTCTCTCTTTGGTCTCAGATATAGACTCAACTGGAGAGGGACAGTTGGAAAGGCTGGAAGGCAGCACGCAGACGCTGGGGAGCGTTCCCGCACAGGCTTCGTCAGTACCGACAATACCCATATGTGAAGACTACATTCCTGCTGCTCCCGGAGATCACCTTATCTCCAGGAACAAGCAGGAATGTAGTCATCACATATGGGTATCGTCGGTACCGACGGAGACTGTGCGGGAAGGCTCCCCAGCGTCCAATTGGAAAGCTTTTGGGAGCATCCCACAGCGCCTGCGTGCTGCCTTCCCGCCTTTCCCAACTGCCTCTCTCCAGTTCTTCTTTTTCCGCGGAGCCAGCAGGTCATTGTTTCTGTCACCGCAGAAGAATTCTTCTTTATTTCTTTCTTTTTTGTGGTCGCGTCTGCCTTCCTTGACGCTTTACCGGTACCGCCGTTTTTTTCTTATTTTCTGTCTTTAAAAAAAAAAAATAATATATATATATATATACTAGAACCTTTTCCTATTTTTTTCCCAGGTACACGCACCTTTTTGGGCATTAGGCCCAAAACGTTTTCCTACAATGGAGAAACCTGCTTCAGGTTTCAAAAAGTGCACCAAGTGTGGCGGTACCTTTTCCGTCACCGACACCCATGAATGGTGTCTAAAATGTTTAGGTCCTGACCACTCCATCACGGATTGTATGTCCTGTGCCATGATGTCTAAAAGAGGTCGGCAGAACCGAGCTGCTAAACTCAGTACCCTGTTTCCCTCTGATGCAGCTTCAGTGGCATCGACGTCTTCCAGGGCTTCCTCTTCCTCCCGTGGATCTCAGGTAACTAAACATAAGTCCAGCCGGTCCTCAAAATGGGTAGATCTCCTTCTAAGCATCGAGATGCCTCTGCCGTTGCCCTTGAGGATTCTGCACCAGCAAAATTGCCCCGGCGGGAGGCTTTGGCTTCCAAAGCATTATCGGGGCTCCAGGATGTTCTCGAGGCCTCAACATCGGCAGAACTACTGGTGCCAAGCTCTGGAGTACCGGCGGTCTTCTCCGGTACCGACATCCAGGCATCGGCAGCGTCGATAGACCAGAGAGTCCAGGCTATTGAGCGCAGTCTGGCGGCTCTCCTTGCAGCATCGATGCCCTTGGAACTGCGACAGACAATCCGGTCGGTACCGGCCCTGGTATCGGTACCGGTACTGATAGCATCGGCATCGGCATCGCCGGTACCCAGTCATCCGATGCCCTCGGGTACCGATACCCCGGTACCGATTACTCCCGGTACCGACTTCGGTCGGTACGGGTATCGGGCTCTTCAAGAGCATCCGGACAGACGGTACTTCGAGTCCTTAGAAGAATCTGAGGATTTTGACAGTTCTGTCGATGCAGGAATGCTTCTCCGAGAGGAGCCCTCCTCCCCTAAGCGCAGGATGTTTTCTCCAGAGGATATTTCCTTCCAGGATTTTATCAGGGAGGTGGCTCAGGGTCTGTCCATTACTGTGGCCCCTGAAACAGAGCCAAGAGCTAAGGAGTTGGAAATTTTACAATATCCCAAAACTCCTAAGGAGGCAGCTACCCCTTGCCCATTCATGAGATTTTGCATGATCTCATGTTAAGGATGTGGGAGACACCTCTTACCACCTCTCCTCACTCTCGCAGACTGGATACTCAGTATCGAGTCCCTCCTTGTCCTGATTTCCAGAAAACTCAGCTTCCTCACCACTCTATTGTAGTGGAATCAGCTATGAGAAGGATTAAGAGTGCAAAGAGGCATGCCTCTAATCCTCCAGGACGTGAGTGCAGAACCCTGGATGCTTTTGGACATCGTGTCTTCCAAGCTTCCATGCCTTCTGCCAGGATCAGTTCCTATAGTCTATCTCCAGGAACAAGCAGGAATGAGTCATCACATATGGGTATGTCGGTACCGACGGAGCCTGCACGGGAATGCTCCCCAGCATCCAATCAGAAAGCTTTTGGGAGCATCTCTCGCTCCTGCGCGCTGACTTCCCGCCTTTTCCACTTCTCCTCAGTTTTCGTTTTTCCGCGGAGCCGGCAGGATGTCCTCTTATCACCGCAGAAACCTTTTTCTTTAAATTCTTGTTTTCTTGTAGTCGCAGCTGTTTTTCCCGCCGTCACCGGTACCGCCGGTGGTTTTTTCTTTTCTTTTTTCTTTAACTCAGAGAGATTTTTCCCTCTGCTTCTGTCTTAATTTTTTGGGCCTACAAGGCCTCTTCATCATGGAGCCTTCTCCTAAGAAGTGCCTTCACTGTGGAAACACAGTATTCTTTTTAGACTCCAATAACTGGTGTCTAACCTGTTTGGGTCCTGACCCTTTTTCCCCTGAACCATCAGGCTGCAATACTGTGAGAAGACCTTCCCTCTTTCGAGTTTCCCTCGATACCATTTTCACTCCGGCAGTGAAGGCACCGGGGTTTTCTTCTCTACAGGATCAGGTAACCCACAAACAGTCTGTTAAGATTTGCCAATCCTTGAGTGGTAGGTCTCATGCCAAGCATGATGACGGCTCCGGCCTTGCCCTCAAGACCCCATTGGCATTAAAACCCCGGCGGGAGTCTTCAGGCTCCAAAGCATATCAGGGATTTCAGGTTGTTCCTGGGGCTCACCCCTCACAGAACATACCTGAGCCATGCTCGGTGGTGGTATCCGCTTTGAGCGGTACTGATACCCCGGCATCGGCACCGGTGTCGAGTGTTCCACTCTTCACCAGGGATCGTCATCTGGCGTCCTCGGTACCTTCGGGACCGATCGATACGTTCCTGATTGACTTTCCTGTATCTAAGCCATGCTCGGGGATGGCACCCGCTTCGAGCGGTACCGATTCCCCGGCACCGGTGTCGAGTGTTCTCCAGGACCAAGCAGGAAGTCAGTCCTCACATATGGGTGACGTCGGCGCCGACGGAGCCCTCGCGGAGCAATTTCCCCAGCTTTCAAAGAGAGCCTTTGGGAATTGCAGCGCGCATGCGCGGTCCCCTTCCCGCCCAAGGGTGCCATCTTGCTTAGTCTTCTTTTTTCCGCGGAGCCCTACAGACGCTGTTTGTGATCGCCGCAGAGAAAGTTGATTTTATTTCCTATTTCTTATTCTTTCTCGGTTCGACGCCGGATCCTTTTCCCGCCCGGACCCGCTACGCCGGTAACGGGTCTGTTCTTTATTTTTCGTTTTTTTGTCCTTCGTGACAAGCATTCGCGCCATTTTTTATTTTTCACTGGCAGCCCTGTCTTTTGACCTCGCAGGGGCCCTTTTTCCCTCGATGGCTGCCAGCGGGTTTAAAAAGTGTGATCGGTGTGGAGGAGTGGTCTAGTGGTTAGGACAAGGTTCTTCAGGCCGGAGGGCCGGGGATTCAAGTCCCACCTGGGGACAGCAATCTCAGGCCGGAGGGACTGGGATTTCTAGTCCTGTAGGCACTCCTTGTGGTCTTGGGCAAGCCACTTAACCCACCATTGCCCATGTTCCCTGTAAGTATTAGTGTATGTGTCTCATATCCCCTCGTGTTAAATGTATCCCCCAATTGACCGCTTTGACCCGGTGAAAAGCGGGATATAAATACAGCTAAATAAAGAAACTTATGTCTCTTACCGACACACATGACTGCTGCCTCCGCTGCCTCGGACCCAATCATGACCCGATGATCTGTGGTCCGTGTAGCAAAATGTCCTCAAAGGCGTTGAGGAGTCGGCAGCATCAAAGGGAACGAATCTTCTCTGACTCCGCGTCCGGCTGGGCCCGGACCTCGTCAGAGGCTTTGACGTCCCGGGACTCCGGTCCTGAGCATCGTCGTAGTTCCTCTGAGCGGGGGTCTCCTACCCGGGAACATCATCGGAAGAAAAAACCCGCGAGGGCGTCGTCGGTGGACGCTCATGGTTCCTCGAGGGGCAGGTCGCATAGCCCCGATAGCCGTCCCGGGTCCTCGGAGTCGGAGAGGCCTTCAAAACATCGTCGTCTCGAAATGGAGTCGCCTGGACACGTGAGTACTGTAGTCCTCATGGACTCGCCTCCAAAGGAGCCGACGTCGGGCCCGACGCCGTCGGGGCCCGAGTCGGGGGCTGCTGGGTCTCCTGAGCTTGGACTCAGGTTGACGGCCTTGGAGAGCAGTTTGGCTGCCTTCATGGACCAGCAGCGGGCATTGATCGCTGGCCTCGCCAATGCATCTGCCCCGGCCACCAGGATGTCGACGTCCAAGTCGACCCCGGAGACCGAGCCGATCCTCGAGTCCATACGAGCTCGAGTCGATCCTCGGTCGCGGTCTCCCTAGGCCTCCCGTTCAGGACAGAGGTCGTCGATGCCGACACCCTCGGCGTCGGGGCGGAGGGCATCGGAGCCCACCCGACCGAAGCCGCTCGATTCCTCCTCCAAGGAGTCAGACTGGGAAACGGAGGACGAAGAGTCACCTGGTACTTTTCGGACTCGGTGTGCCCCATCGGACTCACCCGAGTCCGAACCTCGGAGACGGTCCCCCCCAGAGGACACCCGGTTCTCAGACTTCGTGCGGGATATGGCCAAGGCCTTGGCATTCCCCGCGGATCCCGAGGAGGAGCCTCGAGCCGAAGAGCTTGATGCCCTCCAGTATGACTCTCCCCTGAAGGAGGCCTTTACTGTACCGGTTCCTCCGATGCTGGAACGACGTCTCTTCCGCATGTGGGAGAGCCCGGCGCCGGTGTTAAGCAAGCGGGTCGATTCCATTTATCGAGTCCACAAGAGCCCCGGGTTCCAAAAGGCACAACTACCACACCATTCCATGGTGGTGGAATCGGCCATGCATCGACTCAAGAGTCAGAAGATGCACTCCTCGGTGCCTCCCGGCCGGGAGGCCCGGAACCTGGATGCCCTCGGTAAAAAGTGCTTCCAGGGCTCTATGCTTGCTTGTCTAGTCCAGACTTACCAGCTCTATATGGGCATGTATCTCCGAGATCTGGCAAAAGAAATTGCCGGGTTCTCTGCTGGTCTCTCCAAGGAACCTTTGCAGAGGTTCCAAGCCTTGTCCACTGGTATTCGAGAGTGCTCGAAGTTTATCTCTCGAGCAGCTTACGATGGCTTCGAAGCATCGGCTCGAGTAGCCGGGGCCGGCATCGGTGCCCGCCGACAGGCTTGACTTCAGTCATCCGATCTCGAGCCATGGGTACAGGACAAGTTGGTCGATGTCCCCTGCAGAGGTGAAAACCTCTTTGGCAAACCCATGGCTGAAAAGGCTGCACAGATCGAGACCGAGACTCTGACCAGAACTAGGCTGTCCAGAAAAACCTCTGCCCCTACTCAGAAGAAGAAGGGCTCGGGGAAAAAGCCCTTTTACCCGAGGAAGGCGGCTGCCTATAAACACTACCCTCAGTATCAGGCCTCAGCAGCTACCCTAAAGGGTCAACAGGCCAAGGGACGGGGTAATGGGTCCTGTAGGGAGCATGCCCCCAAGCCCAGAACACCGGCCCCTGCTCAGCAGGGTGGGGGTTTTTGACTCCATCAGCATAGCCTCTTCCCCTCAGCTGGTTTCTCTCAGCACAGGAGGCCGGCTGGTCCACTTTGCCTACAGGTGGTCAGCTATCACATCAGATACGTGGGTGCTTCATATAGTTCAGAAAGGCTATTTTCTACACTTTCACCAGGTACCTCCCTCCTACTTTCCAGGGGAGCCTCCAAGACTCCCTCTGCACAGGGACTTACTCCTTCAGGAGTTAGCAAGTCTTCTTCAGGAACAGGCTGTGGAACCGGTGCCCCACCACCTGAGAGGTCACGGCTTTTATTCCAGGTACTTTCTGATACCAAAAAGAACAGGAGGCCTCAGACCCATCCTGGACTTGCGAAACCTCAAGTTCCTGGCAAGGGAAAAGTTCAAGATGCTTACCCTTGGAATCCTGCTGCCCTACCTCCAGCAGGGGAGACTGGCTATGCTCCTTAGATCTGAAGGATGCCTATACTCACATCCTTATTCATCCAGACCACAGACAATATCTCAGGTTTGTTGTGGGAGGAAATCATTACCAGTACAGAGTACTGCCCTTTGGCCTATCCTCCGCCCCCAGGGTGTTCACCAAATGCCTAGCAGTGGTGGCGGCCTATCTAAGACTTCAAGGCCTTTTTGTGTTTCCATACCTGGACGACTGGCTAATCAGGGCCCAGTCTTCCCAAGAGGCCACTCAAGCCACTCATCGCACTGTGTCTCTGCTCCAGCACTTGGGCTTTGTCATAAACTTCGCAAAGTCCACTTTGCTCCCCTCTCAAGATCTCAAATTCATCGGCGCAAGGTTAAGCACACTTCAGGCGCGGGCCTTCCTGCCTCTAGACAGAGCACACAGGCTCATGGATCTCGCCAGCCACTTTCACAGCAATTCCCTGGTCTCTGCCAGGCAATTTCTGAGACTGCTCGGCCATATGGCTTCCACGGTCCATGTGACCCCCAATGCCCGCCTGAACATGCGACCTGCTCAGTGGTGCCTTCGCACTCAATGGCATCAGGCCACGAGGAGCCTGACAGACTCAGTACAGGTCTCCGACCTGCTGGTCTCTTCTCTGCGGTGGTGGCTTCATCTGCCAAACCTGCTACTGGGAGTGGATTTTCAATCTCCTCCGCCTTCTCAGGTACTAACAACCGATGCTTCTCTCCTGGGTTGGGAGCACATTGCCAAGGGACATGTACTCAAGGCCTCTGGACTCCTTGGGAGTCTGCGCAGCAGATAAACTTCCTGGAGCTCAGAGCCATCCGCCTAGCTCTGAGAGCCTTCTCCCACCTCACTTCTCACCAGTCTGTGCTGGTCCAGACGGACAATCAAGTTGCAATGTTCTACGTGAACAAACAAGGAGGCACAGGCTCCTTCCTTTTCTGTCAGGAGGCACGAAGACTGTGCTCTTGGGCCGTCCACCACGGCATCCTCCTCAAAGCGGTCTATCTCCCAGGTCAGGAAAATTACCTGGCAGACAAGCTAAGCAGGATCCTCCAACCACACGAATGGAGATTGGATCCATTGGTGGTTCTACGGATCTTTCTCAAGTGGGGTCTTCCCACCATGGATCTGTTTGCCAGTCCTCTGAACCGGCAACTTCCCAGATTCTGCTCTCAACAACCGCATCCTCTCAGTGTAGCGGCGGATGCTTTTCTGATTCCATGGTCCACGGGCCTCTTGTATGCCTTTCCTCCCATGCCGCTGGTGTCTCGAACACTCTTCAAAGTTCTCAGAGACAAAGCCTCGCTGATGCTAGTGGCTCCTCGGTGGCCGAGACAACCTTGATTCCCGCTTCTAATGCAGCTGGCGGTGGACACTCCTCTTCCTCTGGGGTTTCAACCCGATCTCCTGACACAGGATCAAGGGTCTCTCCTACACCCCAACCTTCGGTCCCTTCATCTGATGGCCTGGCTGCTTAAAGGGTAATCCTTGCTCCCCTCCAGCTGCCTCTGGAGGTGGAAGAGGTTGTCTTGGCCTCGAGGAGGCCTTCCACCCGGACGTCCTACGCTCTTAAGTGGCGGCGGTTCTCCATTTGGTGTGCTCAGCAATCTGAGAATCCCTTCTCCTGCTTGTTAGCAGTGGTCTTGCAATACTTGCTTTACCTCTCCAATCTGGGCCTTAATTCCAACTCTGTCAGAGTCCACCTCAGTGCTCTCTCTGCACATCACGCACCGGTGGATGGCAGGCCTCTTTCCCACCACCCTTTGGTGGCTCGTTTTCTCCGAGGCCGCCTTCTCCTTAAGCCTCCTTTACGTCCACCAGCCCCTGAGTGGGATCTGAATGTGGTCTTACAGCGGATTACCTGTCCGCCTTTTGAGCCTAGGGCTACCTGCCCTCTTCGTTTTCTTTCCTGGAAAACTTTGTTTTTGTTAGCCCTTACTTCTGCTAGGCGCGTTAGTGAACTGCAGGCCCTAGTGTCTGATCCTCCTTACATTAGGTTCTACAGGAATAGGGTAGTTTTACGGACTCACACTAAGTTTTTTCCAAAAGTGGTTTCTACTTTTCATCTCAACCAGGAGGTGGTGCTTCCGACCTTCTTTCCCAGGCCGCACACCTGCCGGGCTGAAATGGTCCTGCATACCCTGGACTGTAGGAGGGCCTTATCCTTCTGCCTTGACCGTACGCGAGAGCATAGAAGGGCTGTTCAGCTCTTCCTTTCTTTTGACCCCAATAAGTTGGGGCTACCTGTCTCCAAGCGTACTTTGTCCATATGGGTTGCTGACTGTATCGCTTGGGCTTATGGGGCGGCCGGCCTCTCGTTAGAGAGTCGAGTCACAGCTCATCGTGTTAGGGCGAAGACTGCGTCAGTGGCTCATCTCCGCTCTGTTCCGTTGGCAGACATCTGCCGGGCCGCTACTTGGTCTTCAAGCCAGACATTTGCGGCCCATTACTGCCTAGAGAGGGAGTTCCGCAGGGACAGTGCTTTCAGACAGGCAGTCCTTCATAATCTGTTTGAGGTTTAGGCAACTCCTACCCTCCGGCCCTGGTGTTGGGCTACCGGTTGGGGGCGTTTTCAGAGAAGATTCCTTCCTTCTGTGCTACTGAGCTAGAGGGAGCTCATTTTTCAACTTGCGGTCTCCGGTAGCCTTAAGCTAGGGAGTCCCATATGTGAGGACTGACTTCCTGCTTGGTCCTGGAGAAAGAGTAGTTACTCACCTGTAACAGGTGTTCTCCAGGAGCAGCAGGAATCGGTCCTCACAACCCTCCCTCCTCCCCTTGGATTTGCAGTCCTATCATTTCGTTTTTGCTAATTTTTTTGCTATCTTTTAGCTATGTTATCAAACTGAGCAAGATGGCACCCTTGGGCGGGAAGGGGACCGCGCTTGCGCGCTGCAATTCCGAAAGGCTTTCTTTGAAAGCTGGGGAAATTGCTCCGCGAGGGCTCCATCGGCGCCGACGTCACCCATATGTGAGGACTGATTCCAGCTGCTCCTGGAGAACACCTGTTACAGGTGAGGAACTACTCTTTCCACTCTTTACCAGTGATCGTCATCTGGCCTCCTCGGTACCTTCGGGACCGATCGATACCACCCAGAGTGACTTTCCTGTATCGGCATCGCCGATACCACCACCGACGTCGGTGCCCTCTAGACATGCATCGATAGACTCGCTCCCTTCGATGCCGAGTCTGGAATCGATATCTAGTCTAGATGATTGGGTATCGACGCGTCTTGGAACCGACCCTTATCGTTTCCGGATATGCAGTACCGAGGATATTTACCAAGACCCTCTGGTTACCTCGGTACCGCTTGAGCAGCCTCCGATGACTGCCTCGATGACATTACCGTCTCCGATTCCGCCTCAGCTGCCGGTATCAGTATCTATGTCGATTCCTGCAGTTACATCGGTACCATCGATCCTTTCTATGCCTAGTTTGGAATCGATACCTGGCATGGACGATGCAGTACTAACTGCCTCAAATCGTAACTGCCAGTATCACTATCCATCTAGTAGAGTTCTTTTTCTGCACCAGACCAGTACATCCTCTGGTGCTCAGGCTGCTTCTTCAACCTTAGCCTACCCAGGGATGGTTCCCATTGGAGATCCTTCTTTTCAGAAATTTCTCCTTGATATGGCAACCTTTCTTGCTATTCCTGTCCCTGGCTGTGATCTTAACCAAGGCTCTCCTGCAGAAAAGGAAAATATATTGCTTCCTTTACATCATTCTTTGCAGGATCTTCTTCTAAGAATATGGGAATCACCTTTAAGGGTTCCCTCACCTTCTACAGCAACTAATGTTCTGTATCAGATGCCCCTCTCTCCAGGGTTTCAAAAGACTCAACTTCCCCATCATTCCATTGTAGTGGAATCAGCAATGACCAAAGTAAAAAGCAAGAAAAAGCATTCTTCTTATCCGCCAGGTTGTGCATCTAGAGCACTTGATGCCTTTGGACGTCAAACCTTCCAAACATCTATGCTGGCATCAAGAATTATTTCTTATATATTTTATATGAGTCTAACACTCCAGGAGGTCACAAAGAAATTATCTCTTTTGGCTCCTTTTTCGTCATAGCCTAAGGCTGCTGACTATTCCTTGCTTCTTAGTCATAGGCGGAATATCTCTTGGTTTCTTTCTCGTGCTTCTCTAGACTCTTTTGAGTCTGTTAGCAGATCCTCTGCTATTGCCATTTGAGCACGTCGTAGAGCCTGGCTCCAAGCTTCAGACTTGAACAGATGGGCACAACATACACTGGGTAATTCTCCTTGTATTGGAAAAAATCTCTTCAATAAGGAGGCTTTACGTCATTTTGCTCATTAATCCACTGACTTCCCTGGTTCTGCAGACCATTCTAAGCCGCCTTCTTCCCCAGGAGGTAGGAAATGTCCTACCAAACCTTCTTTCCCTAAGAAAAGAAGGTTTCATTCTTCTCCTGCCCATCATCCAGATGTACCAAAGCAAAGGGACACCTCGTCCTAGTCTGAAGTTTCCAAACTCTCGCCAGTCTGAGCATACCCAGCAACCATAGGTGCTGAAGGTTGCAATCTACAGTTAACTTCTTCCTAGCAGAAGTTTGTTCACTGTTTTTTCTTACAGCTCTACACTGGGGTTTTCCTTTTTCAGTATGCTAAGCTGTCAGGATATTCTTGTCCATGCGTTACAGAATTCTCCTCCTCTTACAACCAAGAAGGGAAGTTACAACTATCCCATGATAGTTTCCGTCCCAACATGAACATTTTTTCCTTCAGCTGACTCGCCATATGGGTAAGTCACCCTCCAATTACCTGTTTTCTCTACCCTCTCATCCAGGGTTTCCCCTGACTGAGTGGTATCATACTGAAAAGCTTCTCTAGCCTTTCATTCCAGTGTAGACTTTTTGTTTCCTTGAATACATTCTCAAGATAACTCATCAGGCAGGGACAGGAATATCTCCTCTTTGTCTGTTTCTCTTTGTTTTGCACAGGATGATTCTCTCTGCTGTCTTTTTCAGCTGCTGTGCATGCGGGAGTTCCAGTGCTTGAACTACTGGTACTTTTCCACAGGTTCCAGTCTATCTTCCACAATTTTTGTCTAGCCTCAGTAGTGATTCCAAGCTAGTCCTCATCTATCTTGGATAATCCTACTCATTTTAGGCTTCTCACATTATCTTTTTTTTAGCCATCTCCTTTTCCTAGGATGTGGCAACACACCTGACTTCAGTCAGTTTTATCTCAAAATTCTCTTGCACAATGCTCTCTGCAATCTTCAGAGAAGCTTTCTACTATGGGCCCTTGCTACAGAGCATTGAACTTTAACTCTGAGGGCTATTTTATATAGTAGAAAAAAGCTTATAAATCATTCTCATGACTGTGAGGGTTCTCCACACCCTTTTGTCTCCTGTTATAATTCAGAATATAAGCTTTTTCTGCATGAATATCCAAGGCTACTAGTAACGCATGATACCCCTATGTCCCTCCAGTGGGTCCTGCTGGTATCTTCTCTATGCGTTTCTACCCATCTACCATGTCAGAGTTCTAAAGGACTCCCGACTTGCTCTTTACAGACTGATATTATCCTGTTTTTCACACAACCAGCCTGGTTATTTTACTGGATTGCATTCCTGCATCCTCTTAGCCCACGGAAATAGATTCTCTATATATCTGTCAAGTGGGTTTCACCCTCTGGTTATTGAATGAATCTTTCCCCTTCACATTCCCCATGTGAATGTTTTTATGGGGCTTAGTGGTAGACATGTATCTTCAGACTCATATTCATGTATGTATATATCTCTATATATGCATCTACATACATATGTCTGTAAGCTGTGTGTGCATACTTTATGCCTATATATATATATATATATATGTATTACATACTATCTCCCTACCTGTCTATGCTATAAAAAGATTTACCACCTTAGAAGTTCCAGACAGTGGGCTTCCATATTTTCATACTGTTCATCAGTATGTGGGGGCTCTTATGCACACAACCATTGCTGTGGTGCTAACAGCTTCTACTTTGCCCTAAGTCTCCCTATCCTTGAAGCCTCAGGCTTCAATATCTTTCCTATCTCTCACCAGCTAGTAAAGACAGCGTACATCTTCATTAGTTCTGAGTACACATCTATTCTCCTTGGGAATACGGGCTTCTTTCCATACCCCTCCTTTCCCCTAGGACTGGGCTAGTTGTCCAAATCGGTCAGTCTTCTTCTTTGTCCTCAATGTTAATGACTCTGTACCTAAAAGAATTTTCAGCTTTCCCCATAAAGCTTTCCGTTGAAGACCTGCCGTTCTTATCCTGCCCCAGTTGACACCTGGGTCTCCTGCTAATTCCAAGTTGGGACCTTCATCCTCACTGCTGTGAGGTCACCTTCAGGATTCCGCTACTGCATGTCCAGTAGACTCCATCCCGCTCTCTACTTCCTACATTCCAGTAGGTAAGCTCCATGTTATAATTGTTCATTAAATAATGTTAATGATACTTATCATACTTACCAAGGACTCCTCTTCTGTAGTCCTTAGGTTCGCTGTTTTTCCTTACAGCTCCTCTCTTCTCAACTCCTACCCTCCATCCTTCATGGGATGCCGGAGATTCCTGGGTGAAAAATGCACTCCTGATCCAGGGACACGCATTTTATGGGATCTCCCCCTGGTGTTCACAAAAGGGTCACTACTGGAGTATCTCCTTCATTTATCCAATGCAAGACTTAAGACTAACTCAGTAAGGGTCCATTTGAGTGCTATTACAGCTTCCTTTAAGCCTCTAAATGGACAGCCTATTTCCTCTCATCCTCTTATAGCAAGATTTATGAGAGGCCGCCTTCTAACTAAGCCTCCCATTAGGCCACCAACGGTGGCATGGGACTTAAACCTGGTTCTTGGGCAGCTCATGAAGCCACCCTTCGAACATTTAGCTACTACCTCCTTAAAATTCCTTTCTTGGGAGGTTATCTTTCTTATTGCAATCACATCAGCACGTCGCATTAGTGAGTTGCAAGCGCTAGTAGCTAATCCACCTTATACAAGGTTCCATCACGACAAGGTAGTCCTTAGGACTCATCCACACTTTATGCCAAAGGTGGTCTCGCCTTTTCATCTGAACCAAGCGGTCTACCTACCTGTGTTTTTTCCAAGGCCTCATGCATCAAATGCAGAGAGGAATGTTCATACCTTGGACTGTAAAAGAGCTTTAGCCTTTTACTTAGAAATAACACAGCAACATAGAAAGTCCTCTCAATTCTTTGTTGCCTTTGATCCTTCTCATTTGGGACTTCCAGTCTCCAAGAGAACACTATCTAACTGGATTTCTCAGTGTATTTCCTTTGCCTATCAGAATAAGAACCTTTCTCTGGAGGGCCATGTCACAGCTCACAATGTGAGAGCCATGGCAGCCTCAATGGCTGATCTGCACTCTTGTGTCTATCGACATCTGTTGAGCGGCCACTTGGGCCTCGGTTCATACCTTCATAGCCCATTACTGCTTGGACAAGGACTCCCGCCGGGATGCCTTGTTTGGTCAGGCTGTTCTCCAACACCTGTTCCATACCTAATCAACTCCTACCCACCATCCCTGGTAGGATGCCAGAGATCCATGGGGGGAAGTGGAGCCCTTCTCAGGGACACACAACTTCTGGGGTCTCTCCCTGGCATCTAAAGCTAGGGAGTCCCCATATGTGATGACTACATTCCTGCTTGTTTCTGGCGATAGCATAGTTACTCACCTGTAACAGGTGATCTCCGGGAACAGCAGGAATTTAGTCCTCACAGCCCACCCACCTCCCCTAGGAGTTGTATTTCTCTATCTCTTTCCCTTTCCCTCTCTCTCTCTTTGTCTCAGCTTTAAAACTCAACTGTAGAGTGGCACTTGGGAAAGGCTGGAAGGCAGTACGCAGGTGCTGTGGGATGCTCCCAAAAGCTTTCTAATTGGACGCTGGGGAGCGTTCCTGCACAGGCTCGGTCAGTACCGACGATACCCATATGTGAGGACTAAATTCCTGCTGTTCCCGGAGATCACCTGTTACAGGTGAAGTAACTATGCTTTACAGGTGAGTAACTATGCTGTCATGTCCATCGAGTGGAGCTTAGCGCCCTTACTGACGGCCTCGGTACCAGTAAAACCTTTACAATTGGTTCCGCAGGCGTCTGTACCGGCTCCAGTACAGATACAACCCGCATCGACTTTTGTGCCGCTTACCATGCTACCGTCCATGCTGGCCCTCGAATCTGTTTCCGGTATCGAGGTTCCAGCACTGCAAGCCTCTGCTACCGGTTTCATTCGGTACCGAGTTTGTGCAGACTGGGAACACCCTGCCTGCCAATACTTTGCGTCTTCAGGTTCCTATTTATCGGATGATGAATTAGTTGATACTCGGGACATGAGAATTTCCCGGAAGACCCATCTCCGCAGTGTCGCATGACCACTCCAGAGGACATGTCTTCTCAAGACTTTATTCGTGATGTTGCTAGGGGCCTGTCCATAACGGTGACATCGGAGACAGAGCTTAGGGCTGAAGAACTCAAAATTCTTCAATACCCTACGGCCCCAAAGGAGGCTGCTATGCTCCCCTATCCATTGAATACTTCGATGCCTTTGGTCGACGTTGTTTTCAGGCCTCCATCCTATCGGCCAGGATCATTGCCTACATACTCTATATGGATATGTTCCTTAGAGATGTGGCTAAGGATTTGGAGTTAATGGCTCCTCCTTCCCCCGATGACAAGGAGCAGATAATCTCATTCTTGTAAAGCATACTCGGAATGTTTCAAAGTTTAATAGAGCAACGTTTGACTGTTTTGAGTGCAACAGCAGAACTTTATCCATCTGCATTGGTGCACGCAGGATTGCTTGGCTTCAAGCATCAGATCCTGAACAGCGGGTTCAAGGTAAGCTGTGTAATATCCCTTGCACCGGTGAAAACCTTTTTGGCAAGGATTGGCAAGAGAGAACACTACCCTTAATAGGCTATCTAGATCTACTGCCAACCCAGCTAGGAAAAAAGCAGCAAAGAAAGCTTTGTTTCAATAAGTACTATCCTTCTTATACTCCTGCTGTTCAGTGTCAACATCATGCTCCTCATAAGGGGCAGCAACTTCCAAAGCAGCAAAGAAAGACTGACTTCTAAGTAACAGCCACCTTAGCAGACCCAGCCTCCTCGGAGTCTTTGACTCCTTTCTAGAGAACATAGCAGCTCTGCCTCTGGAGATTGCAGATACCGTCCACATTCCCGGCAGACTCTGTCACTTTGCCCACAGGTGGCATCTTATAACATCAGAGCAGTGGATTTTGTCCATAGTATGGGAGGGGGGGTACAAGCTTCATGTACAATACCTACTCCCCCCCCCCCCCCCCGACTTCTCCAAGAGAGTACCGCTCTCAACCTTCCCTCACAGCTCTGTTGCTCCAAGAGGTCACCTCCCTTCTGTCGCAGGGTGCAATAGAAGAGGTGCCAACATCCTAACACAGAATGGGCTTTTATTTTCTGTACTTCCTCATTCCAAAGAAAATAAGAGTACAGGCCCGTTCTGGACCTCGGAGAACTGAACAAGTACCTATTCTCCAGTAACAAGCAGGAAGTCAGTCCTCGCATATGGGTTACGTCAGGGCCGATGGAGCCCGCGCGGAGCAAATCCCCATCTTTCAAAGAAAGCCTTTGGGAGTTGCCACCACGCATGTGTGGTCTGCTTCCCGCCCAAAGGAGCCATCTTGCTCAGTCTTCTTTTTTCCGTGGAGCCCTTCAGATGTAGTCTGTTCCCTGTCCTGGAAAAAGTGATTCTTCTTGCCTTTTTGGCTGTTTTTTCTTTCCAGCTAGTCCCAGTACCCTTCCCGCCCACGTCTAGTATCCCGGTATCAGGTTGGCTCTCCTTTTTTTTTCTTTTACTTTTTTCCTCAAGGGCCTTCTCCTGTCTAAGCCCCTGGTCCACCTCCGGCGGCTGAATGGGATCTCAATGTAGTGTTGGGGCTGCTCACCCTACTGCCTTTCGAACCGATGGCTACATGTCATCTTCGCTCTCTCCTGGAAGGTGGTGTTCCTCGTAGCACTCACCTCCGTCCAAATGGTGAGCAAGCTCCAGGCCCTTGTGGTGGAGAGACCTTATACCAGGTTCTACAAGAATAGGGTAGTGCTTCGCGCACACCCCAAGTTTTTTCCGAAGGTGGTGTCCTCGTTCCACCTCAATCAAAAGGTGGTCCTACCTACCTTTTTTTCTCAGACTGCAAGCTGGTCACGCTGAGGCTGTCCTCCATACCGTAGACTGTAGGAGGGTCTTATCGTTCTACATTCAACGTACTCGAGGTTACCGAAAAGCTTCTCAGCTTTTTGTTTCCTATGACCCCAGCAAGCTGGGGCAGGCAGAGGCGGTGACCACGTGTATATTGTCCACATGGGTGGCGGACTGTATTGCCTGGGCCTATGAGGAAGCGCAGCTTCCCTTGGAAGCCGTGTCACGGCTCATGAGGTCAGGGCCATGGCAACCTCTGTCGCTCATCTGCACTCCGTTCCTCTGACAGAAAGCTGCTGGGCCGCCACCTGGTCTTCGGTTCATAGCTTCGCAGCTCACTACTGCCTGGATAGGGAATCCCGATGGGATAGTGCATTCAGCCAGGCTGTAATCCGTAAACCTTTTGAGTCTAGGCAACTCCTGCCCTCTGACCCTTCTGTATTCAGGCTACTGAAGTGCTGTTTCTTTGACATTTGAGTTTCCATTGCAGCTGCTCAAAGCTCTCGATGAGGGAGCCTTTTTTGGCTATGTGTTCATGGTAGCCTGTAGCTGGGGAGTCCCATATGTGAGGACTGACTTCCTGCTTGTTCCTGGAGAAAGCGTAGTTACTCACCTGTAACAGGTGTTCTCCGGGGACAGCAGGAATCAGTCCTCACAACCTTCCTTCCTCCCCTTGGAGTTGCATTCCTCCTATATTACTGTTTTTTGTTGTTTTTGCCATCTTTAGCTATGTCATTTGACTGAGCAAGATGGCTCCTTTGGGCGGGAAGCGGACCACGCATGCGTGGTGGGAACTCCCAAAGGCTTTCTTTGAAAGCTGGGGATTTGCTCCGCGCTGGCGCTGACGTAACCCATATATGAGGACTGATTCCTGCTATCTCCGGAGAACACCTGTTACAGGTGAGTAACTATGCTTTACTTCAAAATGATCTCGCTAGGAACCCTTCTTCCCTATCTCCAGAGTCAGGATTGGCTCTGTTCTGTAGATCTAAAGGAAGCGTACACTCACATACTTAATCTCCAGGAACAAGCAGGAATGAGTCCTCACATATGGGTACGTCGGAACCGACGGAGCCTGCGCGGGAAATCTCCCCAGCTTCCCAGAAAGGAAGCACTTGGGGCCTCCCACAGCGCATGCGCGCTGCCTTCCCGCCTTCCTGACCAACTCTCTTCAGTTCTTCTTTTTCCGCGGAGCCAGCAGGTCGTGTTGCTGTCACCGCTGAAGAAATTGTTATTTTAATTTGTTTCTTTGACCGCGTGTCTGCCTTCCCCGATTCCGGACCGGTACCGCCGGTCGTTTTTTCGTTTATTTAAAAAAAAAAAAAAATTACCTTTTCTTCACTTGGTGTATTTTTTCTGTGAGGCCTCTAGGCCTTCTCAGGTCTCCCTCATGGAAAAACCAGCTTCTGGTTTTAAAAAATGCACTAAGTGTACCGGTACTATTTCAGTTACAGATACCCATGAGTGGTGTCTTAAATGTTTGGGGCCTGACCATTCCATTCCGGATTGTCCATCCTGCTCTCTGATGTCCAAAAGGGGCTTACAGAACAGAGCAGCTAAATTTCATATGCTGTTTTCTACCGATACTCCAGCATCAACATCCTCCAGGTCTTCTTCTCCTGATGGATCTCAGGTAACCAAACATTCTTCAGGCAAGTCCTCAAAAGGCAAATCTCCCTCTAAGCAGCGAGAGGCCCTTGCATTTGACCCTGAGGACCCTGCCCCAGCCAAACAACCCCTGCGGGTAGCTCCGGCTTCCAAAGCTCCTCCTATGGGGTTACAGGTAGACATCAATGGCACGGCCTCGACCGATCTCCTGTTAGACTGCTCTGGGGTACCGGCTAACACCGGTACCGACTTCCAGGCAGTCGTGGCGACGATGGGTACTATGGTACAATCCATGCAGCAGGCCTTACTGGCTTTTATTAATGCTGCACCGCCATCGGTACCGCGATAATCGGTTCCGATTCCGGTACCGCAACTGATACCGGTACCCAGAGCATCTACTTCCAGTAGCATGCCGGTTCCGGTCTCCGGTTCCGGAGCTTTCTTCGATACCGCTCCGATTCCCGGTACGCCCGATGTCGGTACCGATCGGTACGCGTATCGATCTCTGGAAGCCAATAGACGATACTTTGAATCCTCTGAAGATTCTGATACATCAGATGATTCTGCTAACGTCTTTTACTTTTCCTGAGGAGCCCTCTTCTCCAAAAACGAGAATGTCTCCTCCAGAGGATTTGTCCTTTCAAGACTTCATCATTGAAGTAGCTAAAGGACTCTCCATATCTGTATCCTCTGAAAAGGAACTTAGAGCAAAAAAATTGGATATTTTAGGATACTCTAAGGTTCCCGAAGAGGCAGCCACCTTACCCATACATGAAATTCTTCAAGAACACATGATGGACTTAGGGTGAGAGGAGCCTCCCACATCTCCACATTCTCGTCGTTTGGACACCATGTATCGGGTTCCTCCTTCTCCTGGTTTTCAAAAGACTCAGCTTCCTCACCACTCTATTGTGGTGAAGTCTGCTATGAAAAAGATAGAGTACCAAAAGACACTCTTCTACCCCTCCAGGAAGAGAATGTAAGACTCTGGATGCTTTTGGGAGAAAAATCTTCCAAGCTAGCATACTTATTGCCAGAATCAATTCATACAGCCTCTATATGGGCATGTTTTTGAAAGAGATTGCATTAAAGATACGTCAGTTTCTCCCCTTTATCCCAGAGGATAAGCAAGAGGAGTTCCTTCTTTTGCTAAAACACACTCAAGATGTTTCAAAGTTCTCCAACAGAGCAGCCTTTGACTCTTTTGAGGGGGCAAGCAGAGCCTCTGGCATTGCCATAGCTGCTCGCAGACTGGCTTGGCTCCAGGCCTCTGATTTAGAACCCTGGGTACAAGAAGGCTTGGGCAATCTGCCCTGTACAGGTGAAAATCTGTTTGGCAAGGAGTGGCAAATCAAAGCCACTCAAATGGATGCAGAGAATGCTGCTTTAGATAAACTTTCTAAGTCTACCTCTACCCCTGCCAAGAAAAAACCTTTTAAGAAAACTTTGTATAAAAAGACCAGATTTTCCACAAATACTGGCCAGCAATCTTCCCAAGTTCGCTTTGCTCCTAAGCGTCAGCAAACTAAACAGGCCAGAACAAAGTCTACAGGGGCTGCTACAATCCAGCAGTCCCAACCCCCTCAGGGTTTTTGACTTGATTCTAGAGAACTTAACCTTTCTGGCTCTGCAACACCCAGAACCTCTCACCATTCCAGGAAGGTTAGCTCATTTTGCTCCCAGATGGGAACAAATCACATCAGAACCGTGGACCCTCTCTATCATCAAAGAGGGCTACAAACTACATTTCTCCAGCCTTCCTCCCCATTTCATGGTGAGACAATTCAATTCTCCCCCTTCTCTCCTGTACCTGTTGGGCCAAGAGGTGACCACTCTTCTCGCCCAAAAGGCAATAGAAGAGGTTCCTCTTCCTCAACCAGGGTCAGGTTTTTACTCCCCTTATTTTCTCATTCCCAAGAAAACAGGGGGATACAGACCCATTCTGGATCTCAAAGAATTGAACAAATTCCTATACATGGAGAAATTCAAGATGCTTTCTCTAGGCACTCTCCTTCCATACCTACAGAGTCAGGACTGGCTTTGTTCTCTAGATCTCAAGGATGCTTACACACATATACTCATCCATCCATCCCACAGAAAATTCCTATGGTTTCTGTTCCAGGGAAAACATTTCCAATACAGAGTCCTTCCCTTCGGTCTAGCTTCTGCTCCAAGAGTATTTACCAAATGCATGGCAATAGTAGCTGCATTTCTACGCACTCAGGGAATCTTTGTCTTCCCATACCTGGACGACTGGCTCATCCGAGCTCCATCTCAGTCCGAGGCTCAGGCTTCCCTGGACCACACCAGACGCATACTGCAGTATCTGGGACTTGTCATCAATCTGCCAAAGTCTCAACTCGCCCCTACTCAGTCCCTAGAATTCATAGGGGCCTGGCTAGATACCACCACTGCAAGGGGCCTATCTTCCTCAGGCCCGTTGCCACCGTCTAGTGCACTTGGCCTCTCAAGTTCAGTCCAAAAGCCACTTGACGGCCAGGGAGATGCTACAACTACTAGGCCACATGGCATCCACAGTTCATGTGGTGCCTTATGCACGCCTACATATATGAGCAGCTCAATGGACTCTGTCCACCCAGTGGACACAAGCCTCAGGAGCTCTCTCAGACCAAATAGCAACCTCAAAACGTCTTTTTTGGTCTCTCCAATGGTGGATATCCACTCAAAATCTGTTGTTGGGGGCCCCCTTCCAAACTTTGTTACCCCAAGCAACTCTCACTACAGATGCCTCCCAAGCAGGTTGGGGAGCTCATCTCCAAGACCTCTCCACTCAGGGCACTTGGTCTCCACAGGAGACCACCCTTTATATCAACCTTTTGGAGCTGTGAGCAATTTTCCTTGCTCGCAAGGTTTTTCATACCCTCCTCATCAACATGACAGTTCTTGTTCATACCGACAATCAAGTAGCCATGTTCTACATAAACAAACAAGGAGGGACTGGCTCTCTGTTGCTTTGCAACGAAGCTCTAAAACTGTGGGCCTTCGCCAGAGAGCATCGGATCCATCTCCTGGCAGTGTACCTCCCAGGAATCCAAAACTCTTGGGCAGACAGACTCAGTCGAGTTCTGCTTCCACACGAATGGTCCCTGCACATGGATCAGGTACTCAGAATCTTTCAGGAATGGGGAACCCCAGACATAGACCTCTTTGCAAGTCCGTACAATGCCAAACTTCCCCGGTTCTGTTCCAGGATTCCGTGTCAGGAAGCTCAGGCCAAGGATGCCTTCCTCCTTCATTGGGGTCAGGCCTTCCTATATGCCTTTCCACCCATTCCCTTGATTCCCAAGACTCTATTCAAACTCCAGAGGGATCAAGGATCTATGATCCTCATAGCTCCACGCTGGCCACGCCAAGTGTGGTACCCTCTACTTCTGCATCTCTCCCAGGCACCCTCCCTGGTTCTGGGAGCTGCTCCAGACCTTCTGTCTCAAGAGGAGGGGACTTTGTGGCACCCAAACCCCAAGTCCCTTCACCTCAGAGCTTGGTTACTGAAGGCCTAGACCTTCAAGACTTGAATCTTTCTCAACAGGTGTAGGATGTCCTCCATGCATCTAGGAAACCTTCCACCAGGCATTCTTATGCTTTTAAATGGAAAAGATTTTCAATTTGGTGTGCTGACAAAGGTCTTAACCCTCTAGCACTACCTTTGAATTCTTTACTCGAATATCTCCTGCATCTTTCCAATGCAGGACTTAAAAGCAATTCTGTAAGGGTCCATTTGAGTGCTATTGCAGCATCTTTTCAGCCTATCAATGGACAATCTGTTTCCTCTCATCCTCTTATTGCAAGATTCATGTGAGGTCTAACTTTAACTAAGCCTCCCATTCGGCCTCCTCTGGTGGCATGGGACTTAAACGTGGTTCTTGGTCAGCTTATGAAGCCACCCTTTGAACCCTTAGCCACTACCTCCTTAAAATTCCTTTCCTGGAAAGTCATTTTCCTTATTGCAATCACTTCTGCTCGCCGCATCAGTGAACTGCAGGCTTTAGTGGCTAATCCACCTTATACAAGGTTCCATCATGATAAGGTAGTCCTTAGGACAAATCCCCACTTTATGCCTAAAGTGGTCTCACCTTTTCATCTTAATCAAGAGGTATATTTACCTGTCTTTTTTCCAGCTCCTCATGCATCAAATGCAGAGCGGAACCTTCATACTCTAGACTGTAAAAGAGCTCTTCCCTTTTACTGTCACAGGACACAGCAACATCGAAAGTCTTCTCAACTTTTTGTTGCTTTTGATTCTTCTCATTTAGGACTTCCAGTCTCAAAAAGAACACTGTCCAATTGGATTGCTCAGTGTATTTCTTTTGCTTACCAGAGTAAGAACCTTTCTCTGGAAGGCCATGTCACAGCTCACAATGTCAGAGCCATGGCCACATCTATGGCTCATCTTCATTCTGTATCTATTGATCAGATCTGTCGAGCAGCCACCTGGGCCTCGGTTCATACCTTCACAGCCCATTACTGCTTGGACAAGGACTCCCGCCGGGATGCCTTGTTTGGTCAGGCTGTCCTCAGACACCTGTTCCATTCTTAAACAACTCCTGCCCACCTTCCCTGAATGGATGCCTGAGATCCATAGGAAGATGAGGAACCCTTGGGGGGGGGGAGGGGATCTCCCCGGCATCTTAGCTAGGGACTCATTCCTGCTTGTTCCTGGAGATAGCACAGTTACTTACCTGTAACAGGTGATCTCTGGGAACAGCAGGAATTAGTCTTCACAACCCACCCTCCTCCCCTAGGAGTTGTATCTCTCTCTCTTTCCTTTCCTCTCTCTATTGTCTCAGCTTTAAACTCGAACTGAAGAGAGTTGGTCAGGAAGGCGGGAAGGCAGCGCGCATGCGCTGTGGGAGGCCCCAAAAGCTTCCTTTCTGGGAAGCTTTCCCGCGCAGGCTCCGTCGGTTCCGACGTACCCATATGTGAGGACTAATTCCTGCTGTTCCCAGAGATCACCTGTTACAGGTAAGTAACTGTGCTTTCATTCGCAGCACAGAAAGTTCCTACACTTCATGTTTCAAGGGAGACATTATCAATACAGAGTCCTCCCTTTCGGCCTCACCTCTGCCCCAGGAGTCTTCACAAAATGCATTTCTGTAGTGGCTGCATTCCTAAGGACTCGGGATATGTCGCTTCCCTTAGTTAGATGACTGTCTCATTCAAGCAAGTACCTCTCTAGAGGCCAGCCTATCCCTCTCGCATACCATGCAGGTGCTACAACACTTGGGATTTGTAATAAATCTTCCAAAGTCCCAACTCGTCCCCCCTCACTCTATAGGGGCTCTCCTAGACACTCAGCAGTCAAGGGCATTTCTTCCCCAACTCCGCTGTGCTCGACTCAATTATTTAGTATCTCAGGCATTCCTCAAATTTCTCACTGCTCGAGAAATGCTACAGCTTTTGGGCCATGTGGCATCAACGGTACATGTTCCATATGCTTGTCTACATATGTGCACAGCGCAATGGACACTGGCTCAGGTTTTGGGTCTCCTGGGTCACCAAATAGTGGTCTCTACCCTCCTAATCTCGTCTCTCCAGTGGTGGCAATCCTCAGAAAACCACCTGGTAGGATTACATTTTTAGATGGCAGCACATCAATATACCCTGATGACGGATGCATCCAGATTGGGCTGGGGAGCTCATCTGGACACTCTCTCCAGGGACTGTGGTCTCGGCGGGAGTCACAATTCCACATAAATCTGCTGGAACTCGGAGCCATTCTCAATGCTCTCAAGGTGTTCCAGGACCATCTTGGAGACCGCAGAGCTCTAGTCCAGACGGACAATCAAGTAGCCATGTTCTGCTTGAACAAGCAGGGCGGAACTACTACTACTAAGCACTTATATAGTGCTACAAGTCATACGCAGCGCTGCACAGACATTTTACAAGACAGTCTCCTCATCAGAGCTTACAATCTAGTCAAGACAAACACAGAAGGTTTAGGCAGGGATAATGCAAGGGGAAAGAAAAAGGAGATCAGGTGAGTCAAGATCCAAAAGCAGCAGCGAAGGGGTGAGTTTTCAGCCTGGATTTGAAGAGGGTTAGAGAAGGTGCATTGCGTACAGACACAGGTAGTTCCAGGCATAAGGCGCAGCAAGGTGAAAGGAGTGAAGTCTGGAGTTAGCAGTAGAAGAGAAGGGCACAGATAGAAGCAGTTTGCTAGAAGAGCGGAGTTCCCGAAGGGGGTTGTAAGGAGAGATAAGAGAAGAAAGGTAGTGAGGAGCCGCAGTGTGAATGCATTTATAGGTCAGCAGGAGAAGTTTGAACTGGATGCGGAAATGGATAGGGAGCCAATGAAGTGACTTGAGAAGAGGAGTAATATGGGCATGGCGAGGCTGGCGGAAGATTAGCCGCACAGCAGAGTGTTGAACAGATTGAAGGGGAGAGAGATGATTCAAAGGGAGACCAGCAAGGAGTAGGTTACAGTAGTCATGATGGGAGGTGATGGAGTGGATAAGCGTTTTATTAGTGTGTGCAGAATGGAAAGGGCGGATTTTGCTGCTGATACAGAGAAAGAAATGGCAGGTCTTAGCTATCAGATGGATATGTGAGGAGAAAGAGAGAGGAGTCAGACAACCCCCAGATTGCGGGCTGAGGAAATAGGAAGGAGTGCAGAGTTATCCACAGAGACTGAGAAAGGAGGAAGAGGCGGGGAGGTTTTAGGGGGAAAGATAAGAAGTTCAGTCTTGGCCATGTTCAGTTTCAAGTGGCGGTGAAACATCCAGGCAGCAATGACAGAAAGGCAGGCAGAGATCAGGGTCTGGATTGCCGGAGAGATTTCAGGCATAGAGAGGTAGATCTGGGGGGAGTCAGCATACAGATGGTACTGAAAACCCTAGGAAGAGATAAGCACACCAAGGGACTGGGTGTAGAGAGCAAAAAGGAGCGGACCCAAGACAGATCCTTGGGGTACACCAACTGGGAGTGGGGTAGCAGAGGAGGAGGAGCCACCAGAACACACACTGAAAGAGCGATGGGGGAGATAGGAGGAGAACCAGGATAATACAGAGCCCCTAAGACCAAGCGAGGACAGGGTATTGAGGAGAAGGTTGTGGTCAACAGTGTCAAAAGCAGCAGAGAGGTCAAGAAGGATGAGGACATAATTAAGGCCCTTGGATTTTGCCGGGAACAAGTCACTGGAGACTTTGGCAAGAGCTGTTTCAGTAGAGTGTAAAGGATGAAAGCCAAACTGTAAGGGATCTAGGAGGGCATGAGAGGAGAGGAAGTCGAGACAGCAGCGGTGAACTGCACGTTCAAGTAGTTTAGAAATGAAGGGAAGAAGAGAGATGGGTCGATAATTAGGAGGACAGGTGGGATCAAGTGAGGGTTTCTTGAGGAGAGGTGTGACCACAGCATGCTTGAAGTCTGCAGGGACTGTTGCAGTGGAGAGCGATAGGTTGAGAATATGAGAGATGGATGGGACAATGGTGGATGATATGGGGCTTAGGAGATGGGTGGGGATAGGGTCAGAGGAGCAGGTGGGGAGTTTGGAGGAAGAAAGAAGGTGTGCAGTTTCCTCTTCAGAGATCACAGGAAAGGAAGAGAGGGTAGCAGAGGTGGGGGGGGGGGGGGAGGGGGTAGGGGAGAGTCGGGAATGAAGAAGAGGAGGGGAAGTAGCTGACTTTGTGGGAATTGGAGGGTGATTTTCTAGATTTTGTCATGGAAATAGTCAGCCAGGGTTTGGGCAGAAAGGGAGAGAGGGAGGGATCAGAGGCGGAGGCACTTTGAGAAGAGAGCTGAGAGTAGTAAAGAGACGGTGAGGATCAGAGGCAAGAGAGTTAGTCAGATGGACATAGTAGTCTTATTTGGCAAGAGCTATGGCTGACTGGAAAGAGACAAGCATGAATTTGAAGTGTAGAAAGTCTGCAGTGGAGCAGGATTTGAGCTAAGCATGCTCAGCAGAACGGGCACAGGAACGTAGATAGCGGGTAGTGGATGAAAGCCAGGGTTGGGGTGCTGAATGTCTGACAGGACGTGGCATGGGTGGAGCGAGAGCATCCAGAGCCAAGAAGAGTGCAGCATTTATAAGAAGTTACTGCCTTGTCAACAGACTTAGATGACATAGTGGAAGAAAGAGATGAAGAAATAGTGGAAGAGAGAGCCAAGGGATCAATAGCATGAAGATTTCTAAATAGGTTGGAGGAGACAGGACGAGGCTGAGGCAGCGGGTGATGTAGATAAAAGCTTAAAAGATGATGGTCAGGTAAGGAAAGAACTGAGCTACAGAAGTTCGAGGGTAAGCAACTAGAGAAAAATATCAGGTTAAGGCAGTGGCCATGCTTGTGAGCGGGGGCAGTGGAACAAAGTTGGAGGTCAAACGAGGAGGTAAGGGAGAGGAGCTTTAAAGCATAAGGATCAGAGGGGTTATCAACATGAATGTTAAAATCCCCAAGAATAAGAGTTGGGGAAGAGGAATCCAGAAAGAAGGAAAGCCATGAGTCAGTCATTGAAATGTAGAAGCAGACTTGTCAGGAGGTCAATAAATAACAGCTACCCGGAGAGGAAGTGGAGTGAAAAGGCGGATGGAGTGGACTTCAAAAGAGAGAAAGGAGTGAGACTGAGGCAGCAGGAGGGGTTGGAATTGGCAAGAGGGAGAAAGTAGAAGCCCAACACCACCACCACGGTTAGTGGGACGAGGCGTGTGGGAGAACTGATAGCCCCCATGACAGAGAGCAGCAGTAGATGCAGCATCGTCTGGGAGGATCCAGGTCTCAATTAGAGCAAGGAGATAAAGAGATCATGAGTAAAAGCAAGTTTATTAGAGACAGAGAGTGTGTTCCACAAGGCACATGAAAAAGGGAGAGTGGAAGGGGAAGGGAGAGGGATATGGATAAGATTAGAGATGTTCTGTGAAGATCTCTTCTCAGAGTGAGACAGAAGTCTAGGGGGGCCAGGATTGGGGTTGATATCTCTGGATGAGAGAAGGAGAAGGAGTAGCAGAGTACGGGGTAGAGAGGAGACAGTACAGCGGAAACGAGGGTGAGGTTGCCTTAGAGAGGAGATGGTTGAATGAGAGTGAGAAAGTGATGAAGCTCAAGAGCTGATGATGGGATAGAAGACAGAATGGAGGGGGAAGTGAGGGACAGTAAAGGGGAGATAAGGAGGGGAGGAGTGAAGGTGCTGGTTAGAGGGGAAACAGAGTATGAAGAAGAGGAAGACAATGTGATGAGGAACCATAGAGAGGAGAACAAAGGCCAGAGAATATAGAAGGTAGGAGAATCAAGGGATTAGTTGCACCTGTGCATAAATTAGACAATGAGCATATAACAGGTATAAAAGACAGGCAGTCATGGGGTGGGTGGGGTATAAGTTATTCAGCTGAGAAGAGCTGAACAAACGTACAAATGTAAGGGGAGCAGTTAGGTAAAGGAACACACAAATAATGACAAATAAGTAAATAAATTTCTCCAGGACCAAGAAGGAAGTCGGTCCTCACTTACGGGTGACATTGGCGCCGATGGAGCCCCCGTGCGGATCATTTCCCCAGCTTTCTATGAAAGCCTTTGGGAATCCTGCACGCATGCGCGGTCCCCTTCCCGCCTAAAGGTGCCATCTTGCTCAGTCTCTCTTTTTCCGTGGAGCCCATCGGACGTCTGTCCGAGTCACCCGGAAAAGTTGCCGTTTTTTCGAAGATTTCTTCGTCTTTTTCTCCGAGTTCGACGCCGGTTCCCCTTCCCGCCAGGATCGAGCCAGTTATCTATTTTTCGGTTTTTGCCCTTCGTGGCTGGCGTTCGAGCCCTTCTTTCTGTTTTTCCCTGGAAGGCCGGTCCTTTGACCTCGCAGGGCCCTTTTTTCCCCGATGGCTTCCAGTGGTTTCAAGAAGTGTGATCGGTGCAAGAAACTAATGTCTCTCACCGACACACACGACTGCTTCCTTCGGTGCCTCGGCCCAGATCATGATCCCATGATCTGTGACCCGTGTGGCAAAATGTCCACCAAGGCACTTTGAAGCCGTCAGCACCAGAAGGAAAGGATTTTCTCAGATTCTGCCTCCGGCCTTGCCCAGACCTCGTCTGAGGCCTCGACATCTCGGGAGTCTGATCCCGAGAATCGCCGGGGTTCCTCGGATGGGGTCCCCCGACCGGGAACGCAAGAGGAAGAAGTGGCTCGTGAGGGTGGCATCGGAAGAGGTCCCTGGTTCCTCGAGAGCCAGGTCTAAGACCCCCGACCGCCGTCCTGGGCCTTTGGAACAGGAGAAGCTGTGCAAAGTACCTCGTGTAGAGCCGGAGACCGTCGGACACGTAAGTCCTGTATTCCTCGTGGACTCTCCGAGGGAGCCGATGTTGGGCCCGGCGCCGCCGGGGCCCGAGTCGGTGGCTGCTGAGTCTCCTGAGCTTGGACTCAGACTTGACAGCCTTGGAGTGCAGATTGTCTGCCTTCATGGATCAGCAGCGGGTACTGATGGCCAGCCTCGCTGGTGCATCTGCCCCGACCACCGGGACGTCGAAGTCGACCCCGGAGACCGAGCCGATACTCGAGACCATGAAGGCTCGAAGTCGTCCTCAGTCAAGGTCCCCCTCGACCTCCGCTCAGAGCCGAGGGTGTCGATGCCGGTGCCTTTGGTGACGCGGTCGGAGCCCCTCGACTCCTCCTTCAGATGAGTCAGTGTGGGAGACGGAGGACGAGGAGTCCCCCGACATCTTCCGGACTCGGTGCGTCCCTTCGGACTCACCACAGTCCGAGCCCCGGAGTAGGTCCCCTCTGGAGGACACCCGGTTCTCGGAGTTCGTGCGGGACATGGCCAAGGCATTGGCGATTCCCGCGGACCCCGAGGAGGAGCCGAAGAGCTCGAGGCCCTCCAGTATGACTCTCCTCCGAAGGAGGCCTTTACTGTTCCGGTTCGTCCGATGCTGGAATGGCTCCTCTTCTGGATGTGGGAGGCACTGGCCTCGGTGCCGGTCTTGAGCAAGCGGGTTGATTCCGTTTATCGACTCCGTAAGAGCCCTGGCTTCCAAAAGGCGCAGCTGCCGCACCATTCCATGGTGGTGGAATCGGCCATGCATCGTCTGAAGAGCCAGAAGATGCACTTTGCGGTGCCCCCCGGCAGGGAGGCCTAGAACCTGGATGCTTTCGGCATGTGTAAATATCTCATGTATATAGTTCACCCCTGTTATCCAAGTTTGTACTCCTGTTCTATGTAAAACCAAACAGCTGCTTGTTATGGTCATTGTGTTATAATGTAAACCGCGCTGATACCAAATAGTGCGGTAAATAAGAAATTGTAATAAATAAAAATGAATAAATAAATAAATAAAGTGCTTCCAGGGCTCGATGCTTGCTTGCTGTGTCCAGTCATACCAGCTGTACTTGGGCATGTACCTACGAGACCTGGCGAAAGAGCTTGCCGGGTTCTCTGCTGGCCTCTCCGGGGAACCTTTGCAGAGGTTCCAGTCTGTCTTCAGGAATCTGAGACTGTTCCAAGTTCATGTCCCGAGTGGCCTACGATGGCTTCGAGGCTTCGGCTCGTGTGGCGGCAGCTGGCATCGCAGCCCGACACCAGGCATGGCTGCAGTCATCGGACTTCGAGCCCTGGATGCAGGACAAGTTGGTCGATGTCCCTTGCTGGGGTGAAAACCTTTTTGGCAAGCCCATGGCCGAGAAGGCGGCTGAGCTCGAAACCGAGCACCTGACTAGGACAAGGCTATCCAGAAAGACTTCTGCCCCTTCTCACAAAAAGAAGGGCTCGGGTAAAAAGCCCTTCTTCCCGAGAAAGGTGTCTGCCTACAAACCTTACCCTCAATACCAGGCCCCCCACAGCTCGCCAACAGGGGCAGGGACATGGGCCCCGTAGGCAGAAGACCCCCAAGCCTCTGGCTCCTGCTCCTACCCAGCAGGGAGGGGGTTTTTGACTCCCACAGCATAGCCTTTCCACCTCTGCTGCCCCATTCCTGCACAGGAGGTCGCTTAGCCCTGTTTGTCCACAGGTGGCCACCCATTACAGGGGATGCTTGGGTATTAAGCATAATACACCAGGGCTATATGCTTCATTTCCAGCAGTTACCTCCTGTCTACTTCCCAGGAGAGCTTCTGAGGCCTCTCCTGCACACAATCCTCCTCCTCCAAGAACTTCAGGGTCTGCTTCTGGACAAGGCGGTGGAGCCTGTACCTCCTCGCCTACAGGGGCACGGTTTCTACTCCAGGTATTTTCTGGTGCCAAAGAGAACCAGAGGCCTAAGGCCTATCCTAGACCTCAGGAACCTCAAGTTCTTGGAGAAAGAGAAGTTCAAGATGCTTACTCTTGGAACACTACTGCCCTACCTCCAGCAGGGAGATTGGCTATGCTCCTTAGATCTAAAGGATGCGTACACTCACATCCTCATTCATCCAGACCACAGACAGTACCTCAGGTTCATGGTAGGAGGAAACCAGTACAGAGTGCTGCCTTTTGGCCTAACTTCCGCCCCACAAATCTTTACAAAGTGCCTAGCTGTGGTGGCGGCCTACTTGAGGACTTGAGGGGTTTTTGTCTTTCCCTACCTGGACGACTGGCTCATCCGAGGTCAGACTTACCAGGAGGCCAGGCAGGCCACCTTCAGGACTGTCACACTCCTTCAAGACCTAGGCTTTGTCATAAACTTTGCAAAGTCCACTTTGCTCCCCTCCCAGAACCTAGAGTTCATAGGAGCACGGCTGGACTCTCTGCAAGCAAGGGCTTACTTGCCAGAGGACAGAGCTCAAAGGCTCATGGAGTTGGCATCCCGGTTTCTCAGCCTTCCAAGGGTTCCTGCCAGGCTCTGTCTGCAGCTCCTAGGACACATGGCATCGACTGTACATGTGACCCCCAATGCCCGGCTCCACATGAGGCCTGCACAGTGGTTCCTCAGATCTCAGTGGAAACAAGCCACTGGGAGTCTAGCAGGCAAAGTCAGGGTGTCCAAGCCATTACTGGCTTCCCTTCAGTGGTGGCTACACCTCCCCAATTTGCTTCAGGGGGTGTCATTTCAAGTGCCTGTCCCCACAGTGGTGTTGACGACAGATGCCTCCTTACAGGGCTGGGGTGCACACTGTCAAGGGAGCTGCACTCAAGGCCTCTGGTCCCCATGGGAAGCCACGCAACATCAACATACTAGAACTGCGGGCTATTCGCTTAGCCCTCAAGGCTTTTTCTCACACTTTGGCTCACCAGTCTGTTCTAGTTCAGACAGACAACCAAGTAGCCATGTTCTATGTGAACAAACAAGGCAGCACTGGCTCCAGGCCTCTATGCTTGGAAGCACAGGCCCTTTGCTCTTTTGCCCTCAGGCACCAGATGTTGCTGAGGGCTGTTTATCTTCCTGGCCAGGAGAGCTTTCTGGCAGACAGATTAAGCAGAATTCTGCAGCCCCACGAGTGGCAACTGCACCTGTTAGTGGTTCAACAGATTTTCCTGAAATGGAGACTTCCATCCATGGATCTCTTTGCCAGACCCCTGAATCACCAACTACCTATGTTTTGTTCCAGGCAACCGCATCCCCTAAGGGTGGCGGCGGATGCCTTCCTGATCTCTTGGTCCCAGGGCCTACTGTATGAGTTTCCTCCCACGCCTCTGGTGGCCCGAACCTTGTTCAAGATTCTCAGGGACAAGACCTCGGTGCTGCTGGTTGCACCCAGGTGGCCGAGGCAGCCCTGGTCCCCCCTGCTGCTTCAACTGGCAGTGGAGACACCACTGCCTCTGGGATTCCAACCTGACCTTCTCTCTCAGGATCAGAGTTCCCTTCTGCATCCCATTCTCAAATCTCTCAATCTGATGGCCTGGAGGCTGCAAGGGTAGTCTTGGCTCCCTGGGGCCTACCTCAGGAAGTAGAAGAGGTGGTCTTGGCCTCTAGAAAACAATCCACCAGGAAAACATATGCCCTGAAGTGGGGGAGGTTCTCCTTGTGGTGTCAGCAACGCAAGGAAGATCCTTTCGGCTGCACTGTGCCAGTAGTGCTCCAGTACCTTCTGCACTAGTCCAATTCTGTTCGGGTCCACCTCTCTGCTCTGGCAGCTCACCACTCAATGGTGGAGGGACACTCTTTGTCGGTTCATCCCTTGGTGTCCAGGTTTCTCAGAGGCTTGCTATTGCTCAAGCCTCTTCTCCGTCCACCGGCCCCTGAGTGGGAATTGAATGTGTTCTTGCGGCAACTGCTCGCCCACCTTTTGAACCAATAGCTACATGTCCTCTACGCTTCCTTTCTCCAGGACCAAGCAGGAAGTCAGTCCTCACATATGGGTGTCATCAGCGCCGATGAAGCCCCAGCGGAGCATTTCCCCAGCTTTCTATGAAAGCCTTTGGGAATGCAGGCACGCATGCGCGGTTCCCTTCCCACCCAAAGGTGCCATCTTACCTCAGTCTCTTTTTTTCCGAGAAGCCCACCGAACGCGTGTCCTGTCCTCCCGGTTAAAAGTAGATTTTTTTCGGCGATTATCGTTATTTTTTCTCCCGGTTGGACGCCGGTTCCCCTCCCGCCGGGTTCGGTATGCCGGTATCGAGCCCGATTCTTCTTTTTCGGTTTTTGCCATTCGTGGCTGGCGTTCACGCCCTTTTTCCTTTTTCCCTGGAAGGCCGGTTCTTTGACCTCGCGGGGACTCTTTTTTTTTTCCCCGATGGCTTCCAGTGATTTTAAAAAGTGTGATCGGTGTAAGAAATTAATGTCTCTCACTGACACACACGACTGCTGCCTTCGGTGCCTCGGCCCTGATCACGACCCTAAGTCGTGCGGGCCATGTGGGAAGATGTCTTCCAAGGCACTCCGAAGTCGCCAGCAGCAAAAAGAAAGGCTTTTCTTGGACTCAGCCTCCGGCCGGGCCCGGACCTCGTCTGAGGCCTCGACATCTTGGGATTCCGATCCCGAGCGCTGTCGAAGCTCCTCGGACAGGGGGTCCCCCGACCAGGAACATAAGAGGAAGAAGCGGCTCGCGAGGGTGTAGTCAGAGGAGGTCCCTGGCTCCTTGAGGGCCAAGTCTAAGACCCCCGACCATCGTCCCGGGCCCATGGAACAAGAGAAGCCTGCCAAAGTTCTTCGTGTGGAGCCGGAGTCTGCTGGACACGTAAGCCCCGTAGTCCTCGAGGACTCTCCTCCCAGAGAGCCGACGTCGGGCCCGGTGCCGCCGGGGCCTGAGTCGGTGGCTGCTGCGTCTCCCGAGCTGAATCTCAGGATGACAGCCTTGGAGTGCAGACTGTCTGCCTTCATGGAGCAGAAGCGGGCACTGATGGCCATCCTGTCTGGCGCATCTTCCCTGACCACCGGGACATCGACTTCAAAGTCGACCCCGGAGACCAAGCCGATACTCGAGTCCATCATGGCTCGAAGTTGACCTCAGTCGCAGTCTCCCTCGACCTCCCTTTTGGGACCAAGGGCGTCGACGCCGGTGCCTCCGGCGTCGGGGCGGGTGCTCCAGAGCCCCGTGGGGTCGGACCCGGACTCCTCCTCGGACGAGTCCGCCTGGGAGACGGAGGACGAGGAGTCTCCCGATACGTTCAAGACTCGGTGCTTCCCGTCGGACTCACCGCAGTCTGAGCCCGGAGTAGATCCCCTCCAGAGGATACTCAGTTCTCGAAGTTCGTCCGGGATATGGCCACTGCCTTGGCTATTCCGGCAGACCCCGAGGAAGAGCCTCGAGCTGAGGAGCTCGAGGCGTTGCAGTATGACTCTCCTCCGAAGGAGGCCTTTACTGTCCTGGTTCCTCCGATGCTGGAACGGCTCCTCTTCCGTATGTGGGAGGCACCGGCCTCGGCGCCGGTTCTCAGCAAGCGAGTCAACTTGATCTATCGACTCAAAAAGAGCCCTGGCTTTCAAAAGGCACAGCTACCACACCATTCTATGGTTGTTGAATCGGCCATGCATTGCCTGAAGAGCCAGAAGATGCACTCCGCGGTTCCCCCGGCAGGGAGGCCCGAAACCTCGATGGCGTCGGTAGAAAGTGCTTCCAGGGCTCGATGCTTGCTTGCCGTGTCCAGTCGTACCAGCTGTACATGGGCATGTACTTGCGGGACCTGGCCAAGGAGTTGGCCGGGTTCTCTGCTGGACTCTCCGGGGAACCCTTGCAGAGATTCAAGTCCTTGTCCTCGGGGATTCAGGACTGCTCGAAGTTCATGTCCCGTGCCGCCTACGATGGCTTCGAGGCTTCGGCCCGAGTTGCAGCAGCCGACATCGCGGCTCGACGCCAGGCATGGCTGCCGTCATCGGACCTCGAGCCATGGGTTCAGGACAAGTTGGTCGATGTCCCTTGCCAAGGTGAAAACCTTTTTGGCAAGCCCATGACCGAAAAGGCCGCTCAGCTCGAAACAGAGCACCTTACACGGACAAGGCTGTCTAGGAAGACCTCTGCCCCTTCTCATAAAAAGAAGGGCTTGGGTAAAAAGCCCTTTTACCCGAGGAAGGGCACTGCCTACAAACAGTACCCTCAATATCAGGCTGCCCTCCAGGGTCAGCAAGCCAAGGGGCAGGGTAATGGGCCCTGTAGGCAGAGGACCCCCAAGCCTCCGGCCCCTGGTACCACTCAGCAGGGTGGGGGTTTTTTACTTCTTGAGCGTAGCCTCTCCTTCCCTACTCTCCCAACCCTGCACAGAAGGTCGCCTCGCCCTCTTTGCCCACCAGTGGCCCCTCATCACCGGGGACAGTTGGGTGTTGGACATAGTCCAAAGGGGCTATGCTCTGCATTTTCACCAACTGCCGCCTCCTTATTTTCCAGGGGAGCCTCCAAGGCCTCCTCTGCACACAGACCTTCTCCTTCGAGAGCTTCAAGGTCTGGTGGTGGACAGGGCGGTGGAACCTGTGCCTCCCCACTTGCAAGGTCACTGATTCTACTCCAGATATTTCCTGGTGCCCAAGAGAACCGTTGGCCTTCGACCCATTCTGGACCTCAGGAACCTCAACAAGTTCCTGGAGAAGAAGTTCAAGATGCTTACTCTTGGAACACTTCTGCCCTACCTCCAGCAGGGAGATTGGCAATGCTCCTTAGATCTAAAGGATGCGTACACTCAAATCCTCATTCATCCAGACCACAGAAAGTACCTCAGGTTCATTGTGGGAGGAAACCATTATCAGTACAGAGTGCTGCCTTTTGGCCTCACCTCATCTCCCAGAGTCTTCACAAAGTGCCTGGCAGTGGTGGCGGCCTACCTGAGAAATTAGGGAATCTTTGTCTTCTCCTATCTGGACGACTGGCTCATCAGGGGTCAGACGTGCCAAGAGGCCAGACAAGCCACCCTCAGAACTATTGCTCTTCTTCAAAGCCTGGGGTTTGTCATAAACTTCGCAAAGTCCACTTTGCTCCCCTCCCAGAACTTGGAATTCATAGGGGCAAGGCTGGACTCTACCCTGGCAAAGGCATTCTTGCCAAGGGACAGAGCCCAAAGGTTGATATCCTTGGCAAATCAGTTCCTCAGCAGGTCCTTGGTCTCCGCCAGACTCTGCCTGAGGCTGCTTGGCCACATGGCTTCGACAGTTCATGTGACCCCCAATGCCAGGCTCCATATGAGGCCTGCACAGTGGTGCCTTCGGACTCAGTGGTCACAGGCCACAGACGGCCTCAGAGACAGGATAAGGGTGTCCAGACCATTTCTGGACTCCCTCACCTGGTGGCTGCACCCCCCCCTGGATCTCCTGCAAGGGGTGCCCTTTCAGATTCCTGTCTACACTGTGGTACTGACCACAGACGCCTCTCTGCAGGGCTGGGGAACTCATTGTCTGAGCAAGTGCACCCAGGGCCTGTGGACTCCTTGGGAGGCTGCACAACAGATCAATCTCCTCGAACTCAGAGCTATTCGGTTAGCCCTCAAAGCTTTCTCTCTTGCCCTGGCTCATCAATCTGTCCTGGTTCAAACAGACAACCAAGTAGCTATGTTTTATGTGAACAAACAGGGCGGCACTGGATCCAGACTTCTCTGTCTCAAGACCTTTGTTCCTTTGCCCTCAAGCACAACATGCTCCTCAGGGCTGTGTATCTTCCAGGCCAAGAAAATTGCCTGGCCGACAGGTTGAGCAGGATTCTGCAGCCACACGAGTGGAAGCTGCATCCTTTAGTAGATCAGAAGATCTTCCTGAAATGGGGTCTCCCTTTGATAGATCTCTTTGCCAGCCCACTGAACAAGCAACTGCTAAAGTTCTGCTCCAGGCAACCGCATCCTCTGAGGATAACAGCGGATGCTTTTCTGATTCCCTAGTCTCAGGGCCTCCTGTATGCGTTTCCTCCCACGCCCTTGGTGGCCCGGACTCTCTTCAAGATTCTTCAGGACAAGGCCTCGGTCCTGCTGGTGGCTCCCAGGTGGCCGAGACAGCCTTGGTTTCCAGTTCTGCTTCAACTGGCAGTGGATCCCCCACTACCTCTGGGATTGCAACCCGACCTTCTCTCACAGGATCAGGGTTCCCTTCTGCATCCCAATCTCAAAGCTCTCAATTTGATGGCCTGGAGGCTGCAAGGGTAGTTTTGGCTCCCTGGGGCTTACCTCAGGAAGTAGAGGAAGTTGTCCTAGCCTCTAGGAAACAGTCCACTAGGAAAACCTATGCTCTCAAATGGAAAAGGTTTTCTGTGTGGTGTCAGCTACGTACAGAGGATCCTTTCTCCTGTACTGTACCAGTAGTGCTTCAGTACTTACTGCACTTATCAAATCAGGGACTTAAGTCCAATTCTGTTTGGGTCCACCTCTGCTCTAGAAGGTCACCACTCTCTGGTGGAAGGACATTCTCTGTTGGTTCACCCCTTGGTGTCCCACTTCCTCAGGGGTTTGCTTTTGCTCAAGCCTCCTATCCGTCGTCCTGCCCCTGAGTGGGAGTTGAATGTGGTCTTGCAGCAACTGACTCGCCCACCTTTTGAGCCGATGGCTACTTGTCCACTACGCTTCCTATCCTGGAAGACACTCTTCCTGATAGCCCTTACCTCGGCTAGGTGAGTGAGTGAGCTTCAGGCACTGGTCTGTGATAGGCCTTACACTAGGATATATAGGAACAGGGTAGTCCTCAGGACTCATCCAAAGTTCCTCCCAAAGGTTGTCTCCTCTTTCCACCTCAGTCAGGAGGTGGTTCTTCCAACATTCTTCCCTAGGCCTCATGCAAGCCAAGCTGAAGCAGTCCTGCATACCCTGGACTGTAGGAGGGCTTTATCCGTCTACCTTGACCGTACGCAGGGGCATAGAAGGTCTACTCAGCTCTTCGTATCCTTTGACCCCCAATAAGTTGGGGTTGGCTGTGTCCAAGCATACCTTGTCCATATGGGTGGCTGACTGTATCACCTGGGCTTACAAGGCGGCTGACCTTCCTTTGCAGGGTCGGGTTACGGCCCACCGAGTCAGGGCAATGGCTGCCTCAGTGGCTCATTTTCGCTCTGTGCCCTTGGTAGACATCTGCAGGGCTGCAACTTGGTCTTCAAGCCGGACTTTTGCGGCCCATTACTGTCTGGAGATGGAGTCCTGTAGGGACAGTGCTTTTGGCCAGGCAGTACTCCGTAATCTCTTTGAGGTTTTGGAAACTCCTGCCCTCTGTTGGACTACCGGTGGAGGTTGTGTCCTTGAAAAGCCTTTCTTTGCTGCTGAGACTAGAGGGAGTTCTCTTGTTCAGCCTGGGTTCCTCGGTAGCCCAGAGCTGGGGAGTCACCCATATGTGAGGACTGACTTCCTGCTTGGTCCTGGAGAAAGAATAGTTACTCACCTGTAGCAGGTGTTCTCCAGGAGCAGCAGGAATCAGTCCTCACAACCCTCCCTCCTCCTCTTGGAGTTGCAGTTGTACATAGTTTATTTTTTCATTTTTGTGTGCTGTTCTTAGCTATGTCATTTGACTGAGGTAAGATGGCATCTTTGGGCGGGAAGGGAACCGCACATGCTTGCCTGCATTCCCAAAGGCTTTCATAGAAAGTTGGGGAAATGTTCCGCTGGGGCTTCATCGGCGCCGATGACACCCATATGTGAGGACTGATTCCTGCTGCTCCTGGAGAACACCTGTTACAGGTGAGTAACCACTCTTTCCTGGAAGACTCTATTCCTAGTGGCCTTGACCTCGGCCAGGCGAGTGAGTGAACTTCAAGCCCTGGTCTGTGACAGACCCTACACTCGCTTCTATAGGAACAGGGTAGTCCTTCGGACTCATCCTAAGTTCCTCCCCAAGGTTGTCTCCTCTTTCCATCTCAACCAGGAGGTGGTTATTCCAACATTCTTCCCTAGGCCCCATGCCAACCGGGCTGAGACAGTCCTGCATACCCTGGACTGTAGGAGGGCCTTATCCTTGTACCTTGAGCATACGCAGGGGCTTAGGAGGGCTATTCAGCTCTTCGTATCTTTTGACCCCAATAACTTGGGGTTACCTGTCTCCAAGTGTGCCTTGTCCATCTGGGTAGCTGACTGTATCACCTGGTCTTACAGGGCAGCTGACCTTCCTTTGCAGGGTCGGGTCACGGCCCACCGTGTCAGGGCAATGGCTGCCTCAGTAGCTCATCTCCGCTCTGTACCGTTGGCAGACATCTGCAGGGCTGCAACTTGGTCCTCAAGCCAGACTTGCGGCCCATTACTGCTCAGAGAGGGAGTCCCGTAGGGACAGTGCTTTCGGTCAGGCAGTGCTCCGGAATCTCTGAGGTTTAGGCAACTCCTACCCTCCAGCCCTCTGGTTGGGCTACCGGTGGGGGTATGTTCAGTGAAATCCTTTCTCTGATGCTGAGGCTAGAGGGAGCTCATTTTTCAGCTCTGGGTCCCCGGTAGCCTGAAGCTGGGGAATCCCATAAGTGAGCACTGACTTCCTGCTTGGTCCTGTATTAAGAGTAGTTACTGACCTGTAACAGTTGTTCTCCAGGAGCAGCAGCAATCAGTCCTCACAACCCTCCCTCCTCCCCTGGGAGTTGCAGTTGTACATAGTTCATTTTTACATTTTTGTGTGCTGTTTTTTAGCTGTGTCATTTGACTGATCAAGATGGCACCTTTAGACGGGAAGGGGACCGCGCATGCGTGCAGTATTCCCAAAGGCTTTCTTAGAAAGCTGGGGAAATGCTCCGCACGGTGGCTCCATCGGCGCTGATGTCACCCATAAGTGAGGATTGATTCCTGCTGCTTCTGGAGAACACCTTTTACAGGTGAGTAACTATGTGGAGACAGAACTCACAGCAAAGCAGCAAATTCAGAAAAAATCACCTTTTAGGAGAGCTCTTGGAGAGCACTGCTCTTCTCAGAGGACAGAAAGGCAATCATTTGGAACAGGATCTTGGACTCTCTGTAGCGAGGCTCTACATCTGTAGTCTTGTGCCATACAGCATTGTATTCACCTGCACGCGGTGTATCTTCTGGGCAAGCACAATGTCTTGACGGACAAACTAAGCCAAGTCCTCCTCCTCTCCCATGAGTGGTCTTTTCATGCAGACAGTCTCACATTTTTCAAATCTGGGGGACTCCAGGGATCTGTTCACAAGTCCTCAGCATGCCAAGCTTCCTCATTTGTGCACCAGGACTCCTGCACTGCACAGCCAGCAAGTGGATGCTTTTCATCTCCACTAGGGTCAGGGCTTCCTGTATGCCTTCTCTCCCATTCCCCTAATTCCCAAGACTCTTTTTAAACTCCAGAGAAATAAGGGCTGCATGATACTCATTAGCCCCATGTTGTCCACGTCAACCGTGGTACCCCTCTCCTTCTACGTCTGTCTCGGGCTCAACCCATAGATCTGGGGTCTGCTCCATATCTCCTCTCTGGAGGAGTAGCTGCTCCATCCCAATCCGCACTCTCTCCATCTCACAGCATGGCTGCTGAAGGCATAGCCTTTCAGGTCATTCACCTTTCCAAGGAGGTTAAGGGCAACCTCTTAGCTTTTAGGAAGCCATCCACCAGGAGCTCCTATGCCTTCACTTGGCGTAGATTTTCTCTCTGGTGTTCTCAGAGGGATCTTAACCCCTTTTCTGCTCCGGTGGAGGCATTATTTGAGTATCTCTTCCATCTTTGTTCTGCTGGACGCAAAAACAATTTGGTAAGAGTACATCTAAGTGTAATTTTGGCCACTCACATGCTCTTAGATGGCCAGCCCATCTCTTCTCAGCCGCTAGTGGCACGCTTCATGAGGGGTATTCTATTAATCTACCATTAAGCCCCCTCCAGTGGCATGGGATCTTAATGTTGTTTTAGGACAGCTTCTCAAGCCACCTTTTGAACCTCTAGCCACTACTTCATTGAAGTTTCTCACATGGAAGGTCATCTTCCTTATTGCCCTCACTTCAGCAAGACGCATTAGTGAGCTCCGTTCTTTGGTGGCTGACCCTCCTTATACACGATTCCACCATGATGAGGTTGTCCTTAGGACTCATCCTCACTTTATGCCAAAGGTGGTCTCACCCTTCCATTTAAACCAGTCAGTCTACCTTCCTGTCTTTTTCCCTAGACCTCATTTCTCTACGGCAGAGACAAACCTTCACACTCTGGACTGCAAATTTCTGCCTTACCTTTTTATCTCCAGAGAACTCAAGATCACCATAAGGCTTCCCAGCTTTTAATTTCCTTTGATTCTAGTCACCTTGGCTTTGCGGGTATCCAAACGAACTGTCTCCAAATGGATAGTTGACTGCATCACTTTTGCTTATGAATAGGCAGGACTTTCTGTAGAGGGTCACGTCACTGCCCATAATGTTCAAGCCATGGCTGCTTCTATTACAAATCTATGTTCTGTTGCTGTTGACGAGATCTGTAAAGCAGCAAGTTGGTCTTTGGGTCACACTTTTGCTGCTCACTATTGCCTGGACAAGGACTCCCAGGACGCCTTGTTTGGCCAAGCTGTTCTCCAGCATCTCTTTCAGGCTTAGTGCAGTTCCTACCCTCTGTCCCGGGTTTCGATACCTGACATCCTTGGAGGATGCATGACCTCTTTAGACATACCTATGTGATCCACAGCCGACTCAGAGGTTATCTCTCTGGCATCTCCTAGCTAGGGAGTCCCATATGTGAAGACGACATTCCTGCTTGTTCCTGGAGATAGCGTAGTTACTTACTGTAAAAGGTGATCTCCGGAAACAGCAGGGATTTAGTCTTCACAATCCACCCTTCTTCTCTAGGAGTTGTAGGTCTTCTTTTTCTTTCTCTCCTTTTCTCAACTACAAACTCAACTGAGGATGGAGAGCAGAAAAGGCAGGAAGGCAGCTACGCAGGTGCAGTGGGATGCTCCCAAAAGCTTTCCTGTTGAACACTGGGTAGCGTTCTCACGCGGGCTCCGTCAGTACTGACATCATCCATATCTGAAGACTATATTCCTGCTGTTTCCAGAGATCACCTGTTACAGGTGAGTAACTACGCTTTATCTTTGACTCAATCTCTGAACTGAAAATTTGCCAAAACATAGTAATTCCAGAGTGGAAGCACCTATGTACCTGAAAATCAGGCTGTGCAGTGGGGTCAGACCATATGATTCTAATTCCTGTAATCTCTGCTGTGATGGGCGCATGGATAGATACATAACCTACCCCATTGGCCATTCATATGTTTTGTACAATCAATGCTAAAAATGTGGAAACTGTCATAGCGCTTCTCGTTTTTTTTCTGTTTCAGAGAATGTAATTGTTTCTTAGTGTGGCTTTAAAGTGACTGTACATGTGGAAGCTTTTAGAATTTCTTTGGCTTACAGTATGTCAAGCTGCATTTTCTTTCTTGAATAAGAATCTTACTGTACTTTAATCTTGTAAACTGTTGGTTGAAATTGTCAGACTTGTAGCACTGTTTGCAATGCAGTACTTAACTCCTTGGCAGTTGAACTGACTTCATGAACAAGCAGAAAATAAGTTCTTGTATATGGGTGATGTCATAGACTGAGTCCTGCACAGAATGTTCCCCAATTTCAAATGAAGCTTTTGGGAGGTCCACTGCACATGCGCACCTGCCTTCACAGTCTTTTTCCATAGTAGCCCATAGGATATGTTCCTGCAGTTCGGAAAAAAGTTTTCTTTCTGGCTCTTGTGGCCAAGATTTTTCGCTTTTATTTTTCTTGCCTGTCATTAGTTAGCTGCCCCCCCCCTCCCCCCCGCCCCCAACGGGTCTCTTTTAGCTTTTTTTTCAATGCTTTTGTGTGTTTTTTCCCCCCTCAGGTGGTTTCCCACCCATGGCAGTTTTTGTTTGACTTTGCTTAGGTGATCTTTTTTGACATATCTAAGCCAGCTAGTGGCTTTAAGAAATGCGAAATGTACCAAGTGTAGCAAAACTATTTCTGTCAGTCATAATTTGTTCTTGCAATGCCTTGGTCCTGACCACAAGCCGGAGTCTTGCGAACTCTGCTTGCAGATAATACGCAGAGGGCTGAAAGATGGGGAAAAGCAGTTGTCGTCCCTCTTTGGCTCATCTGATTCTGCATTCTCAGTCCCCACCCCCTTATCTATGCCTGCCTAAGGTTTGGAGGTGGCCAAGAGGAAGGAGCAGCATGCTCGGTCAGAGCTCTGAAGGGTCCGAGTGGCAAGGGGAGGCTCCCTGCAGAGACCCCATCAACGTCGAAGGGTGAGCACTAGGAGAAGTTCTGCGAGTAGTGCCTTTGCTGCTCTTGAGATGCAGAGAGTGATGGCCAGGAGAGGCCAGCCAGGCTGGCCTGGTAGGAGGACTCAACCAGAACGGTGGCATCCACTCCCAGTGCTCAGGAGGGCAGCCAGATGTCTCCCGTGCTGAGATGGAATTGCCGATGGCTGTGGCAGTTAGTGGAACACCTTCAAGCCTTGGAAGCTCACTTGGCAGAGGTGGAAGCCTTGCAAAGCATTAGCTTCATGGTGCAGAATGTGTGGTCACCACACTTCTTTCAGCCTATCCTGGAGACCCTTGACCTGCCTGTGGAGGCTGGGACATCGGGTGGGAGAGCAGTATCAACCCTGGCTGCCGGAGCCATCTCCCTCTACGATATCTGAGTCAGAGGCCCAGGGGCATCACATGTGTGGCGTTAGGATCATCAGTGCCCTCTCTCTCCCAAGCTGCAGAGCTGATGGGATGAGGAGACGCAACACTATTTTTACTACTTCTCGGAATTCAAATTGGAATGGGAAACTGAGACTGAATCGATGGCATCGGACATTGGGTCCATGGACCTTCCATCCAGTCCGTTGCCCCTGCCTTAGTGAGTCAGATCGTCCCCGGAAGACATGTCCTTCGAGGACTTCATCTGGGACATGCCCTAGGCCATTTTTTCTCCGTGGAGTCAGAGGTGGAACAGAGGGCGGAGGAACTGAAACTATTCCAGTATCCCTCGGGCCCCCCCGGGAGGCAGTGACTGTTCCCATCCACCATGGTGTACAGCAGCTGCTGCTGCAGTTCTGGGAGAGACACCCCTCACGTGGCTGTTTTCAGCTGCCTGCTCATTTTCCTATACTGGGTCCAGAAGGCCCTGGGTTTGAAAAGTCGCAGTTAACCACACAGTTCCATTGTGGTTGAGTCAGCCCTGAAGCATGCAGAGAGTGCTAAAATGCACTCCTCTGTCCCACCGAGGAGCAAGGCTCGGACCCTGCACTCCTTCAAGAGAAAATGATTCCAGGGGTTCATGCTGATTACCTAGATCCTGGCCTACTAGACCTATATGATCATGTTCCTCAAGGGTGTCATGCATAGCCTGGAGAACTTTGCCACCCTTATTCCTGAGGAGCTTAGTGGCTCATGGCTAGGACTGCTCAAAGTTCATGGTGCATATTTCCTACAACACCTTTGAATCCGCTGGCAGAATGGCGGTGGTGGGCATTACCGCCTGCTGGATGACGTGGTTAGTCTTCAGACCTGGAGCAATAGGTCCAGGACAAGATTGCTTACATCCCTTGCCGGGACGAGATCCTCTTACAGCAAGCCCATGGAGGAGAAAGGAGAGGAGCAGGAGGAAGGAAACAAGTTAACTCTCTCACCAAGCTTTCCAGGAAGATTGCGGACCCAGCATGGAGGAAACATGCCAAGAAGGCTTTCTATCTGTGCCTGTGCCAGTACTTCACAGTCCATCCGCAGGTGCAGCTTTAGGCGCAGACTTCCCCAGCCCTCAGCAGGGGAAGAAAACCCTGAAGGCCCAACCTGCTTTCCCAGCCCAAGCAGTGTACGGTATTTTGACAGATTCCTCAGGAGTATAGCCAACCGCCCATTGCCCATCGAGGTGCCACCTTAGGTCGGGGGCAGCTTGTACACTTTGCCTACCAGTGGCATCACCTCAGATACCTGGATACTGCGGATAGTCCAAAGTAGATATCTGCTGCACTTCATCCTGCTGCCACCTCTGAACAGTCCTGGAGAGTGCCCCATGGATCCTGCACACTGGTGCCTCCTGCAGACAGATGTTGAGGCCCTACTCTCTGACCTTGCCATAGTCTGTTCCCTCTGCTCAGATTGGGCAGGGTTTCTATTAAAGATAGTTCCTGATACCCAAAACCACCGGTCAGTTCTGTCAGATTCTGGATCTGCAAAACCTCATCTGGTTCCTGGTGCACAAAAAGTTCAAAATGGTCTCATTAGGGATGGTACTCCAGTATCTCATACAGGATGATGTGTACACGCATATACTGATCCACCCGCATCAGACGCCATAGCTTCAATTCATGCTGGGTGGCCGGCACTGCCAGTACTATGTGCTTCCCTTCGGGCTGGCTGCAGACCCCGGATCTTCATGAAATGTGGTCGTGGTCACCTTTCTCAAGACCCAGGGGGTCTTTCTTTCCATATCTGGATGACTGGCTGATCAGGGCTACCATGCCTACCAGCATTCGGCAGTCTGCTGCACTCGCAATTCTGGGGCTTGAGGGTCTCCAACTTCATGGTCGTCTACCCAAAGTCCCACCTTCATTTGACACAGCATTTACCGTTCATTGGTGCTCTCCTCTATACCTCTCAGGTGCGAGATGTTTTGCTGGTGGACCACCTGCAATGCTTCGTCAAGGTGGTGGGCATATTGCAGTGCCAACACCATACCATAACCCGTGGGCTGTTGAGGGCCCTCTGAAACATGGCTGTCATGGTGCATGTCATTCCTCAGGTGGTCCTTTCCATGCGGCAGGCCCAGTGGACCCTGTCCATGCAAAGGAAGCAAGCATCAGGCTGTCTGAGACAGCATAGTGGTTACCGTATCATTAATGCAGTCCCTGATGCGGTGGCTCGAGCCATGCAACCTGCTGCGGGGCCTTCCATTTCAGCCAGTGGCCCCCTGCAAGCTGCTTACACCAGACTCTTTGAAGCTTGGCTGGGGTGTGCACTTGGATGGTCTCAGCATGCTGGGGCTGTGATCCATGCAGGAGTGTCTCCATCAAATAAACTTCCTTAAGTTTCAGGTCATCGTGAACGCCATCTGTGTTTTTTGTGTATACGGATTCAACCAACCAGGTGGCAATGTTCTCTATGAACAAGTAGGGGGGGGGGGCACGGGATTGTACCACCTGTGCTGGGAGACTGTTCGCCTCTGGAACTTTGCCCTACTCCATGGCATGGACCTCAGGGCGACTTAACTGCCCAGGGAACTTAATAGTCCCCTTAGTTGGGTGCTCCAGCCTCACGAGTAGACTCAAGAAGGAAGTGATGGATCGGATCTTCCGGGAGTGAGGCACTCTGGTAGACCTATGCCACAGAGCACTATGCCTAGGTGGCTTGGTTCTGTTCTTGGAGATGCCGTTCTCCTTGTACCCTCTGATACCACTTGTGAAAACTCTCCTGAAGCTCCAGACTGAGGGGGAAGGGGTGCTCCATGATCCTTTTCGCCCTATACTGGCCTCAGCGGTCCTGGTTCTCTCTGCTGTTGTAGCTCTTGCTGAGGGATCCTCTTTGCTTGGGCTCTGACCAAGACTTGATATCGCAGGCGGGTAGCTCATTATTGCACCCCAACATCTGCTCCCCAGCACTTACAGCTTGGATGCTGAGAGCGTAGTCCTCGTGGAGCTTTATCTCCTCGAGGGCATAATCGACATCTTGCTGGTGTCCCACAAGGACTGACGCACAAGGTATATGTGTTCAAGTGACGGCGATTCTGCATCTGGTGTGCGAGTAGGGCCCTGGACCCCTTCTGCTCTCTGTTGGAGCAGCTGCTGGAGTGTCTCCTGCACCTCTCCAAATCTGGACTGAAGTCTAACTCTGTGAGAGGCCACCTCAGCACGATTGAGCTTACCATCACTATTGTGGTGGAAAACCTGTTTCTGTCCAGCCACTGGTGGCTTGGATCATGAAGGGCCTGCTCCTCCCGAAACCTCTGCTCAAGCCCCCTACAGTCACTTTGGATCTGTGTGGTCTTTGTCCAGCTGATATGGGCCCCCTTAGAGCCCGTAGGCTCATGCTCTCTGAAGTTATTGACCTGGAAGGTCCTCCTCTTGGTGGCAATCACATCGGCATGACACATCAATGAGCTCTGTGCTCTGGTTGCTCACACTCCATGCTCCACACGCATCCCTGCTTTGTGCCGAAGGTGGTCTCTGCATTCCACCTCAACCAATCCACTGTCCTTTTGACATTCTTTCCAAAGCCTCTTACATGAACTGTGGTGAGGCAGCCTTGCACATTCTGGACTGTAAGCGTGCGTTGGCCTTCTGTCTGGAGCGCATGAAAGCGCACACTTGATAGACCCAGCTGTTTGTCTTATAAGATCATAAGAGATGCCGTACTGGGTCAGACCAAGGTCCATCAAGCCCAGTATCCTGTTTCCAACAGTGGCCAATCTAGGTCACAAATACCTAGCAGTTTCTCCAAAAGACACAGGTTCCACAATGCTTGTATTGAATCAAGCATTGATATCCTGGGTCCCTTTTTAATAATGGTTTATGGACCTTTCCTCCAGGAACTTGTCCAAACCTTTTTTAAACCCAGCTACACTAACAGCCTTTACTACAGCCTCCGGTAACAAATTCCAGAGTTTGATTACACGTTGAGTGAAAAAATATTTTCTTTTACTAGTCTTAAATAGTTTACCCTGTAGCTTTATTGCATGTCCCCTAGTCCTTCTATATTCTGATAACGTAAACAATCGATCTACATTTACCCGTTCCACTCCGTTCATTAATTTATAGACGTCTATCATATCTCCTCTCAGCCGTCCCTTTTCCAGGTTAGAGAGCCCTAACCTTTTTAGCCTTTCTTCATAGGGGTATCCTTCCATCCCCTTTACCATTTTGGGTGGTTCTTCTCTGAACCTTTTCTAATAACGCTATATCCTTTTTAAGATATGGCGACCAGAATTGCACACAATATTCAAGGTGTGGTCTCACCATGGAACGATATAGAGGTATTATAATATCCTTTGTTTTATTTTCCATTTCTTTCCGTATGATACCTAGTATTCTATTTGCTCTCTTGGCCGCCGCTGCACACTGGGTGGAGGGTTTTAGCATGTTATCCACAATGACGCCGAAATCTTTTTCCTGGGTGGTGGAACCTTGCATCGTGTAACCATAGTTTGGGTTCTTCCCTAGGTGCATAACTTTGCACTTGTCCACATTAAATTTCATCTGCCATTTGGATGCCCAGTCTTCCAATTTATCAAGAACCTCTTGCAATTTTCCACAATCCTCATGGGTTTTAACAACTTTAAATAGTTGTGTCATCTGCAAATTTTAAAACCTCACTTGTTCCCTTTTCCAGGTCAATTATGAATATGTCAAAAAGCAGTGGACCCAGCACAGATCCCTGGGGTACACCACTATTCACCTTTCTCCATTGGGAAAATTGGCCATTTAGCCCTACCCTCTGCTTTCTATCTTTTAACCAGTTCCCGATCCACAATAGTACCTGCCTCCTATCCCATGACTCTTTAGTTTTGCCAAAAGTCTGATGAGAGACCTTGTCAAAGGCTTTCTGAAAATCCAAATACACTATATCAACCGACTCACCTTTGTCTACCTATTTATTCACACCTTCAAAAAAACATAACAGATTAGTAAGACAAGATCTTCCTTGCTAAAGCCATGTTGGCTGTCTCCCATTAAGCCATGACTGTCTACATGTTCAGCAATTTTGATCTTTATGATGGTTTCTACCATTTTTCCCGGTACTGACGTCGGGCTCACCGGTCTGTATTTACCCGGATCAACCCTGGAACCCTTTTTAAAAATTGGCATTCCTTATCGTCACTCCAGTCCAGTCCCTTTACTTCTGGGTTACGCAACCCTTCCAGCAGCTTGGAGGCTGAGCCCAACCTTTTTGGGGGTGGAGCGGTATAAATACCACTGGGACCACCTCCCCAATCCAGTATACTCAGCCTCCAAGCAGCTGGAGGGTTCCGTAAGCCTGGGGCTTACTGGAGTCCTACCTTATAAACCTAAAAACTTTTAATTTATTTTAACTTTAATTTTAGTTACTGTTTGCTGTTAATTTTACCTTTATTTTACCCTTTTCCCTTGGTCTCCCGTTCTGGAGCTCTGCTCCTTTAAGGGCTGCCGGCTCTCTCCTTCATCCTCACTAACCCCCCCCCCCCCTCGTTCCCGGCACAGACCTTGAAGCGGCCTCGTTGTTGGCAGCTGCGGGGAGGTGCGCTGCTCTGCCCGACAGTCGGCTCCTTTGTTCCTGTGCTCTTTGGGGGGAGACAGCCTCGCGCCTAAGCCCTTCGGGTGGCTGAGCGCTAGAGGCTGCAACACTAGTCGGCGTCGGCCGCTCGGTCCGTCACAGATTGATAGGACGGCGAGGTGAGCCACGCGGCGCCCGGTCTCTGCACGCTGCAGTAGCGATCTCGGACAGCAGCAGGACTCAGCCCCTGAGCGCCGGTCGCACAAGAGAGCAGCGGGACTCGGATCGGAGCGCAGTTCGCCGCCACGAATAGGCCCGCGGCTCCCCGTTCAGGCTCCACGTGTTAGGCCTGCCACGTGTAGAGCCGACGGGTGGAGACCGCGGAGTCGGGCCCAGGATCCTCTCAGTCAGCACCAGGAAACCGCAAGTACCACGATAGAGGAGTTTTAAGATATTTAAGCTAATTTAATTTAATTTTAATTTAGTTTAATTTTATTTTATTTCAACTATGCCTTTGTTTTAATTTTCTGGGTGCTTACCAGGCTTATTGCCAATCAACTAGGCCCTGTTCCTGGCTTTCCCTCGGCTACTAATCTAAGGGCCTCTTAGTTTTCCTCTGGGCAAATTATTCTCTAGGATCCGGTGCTTTCAGTGGGATCACCAGTCCTATTCCATGGCATCCAAGCCGCGCTGCCCATCCTGTGGAGTCTGCAGGGGCACCTCCGCAGATACAGGAGTCTGCAGGAGCTGTGCTGCAGTGGCCATCTCAGTAGAGCAGGAGATTAGCTTGGCCATGTTACAGCCCTCCCAGGAATCAGGAGACTCTCTAGAAGGGGAAGGGGGGTCCCAGCTCCCTATCACTACTCCTTCGGATCTGCCCACGCCTTCCCTGCCTCTCCCCTCTCCCCCCTCTAGTGCGGGGGGGGGGCCGGAGATTTTTTCTCTCCTGACTTTATCCTCCTACTTCACAAGGCCTACTGCCTACGTAAGCAGGGCCCGGGGGCAGTAGGGGCTGCTCCACCAGTGGAGGACAAATCAGCTAGACCTCTTGAGGTTACCATTCCGGAATCCGGTATTCCTTCGAAGCGCCCACGTCTGGGTGGTGAGGAGCTCCTAGCGTCCCTCTCTCAGGGTACCCCGGAGGAGGATGGCTCCATTAGGGACTTGGACGAGGATGAAGAGGAGCTGGAGGAAGGAGAGATCCCGGAAGAAGATCAATCACGGATTGTCAGAGTTTTTCGTCGAGAGGAGCTCCCGGCATTAATTAATGAGTCTCTGAAGGTTCTCAATGTGGCCTCCGACACGCCATCACAGGAAGAGGCATTGGAGGATCCCCTAATCCAAGCCATTAGGAAATCGCAGAAGGTTTTCCCGGTCCACAGGGTCGTGCGACAGATGTTCCAGGAAGAGTGGGACCAACCAGAATCAAGCTTAAGAGGGACCAGAACCATGTCTCGCCTATACCCCCTGCCAGAGGCAGATAAAGAGATGCTGAAATCTCCCAGGGTGGGTGGATGCGGCGGTATCAGCAGTTACTAAGAAGACGACTATCCCGGTGGAGGGCAGTTCAGCCTTAAAAGACGCGCAAGACAGGAAGTTGGATACGCTCCTGAAACAAGCCTTTGACGTAAGCGCCCTCGCCTTGCAGGCCTCCGTGTCAGGTGCCTGGGTGGCGCGGGCCTGTTTAAGGTGGGCCCAGCAGCTCCAGGCAGAGAGCTCAACGGGCGAAATACAGGCCAACTCGGCCAGGGTGGAATCCGGAGCAGCCTTCTTGGCAGACAGTCAGTATGACCTCATCAGAAGCCTAGCCATAAACATGGCCTCGGTGGTGGCGGCTAGACGTTACCTGTGGCTACGTAATTGGGCTGCTGATGCTTCCTCAAAGTCCCGCCTGAGTCGGCTCCCCTTCAAGGGGAAGCTTTTATTCGGGGAGGACTTAGAGAAGCTAGTTAAGGACCTGGGTGAGTCTAAGGGAGGCAGACTGCCGGAGGATAGGCCAAGGCAAGGACGTCCTCTAGCTCCAGGGCGTACCCGGCCTAGAGACTCGCGGAGATTTCGCCCAGCCAGGTCTATCTCCTTTCCCAGGGGTCATTTTCCCTCCAAGGGACAAGGTTTCAGAGGTTTCCGAGGAGCAGGTCGAGGATTTGGAGCTGCCGCCTCCTCCTCCTTCTCGGGACCTAGAAAACAACAATGAGATGACGGGGTCCAGGGGGAAGGGCGGCCGTTAGGCGGGCGCCTGGGGCGGTTCCTTCCCGCCTGGTCCCGAGTCACGTCCGATCAATGGGTCCTAGAGGTGATCAGAGAAGGTTATGCTCTCGAATTTGCAAAACAAATACCTCCAGCCTTTGTTCAGTCCCCCTGCACCTCTTCCGCAAAGAGGGCGGCAATAGAGGCAACTCTTGCCCGTCTAATAACCTTAGGGGCGGTGGTCCCAGTACCACCGGACCAGTGCGGCTCGGGTCGATACTCAATTTACTTCGTAGTACCAAAAAAGGAGGGGTCCTTTCGACCGATCCTGGACCTAAAACAGGTCAACCGCTGCCTCAGGGTCCCACATTTCCGGATGGAGACCCTAAGGTCAGTCATAGCGGCCGTGAGAGGAGGAGAGTTCCTAACGTCCCTAGATCTGACGGAAGCCTACTTGCATATCCCAGTCAGGAAGTCCCATCAGCAGTTCCTGAGATTCGCAGTACCAAGAGGCCACTTTCAGTTCCAGGCCCTGCCATTCGGCCTAGCTACGGCCCCCAGAACGTTCACCAAGGTAATGGTGGTGGTTGCGGCCTCCCTCCGGAAGGAGGGAATATTAGTGCACCCCTACTTGGACGATTGGTTGATCCGAGCGAAGTCGGAAGGGGAAAGTCGTTCGGCGACGACCAGAGTGATCCAGGTCCTAGAAGAATTGGGGTGGGTCATCAATCAGGCAAAGAGCAGGATGACTCCCTCACAAGAACTCGAGTACCTCGGAGCCAGATTCGACACCCACAGGGGCAGGGTCTTCCTGTCTCGGGCAAGATCAAGGGAGCTAAGACTTCTCGTCACGCAGTTCTTGGGCAGACGAAACCCCTCGGCGTGGCATTATCTGCAAGTCCTGGGAACTATGGCGGCGACGATAGAGGTAGTGCCATGGGCCAGGGCCCACATGCGACCGCTGCAGCGGGCGCTATTACGTCGATGGTCCCCTCAACAGCAGCCTCTCCGGATGCAGTTACCTTGCGCTCCGCGGACCAAGCAGTCCCTCCAATGGTGGCGTTGCCCAAGGAATCTGGACCGCGGGATGCCCCTCGAACCTCATCAGTGGTTACACTTGACGACGGATGCCAGCCTGACAGGCTGGGGAGCGCACTGCGAGGACCAGTTCGTCCAGGGCAGCTGGACTCTGCTGGAATCTCATTGGCCCATCAACAGACTGGAATTGAGGGCCGTCACCCTAGCACTCAAGGCGTTCAAGACCTTAGTGGAAGGAAAAGCAATTTGCGTTCTCTCCGACAATGTCACCACGGTGGCCTACATCAACCACCAGGGAGGCACCAGCAGCCCCGCCTTGGAGAAGGAGGCGGACGTGCTTTTCCAGTGGGCGGAGATCTGGCTACTAGCAATTTCAGCTCAACACGTGGCGGGCGAAGACAACGTCACGGCCGACTTCCTCAGCAGGTGCAAGATAGACCACGGAGAGTGGGAACTAGATCAGGAGACCTTCAACCAGATAGTGACCCGGTGGGGTCTCCCAGTCATGGACCTCATGGCGCGGTTCGCCACAACCAAGGTAGACAGATTCTTCAGCCGAAGGAAGGAAAGGATGTCCGAGGGCTTAGACGCCCTGTCACAAAAGTGGCCGTCGGAGGGTCTTCTCTATGTATTCCCTCCGTGGGCCCTGATCGGAAAGGTGCTGCAGCGGGTGGAGTCCCACCAAGGTTTGGTAATCCTCATAGCCCCGGATTGGCCTCGCCGCCCCTGGTACGCCGATCTGGTGAGGTTGATCGCCGACCGGCCTTGGCGCCTTCCTTACAAAAGGGACCTGCTGAGGCAGGGTCCGGTGCGGATGCCTCACGTGGATCGATTCTCGCTTACGGCCTGGCTATTGAAAGGGCGCGCCTCCTAAAACGGGGCTACTCAGGAGCGGTAATCTCGACGCTGCTAAAAGCTAAGAAGCGCTCGACCTGTCTAGCTTATGTGAGGGTTTGGCGCATCTTCGAAGCCTGGTGTGCAGAGCACCATCGGAAGCCCCTTGCGACCTCCGTCCCGGAGGTTCTGGAATTCTTGCAGGCAGGTTTGGATAAGGGACTGGCGCACAGCTCCTTACGGGTTCAACTGGCGGCGATCTCTTGCTATAGGGGCAAGATCCGTGGCAAACCCTTAGGGGCACACCCCGACGTCGCCAGGTTCTTAAGAGCGGTCAGACGGCTTCGCCCTCAAAGGAGGTCTGTCGTCCCCCCTTGGGACCTTAACCTAGTACTGAATGCCTTGATCGGGGAACCCTTTGAGCCGGTAAAGAGAGCCTCCTTAAAGGATTTAACCCTTAAAACAGTCTTCCTGGTCGCCATCTGTTCGGCCAGGAGGGTGTCGGAGTTACAGGCCCTGTCTTCTCAGCCTCCCTTCTTGACCTTCCTCAAAGACAAAGTGGTTCTGCGTACAGTTCCTTCCTTTTTGCCCAAAGTTATCTCCCCCTTTCACCTGAACCAGACAGTTACCCTGCCGGCCTTTTCGGCCAAAGGAGATACTCGGAAGGATAACAAGCTACGTCTCCTAGACGTCCAGAGAATCTTGAAGCGATACCTCTCGCGCACAGCGCCCTTCCGAAAGTCAGGTCGACTGTTCATTCAGTTCGGGGGGGCCGCACAAAGGCGAGGCGGCGGCTAAGGCTTCGATCTCCAGGTGGATCAGAGAGGCGATTGCCTCCGCCTACATCCTGAAGGGGAGGCAGGTACCAGTGGGGCTGCGGGCTCACTCCACTCGGGCTCAGGCTACCTCTTGGGCGGAATTCAGCCTGGTTCCCCCGCTAGATATTTGCAGAGCGGCGACATGGTCTTCTCTTCATACCTTCTCCAAGCACTACAGACTGGATGTGCAGAGTGCGACGGACACTCGGTTCGGTGTAGCGGTTCTTCAGTCCGGGATGCCGGATCCCACCCAGGTGTGAACTGCTCTGGTACATCCCAGAAGTAAAGGGACTGGACTGGAGTGACGATAAGGAAATAGTAATTAGATCTTACCTGCTAATTAGTGTTCCTGAAGGAACGACAGTCCAGTCCCTGATCCCACCCAGCTCCGGCGATCGTGAAGACAGCGGGTACATTGAAGAAATTCGGACCGAGCGTACGGTTGGTGAGACAGGAGGGAACACAGGAGGAAGCAGGCTCGGGCAGAAGCAGCCATCTCCCCCGGTCGTGGTCATTCCTTCTATCCTTCCCTCTATTCCTTCTACAAAAAAAAAAAAAAAATCTCTTTGATAGAATTTGGAGGTGTTATGTTTTACTCCATGAGTTAAGGTTTGGTTAGAAGTTCGATATATCTGCTTTTTCATTCGGATACTGGATTGGGGAGGTGGTCCCAGTGGTATTTATACCGCTCCACCCCCAAAAAGGTTGGGCTCAGCCTCCAAGCTGCTGGAAGGGTTGCGTAACCCAGAAGTAAAGGGACTGGACTGTCGTTCCTTCAGGAACACTAATTAGCAGGTAAGATCTATTTACTATTTACGTTCGCCATCCTCCAATCTTTCAGGTATTACAGATGATTTTAATGATAGTTCACAGATTACTAATAGCAGGTCTGCAATCTCATATTTCAGTTCTTTCAACACCTTGGATATATATCATCCGGTCCAGGTATTTCTTTGTCTCCTTTGACCCCAATAGGCTGGGAGTTGCTGTCTCAAAACACATGCTATCTGGCTAGCGGATTGCATCACTCGTGTGTGCTCCCTGGCTGGGCTGAGCCTTGAGGGTCATGTTATGGTTCACAATATCCATGCAATGACTGCATTAATGGCCAACCTCTGTTCGGTGTCTGCAGAGGAAATCTGCAGGGCTGTGATGCAGTTTTCAGTTCATACCTTCGCAGCACACTGGATGGGGAGTTTTGACCGGGTCATGCTTTTTGGATCTTAATCAACTCCTACCCATTGGCCCTAATGTCAGTCCAGACTACCTGCTACCAAAAAAAAAAAAAAAATCCCCTTAAGTTCCTCACACAGGACCAGGGTTCCCTTCTGCACCCCAATCTTAAGTCTCTCAATTTGATGGCCTGGAGGCAGCAAGGGTAGTTTTGGCTCCCTGGGGCCTACCTCAGGAAGTTGAGGAGGTTGTCCTAGCCTCTAGGAAACAGTCCACTAGGAAAACCTATGCTCTCAAATGGAAGAGGTTTTCAGTGTGGTGTCACCTACGTACAGAGGATCCTTTCTCCTGTACTGTGCCAGTAGTTCTTCAGTATTTACTGCACTTATCCAATCAGGGACTTAAGTTCAATTCTCCAGGACCAAGCAGGAAGTCAGTCCTCACATATGGGTGACGTCGGCGCCAACGGAGCCCTCGTGCGGAGCATTTCCCCAGCTTTCACAGAAGGCCTTTGGGAATTGCAGCGCGCATGCGCGGTCCCCTTCCCGCCCAAGGGCGCCATCTTGCTCAGTCTTCTTTTTTCCGCGGAGCCCAACGGACGTGGTTCGTTTTTCCCTGAGGAAAAAGTTGATTTTCTCTATTTTTCTATTTTTTCTCCGGTTCGACGCCATATCCTTTTCCCGCTCGGACCGATACGCCGGTATCGAGTCCTTTTCTCTCTTTTTCGGTTTTTGTCCTTTGTGACTGGCGTTCGCGCCTTTTTTCTTTTTTCCCTGGCAGACCGGTCTTTTGACCTAGCAGGGTCCCTTTTTTGCCCGATGGCTGCCAGCGGGTTTAAGAAATGTGATCGGTGTAAAACTTATGTCTCTTACCGACACTCATGACTGCTGCCTCCATTGCCTCGGACCCGATCATGACCCGATGATCTGTTCTTTGTGAACAAACAGGGAGGAAAATTGCCTGGCAGACAGACTGAGCCGGATCCTGCAACCACACGAATGGAGATTGAACCCATTGGTGGTTCAGCAGGTCTTTCTCAAGTGGGGGCTCCCCACCATGGATCTTTTCGCCAGTCCTCTGAACCGGCAACTCCCGAGATTTTGCTCCAGACAACCGCATCCTCTCAGAGTAGCAGCGGATGCATTTCTGATCTCGTGGTCCACAGGCCTACTGTATGCGTTTCCTCCCACACCACTAGTGTCCAGGATGCTGTTCAAAGTCCTCAGGGATGGGGCTTCCTTGATTCTCATAGCCCCCAGGTGGCCAAGGCAACTGTGATTTCCCGCTCCTGCTACAGCTGGCGGTGGACACACCTCTTCCTCTGGGGTTTCAACACGATCTCCTGTCTCAGGATCAGGAGACTCTCTTGCACCCCAACTTCCAGTCCCTTCATCTGATGGCCTGGCTGCTGAAAGGGTAGTCCTAGCTCCCTTACTACTACCTCGAATGGTGGAAGATGTAGTCTTGGCCTCTCGGCGTCAATCCACCTGGAAATCCTGTGCTCTTAAGTGGCATAGATTCTCCGCTTGGTGTGCTCAGCACAGTGAGAATCCCTTCTCGTTCTTGGTAGCGGTAGTGTTGCAATATTTGCTCTACCTCTCCAATCTGGTCCTTAAGTCTAACTCTGTCCGAGTTCACCTTAGTGCTCTCTCAGCGCACCACTCGCCGGTGGACGGCAGGCCTCTTTCTAGCCACCCTTTGGTGGCTCGTTTCCTCAGAGGCCTTCTTCTGCTTAAGCCTCCTTTGCGTCCACCAGCCCCTGAGTGGGATCTGAATGTGGTCTTACAGCGGCTTACTTGCCTGCCTTTTGAACCTATGGCTACCTGCCTTCTCCGTTTTCTTTCCTGGAAAACTTTATTTCTGGTAGCTCTCACCTCTGCTAGGCGAGTGAGTGAACTGCAGGCACTAGTGTCTGATCCTCCTTACACTAGGTTCTACCGGAATAGGGTAGTCCTACGGACTCACCCTAAGTTTCTTCCTAAAGTTGTCTCACCTTTTCACCTCAATCAGGAGGTGGTTCTTCCGACCTTCTTTCCCAGGCCGCATGCCAACCGGGCTGAAATGGTCTTGCATACCCTGGACTGTAGGAGGGTGTTATCCTTCTACCTTGACCGTAGGCGGGAGCATCGGAAGGCTGTTCAGCTTTTCGTTTCTTTTGACCCCAATAAGTTGGGGCTCCCTGTCTCCAAGCGTATGTTGTCCATATGGGTCATTGACTGTATCGCCTTGGCTTATGGGGCAGCCGGCCTCTCGCTGGAGAGTCGAGTCACGGCTCATCGTGTCAGGGCGAAGGCTGCGTCAGTGGCTCATCTCCGCTCTGTTCCGTTGGCAGACATCTGCCGGGCCGCTACTTGGTCTTCAAGCCAGACCTTTGCAGCCTATTACTGCCTTGAGAGGGAGTCCCGCAGGGACAGTGCTTTCGGACAGGCAGTACTCCATAATCTCTTTGGGGTTTAGGCAACTCCTACCCTCCGGCCCTGGTGTTGGACTACCGGTCGGGGGCGCTCTCAGAGAAGATTCCTTCCTTCTGTGCTGTCGAGCTCGAGGGAGCTCTGTTTTCCGCTTGTGGTCTCCGGTAGCCTTAAGCTGGGGAGTCCCATATGTGCGGACTAACTTCCTGCTTGGTCCTGGAGAAAGAGTAGTTACTCACCTGTAACAGGTGTTCTCCTGGAGCAGCAGGAATCAGTCCTCAACCCTCCCTCCTCCCCTTGGAGTTGCAGTCATATGCTTTGTTTTTTGCTAATTTTTTGCTGTCTTTTAGCTATATCATCAGTCTGAGCAAGATGGCACCCTTGGGCGGGAAGGGAACCGCGCATGCGCACTGCAATTCCCAAAGGCTTTCTGTGAAAGCTGGGGAAATGCTCTGCACAAGGGCTCCGTCGGCGCCGACGTCACCCATATGTGAGGACTGATTCCTGCTGCTCCTGTAGAACACCTGTTACAGGTGAGTAACTACTCTTTCTGTTCAGGTTCACCTCTCAGCTCTAGCAGCTCACCACTCATTTGTAGAAGGACAATCTCTATCTGGTCACCCCTTGGTGTCCCGCTTTTTCAGGGGCTTGCTTTTGCTCAAGCCTCCCATCCGTCCTGCCCCTTAGTGGGAGCTGAATGTGGTCTTGCAGCAACTGACTCGCCCTCCTTTTGAGCCGATGGCTACTTGTCCACTACGCTTCCTCTCTTGGAAGATACTCTTCCTGATAGCCCTTACCTCGGCTAGGCGAGTAAGTGAGCTTCAGGCCCTGGTCTGTGACAGGCCTTACACCAGGATTTATAGTAACAGGGTAGTCCTCAGGACTCACCCAAAGTTCCTCCCAAAAGCTGTCTCCTCTTTCCACCTCAATCAGGAGGTGGTCCTTCCAACATTCTTCCCTAGGCCTCATGCAAGCCAGGCTGAAGCAGTTCTGCATACCCTGGACTGTAGGAGGGCCTTATCCTTCTACCTTGACCGTACGCAAGGGCATAGAAGGGCTACTCAGCTCTTCGTATCCTTTGACCCCAATAAGTTGGGGTTGGCTGTGTCGAAGCGTACCTTGTCCATCTGGGTGGCTGACTGTATCACCTGGGCTTACAAGGCGGCTGACCTTTCTTTGCAGGGTAGGGTCACGGCCCATCATGTCAGGGCAATGGCTGCCTCAGTGGCTCATCTCCACTCTGTGCCCTTGGTAGACATCTGCAAGGCTGCAACTTGGTCTTCAAGGCAGACTTTTGCGGCCCATTACTGCCTGGAGAGGGAGTCCCGTAGGGACAGTGCTTTTGGCCAGGCAGTACTCCGGAATCTCTTTGAGGTTTAGGCAACTCCTGCCCTCTGTTGGGCTACCGGTGGAGGTTGTGTCCTTGAAAAGCCTTTCTTTGCTGCTGAGACTAGAGGGAGTTCTCTTGTTCAGCCTGGGTTCCTCGGTAGCCCAGAACTAGGGAGTCACCGATATGTGAGGACTGACTTCCTGCTTGGTCCTGGAGAAAGAGTAGTTACTCACCTGTAACAGGTGTTCTCCAGGAGCAGCAGAAATCAGTCCTCACAACCCTCCCTCCTCCCCTTGGAGTTGCAGTTGTACATAGTTTATTTTTCATTTTTGTGTGCTGTTCTTAGCTATGTCATTTGACTGAGGTAAGATGGCATCTTTAGTCGGGAAGGGAACCGCGCATGCGTGCCTGCATTCCCAAAGGCTTTCATAGAAAGCTGGGGAAATGCTCCATATGTGAGGACTGATTCCTGCTGCTCCTTGAGAACACCTGTTACAGGTGAGTAACTACTCTTTATTCATCTGTAACAGGTGATCTCCGGGAACAGCAGGAATTTAGTCCTCACAACCCACCCACCTCCCCTAGGAGTTGTATCTCTCTATCTCTCTCTTTTCCTTTCCCTCGCTCTCTCTCTTTGTCTCAGCTCTAAAACTCAACTGGAGAGAGGCAATTGGGAAAGGCGGGAAGGCAGCACGCAGGCGCTGTGGGATGCTCCCAAAAGCGTTCTAATTGGACGCTGGGGAGCGTTCCCACGCAGGCTCCGTCGGTACCGATGATACCCATATGTGAGGACTAAATTCTTGCTGTTCCCGGAGATCACCTGTTACAGGTGAGTAACTATGCTTTACTCACCTACAGCAGGAATAAGCCCTCACATCCCTCCCTCCTTCCCGGGGAGTTACCTTTGGCTCCTGTTATATTTTACTGGAGAATATGATGGTGCAACAGACTGAAAGGCAGGTGTGCATGTGCACATGTGCAGTGTACCTCCTGAAAGCTTCCTTTGGAAGCTGGAGAGTGTTCCGTGCGGGACTTAGTCAGTGATGTCACCCATACGTGAGGAGTTGATCCTGCTGTTCACAGAGAACACCTGCTACAGGTGAGTAACTATGCTTTAGATTCAACTCTCCTTGCTTTTGACAATTCATGGAATGATTAGATCAGTGAGCTTAGAAGTTGAACTTTGTTTCACTGAGAAAGTTGAGTGTGACTGTGCAGAAATGCCTTAAAACCTTTTCAGCCTGTGATAGTATATTATGTCCCTTTTTATCTTTTTTAAGGTTGTGAAATATTGGCCAGAGAAGGGGAAATCGGGCTTCTTAGTGTGGCGCTACTTGTTGAAAAGGGATGATGAGGAACCTGCCCCATGGACAAAGGATGGAAAAGAGAGGATGAAAAAGTTGGGCCTCACCTTGCAGGTTTGAATCTTTTTTTTTTTTTAGAGGCTTGTTAATTTGCCCTGCCGATAAGGGAGGGGCCTAATATATTAATGTAATTTTTCCCACCTGTAGATTTATAAATTATCTTGAAAGTAATAGCACAGATTCTTTGCACTGAAACATTGTCTGTGGCTTATGTCTCTTTGGACAGTGATTTCTCCGGAGACAAGCAGGGGATACGGGCACACTCTTATGGTGATGTCCATGACAGAGCCAAGAGTGCCCTGCTCTTCCCTAGTCCAGGGAAGCATGCATGCATGCCATCTCCTGCCTCTACTTTCCTGCTGTTGTACCTCAGTTCTCTGAGTTTTTTCTGACCTCACCAGCGTGCTGCATGGCTTCCTCCTCTCTCAAACCACCTTGTGCCTTTTGCACGTGGCCATCAACCCTCCAGTCGTTGAATGTGTATCCCTCCTCTGATCGCTGAAATGTTATAACAGCCGAGTTTCTACATCATCCTGCTAGACTAGTCCAGACATGTGGGTTGCGTTCCCCTACTAGCAGATTTGTGAAGACAAAGAACCAATGAAAAGCCAGGTTTCATTGACATGACTCCCATGCTTCTATTTGCCTCGGCCACCAGAGGTCCCTTCGGTATTTCTTTGTCTCCAGCATATGGTGGATGGATTTTCTCCGCTGAAGAATTGAGAGGAAAAGATTGATTGAAATGCTCATGACTGACCACTTTGAGGGTGCCTTTCTCTCACTTGAGTGCGACGTGGGAGGCTCCACTAGATTAGGCTGTACTAGGGAGGCACGGCACTCTTTTTCCAGATGCCATGAAAATTTGCAACAGAGTGGACTCCCCTGAGGGAGTGGATAACATTAGGAATGATCTACAAAAGCTGGAAGAATGGTCTAATGCTTCGCAGTTGAGATTTAATGTGAAGAAATGCGGTGTCACGCACTTAGGAAGCTGAAATCTAAAGGACTTGTATGCGATAGGGAGCGAGAGGTCGGTGTGCACAAACCGGAAAAGAACCTCAGATCGATTGTTTCTGAGGATCTCAAAGTAGCAAAACAGTGTGACAAGACGGTGGCCAAAGCCAGAAGGTTGCTGGGTTGCATACAGAGAGGAATTAACAGCAGAAAGGAAGAGGTATTAATGCCACTGTAAGTCACTGGTGAGGCCTCACTTGGAATATTGTTTTCAGTTTTGGAGACTATCTCACAAAGGATATAAAAAGGCTGGAAGAAGGTGAACGAAATGATTTGGAGCCTGCGCCAGAAGACTTATGAGAAGAAACTTGAAGACCTAAATATGTACACTCCGGAGGAGAGGAGAGATGGGAGATATGATTCAGACCTTTAAATACTGAGTATTAATGAACAAATGAACCTCTTCCAAAGACGGGTAAGCTGTAAAACTAGAGGGCATAACATGAAACTGCAAGGGGGTAAACTGAAAGTCAATGTCAGGAAATACTTTTTCACTGAAAAGGTGGTGGATGCTTGGAATGCCCTCCTGATGGAAGTGGTGGGGGCAAATACAGTGACAGAATTCAAAAAGGCATGGGGCAGACACAGTGGATCCCTTTACAGCAACAAGATAAAATCAAAATAAACTTAACTATCTCTTATATCTCAACAAATAGGGTGACCTACACAGAGTTGGTGGGTACACCCCTAAACAAAGGTATGTGGAAGGGTGACCTGCACGGAGCAGCAGGTGCACCTACTCTTGCCACCTTGCTGGGCAGACTAGATGGACCATACTCTACACGTCGACCCCGCTGTACCTTGCCGATCTCATCTCATTACACATGCCACACCGTCAACTCCATGCCAATCGGCTCTCTTCCATCTCCCTCTCACTCACCTGGAGCAGACTCAACGTTCTGCATTCTTTTTCCTCAATCCAGCACTCTGGAACGCCCTACCATCCTCACTCTGTCTGGAACCCTCCTACCAAACATTCAAAACGTTACTCAAAACTCACCTATTTCAGCAGGCTTTTGACCTCTCAATTGATGACCCTTCATAGGCTGTGTCTTTCTGTACCACCTGTTTTGTTATACTTACTATTCTATTTATCTCTGTCCTATTATAATGTGGCATTCTTTTTCTTTTCCTGCAGCAATATTTTTTATTGTAAACCGCCCTAATGTCCTGACATGGGCGATATATCAAATGTTAAAGATAAAGATACTGGTTTTTATGTCGTCATATACTGTGTTAGACTGCGGTCTTTTCGGAAGCCAAAGGAGGAGGGAAAATTGGTTCAGCTCTTATAAGAGCCTATTGAGCAGAGACAAAATTGGAAGGATGCGGAATAGTGCAACAGCCTCTCACAACCTCAGTGCCCCTTCTTCCTCTGTCACTCCCTTCTTTCTCGTGAAGATTGCAGAAGACTCTGAGGGATCTGCTTGCTAGCTACAGTAAACACAGTGCTGCAAAAGCTAGTAAATGTTTGGGAGTAGAGCTGAGCCAAGGCTTGATCTCATTGTCCTTGTTGGGGTCTCCCAATCCATCTATGTGGGTTGCAATTCAGGGTAGACTCCTGACGACCATTGAGCAGTGTGGGGGTTTCCTACAGTTTTCTGTATGCCTTAGTAGCGTTTTCTCCTCCTGTGTGCCTGGCGGTCACACGGTCTGTATATGTGTGTTCCGCCTAAGCTGCTGCAACGCATGTTTCTACTGCAGCACCTATAATGCAAGTTTATGGTTTTAGGCATTTGATATACCGCCCTTTACTGTGCGTATCAGAGCAGTTTACAGATATATTCTAACATGCAGTTTTTATTTCCTTGTCTCCGAAGGGCATTCTTTTTTGCAGCAGACCTGGTCCTGGCATGGAAATTCAGACCCTGTGACCTCTGGGTGCCCCCAGGCGCAGTCTTGTCGTGCAGGTGTAGAGGAGGCCCTGTTCAATTGCCCTTGACTAAGCATCCCCAGCATGGGGCGCCATCTGGAAATGGAAGAAAGCAGCTAGGAGCTGTCTGAGATAGTCAATCATGACTTGGATTCAGATAGCTTAGTACTGGCTGACATGGATATAGAAGTTCTCCAAGACCAAGCAAGAAGTCAGTCCTCACATATGGGTGACGTCGGCGCCGATGGAGCCCCCATGCGGAGCATTTCCCCAGCTTTCAAAGAAAGCCTTTGGGAATGCAGCGCACATACACGGTCCCCTTCCCGCCCAAAGGTGCCATCTTGCTCAGTCTGCTTTTTTCCGCGGAGCCCAACGGACGTGTATCGTGGTCACCCGTGAAAAAGTTGTTTTTTTTGGTGGTGTGAATCCATGTAATTACTCAGTTCGATGCCGGTTCCCTTTCCCGCTTGTGCCCGATATACTTGTATCGAGCCCGGACTTCATTTTTTTTTTTTTGTCCTTAGAGACTAGCGTTCGCGCCATTTTTTCATTTTTCCCTGGCAGCACTGTTCCCTCAAAGCTGTGCGCGTGTGCGCGCGCACACACCTCGCCGAGCGAGCGCACATACTTTACAAGAGAGCGCACAAAAATTACGGTTCTGATTCTGATAGAAAACAACACAGACATCTTAAAATTTAAAAGTTGTTGTATATTTATGGTTTTCACAAGTTCTACAATATTTTCTAGTGCAATCAATGTGGTGTACACACTGTATTCTGATGTGTAGTCAAATTTTAAAGTATATAACTCAGAGTGTCGTTATGTGGCGCACAAAAATTTAACCTTCCTTCAAAAGCTGCACAGCTGATATTTTATGTGCACACAGCCTACAGAAAATTAGAGGGAACATTGCCTGGCAGCCCAGTCTTTTGACCTTGCAGGGGCTCTCTTTCCCCAGATGGCTGCCAGCGGGTTTGTGTGATCGGTGTAAGAAACTGATGTCTCTCACCGACACACACGACTGCTGCCTCCAGTGCCTTGGGCCCGACCATGACGGGTCTGTGTCCCGTGTGGCAAAATGTCCTCCAAGGCATTGAGAAGCCGGTAGCATCAACGCGAAAGGATCTTCTCTGATTCCGCGTCAGGCCAAGCCCGGACATCGTCAGAGGCCTCGACGTCTCGGGCGTCCGACCCCGAGCGTCGTTGGGGCTCCTCTGAGAGGGGGGGTCTCCGCGGGTGCACAGCAGGAAGAAGAAACCCGTGAGGGTGGCGTCGGTGGACGCAATTGGCTCCTCGAGGTCCAGGTCGCATAGTCCCGACCGCCGTCCCAGGTCTTCGGAGTCGGAGAGGCCTGCTAAACAACCTCGTGTAGAGACGAAGGCCCCGGGTCCAGTAAGTACTGTAGTCTTCCTGGACTCTCCTCCGGGGGAGCCGACGTCGGGCCGAATGCCGTCGGGGCCCAAGTCGGAGGCTGTTGGGTCTCCTGAGCTCAGACTCAGGTTGACGGCCTTGGAGAGCAGTTTGGCTGCCTTCATGGAACAGCAGCAGTTACTGATCGCTGGTCTCACCGGTGCATCTGCCCAGACCACCGGGACCTCGACGTCCAGGTCGACCCTGGAGGCCGAGCCGATCCTCTAGTCCATGAGATCTGGAGTCGATCCTCGGCCGATGTCGTCGACGCCGGTGCCCTCGGCGTTGGGGCGGATGGTATCGGTGCTCGCCCGAACTGAGCCGCTTGACGACTCCTCGGAGGGGTCGGGATGGGAAACGGAGGACGAGGAGTCCCCGGACACTTTTCGGACCCGGAGCATCTCTTCAGACTCACCGGAGTCTGAACCTCAGAGAAGGTCCCCCCCGGAGGATACCTAGTTCTCGGAATTCGTGAGGGACATGGCCAAGGCCTTGGCCTTCCCCACGGACCCCGAGGAGGAGCCTCGAACCGAGGAGCTAGAGGCACTGCAGTATGACTCTCCCTCCAAGGAGGCCTTTACTGTACCGGTTCCTCCGATGCTGGAATGGTTGCTATTCTGCATGTGTCGAGGCGCCGGCCTCGACGCCGGTTCTTAGCAAGCGGGTCGATTCCATTTATCGAGTCCACAAGAGCCCTGGGTTCCAGAAGGCACAGCTGCTGCACCTCTCCATGGTTGTGGAATTGGCCATGCATTGTCTGAAGAGTCAGATGATGCATTACTTGGTGCCTCCCGGCAGGGAGGCCCGGAACCTGGATGCCCTCGGTAGAAAGTGCTTGCAGGGCTCTATGCTTGCTTGCCGTGTCCAGACTTACCCAGCTGTACATGGTCATGTACCTTCAAGACCTGGCAAAGGAGATTGCCGGGTTCTCTGCTGGGGTCTCCGAGGAACCTTTGCAGAGATTCACAGCCTTGTCAACTGGGATCCGGGAGTGCTTCAAGTTTGTCTCGAGCAGCCTATGATGGCTTCGAGGCTTCGGCCCGAGTAGCCGTGGCCGGCATTGGTGCATGACGTCAGGCCTGGCTACAGTCATCGGACCTCGAGCCATGGGTACAGGACAAGTTGGTCGATCTCCCTTGCTGAGGTGAAAACCTATTTGGCAAGCCCATAGCTGAAAAGGCTGCAGAACTTGAGTCCAAGACTCTCACCAGGACAAAGCTGTCCAGGAAGACATCTGCCCCTTCTCAAAAGAAGGGCTCGGGGGAAAAGTCCTTTTACCCGAGGAAGTCATCTGCCTACAAATCTTAACCTCAATACCAGGCCTTCACAGCTCCCCAACAGGGTCAGCAGGTCAAGGGGCAGGGACATGGGCCCCGTAGGCAGAAAAACCCCCAAGCCACCAGCTCCGGCACCTGCACAGCAGGGAGCGGGGTTTTGACTCCAGTGGCATAGCCTCTCCTCCTCAGCTGGCCCCTCTCAGCACAGGAGGCCGACTGACCCTGTACTCCCACAGGTGGTCAGCCATAACAGGGGATACCTGGGTGCTCAGCATAATCCAATAGGGCTATTTGCTCCACTTCAACCAGTTACCCTCTCCTACTTTCCAGGGGAGCCTCCAAGACTCCCTCTGCACAGAAACTTACTCCTTCAGGAGTTGACAAGTCTAAAGGAGCAGGCGGTGGAACCGGTGCCCCACCACCTGAGAGGGCAAGGCTTCTATTCCAGGTACTTCCTGGTACCAAAAAGGACAGGAGGCCTCAGGCCCATCCTCGACTTGCGAAATCTCAACAAGTTCCTGGTGAGGGAAAAGTTCAAGATGTTTACCCTTGGAATACTGCTGCCCTACCTCCAGCAGGGAGATTGGCTATGCTCCTTAGACCTAAAGGATGCTTATACTCACATCCTTATTCATCCAGACCACAGAAAATATCTGTTTTGTAGTGGGAGGAAATCATTTTCAGTACAGAATACTTCCATTTGGCCTAATCTTTGCACCCAGGGTTTTCACCAAATGCCTGGCGGTGGTAGCTGCCTTTCTCAGAGTCCAGCGTATATTTGTCTTTCTCCAGGACCAAGCAGGAAGTCAGTCCTCACATATGGGTGACGTTGGTGCCGACGGAGCCCTCGCGGAGCAATTTTCCCCAGCTTTCAAAGAAAGCCTTTGGGAATTGCAGCGCGCATGCGCGGTCCTCTTCCCGCCCAAGGGTGCCATCTTGCTCAGTCTTCTTTTTTCCGCGGAGCCCTACAGACATTGCCTGTGAATCCCCGCAGAAAAGTTGATTTTTCTCTGTTTTTTCTTCGGTTCAACGCCGGTTCTTTTCCCGCCCGGACTCGCGACGCCGGTTGCGAGTCCGTCCTTTATTTTTCGGTTTTTTGTCCTTCGTGACAGATTTCGCGCTTTTTTTTCCTTTTTCCCTGGCTGCCCGGTCGTTCGACCTCGCAGGGGCCCTTTTTCCCCCGATGGCGGCCAGTGGTTTCAAAAAGTGTGACCTCTGTAAGAAACTTATGTCTCTTACAGACACTCATGACTTCTGCCTCCGCTGCCTCGGCCCAGATCATGACCCCATGATCTGCGAACCATGCGGCAAAATGTCCTCAAAAGCATTGAGGAGTCGGCAGCACCAGCGAGAGCATATCTTCTCTGACTCTGGCCGGGCTCGGACCTCGTCAGAGGCTTCGACGTCTCGGGACTCTGGTCCTGAGCATTGTCGGAGTTCCTCTGAAAGGGGGTCTCCTACCCGGGAGCATCATCGGAAGAAGAAACCCGCGAGGGCGGGATCGGTGGACGCTCCTGGTTCCTCGAGGGCCAGGTCGCATAGCCCCGATTCCCGTCCCGGATCCTTGGAGTCGGAGAGGCCGTCAAAACATCCTCGACTCGAGGTGGACTTGCCCGCTCACGTAAGTATTGTTGTCCTCGTGGACTCGCCTCCGAAGGACCCGACGTCGGGCCCGACGCCGTCGGGGCCCGAGTCGGGGGCTGCTGGGTCTCCTGAGCTCGGACTCAGGTTGACGGCCTTGGAGTGCAGTTTGTCTGCCTTCTTGGACCAGCAGCGGGCATTGATCGCTGGCCTCGCTGGCGCTTCTGCCCTGACCGCCGGGACGTCGACCTCCAAGTCGACCCTGGAGACCGAGCCGATCCTCGAGTCCATGAGGGCTCGAGTCGATCCTCGGTCGAGGTCTCCTTCAGCCTCCCGTTCGGGACCGAGGTCGTCGACGCCGACTCCCTCGGCGTCGGGGCGGATGGCATCAGTGCCCGCCCGACCGGAGCCGGTCGACTCCTCCTCCGAGGAGTCGGCCTGGGAATCTGAGGACGAAGAGTCACCTGGTTCCTTTCGGACTCGGTGTGTCCCTTCGGACTCCCCCGAGTCCGAACCTCGGAGACGGTCCCCCCCGGAGGATACCCGGTTCTCGGACTTCGTGAGGGATATGGCCAAAGCCTTGGCCTTCCCTGCGGATCCCGAGGAGGAGCCTCGAGTCGAAGAACTCTATGCCCTCCAATATGACTCTCCCCCGAAGGAGGCCTTCATTGTACCGGTTCCTCCCATGCTGGAACGGCTTCTCTTCCGCATGTGGGAGAGCCCAGCGTCGTCGCCGGTGTTAAGCAAGCGGGTCGATTCCATTTATCGAGTCCGCAAGAGACCCGGGTTCCAAAAGGCACAACTACCGCACCATTCCATGGTGGTGGAATCGGCCATGCATAGACTGAAGAGTCAAAAAATGCACTCCTCGGTGCCCCCTGGTAGGGAAGCCTGGATGCCCTCGGTAGGAAGTGCTTCCAGGGCTCTATGCTTGCTTGTCGAGTCCAGACATACCAGCTCTACATGGGCATGTATCTCCGAGACCTGGCTAAGGAAATAGCCGGGTTCTCTGCTGGTCTCTCCGACGAACCTTTGCAGAGGTTCCAATCCTTGTCTACTGGTATTCGGGAGTGCTCCAAGTTTATCTCTTGAGCAGCCTATGATGGTTTTGAGGCTTCGGCTCGAGTAGCCGCGGCCGGCATCGGTGGACGCCGCCAGGCTTGGCTTCAGACGTCCGACCTCAAGCCCTAAGTACAGGACAAGTTGGTCGATGTCCCCTGCCGAGGTGATAACTTCTTTGGCAAGCCCATGGATGAGAAGGCTGCACAAATCGAGACGGAGACTCTCACCAGGACTCGTCTCTCAAGGAAGACCTCTGCCCCTTCTCAAAAGAAGAAGGCCTCGGTGGAAAAAGCCCTTTTACCCGAGGAAAGGTGCTGCCTATAAATACTACCCTCAGTATCAGGCCTCACCAGCTCCCCCACAGGGAAAGCAGGCCAAGGGACGGGGTAATGGGTCCCGTAGGCAGCAAGCCCCCAAGCCTGCAACACCGGCCCCTGCTCAGCAGGGTGGGGTTTTTTGGCTTTCTCAGCATAGCCTCTCCCCCCTCAGCTGGTTTCTCTCAGCACAGGAGGCCGGCTGGTCCACTTTGCCCACAGGTGGTCCAACATCACCACAGATACCTGGGTGCTTCAGATAGTTCAAAAGGGCTATCTTCTTCATTTTCAACAGGTACCTCCCTCCTACTTTCCAGGGGAGCCTTCAAGACTCCCTCTGCACAGGGACTTACTCCTTCAGGAGTTAGCAAGTCTTGTTCAGGAACAAGCCGTGGAACCGGTGCCCCACCACCTGAAGGGTCAAGGATTTTATTCCAGATACTTCCTGATTCCGAAAAGAACAGGAGGCCTCAGACCCATCCTAGACTTGCGAAACCTCAACAAGTTCCTTGCAAAGGAAAAGTTCAAAATGCTTACCCTTGGAATCCTGCTGCCCTACCTCCAGCAGGGAGACTGGCTATGCTCCTTAGATCTGAAGGATGCGTATACTCATATCCTTATTCATCCAGACCACAGACAATACCTGAGGTTTGTGGTGGACGGACGCCATTACCAGTACAGAGTACTGCCTTTCGGCTATCCTCCGCCCCCAGAGTGTTCACCAAATGCCTAGCAGTGGTGGCGGCCTATCTGAGACTTCAGGGTCTCTTTGTGTTCCCATACCTGGACGACTGGCTCATCAGGGCCCAGTCTGCCCAAGAAGCCACTCAGGCTACTCATCGCACGGTGGCTCTGCTCCAGCACTTGGGATTTCTCATAAACTTCGCAAAGTCCACTTTGCTCCCCTCTCAAGATCTAGAATTCATCGGCGCCAGGTTGGACACTCTTCAGGCGCGGGCCTTCCTGCCTCTGGACAGGGCCCAAAGGCTCATGGATCTCGCCAGCCGCTTTCACAGCAATTCCCTGGTCTCGGCCAGGCAATTTCTGAGACTGCTCGGCCATATGGCCTCCACGGTCCATGTAACCCCCTATGCCCGCCTGAACATGCGACCTGCTCAATGGTGCCTTCGCAAACAATGGCTTCAGGCCACTGGGAGCCTAGCGGACTCCGTACAGATCTCCAACCAGCTGGTCTCCTCTCTGCGATGGTTGCTTCACCTGCCAAACCTAGTGCTCGGGGTGACTTTTCAGCCCCCTACACATTCTCAGGTCCTGACGACCGATGCTTCTCTCCAGGGTTGGGGAGCACATTGCCAAGGGACTTGTACTCAGGGTCTCTGGACTCCTTGGGAGTCCGCTCAGCAGATAAACTTCCTGGAGCTCAGAGCCATCCGCCTAGCGCTCAAAGCCTTCTCTCACCTGATTTCTCACCAGTCAGTGCTTGTCCAGACAGACAATCAGGTTGCCATGTTCTACGTGAACAAGCAAGGCGGAACCGGCTCCTTCCTTCTCTGTCAGGAAGCACAGAAGCTCTGCTCTTGGGCCGTCCATCGCAACATCGTCCTCAAAGCTGTCTATCTCCCAGGTCAAGAAAACTACCTGGCAGACAAACTGAGCAGGGTCCTCCAACCGCACGAGTGGAGGTTGGATCCGCTTGTGGTTCAGCAGATCTTTCTCCGGTGGGGCCTCCCCACCATGGATCTGTTCGCCAGTTCTCTGAACCGACAGCTTCCCAGATTCTGCTCTTGACAGCCGCATCCTCTCCAGGTGGCGGCGGATGCTTTTCTGATTCCATGGTCCACAGGCCTCTTGTATGCCTTTCCACCCATGCCCCTGGTGTCTCGGACGCGCTTCAAGGTTCTCAGAGACAAGGCGTCGGTGATCCTAGTGGCTCCCCGGTGGCCGAGACAACCTTGGTTCCCGCTTCTGCTGCAGCTGGCGGTGGACACACCTCTTCCTTTGGGGTTTCAGCCCGACCTCCTCTCGCAGGATCAGGGGACGCTCCTGCACCCCAACCTTCGGTCCCTTCATCTGATGGCCTGGCTGCTGAAAGGGTAGTCCTTGCTCCTCTCCAGCTACCTCCAGATGTGGAAGAGGTCGTCTTGGCCTGGAGGTAGTAAGACCCGGAAGTCCTACGCTCTTAAGTGGCGTCGGTTCTCCGTCTGGTGTACTCAGCAGTCTCAAGACCCCTTCTCCTGTTCAGCATCAGTGGTATTGCAGTACTTGCTTTCCCTTTCCAATCTTGGACTTAAGTCCAACTCGGTCATGGTCCACCTCAGTGCTATTTCTGCGCACCACCTACCGGTGGAGGGTAGGCCTCTTTCCAGCCACCCTCTGGTGGCTCGTTTTCTCCGGGGCCTTCTACTCCTTAAACCACCTTTGCGCCCGCCAGCCCCGAACTGGGATCTCAATGTGGTTTTACAGCGGCTTACCTGTCCGCCTTTTGAGCCTATGGCTACCTGTCCTCTTCGTTTTCTTTCCTGGAAAACCTTGTTCTTTGTGGCCCTCACTTCTGCTAGACGCGTTAGTGAGCTGCAGGCCCTGGTATCTGATCCTCTTTACACTAGGTTCTACAAGAACCGGGTAGTCCTACGGACTCACCCTAAGTTTCTTCCTAAAGTGGTTTCCCCTTTTCACATCAACCAGGAGGTGGTACTTCCGACCTACTTTCCCAGGCCACACTCCAGCCGAGCTGAAATGGTCCTGCATACCCTGGACTGTAGAAGGGCGCTGAACTTCTACCTGGACCGTACGTGGGGGCACCGAAGGGCTGTTCAGCTCTTCGTGTCTTATGACCCCAACAGGTTGGGGCTCCCTGTCTCCAAGCGTACTCTGTCCATCTGGATTGCGGACTGCATCGCTTGGGCTTACGAGGCTGCGGGCCTCGTGCTGGAGGGTAGAGTCACCGCTCATCGTGTTTGGGCGAAGGCTTCGTCAGTGGCTTACCTCCGCTCTGTTCCGTTGGCAGACATCTGCCGGGCTACTACTTGGTCTTCAAGCCAGACTTTTGCAGCCCATTACTGCCTGGAGAGGGAGTCCCGCAGGGACAGTGCTTTCGGACAGGCAGTCCTCCGTAACCTCTTCGAGGTATAGGCAACTCCTACCCTCCATCCCGGATGTTGGGCTACCGGTTGGAGACGTATTCAGAGAAGATTCCTTCCTTCTGTGCTGTTGAGCTAGAGGGAGCTCATTTTTGTGCTTAGGGTCTCCGGTAGCCTTAAGCTTGGGAGTCCCATATGTGAGGACTGACTTCCTGCTTGGTCCTGGAGAAAGCGTAGTTACTCACCTGTAACAGGTGATCTCCAGGAACAAGCAGGAATACGTCATCACATATGGGTACGTCTGTACCGACGGAGCCCGCGCGGGAAAGCTCCCCAGCTTTTCAGATTAAAAGCTTTTGGGGCCTCCCACTGCACATGCGCGCTGCCTTCCTGCCTTCCTGACCAGCTCTCGTCAGTTTCTTTTTTTCCGCGGAGCCAGCAGGTCGTGTTCCTGTCACCGCTGAAGAAATTGTTAATTTTATTGTTTTCTTTAGACCGCGTACCTGCCTTCCCCATTCTGAAACCGGTACTGCCGGTCTCTTTCTTTCTTTTAAAAAAAAAAAAAAAAAATATTTTTCTTTTCTTCAGCACAGCTTGGTACTTTGTTAGGCCTTCAGGCCTACACAAATTCTCCTCATGGAGAAGCCAGTTCCTGGTTTTAAAAAGTGTACCAAGTGCAGTGCTGTCATTCCTCTTACAGACACCCATGAATGGTGTCTTAAATGTTTAGGACCTGACCATTCCATACCGGACTGCCCATCCTGCTCCCAGATGTCGAAACGTGGATTGCAGAACCGGGCCAACAAGTTCCATGTGCTGTTTCCTTCAGAAGCATCACAGTCATCCAGGTCTTCCTCTCCGGATGGATCTCAGGTAACCAAAACTCCAGTGGGCAAATCCTCTAAAAGCAAATCTCTTTCTAAAGATCGAGAGGCTCTCAATTCTGAGTTCGAGGATTCTGCCCAGGCCAAAAAACCCCGGCGGGAGGCTCCGGCCTCCAAAGCAATCATGGGGTCACAGGTTGACATCGATGGCGCGGCCTCGACAGATCACCTGTTGTACTGCTCTGGGGTACCGGCCCATACCGGTACCGACATCCAGGCAGCAGTGGCGTCTATGGGCAATACTGTCCAAGTCATGCAGCAGGCCATTCTGGCTTTTATTAATGCTGCTATGCCCTCGGTACCGCAGCCAGCGGTACCGGGTCCGGTTCCGGTAATGGCTTCCATACCGGAACCGAGGCCATCGTCTTCCAAACGCAGATCGGTTCCGCATGCCGGATCCGGGCTTTTGCCCGGTACCGATCCCATACCCGGTACGCCCGATGTCGATACCGAACGGTATGCGTATCGTGCGTTGGAAGCACATAGAGGATACTCTGCTTCTTCAGAGGATTTTAACTCCTCTGATGATTCTGATGAGTTCTCCCTTGATCTTCCTGAGGAGCCTTCTTCTCCTAACAGGAGAATGTCTCCACCAGAGGATTTGTCCTTTCAGGACTTCATCATAGAAATGGCTAAAGGTCTTTCTATTGCTTCATCCTCTGAAAAGGAACCCAGATCAAAGAAACTGGATATTTTAGGATACTCTAAGTCTCCTAAAGAGGCAGTCACCCTGCCTATCCATGAAATCCTTCAAGAACACTTGATGGACTTATGGGAGGCTCCTCTAACATTGTCTCCTTCTTCTCGCAGGTTGGACACCATGTACCGTGTCCCCCCTTCTCCTGGTTTCCAAAAAACCCAGTTGCCTCACCATTCTATTGTGGTGAAGTCTGCAATGAAGAAGATAAAGAGTACCAAAAGGCACTCTTCTACTCCTCCAGGGCGAGAATGTAAGACTCTAGACTCTTTTGGCAGGAAAATTTTCCAGGCTACTATGCTTATAGCCAGGATTAATTCCTATAGTCTTTACATGGGCATGTTTCTCAGTGAAATCGCTCTAAAAGTTCGGCATTTTGCCCCCTTTATCCCTGAGGATAAGAGGGAGCAGTTCATTTCCTTAGTGAAACACCTTTTTGGATATTTCAAAGTTCTCCAACAGGGCAGCTTTTGATTCCTTTGAGGGTGCTGGTAGGGCTTCGGGCATTGCTATAGCAGCCCGACGTCTTGCTTGGCTCCAGGCTTCTGATCTAGAACCTTGGGTCCTAGATGGCTTACGAAATCTGCCCTGTACAGGTGAGAACTTATTTGGTGAGGAGTGGCAAATTAAGGCCACTCAAATGGATGCAGAAAATGCCACCTTAGATAGACTTTCTAAGTCTACCTCCACTCCTGCCAAGAAGAAGTCTTTTAAGAGGCCTTATTACAAGAAGTCCAGATTTTCTACAAATACTGGCCAACAATCCTCTCAGCCTCGTTTTGCTGCTAAACGTCAGCAACCTAAACAGGCAAGGTCAAAGCCTGCGGCGTCTGCTACGCCTCAGCAGGCTCCACCCCCTCAGGGGTTTTGACTTGCCCCTAGAGAACTTAACTTTTCTGGATCTAGAACAACCAGAGCCCCTCACCATACCCGGAAGGTTAGCTCACTTTGCTCCCAGATGGGAGCAAATTACATCAGAGCAATGGACCCTCTCTATCATCAGAGAGGGTTACAAACTCCATTTTTCCGACCTTCCTCCTTATACTATGGTGAGGCAGTTCAATTCTCCCCCATCTCTCCTGGCCCTCTTGGGTCAGGAAGTCTCCTCCCTCCTTGCCCAGGGGGCAATAGAGGAGGTCCCTCTTCTTCAACAGGGGACGGGATTCTACTCCCCTTATTTTCTAATACCAAAGAAGACAGAGGGCTTCAGACCAATTCTGGATCTGAGAGAATTGAACAAATTTCTTTTCAAGGAGAAATTCAAAATGCTTTCTCTGGGCATTCTCCTTCCATACCTTCAGAGTCAGGATTGGCTTTGTTCTCTAGATCTAAAGGATGCGTATACACACATACTCATCCACCCATCCCACAGAAAATACCTTCGATTTCTGTTTCAGGGAAAACATTTCCAGTACAGAGTACTCCCCTTCGGTCTAGCCTCTGCTCCAAGAGTGTTCACCAAATGCATGGCAGTCGTAGCTGCCTTTCTAAGAGGCCTGGGAATTTTCATATTCCCATACCTGGACGACTGGCTCATCCGAGCTGCCTCTCAGTCCCAGGCCCAAATTTCCCTGGACCGCACAAGGCGTCTTCTGCAATATCTAGGACTGGTAGTAAACCTTCCCAAGTCTCAGCTAATCCCTACTCAGTCTCTCGAGTTCATAGGGGCCCAGTTAGACACCATCACTGCAAGGGCCTACCTGCCTCAGGTCAGGGCCCAACGCCTGCTGAGTTTGGCCTCCCAAGCTCAGTCCAGCAGTCATTTGACAGCCCGGGAAATGCTGCGACTTCTGGGCCACATGGCCTCCACGGTACATGTGGTGCCCTACGCTCGTCTGCATATGAGAGCAGCTCAATGGACCTTGGCCACCCAGTGGACTCAAGCATCTTGAGCGCTCTCCGACCAAATACTCACCTCAAGCCGTCTATTTTGGTCCCTCCAATGGTGGACATCCACCAAGAATCTGTTGTTGGGGGCCCCCTTCCAACCTTTGTTGCCCCAAGCAACCCTCACAACAGATGCCTCCCAGACAGGGTGGGGAGCTCATCTTCAGAACCTCTCCACTCAGGGCACTTGGTCTCCACAGGAGGCCACCCTTCATATCAACCTCCTGGAACTGCGAGCAATTTACCTTGCCCTCAAGGTCTTCTATACCCTCCTTGTCAACCTGACTGTCCTAGTTCAGACAGACAATCAGGTAGCCATGTTCTATATAAACAAACAAGGAGGGACAGGCTCTCTGTCGCTTTGCAACGAAGCTCTCAGAATATGGGCCTTCGCCAGAGAGCATCAAATTCACCTTCTTGCAGTGTATCTTCCAGGAGTTCAAAACTCTCGTGCAGACAGACTCAGTCGAGTTCTGCTTCCACACGAATGGTCCCTACATATGGACCAGATACGCAGAATCTTTCAGGAATGGGGGACCCCGGACATAGACCTCTTTGCAAGTCCGTGGAATGCCAAACTTCCCCGGTTCTGTTCCAGAACTCAGTGTCAGGGAGCTCAGGCCCACGATGCCTTCCTCCTGCATTGGGGTCAGGAATTCCTCTATGCCTTTCCACCCATTCCTCTAATATCCAAGACTCTGTTCAAGCTCCAGAGGGATCATGGGACTATGATCCTCATAGCTCCCCGCTGGCCACGCCAGGTGTGGTTCCCTCTACTTCTGCATCTCTCCCAGGGATCCTCCCTGGACCTGGGAGCTGCGCCAGACCACCTGTCTCAGGAGGAGGGGACTTTGTGGCACCCAAACCCCAAATCCCTACATCTCAGAGCTTGGTTACTGAAGGCCTAAGTCTTCAAGACTTTAATCTTTCTCAACCTGTGACAGATATCCTTCATGCCTCTAGGAAACCTTCCACGAGGCGTTCTTATGCTTTCAAATGGGAACGTTTTTCCATTTGGTGTGCTCAGCAGGGTCTTGACCCTCTAGCACTTCCTTTGAATTCCCTCTTGGACTATCTCCTGCATCTTTCAAATGCAGGCCTTAAGACGAATTCAGTAAGGGTCCATTTGAGTGCTATTGCAGCATCCTTAAAACCTATAAATGGACAACCTGTCTCCTCTCATCCTCTTGTTTCACGTTTCATGAGAGGCCTGACTCTAACTAAACCTCCCATCCGACCTCCTCCGGTAGCATGGGATTTGAACCTAGTTCTAGGTCAGCTTATGAAGCCACCTTTTGAGCCTTTGGACTCTACCTCCTTCAAATTTCTTTCCTGGAAGGTTGTTTCTCCAGGACCAAGCAGGAAGTCAGTCCTCACTTATGGGTGACGTCGGCGCCGACGGAGCCCTCGCGGAGCAATTTTCCCCAGCTTTCAAAGAAAGCCTTTGGGAATTGCAGCGCGCATGCGCGGTCGTCTTCCCGCCCGAAGGTGCCATCTTAGCCAGTCTTCTTTTTTCCGCGGAGCCCTACAGACGTCCCCGTCTTGTCCCCGCGAAAAAGTTGATTTTCTTCTTTATTTTATCCTTTTTTCTTTCGGTTCGACGCCGATCGTTTTCCCGCCCGGACTCGCGACGCCGGTCTCGAGTCCTCTTACTTTTTTCGGTTTTTCTGACTTAGTCAGCTTTCGTTTTCGTTTTCCCTGGCAGCCCGGTCCTTTGACCTCGCAGGGGCCCTTTTTCCCCCGATGGCTGCCAGTGGGTTTAAGCGGTGTGGTCGGTGTGACCGTAATATGTCACTAACCGACACACACGACTTTTGCCTCCGCTGCCTGGGCCCGGATCATGAGGATCTGATCTGTGGGCCCTGCAGCAAATTGTCCTCGAAGGCGTTGAGAAGTCGGCGGCATCAGCGTGAGAGAATCTTCGCTGACCCCAGCCGTACCCGGACCTCGTCGGAGGCCTCCGTGTCGAAAGGCTCCAGCTCGGACCGTCGCCGGAGCTCCTCCGACCGGGGTTCTCCCTCCAGGGACCATCGTCGGAAGGAAAAACCCGCGAGGGCGGCGTCGGTGGACGCTCCTGGCTCCGCGAGGGCCAGGTCGCATAGCCCCGACAGCCGCCCCGGGTCCTTGGAGAAGGAACACCTCCCGAAGCGACCTCGCCTGGAGTCGGAGATGCCTGCCCGGGTAAGTCCTGTGGTCCTTCTGGACTCGCCTCCGCGACAGCCGACGTCGGGCCCGACGCCGTCGGGGCCCGAGTCGGGGGCTGCTGGGTCACCTGAGCTCGGACTCAGGTTGACGGCCTTGGAGAGCAGACTGTCTGCCTTCATGGACCAGCAGAGGGCACTGCTCGCTGGCTTCGCTGGCGTCGCTGCCCCGACCGCCGGGACGTCGACGTCCAAGTCGACCCCGGAGACCGAGCCGATCCTCGAGTCGATGAGAACTCGAGTCGATCCTCGGTCGAGGTCACCCTCGGCCTCCCGTTCGGGACCGAGGTCGCCGACGCCGACTCCCTCGGCGTCGGGGCGGCTGGCGCCGCACCCTGCCCGGGCCGACCCCACCGAGTCCTCGTCGGAGTCGGTCTGGGAGTCTGAGGAGGAAGAGTCACCTGATTCTTTCCGGACTTGGTGTGTCCCATCGGACTCACCGGAGTCCGAGCCTCGGAAGCAGTCCCCCCCGGAGGATGCCCGGTTCTCGGACTTCGTTAGGGATATGGCCAAGGCTTTGGCCTTCCCTGCGGATCCTGAGGAGGAGTCTCGAGCCGAAGAGCTCGACGCCCTCCAGTATGACTCTCCCGCGAGGGAACACTTTACTGTGCCGGTTCCTCCTATGCTGGATCGACTACTCTTCCGCATGTGGGAGAGTCCGGCCTCCTCGCCGGTCCTGAGCAAGCGGGTCGATTCTATCTATCGGGTCCGCAAGAGCCTTGGCTTCCAAAAGGCACAGTTGCCACACCATTCCATGGTAGTGGAATCGGCCATGCATCGTCTTAAGAGCCAGAAGATGCACTCCTCGGTGCCTCCTGGAAGGGAGGCCCGTAACCTGGATGGCCTTGGCAAGAAGTGCTTCCAGGGCTCTATGCTCGCATGTCGTGTCCAGACTTACCAGCTATACATGGGCATGTATCTCCGGGATCTGGCTAAAGAGCTAGCCGGTTTCTCCGCTGGTCTCTCCGAGGAGCCCTTGCGGAGGTTCCTAGCCTTGTCCACGGGCATTCGGGAATGCTCAAAGTTCATGTCCCGAGCAGCCTATGATGGCTTTGAAGCCTCGGCTCGAGTAGCCGCAGCCGGCATCGGTGCCCGCCGACAGGCTTGGCTTCAGTCGTCCGACCTTGAGCCCTGGGTACAGGACAAGTTGGTCGATGTCCCCTGCCGAGGCGAGAACCTCTTTGGCAAGCCCATGGCGGAAAAGGCTGCACAAATTGAGACTGAGACTCTCACCAGGACCAGTCTTTCTAGGAAGACCTCCGCCCCTTCCCAGAAAAAGAAGGGCTCGGGTAAAAAGTCCTTTTACCCGAGGAAGGCGGCTGCCTACAAACAATACCCCCATTATCAGGCCCCTGCAGCTCCCCAACAGGGCCAGCAGGCCAAGGGACGGGGTAACGGGTCCCGTAGGCAGCAAGCCCCCAAGCCTGCACCACCAGCCCCTGCTCAGCAGGGTGGGGGCTTTTGACTCGCTCAGCATAGCCTCTCCCCCCCCCGCTGGTTCCCCCCAGCACCGGAGGCCGGCTGGTTCACTTCGCCCACAGGTGGTCCAGCATCACCGCAGATGCCTGGGTGCTTCAGGTCGTGCGAGAGGGCTACCTTCTCCACTTCCATCAGGTCCCTCCCTCCTATTTTCCGGGAGAGCCTCCGCGCCCCCCTCTGCACAGGGAGTTGCTCCTTCAGGAGTTAGCAGGTCTTCTGCAGGAACAGGCGGTGGAACCGGTGCCACACCACCTGAGAGGTCAAGGCTTCTATTCAAGGTATTTTCTGATACCAAAGAGAACAGGAGGCCTCAGACCCATCCTGGACTTGCGCAACCTCAACAAGTTCCTTGTGCGGGAGAAGTTCAAAATGCTTACCCTTGGAATCCTTCTGCCCTACCTCCAGCAGGGAGATTGGCTATGCTCCTTGGATCTAAAGGATGCCTACACGCACATCCTCATCCACCCAAGCCACCGCCAATACCTAAGGTTTGTGGTGGCAGGAAATCATTACCAGTACAGAGTACTACCCTTTGGCCTGTCCTCCGCACCGCGAGTCTTCACAAAATGTCTCGCGGTCGTGGCGGCCCATCTCCGGCTTCACGGCCTCTATGTCTTTCCGTACCTCGACGACTGGCTCATCAGAGCAGCGTCCGCTCAGGAGGTCACCAACGCCACGTGCCGCACGGTGACTCTGCTGCAGCACTTGGGCTTTGTCATAAACTTCGCAAAGTCCACTTTGCTCCCCTCACAGGATCTCGAGTTCATCGGCGCAAGGCTGCACACTCCTCAGGCGCGAGCGTACCTACCGCTCGACAGGGCTCAGCGGCTCATGGACCTAGCCGACCGCTTTCGCAGCCAGCCCCTGGTCTCCGCCAGGCGCTTCCTGAGACTGCTCGGCCATATGGCTTCCACCGTCCATGTGACCCCCAATGCCCGCCTGAATATGCGGTCTGCTCAATGGTGTCTCCGCCGGCAGTGGCGACAAGCCACGGGCGGCCTCGCAGACCTAGTGCGCGTTTCCGAGCCGCTGATCTCGTCTCTCCGGTGATGGCTCCGGCAGCCGAACCTGATACTCGGTATGCCTTTCCAGTCACCTCAGCCGACCCGGGTGCTGACCACCGATGCATCCCTCCTGGGCTGGGGAGCGCATTGCCAAGAGGCGCTTACTCAGGGCCTCTGGACCGCGTGGGAGTCTGCTCAGCAGATCAACTTCCTGGAGCTCCGGGCGATCCACCTAGCTCTCAAGGCCTTCTCCCACCTAACTTCCCAACAGTCCGTCCTTGTCCAGACGGACAATCAAGTTGCCATGTTCTATGTGAACAAACAGGGGGGCACGGGCTCCTTTCTCCTCTGCCAAGAGGCTCAGAAGCTCTGCTCTTGGGCCGTCAGTCACGGCATTCTCCTCAAGGCAGTTTATCTCCCGGGCCGAGACAATTACCTTGCGGACAAACTCAGCAGGGTCCTCCAGCCGCACGAGTGGCGTCTGGATCCCTTGGTAGTTCAGAAGCTCTTCCTCAAGTGGGTCCTCCCCACGATGGATCTCTTTGCCAGTCCTCGCAACCGGCAGCTTCCTCGCTTCTGCTCTCGTCAGCCGCACCCCCTTTGGGTTGCGGCGGACGCCTTTCTGATCTCATGGTCGGGGAGCCTTCTGTACGCTTTCCCTCCCATCCCGCTAGTCTCTCGGACTCTTTTCAAGGTTCTCCGAGACAAAGCCTTCATGATCCTGGTGGCCCCTCGCTGGCCCAGGCAGCCGTGGTTTCCGCTCCTGCTGCAACTGACGGTGGAGGGTCCGATCCCTCTGGGGGTACAACCGGATCTCCTCACTCAGGATCAGGGGTCCCTACTGCACCCCAACCTCAGGTCTCTCAACCTCATGGCCTGGCTGCTGAGAGGGTAGTCCTTGCTCCCCTTCTCCTGCCGGCGGAGGTGGAGGAGGTCGTCTTGGCTTCGCGACGGCCTTCTACCCGCAAATGCTACGCCCTTAAATGGCGTCGCTTTGCAGTCTGGTGTACCCAACAGTCGCAGGATCCCTTCTCCTGCCCGGTGTCGGTGATCTTGCAGTACTTGCTACACCTCTCTCATCTGGGACTTAAGTCCAACTCCGTCAAAGTTCACCTCAGTGCTCTTTCGGCACATCATGTGCCGGTGGACGGTAGACCTCTCTCCAGCGACCCTCTCGTAGCGAGGTTTCTCCGAGGTCTCCTTCTACTTAAACCACCTCTGCGCCCGCCAGCGCCGGACTGGGACCTGAATGTGGTTTTGCAGCGGATCACCTGTCCGCCTTTTGAACCTATGGCTACATGTTCTCTCCGTTTTCTGTCTTGGAAAACACTGTTCTTGATAGCCCTCACTTCCGCTAGGCGCGTAAGTGAATTGCAGGCCCTCGTGTCTGATGCCCCCTACACTCGGTTCTACAAGAATAGGGTAGTCCTACGGACTCACCCAAAGTTTCTGCCTAAAGTGGTCTCCCCTTTTCACATGAATCAGGAGGTGGTACTTCCAACCTTCTTTCCCAGACCACACTCCAGCCGAGCTGAGACGGTCCTCCATACCCTGGACTGTAGAAGGGCATTGAACTTCTACCTTGACCGTACGCGGGAGTACCGTAAAGCTGCTCAGCTTTTTGTGTCTTTTGACCCCAATAAATTGGGGCTCCCGGTCTCCAAGCGTACTCTGTCCATCTGGGTTGCGGACTGTATCTCTTGGGCTTATGGGGCAGCCGGACTCGCCTTAGAAAGTCGAGTCACGGCTCATTGCGTTCGGGCAAAGGCCACGTCAGTGGCTTACCTCCGCTCTGTTCCGCTGGCAGACATCTGCCGGGCCGCTACTTGGTCTTCGAGCCAGACTTTTGCGGTCCATTACTGTCTCGAGAGGGAGTCCCGTAGGGACAGTGCTTTCGGACAGGCAGTCCTCCGTAATCTCTTTGAGGTCTGAGCAACTCCTACCCTCCATCCCGGATGTGGGCTACCGGTGGGTGATAATTCAGCGAAGATTCTATCCTTCTGTGCTGCTGAGCTAGAGGGAGCTCATTTTTGTGCTTAGGGTCTCCGGTAGCCTTGAGCTTGGGAGTCCCATAAGTGAGGACTGACTTCCTGCTTGGTCCTGGAGAAAGCGTAGTTACTCACCTGTAACAGGTGTTCTCCAGGAGCACCAGGAATCAGTCCTCACTACCCTCCCTCCTCCCCTTGGAGTTGCAATCGTCTGCTTATGTTCTTTTTGCAAATTTTTATGCTGTCTTTTTTAGCTATGTCATCTGACTGGCTAAGATGGCACCTTCGGGCGGGAAGACGACCGCGCATGCGCGCTGCAATTCCCAAAGGCTTTCTTTGAAAGCTGGGGAAAATTGCTCCGCGAGGGCTCCGTCGGCGCCGACGTCACCCATAAGTGAGGACTGATTCCTGCTGCTCCTGGAGAACACCTGTTACAGGTGAGTAACTACGCTTTTCCTTATTGCAGTCACTTCGGCTCGCTGCGTCAGTGAACTGCAGGCTTTAGTGGCTCATCCACCTTATACTAGGTTTCATCATGATAAGGTGGTCCTTAGGACGAATCCCCACTTTATGCCCAAAGTGGTCTCGCCTTTTCATCTTAATCAAGAGGTATATCTACCTGTCTTTTTCCCAGCTCCTCATGCATCCAGTGCAGAGAGGAACCTTCATACTCTGGATTGTAAAAGAGCTCTTGCCTTTTACCTCAACAGGACTCAACCACATCGAAAGTCTTCCCAACTTTTCGTGGCTTTTGATCCTTCTCATTTGGGACTTCCAGTCACCAAGCGTACACTTTCCAATTGGATCGCTCAGTGTATTTCTTTTGCTTACCAGAGTAAGAACATTTCTATGGAGGGCCATGTCACAGCTCACAATGTGAGGGCCATGGCCACTTCTATGGCTCATCTTCACTCTGTGTCCATAGATCAGATCTGTCGAGCAGCCACTTGGGCCTCGGTTCATACCTTCACAGCCCATTACTGCTTGGACAAGGACTCCCGCCGGGATGCCTTGTTTGGTCAGGCTGTCCTCAAACACCTGTTCCATACTTAAACAACTCCTGCCCACCTTCCCTGGATGGATGCCTGAGATCCATGCGAAGATGGTTTACCCTTGGAGGGGGATCTCCCAGGCATCTTAGCTAGGGAGTCCCCATATGTGATGACGTATTCCTGCTTGTTCCTGGAGATAGCACAGTTACTTACCTGTAACAGGTGATCTCTGGGAACAGCAGGAATTAGTCATCACAACCCACCCACCTCCCCTAGGAGTTGTATCTCTATCTATCTTCCTGTCCTCTCTCTCTATTGTCTCAGCTTTAAACTCGAACTGACGAGAGCTGGTCAGGATGGCGGGAAGGCAGCGCGCATGTGCAGTGGGAGGCCCCAAAAGCTTTTAATCTGAAAAGCTGGGGAGCTTTCCCGCGCGGGCACCGTCGGTACTGACGTACCCATATGTGATGACTAATTCCTGCTTTTCCCAGAGATCACCTGTTACAGGTAAGTAACTGTGCTTTCTCCAGGAGCAGCAGGAATCAGTCCTCACAACCCTCCCTCCTCCCCTTGGAGTTGCAGTTTTATGCTTTCGTTTTTGCTAAATTTTGCTGTCTTTTTGCTGTGTCATCTGACTGAGCAAGATGGCACCCTTGGGCGGGAAGAGGACCGCGCATGCGCGCTGCAATTCCCAAAGGCTTTCTTTGAAAGCTGGGGAAAATTGCTCCGCGAGGGCTCCGTCGGCGCCGACGTCACCCATATGTGAGGACTGATTCCTGCTGCTCCTGGAGAACACCTGTTACAGGTGAGTAACTATGCTTTCCATACCTGGACGACTGGCTCATCAGGGGTCAGTCTCCACAGGAAACCAGACAGGCCACCCTCAGCACTGTCTGCCTTCTCCAGCATCTGGATTTTGTCATAAACTTCGCAAAGTCCACTTTGCACCTCTCACAGAACACAGAGTTCATAGGAGCGAGACTGGATACCCTTCAGGCGAAGGCTTATCTACCTGTAGACAGGGCCCACAGACTGATGGACTTGGCCAGACAGTTCCACAGGAATTCTCTGGTTTCCGCCAGGCAATTGCTGAGACTATTGAGCCACATGGCATCCACGGTCCATGTTACTCCAAATGCCCGTCTGCACATGAGGCCTGCTCAGTGGGGCCTCAGAACCCAGTGGCTGCAAGCCACAGGACACTTGAGAGACAAAGTAAGGGTGTCCAAACTGCTGCTGGCCTCCCTGCAATGGTGGCTGCATCTCCCGAATCTAGTGCGAGGAGTGCCTTTTCAGCCACCGCCACAAATACGAGTGCTGACAACAGATGCTTCTCTTCAGGGTTGGGGTGCACACTGCCAGGGGGCATGCACCCAGGCCTTTGGTCCCCTTGGGAAGCCACACAGCAGATCAACCTCTTGGAGCTGAGAGCTATCCGTTTGGCTCTCCAAACTTTCTCTCAAGTTCTCTCTCACCAGTCTGTTCTGGTTCAGATGGACAATCAAGTCACCATATTCTATGTGAACAAACAAGGAGGCACAGGGTCCTGACTTCTGTGTCAAGAGGCTCAAGCCTTGTGCTCATGGGCAGTCCAACAGGACATATTTCTCAAGGCAGTTTATCTGCCCGGCCAAGAAAATTACCTGACAGACAGGTTGAGCAGGATTCTACAGCCACACAAATGGCAGCTGAATCCTCTGGTGGTCCAGCGACTCTTCCTAAGGTGAGGTCTTCCAACCATCGATCTCTCTTCCAGTCCACTCAACCGTCAATTACTCAGGTTCTGCTCCAGGCAACCGCATCCTCTGAGAATAGCAGCAGATGCGTTTCTAATCTCTTGGTCTACGAGCCTACTGTATGCGTTTCCTCCCACGCCTCTGGTGGCCCGAACCCTTTTCAAGGTGCTTTGGGACAAGGCCTCGGTGATCCTGGTGGCCCCCAGATGGCCGAGGCAACCGTGGTTTCCACTCCTTCTACAGTTGGCTGTAGACACTCCACTCCCTCTGGGGGTGCAACCCGATCTCCTATCTCAGGATCAGGGATCTCTCTTGCATACCAACCTCCAGTCCCTCAATTTGATGGCCTGGATGCTGAGAGGGTAGTTCTAGCCCCCTTACTGCTATCTAGGGAAGTGGAGGAGGTGGTCTTGGCCTCTAGGAGGCACTCCACTAGAAAATCTTATGCCCTCAAGTGGCGTAGGTTCTCCACCTGGTGTGCTCAGCAAAAGGAGGATCCGTTTTCATGCTTGGTGCCAGGGGTGCTGCAATATTTGCTTTACCTGTCCCACCTGGGCCTTAAGTCCAACTCTGTTCGGGTCCACCTCACTGCTCTGTTAGCGCACCACTCACCGGTGGATGGTCAGTCTGTCAGGCCACCCTTTAGTGGCCCGCTTCCTCAGAGGCCTCCTTTTGCTCAAACCTCCGATTTGTCCACCAGCACCTGAGTGGGATTTGAATGTGGTCTTGCAACAACTTACTTGCCCACCATTTGAGCCTATGGCTACTTGTCCTTTACGCTTTCTTTCCTGGAAGGCGTTGTTTTTTTGTAGCTCTTACCTCAGCCAGGCGAGTCGGTGAGCTGCAAGCTCTGGTCTCAGAGCCACCATACACAAGGTTCTATAGAAACAGGGTGGTCTTACGGACTCACACAAAGTTCCTTCCTAAGGTTGTCTCCTCCTTCCATCTCAATCAGGAGGTGGTTCTTCCGACTTTCTTTCCCAGGCCGCATGCCAGCTGGGCTGAAATGGTCCTGCATACCCTGGACTGTAGGAGGGTGTTGTCCTTCTACCTTGACCATATGTAGGGACATCGAAGGGCTGTTCAGCTCTTCGTTTCTTTTGACCCTAATAAGCTGGGGTTACCTGTCTCCAATCGTACCTTGTCCATCTAGGTGGCAGACTGTATCGCCTGGGCGTACAGGGCAGCCGGCCTCTCCTTGCAGGGTCGAGTCACATCCCACCATGTCTGGGCGAAGGCTGCATCAGTAGCTCATCTCCGCTCTGTTCCGTTGGTAGACATCTGCCGAGCTGCTACTTGGTCCTCAAGCTAGACTTTTGCAGCCCATTACTGCCTCAAGAGAGAGTCCTGCAGGGACAGTGCTTTCGGACAAGCGGTACTCCGTAATCTCTTTGAGGTTTAGGCAACTCCTACCCTCTGGCCCTGGTGTTGGGCTACCGTTCTGAGGCGTTCTCAGAGAAGATTCTTATCACTCATGCTGAGACTCTAGAGGGAGCTTATTTTTCAGCTTTGGGGTTCTCGGTAGCCTAGAGCTGGGGAGTCCCATATGTGAGGACTGACTTCCTGCTTGTTCCTGGAGAAAGAGTATCACCTGTAACAGGTGTTCTCCAGGAGCAGCAGGAATCAGTCCTCACAACCCTCCCTCCTCCCCTAGGAGTTGCAGTCATATAATTCATTTTGTTTTTTGCTAACTTTTAGCTATGTCATCAGACTGAGCAAGATGGCATCTTTGGGCGGGAAGGGGACCGCGCATGCGTGCTGCATTCCCAAAGACTTTCTTTGAAAGCTGGGGAAATGCTCCGCATGGGGGCTCTGTCGGTGCCGACGTCACCCATATGTGAGGACTGATTCCTGCTGCTCCTGGAGAACACCTGTTAAAGGTGAGTAACTACTCTTTCCCTATGCTTGCCTCCACATGCGAGCAGCCCAGTGGACCCTATCCACTCAGTGAACACAAGGCCATAGGTCGCCTGTCGGACAAAATAATACACTCAGAACGTCTTGTTTCGTCCCTCCGATGGTGGCAATCCCTGGAGAAGATTCTGGTGGGGTCGTCTTTCCAGCAACCCCTATTCCAGGCCACTCTAACAACAGATGCATCACAGGTGGGATGGGGGGCCCACCTGCACAATCTCTCTACCCAGGGTACCTGGTCTCCACAGGAGGCTTGTCTTCACATAAACCTCCTGGAACTCAGAGCAATCTTCCTTTCTCTTCACGTATTCCAGGCCCAGCTCATCTACATGACAGTCCTAATCCAGACGGACAATCAGGTAGCCATGTTTTACGTGAACAAGCAGGGCGGAACTGGCTCTCTGTCAATATGCAATGAAGCTTTACGACTATGGGCCCTCGCCAGAGAGCATCAAATTCATATCCTCGTGGTATATCTTCCAGGCATTCAAAACCTTTGGGCAGACAAACTCAGCCGAGTACTGTTGCCACACGAATGGTCTCTCCACTCAGACCAGGTTGCCCAAATATTTCAAATCTGGGGAACCCCAGACATAGACCTCTTCAAGTCCACTGAATGCCAAACTTACCCGGTTCTGTTCCAGAATTCTGGCTCGAGATTGTCAGACAAGGGACGCCTTCCTCCTTCACTGGGATCAAGACTTCCTCTATGCCTTCCCACCCATTCTCCTAATCCCCAAAACACTATTCAAGCTTCAGAGAGACAGAGTCGTATGATTCTCATAGCTCCACGTTGGCCATCCTCTGCTTCTACATCTCTCTCAAGCTGCACCTCGGGAGTTGGTGTGTGCTCCAGATCTTCTCTCCCAAGAGAACGGGACGCTATGGCACCCGAATCCTCAGTCCCTGCATCTCAGGGCCTGGTTGCTAAAAGCCAGACCTTCAGGATCTCAACCTTTCTCAACACGTAAAAGGTATCCTACAGGCGTCTAGAAATCCTTCCACAAGACGATCATACGCCTTTAAGTGGAAACGGTTTACCATATGGTGTTCTTAAAAGGGACTTAAACCCCTTGCGATACCTCTGCAATCGGTACTGGAGTACCTCCATTTATCAAATGCTGGTCTTAAGACCAATTCAGTAAGAGTCCATCTTAGTGCTATTGCAGCTTCCTACAAGCCTCTAAATGGACAACCTATTTCCTCTCATCCACTTATAACAAGATTTATGAGAGGTCTTCTATTAACAAAACCTCCCATTAGACAGCCACCAGTGGCATGGGATTTGAATCTTGTTCTCGGGCAGCTCATGAAACCACCCTTTGAGCCTTTAGCCACTATATCTCTGAAATTCCTTTCCTAGAAAGTCTTCTTCCTAATTGCAATCACCTCCGCATGCCGCATTAGTGAATTGCAAGCTCTAGTGTCTGATCCTCCTTATACAAGATTTCACCACGATAAGGTCATTCTCAGGACTCATCCACACTTTATGCCAAAGGTGGTTTCCTCTTTCCATTTAAACCAAGCAGTTTACCTTCCTGTATTCTTTCCGAGGCCTCATGCCTGCAATGCAGAAAGGAACCTTCATACCTTGGACTATAATAGAGCTTTAGCTTTTTACCTACAAAGAGCATAGCAACATCTAAAATCTTCTGAACTTTGTTGCTTTTGATTCTAGTCATTTGGGACTTCCAGTTTCCAAAAGAACTCCAACTGGATTGCACAATGCATATCCTTTGCCTGTGAGAGTAAAGGTCTTCCTCTTGAAGGGCCATGTCACAGCTCACAATGTGAGAGCCATGGCAGCCTCTGTGGCTAACCTGCACTCTGTATCTATCGACGACATTTGTCGAGCAGCCACTTGGGCTTCAGTACATACCTTTATAGCCCACTACTGCTTATACGAGAACTTCCTCTGGGATGCCTTGTTTTGCCAGGCTGCTGTTCAACATCTCTTTCAGACTTAATTCAACTCCTACCCACCATCCCTGGTGGGATGCCAGTGATCCATGGGAAGAAGCATGGCCCATCTCACAATGGGGTGCAGCTTCCTGGGGCCATCTCCCTGGCATCTTCAGCTAGGGAGTCCCCATATGTGAAGACTACATTCCTGCTTGTTCCTGGAGATAGTGTAGTTACTCACCCTGTAATAGGTGATCTCTGGGAACAGCAGGAATTTAATCTTCACAACCCACCCACCTCACCTAGGAGTTGTCTCTCTATCTCTCTCTTTCTCCCTCTCTCCTTTGTCTCAGCTATAAACTCAACTGAAGAGGGACAGTGGGAAAGGCGAGAAGGCAGCACGCAGGCTTTCCTATTGGACGCTGGGGAGCATTCCCACACGGGTTCCGTCGGTACTGACGATACCCATATGTGAAGACTAAATTCCTGCTGTTCCCGGAGATCACCTGTTAAAGTTTCTTGCATCTCTAGTCTTTGTCAAAGCTTATTTCCACATTCTTATCTGAGAGGATCACTAGCGCTTTCTCTGTTTTGCTGTGTTTGAATCTCATTTTCAGTTTGCTGTTCTTCTTTGGCCTCTTCATATTCTCAAAAGTAATGGTGGTGGCAGCTGCTGTGCTTAGGCTCGAAGGGATCTGTGTTCGTTCATATCTGGATGATTGACTCATCAGAGTCAGGTACTAGTTTGAAGCATTATGGGTTTTGACCTGTGCAATGCAGTTCCTAGAGATTCTTGGCTGCTTGATATATCGAGGAAAAAGCCACTAGGACCTTTCCTAATCACTTGATTACCTGGAAGTGCATTTTGACACTCAGGCAATTCCTCCCAAGGGGGGGAAGAGAGAGTTGTTGACTCAGTTGGCAGCCTTCTGATCTTTGCAGACTCTCAGGATTTGTGATCTATTATATCTCCAGGAACAAGCAGGAATAAGTCCTCACATATGGGTAAGTCGGAACCGACGGAGCCCGCGCGGGAAAGCTCCCCAGCTTTTCAGATGAAAAGCTTTTGGGGCTTCCCACAGCGCATGCGCGCTGCCTTCCCGCCTTCCTTACCAGCTCTCTTCAGTTTCTCTTTTTCCGCGGAGCCAGCAGGTCGTGTTCCTGTCACCGCTGAAGAAATTGTTATTTTAATTTGTTTCTTTTGACCGCGTACCTGCCTTCCCCATACCAAAACCGGTACTGCCGGTCTCTCTTTCTTTCTTTAAAAAAAAAAAAATATATATTTTTATTTTCTCAGCACAGCTTGGTAACTTTTGTTAGGCCTTCAGGCCTACACAAATTCTCCTCATGGAGAAACCAGCTCCTGGTTTTAAAAAGTGTACCAAGTGCAATGCTGTTATTTCTCTCACAGACACCCATGAATGGTGTCTTAAATGTTTAGGACCTGACCACTCCATACCGGACTGCCCATTCTGCTCCCAGATGTCTAAACGTGGTATGCAGAACCGGGCCAACAAGTTCCATGTGCTGTTTGCTTCAGATAATCCAGCATCACAGTCATCCAGGTCTTCCTCTCCGGATGGATCTCAGGTAACCAAACTTTCTGTGGGCAAATCCTCTAAAAGCAAATCTCTTTCAAAAGATCGAGAGGCTCTCAATCTTGAGTTCGAGGATTCTGCCCAGACCAAAAAACCCCGGCGGGAGGCTCCGGCCTCCAAAGCATCATCTATGGGGTTACAGGTTGACATCGATGGCACGGCCTCGACTGATCACCTGTTAGACTGCTCTGGGGTACCGGTCGATACCGGTACCGACATCCAGGCAGCAGTGGCGTCCATGGGCAATACTGTCCAGACCATGCAGCAGGCCGTTTTGGCTTTCATTAAGGCTGCGACGCCCTCGGTACCGATTCCATCGGTACCGACCCCGGTTCCGGTATCCACACCGGAACCGAGACCATCGACTTCCAAGCGTCGATCGGTTTCCGCTTGCTGGATTCAGGCTTTTGCCCGATACCAATCCCATGCCCGATACGCCCGATGTCGATATCGATCAGTATGCGTATCGTGCATTGCAAGCACAGAGAGAATACTCAGATTCTTCTGATGAGTTCAATTCCTCTGATGACTCTGCTGAGTTTGATCTTCCTGAGGAGCCCTCTTCTCTAAAGAGGAGGATGTCTCCTCCAGAGGATTTATCCTTTCAGGATTTCATTGTTGATGTAGCTAAAGCACTTTCTATTGCTACATCTGCTGAAAAGGAACCCAGATCAAAAAAATTGGATATTTTAGGATACTCTAAACCTCCTAAAGAGGCAGTTACTCTGCCTATCCATGAAATCCTTCAAGAACACTTGATAGATTTGTGGGAGACTCCTCTAACCCTGTCTCCTCATTCCCGTAGGTTGGACACCATGTACCGGGTCCCTCCCTCCTCCTGGGTTTCAAAAGACTCAGCTGCCTCACCACTCCATTGTGGTGAAGTCTGCTATGAAGAAGATAAAGAGTCCTAAAAGGCATTCCTCTACCCCTCCAGGGCGAGAATGTAAGACCCTCGACTCTTTTGGTAGAAAGATCTTTCAGGCTAGTATGCTTATAGCCAGGATCAATTCTTACAGCCTTTATATGGGCATGTTTCTCAGAGAACTTGCCCTAAAGGTACGGCATTTAGCCCCCTTTATCCCTGAGGATAAAAAGGAGGACTTCACTACTCTGGTGACACAACTTTCAGAGGTCTCCAAGTTTTCCAACAGGGCAGCCTTTGATTCCTTTGAGGTTACTGGCAGGGCTTCGGGAATCGCTATTGCAGCCCGACGTCTTGCTTGGCTCCAGGCTTCTGACCTAGAACCCTGGGTCATGGATGGCTTAAGGAATCTGCCTTGTACAGGAGAGAACTTATTTGGTGAGGACTGGCAAATTAAAGCTGCTCAAATGGACGCAGAAAATGCCACTCTAGATAGACTTTCTAAGTCTACTTCTACTCCTGCCAAAAAGAAACCTTTTAAAAGGCCGTACTACAAGAAGGCCAGATTTTCCACAAATACTGGCCAACAATCTTCTCAGCCTCGCTTTGCTGCTAAACGTCAGCAATCTAAGCAAGTAAAGTCAAAGTCTGCAGTGTCTGCTACACCCCAGCAGGCTCAACCCCCTCAGGGGTTTTGACTTGCCCCTAGAGAACTTACCATTTCTGGCTCTGGAACAACCAGAGCCTCTCACCATACCGGGAAGGTTAGCTCACTTTGCTCCCAGATGGGAGCAAATAACATCAGAGCAATGGACCCTCTCTATCATCAGAGAGGGCTACAAACTTCATTTCTCCAGCCTTCCTCCCCATACCATGGTGAGGCAATTCAGTTCTCCCCCATCTCTTCTGACCCTGTTGGGTCAGGAAGTCTCCTCTCTCCTTGCCCAACAGGGGTTAGGGTTCTACTCCCCTTATTTTCTCATAACAAAGAAGACAGGGGGCTTCAGACCTATCCTAGATCTGAGAGAATTGAACAAGTTTCTATTCAAGGAGAAATTCAAAATGCTCTCTCTGGGCATTCTCCTTCCATACCTTCAGAGTCAGGATTGGCTTTGTTCTCTAGATCTCAAGGATGCGTACACTCATATACTCATCCATCCATCCCACAGAAAATATCTTCGATTTCTGTTCCAGGGAAAACATTTCCAATACAGAGTACTTCCCTTCGGTCTCGCCTCTGCTGCAAGAGTATTCACAAAATGCATGGCAGTCGTAGCCGCATTTCTAAGAGGCATGGGAATCTTCGTGTTCCCATATCTGGACGACTGGCTCATCCGAGCTCCATCTCAGTCAGAAGTCCAGATTTCCTTGGACCGCACAAGGCGTATTCTTCAATATCTGGGACTTGTGGTAAACATTCCCAAGTCCCAACTCATCCCTACTCAGTCCCTGGAATTCATAGGGGCTTATCTGGATTCCACCACTGCAAGGGCCTATCTTCCTCTGGTCTGAGGCCAACGGCTAATAAGCTTGGCCTCCCAGGCTCAGTCCAGAAGTCACTTGTCAGCCAGAGAAATGCTGCAACTTCTGGGCCACATGGCCTCCACGGTTCATGTGGTGCCCTATGCTCGTCTCCATATGAGAGCAGCTCAATGGACATTGGCCACCCAGTGGTCTCAAGCATCGGGACTGCTGTCAGACCAGGTACTCACCTCAAAACGTCTGTTTTGGTCTCTCCAGTGGTGGACATCCTCCAAAAATCTGTTGTTGGGGACCCCCTTCCAACCTTCGTTGCCCCAAGCAACCCTCACAACAGATGCCTCCCAAACAGGGTGGGGAGCTCATCTTCAACATCTCTCCACTCAGGGAACCTGGTCTCCCCAAGAGACCACCCTTCATATCAACCTTCTGGAACTGCGAGCAATCTTCCTTGCCCTCACAGTCTTCCATACCCTCCTTGCCAACCTGACTGTCCTAGTTCAGACAGACAATCAGGTGGCCATGTTCTATGTCAACAAGCAAGGAGGGACGGGCTCTCTGTCACTTTGCAACGAAGCTCTCAGATTATGGGCTTTCGCCAGAGAGCATCAAATTCATCTTCTGGCAGTGTATCTTCCAGGAGTTCAAAACTCTCGGGCAGACAGACTCAGTCGAGTTCTGCTTCCACACGAGTGGTCCCTGCATATGGACCAGATACACAGAATCTTCCAGGAATGGGGGACCCCGGACATAGACCTCTTTGCAAGTCCGTGGAATGCCAAACTTCCCCGGTTCTGTTCCAGGACTCCGTGTCAGGGAGCTCAGGCCAACGACGCCTTTCTCCTGCATTGGGGTCAGGAATTCCTGTATGTTTTTCCACCCATTCCTTTGATTCCCAAGACTCTGTTCAAACTTCAGAGGGATCACGGGTCGATGATCCTTATAGCTCCACGCTGGCCACGCCAAGTGTGGTTCCCTCTACTTCTACAGCTCTCCCAAGGCTCCTCCCTGGACCTGGGAGCTGCGCCAGACCTTCTGTCTCAGGAGAAAGGGACTTTGTGGCACCCAAACCCCAAGTCCCTACATCTCCGAGCTTGGTTACTGAAGGCTTAAGCCTTCATGAGTTTGATCTTTCTCAGCCAGTGGAAGATATCCTTCATACCTCTAGGAAACCCTTTACCAGGCGTTCCTATGCTTTCAAATGGAAACGTTTTTCCATTTGGTGTGCTCAACAGGGTCTTGACCCTCTGGCACTTCCTTTGAATTCTCTACTAGACTATCTCCTGCATCTTTCCAATGCAGGCCTCAAGACGAATTCAGTACGAGTCCATTTAAGTGCTATTGCAGCATCCTTAAAACCTATAAATGGACAACCTGTCTCCTCTCATCCTCTCGTTGCAAGGTTCATGAGGCCTGACCCTAACTAAACCTCCCATCCGACCTCCGCCGGTAGCATGGGATTTGAACCTAGTTCTAGGTCAGCTTATGAAACCACCTTTTCAGCCTTTGGACTCTACCTCCTTGAAATTTTTTTCCTGGAAGGTTCTTTTCCTTATTGCAGTCACTTCGGCTCGCCGCATCAGTGAACTGCAGGCTTTGGTGGCTAATCCACCTTATACCAGATTTCATCATGATAAGGTGGTCCTTAGGACGAATCCCCACTTTATGCCCAAAGTGGTCTCGCCTTTTCATCTTAATCAAGAGGTATATCTACCTGTTTTTTTTTCCCGGCTCCTCATGCATCCAGTGCAGAGAGGAACCTTCATACTCTTGACTGTAAAAGAGCTCTCGCCTTTTACCTCAACAGGACTCAGCCACATCGAAAGTCTTCCCAACTTTTTGTGGCTTTTGATCCTTCTCATTTGGGACTTCCTGTCTCCAAACGTACACTTTCCAATTGGATTGCTCAGTGTATTTCTTTTGCTTACCAGAGTAAGAACATTTCTCTGGAAGGCCATGTCACAGCTCACAATGTGAGAGCCATGGCTACTTCTATGGCTCATCTTCACTCTGTATCCATAGATCAGATCTGTCGAGCAGCCACTTGGGCCTCGGTTCATACCTTCACAGCCCATTACTGTTTGGACAAGGACTCCCGCCGGGATGCCTTGTTTGGTCAGGCTGTCCTCAAACACCTGTTCCATACTTAAGCAACTCCTGCCCACCTTCCCTGAATGGATGCCTGAGATCCATACGAAGATGGTTTGTCCTTGGAGGGGGATCTCCCAGGCATCTTAGCTAGGGAGTCCCCATATGTGAGGACTTATTCCTGCTTGTTCCTGGAGATAGCACAGTTACTTACCTGTAACAGGTGATCTCTGGGAACAGCAGGAATTAGTCCTCACAACCCACCCACCTCCCCTAGGAGTTGTATCTTCTATCTATCTACCTTCCTTTCCTCTCTCTATTGTCTCAGCTATAAACTCGAACTGAAGAGAGCTGGTAAGGAAGGCGGCAAGGCAGCGCGATTGCTCTGTGGGAAGCCCCAAAAGCTTTTCATCTGAAAAGCTGGGGAGCTTTCCCGCGCGGGCTCCGTCGGTTCCGACTTACCCATATGTGAGGACTAATTCCTGCTGTTCCCAGAGATCACCTATTACAGGTAAGTAACTGTGCTTTCTCTACTTAATGGTGGTAGTGATCAAAATGGTGTCTTGGGCAGGCTGCTTCTGAGGTCCTTGTTGTCCCAGTGGTCTCCATGTTCTATGGAGTTCGAAGTCAGGCTTTCCTTCCAGCTGGAGGTGGTATCCACCCTGTAGTGGTGGTAGTAGTCACAGCATCTGAGGAAGGATATTTTTATTTATTTATTTGTTTTTATATACCGCGCTTTTATAGATCAGTGTGGTTTATATTAACATGAACAATAAACTGGATTACATGGAACAGATTGCATAGAACAATTTACATTAAATTGGCATTAACATGAACGGTTAACAGTAAAACATTAAAACATCAACAGGTTTGGATTGGACAGTTTAACTTGGGTTGGAAACAATGGAGTGTTGAGGGCGGTAGCTATTTGTTAAGTGTTAGCCATCGGTTATAACTTAGTACTTGTTTAGGGTGGCTGGTTGTAGGCTAGTTGGAAAAGGTATGTCTTTAATGCCTTCCTGAATGATGTTAGATCTGGGATGGCTCGTATCGCTGGGGGTAGGGCGTTCCATCGAGTTCGCGCATATAAGGAAAATGCACTATTAGTAGATTTGGGTACATGACCATCTCCAGGAACAAGCAGGAATGTAGCCTTCACATATGGGTATTGTCGGCATCGGAGCCCGCGCAGGAAAGCTTTTGGGAGCATCCCACTGCGCCAGTGCCACTGCCTTGCCGCCTTTCCATCAATTCCTTTTCAGTTTTTTGTTTTCTGCGGAGCCAACAGGCAGCAAACCCTGTCACCGCAGAAAATCTTTATTGTGGTCATGTCTGCCTTTCCGTCGACGCCTATACCGGTACCACCGGTGCCTTCTTTATTTTCCTATGTCTTTTCTTCTAAAAAAAAAATAAAAATAGAATAACTTCTTTTTTTGAGGGTCTGTCCCCTCTTGGTGCCAGGCGCCATTTTGGGCACTAGGCCCTCTTTTCTTCTAAAATGGAGAAACCATCTAGTGGTTTCAAAAAATGTTCATAATGTAGCGGTATCGTTTCTGCTACCGACACTCATGATTGGTGCCTTAAATGTTTAGGTCTTGACCATTTGCCATCGGAGTGTCTCGTTTGTAGAAAGATGACCAAGAGAGGCCTGCAGAACAGAGCTGCAAAACTCGGCACCCTCTTTGCCTCACTGCACCCATGGAGGCTATTGCCTCAGCGTGTCTGTTGAAGAACTAGCCTGTTCCAAAGCGTTTGCATGCACATTCCACTTGGGCGCAAGCATTTTTGTGGACAAAGCATAGCTCGGTTGCCCCCTCTGACGTTTGTCGGGTAGCAACATGGGATCACTTTTCACTTTTGTTATGCATTACTGCTTGCATGTCCATGCTCTGGCAGACATGGCCTTTGGCGGAAGTCTTAAAAGCTGCTGTGTCTTTCCACCTAGTGGAGTTGTAGTTTTAATATGTCCCGTTTGTCTGGACTGGGCTAGCAGAATGATATGGAAGGTGATGTTTTACTTAGCAGATATTGTCCTTGTGTCCTTTTAGATCAGTCCAGGACCTGCCCCTCGAACCTGTTTTTGACTGCTGTACTCTGGTTGGTCCTGCAGGCTCATACTCTTCTGACAAACTGCCTGTTGAAGTTGATGCTATGGTTCCTGTTCAGTTGATGCTATGGTTCCTGTTCAGTTGATTCTTGTTATACTCACTGAGGTGGAGTGTGGTTGGAGATTCTTGACCATATGCTTGGATATAGATATTGGTTTATGCCTCTAGAGGCACAGGCTGTTAAAAGTGCGATGTTAGAGAAATGTTCGAGAGGCTTCTTATATCTCCACATCATCTGGTAGGAGAACACAACCTACTTGTCTGGACTGGTCTAGCAGAACTTGAGGAAATGACACTATCTGGTACCTAAAATGTCAACTTGTCTATCTTGCAGTCTGGTTTGGATCAGAGTTTGGCCTTGAACTCTCTCAAGGTTCAAGTGGCAACTCTAGTGCGCTATCGGGGGCATGTTCGAGGTATCTCCTTGACTGTACACCCTGATGTTTCCTGCTTGTGCATCCAGTAGTTCTCCAGGGGAGTCTCACTCTGGTTTCGAAAGCTGTCAAAGGCCCCTCTTTTTGAGTGTTTTCAAAGCCTTGTTCAATGATTTTAGCTTTTAAGGAAGTTTTCCTGGTGACTATTACATCTGCCAAGCAGGTATCAGAGCTGCAGGCCTTGTCCTTCAGGGAACCCTTTTTGGGTCTTGACTGCTTCTGTCTCATTGAGAACAGTGTCATATTTTTCTCCAAAAGGTGCTGTCACCCCTTTCATTTCAATCAAACTGTCATGTTGCCTTCCTTCTCAGAGGAGGATCTTCAGACAGATCCCTCTATACATCTGCTGGATGTGAGGAGGATATGTTAGATATCTGGCGATCACTAACCTTTTTCAATAGTCAGGCTATCTCTTTATCCTCTTGAGCAATCCAAGGAAAGGAGAAGTGGTACTCATATCCTCTACTGGCCTTTGGATTATGAAGGCCATTGCTTCAGCATACCTTTTGGCTGGAAGGCGCATGTTCTGATGGGAGTCAAGAATTCACTGCAATAGGGCGCAGGCTTCCTCTGAGCAGAGTCCACCTTTTGTTTCTCTGGAGGATATCTGGAAAGTCACTACCTGGTCCTCCTGGAGCACCTTTGTAAAACATTGCAGGTTGTAGTTAGAGCAGATGGCGCCTTTTGGTAGGGTAGATCTCACCAGAGTATGTACCCGAGCAGTCATCTGTATTGGTCTAGCAGGATAAAGAACTTGTACATACCTGATTATTTAATTTCTTGAATCCTGTTAGACCAGTCCAGAACTTGCCCTGGAAGACTGCTTTTTTTTTCCCTGCAGCTTTGGGAGCCCTGCTGTCGCTTGATTGCCATGTCTGTCTCAGATGCAGTGTTAATGGTTATGGTAAGAGGGCCAAATACTTGTTCCAAATATTTGTTGCAATTTATGGTTGGTTATTAATGTCCAAATGTATGAGTGTTTCTGTCTCGTTTATTGCTTGGCAAATGTCACTGTCTTCTCCGCGCTGTACCAGTACTTATACAGAGTAGTGACATCACTTTAAAATTGCTAAAATCTGCCTCCACTTGCTGGCAAGGGAGCATAATCCACTTGTCTGGACTGTTCTAGCAGGGTCTGAAGAAAGAAAATTTATCAGGTATGTAAGGTTTTTCATTTAATGTAGACTGTCTCTTGCCTTTTTATTGTTTAACTTGGGCCTTAACAAATTTTCTTGGAATCTAGGAACTGGCCCAAAACTCTACAAGCTGGCTGCTGAAACCTAGGTCACAGTGAGCGCGCCCCCCCCCCCTCCCCTTTCCCAAAACAGATATCACAGCTACTTTTTAGGGCCTGATTTACTAAGAATGTTTTCTCATTTTCTATGGGAAAAGGTTAATAAATCAAGCTTTTAGTGGGCAGGTACACATTACTGACAGAAAGCAGTGGCCCCCACTCCTTTTTCTTCTCCTTGAACCATCTTCACTGACCCTTCAAGCTACACCTGTGTGGAGCCAGTTGGGGCGCTTGCTTGTGTGTAGTGAGCCTTTACTTCCCATGCATTATCTCTTTCTCCGTGGACAAGCAGGAATGAAGTCCTCATGTATGGGTGTTGTCACAGATGGAGCCTCATATGGGAACGTTCTCCAGGACCAAGCAGGAAGTCAGTCCTCACTTATGGGTGACGTCGGCGCCGACGGAGCCCTCGCGGAGCAATTTTCCCCAGCTTTCAAAGAAAGCCTTTGGGAATTGCAGCGCGCATGCGCGGTCCCCTTCCCGCCCAAGGGTGCCATCTTAGCCAGTCTTCTTTTTTCCGCGGAGCCCTACAGACGTACCCGTTGTGTCCCCGCGAAAAAGTTGATTTTTCTTCATAATTACTCTTTTTTTCCTTCGGTTCGACGCTGGTCTTTTTCCCGCCCGGACTCGCGACGCCGGTCACGAGTCCTCTTCTTCTTTTTCGGTTTTTCTGACTTAGTCAGTTTTCGTTTCGTTTTTTCCCTGGCAGCCCGGTCCTTTGACCTCGCCGGGGCCCTTTTTCCCCCGATGGCTGCCAGTGGTTTCAAGCGGTGTGGTCAGTGTGACCGAAATATGTCACTAACTGACACACACGACAATTGCCTCCGCTGCCTGGGCCCGGATCATGAAGAAATGATCTGTGGGCCTTGTGGCAAACTTTCCTCCAAAGCGTTGAGAAGTCGGCGGCATCAGCGGGATAGAATCTTCGCTGACCCCAGCCGTACCCGGACCTCGTCGGAGGCCTCCGCGTCCAGGGGTTCCAGCTCGGACCGTCGCCGGAGTTCCTCCGACAGGGGCTCTCCCTCCGGGGACCATCGACGGAAAGTGAAACCCGCGAGGGCGGCGTCGGTGGACGCTCCTGGCTCCGCGAGGGCCAGGTCGCATAGCCCCGATAGCCGCCCCGGGTCCTTGGAGAAGGAGCACCTCACGAAGCGACCTCGCCTGGAGTCGGAGCTGCCTGCTCGGGTAAGTCCTGTGGTCCTTCTGGACTCGCCTCCGCGACAGCCGACGTCGGGCCCGACGCCGTCGGGGCCCGAGTCGGGGGCTGCTGGGTCGCCTGAGCTCGGACTCAGGTTGACGGCCTTGGAGAGCAGACTGTCTGCCTTCATGGACCAGCAGCGGGCACTGCTCGCTGGCGCCGCTGCCCCGACCGCCGGGACGTCGACGTCCAAGTCGACACCGGAGACCGAGCCGATCCTCGAGTCGATGCGAACTCGAGTCGATCCTCGGTCGAGGTCACCCTCGGCCTCCCGTTCGGGACTGAGGTCGCCGACGCCGACTCCCTCGGCGTCGGGGCGGCAGGCGCCGCGCCCTGCCCGGGCCGACCCCACCGAGTCCTCGTCGGAGTCGGTCTGGGAGTCTGAAGAGGAAGAGTCGCCTGATTCTTTCGGACTCGGTGTGTCCCCTCGGACTCACCTGAGTCCGAACCTCGGAAGCAGTCCCCCCCGGAGGATGCCCGGTTCTCGGACTTCGTCAGGGATATGGCCAAGGCTTTGGCCTTCCCTGCGGACCCCGAGGAGGAGCCTCGAGCCGAAGAGCTCGACGCCCTCCAGTATGACTCTCCCGCCAGGGAACACTTTACTGTACCGGTTCCTCCCATGCTGGAACGACTACTCTTCCGCATGTGGGAGAGTCCGGCCACCTCGCCGGTCCTGAGCAAGCGGGTCGATTCTATCTATCGAGTCCGCAAGAGCCCTGGCTTCCAAAAAGCACAGCTACCACACCATTCCATGGTAGTGGAATCGGCCATGCATCGTCTTAAGAGCCAGAAGATGCACTCCTTGGTGCCTCCTGGCAGGGAGGCCCGTAACCTGGATGGCCTTGGTAAGAAGTGTTTCCAGGGCTCTATGCTCGCATGTCGTGTCCAGACCTACCAGCTATACATGGGCATGTATCTCCGAGACCTGGCTAAAGAGCTAGCCGGCTTCTCCGCTGGTTTGTCCGAGGAACCCTTGCGGAGGTTCCTGGCCTTGTCCACTGGCATTCGGGAATGCTCAAAATTCATGTCCCGAGCAGCCTATGATGGCTTTGAAGCATCGGCTCGAGTGGCCGCAGCCGGCATCGGTGCCCGCCAACAGGCTTGGCTTCAGTCGTCTGACCTTGAGCCCTGGGTGCAGGACAAGTTGGTCGATGTCCCTTGCCGAGGCGAAAACCTCTTTGGCAAGCCCATGGCTGATAAGGCTGCACAAATTGAGACAGAGACTCTCACCAGGACTAGGCTTTCTAGGAAGACCTCCGCCCCTTCCCAGAAAAAGAAGGGCTCGGGAAAGAAGTCCTTTTACCCGAGGAAGGCGGCTGCCTACAAACAGTACCCCCACTATCAGGCCCCTGCAGCTCCCCAACAGGGCCAGCAGGCCAAGGGACGGGGTAACGGGTCCCGTAGGCAGCAAGCCCCCAAGCCTGCACCACCAGCCCCTGCTCCGCAGGGTGGGGGTTTTTGACTCCTTAAGCATAGCCTCTCCCCCCCCCCGCTGGTTCCTCCCAGCACCGGAGGCCGGCTGGTTCACTTCGCCCACAGGTGGTCCAGCATCACCTCAGATGCCTGGGTGCTTCAAGTCGTGCGAGAAGGCTATCTTCTCCACTTCCACCAGGTCCCTCCCTCCTATTTTCCGGGAGAACCTCCACGACCCCCTCTGCACAGGGAATTACTCCTTCAGGAGTTAGCAGGTCTTATACAGGAACAGGCGGTGGAACCGGTGCCCCACCACCTGAAAGGTCAAGGCTTTTATTCCAGGTATTTTCTAATACCAAAAAGAACAGGAGGCCTCAGACCCATCCTGGACTTGCGCAACGTCAACAAGTTCCTCGTGCGGGAGAAGTTCAAGATGCTTACCCTTGGAATCCTTCTGCCCTACCTCCAGCAGGGAGATTGGCTATGCTCCTTGGATCTAAAGGATGCCTACACGCACATCCTCATCCACCCAAGCCACCGCCAATACCTAAGGTTTGTGGTGGCAGGAAATCATTACCAGTACAGAGTACTGCCCTTTGGCCTGTCCTCCGCACCGCGAGTCTTCACAAAATGTCTCGCGGTGGTGGCGGCCCATCTCAGGCTTCACGGCCTCTATGTCTTTCCGTACCTCGACGACTGGCTCATCAGAGCAGCGTCCGCTCCGGAGGTCACCAACGCCACGCGCCGCACGGTGACTCTTCTGCAGTACTTGGGCTTTGTTATAAACTTCGCAAAGTCCACTTTGCTCCCCTCACAGGATCTCGAGTTCATCGGCGCAAGGCTGCACACTCCTCAGGCACGAGCGTACCTACCGCTCGACAGGGCTCAACGGCTCGTGGACCTAGCCGACCGTTTTCGCAGCCAGCCCCTGGTCTCCGCCAGGCGCTTCCTGAGACTACTCGGCCATATGGCTTCCACCGTCCATGTGACCCCCAATGCCCGCCTGAATATGCGGCCTGCTCAATGGTGTCTCCGCCAGCAGTGGCGACAAGCCACAGGCGGCCTAGCAGACCTAGTGCGCGTCTCCGAGCCGCTGCTCTCGTCTCTCCGGTGGTGGCTTCAGCGGCCGAACCTGATATTCGGCATGCCTTTCCAGTCACCTCAGCCGGCCCGGGTGCTGACAACAGATTCATCCCTCCTGGGCTGGGGAGCGCATTGCCAAGGGGCACGTACTCAGGGCCTCTGGACCACGTGGGAGTCTGCTCAGCAGATCAACTTCCTGGAGCTCATGGCGATCCGCCTGGCTCTCAAGGCCTTCTCCCACCTGACTTCTCACCAGTCCGTCCTTGTCCAGACGGACAATCAAGTTGCCATGTTCTACGTGAACAAGCAGGAGGGCACGGGCTCCTTCCTCCTCTGCCGGGAGGCACAGAAGCTCTGCTCTTGGGCCGTCAGTCACGGCGTTCTCCTCAAGGCAGTTTATCTCCCAGGCCAAGAGAATTGCCTGGCGGACAAACTCAGCAGGATCCTCCAGCCGCACGAGTGGCGTCTGGATCCCTTGGTAGTTCAGAAGCTCTTTCTAAAGTGGGGCCTCCCCACGGTGGATCTCTTTGCCAGTCCTCACAACCGGCAACTTCCTCGCTTCTGCTCTCGTCAGCCACACCCCCTTCGGGTTGCGGCGGACTCTTTTCTACTCTCATGGTCGGGGAGCCTTCTGTACGCTTTCCCTCCCATCCCGCTAGTCTCTCGGACTCTTTTCAAGGTTCTCCGAGACAAAGCCTTCATGATCCTGGTGGCCCCTCGCTGGCCCAGACAGCCGTGGTTTCCGCTCCTGCTGCAATTAGCGGTGGAGGATCCATTCCCTCTGGGGTTACAACCGGATCTCCTCACTCAGGATCAGGGGTCTCTGCTACACCCCAACCTCAGGTCTCTCAACCTAATGGCCTGGCTGCTGAGAGGGTAGTCCTTGCTCCCCTTCTCCTGCTGACAGAGGTGGAGGAGGTCGTCCTAGCTTCGCGACGACCTTCTACCCTCAAATGCTACGCCCTTAAATGGCGCCGTTTTTCCGTTTGGTGTACCCGACAGTCTCAGGATCCCTTCTCCTGCCCTGTGTCGGTGGTCTTGCAGTACCTGCTATACCTCTCTAATCTGGGACTTAAGTCCAACTCCGTCAAAGTTCACCTCAGTGCTCTTTCAGCACATCATGTGCCGGTGGAAGGCAGACCTCTCTCCAACGACCTTCTCATAGCGAGGTTTCTCCGAGGTCTCCTTCTACTTAAACCACCTCTGCGCCCGCCAGCGCCTGACTGGGACCTGAATGTGGTTTTGCAGCGGATCACCTGTCCGCCTTTTGAACCTATGGCTACCTGTTCTCTCCGTTTTCTTTCTTGGAAAACACTGTTCTTGATAGCCCTCACTTCCGCTAGACGCGTAAGTGAATTGCAGGCACTCGTGTCTGATCCCCCTTACACTCGGTTCTACAAAAATAGGGTAGTCCTACGGACTCACCCAAAATTTCTTCCAAAAGTGGTCTCCCCCTTTCACATCAATCAGGAGGTGGTACTTTCAACCTTCTTTCCCAGACCACACTCCAGCCGAGCTGAAACGGTCCTCCATACCCTGGACTGTAGAAGGGCTTTGAACTTCTACCTTGACCGTACGCGGGAGCACCGTAAAGCTGCTCAGCTTTTTGTGTCTTTTGACCCCAATAAATTGGGACTCCCGGTCTCCAAGCGTACTCTGTCCATCTGGGTTGCGGACTGTATCTCTTGGGCTTATGGGGCAGCCGGACTCTCCTTGGAAGGTCGAGTCACGGCTCACTGCGTTCGGGCAAAGGCTACGTCAGTGGCTTACCTCCGCTCTGTTCCGCTGGCAGACATCTGCCGGGCCGCTACTTGGTCTTCGAGCCAGACTTTTGCGGTCCATTACTGTCTCGAGAGGGAGTCCCGCAGGGACAGTGCTTTCGGACAGGCAGTCCTCCGTAATCTCTTCGAGGTCTGAGCAACTCCTACCCTCCATCCCGGATGTGGGCTACCGGTGGGTAATAATTCAGCGAAGATTCTTTCCTTCTGTGCTGCTGAGCTAGAGGGAGCTCATTTTTGTGCTTAGGGTCTCCGGTAGCCTTGAGCTTGGGAGTCCCATAAGTGAGGACTGACTTCCTGCTTGGTCCTGGAGAAAGCGTAGTTACTCACCTGTAACAGGTGTTCTCCAGGAGCAGCAGGAATCAGTCCTCACAACCCTCCCTCCTCCCCGTGGAGTTGCAATCATCTGCTTTAGTTTTTTTTTGCAAATTTTTATGCTGTCTTTTTTAGCTATGTCATCTGACTGGCTAAGATGGCACCCTTGGGCGGGAAGGGGACCGCGCATGCGCGCTGCAATTCCCAAAGGCTTTCTTTGAAAGCTGGGGAAAATTGCTCCGCGAGGGCTCCGTCGGCGCCGACGTCACCCATAAGTGAGGACTGATTCCTGCTGCTCCTGGAGAACACCTGTTACAGGTGAGTAACTACGCTTTCCCCAGCTTCTATTGGAAACTTTTGGGAGGCTCAACTGCACTTTTGAGCCTGTCTTCCTGTCTATCCCTGCACCATCTTCTCCAGTCTGTTTCTGCGGAGCCCCACAGATGTGAATTGGTCATTCCGCTGGTAAACATTTCATTTCCAGGGGGGAGGAGTCTGTTTTTGCTTGTATTTACCTTTCTGCCTGCTATCGGTAGTGTCAGATCCATCAGTTGCGGTTCTGGTACATTTTTCAGTACCTCTATTTTCTCATTCTTTTTCCCAGTCCAGCTGGGCCTCTGGTCACAATCGAGCTGTTTGATTTTTGCCACGGTGCTCTCCCCCCCCCCCCAATGCCATGAAGTCAATGCTGACCCCTGGCGACCCAGCAGCCCCTGGGTTTTCTTGGCAAGGTATGACCAAATTAAATTGCCAGGCTTTTTCTTCTGAGGCAATGGAGGGTAAAGTGATTTGCTGAAGGTCCCAAGGAGTATTAGTGGGAATCAAACCCTGATCTCTTGGGTACTAGGCCAGAAATCTCCTAGAAACCGGCCTGTGGGTTCAAGAAATGCACCAAATGTGCAAGGGCTATTTCGGTTACCAACAAGCACAATTTGTGCCTCCATTTTCTGGGTCCCAGTCACCAGCCCTCTTGCAATTTGCGCTTGCAGATGACGAGGAAAGGCCTGAAGGGTTAAAAGAAGCAGAGAGAAATGCCTCTTTGGCCAGAGGTCTGATTCAGCATCTTCAGAATTAGCATCGGTCTTGATGGCTCCCCTTGGTTCCACTGAAGGTGCATCAACATTGAGAGGTTCCTGGGCTTAATTGGAGTGGAGGGCCCGTGGTGCCCTGGAGCATCTGCCATCAGTCAGTCTCGGCATGGAATCTAAGATGATGTTGACTCCATCGGTATCGAAGGGAGACTCTTCCGAGCACAGGGCAAAGCCCCATGTGCATCTGTATCCGAGCCCTTCCCGATACAATGTTGAGTGATGGTCGCAAATGGCTTGCAAAGGTGCCCTGGAGAGGATTTGACCTCCATAGTTTGAGAGGTACTGACTGTCTCTTGAGGACAGAGGCCATGTCGATACCTTTGTGTGGATGCTGGAGACATTGTCCGAAACTGGTCAGGGCCCAAGATCTTTGGATTCAGCAGCCATGGAGGAATGTCTTCAGGTGCTCGAGGCTCGCATTGCATCAGTGCTGGAGAAGACAGCTGGCTGGTCCTTCAGTGCTCAGGGCTTGGTCATCGACCATTATGCAGTTGATCCTCAAAATGCATGCTTTGCTTGAAGGGGCATCGAAGAGCTCCGATGCTTGTTCCTGGTGAGGCCATCTATCTCTTTTGAGTGTATCTGGTTCTGCTGTCCCGATGAAGCCTTGACAGCACTCGATGCATCATCAATCCCATTGATGCATCATCGATCCCATTGATGCTCCTACTCTCCTCGAGGCTGGAGGGAGCACCAGGCAGAGTCTTGGAGGTTCTTCAACTTCCTCTTGGGAGTCTGACTCTGATGGTTGGGTTACTGATATGGAATCTGAGAACTTGTTTGAGGCCAGGTCCCTTGAATTTCCTTCACTCTTCCCTTCTGCACAAATTGCAGAAGTCTCCTCCAGAGGACATGTCCTTCCAGAACTTTGTGAGGGATATGGCCAAGCCCATCCAATTTTCCTTGGAGGTGGAAGAAGAGCCCAGAGCGGAGGAGTTGAAGATCCTCCAATACTCCTTGGTTCCTAAGGAAGTGGTGCTGGTACAGCGTATTCTGCAGAAGCTGCAAATGAGGATGTGGAAGAACCCCCTTCACTGTGCTTTCGGTAAGTAGGAAGTTGGACTCAATGTACCGGGTTCAAAAGGTTCTGGACTTTGAGAAGCCTCAGTACTACTCCTTAGTAGTAGAGTTCACCCTTAAAAGGATTAAGAGCACCAAGACGCATTCCTCGATTACCCCCCCCCCCCCCCCCCCCCCGGGTAGGGAGGCTGGGACGCCTTCAGAAGGAGGTGTTTCCAGAGCTCCATGCTCATGGCTAGAATGCTCTTACCAGCTCTACATGAGCATGTTCTGAAGGATGACATGCATGATCTTGCCGACGTGTACCCGTTCCTCCCTCTGGAGAAACTAGAGCATTATTGTACCCTGGTGGGCCATGGCAAAGACTGCTCAAAGTTCCTGGTCAGAGCAATGTATGAAACCTTTGAGATGTGTCTCTAGAGTGGTGGCTGTGGGTATTGGAGCTCACCGCCTCGCCTGGGTTCAGACTTCTGACCTGGAGCAGTCTGTGCCATGCTGGGGAGAGAACCTCTTTGGAGAGCAGATGGAGGAAAAAGCTGGTGGTATAGAGCAGGGGTGGGCAAGTCCGGTCCTGGAGAGCCGCAGACCAGTCAGGTTTTCATGATGTCCCTAATGTATATTCACGGACCTATTTCCATACAATGGAAGGCAGTGGATGCAAATAGATCTCATGAATATTCATTAGGGACATCATGAAAACCTGACTGGTCTGCGGCTCTCCAGGACCGGACTTGCCCACCCCTGGTATAGAGAAACAGCATATCACCCTCACCAGTCTATTGAGACTCGCGTCCAGTCCATATCAGAGTATCAAGGGGGAGGCCAGAAGTAGGCCTACTACCCACGTAAGTGTAGTGCTTTCCTGGACCTCAAGTCTCCCAGAAAAAATCACAGGCTCCTTGTTCGCAGTGTCGGGAGAAGGTCCAAAAGGCTCAGCCTGCCCCACAACCAAAGCTAGGGACGGGGTTTTGACTAGTTCCTTCGGAGCATAGCCAATCTACCAGTGACCACAGAGGGGAATCCAGTGGGGGAACAGCTCACTCTTTGCCTGTTATCACTTCAGATGCGTGGGTGCTGCAAATAGTCCAAAACAGCTACATGTTGCACTTCGCCAAACTGCCGCCTCCTTGCCCCCCAAAGGTGTTTCCTCTCAACCCTCTGCATCTAAACTTCCTTTAGGAGTGAATCTCCACTCTTCTGACTGATCTTGCCATTGTTACTCCAGGTACTTTCTGGTCCCCAGGAATATTGACGTGGGGGAGGGTTTGGCCCCTTCCTGGACCTCTGAGACCTCAACAGCTTCCTGGTGCGAAAAGTTCAAAATGGTCTCTCTAGGGACCCTGCTCCCTTATCTTCAGAAAGATGATTTGCTATCCTCCTGCATCTAAAGGATGTGTATTCTCATGTACCGATCCATCCTGCCCACTGGACATCTCAGATTCGTCCTGGGAGGACAGCACTTTCAGTAACAAGTGCTATCCTTTGGAGTGGTCTGGGCACTCAGTCTTCACAAAGTGCCTCGCAGTGGCAGCAGTCTATCTCATAACACTGAGGGGTTTTGTCTTTCGTTACCTGAACAACTGGCTCATAAAAAGCACCACACCAGAGTCTGGCACTCAACAGAGTTGACCATCCGAGTGCTAGAGTTGTTGGGCTTCGTTGTCAATTATCCAAAGTCCCATCTTCAGCGCACCCAATGACATGAGTTTATGGGATCTTTCCTCGACATGACTCAAGCAAAGGGATTTCTTCCACTGGACCGACTCCAGCGATTGACGGCTTTGGTCCGTGATTCCTAGTGGAGTCTGCAGACAACAGTTTATGGGATGCTGACTCTGCTCGGCCAGATGGCCTCTACGGTGCATGTCACTCCCCTGGCTTGTCTGTCAATGAGACAAGCTCAATGGACACAGTAGAAGCAGGCCTTTGGCTGCCTGCAGGACTGGGTGGTGGTCACCATACCTCTTGTCCAGTCCTTGCATTGGTGGTTGGATCCTCAGAACCTGCTCAGGGGCCTCACTTTTAAGAAGGTGCCACTGCAGATCATATTGACTACAATCACATCCAAGCTGGGTTTGGGAGCGCATCTGGATGACCTCCACAATCAAGGCGTCTGGTCCAAACAGGAGAGCCTGCACTAGATCAGTTTTTTGGAATTACGAGCTGTAGTGAATGCTCAGGGCTTTCCGGACTCGCTTGACCAATCAGATCACAATATACTATATACGACGTGCCCCCTTGCTTGTTTATCTCCTGTGCTGTGAGGCGGTCTGGTTGTGGAAGTTTGCCATCACTCATGGTATGAAGTTAAGGGCCACATATCTGCCTGGTGAGCAGAATACCCTGGTGGACCAGCTGAGTGGACTGGAGGCAGGGATATCACCCAGATCTTTCAGAAGTGGGGTATCCCCTTGATAGATTTGTTTGCCACTCAGCACAGTGCCCAAGTACATCAATTCTACTCCAGGTTTGCCTTGCACAGCAGGTTGGATCTGGCTGCTTTCCTCCTGTACTGGGGGGGAGAGCCTGCTATACATGCATTCTCTCATAACAAAGACCCTGCTGAAACTCCAGACACAGGGTCGATGATCTTAAGTCCATATTGGCCCAGACAGCCGTGACTTCCCCTTCTGCTTCAACTCTCCCAGTGGGAACTTCTGCGATTGGGCTCTGCCCCAGACCTTATATCACAGGAGGGACGGGAGGTGGCTGCACCCATGTCAGATCCTTGGCTCTCACTACATGGATGTTGAGAGGCTAGTCCTCTCTTAGCCTGCCCGACAATGTAACAGATGTTTTGTTGGCCTCTAGGAGGTCCTCGACGAGGAAGTCCTTCTGCTTTCAAATGGAAGAGATTTACTTCCTGGTGTGCAGCACAGGTGCTGGATCCCTTTAATTGTTCTGTCAACAGACTTCTTGAGTTCCTCCTTACACCTCTGATTCACGTCTTAAGTCCAACTCTGTCCCGGTCCACCTCGGTGCGATTGGGGCCTACCATCACGGTTTGGAAGGGAAGTCTATATCTGCTCAGCCATTAGGTTCATGAGAGGCTTGCTCCTCTCGACCTCCCTTCAAGCCACTGGCGGTGGCTTTGGGACCTCAATGCGGTTCTGACACAGCTTATGTTAGCTCCTTTTGAGTCACTAGACTCCTGCCCTTTGAGGTTATTGACCTGTAAGGTCTTGCTCCTAGTGGCGGTTACTGCAGCATGCTGTTAGTGAGCTCAAGGCTCTAGTGGCTCATCCACCATACACTAGGTTCCATCATAAGAGTGGTCCTGCACACTCATCCTCAATTCCTCCTGAGGGTGGTGTCTGCTTTCCACCTTAGTTGTTCTGCCAACTTTCTTTCCCAGGCTTCATGCCCCTCAAGGGGATGCAGCACTGCACATGCTGGACTTCAAGCGAGCCTTGGCCTTTTACCTAGAGTGAACGGAGGCCCACCAAAATTCCATCCAACTGTTTCTCTTGACCTCCAGCAAGCTAGGGGCTGCCATTTACAAACATACTTTTTCCATTTGGCTGGCAGACTGCATCTCTTTCGCTTATTCTCCAGGACCAAGCAGGAAGTCAGTCCTCACTTATGGGTGACATCGGCGCCGACGGAGCCCTCACGGAGCAATTTTCCCCAGCTTTCGAAGAAAGCCTTTGGGAATTGCAGCGCGCATGCGCGGTCCCCTTCACGCCCAAGGGTGCCATCTTGCTCAGTCTCCTTTTTTCCGCGGAGCCCTACAGACGTTGTTTGTGATCGCTGCTGAAAAAGTTGATTTCTTTTATTTTGTTTCTTGTTATTTTTCTCGGTTCGTGTGTCCTCTTCCCCGCCTGGCCTCGATATTCCCTATCGAGTCCGTTCACATAATTTTTTTCTCTCCAACTGGCGTTCCCGCCACTTTTTCCTTCTTCCCTGGCAGCACGGTCTTTCGACCTTGCAGGGGCCCTTTTTCTCCCGATGGCTGCCAGTGGGTTTAAAAAGTGTGATCGTTGTGTCAAACTTGTCTCTTACCGACACGCAAGACTGCTGCCTCCGTTGCCTCGGACCGGAACATGACTCAATGAGTTGCGGTCCGTGCAACAAGATGTCCTCGAAGGCGTTGAGGAGTCGGCAGTCACAAAAGGAACAAATCTTCTCTGACCCCGCGTCCGGTCGGGCCCGGACCTCGTCAGAGGCCTCGATGTCTCGTGGCTCCGGCTCCGAGCACCGTCGGAGTTTCTCTGAACGGGGGTCCCCCGGCCGGGAACACTGTCGGAAGAAGAAGCCCACGAGGGTGGCGTCGGAGGACGCGCCTGGTCCCTCGAGGGCCAGGTCGCATAGCCCCGTCGGCCGCCCCGGGTCCTCGGAGGCGGAGAGGCCTTCGAAGCTTCCTCGTCTCGAAGTGGAGTCGCCTGGACACGTGAGTACTGTAGTCCTCCTGGACTCTCCTCCGGGAGAGCCGACGTCGGGCCCGACACCGTCGGAGCCCGAGTCGGGGGCTGCTGGGTCTTCTGAGTTTGGTCTCAGATTGACGACCTTGGAGCGCAGTATCACTGCCTTCATGGACCAGCAGCGGGCATTGATCACCGGCCTCGCCAGTGCATCTGCCCCGACCACCGGGACATCGACGCCCAAGTCGACCCTGGAGGCCGAGTTGATCCTCGAGTCCATACAAGCTCGAGTCGATCCTCGGCCTAGGTCTCCCTCGGCCTCCCGTTCGGGACCGAGGTCCTCGACGCCGGCCTCGGCGTCGGGGCGGAGATCCCCGGCTCTCGCCCGCACGGAGCCACTCGATTCCTCCTCAGAGGAGTCGGGCTGGGACACGGAGGAGGACGAGTCACCTGGTTCCTTTCAGACTCGGTGCATCCCCTCCGACTCACCTGAGTCGGAGCCTCGGAGGCGGTCCCCCCCGGAGGATACCCGGTTCTCCGATTTCGTGAGGGATATGGCCAAGGCTTTGGCCTTTCCCGTGGATCCAGAGGAGGAACCTCGAGCCGAAGAGCTCGAGGCCCTCCAATACGACTCTCCCCAAAGGAGGCCTTTACTGTACCGGTTCCCCCGATGCTGGAGCGGCTACTCTTCCGCATGTGGGAGAGCCCGGCCTCGACGCCGGTGCTGAGCAAGCGGGTCGATTCCATGTATCGAGTCCGCAAGAGCCCCGGGTTCCAGAAGGCACAACTGCCACACCATTCCATGGTGGTGGAGTCGGCCATGCATCGACTTAAGAGTCAAAAGATGCACTCCTCGGTGCCTCTGGGTAAGGAGGCCCGGAATCTGGATGCCCTCGGTAGAAAGTGCTTCCAGGGCGCTCTGCTTGCTTGTCGAGTCCAGACATACCAGCTATATATGGGCATGTATCTTCGAGACCTGGCAAAAGAAATTGCGGGGTTCTCTGCTGGTCTCTCCGAGGAACCATTGCAGCGGTTCCAGGCCTTGTCCACAGGGATTCGAGAGTGTTCGAAGTTCATTTCTCGAGCAGCCTACGATGGCTTCGAAGCATCGGCTCGAGTAGCCGGAGCCGGCATCGGGGCTCGCCGTCAGGCTTGGCTTCAGTCATCCGACCTCGAGCCATGGGTGCAGGACAAGTTGGTCGATGTCCCTTGCAGAGGTGAAAACCTCTTTGGCAAGCCCATGGCTGAAAAGGCGGCGGAGCTCGAGTCCAAGACTCTCACCAGGACTCGCCTATCCAGAAAAACCTCTGCCCCTTCACAGAAGAGGAAGGGCTCGGGGAAAAAGCCTTTTTACCCGAGGAAGGTGTTTGCTTATAAACACCACCACCCACAATATCAGGTCTCAGCTGCCCCCCATCAGGGACAGCAGCCTAAGGGGCAGGGTAACGGATCCCGTAGGCAGAAGGCTCCCAAGCCCACCACCCAGGCCCCGGCCCAGCAGGGTTGGAGTTTTTGACTGTGCCAGCATAGCCTCTCCCCCTCAGGGGCCTTCGCTCAGTACGGGGGGCCGGCTGACCCACTTTGCCCACCGGTGGTCTGCCATAACATCCGATTCCTGGGTGCTGCAGGTGGTTCAAAAGGGCTACCTCTTACATTTTCACCAGGTGCCCCCCCCTTCTTTCCAGGGGAGCCTCCAAGACCCCCTCTACACAGGGACTTACTCCTTCAGGAGCTGCAAAGTCTGCTTCACGAACAGGCTGTGGAGCCAGTGCCCCAACACCTGTGGGGTCACGGGTTTTACTCAAGGTACTTCCTGGTTCCAAAGAGAACAGGAGGCCTCAGACCCATTCTGGACTTACGCAACCTCAACAAGTTCCTTCAGCGGGAAAAGTTCAAGATGCTTACCCTTGGAATCCTACTGCCCTACCTCCAGCAGGGAGATTGGCTATGCTCCTTGGATCTAAAGGATGCTTATACCCACATCCTTATCCATCCGGACCACCGGCAATATCTAAGATTTGTTGTGGCAGGGAATCATTATCAGTACCGCGTACTGCCCTTTGGCCTATCCTCCGCTCCCAGGGTGTTCACGAAATGCCTGGCAGTGGTGGCAGCCTTCCTGAGGCTTCAAGGCCTCTTCGTCTTCCCCTACCTGGACGACTGGCTCATCCGGGCACGGTCTTCCCTAGAGGTCACTCAGGCCACTCAACGCACAATGGCTCTGCTTCAGCACTTGGGCTTCGTCATAAACTTCGAAAAGTCCACTTTGCGCCCCTCTCAGGATCTCGAATTCATAGGAGCACGGCTGGACACTCTGCAGGCTCGGGCCTTCTTGCCTCTGGAATGGGCCAACAGGCTCATAGCTCTGGCCGGCGGGTTCCACAGCACGTCACCGGCCTCTGCCAGACAATTCCTGCAACTGCTCGGTCACATGGCCTCCACGGTCCATGTCACTCCGGATGCCCGTCTGCATATGCGACCTGCTCAGTGGAGCCTTCGCACTCAATGGCATCAGGCCACAGGGAGGCTGACGGACTTAATACAGATTTCCAACCGCCTGGTCTCCTCTCTGCAATGGTGGCTTCACCTGCCCAATATGGTACTCGGCATGACTTTTCGGTCTCCTTCACCGTCCCAGGTGCTCACGACAGATGCCTCTCTCCTGGGATGGGGAGCGCATTGTCAAGGGATGTGCACTCAAGGCCTTTGGACACCTTGGGAAGCCGCCCAGCAGATAAACTTACTGGAGCTGCGGGCGATCCGCCTAGCTCTGCGGGCCTTCTCTCACCTCACGTCTTGTCAGTCTGTGCTGGTGCAGACGGACAATCAGGTTGCCATGTTCTACGTGAACAAAGAGGGGGGCACAGGCTCCCTCCTATGTTGGGAGGCTCGGAGGCTGTGCTCTTGGGCAGTCGGTCACAACATCCTCCTCAAGGCTGTTTACCTGCCCAGGCAGGACAATGGCCTGGCGGACAAACTCAGCCGGATTCTGCAGCCGCACGAATGGAGGCTGAACCCCGCAGTTGTCCAGCAGATTTTCCGCCGGTGGGGCTCCCCCACCGTGGATCTCTTTGCCAGTCCCCTGAACTGGCAGCTTCCCAGGTTCTACTCATGGCACCCGCATCCTCTCAGAGTAGCGCCGGATGCTTTCCTCATATCATGGTCCACGGGCCTACTGTATGCCTTCCCTCCCACGCCACTGGTGTCCCGGGCATTGTTCAAAGTGGTCCAGGACAGGGCCTCCGTGATCCTGGTAGCGCCCCGGTGGCCGAGGCAACCGTGTTTCCCTCTACTTCTACAGCTAGCGGTGGACACCCCTCTTCCTCTGGGGTTTCAGCCCGATCTCCTGACCCAGGATCAGGGTACTCTCCTGCACCCCAACCTCTGGGCCCTGCACCTGATGGCCTGGCTGCTGAAAGGGTAGTCCTAGCTCCGCTTCTGCTACCTCCGGAAGTGGAAGCCGTCGTCCTAGCATCTCGGCGTCCTTCTACCCGAGAATCCTACGCCCTTAAATGGCGTCGCTTCTCAGTCTGGTGCTCTCAGCGCTCTGAGGACTCCTTCGTCTGTTTGGTATCGGTGGTACTGCAATACTTGCTTCACCTCTCTGATCTGGGCCTCAAATCCAACTCTGTCAGAGTCCACCTCAGTGCCCTCTCCGCACATCATTCGCCGGTGGAAGGCCGGCCTCTTTCCTCGCACCCCTTGGTGGTGCGTTTTCTCAGAGGCCTCCTTCTGCTTAAGCCTCCGTTGCGCCCTCCAGCTCCTGACTGGGACCTTAACGTGGTTCTGCAAAGGCTTACCAGTCCGCCTTTTGAACCCATGGCTACCTGTCCTCTTCGTTTCCTCTCCTGGAAAACTCTCTTCTTGGTAGCCCTTACCTCTGCTAGGCGCGTCAGTGAACTACAGGCCCTAGTGTCGGAGCCCCCATACACTAGGTTCTACAAGAATAGGGTTGTCCTACGGACTCACCCTAAGTTTCTTCCAAAGGTGGTCTCCCATTTTCATATCAACCAAGAGGTGGTCCTTCCGACCTTCGTTCCCAGGCCGCATACCAGCCGAGCTGAAACTGTGCTGCACACCCTGGACTGTAGAAGAGCCTTATCCTTCTACCTTGACCGTACGCGAGAGCATAGAAAAGCTGTCCAGCTTTTCGTTTCTTTTGACCCCAATCGGTTGGGGGTACCCGTCTCTAAGCGTACTTTGTCCATCTGGGTAGCTGACTGTATCGCCTGGGCTTATGGGGCAGCCGGCCTCTCCTTAGAGAGTCGAGTCACGGCTCACCGTGTCAGGGCTAAGGCTGTGTCTGTGGCTCATCTCCGCTCTGTTCCGTTAGCGGACATCTGCCGGGCTGCTACTTGGTCTTCCAGCCAGAATTTGCGGCCCATTACTGCCTGGAGAGAGAGTCCCGCAGGGACAGTGCTTTCGGACAGGCAGTCCTCCACAATCTCTTTGAGGTCTAAGCAACTCCTACCCTCCGGCCCTGGTGTTGGGCTACCGGCCGGATTCGTATTCAGAGAAGATTCCTTCCTTCTGTACTGTTGAGCTTGAGGGAGCTCTTTTAGGCTTGAGGTCTCCGGTAGCCTTAAGCTTGGGAGTCCCATAAGTGAGGACTGACTTCCTGCTTGGTCCTGGAGAAAGAGTAGTTACTCACCTGTAACAGGTGTTCTCCAGGAGCAGCAGGAATCAGTCCTCACAACTCTCCCTCCTCCCCTTGGAGTTGCAGTCATTCTTAGTATATGGTTTTGCTAACTTTTTTGCTGTCTTTTCGCTATGTCATCAGATTGAGCAAGATGGCACCCTTGGGCGGGAAGGGGACCGCGCATGCGCGCTGCAATTCCCAAAGGCTTTCTTCGAAAGCTGGGGAAAATTGCTCCGCGAGGGCTCTGTCGACGCCGACATCACCCATAAGTGAGGACGGATTCCTGCTGCTCCTGGAGAACACCTGTTACAGGTGAGTAACTACTCTTTCTCAGGCTGACTGGAACCTTGATGGTTATGTCACAGCTCACAGTGTCAGAGTCATTGCTGCATTGGTGGCCAACTTGTGCTCTGTCTCTTGGAAAAGATCTGCAAGGCTGCAACGCGGTCTTCTGTCCACACATTCACTACTGTGTAGATGGGGATTCTTGACACGACAGCAATTTCAGCCAAAATGTACTCCAGCATTTGTTTGGGGATTGGAATCGAACTCCATCCCATCAAGTCCCTACTGTCAGTCCAGGCTACCAACCCTCCCCCCTGCCCACAAACCATGAATGTTCATGAATGAAACTCTATGGTGAAGAAGCTGAATCAGATGAGTTCCCCTTTGGGGACTACCAGTGCTGCATATAGTTGATTCTCCAGTTCTTTGTTCACTTTTCCCCTGTTGTGCTTTCCGGCCTCTTTGGTTTTCAGTAGCCTGTAGCTTGTGAGTCCCATAGATGAAGACTTCATTCCTGCTTGTTCATGGAGAAAAGGTAGATCTCCAGAAAGAAGCAGGAATGTAGTCTTCACATATGGGTGATGTGGATACCGACGGAGTCCGTGTGAGAATGCTCCCCAGCGTCCAATAGGAAAGCTTTTGGGAGCACTTCACTGTGCCCGTGTGATTGCCTTCCCGCCTTCCCAACTCCCTTTCTTCTGTAATTTGTTCTCTGGGAACAAGCAGGAAGTCAGACCTCACATATGGGGTGAGATCTGCGTTGACAGAGCCCACGCAGAACCATCTCCCCAGCTTTCAAAGAAAGCATTGGGAAGATGCAACATGCATGTGTGGCCCACGTCCTGCCCAAGGATGCCATCTTGCCTCAGTCTTTTTTCCATGGAGCCCTACGGACGCTGTCCAATTTTCCACAGAAAAAGTCTTATTTTATTCTCAAATGTTGTCCGGTTTGCATACCAGTTCATTCCTGCCCCTGAGCCAATTCATCTGTGTTGCTCCTTGGGCTCGTCTATTCATTTTTCCTTAGTTTTTCATAGAGGTCTTCCTCGACAGGCGCTTGTGCCCTTTTTCAGCTGAAGGCCTCTGATCCCCTTTTTCTGATGGCCCTCCAGTGGCTTCAAAAAGTGTGGCCGGTGTGGCAAAATGTCACTCGCTGATCCACACGACTGCTGCCTTGGATGCCTTGGTCCGGAGTATGACGACACTGACTGCGAGCTCTGCAGAACCTTGACCCCAAAGACCTTAAAGAGCCGCCATCAGCAGCAGGAAAAATTATTTCAGAAGTCTGACATCGCCCCCGAGTCTCCGGTAACACCATGCTCCAGGACCCCCTCTGATAATTCAATGCCCCGCAAAGCCAGAGCCACCTCCAGAGTCCCGCGACTGCCGCTCCTCTGAGTGGAAGTCCCAAGAGGTGGAGCATAAGAAGGAAAAATCTTCAAAGACAGACTCAAAGGACAGATCCGGGAAGGTGGAATCCCACCCCTCGTCCCGCAGTCCCAGGCGCGAGTCCGAGGAATTTGGGCAGGAGCGGCCCTCCAAGATGCCTCGCAAGGAGTCTGCTCCCGCCGACCGGCATCCGACCTATGAGTCATCCTCATCGAGGACTCTCCCTTGACAGTACCGCTGTAGGTCCTGAAGTTTTCCGTGCCCACATCAAAAGCAGCAGATCCAACTGGCATGGAGACCAGATAACTGCTCTCTAGGGCTGCCAATCTGCCCTAGTGGCCATGCAGCAGGCATTTGTCCGGCTCATCTGGTTCATCCACCCTGATGATGGGACTCTTGACATAGAGGGCTTTCCCAGATGTTGAACTGGCCCTCGAGCACCACTGGCCTTGAGAGCCTCTGGCCCTGGTTGATGTCCTGTTCCTCGGGACATCGTTCCTCCCTGGCGATCACCTGCAGCTCGGACAGACGATCCTCCGGAGGTCATGTGCCGCAAAGAGCAGTCCTAGACTGAAGTGATGGTGCAGCATCGGACTCTTACTCGGACTTCAAGTCCGAATGGGAGACTGAGGACGAAGAGTCCCGGACACACAGAGACATTGTGATGTGTCCTTGGACCCGTCTCCACCAGTAACCTGACGTCATTCCCCACTCGAAGCCATGGTGGTGTTTGATTTCTTGAGGGAAATGGCCAAGGCTCTTGCTATAGAGGCCAAAGAAGACCCACGAACTGAGGAATTGGAGATCCTCCAATACAAGGCACCCCCAAAGGAAACCCTTACAGTGCCAGTGCCCCCCTATCTTCGACCGTTGCCGCCTCGCATGTGGGAAACACCAGCGTTGGTACCAATTGTTAGTAGTTACCTCGACTCCATGCAGCGAGTGTGCTGAAGTCCTGAGTTCAAAAACCCAGCTTTCCCACAACTCCATGATCGTGGAGTCAGCCATGTTGTAGGCTTAAGAGCCAAAAAAAACATTTGTCTGTACGTCCCGGCAGGGAGGCCCGAACCCTTGACTGGAAAGTCTTTCGGAGCTCGATGCTAATGTGCCAAATCCAGTCTTACCAGCTCTACGTTGGCATGTACCCGAAGGAATTTTTGAAGGAGCTCGGGGGATTCCAGTCAGGCCTCGATGGAGAAACCCTGCAGAGGTTCAAGACCCTATCCTCAGCAGTGAAAGAATGCTCAGTGTCTGTCCTGTGCAGCCTATGATGGCTTTGAGTCATTGGAGACAGAGGGAGGAGCAAACCTCTTGCAGTTCAAAGGAGGAACAGACGGAGCAAGAGATGTAGGTTTGAATCAGACTGCTTTATTGATAATTGGTCCCTATGCGTTTCGGCTTGCGCCTTCTTCGGGGGACATACAGCTACCATAAAATAAATAAACAAACAACTTTAAAATAAGATAAATAGAACAATATATGTTGCAGTTAATAATTAGTATAAAAAGTGAATTCAAAACAATTAAATAAAAATGTATTAAATCATATTAAAAACAGAAGGGCCGAGACAAACACCAACAGTTGTATCCAACATTACGGACTATAAAACAAAATCTGATCAACATGCAATATACATATGAATATAATGATAAAAATAATAATAAAAATAAAAATACAATAATAAAAGTAAATTAAGAAAGAATACATAAACAATCATATATACTTAGCCAAGACCAAGAGGATACGAATTAAAATATTTAGGTTACTCCAAAAGTATTAACCATATGAACAAATAAACAATAGATGAGACGTGATATATACAATAAATAGATACAATCATGAATAAAACAATAAATAAATAAAACCATAAAAATAATAATAATCATGTTAAAAGAGATGATAAACAATAATGAAAATCAATATCAATAAATAAAAAAGCATGATAAGATACTAATAAAAAATAGAAAGTGGTGTAAATGAATTCATAAAAAACCTACCAATGCTGTGTCAAATGGGGTGTCTCATTAAGACAGTTTTTCGAATCACTCTATGATAGCTAAAGAGGAAAAAAACCTTAGAACAATTGTACAATGTGACATAAAACTAATAATAATCTGAAGTACAATGCATAAAAATACAATTATAAAAAGAATAAAAAATGAGAGATACAGGACTATATGTGTGTATATATGTAAAATTAAAACGGTATGTTATCTAGAAATAGATATTGTAAAAGATACAAGGCTATATGTGTATATATATTAGACTGAACCAGTATATTATCATCTGGATTTGGATACAGGCTAAAGTATCCAAAAAAGATAAAACTGTCTTAATGAGACACCCCATTTGACACAGCATTGGTAGGTTTTTTATGAATTCATTTACACCACTTTTTACTTTTTATTAGTATCTTATCATGCTTTTTTATTTATTGATATTTATTTTCATTATTGTTTATCTCTTTTAACATGATTATTATTATTATTATTTTTATGGTTTTATTATTTATTTATTTATTGTTTTATTCATGATTGTATCTATTTATTGTATATATCACGTCTCATCTATTGTTTATTTGTTCATATGGTTAATACTTTTGGAGTAACCTAAATATTTTAATTTGTATCCTCTTGGTCTTGGCTAAGTATATATGATTGTGTATGTATTCTTTCTTAATTTACTTTTATTATTGTATTTTTATTTTTATTATTATTATTTTTATCATTATATTCATATCTATATTGCATGTTGATCAGATTTTGTTTTATAGTCCGTAATGTTGGATACAACTGTTGGTGTTTGTCTCGGCCCTTCTGTTTTTAATATGATTTAATACATTTTTATTTAATTGTTTTGAATTCACTTTTTATACTAATTATTAACTGCAACATATATTGTTCTATTTATCTTATTTTAAAGTTGTTTATTTGTTTTATGGTAGCTGTATGTCCCCCGAAGAAGGCGCAAGCCGAAACGCGTAGGGACCAATTATCAATAAAGCAGTCTGATTCAAACCTACATCTCTTGCTCCGTCTGTTCCTCCTGGCTTTGAGTCATTGGCCAGGGTGGCTGCTGCCAGTATCGGGGCATGACACCAAGCATGGCTGCAATCATCTAACCTGGAATAATGGACAAGGACAAATTAGTCAGTGTCCCCTGAATAGGTGAAAACCTATTCGGGAAGTCCATTGCGAATAAAGCACGGAGATAGAGTATGTGATGAGAATCAGGCTCTCAAAGAAGACCTCTGCAACCCCAGAAGAAAACCCCGGGGGGAAAAGCCCTTCTTCCCAAAAGGGGGCTTTAGTAGCACTCCTCACTTCCAGACTTTCTCAGCCTCTAAGCAGGGCCAACAACAAAAGGGTCAAGGACATGATCCCAGAAAACAAAAAGCCCCAAAGCCCAACACACCAGCTCAGGCCAAGCCTGGGGGAAGCTTTTGACTGTCTGGGTGCAATCTCCACTCCCCCAGGAAGTCCTCTGCTGCCCACAGGAGGGCGCCTAGCCATCACCACTGATACCTGGGTGCTACAAGTGGTCAAGGAGGGCTACCTCCTCCACCTACATCAGGCACCATCCTCATACTTCCCATGAGAACCCCCCCCGCCCCCCCCAGGCCTCTCCTCCATCAAACACTGCTCCTCACCGAGCTAGCAGATCTACTCCAGGACAAAGCAGTGGAGTCGGTGCCAAAACATCTATGGGGGACCAGCTTCTACTCCAGGTATTTCCTCATCCCCAAGAGGACTGGGGGCCTCAGGCCCATCCTGGACTTGAGAGAGCTCAGCAAGTTTCTGGTCAGGGAGAAGTTCAAGATGCTCTCCCTTCTCCCTCCAGCAGGGAGATAGGCTTTGTTCCTTAGAACTAAAGGATGCCTACACTCCTATCATAATTCACTCCAGCCATAGAAGATACCTTTGGTTCATGGTGGAGGGACAACACTACCAATACAGGGTGCTGCCCTTTGGTCTGGCCTTGTCTCCAAGGATCTTCACAGAGTGCCTGTCATACCTTCAGAGGGACGAATGGCTTTGTTCTCTAGATCTCAAGGATGCCTACACTCACATACTTATGCATCCTTCTCAGAGACAGTACCTGAGATTTGTTTCATGGAGCTCATTACCAGTACAGAGTTCTACCTTTTGGCCAACTTCGGCCCCAAGAGTATTCACAAAATGTCTAGCAGTAGTTGCGTCCTACCTCCACACCTTGGGCATCGGCATATTCATCTTTTCCTAAGACTGGCTCATCAAGGGCGATTCCCCTCAAGTACTAAACCTGTCCCTTCACCGCACTGTCACTATACTTCAACATCTCTGCTTTGTCATAAACTTTCCATTCTCATCTTGCTCCTACTCAGAAATTAGAGTTCATAGGTTCACTCCTAGACACTGCAAGTCCAAGCCTTTCTCTCAAGAGACCTCCCACAGTGCCTCACACAGCTTGCAAGCCAGGTTCAGGGACAGTGTCTCATCACAGCAAGGGACATGCTTTGTCTGCTGGGACGCATGGCATCCACTGTACTTGTGGTTCGATTTTGCTCATCCCCACATGCATCAGGTACAATGGACTCTTTCCTCTCAGTGGATGCAGTCGAAGGATCGATTCTGAGACACTCATCACACCTTGGTTAGCCAACTTTCTCCAATGGTGGGGTGTGCCTCAAAACCTGCTTGTTGGGCCACTTTTTCAGATGCCTCCACCTCAACATATCCTCACAACAGATGCTTCCAAGAATGGGTGGAGAGCTCACCCAGGCAGCTTAGCTACCAAGGCAGATCAACCTCCTCAAACTGCAGGCAATAGCCAGTGCCCTTCGAGCTTTTCATCCTCAATTGACAGGAATAACTGTCCTGATTCAAACCAACAACCAAGTAGCAATGTTGTATATCAAGCAGCGAGGCACAGGGTCTTGTAAGGAAGCAGTCTGCATGTACTCCGAGCGGTTTACCTCCCCGGGGAACTCTTTCCTAGCAGACGAGCTCGGTCAAGTCCTTCTACCTCACGAGTGGACTCTCCATTGAGGTGTGGCTATCATATCTTCAAATTATGGGGAACCCCCATAATTGACCTATTTGCCACCCTGTTAAACACACAGCTCTCTGGCTTCTGCTCAAGCGTTCCGTCTCCAGAGTCAAGCCTCCAATGTTTTCCTCCTTTCCTGCTTTATGTTTATCCACCCATTCCCCTCATACCGAAAACTCTGATCAAGCAACACGCTGACTGGGGGACAATGATATTCAGCCCCATTCTTGTCTTGTCAGCTGTGGTTTCCCCTACTCCTTCGACTGGCTCAGCATCAGCTTCTCAGTCTGGGATTTGCGCCTGACTTTCTCTGGCAGAACCAGGGCTTGCTTCTCTATCCCAATATTCAAACACTCCGCCTATCGGTCTGGCTGCTGAAAAGGGTAATCCTTTCGGATCTGAACCTGCCTGAGGGCGTTAAAGATATCCTCCTCGTATCCCGAAAGGACGCCACCTGACATACCCATGCATTCAAATGGCGCAGATTCACACTATGGTGCTGTCAGAAGGATCTCAGTCCCTTCACTTGCCTGGTGGAATCGTTGCTTCAGTATCTTTTCCACTTTTCTACTGCAGGTCTTAAGACCAGTTCAGTTAGGGTTCACCTCTGTGCCATTGTGGCCTTGCAACAACTGGTGGATGGACAAACCATCACCTCTTATCCTTTAGTGGCTCACTTTATATGTGGTCTTTTCTTGACTAAACCACCAATCTGTCCCCCACCAGTGGCCTGGGTCCTCAACGTGGTACTCGCTCAAACCTCCCTTTGAACCTCGAGCCTCTACTTCACTGAAATTTCTAACTTAGGAGGACTCCTTTCTAGTTGTGCTCACCTTGGATTGTAGGGTTAGCAAGCTACAAGTTTAGGTGGCTCATCTGCCCTATACCACATTCCATTGTGACCTGTGCACCTGTGCTTCCTGCCGAAGATACTTCCTCCTTCCATCTTTTCTCCAGGACCAAGCAGGAAGTCAGTCCTCACATATGGATGTCATCGGTGCCGATGAAGCCCCAGCGGAGCATTTCCCCAGCTTTCTATGAAAGCCTTTGGGAATGCAGGCACGCATGCGCGGTTCCCTTCCTGCCTAAAGGTGCCATCTTACCTCAGTCTCTTTTTTTCCGTGAAGCCCACCGGACGTGTGTCCAGTTTTCCCAGTTAAAATTTGATTTTTCAGCGATTTTGTTTTGCTCTTTTTCTACCGGTTTGACACCGGTTCCCCTCCCGTTGGGTTCGGTATACTGGTATCGAGCCCGATTCTTCTTTTTCGGTTTTTGCCATTCGTGTCTGGCGTTCGCGACCTTTTTTCTCTTTTTCCCTGGAAGGCCGGTCCTTTGACCTCGCGAGGACTCTTTTTTTTTTCCCCGATGGCTTCCAGTGATTTTAAGAAGTGTGATCGGTGTAAGAAACTAATGTCTCTCACCGACACACATGACAGCTGCCTTCGGTGCCTCGGCTCCGACCACGATCCTAAGTCATGCGGGGCCTGTGGAAAAATGTCTTCCAAGGCACTACGAAGTCGCCAGCAGCAAAAGGAAAGGCTTTTCTCGGACTCGGCCTCCAGCCGGGCCTGTACCTCGTCTGAGGCCTCGACATCTCGGGATTCCGATCCCGAGCACTGTCAAAGCTCCTCGGACAGGGGGTCCCCCGACCGGTAACGCAAGAGGAAGAAACGGCTCGTGAGGGCGTCATCGGAGGAGGTCCCTGGCTCCTCGAGGGCCAGGTCTAAGACCCCCGACTGTCACCCCGGGCCTGTGGAACCGGAGAAGCCTGCCAAAGTTCCTCGTGTGGAGCCGGAGTCTGCTGGACACGTTGGCCCCGTAGTCCTCGTGGACTCAGGATGACAGCCTTGGAGAGCAGAATGTCTGCCTTCATGGAACAGCAGCGGGCACTGATGGCCAGCCTGTCTGGCGCATCTGCCTCGACCACCGGGACGTCGAAGTCGAGCCCAGAGACCGAGCCGATACTTGAGTCCATCGTGGCATGGAGTCGACCATGGTCGCGGTCTCCCTCGACCTCCCGTTCGGGACCGAGGGCGTCGACGCCGGTGCTCCAGGGCCCCGCGGGGTCGGACCCCGACTCCTCTTCGGACGAGTCGGCTTGGGAGACGGAGGACGAGGAGTCTCCTGATACCTTTAAGACTCGGTGCGTCCCTTCGGACTCACCGCTGTCTGAGCCCCGGAGTAGGTCCCCCCCCGGAGGAAACCCGGTTCTCGGAGTTCGTCCGGGATATGGTCACTACCTTGGCTATACTGGCAGATACCGAGGAAGAGCCTCGAGCTGAAGAGCTCGAGGCGCTGCAGTATGACTCTCCTCCGAAGGAGGCCTTTACTGTCCCGGCTCCTCCGATGCTGGAACGGCTCCTCTTCCGTATGTGGGAGGCACCGGCCAGGGCACCGGTTCTTAGCAAGCGAGTCGATTCGATCTATCGGCTCCGGAAGAGCCCTGGCTTTCAAAAGGCACAGCTACCACACCATTCCATGGTTGTGGAATCGGCCATGCATCGTCTAAAGAGTCAGAAGATGCACTCCGTGGTGCATCCTGGCAGGGAGGCCCGAAACCTTGATGGCGTTGGTAGAAAGTGCTTTCAGGGCTCGATGCTTGCTTGCCGTGTCCAGTCTTACCAGCTGTACATGGGCATGTACTTGCGGGATCTGGCCAAGGAGTTGGCCGGATTCTCTGCTGGTCTCTCCGGGGAACCCTTGCAGAGATTTAAGTCCTTGTCCTTGGGGATTCGGGACTGCTCGAAGTTCATGTCCCATGCCGCCTACGATGGCTTCGAGGCTTCTGCCCGAGTTGCGGCAGCCAGCATCACGGCTCGACGCCAGGCATGGCTGCAGTCATTGGACCTCGAGCCATGGGTTCAGGACAAGTTGGTCGATGTCCCTTGCCGAGGTGAAAACCTTTGGCAAGCCCATGACCGAGAAGGCCGCTCAGCTCGAGACCGAGCACCTCACTCGGACAAGGCTGTCGAGGAAGACCTCTGCCCCTTCTCATAAAAAGAAGGGCTCGGGTAAAAAGCCCTTTTACCCGAGGAAGAGCACTGCCTACAAACAGTACCCACAATATCAGGCTGCCCAAGCTGCCCCCCAGGGTCAGCAAGCCAAGGGCCAGGGTAATGGGCCCCATAGGCAGAGGACCCCCAAGCCTCAGGCTCCTGCTACCACTCAGCAGGGTGAGGGTTTTTGACTCCTTGAGCATAGCCTCTCCTCCACTGCTCTCCCAACCCTGCACAGGAGGTCATCTCGCCCTCTTTGCCCACCAGTGGCCCCTTATCACCGGGGACAGTTGGGTGCTGGAGATAGTCCACAAGGGATATGCCCTCCATTTCCACCAACTGCCACCCCCATACTTTCCAGGGGAGCCTCCAAGGCCTCCTCTGCACACAGACCTTCTCCGTCAGGAGCTTCAGGGTGTGTTGGTGGACAGGGCGGTGGAGCCTGTGCCTCTCCACTTGCAAGGTCACGGATTCTACTCCAGGTATTTCCTGGTGCCCAAAAGGACCGGTGACCTTCGTCCCATTCTGGACCTCAGGAACCCCAACAAATTCCTAGTGAAAGAAAAGTTCAAGATGCTTACTCTTGGAACCCTTCTGCCCTACTTCCAGCAGGGAGATTGGCTATGCTCCTTAGATCTAAAGCAGGGGTCACCAACCTCCAGAGGGCCGCGGGCCGCACAGCCGACTACCGGTAGACTCGCGGGCCGCACCCCCCTTCTCCCCGCCCCCGCGAAAAAAAACAATGCTCATACCTGTACTTCTGTTTTGAAAATTATTCCATGTCAGCTCCCTCCCTTCTTCTGCAGCCGCGGCTCCCTGCCTCTTAGGGAACCGCGGCTGTGCTTGTAACATCATCGCGGAGCCCTTCCTGTCTTGACGGGCTCCGTGCAGCATTGTCCCGCCTCTAAAGGAAGTTGTTTACCACTTCCTTTGGAGGCGGGACAATGCTGCACGGAGCCCGTCAAGACTGGAAGGGCTCCGCGATGATTTTACAAGCACAGCCGCGGTTACCTAAGAGGCAGGGAGCCGCGGCTGCAGAAGGAGTCGGTGAGTTTGCCGGTACTTGTAGCAGCATCCTTGGCGGGCCGCACCGGGGTAGAGCCTCGCGGGCCGCACGAAGGGACCTCGCGGGCCGCAGGTTGGTGACCCCTGATCTAAAGGATGCGTACACTCACATCCTCATTCATCCAGACCACAGAAAGTACCTGAGGTTCATCGTGGGAGGAAACCATTATCAGTACAGAGTGCTGCCTTTCGGCCTCACCTCCGTCCCCAGAGTCTTCACAAATTGCCTAGCAGTGGTGGTGGCCTACCTGCAAAATCAGGGCATCTTTGTCTTCCCCTATCTGGACGACTGGCTCATCAGGGGTCAGACAGGTCAGGAGGCCAATCAAGCCACCCTCAGGACCATTGCTCTTCTACAACGCCTGGGGTTTGTCATAAACTTTGCAAAGTCCACTTTGCTCCCTTCCCAGAACTTAGAGTTCATAGGAGCAAGGTTGGACTCTCTACTGGCAAAGGCATTCTTGTCAGAAAACAGAGCCCAAAGGTTGATGGCCTTGGCAAGTCAGTTTCTCAGCAGGTCCCTGGTCTCTGCCAGACTCTGCCTAAGACTTCTAGGCCACGTGGCTTCGACCGTGCATGTGACCCCCAGTGCCAGGCTCCATATGAGGCCTGCACAACGGTGTCTTCGAACTCAGTGGTCCCAGGCCACAGGCAGCCTCAGAGACAGGATAAGGTTGTCCAGACCATTTCTTCACTCCCTCAACTGGTGGCTACACCCACCCAATCTTCTGAAAGGAGTGCCCTTTCAGATTCCAGGTTACACAGTGGTGCTAACCACAGATGCCTCCCTGCAAGGCTGGGGAGCGCATTGTCTGGGCAAGTGCACCCAGGGACTCCCTGGGAAGCTGCACCGCAGATCAATCTCCTCGAACTCAGAGCTATTCGCTTAGCACTCAAAGCTTTCACTCCTACGCTGACTCACCAGTCTGTCCTGATCCAGACAGACAACCAAGTTGCCATGTTTTATGTGAACAAACAGGGTGGAACCGGGTCCAGGATCCTTTGTCGGGAGGCCCAGGACCTGTGTTCTTTTGCCCTCAAGCACAACATGCTCCTCAGGGCTGTGTACCTTCCAGGCCAGGACAACTACCTGGCAGACAGGTTAAGCAGGATTCTGCAGCCCCACGAGTGGCAGCTGCATCCTTCGGTAGTTCAGAAGATCTTTCTCAAATGGGGTCTTCCTTTGATGGATCTTTTTGCCAGTCCACTGAACAAGCAACTGCCAAAGTTCTGCTCCAGGCAACCACATCCTCTGCAGATAGCAGCGGATGCTTCTCTGATATCTTGGTCTCAGGGCTTCCTCTATGCGTTTCCTCCCACACCCTTGGTGGCCCGAACCCTGTTCAAGATACTTCAGGACAAAGCCTCGGTCCTGCTGGTAACTCCCAGATGGCTGAGACAGCCTTGGTTTCCTCTTCTGCTTCAACTGGCAGTGGATCCTCCACTACCTCTGGTGTTGCAACCCGACCTTCTCTCACAGGATCAGGGTTCCCTTCTGCACCCCAATCTCAAAGCTCTCAATTTGATGGCCTGGAGGCTGCAAGGGTAGTTTTGGCTCCCTGGGGCCTACCTCAGGAAGTTGAGGAGGTTGTCCTAGCCTCTAGGAAACAGTCCACTAGGAAAACCTATGTTCTCAAATGGAAAAGGTTTTCTGTGTGGTGTCAGCTACGTACAGAGGATCCTTTCTCCTGTACCGTGCCAGTAGTGCTTCAGTACTTACTGCACTTGTTCAATCAGGGACTTAAGTCCAATTCTGTTCGTGTCCACCTATCAGCTCTAGCAGCTCACCACTCACTGGTGGAAGGACATTCTGTCGGTTCACCCCTTGGTGTCCCGCTTTCTCAGGGGTTTGCTTTTGCTCTACCCTCCAATCCGTCCTCCTGCTCCTGAGTGTAAGTTGAATGTGGTCTTGGCAGCAGCTGACTCGCCCACCCTTTGAGCCGATGGCTACTTGCCCTCTAGTCTTCCTTTCCTGGAAGACTCTCTTTCTGATAGCCCTTACTTCGGCTAGGAGAGTGAGTGAGCTTCAGGCCTTGGTCTGTGATAGGCCTTACACCAGGTTCTATAAAAACAGGGTAGTTCTCAGGACTCACCCTAAGTTCCTTCCTAAGGTTGTCTCCTCTTTCCACCTCAACCAGGAGGTGGTTCTTCCTACTTTTTTCCCTAGGCCTCATGCAAGTCAGGCTGAAACAGTTCTCCATACCTTAGACTGTAGGAGGGCCTTATCCTTCTACCTTGAACGTACGCAAGGACACAGGAAGGCTTCTCAGCTCTTCCTGTCTTTTGACCCCAATAACTTGGTGAAGCCTGTGTCCAAGCGTACCTTGTCCATCTGGGTGGCTGACTGTATCACCTGGGCTTACAAGGCAGCTGACCTTCCTTTGCAGGGTAGGGTCACGGCCCACCGTGTGAGGGCCATGGCTGCATCAGTGGCTCATCTCCGCTCTGTTCCATTGCAAGACATCTGCAGGGCTGCTACTTGGTCTTCAAGTCAGACTTTTGCAGCCCACTACTGTCTGGAGAGGGAGTCCCGTACGGACAGTGCTTTTGGCCAAGCAGTACTCCGGAATCTCTTTGAGGTTTAGGCCACTCCTGCCCTCTGTTGGGCTACCAGTGGAGGTTATGTCAGTGAAAAGCCTTTCTTTGCTGCTGAGACTAGAGGGAGTTCTCTTGTTTAGCCTGGGTTCCTCGGTAGCCCAGAGCTAGGGAGTCACCCATATGTGAGGACTGACATCCTGCTTGGTCCTGGAGAAAGAGTAGTTACTCATCTGTAACAGGTGTTCTCCAGGAGCAGCAGGAATCAGTCCTCACAACCCTCCCTCCTCCCCTTGGAGTTGCAGTTGTACATAGTTTATTTTTCATTTTTGTGTGCTGTTCTTAGCTATGTCATTTGACTGAGGAAATGCTCTGCTGGGGCTTCATCGGTGCCGATGACACCCATATGTGAGGACTGATTCCTGCTGCTCCTGGAGAACACCTGTTACAGGTAACTACTCTTTCTCCTGGACCAAGCAGGAAGTCATTCCTCACATATGGGTGACATTGACGTCGATGGAGCCCCCGTGCAGAGCATTTCTCCAGCTTTTTAAGAAAGCCTTTGGGAATACTGCACGCATGCGCGGTCCCCTTCCCGCCTAAAGGTGCCATCTTGCTCAGTCTTTCTTTTTCCGTGGAGCCCAACGGACGTTTTTCCTTGTCACCCGGAAAAGTTGACTTTTTTTGTTGTGATTTCTTTGTGTTCTTCTCCGGTTCGACACCGGTTCCCCTTCCCGCCGGGTTCCGGTGCACCAGTATCGAGCCCATCTTCTATTTTTCGGTTTTTGCCCTTCGTGGCTGGCGTTCGCACCCTTTTTTTTTCTTTTCCCTGGAAGGCCGGTCCTTTGACCTCGCGGGGGTGCTTTTTTCCCTGATGGCTTCCAGTGGTTTCAAAAAGTGTGATCGGTGTAAGAAATTGATGTCTCTCACCGACTGCTGCCTTCGATGCCTGGGATCAGTTAATGTAGCCACAAGCAACAGAGCATACTCCTTCACTGCCCCATCACTTTGGAACCAACTACCGCCCGAACTGCGCTCAATAACGGACCTGATGGGCTTCAGAAAAGATCTGAAGACACACCTATTTCAAGAGGCCTACAATGTACCATAAATCAACAATGTACGCACCAAGAGATACAGCGTATTATAAATCAGCGCAAAATGTATATATGTAATATATGTAAAATATAAATGTCTATATACTGTAGAAAAGTATAATTATAGCCGCCCCCCCCCCACTGTACCCTATTATAATTTTGAAAATCCTATATACCTCAATTGAACCTGTTCTACACACTCCAAGGAGACTTACTGTAATCTCTTAATCTTGAAACTGTTGTATACAATAATGAAGCTCGCTCGAGTTGTTTTGAAAATCTGCTGTATACTTTAATGAAACCCGCATGATTTGTTTTTAAAACCTATCACATAACCTTGTTAATCACAATGTAGTGTTTAAATTCTGTCAATGATTTTGATTTTCTCTGTATCCTTAATCAAACCGCTGCTGATCGCTGGAAGTAGCGGTATACAAATATGTGCTAAATAAATAAATAAAATAAAATGATCCTAAGGTCTGTGTCCCATGTGGCCAAATGTCCACCAAGGCACTTCGAAGCCTCCAGCATCAGAAAGAACGGATTTTTTCTGACTCTGCCTCCGGCTGGGCCCGGACCTCGTCTGAGGCCTCGACATCTTGGGAGTCTGACCCTTAGCACCGCCGGGGTTCCTCAGATAGGGGGTCCCCCGATCTGGAGCTCCTCGAGGGTCAGGTTGCATAGCCCTGACTGCTGTCCTGGGTCCTCTGAGTCGGAGAGGGCTGCCAAGTTGCCTCGAGTGGAGCCGGAGTCCTCGAGTCACGTGAGTGCTGTTGTCCTCATAGACTCCCCTCCGGGGGAGCGGACATCGTGCCAGACGCCGTCGGGGCCCAAGTCGGGGGCAGCTGAGTCTCAGGTTGACGGCCTTGGAGAGCAGCTTGGCTGCCTTCATGGAGAAGCTGCGGGTACTGATCGCCGGTTTGACCGGTGCATCTGCCCCGACCACCGGGACCTCGACGTCCAATTCAACCCTGGAGGCCGAGTCGATCCTTGGCCAAGGTCCCCCTTGGCCTAGGTCCCCCTCAGCCTCCTGCTCCGGGCCAAGGTTGTCGACGCCGGTGCCCTTGGTGTCGGGGCGGATGGCATCGGTGCCCACCCGGCCGGAGCCACTCGATTCCTCATCGGAGGGGTCAGAGTGGGAGACAGAGGACGAGGAGTCCCCGGATACTTTCCAGACCCGGTTCGTCCCATCGGACTCACCGGAGTCTGAGCCTCGGAGATGGTCCCCACCGGAGGACACTCAGTTCTCGGACTTCGTGCGGGACATGGCCAAAGCCTTGGCCTTCAGCGCAGATCCCAAGGAGGAGCCGAAGAGCTCGAGGCCCTCCAATATGTCTCTCCCCCTAAGGAGGCCTTTACTGTACCGGTTCCTCCGATGCTGGAACGGCTGCTCTTCCGCATGTGGGAGGTACCGGCCTCGGCGCTGGTTCTCAGCAGACAGGTTTATTCCATTTATCGAGTCCGTAAGAGCCCTGGGTTCCAGAAGGCACAGCTGCTGCACCACTCCATGGTTGTGGATTCGGCCATGCATCTTCTGAAGAGCCAGAAGATGCATTCCTTGGTGCCCCCCGGCCGGGAGGCCCGGAACCTGGATGCCCTCGGTAGAAAGTACTTCCAGGGCTCTATGCTGGCATGCCGTGTCCAGACTTACCCAGCTGTACATGGGAATGTACCTTCGGGACCTGGCAAAGGAGATTGCTGGGTTCTCAGCTGCCTCTCCGAGGAACCTTTGCAGAGGTTTAAGTCTTTGTCATCTGAGATTCGAGAGAGCTCAGTTTATCTCTCAAGCAGGCTATGATGGCTTCGAGGTTTTGGCCCGAGTAGCCGCGGCCAGCATCGGTGCACGCCGTCAGGCCTGGCTACAGTCATCGGACCTCGAGCCATGGGTACAGGACAAGTTGGTTGATGTCCCCTGCCGAGGTGAGAACCTTTTTGGCAAGCACATGGCTGAAAAGGCTGCAGAACTCGAGTCTGAGACTCTCACCAGGACAAGGCTGTCCAGGAATACTTCTGCCCCTTCTTAGAAGAAGGGCTCGGGGAAAAATCCCTTTTACCCGAGGAAGGCTACTTACCTACAAATCCTACCCTCATTTTCAGGCCTCTGCAGCTCTCCAACAGGGCCAGCAGGCCAAGGGGCAGGGACATGGGCCCCGTAGGCAGAAAACCCCCAAGCCATCAGCTCCGGCTCCTTCACAGCAGGGAGCGGGGTTTTGACTCCCATTGCATAGCCTCTCCTCAGCTGGCTCCTCTCAGCACAGGAGGCCAGCTGACACTTTATGCCCACAGGTGGTCAACCATAACGGGATACCTGGGTGCTGAGCATAGTCCAGAATGGCTACTTGCTCCACTTCAACCAGTTACCCCCCCCTCCTATTTTCCAGGGGAGCCTCCAAGATTCCCTCTTCACAGGAACCTCCTCCTTCAGGAGTTGGCAAGTCTTCTAAAGGAGCAGGCGGTGGAACCGGTGCCTCACCACCTGAGAGGCCAAGGCTTCTATTCAAGGTACTTTCTGGTACCAAAAAAGACAGGAGGCCTCAGGCCCATCCTCGACTTGCGAAATCTCAACAAGTTCCTGGAGAGGGAAAAGTTCAAGATGCTTACCCTTGGGATACTGCTGCCTACCTCCAGCAGGGAGATTGGCTATGCTCCTTAGACCTAAAGGATGCTTATACTCACATCCTCATTCATCCAGACCACAGGCAATATCTCAGATTTGTAGTGGGAGGAAATCATTTTCATTACAGGGTACTTCCCTTTGGCCTAACCTCCGCTCCCAGGGTTTTCACCAAGTGCCTGGCGGTGGTGGCGGTCTATCTCAGAAACCAGGGCATCTTTGTCTTCCCATACCTGGACGACTGGCTCATCAGGGGTCAGTCTCCACAGGAGACCAGACAAGCCACCCTTCGCACTGTATCTCTTCTCCAGCATCTAGGCTTTGTCATAAACTTCGCAAAGTCCACTTTGCTACCCTCACAGAACATAGAGTTCATAGGGGCGAGACTGGATACCCTTCAGGCAAAGGCTTATTTGCCCAAGGACAGGGCCCACAGACTGATAGCATTAGCCAATCAGTTCCAGAGCGGTTATCTGGTCTCCACCAGAAACTTCCTAAAGCTCTTGGGCCACATGGCATCCACAGTCCATGTAACTCCGAATGCCCACCTGCACATACGACCTGCTCAGTGGTGCCTCGGATCTCAGTGGGTGCAAGCCACAGGCAACTTGAAAGACAAGATAAGGGTGTCCAAACTGCTGTCAGCCTCCCTGTGGTGGTGGCTGCATCTCCTAAACCTGGTCCATGGGGGTGCCTTTTCAGGCGCCTCCCCACACACAGGTGCTGACAACTGATGCTTCCCTTCAGGGCTGGGGTGCACATTGCCAGTGGGCTTGCACTCAGGGCCTCTGATCTGCTGTGTGGACTCCCCAGGAGACCAATCTATTGGAGTTGCAAGCTATCCTCTTAGCTCTACAAACCTTCTCTCATGTCCTCTCTCACCAGTCTGTCTTAGTTCAGATGGACAATCAAGTGGCAGTGTTCTGTGTGGACAAGCAAGGGGGCACAGGCTCAAAGCTGCTGTGTCGGGAGGCACAGGCCCTGTGCTCCTTGGCAATCAAACACATCATGTTTCTCAAAGCAGTTTACCTGCCTGGCCAGGAAAACTGCCTGGCAGACAGATTGAGCAGGATTCTACAGCTTCACGAATGGCAGTTGAATCCTTTGGTGGTCCAAGGGATCTTTCTAAGATGGAGTCTTCCAACCATCAATCTCTTTGCGAGTCCACTGAACTGTCAGCTACCCAGGTTCTGTTCCAGACAACCGCATGCTCTGCGAATAGCAGCAGATGTGTTTCTAATCTCTTGGTCTACGGGCCTACTGTATGCGTTTCCTCCCACACCTCTAGTGGCCTGAACCTTGTTCAAGGTTCTTCAGGACAAGGCCTCGGTGATTCTGGTAGCCCCCAGATGGCCGAGGCAGCTGTGGTTTCCACTCCTTCTGCAGTTGGCGGTGGACACTCCACTCCCTCTGGGGTGCATCGTGATCTGTCTCAGGACCAGAGATCTCTCCTGCAACCCAACCTCAAATCCCTCAACCTGATGGCCTGGCTGCTGAAAGGGTAGTTCTAGCCCCGTTACTTCTGCCTAAGGAGGTGAAAGAGGTGGTTTTGGCCTCTAGGAGGCAATCTACCCGGAAATCTTATGCCCTCAAGTGACGTAGGTTCTCCACCTGGTGTGCTCATCGCTAGGAGGATCCTTATATGAAGACTGCATCCCTGCTTGTTCTTGGAGATAGCGCAGTTCTCCAGGACCAAGCAGGAAGTCGGTCCTCACATATGGGTGATGACGCCGACAGCCCTCGTGCGGAGCATTTCCCCAGGTTTCAAGGAAAGCCTTTGGGAATGCAGCGCGCCTGTGCGGTCCCCTTCCCTCCCAAGGTTGCCATCTTGCTCAGTCTTTCTTTTTCCGCGGAGCCCAACAGGTGTGAGTTCGTGTCACCCGCGAAAAGTTGTTGTTTTTTTCAGTGATTTTCGCGTTATTTTGTCCGGTTCGACGCCGGTTCCCCTTCCCGCCTGGGCTTGGTACACCAGTATCGAGTCCGGACCTGTGATTTTCGGTTTTTGTCCTTCGTGACTAGCGTTCGCGCTCTTTTTGTGTTTTCACTGGCAGGGCTCTATGCTTGCTTGTCGAGTCCAGACCTACCAGCTCTATATGGGCATGTATCTCCGAGACCTGGCAAAGGAAATTGCCGGGTTCTCTGCTGGTCTCTCCGAGGAACCTTTGCAGAGGTTCCAGGCCTTGTCCACTGGTATTCGGGAGTGCTCGAAGTTTATCTCTCGAGCAGCCTATGATGACTTCAAAGCATCGGCTCGAGTAGCCGGAGCCGGCATCGGTGCCCGCCGACAGGCTTGGCTTCAGTCATCCGACCTCGAGCCATGGGTACAGGACAAGTTGGTCGATGTCCCCTGCAGAGGTGAAAACCTCTTTGGCAAGCCCATTGCTGAAAAGGCTGCACAGATAGAGACCGAGACTCTCACCAGGACTCGGCTGTCCAGAAAAACCTCTGCCCCTTCTCAGAAGAAGAAGGGCTCGGGAAAAAAGCCCTTTTACCCGAGGAAGGCGGCTGCCTGTAAACAATACCCTCATTATCGAGCCTCAGCAGCTCCCCAACAGGGTCAGCAGGCCAAGGGACAGGGTAATGGGTCCCGTAGGCAGCAGGCCCCCAAGCCCACAACACCGGCCCCTGCTCAGCAGGGTGGGGTTTTTTGACTCCGTCAGCATAGCCTCTTCCCCTCCGCTGGTTTCTCTCAGCACAGGAGGCCGGCTGGTCCACTTTGCCCACAGGTGGTCAGCCATCACCTCAGATGCCTGGGTGCTTCATATAGTTCAGAAAGGCTATCTTCTACACTTTCACCAGGTACCTCCCTCCTACTTTCCAGGGGAGCCTCCAAGACTCCCTCTGCACAGGGACTTACTCCTTCAGGAGTTAGCAAGTCTTCTTCAGGAACAGGCTGTGGAACCGGTGCCCCACCACCTGAGAGGTCACGGCTTTTATTCCAGGTACTTTCTGATACCAAAAAGAACAGGAGGCCTCAGACCCATCCTGGACTTGCGGAACCTCAACAAGTTCCTGGAGAGGGAAAAGTTCAAGATGCTTACCCTTGGAATTCTGTTTCCCTACCTCCAGCAGGAAGACTGGCTATGCTCCTTAGATCTAAAGGATGCGTATACTCACATCCCTATCCATCCAGACCACAGACAATATCTCAGGTTTGTTGTGGGAGGAAATCATTACCAGTACCGGGTACTGCCCTTTGGCCTATCCTCCGCCCCCAGGGTGTTCACCAAATGCCTAGCAGTGGTGGCGGCCTATCTACGACTTCAAGGCCTTTTTGTGTTTCCATACCTGGACGACTGGCTCATCAGAGCCCAGTCTTCCCAAGAGGCCACTGAGGCAACTCATCGCACTGTGACTGTACTCCAGCACTTGGGATTTGTCATAAACTTCGCAAAGTCCACTTTGCTCCCCTCTCAAAATCTCGAATTCATAGGCGCCAGGTTGAACACACTTCAGGCGCGGGCCTTTCTGCCTCTAGGCAGGGCCCACAGGCTCATGGATCTCGCCGGCCACTTTCAAAGCAATTCCCTGGTCTCTGCCAGGCAATTTCTGAGACTGCTCGGCCATATGGCTTCCACGGTCCATGTGACCCCCAATGCCCGCCTGAACATGCGACCTGCTCAGTGGTGCCTTAGCACTCAAGGGCATCAGGCCACGGGGAGCCTGTCGGACTCAGTACAGGTATCCGACCTGCTGGTCTCTTCTCTGCGGTGGTCGCTTCATCTGCCAACCTAGTGCTGGGAGTGGATTTTCAATCTCCTCCACCTTCTCAGGTGCTGACAACCAATACTTCTCTCCTGGGTTGGGGAGCACATTGCAAAGGGACATGTACTCAAGGCCTCTGGACTCCTTGGGAGTCTGCTCAGCAGATACACTTCCTAGAGCTCAGAGCCATCCGCCTAGCTATAATAGCCTTCTCCCACCTTACTTCTCACCAGTCTGTGCTGGTCCAGACGGACAATCAAGTTGCAGTGTTCTACGTGAACAAACAAGGAGGCACAGGCTCCTTCCTTCTCTGTCAGGAGGCACAAAAACTGTGCTCTTGGGCCGTCCTTCACGGCATCCTCCTCAAAGCTGTCTATGTCTCAGGTCAAGAAAATTACCTGGCAGACAAGCTGTGCAGGATCCTCCAACCACACGAGTGGAGATTGGATCCATTGGTGGTTCAGCGGATCTTTCTCAAGTGGGGCCTCCCCACCATGGATATCTTTGCCAGTCCTCTGAACCGGCAGCTTCCCAGATTCTGCTCTCGACAACCGCATCCTCTGAGTAGCAGCGGATGCTTTTCTGATTCCATGGTCCACAGGCCTCTTGTATGCCTTTCCACCCATGCCACTGGTGTCTCGGACGCTCTTCAAGGTTCTCAGAGACAGAGCCTCCATGATCCTAGTGGCTCCCCGGTGGCCGAGACAGCCCTGGTTCCCGCTTCTGATGCAGCTGGTGGTGGACACTCCTCTTCCCCTGGGGTTTCAGCCAGATCTCCTGTCACAGGATCAGGGGACTCTCCTACACCCCAACCTCCGGTCCCTTCATCTGATGGCCTGGCTGCTGAAAGGGTAGTCCTTGATCCCCTCCTGCTGCCTCGGGAGGTGGAAGAGGTCGTCTTGGCCTCCAGGCGGCCCTCCACCCGGAAGTCCTACGCTCTTAAGTGGCGTCGGTTCTCCGTGTGGTGTGCTCAGCAGTCTGAGAATCCTTTCTCCTGCTTGGTGGCAGTGGTCTTGCAATATTTGCTTTACTTCTCCAACCTTGGCCTTAAGTCCAACTCTGTCAGGGTCCACCTCAGCGCTCTCTCTGCACATCATGCACCGGTGGACGGCAGGCCTCTTTCCAACCACCCTTTGGTGGCTCGTTTTCTCCGAGGCCTCCTTCTCCTTAAGCCTCCTTTGCGCCCACCAGCCCCAGGGTGGGATCTGAATGTGGTCTTACAGCGGATTACCTGTCCGCCCTTTGAACCTATGGCTACCTGCCCTCTTCGTTTTCTGTCCTGGAAAATATTGTTCTTGGTAGCCCTTACCTCTGCTAGGCGCATTAGTGAACTGCAGGCCCTAGTGTCTGATCCTCCTTACACTAGGTTCTACAGGAATCGGGTAGTCTTTCGGACTCACCCTAAGTTTTTTCCAAAAGTGGTTTCTCCTTTTCATCTCATCCAGGAGGTGGTTCTTCCGACCTTCTTTCCCAGGCCGCACACCAACTGGGCTGAGATGGTCCTGCATACCCTGGACTGTAGGAGGGCCTTGTCCTTCTACCTTAACCGTACGCGAGAGTATCGGAGGGCTGTTCAGCTCTTCGTTTCTTTTGACCCCAATAAGTTGGGGCTCCTTGTCTCCAAGTGTACTTTGTCCATATGGGTTGCTGATTGTATCGCATGGGCTTATGGGGCGGCCGGCCTCTCGTTGGAGGGTCGAGTCACGGCTCATCGTGTTAGGGCGAAGGCTGCGTCAGTGGCTCATCTCCGCTCTGTTCTGTTGGCAGACATCTGCCGGGCCGCTATTTGGTCTTCAAGCCAGACTTTTGCGGCCCATTACTGCCTTGAGAGGGAGTCCCGCAGGGACAGTGCTTTCTGACAGACAGTCCTCCTTAATCTCTTTGAGGTTTAGGCAACTCCTACCCTCCGGCCCTGGTGTTGGGCTACCGGTCGGGGGCGTTTTCAGGGAAGATTCCTTCCTTCTGTGCTACTGAGCTTGAGGGAGTTCATTTTTCCGCTTGAGGTCTCCGGTAGCCTTAAGCTAGGGAGTCCCATATGTGAGGACTGACTTCCTGCTTGGTACTGGAGAAAGAGTAGTTACTCACCTGTAACAGGTGTTCTCCAGGAGCAGCAGGAATCAGTCCTCACAACCCTCCCTCCTCCCCTTGGAGTTGCAGTCCTATCATTTCGTTTTTGCTAATTTTTTTTTGCTGTTTTTTAGCTATGTCATCAGACTGAGCAAGATGGCACCCTTGGGCGGGAAGGGGACCGCGCATGCGCGCTGCAATTCCCAAAGGCTTTCTTTGAAAGCTGGGGAAATTGCTTCGCGAGGGCTCCGTCGGCGCCGACGTCACCTATATGTGAGGACTGATTCCTGCTGCTCCTGGAGAACACCTGTTACAGGTGAGTAACTACTCTCTCCTTCTCAGAAAAAGAAGGGCTCGGGGAAAAAGTCATTTTTCCCTAGGAAGGGTACTGCCTACAAATCCTACCCTCACTATCAGGCCTCTCCAGCTCCCCAACAGGGCCAGCAGGCCAAGGGGCAGAGGCATGGGCCCCGTAGGCAGAAGACCCCCAAGCCGCCAGCTCCGGCTCTTGCACAGCAGGGAGCGGAGATTTGACTCCCACAGCATAGCCTTTTCTCCACAGCTGGCTCCACTCAGCACAGGAGGTCGGCTGACCCTGTATGCCTACAGGTGGCCAGCCATCACAGGGGATACCTGGGTCCTCAGCATAGTCCAACAAGGCTACATGCTCCACTTCCACCAGATACCCCCCTCCTACTTACCAGGGGTGCCTCCAAGACTCCCTCTGCACAGAAACCTCCTCCGTCAGCAGTTAGCAAGTCTTTTAAAGGGACCGGCGCTGGAACCAGTGCCTCACCACCTGAGAGGCCAAGGCTTCTAGTCAAGGTAGTTTCTGGTACCAAAAAGGACAGGAGGCCTCAGGCCCATCCTAGACTTGCGAAATCTCATTCATTCAGACCACAGGCAATACCTCAGATTTGTGGTGGGAGGAAACCATTTTCAGTACAGAGTACTTCCCTTTGGCCTAACTTCCGCCCCCAGAGTTTTCACCAAATGCCTGGCGGTAGTGGCGGCCTATCTCTGAAATCAGGGGGGGGGGGGGTTTGTCTTCCCATACCTGGACAACTGGCTCATCAGGGGTCAGTCTCTCCAGGAGGCCAGACAAGCCACTTTTGCACTGTCTCTCTTCTTCAGCATCTGGGCTTTGTCATAAACTATGCAAGGTCCACTTTGTTCCCCTCACAGAACCTAGAGTTTATAGGGGCAAGATTAGACACCCTGCAGGCAAGGGCTTACTTGCCTGAGGACAGGGCCCACAGACTGATGGACTTGGCCAACCAGTTCCTAAGCAAGTCTCAGGTCCCCGCCAATCATTTCCTGTGGCTCCTGGGCACATGGCATCCACGGTACAGAGCTCAGTGGGCGCAGGCCACAGGCGACCTCAGAGACAGAGTAAGGGTGTCCAAACCATTCTTGGACTCCTTGCACTGGTGGCTACATCTCCCAAACCACCTCAAGGGGGTAACATTTCAGGCCCCAGCATACATAAGGATGCTGACTACAGATGCGTCTTTAAAGGACTGGGGTGCACATTGTCAGGGTACGTGTACTCAAGGCCTCTGGTCTCCTCGGGAGGCCACACACCAAATCAATCTCTTGGAGCTGCGAGCAATCTGCTTGGCTCTGCAGACTTTTTCTCATGCCCTCTCTCACCAGTCTGTCTTAGTTCAGACAGACAATCAGGTAGCAATGTTCTTTGTGAACAAGCAAGGGGGCACAGGGTCCAGACTCCTGTGTCAGGAGTCGCAGGCCCTTTGCTCCTTTGCAATCAAACAAGGCATGTTTCTCAGAGCAGTTTATCTACCTGGTGAGGAGAACTTCTTGACAGGCAAACTAAGCAGAATTCTCCAGCCTCACGAATGGCAGTTGAATCTACTGGTGGTTCAGCAGCTCTTTCTACGATAGGGACTTCCATCCATCGATCTTTGCTAGTCCACTGAACAGTCAGCTGCCCAGGTTTTTCTCCAGGCAGCCACATCCTCTGAGAGTGGCAGCAGATGCTTTTCTGATCTCTTGGTCGATGGGCCTCCTGTATGCGTTTCCTCTCACGCCCCTGGTGGCCCGAACTCTGTTCAAGATTCTATGAGACAAGGCCTCGGTCATTCTGGTAGCTCCCAGATAGCCAAGGCAACCGTGGTTTCCACTTCTGCAGTTGGCAGTGGAAACTCCATTCCCTCTGGGGTTGCAACCCAATCTCCTATCTCAGAATCAGGGTTCCCTTCTGCACCCCAATCTCAGGTCCCTCAATCTGATGGCCTGGCTGCTGAAAGGATAGTGCTGGCTCCCTTGCTTCTACCTAAGGAGGTTGAAGAGGTGGTTTTTGCCTCTAGGAGGCAATTCACCAGGAAGTCCTATGCCCTCAAGTGGTGTAGGTTCACAATGTGGTGTGCTCAGCGTAATGAAGATCCTTTCTCCTGGCTTGTGCCAGTAGCACTGCAGTATCTACTTCACCTGTCAGACCTAGGCCTTAAGTCTATCTCTGTTCGGGTCCACCTCAGTGCTTTATCAGCGCACTACTCACCGGCAGAGGGACAGTCTGTCGGTTCACCCCTTGGTGTCCCGCTTCCTGAGAGGTCTGCTTCTTAAGCCTCCGGTTCGTCCACCGGCCACTGAGTGGGATTTGAATGTAGTCTTGCAGCAACTTACTCGCCCACCATTTCAGCCGATGGCTACTTGCCATTTGCGCTTCCTTTCTTGGAAGGCGCTCTTCCTGGTAGCTCTTACTTTGGCCAGATGTGTGAGTGAACTACAAGCTGTGATTTCTGATAGACCGTACACATGGTTCTATAGGAACAGGGTGGTCCTTAGGACTCATCCGAAGTTCCTTCCAAAAGTTGTCTTTTCTTTCCACCTCAACCAGGAGGTGGTTCTTCTGACAATCTTTCCCAGGCCGCATACCAGCCGGGCTGCGACAGTCTTGCATACTCTGGACTGCAAGAGGGCATTGTCCTTTTACATAGAGCGTACAAAGGGGCATTGAAGAGCTACTCAGCTCTTCGTATCCTTTGACCCTAATAAGTTGGGGTTACCTGTCTCCAAGCGTACATTGTCCACTTGGCTAGCAGATTATACCCAGGAACAAGCAGGAATGAGTCTTCACATATGGGTATCGTCGGTACCGACGGAGCCTGCACGGGAACGCTCCCCAGCGTCCAGTAAGAAAGCTTTTGGGAGCATCCCACAGCGCCTGAGCGCTGCCTTCCCACCTTTCCTAACCGCCTCTCTCCAGTTCTTCTTTTCCGGGGAGCCAGCAGGTCGTGTTCCTGTCACCGCTGAAGAAGTTCTTTATTTTTCTTTCTTTGGTCGCGCGTCTGCCTTCTTCGACGTCGGACCGGTACCGCCGGTCTTTCTTTCTTTCTTTCTTTAAAAAAAAAAAAATCTACCGTTTTTCCACTTCTGTGCAATTTTGTCTTTTGGGCCTACACGATTTTTCCTCATGGAAAAACCCGCTTCCGGGTTTAAAAAGTGCACGAAGTGCAGCGGTACTCTTTCTATCACCGACACCCATGACTGGTGTCTAAAATGTTTGGGTCCTGACCACTCCATCACCGATTGTAAGTTCTGTTCCATGATGTCTAAAAGAGGTCGACAGAATCGAGCGGCAAAGCTCAGTACCCTGTTTCCCTCTGATGCAGCTTCAGTGGCATCGACATCTTCCAGGGCTTCGTCTTCTTCCCATGGATCTCAGGTAACCAAACATAAGTCCAGCCGGTCCTCGAAGGGTAGATCTCCCTCTAAGTATCGAGATGCCTCCGGGCTTGCCCTCGAGGATCCTGCAACGGCAAAATTACCCCTGCGGGAGGCTCCGGCTTCCAAAGCTTTATCTATGGGGTCACAGGTTGACATCGATGGCGTGGCCTCGACCGATCACCTGTTGCCATGTTCTGGGGTACCGGTGGTCTCCACTGGTAATGACATCCAGACATTGGTTGCGTCGATGGATCAGAATATTCTGACCATGCAGCGTACCATCACGGCATTCATACAAGCTGCGACGCCTCTGGTACCGCAACAAACTCCGTTGGCGATATCGGTTCCGGTGCCGGTACCGATTGCATTGACATCGGCATCGCTGTCGACTGCAGCGGTACCCTGTCCTGTGATGCCCATCGGTACTGAATCGGTACCGATCACTCCCGATGTCGATACCACTCGGTACGCGTATTGGGCCCTGCAAGAGCATCCAGACAGGCGATACTTCGATTCTTCTGAGGACTCTGATGAATCAGAGGCTTCTGTCGAAGCATCGGTACTCCTTCCTCAGGAGCCCTCTTCTCCAAAAAGGATGTCTCCTCCAGAAGACTTGTCTTTTCAAGACTTCATTAGGGAAGTGGCCAGGGGCCTCTCTATTTCAGTGGCCCCTGAACCAGAGCCTTTCTGGTTCTAGAAGAACCAGAGCCTCTCACCATTCCAGGAAGGTTAGCTCATTTTGCTCCCAGATGGGAACAAATCACAGCAGAGCAATGGACCCTCTCCATCATAAGGGAGGGGTACAAGCTTCATTTCTTAAACCTTCCTCCTCACACTATGGTGAGACAGTTCAGTTCTCCAACATCTCTCCTCGACCTTCTGGGTCAGGAGATTGCTACCCTTCTTGCCCAAAGGGCATTAGAAGAAGTACACCTTCTTCAACAGGGTTCAGGGTTCTACTCCCCCTATTTTCTTATCCCAAAGAAAACAGGGGGCTACAGACCCATATTAGATCTCAGAGAATTGAACTTCTATGCAAGGAGAAATTCAAGATGATTTCTCTCGGTGCTCTCCTTCCATACCTTCAGAGTCAGGATTGGCTTTGTTCTCTAGATCTCAAGGATGCATACACCCATGTCCTCATCCATCCAACACACAGAAGGTTCCTTCGGTTCCTTTATCAGGGAAAGCACTACCAATACAGAGTGCTTCCTTTCGGTCTGGCCTCTGCTCCAAGAGTGTTCACAAAATGCATGGCTGTAGTAGCTGCATTTCTACGCACTCTAGGAATATTTGTATTCCCATATCTGGATGACTGGCTCATCCGAGCACCATCCCAGTCAGAGGCCCAGACTTCCCTAGCCTGCACAAGGCGTGTTCTTCAGTATCTGGGACTTGTGATAAACATCCCAAAATCACAACTCACCCCTACTCAGTCATTGGAGTTCATAGGGGCCTTGCTAGATACCACAACTGCAAGGGCCTATCTTCCCCAGGCCCGTTGCCTACGCTTGGTGCAGTTAGCCTCTCAAATTCAGTTAAAATCCCATTTAACTGCTCGAGAGATGTTACAACTGTTAGGCCACATGACATGCACCGTGCATGTGGTTCCTTACGCTTGCCTTCACATGAGGGCAGCTCAGTGGACTCTGTCCACCCAATGGACCCAGGCATCAGGTTGCCTGTCAGACAAAATAGCAACCTCCAGTCGCCTCTTTTAGTCCCTCCAGTGGTAGAGGTCCACTCAAAATCTGTTGCTAGGGTCCCCCTTTCAACAGTTGCTACATCAAGCAACCCTCACAACAGATGCTTCCCCAAAGGGTTGGGGAGCTCATCTACAAGATCTCTCCACCCAGGGCATCTGGTCTCCACAGGAGACATCTCTACATATCAACCTCTTAGAGCTCAGAGCAATTCTTCTAGCTCTGTCTTCCACACCCTGCTCAGCTACAAGACAGTCCTCATCCATACTGACAAACAAGTAGCCATGTTCTACGTGAACAAGCAGGGCGGGACTGGCTCTCTGTCGCTTTGCAACGAAGCTTTGAGATTGTGGGCCTTCACCAGAGAACATCAGATTCATCTCATGGCAGTGTATCTTCCAGGGGTTCAAAATTCTCGGACAGACAGACTCAGTCGAGTTCTGTTTCCACACGAATGGTCCCTCCATGGGGACCAGATAGCCAGGATCTTTCAAATTTGGGGAACCCCAGACATAGACCTGTTTGCAAGTCCGTGGAATGCCAAACCTCCCCGGTTCTGTTCCAGGATTCCGTGTCAGGGAGTTCAGGCCAGGGATGCCTTCCTCCTCCACTGGGGGCAAGACTTCCTCTATGCCTTTCCACCCATTCCCCTAATTCCCAAGACACTGTTCAAGCTTCAGAGAGACAGGACGTCTTTGATCCTCATAGCTCCACGTTGGCCACGCCAAGTGTGGTACCCTCTACTTCATCTCTCTCAAGCTCCCTTCCTGGACTTGGGATCTGCTCCAGACCTGCTGTTCCAGGAGGGCGGAACGTTATGGCACCCAAATCCCCAGTCTCTTCATCTCAGAGCCTGGTTGCTGAAGGCCTAGACCTTCAAGATTGGCATCTGTCTCAGCAAGTGGATATCCTTCATGCTTCCAGAAAGCCTTCCACTAGACGTTCCTATGCTTTTAAATGGAAAAGGTTTACCATTTGGTGTGCAGAGAAGGGTCTTAACCCTCTTGCAATACCTCTGAATTCTTTACTAGAGTATTTGCTGCTTTTATCCCAGGCAGGCCTCTAAACGAATTCAGTAAGAGTCCATTTGAGTGCTATTGCAGCGAACCTTAAGCCTCTCAATGGACACCCTATTTCCTCTCATCCTCTTATTGCAAGATTCATGAGAGGCCTTCTTTTAACTAAACCTCCCATTAGACCACCTCCAGTGGCATGGGATTTGAATTTGGTTCTTGGCCAGCTTATGAAGCCACCCTTTGAACCCTTAGTCACTACCTCCTTGAAATTCCTTTCCTGGAAGGTTATTTGTCTCATTGCAGTCACCTCAGCTCGCCGTATCAGTGAGCTGCAGGCCTTGGTGACTAATTCTCCTTATACAAGGTTCCATCATGACAAGGTAGTCCTCAGAACTAATCCACACTTTATGCCTAAAGTGGTCTCACCTTTTCATCTGAACCAGGAGGTGTATTTACCTGTCTTTTTTCCAGGACCTCATGCATCAAGTGCAGAGAGGAATCTTCATACCCTGGATTGTAAAAGAGCACTTGCTTTCTACTTACAAAGGACACAGCAACATAGAAAGTTTTCTCAACTCTTTGTTGCTTTTGATCCCTCTCATTTAGGACTTCCAGTCTCTCTGTCCAATTGGATTGCTCAGTGTATTTCCTTCGCCTACCAGAGTAAGAACCTTTCTCTGGAGGGCCATGTCACAGCTCACCATGTGAGGGCCATGGCAGCCTCTATGGCTCATCTAAACTCTGTGTCCATCGACCAAATCTGTCGAGCGGCCACTTGGGCCTCGGTTCATACCTTTACAGCCCATTACTGCTTGGACAAGGACTCCCACCGGGATGCCTTGTTTGGTCAGGCTGTTCTCAAACACCTGTTCCATACCTAATCAACTGCTACCCCCCATCCCTGGTTGGATGCCCGAGATCCATGGGGTGAGATAGAGTCCTTCTCAGGGACTCACAAATTTGGAGATCTCCCTGGCATCTCTAGCTGGGGAGTCCCCATATGTGAAGAATCATTCCTGCTTGTTCCTGGAGATAGCACAGTTACTTACCTGTAACAGGTGATCTCTGGGAACAGCAGGAATAAGTCTTCACAACCCACCCACCTCCCCTAGGAGTTGTATCTCTCTATCTATCTTTCCTTTCCTCTCTCTCTGTTTGTCTCAGCTTTAAAACTCGAACTGGAGAGAGGCGGTTAGGAAAGGCGGGAAGGCAGCGCGCAGGAGCTGTGGGATGCTCCCAAAAGCTTTCTTACTGGACGCTGGGGAGCGTTCCCGCGCAGGCTCCGTCGGTACCTACGATACCGATATGTGAAGACTTATTCCTGCTGTTCCCAGAGATCACCTGTTACAGGTAAGTAACTGTGCTGTATCAGCTGGGCGTACAGTGCATCCGACCTCCCCTTGCAGGGTCGAGTCACGGCCCACCGTGTCAGGGCGAAAGCCGCGTCAGTAGTTCATCTCCGCTCCGTTCCGTTGGCAGATATCTTCCGGGCCGCTACTTGGTCTTCAAGCCAGACTTTTGCGGCCCACTACTGCCTCGAGGGAGTCCCAAAGGGACAATGCTTTCGGACAGGTGGTACTCCGTAATCTCTTTGAGGTTTAGGCAACTCCTACCCTTTGGCCTTTGTGTTGGGCTACCGTACGAGGACGTTCTCAGAGGATATTCTTATCACGGCTGCTGAGGCTCTGCAGAGGGAGCCATTTTTTGAGCTTGGGTTCCCGGTAGCCTAGAGCTGGGGAGTCCCATATGTGAGGACTGACTTCCTACTTGGTCCTGGAGAAAGAGTAGTTACTCACCTGTAACAGGTGTTCTCCAGGAGCAGCAGGAATCAGTCCTGACGACTCTCCCTCCTCCCCTGGAGTTGCAGTCATATACTTTATTTCTGATTTTTGCTGTCTTTGAACTTTGTCATCAGACTGAGCAAGATGGCACCCTTGGGCGGGAGGGGACCGCGCAGGTGCGCTGGATTCCCAAGGGCTTTCCTTGAAAGCTGGGGAAATGCTCCGCACGGGAGCTCTGTCAGCGCCAACGTCACCCATATGTGAGGACTGATTGCTGCTGCTCCTGGAGAACACCTGTTACAGGTGAGTAACTACTCTTTCTCCAGGACCAAGCAGGAAGTCAGTCCTCACTTGTGGGTGACGTCGATGGAGCCCCTGTGCGGAGCAATTCCCCAGCTTTCTAAGAAAGCCTTTGGGAATACTGCACGCATGCGTGGTCCCCTTCCCGCTTAAAGGTGCCATCTTGCTCAGTCTTTCTTTTTCCGTGGAGCCCACCGGACGTCTGTCCGTGTCACACGGAAAAATTGACGTTTTTTCTTGCGATTTCATCATGTTTTTTCTCCGGTTCGACGCCTGTTCCCCTTCCCGTCGGGTTCGGTACACCGGTATTGAGCCCGTCTTCTTCTATTTTTCGGTTTTTGCCCTTCGTGGGATGGCGTTCGTGCCCTTTTTGTCTTTTCCTTGGAAGGCCGGTCCTTTGACCTCGCGGGGGGTCCTTTTTTCCCCGATGGCTTCCAGTGGTTTCAAAAAGTGTGATCGGTGCAAGAAACTGATGTCTCACCTACACACACGACTGCTGCCTTCGATGCCTCGGACCGGATCATGATCCTAAGGTCTGGGTCCCGTGTGGTAAAATGTCCACCAAGGCACTATGAAGCCGCCAGCATCAGAAAGAACAGATTTTTTTCTGACTCTGCCTCCGGCCGGGCCCGGACCTTGTCCAAGGCCTCAGCGTCTCGGGAGTCTGACCCCGAGCATCGCCGGGGTTCCTCAGACAGGGGGTCCCCCGATCGGGAACGTAAGAGGAAGAAACGGCTCGTGAGGGCGGCGTCGGAGGAGGTCCCTGGTTCCTCAAGGGCCAGGTCTCGGACCCCCGACCGCCGTCCCGGGCCCTTGTAGCAGGAGAAGCCATCCAAAATACCTCGTGTGGAGACAGAGCCCGCTGGACACGTAAGTCCTGTTGTCCTCGTGGACTCTCCTCCAAGGGAGCTGACGTCGGGCCCGGCACCATCCGGACCCGAGTCGGTGGCTGCTGAGTCTCCTGAGCTTGGACTCAGGCTGACAGCCTTGGAGTGCAGATTGTCTGCCTTCATGGATCAGCAGCGGGTACTGATGGCCAGCCTCGCTGGTGCATCTGCCCCGACCACCGGGACATCGGCATCTAAGTCAACCCCGGAGACCGAGCCGATACTCGAGACCATGAAGGTTTGAGGTCGTCCTCGGTCACGGTCACCCTCGACCTCCCACTCGGAACCGAGGGCGTCAACGCCGTTGCCTTTGGCGTCGGTGCTTATGCCACTTAAGCCCGCGCGGTCGGAGCCCTCCGACTCCTCTTCAGATGAGTCTGCGTGGGAGACGGAGGACGAGGAGTCCCCCGATACTTTTCGGACTCGGTGCGTCCCTTCGTACTCGCCGCAGTCCGAGCCCCGGAGGACAGCAGGTTTTCGGAGTTCGTCAGGGATGTAGCCAAGGCTTTTGCGATTCCTGCGGACCCCGAGGAGGAGCCTCGAGCCGAAGAGCTCGAGGCCCTCCAGTATGACTCTCCTCCGAAGAAGTCCTTTTACTGTGCCTGTTCCTCCGATGCTGGAATGCCTCCTCTTCTGGATGTGGGAGGCACCGGCCTCAGCGCTGGTTTTGAGCAAGCGGGTCGATTCCATTTATCGACTCCTAAGAGCCCTGGTTTCCAGAAGGCGCAGCTGCCGCACCATTCCATGGTGGTTGAATCGGCCATGCATCGTCTGAAAAGCCAGAAGATGCACTCCGCGGTGCCTCCAGGCAGGGAGGACCAGAACCTGGATGCTTTCGGCAGAAAGTGCTTCCAGAGCTCGATGCTTGCTTGCCGTGTCCAGTCCTACCAGCTGTACATGGGCATGTTGCTACGGGACCTGGCGAAGGAATTTGCCGGGTTCTCTGCTGGCCTCTCTGGTGAAACTTTGCAGAGGTTCAAGACCTTGTCCTCGGGAATCCGAGAATGCTCAAAGTTCATGTCCCGAGCGGCCTACGATGGCTTCGAGGCTTCGGCCCGTGTAGCGGCAGCCGGCATCGGGGCCCGACGCCAGGCATGGTTGCAGTCATCGGACCTCAAGCCCTGGGTGCAGGACAAGTTGGTCGATGTCCCCTGCCGAGGTGCAAAGCTTTTTGGCAAGCCCATGGCCGAGAAGGCTGCCAAGCTCGAAACCGAGCACCTGACTAGGACGAGGCTGTCTAGAAAAACTTCTGCCCCTTCTCATAAAAAGAAGGGCTTGGGTAAGAAGTCCTTTTACCGGAGGAAGGCAGCTGCCACAAACCTTTCCCTCAGTACCAGAGCACCCCAGCAGGGTCAGCAGGCCAAGGGGTAGAGACATGGGCCCGTAGGCAGAAAACCCCCAAGCCTCAGGCTTCTGCTCCCACTCAGCAGGGAGGGTTTTTTTTACTCCCACAGCATAGCCTTTCCACCTCTGCTGCCCCATCCCTGCACAGGAGGTCGTCTAGCCCTGTTTGCCCACAAGTGGCCACCCATTACAGGGGATGCTTGGGTATTGAGCATAGTCCACAAGGGCTATATGCTCCATTTCCAGCAGTTGCCTCCTCCCTACTTCCCATGGGAGCCTCCAAGACCTCCTCTGCACACTGACCTCCTCCTTCAGGAACTTCAAGGTCTGCTTCTGGACCAGGCGGTGGAGCCGGTACCTCCCCACCTGCAAGGTCACGGGTTCTACTCCAGGTGCTTCCTCGTACCAAAGAGAACCGGGGGCCTCAGGCCTATTCTCGACCTTAGGATTTTAAACAAGTTCTTGGAGAAAGAAAAGTTCAAGATGCTTTCCTCTTGGAACACTTCTGCCCTACCTCCAGCAGGGAGATTGGCTATGCTCCTTAGATCTAAAGGATGCGTACACTCACATCCTCATTCATCCAGACCACAGAAAGTACCTCAGGTTCATGGTGGGAGGAAACCATTACCAGTACAGGGGTCTTTACAAAGTGCCTGGCGGTGGTGGTGTCCTACTTACGGAATCAGGGTGTTTTTGTCTTCCCCTACCTGGACGACTGGCTCATCAGGGGTAAGACTTCCCAGGAGGCCCGGCAAGCCACCCTCAGAACTGTCTCCCTCCAACACCTAGGGTTTGTCATAAACTTTGCAAAGTCCACTTTGCTCCCCTGCCAGAACCTAGAGTTTATAGGGGCAAGATTGGACCCCTGCAAGCAAAGGCTTACTTGCCAATAGACAGGGCTCAAAGACTCATGGACTTGGCAAACCAGTTTCTGAGCAGGCCACAAGTCTCCGCCAGACTCTGTCTAAAGCTCCTGGGCCACATGGCATCGACAGTGCATGTCACCCCCAATGCCCACCTCCACATGAGACCGGCCCAATGGTGTCCCCGAACTCAGTGAAAACAAGCCACAGGAAGCCTCACAGACAAAGTCCGGGTGTCCAAACATTCCTGGACTCCCTGCAGTGGTGGTTACACCCCCCCAACTTATTACAGAGGGTGCCTTTTCAGGTGCCTGTTTCCACGGTGGTGTTGACCACTGATGCCTCCTTGCAGGGCTGGGGTGCACATTGCTTGGACAGATGCACCCAGGGCCTGTGGTCTCCATGGGAGACCACACAGCAAATCAACCTCCTGGAACTCCGGGCTATTCGCTTAGCCCTCAAAACCTTCTCTCACACCTTGGCTGACCAGTCTGTTCTGGTACAAAACGGACAATCAAGTGGCCATGTTCTATGTGAACAAGCAGAGAGGCACGGAGTCCAGGCTCCTGTGTCTAGAGGCACAGGCCCTGTGCTCTTTTGCTCTCAAACACATGTTTCTCAAAGCTGTTTATCTCCCTGGCCAGGAAAACTTCCTGGCAGACAGATTGAGCAGGATTCTGCAACCCCCCGAGTGGCAGCTACACCCCTTGGTGGTTCAGAACATTTTCCTGAGATGGGGACTTCCATCCATTGATCTTTGCCAGTCCCCTGAACCGGCAGCTGCCCAGGTTCTGTTCCAGGCAACCACATCCCCTGGGGTTAGCATTCGGATGCCTTCCTGATTTCTTGGTCCCAGGGCCTCCTGTATGCGTTTCCTCCCACGCCTCTGGTGGCCCGAACCTTGTTCAAGATTCTAAGGGTCAAGGCCTCGGTACTTCTGATAGCTCCCAGGTGGCCGAGGCAGCCCTGGTTTCCACTTCTGCTCCAGCTAGCCGTGGACACACCACTACCTCTGGGGTTGCAGCCCGATCTTCTCTCTCAGGATCAGGGTTCCCTTCTGCACCCCAATCTCAGATCTCTCCATTTGATGGCCTGGAGGCTGCAAGGGTAGTGTTGGCTCCCTGGGGCCTACACAGGGAAGTGGAAGAGGTGGTCTTGGCCTCTAGAAAGCAATCCACTAGGAAAACCTATGCCCTGAAGTGGAGAAGGTTCTCCATGTGGTGTCGGGATCCTCCTTGAGCTGCTTTCGCCTGCACTGTACCAGTAGTGCTTCAGTATTTACTGCACTTGTCCAATCAAGGCCTTAAGTCCAATTTGGTTCGGGTCCACCTCTCTGCTCTAGCAGCTCACCACTCGCTGGTGGAGGGACACTCTCTGTTGGTTCACCCCTTGGTGTCCAGGTTTCTCAGAGGCTTGCTCTTGCTCAAGCCTCCTCTCCATCCACCGGCCCCTGAGTGGGAGTTGAATGTGGTCTTGCAGCAACTGACTCGCCCACCTTTTGAGCCGATGGCTACGTGTCCTCTCCGCTTCCTTTATTGGAAGGCTCTATTCCTTGTGGCCCTGACCTCGGCCAGGCGAGTGAGTGAGCTTCAAGCCCTAGTCTGTGACAGGCCTTACACTTGCTTCTATAGGAACAGGGTAGTCCTTCAGGCTCATCCTAAGTTCCTCCCAAAGGTTGTCTCCTCTTTCCATCTCAACCAGGAGGTGGTTCTTCCAACGTTCTTCCCTAGGCCCCATGCCAGCCGGGCTGAGACAGTCCTGCATACCCTGGACTGTAGGAGGGCCTTATCCTTCTACATTGAGTGTACGCAGGGGCATTGGAGGGCTACTCAGCTCTTCGTATCTTTTGACCCTAATAACTTGGGTTTACCTGTCTCCAAGCGTACCTTGTCCATCTGGGTGGCTGACTGTATCACCTGGGCTTATAGGGCAGCTGACCTTCCCCTGCAGGGTCGGGTCATGGCCCACCGTGTCATGGCAATGGCTGCCTCAGTAGCTCATCTCCGCTCTGTACCGTTGGCAGACATCTGTAAGGCTGCAACTTGGTCCTCAAGCCAGACGTTTGCGGTCCATTACTGCCTGGAGAGGGAGTCCCGTAGGGACAGTGCTTTCGGTCAGGCAGTGCTCCGGAATCTCTTTGAGGTTTAGGCAACTCCTACCCTCCAGCCCTCTGGTTTGGCTACCGGTGGGGGTGTGTTTTCAGTGAAATCCTTTTCTCTGATGCCGCAGCTAGAGGGAGCTCATTTTTCTTCTCTGGGTCCCAGGTAGCCTGAAGCTGGGGAATCCCCTAAGTGAGGACTGACTTCCTGCTTGGTCCTGGATTAAGAGTAGTTACTCACCTGTAACAGGTGTTATCCAGGAGCAGCAGGAATCAGTCCTCACAACCCTCCCTCCTTCCCTGGGAGTTGCAGTTGTACATAGTTTATTTTTACATTTTTGTGTGCTGTCTTTTAGCTATGTCATTGGACTGAGCAAAATGGCACCTTTGGGCGGGAAGGGGACCACACATGCGTGCAGTATTCCCAAAGGCTTTCTTAGAAAGCTGGGGAATTGCTCCGCACGGGGGCTCCATCGATGTCACCCATAAGTGAGGACTGATTCCTGCTGCTCCTGGAGAACACCTGTTACAGGTGAGTAACTACTCTTTACTCACCTATAACAGGTAATCTCAGAGAACAGTAGGGATCAGGCTTCACAACCCACCCTCCTCCCCAAGGAGTTGTAGGGTTTTCTTTTATTTTCCTTCTCAGCTACAAATCTCACTGAGGAGGCAGGCGGGAAGGCAAGCATTCAGGTGCAGTGGGATGCTCCCAAAAGCTTTCCTATTAGATGCTGGGAGCGTTCTTGCATAGGCTCCATCAGGATGTCACCCATATGTGAAGACAGATTCCTGCTGTTCCTGGAGATCACCCTGTTGCAGGTGAGTAATTATGCTTTCTCTGTGGACAACAGAAATAAGTCCTCAACCCTCCCACCTCTCTGAGGAGTTGTATTCTGCTACAGCTTTCATACTAGAGAAGATGGCACCACAGCAGGTGGAAAGACAAACACGCAGATGTGGTGGAATCTCCCAAATGCTTCCAATAGAAGCTGGGGAACATTCCAACGTGGGGCTCTGTCAGCGACATTATCCATACATAAGGATGTATTCCTGCTGTTTACTGAGAACACCTGTTACAGGTGGGTTTGAGTACTTTTTACCCTGCAACTCGTTACACTCTTTCCTCCTTCCCCTCAGGCACAGAAGTGCTGTATAAGGCTGCAATCGGGGCCAGGACCATACTGTCTGCCCCAGCCTGTAAAAACTCTTGTAGCTCGGGCTAACAGTACTGGTCCTGGCTGCGATAGTGGCCTTATACAGCATTTCTGCCCACAGGAGATGGTATTCCCAAAGGCAGCCAGCGCTGATTTGAATCCCAAGCACCAGTTCCAATTTTTAGTCACCATGGTGATCTGGTTGGTGCCTGGGGTTTGTCAAGCCCTGCTGATGCTGATGCTCCCACCACCTTCCTCAGCTCTCCCCAGTCGGGGGATTGAGCCTCCAGAGGCAGGAGCCGCACAGCAGCCATCTCTGCCCAATCGGGGCACGTGAGGGACCTTTAAAAGTTCGCGCCGGCAGGCGCACGGTCTTTCTGCTCCCACCACCTTCCTCAGCTCTCCCCAGTCGGGGGATTGAACCTCCAGAGGCTGGAGCCGCACAGCAGCCATCTCTGCCCAATCGGGGCATGTGAGGGACATTTAAAAGTTCGCGCCGGCAGGCGCACGGTCTTTCTGCTCCCACCACCTTCCTCAGCTCTCCCCAGTCGGGGGATTGAGCCTCCAGAGGCGGGAGCCGCACAGCAGCCATCTCTGCCCAATCGGGGCACGTGAGGGACATTTAAAAGTTCGCGCCAGCAGGCGCACGGTCTTTCTGCTCCCACCATCTTCCTCAGCTCTCCCCAGTCAGGGGATTGAGCCTCCAGAGGCGGGAGCCGCACAGCAGCCATCTCTGCCCAATCGGGGCACGTGAGGGACATTTAAAAGTTTGCGCCGGCAGGCGCACGGTCTTTCTGCTCCCACCACCTTCCTCAGCTCTCCCCAGTCGGGGGATTGAGCCTCCAGAGGCGGGAGCCGCACAGCAGCCATCTCTGCCCAATCGGGGCACGTGAGGGACCTTTAAAAGTTCGCGCCGGCAGGCACACGGTCTTTCTGCTCCCACCACCTTCCTCAGCTCTCCCCAGTCGGGGGATTGAGCCTCCAGAGGCGGGAGCCGCACAGCAGCCATCTCTGCCCAATCGGGGCACGTGAGGGACATTTAAAAGTTCGCGCCGGCAGGCGTGCCCGTGCCTGGCGGGCCTCGCCAGATGGCCCTTTGGCGTGGCCCTTAGACGGGGCACTAGAAAGGAAACTCAGATCAAGGAGCAACTCAGCACAAGCTTCAAAACGCAGACCTTTGGGTCACACAAACCTGATCATATCAACGTAGAAGGATTCGTTCACGCGGTAAAGAGCTCTTTAAGCACCAACAACCAACTATCTATCAATACCTGAACTCCAAGGTGAACAACTGATAACTTTAGCTTGACTGTGATATATTGTGTATACACTGTGATACTCTGTTAATATAATGTGATACATCGTATGTCATCGTTAACAATGCTGTACCCTACTTGAAACATCTCATAACCCTCAAGTAACTTACTTGTTATTCTTCACTGCTTTGGTGCCCTTCTATTCTCATGCCTCGCTAGTGCTTACTCTGACCTCGTATAGCATATTGAACTAAGTTGTATGATCTGTATATGAGATTTCTTTGTATTCCCATAGCTTGGGTTAATCCTAAATATCGCTGAGCCAATGATATGATGTAATTAACTGCCCTGCTATTTCATATCCTTTAAACCTATCCAGCAGCCTTCCCTCTGGAGTCAGAGCTTTGTCTGTGCAGCAGCTGGTATAGCAACCACCCTCAAAGACCCACCCAATAGTTGCTCTAGGCCGCCTTCTTAAGCACCATTTGACAATACTTGGTGTCCATCCTCATTTCCCTAATACAAATCTTTCATCCTTACTAAGATGGGTCCCCCCATTACTACTATCTTTGGATGCTATATCATCCTCACTAGCTGGTTCTCCTGCTCCCTAGCCTTAACCCCATCTGCCAACCAAATCCCAATATTGCAGAGCCATGGAAGGAGATGGTCTGGTACATCTCGTAGCAACTTACACTGGGACACACGCCCTCGCCACTCCCATCTCCTCCATATTATTCCTCAACACTCTATCAGAGGCAAACAATCTGAAAAACCTTACCCCAACAGCCTAAAATGTGCACTCATCAATGCACGATCCATCAGGAAGAAATGGCCAGCTGTCACCGACTTAATCTCCACTCATGAACTTGACATACTCATGGTCACAGAGACGTGGTTATCTGAGGAAGACAATGTCATAATCAACCAGCTCCTCCCCCTAAATTTTACAGTACATACCAGACACAGGCAAGATAAAAGAGGAGGTGGAGTCCTCATCCTCACCAGAGCTGACCTCCAGTTCCAGACGATGCACTCCACCAGCATAAGCAACATGGAAACCATTACCATTTCCAACAAGCGTTGCTCTATCAGCTTGCTCTACAGAGCACCATCTACGTCATTGGATGAACTTGCCTCCATCATCGAGCTTGCCTCCAATACTCATAGCCCACACACCCCAACGTGGATCTTAGGTGACTTCAACCTACCAACATTACAGGATAATCAAGCAGCTTCTTTCCTAGAAGCCCTTGAGAACCTAGGCTTCAAGCAATTGGTGAAAGTCCCTACTCACACTAAAGGCAACACCCTAGATCTGGTATTCGCCCCACAATCATCCCTCAACACATCTCTTGATCCCATTACATCCATCACCCCTGTTCCCTGGTCTGATCACAAACTGATCATCCTCCAAATTCCTTCAAGTAAAATACTTACCAAGAACAGCAAAACACCAACTAACACAGCAAGACCGACCACTAGATCTTTTAAGCCATTTAACAGAGAGCTCATCCTTGCTGAAACTCAACAGCTCATCAATACCACTACCACAAACCTTGAAGACCTAATCTCTCACTGGAACAACAGTCTCAGTGCTATTGCTGTGCGTCCTCCATCAGAAAAGCAGTTAAGGAAAAGAGAGAATGCTCCTTGGTACACAGCGGACCTTAGAGAATCCCTCATCCTATTACGGAAACTCGAAAAACGCTGGCGTCGCTCCCATGCTATTGTTGACCTGACAGCATTCAATAGCCACCTAGCTGCTCACCGCAAGGCAATCTCCGAGTCAATGAAACGGTACCACTCTGATACCTTGATGAGATCTCTCAATAAGCCACACAACCTTTTTGATCTAGTTAAGTCCCTATCTAAGGAGCCATCCTCGGGGCCTCAAGTGGAGATACACCCTCAAGACTTTGCAATCCACTTACAATCCAAGATGTGCCTTATCAACAAAACCACTACAACAACCACCACACCTGTGCAGAGGATGTCCCTGGAGCTCTTTCTGCATTCTCTATCCCCTCCAAGAAAGGAATTGAAGACACCATTACAGCCCTCAACATCACTACATCCCAGTCCGATCCATGCCCTGCCTTCTGGATCAAGGAGCTCCGCAGTCACTTCAGCCCAATAATTGCCAACATAATGAACCTCTCCTTTTCAACAGGATCATTCCCTTCAGCCCTTAAGCATACTTCAATTAGACCCCTGTTGAAAAACTGCAAGTTCGACCCGCTAAGGTTAGAGTCCTACAGACCCATCTCTAGCATTCCTCTACTTGCTAAGATCATCGAAAAAGAGGTCCAACGACAGTTACAGGACCATATTGACACCATTGCACCGCTAGACCCCTGCCAACATGGCTTCAGGGAATATCATGGAGTCGAAACTCTCCTCACCATTCTCTTCAGCAAGATAATCTCTGGCATAGATAACATCCGCCAAGGCTTTGCCCTCATCTTTCTGGACATCGCCGCAGCGTTCGATTCAGTGAATCACGAACTCCTTTTAGTGAGACTAATTGAGAAGGGCATCACTGGAACAGCGCTTAAATGGTGCAGGTCCTATCTATCCGAAAGATGGCAGCATGTCCGCTCAGGAGGCAGAACTTCAGAACCCTTCCACCTAGATCAGGGGAGTTCCTCAAGGTTCCTCACTTTCTGCCCTTCTATTTAACATCTACATGCAACCAATCTGTGAGATCATACGGTCATTTAAGGTCGACTACATGCTTTATGCCGATGATGTTCTACTCTACACCCCCATCTCTACTGACCATTTGGACCTCTCCCCTCTAATAAACTGTTTCAATGCAGTTTCTGACTGGCTTCTCTCCCAAAACCTCCGTATACAACATAAGAAAACGGAAGTTCTCTTTATCACGATGAATCCCAACTTTAACCCACCACAATATCTCAAAACTAAAGAAGCCGAACTGCAATCCAAACCCTCAATACGCTACCTAGGAGTCATTCTGGATCAACGCCTAGATATGAAGTCCCACATAGGGGAAACAGTCAGAACAGTATACTACAAGATCCGCTCTTTGAGACACCTACGCTCCATGTTGGAACCAAAAGATTTCAGGACAATATACCAAACACTGATCATACCCCACTTCGATTACGCTAATATCATTCTTCAAGGTCTTCCTCAATCCACTTTAAACCCGTTACAGCTGGCAATGAATGCCGCAGCAAGAGTACTTCAGGGAGCCGCCAGGACTGACCATGTTACTCCTTTGCTAATACAATTGCATTGGCTACCCATTCAGGCCAGAATTCTCTTCAAAACTCTACTTCTCACGTTCAAAGCTCTCAATGAGCTCTCCGCTGCATCCTTATCTGCCCTTATTCACACTACTACACCAAACAGAGCAAGAAGATCCTCGACCATCAACTCCCTAAAGCTCCCAAAGGCCCCTTACAAGCTGCTCTTCGTCTACAGCCAACAGAGCCTTTATCCTTTGTGCCCCTAGGTGCTGGAATGCACTACCCCCTGGCATCCGGGCTATCAACAGCCTATCCCAATTCAGGAAAGCCCTCAAATTCCATCTCTTCAACAAGTACCTTATAGAGTCATCAACTCCCATTGACATCAGTGATCCCACCCAGTTACTCAATTCCATGACGTCTCAATAACATGCTTAGGCTGATTCTCTATAACGAATGATCTTGTCCCTAGTAACATGTACCTATTCAGTAGTATTACATCTGTAAATAGATTGTAAATAGTTTCCCATGTTATCCAAGTTCCTTCCCTTGTTATCTGTAAACTCATGCAAGTTGACTGTACTGAGATTTTTGTTCTATGTGAACCGCGCTGATGCTGAATAGTGCGGTATATAAGAGAATTTAAATAAATAAAAAATAAATAAAATAAAATATTGTGCAGCAGATACCATAAATGTGTGATTATAGTATTAATTATGAATTTTATTCTCTCTTCAGTTTCCGGAGGGTTATATGGAGTCTATTGGAAATAAGGAGAAAGAAAAGGAAAATAGCAGTGAGGATGAGAAGTTGAAAACTCCAAGAAAAAGGAAGAGGAGTTCTGCAGGGGGTCAGTATGTTTGAGAAGAGAGTGAATGCCAGGAACTTGTGTTCAGGATGTGCTGTTTAATAATGGAAACAATAGAGCCCTCGTTTAGCTGTTCCAGGATATTATCTAGTAGTTTGTACTGTGATGAGACTATTAGGTTCCAAGTTCATGGGGTGCAATTTATACAATATATATATTAAAACAATGCTAGGTCCTAAAGTAAAAGTAAATGTAAATAAAGATAAAACAAATTGTATACAATTGATTCCACAGGCATGGCTGTGGCCCCTGTCCTCTCATGACTTAACCAGAGGCTGCTTCACAAGATGTTTTCCTCTATATAGAATACTGCTATCTGTAATCTCCAGGAAAAAGCAGGAATGTGGTCTTCACATATGCGTGACATCTATATTGATGGAATTCATGCGGGAACACTCTCCAGCGTCCAATAGGAAAGCTTTTAGGAGCATCCCACTGTGCCTGCATAGCTGCCTTCCCACCTTCCCATGTCTGCTCCCTCAGTTGTTTGTTTTCCGTGGAGCTAGCAAGAAACATCCTATCGCTGCAGAAAATTTTAGTTGTTTATTTTTTGTGTTTTTGTGGTTAGCGTCTGCCTTCCTGTTGTCGCCGGAATCTCTCGCTGTCTGTTCTTTTCTTTCTTTCTTTCCTGTTAAACCTTTTTTTTTCTTCAGGCATATCAATGCCATTTTAGACCTTAAGCCTACCATTGTGTCTACTGGCATTATGGAATAACCAGTTAGTGGTTTTAAGAAGTGTTCTAAGTGTGGCAGTACCATCTCTACTACCGACACTCACGACTGGTGTCTCAAATGCCTCGGGCCCGACCACCAGCCATTAGAATGTCCCCTGTGCAAGAAGATGACTAAGAGGCCTACAGAATCGAGCCGCAAAGTTAAGAAAACTTTGCCTCAGATGGAGTTTCTTTAGCATCAATGTCATCGAGGGCATAGTCTTCCTCTCAGGGATCTCAAGTATCGAAGCACAAGTCTTCTTCAAAGACAGACTGTCCCCCCCAAGGGCAGATCTCTTTCTAAGCATCAAGATGTTGCTAGTGTTGCCCTGGAGGTGGGTCGGCCAGCCAAACAGCCCCAGCGGGGAGAACCTTTTCCTCCAAAGCCATTGAGGGGCCCCAGGATGCTCCTGAGGCCTCCACCTCAAGAGAGCTCCTATTGCCATTCTCTGGGACAGTAGCGCAAATCTCCGGTACCAGTACCCAAGCATCGGCAGGCCCCATGGATCAGTGTATCCTGGCCATCGAGTGCAACCTGGCGGCTTTACTGGCGGCTTCGGTACCAGTCATATCATTACCAACTGTACTGCTGGCACTGGTACTGACTTCGGTTCCAATGCAAACTGCTTCGGGGAACATGCCGCTAGGTCCGCTACTGCCCTCGCCTGCCCTCGAGTCGATTCACAGTACCGAGGTCTTGTCCAAGCAGGTCCCCCGTTCCGATACTGACTTTAACAAGTATCAGGCCTTAACGGAGCAGGAACATTGTTCCCGCTATTACTTCTAGGATTCCGATTCTTCTGATGAGTCACTCGATACCCGGAGACTACATAGCCTGCCGGAGGACCCTACTCCCTCACTGGAGCAGTGCATGTCCCCTCCTGAGGGACATGTCTTGTGAAGAGTATATTCAAGACCTAGCTAAAGGTCTCTCTATAACAGTGACATCTGAGAAAGAGCCCAGAGCAGAGGAATTGGAGATCCTCCAATACCCAACAGCTCCTAAGGAGGCGGCTACACATCCGATTCATTGCATTCTCCATGATCTCATTCTCTGGATGTGGGAGACTCCCCTCACTATTTCTCCACATACTCGACATCTCGATACTATGTACTGAGGACCGGAGTGTCCCGGCTTTCAAAAGACACCACTTCCTACCTTCAATGATGGTAGAATTGGCAATGCATTGCATTAAGAGTTCAAAAACCCATTTCTGTAATCCACCAGGTAGAGAATAGAGAACCCTTGATGCCTTTGGGCATCAGTGTTTTCAGGCTTCCATGCTTTCAGCCAGGATAAACTCGTGCATTCTCTATATGGGTATGTTCCTCAAGGAAATTACTAAGGATCTTGAGGCCATGGCCCCTCTTCTTCCAGATGAGAGGTGGCTATCTCACATTGGTTAAGCACGCCCAAAATATTTCAAAGTTTAATAGAGCAAGCTTAGTTTCCTTTGAGTACACTAGCAGAGCCACATCAGTCAGTATCTGTGCACGCAGAATTGCATGGCTTCAGGCATCAGATCTTGAACAGTGGGTTCAAGATAAACTGGGCAATATTCCCTACACAAGCGAAAACCTTTTTGGCAAGGACTGGTATGACAAGGCTTCTCAGTTGGAATATGAGAATACCACTCTGAATAGGCTTTCTAGAACTACAGCCAACCCGGCTATGAAAAAGGCAGCTGCTAAGAGAACTTATTTTGGTAAGAGGTTTTCTCCAGGAACAAGCAGGAAGTCAGTCACATAAGGGTGACGTTGACGCCAATGGAGCCCGTGCGGAGCAAATCCCTAGCTTTCAAAGAAAGCCTTTGGGAATTGCTATCGCGCATGCGTGGTCCACTTCACGCCGAAGAATGCCATCTAGCTAGGTCTCCTTTTTTCCGCGGAGCCCATCAGATGTCTGCAGTGTCCTGGGAAAAGTTGATATTTTTTTGTGTCTTATGACTTCCACCTGTTCGACACTGGTACCCTTCCCGCCTTCGGCCTCGGTATCTCGAAATCAGGTCGGTTCCTCTAGTTTGATTTTTCTTTCTTTGGGAGATTACTTTCACGCCCGTTTTTCCCTCGCTGGCAACCCAAAGGGTCTTTGACCTTGCTGGGATCCTTTTTACCCCCGATGGCTACCAGCGGGTTCAAAAAGTGCGATCGGTGTGGGAAAATTATGTCCCTCACCGATACACATGACTGGTGCCTCGGACTGGACCACGACCTGGCGGTCTGTGGTCTGTGTAAAAAGATGTCCTCAGGCCTTGCGGAGCTGCCAGCAGCAGCATAAGAATTTTCCTGACTCCCCCATGCCTCTGAGAGCCAGGACCTCGTCTGAGGCCTCTGTGACTCAGGAGGAGCACTCCGAACCCATGTGTCATCGGGGTTCCTCGGAGAGGGGGGTCTCCCTCGAGGGAACAGAAGAGAAGGAAAAATCCCTCGAAGGCGGTGTCTCTGGATGGTTCCGAATGGCCTGGCACCTCTCGGGCCGGTCGAGGAGCCCTAAGCGCCTGCCAGGGGTGTTGGTGAAGGAGCGCCCAGCCAAGGTTCCTTGCAGGGACACAAATGCGTTTCGGCCTAGGCAAGTACATACTGTCCTAGTCTAGGACTCCCCTCTGGGGGAACTGGTTGCAGGCCCGAGCGTGTCGGTGCCTGAGCTTCCGGGACTGGTGTCCAGGATGGTGGCCTTGGAGCGCAGTTTTACTGTCTTCATGGAACAGCAGCGGGTGCTGATGTCCGGCATGTCTGGTTCCTCCCTCCCGACCACCGGGTCTCGACGTTGAAGTCGACTCGGGAGGCCGAGCTGATCCTTGAAACCTTCCTGGCTAGAGTTGATCCTCGGCCGAAGTCACACTCGGCCTTCTGCTCATCGGGACTGAGATCGTCGCCTCCGAGCCTGCAGGCGACGGGGCGGATGGCGCCGGGACCCTCGATGCCCGAGGAGCTCCACTAATTCTCCTCAGAGGCCTCTGCTTGGGAGACCGAGGACGAGGAGTCCCCGGACACTCGGTGTCGGGATGTTCCCTCTGATTCCCCGGTATCTAAACCTCTGAGAAGGTCCCCACCGGAGGATATGGGCTTTCTGGATTTCATGTGGGATATGTTCAAGGCTTTAGCTTTCCCAACGAAGTCCGAGGAGGATCCTTGAGCAGACGAGCTTGAGATCCTCCAGTATGAGGCTCTCACGGTGCCCATTCTTCCTATCCTGGAACAACTTATGTTCCGCATGTGGGAGACGCCGGTGACGACACGCCAGTAATCAAGCAGCTCAACTTGATGTATTGAGTCCACTGGAGTCCTGGGCTCCAAAAATCACAACTGCTGCACAACTCCGTGGTTGTGGAGTTTGCAATGCGTCGACTGAAGTCAGAAGATGCACTCCTCGGTGCCCCCCCGGTAGGTAGGCCCGTACCTTGGATGCCCTCGGCAGGAGGTGTTTCCAGGACACAATGCTGAATTGTTTGATCCAGGCGTACCAGCTGTACATGGGCATGTACCTGAGAGACCTGGCAAAGGAAATCGCCGGGTTCTCGTCTGGTCTCTCTGAGGAACCTTTGCAGCGCTTCAAGGGCTTGTCCAAAGCTGTCCATGAATGCTCCAAGTTCATGTTTTGGGCGGCCTATGATGGGTTCGAGTTGGCGGCACAGATAGCCGCATTGAGCATCAGTGCATGCCGCCAAGCTTGGCTGCAGTCATCCGACCTCAAGCAATGGGTTCAGGACAAGTTGATCGATGTCCCATGCCAAGGGGAGAACATCTTTGGAAAACCCATGACCGACAAGGCCGCAGAACTGGAGACCGAGTTCATGACAAGGACACGGCTCTCTAAGAAAACCTCTGCCCCTTCTCATAAGAAGGGCTCGGATAAAAAGCCCTTTTATCTGAGGAAGTCCACTGCTTACCGAAAGTACCCCCCTTACCAGGCCTCCCCAGCTCCCCCACAGGGACAGCAGGCCAATCATCGGGCATGGCCCATGTAAGCAGAAAGCCCCCAAACCCCAGGCTCCGGATCCAGCCCAGCCTGGTGGGGTTTTTTGACTCCTGCAGCATGGCCCCTCTTCCATCTGGAGCTGGGCAGCCCACAGGAGGTCGGCTCACCTTGTATGCCCACAGGTGGGGAGCCATCACCACCGATTCATGGGCATTACAAGTGGTCAAGGAGGGATACCACCTCCATCTAGCCCAAGTGCCTCCACATTACTTCCCAGGAGAGCCCATCAGGTCTCCCCTTCACTGGGACCTTCTTCTGAAAGAGTTGGCAGGTCTTCTCAAGGATTAGGCAGTGGAACTGGTGCCCCACCACCTTACGGGCAAGGGATTCTACTCCAGGTACTTCTTCATGCCAAAGAGGACAGGGGGCCTAAGGCCCATCCTCGACCTGCGCAACCTCAACAAATTCCTGGTGAGGGAGAAGTTCAAGATGCTGTCCCTTGGAATATTGCTGCCTTACCTCTGCCAGGGAGACTGGCTGTGCTCCTTGGACATAAAGGATGCTTACACTCACAACCTAATCCACCCAAGCCACAGGCAATACCTACTTTGTGGTAGGGAGCAATCATTACCAATACAAAGTGCTCCCCTTTGGCCTTGCCTCGGCCCCCAGGGTATTCACACAGTGCCTGGTGGTGGTCGCTGCCTTTCTCAGGCTTCAAAGGATCTTTGTCTTCCCTTATCTCGACGACTGGCTCATAAGGGGCATTTCAGCCCCCGATGTGCAGCAGGCCACAACTCGCACCACTCAGATCCTGGAACACTTGGGGTTTGTTTATTTCACTGAGCTTTATTCGTTTTTTAGCGGGGTTTTGAAGACTGCGGTTCCGGGCATCAGTCCCTCGCTGCCTCGGCGTCAGTACCGGTGCTTTCGGATTTTCTTTGCAGACGGGATTTGATAATCGGCTGGCGGTCGGTGCCTCGGAGTGCGGAGAGCAGCCATAGCCTGGCACGGAGGCATGTTTCAATGGCCTAGCGCTTGGGAGACGGGCTGTAGAGCGATTTCTTAAGCGGTTGTCCTCTGGCATCAAGCGCGAAGGATTTCTATTCCGCCATGGATTTTCAACTTGGCTTTAAGGGCGCTAGAATCCCCTTCGTTTAAGTCCTTATGCCAGGTTTCGGTCTAAGTCTTGTTTCTCAAACTTGGCTTTCTGTGGCGTTTGGTTCGGCGCGGCGTTTTCGGAGCTGCAGCCGCTGGTAGGTAGGAAGTCTTTCTTTGGTCATTTCTGTCGGAGAGGTGTGCTCTGTCTGGCCTACCTTTTAGCCAAAAGTGTTTTTGTCTTTCATGTGCACCCAACGGTCTCCCTCCCGGGTCTGGGAGGGAGGGGAGCACGTGGCTGAACGGATCCTACCTCGCTTGGTCGTACGGAGAGTTCTGCATTGTAGTTTAGCAGTCGCAGACTTCCCCTGTAAGTCCAATCCTTGTTTGTGACTGTTTGGGGGTCCCAGGACGGGGGAGACTGCGGCGAAGACCCCTGTTTCCAGATGCCTCAGAGTCGTTCGTCTTGGGTTTCAGGTTGCAGGGAGAGCAACCTGTGGGGATGAGAGCTTGCTAGAGCATAAGCAGATGCTTGGACGAGGTATTCTCTAATTCAGTCGGGGGTCATTTGCAAGGCGGCGTCTTGGTCATCGCTGCTTGCTTGCTGCACGCTTTACGATTGGAAGTGCTGGCGGCGGGGGGATTTCACTTCGGTCGGCGGTGTTGCGTGCCGATTAGCGGGGTCCCTCCTGTTAGTACTGCTCTGTTACATCCCAGAGGTGGAGGACTAAACTGGAGGAACGATAAGGAAATGATAATTACACTTAACTGGTAATTGTAGTTCCTTTAGTGACGACAGTTTAGTCCTCATTCCCGCCCTTATTTTGCTAGTTTCGCTCGGCACGCACTCAGTCGAAGGGACGGTTATACAGGTGAGTGGGTTGTCAGGACATCCAATTCTCTAGTCCTTTCTGGCTTCATCTGCTCTTGCTGATTCTGTTCATTGGCTCGGCAGGAGAGGCAGAGAAAGAATTTGTTGATAGAATCTTTTCCTTTCCGACTTCTGGGAAGGTTTAGGTTTTGTTTGCAGTTTCCATTGTTTAACCGGTTAGCTGTTTATTTCTTGTTCTTTTGAGTCTGCTTTGTCAATAGTTCACTGGAGCTAATGGGGAATCTCCAGGAACAAGCAGGAATCTAGTCATAACATATGGGTATTGTTGGTACCGATGGAGCCTGCGCAGGAACGCTCCCCAGCGTCCAATGAGAAAGCTTTTGGGAGCATCCCACAGCGCCTGCGTGCTGCCTTCCCGCCGTTCCCAACTGCCTCTCTCCAGTTCTTCTTTTTCCGCAGAGCCAGCAGGTCGTGTTCCTGTCACCGCAGAAGAATTTCCTTATTTCTTTATTTCTTTTTGTGGTCGCGTCTGCCTTCCCCGACGCTCTACCGGTACTGCCGGTATTTCTTTTTTCCTTTCTTCAGGTGCCCCCGTCTTTTTTTTTGGGCCTTAGGCCCCAAAAATTTCCTTAACATGGAAAAACCTGCTTCAGGTTTTAAAAAGTGCACAAAATGTGGCAGTACCATTTCCGTCACGACACCCATGAATGGTGTTTAAAATGTTTAGGTCCTGACCACTCCATCACAGATTGTGTGTCCTGTGCTATGATGTCTAAAAGGGGTCGACAGAACCAAGCTGCTAAGCTCAGTACCCTGTTTCCCTCTGATGCGGCTTCGGTGGCATCGACGTCTTCCAGGGCTGCTGCTTCTTCTCGTGGATCTCAGGTAACTAAACATAAGTCTAGCCGGTCCTCAAAGGGTAGATCTCCTTCTAAGCATCGAGATGCCTCTGGCGTTGCCCTCGAGGATTCTGCACCGGCAAAATTACCCCGGCGGAAGGCTTCGGCTTCCAAAGCACCATCATCGGGGTTCCAGGATGTTCTCGATGGCTCGGCCTCGACAGATCTCCTGGTGCCATGCTCTGGGGTACCGGCGGTCCCCATCGGTACCGACTTCCAGGCATTGGCAGCGTCTATGGACCAGAGAATTCTGTCCATAGAACGCAGTCTAGCGACTTTCCTTGTGGCATCAACGCCCTAGGTACCACGACAGACAACTCCATCGGTATCGCAACCGGTACCAATAGCATCGACATCGGCATCGATGCCTGCTATGCCAGTACCCTGTCCTTCGATGCCCGCCGGTACCGATTCCCTGGTACCGGTTATTCCCGATACCGATTTTGCTCAGTACGGGTATCGGGCTCTGCAGGAGCATCCAGACAGGCGATACTTCGATTCCTCAGATGAATCTGAGGACTCTGAAAGTTCTGTCGATGCAGCGATGATGCTTCCACAGGAGTCGTCCTCCCCTAAACGCAGGATGTCTCCTCCAGAGGACATGTCTTTCCAAGACTTCATCCGAGAGGTGGCTCGGGGCCTGTCCATCACTGTGGCCCCTGAGACAGAGCCAAGGAGTTGGATATTTTACAATATCCCAAAACTCCTAAGGAGGCAGCTACCCTACCCATTCATGAGATTCTATATGATCTCATGTTGAGGATGTGGGAAGCACCTCTTATCACCTCTCCTCATTCTTGTAGGTTAGATACTATGTATCGTGTCCCTCCTTGTCCTGGCTTCCATAAAACTCAGCTTCCTCACCATTCTATTGTGGTGGAATCTGCTATGAGAAGGATTAGAAGTGCATAAAGACATGCCTCTAATCCTCCAGGACGTGAATGCAGAACTCTGGATGCTTTTGGACGTAGAGTCTTTCAAGCTTCCATGCTTGCTGCAAGAATCAGTTCCTATAGTCTCTACATGGGAATGTTCCTAAAGGAAGTTACTGATCATCTACAGACTTTAAGTCCTTTCATCTCTGACGATAAAAGGCAGGAGTTTGTTTCTTGGCTCAAACATGCCACAGATGTCTCTAAATTTTCCAATCGTGCAGCCTTCGACTGCTTTGAATGTTTAAGCAGGACCTCGGCTATTGCCATAGGTGCACATCGAATTGCTTGGCTCCAAGCATCTGATTTAGAGCTCTGGGTACAAGACAAATTGGGAAATATCCCTTGTACTGATGAGAACCTGTTTGGTAAAGATTGGCAAGAAAAAGTCAATGAAATGGATGCTGAAAATTCCACTTTGGATAGACTATTCAAGTCTACTGCTGATCCTGTTAGGGAAAAAGTTGTTCAAGAAAACACCTTTTTCTAGAAAAAGATTTTATCCTGCTTATGGTCAGCAGGAATCTTCTGCAGGTCAGTTTTCAACCAAATGTCAGCAACCACCCAAACAGAAGAAAGCGAAGCCTGCTAGGCCTCAACCGGCCCAGCAGCCTCAGCCTCCTCAGGGCCTTTGAGTTTCAGCTAGAGAACTTAGCCTTTCTGGCTCTGGAGGGACCAGAACCGTCCACCATTCCAGGAAGGTTATGCCATTTTGCTCCCAGATGGGGGCAAATAACAGCAGAGCATTGGACACTCTCCATCATAAGAGAGGGGTACAAACTTCATTTTTCTCCAGGACCAAGCATTAAGTCAGCCCTCACATATGGGTGACATCGGCGCCGATGAAGCCCCAGCGGAGCATTTCCCCAGCTTTCTATGAAAGCCTTTGGGAATGCAGGCACGCATGCGCGGTTCCCTTCCCGCCTAAAGGTGCCATCTTTCCTCAGTGTCTTTTTTTCCGTGAAGCCCACCGGACGTGTGTCCAGTTTTCCCGGTTAAAATTAGATTTTCAGCGATTTTTGCTATTTTTTTCTCCCGGTTCGACGCCCATTCCCCTCCCGCCGGGTTCGGTACACCAGTATCGAGCCTGATTCTTCTTTTTCAGTTTTTGCCCTTCGTGGCTGGCGTTCGCACCCTTTTTTCTATTTATCTCTGGAAGGCCGGTGATCGGTGCAAGAAACGAATGTCTCTCACCGACACACACGACTGCTGCCTTCGGTGCCTTGGTCCCGACCATGATCCTAAGTCGTGCGGGGACTGTGGAAAGATGTCTTCCAAGGCACTACGAAGTCGCCAGCAACAAAAGGAAAGGCTTTTCTCAGACTCAGCCTCCGGCCGGGCCCAGACCTCGTCTGTGGCCTCGACATCTTGGGATTCCGATCCCGAGCGCAGTTGAAGCTCCTCGGACAGGGGGTCCCCCGACCGGGAACACAAGAGGAAGAAGCGGCTCGCGAGGGCGTCGTCAGAGGAGGTCCCTGACTCCTCGAGGGCCAGGTCTAAGACCCACGACCGTCGCCCCGGGCCCGTGGAACCGGAGAAGCCTGCCAAAGTTCCTCGTGTGGAGCTGGAGTCTGCTGGGCACGTAAGCCCCGTAGTCCTTGTGGACTCTCCTCCCAGGGAGCCGCCGTCGGGCCCGGCACCGCCAGGGCCCGAGTCGGTGGCTGCTGCGTCTCCCGAGCTGGGTCTCAGGATGACAGCCCTGGAGAGCAGATTGTCTGCCTTCATGGAGCAGCAGCGGGCACTGATGGCCAGCCTGTCTGGCGCATTTGCCCCGACCACCGGGACATCGACGTCAAAGTCGACCCTGGAGACCGAGCCGATACTCGAGTCCATCATGGCTCAGAGTCGACCTCGGTCGCGGTCTCCCTCGACCTCCCGTTTGGGATCGAGGGCGTCAAAGCCGGTGCTTCTGCCGTCGGGGCGGGTGCTCCAGGGCCCCGTGGGGTCGGACCCCGACTCTTCCTCGGACGAGTCGGCTTGGGAGACGGAGGACGATGAGTCTCCTGATACATTTAAGACTCAGTGCGCCCCTTTGGACTCACAGCAGTCTGAGCCCCGGAGTAGGTCCCCCCGGAGGACACCCGGTTCTCGGAGTTCGTCCGGAATATGGCCACTGCCTTGGCTATTCCGGCGGACCCCGAGGAAGAGCTGAAGAGCTCGAGGCACTACAGTATGACTCTCCTCCGAAGGAGGCCTTTACTGTCCCGGTTCCTCCGATGCTGGAATGGCTCCTCTTCCGTATGTAGGAGGCACCGGCCTCGGCGCCGGTTCTTAGCAAGCGAGTCGATTCGATCTATCGACTCCGGAAGTGCCCTGGTTTTCAGAAGGCACAGCTACCACACCATTCCATGGTTGTGGAACCGGCCATGCATCATCTGAAGAGCCAGAAGATGCACTCCGCGGTGCCTCCTGGCAGGGAGGCCCGAAACCTCAATGGCGTCGGTAGAAAGTTCTTCCAGGGCTCGATGCTTGCTTGCCGTGTCCAGTCCTACCAGCTGTACATGGGCATGTACTTGCGGGATCTGGCCAAGGAGTTGGCCAGGTTCTCTGCTGGTCTCTCCGGGGAACCCTTGCAGAGATTTAAGTCCTTGTCCTCGGGGATTCGGGACTGCTCGAAGTTCATGTCCCGTGCCGCCTACGATGGCTTCGAGGCTTCGGCCCGAGTTGCGGTAGCCGGCATCGCGGCTTGACGCCAGGCATGGCTGCAGTCATCGGACCTCGAGCCATGGGTTCAGGACAAGTTGGTCGATGTCCCTTGCCGAGGTGAAAACCTTTTTGGCAAGCCCATGACCGAGAAGGCCGCTCAGCTCGAGACTGAGCACCTCACACGGACAAGGCTGTCGAGGAAGACCTCTGCCCCTTCTCATAAAAAGGGCTCGGGTAAAAAGCCCTTTTACCCGAGGAAGGGCACTGCCTACAAACAGTACCCACAATATCAGGCTGCCCAAGCTGCCCCCCAGAGTCAGTAAGCCAAGGGGCAGGGTAATGGGCCCCTTAGCAGAGGACCCCCAAGCCTCAGGCCCCTGCTACCACTCAGCAGGGTGGGGGCTTTTGACTCCTTGAGCGTAACCTCTCCTCCACTGCTCTCCCAACCCTGCACAGGAGGTCGTCTCGCCCTCTTTGCCCTCCAGTGGCCCCTTATCACCGGGGACAGTTGGGTGCTGGAGATAGTTCACAAGGGCTATGCCCTCCATTTTCACCAACTACCTCCCCCATACTTTCCAGGGGAGCCTCCCAGGCCTCCCCTGCACACAGACCTTCTCCTTCAGGAGCTTCGGGGTCTGTTGGTGGACAGGGCGGTGGAGCCTGTGCCTCCCCACTTGCAGGGTCACGGATTCTACTCCAGGTATTTCCTGGTGCCCAAAAGAACCGGTGGCCTTCGACCCATTCTGGACCTCAGGAACCTCAAGTTCCTGGTGAAGGAAAAGTTCAAGATGCTTACTCTTGGAACACTTCTGCCCTACCTCCAGCATGGAGATTGGCTATGCTCCTTAGATCTAACACCCCGCAATATCTGGCAGACCACACCCCTAGACACACCCCTTGTTCATTTCACCTCATCCGCCTCCACCTTCCCTCCCCCACCTTCAGTCCACTCGTTCCTCAGCCGCCTTCTTTGCAGGCCCCGCCCTCTGGAACCTGCTCCCCACTTCCCTTCGTCTAGAGCCCCACCTCCCTACCTTTAAACGAAATCTAAAAACCCACCTCTTCTCTCTTGCCTTTGATTTTCCCTCCCCCTTTGTGTGACCTAACCCTGAGTCTTGTGCACTCTTCTTCTCTTTTACTACCTATCTATCATGAGTTGTAACTTCCTTTCCTTTTCTGGCCTGGCGCCACCCTCTTTTAATTTTTGTACTTTGTAAACCGCTCTGCTTAAGGGCGGTATATCAAATTCAATAAACATAAAGGATGCGTACAACCATCATCAGTACAGAGTGCTGCCTTTCGGCCTCACCTCCGCCCCCAGTCTTCACAAAGTGCCTAGCAGTGGTGGCGGCCTACCTGAGAAATCAGGGAATCTTTGCCTTCCCCTATCTAGACGACTGGCTCATCAGGGGTCAGACATGTCAGGAGGCCAATCAAGCCACCTTCAGGACTATTGCTCTTCTACAACGCCTGGGGTTTGTCATAAACTTCGCAAAGTCCACTTTGCTCCCCTCCCAGAACCTGGAGTTGATAGGGGCAAGGTTGGACTCTCTCCTGGCAAAGGCATTCTTGCCAGAAGACAGAGCCCAAAGGTTGATGGCCTTGGCAAATCAGTTTCTCTGCAGGTCCCTGGTCTCCGCCAGACTCTGCCTGAGGCTTCTAAGCCACATGGCTTCGACAGTGCATGTGACCCCCAATGCCAGGCTCCATATGAGGCCTGCACAGTGGTGTCTTCGGGCTCAGTGGTCACAGGCCACAGGCAGTCCAGACCATTTCTACAATCCCTCAACTGGTGGCTACACCCACCCAATCTGCTGAAAGGGTTGCCTTTTGAAATTCCAGGGTACACAGTAGTGCTAACAGATGCCTCCCTGCAAGGCTGGGGAGCTCATTGTCTGTGCAAGTGCACCCAGGGCCTCTGGTCTCCCTGGGAAGCTGAACAGCAGATCAATCTCCTCGAACTCAGAGCTATTCGATTAGCACTCAAAGCTTTCACTACTGCCCTGACTCACCAGTCTGTCCTAATCCAGACGGACAACCAGGTTGCCATGTTTTATGTGAACAAACAGGGTGGAACCGGGTCCAGGATCCTTTGTCGGGAGGCCCAGGACCTTTGTTCTTTTGCCCTCAAGCACAACATGCTCCTAAAGGCGGTGTACCTTCTAGGAACAGGACAACTACCTGGCAGACAGATTAAGCAGAATACTTAAGCCCCACGAGTGGCAGCTGCATCCTTCAGTAGTTCAGAAGATCTTCCTAAAATGGGGTCTCCCTTTGATAGATCTCTTTGCCAGCCCAATGAACAAGCAACTGCCAAAGTTCTGCTCCAGGCAACCGCATCCTCTCCGGATAGCAGCAGATGCTTTTCTGATATCCTGGTCTCAGGGCCTCCTGTATGCGTTTCCTCCCATGCCCTTGGTGGCCCGAACTCTCTTCAAGATTCTTCAGGACAAGGCCTCGGTCCTGCTGGTGGCTCCCAGATGGCCGAGACAGCCTTGGTTTCCTCTTCTGCTTCAACTGGCGGTGGATCCTCCACTACCTCTGGGGTTACAACCCGACCTTCTTTCACAGGAGCAGGGTTCCCTTTTGCACCCCAATCTCAAATCTCTCAATTTGATGGCCTGGAGGCTGCAAGGATAGTTTTGGCTCCCTGGGGCCTACCTCAGGAAGTTGAGGAGGTTGTCCTAGCCTCTAGGAAACAGTCCACTAGGAAAATCTATGCTCTCAAATGGAAAAGGTTTTCTGTGTGGTGTCAGCTACATACAGAGGACCCTTTTTCTTGTACTGTGCCAGTAGTGCTTCAGTACCTACTGCACTTATTAAATCAGGGACTTAAGTCCAATTCTGTTCGGGTACACCTCAGCTTTAGCAGCTCACCACTCTCTGGTGGAGGGACATTCTCTGTCTGGTCACCCCTTGGTGTCCCGCTTTCTCAGGGGCTTGCTTTTGCTCAAGCCTCCCATCCGTCCTCCTGCCCCTGAGTGGAAGCTGAATGTGGTCTTGCAGCAGCTGACTCGCCCACCTTTTGAGCCGATGGCTACTTGTCCACTACGCTTCCTCTCCTGGAAGAAACTCTTCCTGATAGCCCTTACCTCGGCTAGGCGAGTAAGTGAGCTTCAGGCTCTGGTCTGTGATAGGCCTTACACCAGGATTTATAGGAACAGGGTAGTCCTCAGGACTCATTCAAAGTTACTCCCGAAGGTTGTCTCCTCTTTCCACCTCAATCAGGAGGTGGTTCTTCCAGCATTCTTCCCTAGGCCTCATGCAAGCCAGGCTGAAGCAGTCCTGCATCGCCTGGACTGTAGGAGGGCCGTATCCTTCTACCTTGACCGTACGCAGTGGCATAGAAGGGCTACTCAGTTCTTTGTATCCTTTGACCCCAATAAGTTGAAGTTGACTGTGTCCAAGCGTACCTTGTCCTTCTGGGTGGCTGACTGTATCACCTGGGCTTACAAGGCGGCTGACCTTCCTTTGCAGGGTCGGGACACGGCCCACTGTGTCAGGGCAATGGCTGCCTCAGTGGCTCATCTCCGCTCTGTGCCCTTGGTAGACATCTGCAGGGCTGCAACTTGGTCTTCAAGACAGACTTTTGCGGCCTATTACTGTCTGGAGAAGGAGTCCCGTAGGGACAGTGCTTTTGGCCAAGCAGTACTCCGGAATCTCTTTGAGGTTTAGGCAACTCCTGCCCTCTATTGGGCTACTGGTGGAGGTTGTGTCCTTGAAAAGCATTTCTTTGCTGCTGAGACTAGAGGGAGTTCTCTTGTTCAGCCTGGGTTCCTCGGTAGCCCAGAGGTGTGCGGACTGACTTCCTGCTTGGTCCTGGAGAAAGAATAGTTACTCACCTGTAACAGGTGTTCTCCAGGAGCAGCAGGAATCAGTCCTCACAACCCTCCCTCCTCCCCTTGGAGTTGCAGTTGTACATAGTTTATTTTTTCATTTTTGTGTGGTGTTCTTAGCTATGTCATTTGTCTGAGGTAAGATGGCACCTTTAGGCGGGAAGGGAATCGCGCATGCGTGCCTGCATTCCCAAAGGCTTTCATAGAATGCTCTGGAAATGCTCCGCTGGGGCTTCATCGGCGCTGATGACACCCATATGTGAGGACTGATTCCTGCTGCTCCTGGAGAACACCTGTTACAGGTGAGTAACTACTCTTTCAAGCATGCCCCCTCCCACAATAGTAAAGCAGTTCAATTCTCCGTCCTCTCTCATCAACCTGTTAGGTCTTTATCTTTATTAAAACATTTGATAGACCGCTTTGACCAAAACATTAAGCGGTATACAATAAAACCAAAAGGTTCACACTGCAAACTATAGAAAAGAACGCCATAAATAATAGGAAAGCAAAGAAAAGACAGCACAAGTAAGTAAAAGCCATGTAGCTAAAACAGGAACTTTAAAAACAAAAATAAAAACCAAAACAAAACAATCAAAGAGAGACAGGACACCAAAAACAGACATTAGACAAAACAAAACCAGCAACAAATTTAGGAAGGGGTACTAGAAGGAAGATCCAAGGCTTGCTGAAACAGATGAGTTTTGAGTAGTGTCTTGAACTGAGGGTAGGAGGGTTCTAACCGAAGGGAAGGTGGTAGTGAGTTCCAAAGGAGTGGACCTAGAAAGAAGAATGCAGAGTGTCGGGTTTGTTCCAGATGGGCTTGTGATGGAGAGGGTAAGGATAAACGGTTAGCATGAATGGATCGGAGTTGGCGATAAGGCTTATGGAGGGAGATAAGGCCTGCAAGATACAAAGGATTACCAGTATGGATAGTGTGGTGGGTCAGGATGAGGAACTTATACTGAAAACGGAGGGGCAACCAGTGCAGGCGAAGAAGAATGGGAGTAACATGGTAAAAGCGATGAGTAAAAGTGATAAGGCGAGTTGCGGTATTTTGGATAGATTGTAAACGCTGAAGCTGATAGTTCGGAAGGTTAGCTAGAAAAATGTTGCAGTAATCGAGTCTACTAATGACTAGAGCTATAACAAGAGTAACCAGAGAATCAAATGGAAGGAGGGAACGAATGGATCTAATCTGACATAGGGCCGTAAATGACCGACGAGTGAGAGAAGAGATGTGGGTGTGAAAAGAAAGTGAGGAGTCAATGACTCCCAGGTAACGGAAAGAGGAAACGAGGAATAGGGGTTGAATCAATCATGGGGGCAACAGCAGGACAGGTACCACTAAGAGATACCGACATAGCTGTGGATTTTGAGGGATTTAAATGAAGAAAGTTTTGGGAAAGCCAGGAAAGACAGTTGTTCAATATCGAGATATCCAGAGTGAGTGGAGAAACATGACTGAGAAGGATAATATCATCTGCGTAAATATATGGAGATAACAGGGTACTGCTGAATCAAAAGAGGCAAAGGAGCGAGAAAGATATTAAATAGTAAAGGAGAAAGAACAGACCCCTGAGGAACACTGCAGGTGAGTGGAAGAGAGGAGGAGGAATGACTACCAGACTGCACAGTGAACGAGCGGGCTGTGAGGAAAGAACAAAACCATTGTAAGACAGCGCCCCGCAGCCTAAGATCAAATAAACGTGAAAGGAGAGTCCGGTGGTCAATCAGGTCAAATGCTGCGGAAAGATCCAGGGAAATAATGAGTGACATCACCGCGGTCGTGAGCGTCATGAAGTTCATTTAAAAGTGCCAGAAGAACAGTTTCAGTGCTATGCCCGTGTCGGAAACCCGCTTGACGAGGATGGAGAGTGTTAGTAGCCTCAATGTGCGAATTTAATTGATCAAAAGTTTTGCCAGGAAGGGAAAGTTTGAGACAGGCCGCCAATTGGACAAAATAGAGGGATCAAGGGAAGACTGCTTCAGGAGGGGACGAACAACAGCAGATTTCCACGGAGATGGAAAAAGACCAGAAAAGCTAGAATTGATAATAGTAGTGAGAAATGGTACAAGTTGTAGGGAAGGCTCAGATAACCAGTGGGACGGAATTGAGTCTAATACGCAGGTCGTCTTCCTAGATTTAGACAACATCTGCAATACCTCTGCAGAAACGACTGGACGAAAAGAGGACCAGGTGTGAGCAAGAGCCTGATTCGACGGAGAAGAAGGAACCAACAGAGTCAGTGGAATGATTAGGTGACCCACAGGGGGAAGCAGAGGGGATGGTGGCGGAGGTGGAGAGGGATTTGAAAAGGAGGACCGCAAACTCAATATCTTATCAGAAAAGAAAGTGGACAAAAGTTGGGGATTCAGGAGCTTGGATACTGGAGCGCAACTAGGACCAGTAGTAGAAAGTCTGCAGAGAATTGAAAAAAGTTGTCTAGAGGAATGTGCGGCTTCGGAGATCTCAGCAGAGTAGAAGGTGCGCTTGGCAGCCTGGACGGCCGAGCGATAAGCAGCAGACAAATGCTGAAAACGCAGGAGCAATTCAGGGGAGGGGTGATGAGACCAACGGCGCTGCACCTGGCGGAGCTGAGTCCGCTGGAGGCGCAGGGAAGGGATGGTACCATGGAGAATGCCCGGAGGTACGGAATCCAGGGGAGGAACGAAGAGGCACCAAACCATCCAAAGTATTGGCAAGAAGAGAATTCCAAAGGGAAGCCTGACAGTCGGGTGAGCGCAAAGCAAAATCTGGAGGAAAGAGAGAAGTGGCGGGGGGAAAATCCTGAAGAGTGTCAGAAGTAAGGCGACGACGGAGAGGAGGATACAGATGGGCGGTCCCCAGCGATGAGGAGGAAACCGTGAAAAAGATACAGAAATGATCAGACCAGGGAACGGCCAGCAATGTGGGAGATGAAATCACTGGTAGCAACGTAGGGGGTGAGAGGACCAAATCCAAAGTATGGCCTGCCACATGGGTGGGACCTGTGACATGCTGATGGAGAGAAATATCAGTCAAAAGATTCAAGAACGTATGATCCTTTGATCTACTAGGGTGATCTACATGAACATTAAAATCACCTAAAACAATAAGGTTAGGAAACTGTACAGTTGTATCTGAAAGTATTTGTAGAGCTGCATCCCAGCGTGCGGTGGAGAGGGAAGGAGGAAGGTAGAAAAGAAGGAAGTAAAATGGTAGGGATGAATTGAGACGAAGAAAAAGAGATTCAGGAAAAGAGGCTGAAGGAGAAGAAATGTCCTCAATAGCAACAGAGGCCCGATGGAGCAGAGCCACTCCACCCCTGCCCCTGCCCAATCTAGGAGAAGAAATCGCTGAATAACCAGGAGGGAGAGAACTAGACAGAATAGGACAGCAGTTTAATAAGGCTAGGCTGAGCGTTAGAGTAGAAGCAACCGCAAGGCGTCCGGGGGTGGGGAGACGTTTCCAGACGGAACTCTGATGCATCGGCATGGAATTAAATTAGATGGACAGCGGGCCAAGGAGCCCAAAGGAGCAGTGGACATAGTTGCAGGACACCGTCCCCAAAAAACTGGAATAGCCGTCATAATACTGAAGGCTAAACAGAAAGCCTATCCCCAAGAGAGGAGCAAACTGATCCAAAAGGACCGAACCCTACCCGAATGAGGAAATGAGCGAGACAGACCAAATGACCAGGATAGAAAAGACCTAGAGACCATATCCAAAAGGGATGTTACAGAAGAGGAGGCCCTGAGACGCGCCCCTCACTCGCCCCAAGGAGCTCGACCAAGGAGCTGGGCGTGCTCCTTCGGCGCGAAACGCCACAGGCAGCTTGATTAAGTAGGTAAGCGAGTACCTGGGAAGGTCGCGACCACAGAATGCGATTGCGTCACTTCCGGGTGTCGGGAGGGCTCTGGAATCACAGGTCAGGAGGTTACCATCCTTCTTGCCCAAAGGGCAATAGAAGAAGTACCTCTTTATCAACAGGGCACAGGCTTCTATTCCCCTTATTTTCTTATCCCAAAGAAAACGGGGACACAGACCTATCTTAGATCTCAGAGAATTGAACAAATTCCTTGTCAAGGAGAAATTCAAAATGATTTCTCTTGGAGCTCTGCTTCTATACCTTCAGAGTCAGGATTGGCTTTGTTCTCTAGATCTCAATGATGCATACACCCATGTTCTCATCCATCCAACCCACAGAAGGTTCCTTTGGTTCCTGTTTCAAGGAAAGCACTACCAATACAGGGTGCTTCCTTTTGATCTGGCCTCTGCACCAAGGGTGTTCACGAAATGCATGGCTGTGGTAGCAGCATTTCTATGCACTCTGGGAATATTCATCTTCCCTTACTTGGACGACTGGCTCATTTGAGCTCCAACACAGTCAGAGGCCAGGACTTCTCTATCCTGCACAATGCGTATCCTTCAGTATTTAGGGCTGGTCATAAACATCCCAAAATCCAGTCTAACTCCTACTCGGTCTCTAGAGTTCATAGGAGCCCTGCTGGATACCACAAAGGCAAGGGCCTACCTTCCCCCAAGCCCATTGCCTTCGCTTAGTGCAATTAGCTTCTCAAGCAGTCCTAAAGCCCTTTTTAACTGCTCGAGAAATGTTAGTTACTAGGCCACATGGCATCCACCGTGCATGTGGTACCATATGCTCGCCTTCACATGAGGGCAGCTCAGTGGAATTTATCCACCCAATGGACCCAGGCATCAGGTTGCCTGTCAGACAGAATAGCAAACACAAGTCGCCTTATTTTGTCTCTCCAGTGGTGGACGTCCACTCAAAACCTGTTGCTGGGGTCCCCCTTTCAGCAACCACTGCCCCAAGCAACTCTTACAACAGATGCTTTTCCAGTGGGTTGGGGAGCTCATCTGCAAGACCTCTCCACCCAAGGCACCTGGACTCCACAAGAGAGTTGTCTACATATCAATCTCTTGGAGCTCAGAGCAATCTTCCTTGCTCTGCAAGTGTTCCACACCCTGCTCAGCTACAAAACAGTCCTTATTCATACGGACAATCAAGTAGCCATGTTCTATGTGAACAAGCAGGGGGGAACAGGCTCTGCGTCACTTTGCAATGAAGCTCTGCGACTGTGGGCCCTCGCCAGAGAGCATCACATTCATCTTCTGGCAGTGTATCTTCCAGGCGTTCAAAACTCTTGGGCAGACAGACTCGGTCGAGTTCTCCTTCCACACGAGTGGTCTCTGCATGCAGACCAGGTGGCCAAGATTTTTCAACTTTGGGGAACCCCGGACATAGACCTCTTTGCAAGTCCGTGGAATGCCAAACTTCCCCGGTTCTGTTCCAGATCTCCGGCTCAGGGAGCTCAGGCAAAGGATGCTTTCCTCCTTCACTTGGGTCAAGACTTCCTGTATGCCTTTCCACCCATTCCCCTAATTCCCAAAACCCTGTTCAAGCTTCAGAGAGACAGAGGCCACATGATTCTCATAGCACCACATTGGCCACGGCAAGTGTGGTACCCTCTGCTTCTACATCTCTTTCAAACTCCCTCCCTGGAGTTAGGGTCTGCTCCAGATCTCCTATCTCAGGAGAACGGGATGTTAGGATATCCCAATCCCCAGTCCCTGCATCTCAAGGCTTGGTTGCTGAAGGCCTAGATCTCCAAGATCTTCATCTTTCTTAGCAAGTGAAAGATGTTCTTTATGCTTTTAGAAAACCTTCCACTAGACGTTCTTATGCTTTCAAGTGGAAAAGGTTCACTATTTGGTGTTCAGAAAAGGGTCTTATCCCCCTTGTTATATACCTCTAGAATCTTTACTGGAGTATCTCCTCCATTTGTCTAATGCAGGCCTTAAGACAAATTCAGTAAGAGTCCATTTGAGTGCTATTGCAGCTTCTCTTAAACCTCTAAATGGACAACCTATTTCCTCTCATCCTCTTATAGCAAGATTCATGAGAGGCCTCCTTCTAACTAAGCCTCCCATTAGACCACCTCCGGTGGCATGGGACTTGAATCTGGTTCTTGGGCAGCTCATGAAGCCACCTTTTGAACCCTTAGCTACCACCTCCTTGAAATTCCTTTCTTGGAAGGTTATCTTTCTCATTGCAGTCACATCAGAACGCCGCATTAGTGAATTGCAAGCACTAGTAGCTAATCCACCTTATACAAGGTTTCATCATGACAAGGTAGTCCTTAGGACTCATCCACACTTTACGCCTAAGGTGGTCTCGCCTTTTCATCTCAACCAGGAGGTCTACCTACCTGTCTTTTTTCCAGGACCTCATGCATCAAATGCAGAGAGGAATCTTCATGCCCTGGACTGTAAAAGAGCTCTGGCTTTTTACTTACAAAGGACACAGCAACATAGAAAGTCCTCTCAACTCTTTGTTGCTTTTGACCCTTCTCATTTGGGACTGCCAGTCTCCAAGAGAACCCTATCTAACTGGATTGTTAGTGTATTTCTTTAGCCTATCAGAGTATTTATTTATTTAGACAGTTTTGTTTACCGCCTTATCCTTCAATCAGAGCGGTCACAACACAATTGGGGTATACATTTAACATGCAGGGATATGAGACACATACACTAATACTTACAGGGAACATGGGCAATGGAGGGTTAAGTGGTTTGCCCAAGACCACAAGGAGCATCCTTGGGACTAGAAACCCCAGTCCTTCCGGCCCAAGGTTGCTGTCCTCTAGTGGGATTTGAACCCCCAACCTTCCGGCCTGAAGTACCTTGCCCCAACCACTAGGCTACTCCTCCCTCGAGTAAGAACCTTCCTCTGGAGGGCCATGTCACAGCTCACAATGTGAGAGCCATGCCAGCCTCAATGGCTCATCTGAACTCTGTGTCAATTGACGACATCTGTCGAGCAGCCACTTGGGCCTCTGTTCATACCTTCACAGCCCATTACTGCTTGGACAAGGACTCCCGCCGGGACGCCTTGTTTAGTCAGGCTGTTCTCGAACACCTGTTCCATATTTAATCAACTCCTACCCACCATCCCTGATAGGATGCCAGAGATCCATGGGGGGAAGTGGAGCCCTTCTCAGGGACACGCAACCTTTGGCGTCTCTCCCTGGCACCTAAAGCTAGGGAGTCCCCATATGTGATGACTAGATTCTTCCTTGTTCCTGGAGATAGCATAGATCTCCAGGAACAAGCAGGAATGAGTCTTCACATATGGGTATCGTCGGTACCGATGGAGCCTGCGCGGGAACGCTCCCCAGCGTCCAGTAAGAAAGCTTTTGGGAGCATCCCACAGCACCTGCGTGCTGCCTTCCCGCCTTTCCTAACTGCCTCTCTCCAGTAGTTCTTTTCCGCGGAGCCAGCAGGTCGTGTTCCTGTCACCGCTGAAGAAGTTCTTTATTTTTCTTTATTTCTTTGGTCGCACGTCTCCCTTCTTCGACGTCGGACCGGTACCGCTGGTCTGTCTTTCTTTCTTTCTTTAAAAAAAAAAAAAAATCTACCGTTTTTCCACTTCTGTGCAATTTTGTCTTTTGGGCCTTGGGCTTACAAGATTTTTCCTCATGGAAAAGCCCGCTTCCGGGTTTAAAAAGAGCACGAAGTGCAGCGGTACTCTTTCTATCACCGACACCCATGACTGGTGTCTAAAATGTTTGAGTCCTGACCACTCCATCACCGATTGTGAGTCCTGTTCCATGATGTCTAAAAGAGGTCGACAGAATCGAGCAGCAAAGCTCAGTACCCTGTCTCCCTCTGATGCAACTTCAGTGGCATCGACATCTTCCAGGGCTTCGTCGTCTTCCCATGGATATCAGGTAACCAAACATAAGTCCAGCCGGTCCTCGAAGGGTAGATCTCCCTCTAAGTATCGAGATGCCTCCGGGCTTGCCCTCGAGGATCCTGCCCCGGCAAAATTACCCCGGCGGGAGGCTCCGGCTTCCAAAGCTTCATCTATGGGGTCACAGGTTGACATCGATGGTGTGGCCTCGACCGATCACCTGTTGCCATGTTCTGGGGTACCGGTGGTCTTCACTGGTAATGACATCCAGACATTGGTTGCGTCGATGGATCAGAATATTCTGACCATGCAGCGTACCATCACGGCATTCATACAAGCTGCGATGCCTCTGGTACCGCAACGAACTCCGTTGGCGGTATCTGTTCCGGCACCGATATCGGTTCCGGTGCCGGTACCGATTGTATCGACAAAGGCATCGCTGTCGACTGCAGCGGTACCCTGTCCTGTGATGCCCATCGGTACCGATGTCGCTACCACTCAGTACGCGTATCGGGCCCTGCAAGAGCATCAAGACAGGCGATACTTCGATTCTTCTGAGGACTCTGATGAATCAGAGGCTTCTGTCGAAGCATCGGTACTCCTTCCTCAGGAGCCCTCTTCTCCAAAAAGAAGGATGTCTCCTCCAGAAGACTTGTCTTTTCAAGACTTCATTAGGGAAGTGGCCAGGGGTCTCTCTATTTCAGTGGCCCCTGAACCAGAGCCAAGAAATTAGATATTTTACAATATCCTAAGGCTCCTAAAGAGGCTGCTACTTTACCAATTCATGAGATCCTTTATGATCACATGTTGGGCATATGGGAGACACCTCTTACTACTTCCCCTCATTCTCGCAGGTTGGACACCATGTACCGTGTTCCTCCTTGTCCTGGCTTTCATAAGACTCAGCTTCCTCACCACTCTATTGTGGTGGAGTCTGCTATGAAAAAGATAGAGTTCAAAAAGACACTCATGTAATCCTCCAGGAAGAGAATGCAGAACCTTAGATGCTTCTGGCAGGAGAATTTTCCAGGCCAATATGCTTACTGCCAGAATCAACTCCTATAGTCTCTATTTGGGATGTTTCTAAAAGAAGTTACAGATCATCTGCTAACTTTATCTCCTTTTATCTCAGAAGATAAAAGGGAAGAGTTTCTCACTTGGCTTAAACATGCCCAGGATGTGTCCAAATTCTCCAACCATGCAGCCTTTGACTCTTGAGTGTCCCAGCAGAGCCTCGGCTATTGCCATAGGGGCACGCAGACTTGCTTGGTTACAAGCTTCTGATTTGGAACCCTGGGTCCAGGATGGATTAGGAAATCTTCCTTGTACAGGTGAAAACCTTTTTTGGCAAGGATTGGCAAGCAAAGGTCACTCAGATGGATGCTGAAAATTCTGCCCTAGATAGACTTTCAAAGTCTACTTCTGCTCCTGCTAGAAAAAGGTTATTCAAAAAGACTTTCTTTCCCAAAAAAGGGAAATATTATCCTGGTTATGGTCTCCAGGCATCTTATACAGGTTGTTTTGCTGGAAAGCGTCAGCAACAACCTAAACAAGCCAAGCCTAAGGCTACAAGGGCTGCTACGGCCCAACAGCCTCAGCCTCCTCAGGGCCTTTGACTTACAACTAGAGAACTTAGCCTTTCTGGCTCTAGAAGAACCAGAGTCTCTCACCATTCCAGGAAGGTTAGCTCATTTTGCTCCCAGATGGGAACAAATCACAGCAGAGCAATGGACCTTATCCATCATAAGGGAGGGGTACAAGCTTCATTTCTTAAACCTTCCTCCTCACACTATGGTGAGACAGTTCAGTTCTCCAACATCTCTCCTCGACCTGGGTCAGGAGATTGCTACCCTTCTTGCCCAAAGGGCAATAGAAGAAGTACCCCTTCTTCAACAGGGTTCAGGGTTCTACTCCCCCTACTTATCCCAAAGAAAACAGGGGGCTACAGACCCATATTAGATCTCAGAGAATTGAACAAGTTTCTATGCACGGAGAAATTCCTCTCAGTGCTCTCCTTCCATACCTTCAGAGTCAGGATTGGCTTTGTTCTCTAGATCTCAAGGATCTGTACACCCTGTCCTCATCCATCCAACACACAGAAGATTCCTTCGGTTCCTTTATCAGGGAAAGCACTACCAATACAGAGTGCTTCCTTTCGGTCTGGCCTCTGCTCCAAGAGTGTTCACAAAATGCATGGCAGTAGTAGCTGCATTTCTACGCACTCTAGGAATATTTGTATTCCCATATCTGGATGACTGGCTCATCCGAGCACCATCCCAGTCAGAGGCCCAGACTTCCCTAGCCTGCACAAGGCGTGTTCTTCAGTATCTGGGACTTGTGATAAACATCCCAAAATCACAACTCACCCCTACTCAGTCATTGGAGTTCATAGGGGCCTTGCTAGATACCACAACTGCAAGGTCCTATCTTCCCCAGGCCCGTTGCCTACGCTTGGTGCAGTTAGCCTCTCAAATTCAGTTAAAATCCCATTTAACTGCTCGAGAGATGTTACAACTGTTAGGCCACATGGCATCCACCGTGCATGTGGTTCCTTACGCTCGCCTTCACATGAGGGCAGCTCAGTGGACACCTTAATGTACCTCAGTTTTCTAACGACATCTCAGTGCATGATCCAGTGAGTAGTTTTATTTTCTTTAGATAAGTTTCCTGCCCTGCGTCTGGTTTTCTATGTTTTTTATCACATTGTTCCGGTTTGATTATGGTTTTTTAAATTTATATTATTCTTTATTATTTTTAATTCTGATTATGTACTTTAACACATTTTTATGATAATTTCTAATAATATTAATTTTTAGTTTTATCATAATATACATGTATATTTAATGTTTTATTATGCCAAGTTCTGCCATTATGAGTTTTTTAATTTTCTAAAAATTTTTAAATTTTAGAACAATTTATTAAGTATATTTTGCTGTATATATATGTATCCCGGTTGCCTTTTTCAATGTTGGTTATACATGTTTTTAATGGGTTATTGATATTATTATTTATTATTTATTATTTTTTGTAAGCAACTCTCCCCTTGAGAAAGGCGTATGCCGAAACGCGTCGGGGATCTTCAATAAAGCATTTCTGAATTTACCATAAGCATCTGGGTCATCCACTGCTTCTGCTCCCTGTGTACTGTCTGATCTCTGCAGGAGCACTGCTCTCCTGTGTGTCCCTTGTGCTCTCCGAGCCATGTTTTCCCCCTGGAACAATGTATTGAGCTACAAAGAGGATGAACTACAAGCCCTCATCCCTAAGGATCCCTTTTATACTGAAGATGAATACATTCCAGATTTGGAAGAAGAATGGGGGAATCTCGTTAGGATGACCCAACGCTACATTAGGGAAGACCTTCATGCAGCATCACTTCTCGAGTATTGCCGGAGAAAAATTATCCCGAGAGGTCTCAGAGTCCAAAAGGCACCGGGCTTGTTTCGAGACGACAATACTTTTATGGCAAACTGGATAAAAATCTTGAACAAATGTTCACTTGATTTAATGATTTTAATTGTGACCACCTCCAGACGCAGGGCAGAAGTTCTTAAGCCCTCCATTGATGCATCTATTGATAAACTTAAAAAGCAGGACTCTAATTTTGAAGCAGAGAAAAGGAAATTTGATCGTAACACCACAGAATATAAAAAAGAGATCAAAGACATAAAAATCAATAAACTAAAAAGAGATGAGGAGGATTATAAATTGAATACAGTCTACTATTGGACACACGATGGCTCAGGTTATAAGACCCGCCCAAGGAGCACTTCCTATAGAAAACCACAAACTACACATCCCCCACATCCCCCCCGTTCTCCCAAACCACGACATAGAAATGATTCAAGAAACCAAAATAAAATTCGCAATAGAACACTTTCCCGTTCCCCCAGTTTAGAGAGGAGTCAGAAAAGAAGTCGACGACACACTGGAGAATTCCATGCAGAAACCTTAGACCCCTCTGGGTCACTGTTTTCTGGAGTCCCCCCCTCCACTCGTCAAGTACGTCATAGTCCCCAACGGGGTTTTCAAATGGACTCCCTTTGGAGGGGAGGTGGTCGAAGATATCAACCGTATCCTCAAAAGTTTTACCAATATCCCAAAACGCATCAGCCACAGCCCCAGCGGGAGAGGGACAGAGACCATCCCCTGATGTCCAAAAGGCGCCTGGACTGGGATTTATGAATGGGATAATTAATCTTTCTAAACACCACCTTACTGACATTGAAATACAGGTTCTCGCTAAAGGTTTATCCTTTGTACCCACCAAAAATCATGATAAATTCAGCACACACGTAGAATTATTTAAGTTCTTTCGTAAGCTTAAAATTATGAATTATTTCCATAACTCCGATACCATTAATGACGACAGATCAGTTATTAAGAAGCCATCTTCCTGGATGCCTCCAGTACAAGTTGACCCTCTCATTACAGCTTATGAGCAGGTCGTATTATCCAAAGTTCAACTACTATATAAAAAGAAAAGAAAGACATACTATAATTTTTCAAAGGCAGAAAAAACAGCATTATATGACTTACGTAGTAACAATGAGATTATAATAAAACCTGCCGACAAAGGAGGAGCGTTAGTTTTGCAGGATCGTGCTATATACATAAAAGAACTTATGCGCCAACTCTCTGATAAAGTATTTTATTAAAAGATTTATGATGACCCAACGGAAATTCTACAACAAAAGGTTGACACGCTTTTATATATCGGCAAAGAAGCAGGCTATCTTACTCCGAAGGAATTAACGTTCCTTAAAGTCTCATCTCCAATCATCCCCACCATCTATATCATACCAAAAATACACAAATCCTTAGAGAATCCACCAGGACGACCAATTGTCTCGGCAATTGGTTCTCTTTTAGAACCCATCTCCAAATTTTTAGACATTTTTCTTCGACCATTCGTTGTATTGGCAGATTCTTACGTGCGAGATTCTACTCATATTATCAATATATTACAAGATTTTTCAGGATACGACGAAAAACTCTTATTGGTCACCTTGGATATCAATTCTTTGTACACCAACATTCCTCAAGCAGCAGCTCTGGAAGTACTAGCCAACACATTAATCCAAAGAGAAAAACCCGTCCGCGTTCCCACTTTTTATCTCACGCAACTTGCTAGTCTTGCCATGACTGAAAATTATTTTTCTTTTAGAGGGGTCTTTTATAAACAAATTAAGGGGGTCGCGATGGGGTCTTCGATGGCGCCTGATGTCGCAAACCTTTATGTTGCTGAATTTGAAAAACAACATTTGCCTTTTAATCCTTTCAAAGCACAGATACGACTGTGGAAGAGATATATTGACGATGTTCTTATGATTTGGGACGGCACCGAAACCAACTTACAACTTTTTTTTCAGTGGCTTAACAGTTTGGATTCCAACTTACAATTTGAGGGACAATACAGTACAAAAGAGATAGCCTACCTAGATATTCTTATTAAGAAGGGTAAAGATCGATTCATTACAGACCTATATCGCAAACCCACCGACCGTAATAATTTACTTCACTACAATAGTTTCCACAATACATCCCTGAAATATAATCTTCCTACTAGTCAGTTTTTGAGAATTAGAAGACTGTGTACCAACGACACAGATTTTGATAAACATGCGTCGGATATGCATCAGAGGTTTACAGAACGCGGTTATCCTAAGAAAAGTGTGAAGAAGGCTTTTTTCAAAGCTTGCAGTGTGGACCGCAAATCGCTTCTTATCAAAAAAGATCGGAAAACAGTGACAGATCGAATTGTATGCCCCCTTACTTTTTCTAATTATTCTAGTGAAATTACTAAGATTATAAAAGAAGAGTGGCATTTATTGACATCCTTGCCTACCTTTACATCTAAAAGAATAATGATAGCTTATAAACGCAATCCAAACTTAGCCAATATTTTGGTTCCCTCAGCCTTGACATTTAACAAGCCTCCGCCTAGCATAAAAGGTCATCACAAATGTGGAAACTGCTCTGTCTGCGCTCACACTATCGTAGCAAAAAAATTTTGAGCATCCCACCACCCATCAGAAGGTTTACCTCCACACATTTTCAAATTGCAAAACAGAAAAGGTTATTTATTTGATCCTATGTCCTTGCAATTTAGTCTACATTGGCAAAACCAAGCGACAAGTGCGCACTCGTATTATAGAGCACAGAAGTTGCCTCCAAAGAAGTGTCCCTGACCGCCCATTAGTTGCTCATTGGCTTAAAATGAACCATTCTGTACAAGATCTTAAATATGTAATTTTAAAAGTGGTCATTCCGCACTGGAGAGGTGGAGATGTTGACAAATTGCTCCTTAAGTTAGAGCAGAGATTCATATATGAATTCAACAGTTTAGAACCCAATGGCCTTAATCAAGAGGTTGATTTGTCGGTGTTTCTCTGAGCCTTCAGTTTTATATACAGATTCATGTTTTGTTTAAAAAGTCGGTTCATCAGTTTTATGTACCGGTTCCTTAGATTTTTATATTTTATTTTCCTCTTCCCCCCCCCCTTTTTTTAGAAAAATATTTAATGCAATTATTTTTATTAATATTAATAATATTAATATTTTTATTTTTTATTTTTCATTTTATTTTTATTTTTATTACCAATATTTATTAATTAATATTTTTAATATTTCTATTTAATTTACCCTTTATTTTTTATTATTTTACTTAATTTATTTATTTTAACATCTATTTTATGCTATTCGCCCCCCATTTTTTACTTTTTTTATACATGATGTCATATTGAATTTTAATAATAAATTTTAATATTTTTTATTTTTATTTTACACTCCAACCGATCTGGTTGCACGTTATGGAGCGTATGTCTTAATTCATTTTCTAATCTTCTACAAAGAGGGGTTTTATGATGTTAATTGTATCTATTTGAATGTTTTTTATTTTTATTTTTAATTTGAATTAGGAGTAGTTATTTTAATAATTTATTTTTTTAAATTCCTTTTACAATTACATAAGATCTATAGCCGTTACATATAAATAAAATTTTTGATATACATCTTTAATCAAAGTAACTGTATCTCTCCCAATAACTTTTATTTGAACATCGGACCTACTGTTTATATGTCAGTATATTATATGTTTTAATTTAATTGAACATCTTTGCCAGAGGGACAACATGACACACTTTATTAGTTCTTATAATATATTTTTCGTTTTAAGCAGTCATTTAAAATTTTTTTCTTTTTATTACTTAGACAGCAATTATATAAAGTTCACTAACCTCAGTATCTTTCTCATACAATACTTTTCATCGGAGCATTTTTTGCATTTTTTATCTTTGAATAACTCTCATTTGTGAATTGGGCTGACCGGTTCCTTTTATCAAGACCCCTACATGATTAATTCATTCCAAATATTTTAAACATTTTTGAATACCGATTACACATACATAATCACTTTCCTCTTATCCCTCCCTGTCAGAATTACCTTTCGAGGATTGGACACAGTTAACCACGCCCCTTTTGGCGCGAAAGTCAGCGTCTTTATAACAGTCTTCAAAAGAGCCCCTGCATCTTACCTAGAACTACGTTCTACACGTTACTCTGCCGGATTATTTAAACAGACGTGGACTGTTCACTACTTAACTTTAGTGCCTATTCTTCTCAGCAGGTAATTTATAGCGTGTTGTCAGAGCCACGTCTATTTCAGCATTGCCGCTTTCACATTTAATGAGTTTTTAATGTTTGTTTACACAGTGTCACCACAGATTCATCTACAATAGCACGGGGTTTCTACCTCTGTGTCCGCTGTAAGTAGGATTTTAAAACACGTATTCACATCTCCTTTCACAATATGAATGGTTTCATTTATACGAGTTTTCCCTACACGAACGGCACAGCATTAGTCTCATTATACACATATCTTTTTGGCATTTCAAGACATGAATAGTTAAGAATAATAGTCTCCTTCATAATCAGCACACAGAGTTCATTTTTCTTGATAAATAACACTAAGCCTGTTTCCCTCCCCCTCCCCCTTCTTTTGAAAAAATACAATTTAATTGTTCTGATTTGCATGGTTCATATGAGAATAATTTCACTTTTACCAACTGCTTCATATTTAGTATCCTGTTTATTTAAAATGTTGTGTTTAAACAACTTGTTTTTCCTCCTTATATTTATACAATAGCCAGTTGAGCACCTTAATGTACCTCAGTTTTCTAACGACATCTCAGTGCATGATCCAGTGAGTAGTTTTATTTTCTTTAGATAAGTTTCCTGCCCTGCGTCTGGTTTTCTATGTTTTTTATCACATTGTTCCGGTTTGATTATGGTTTTTTAAATTTATATTATTCTTTATTATTTTTAATTCTGATTATGTACTTTAACACATTTTTATGATGATTTCTAATAATATTAATTTTTAGTTTTATCATAATAATATACATGTATATTTAATGTTTTATTATGCCAAGTTCTGCCATTATGAGTTTTTTAATTTTCTAAATTTTTTTTAAATTTTAGAACAATTTATTAAGTATATTTTGCTGTATATATATGTATCCCGGTTGCCTTTTTCAATGTTGGTTATACATGTTTTTAATGGGTTATTGATATTATTATTTATTATTATTTTTTGTAAGCAACTCTCCCCTTGAGAAAGGCGTATGCCGAAACGCGTCGGGGATCTTCAATAAAGCATTTCTGAATTTACCATAAGCATCTGGGTCATCCACTGCTTCTGCTCCCTGTGTACTGTCTGATCTCTGCAGGAGCACTGCTCTCCTGTGTGCACCCAATGGACCCAGGCATCAGGTTGCCTGTCAGACAAAATAGCAACCTCTAGTCGCCTCTTTTGGTCCCTCCAGTGGTGGATGTCCACTCAAAATCTGTTGCTGGGGTCCCCCTTTCAACAGTTGCTACCCCAAGCAACCCTCACAACAGATGCCTCCCCAAAGGGTTGGGGAGCTCATCTACAAGATCTCTTCACCCAGGGCATCTGGTCTCCACAGGAGACATCTCTACATATCAACCTCTTAGAGCTCAGAGCAGTTCTTCTAGCTCTGTCTTCCACACCCTGCTCAGCTACAAGACAGTCCTCATCCATACGGACAACCAAGTAGCCATGTTCTACGTGAACAAGCAGGGCGGGACTGGCTCTCTGTTGCTTTGCAACGAAGCTTTGAGATGGTGGGCCTTCGCCAGAGAGCATCAGATTCATCTCATGGTAGTGTATCTTCCAGGGGTTCAAAACTCTTGGGCAGACAGACTCAGTCGAGTTCTGCTTCCACACGAATGGTCCCTCCATGGGGACCAGATAGCCAGGATCTTTCGAATTTGGGGAACCCCAGACATAGACCTGTTTGCAAGTCCGTGGAATGCCAAACTTCCCCTGTTCTGTTCCAGGATTCCGTGTTAGGGAGTTCAGGCCAGGGATGCCTTCCTCCTCCACTGGGGGCAAGACTTCCTCTATGCCTTTCCAACCATTCCCCTAATTTCCAAGACACTGTTCAAGCTTCAGAGAGACAAGGGGTTTATGATTCTCATAGCTCCACGTTGGCCACGCCAGGTGTGGTACCCTCTACTTCTTCATCTCTCTCAAGCTCCCTCCCTGGACTTGGGATCTGCTCCAGACCTCCTGTCCCAGGAGGAGGGAACATTATGGCACCCAAATCCCCAGTCTCTTCATCTCAGAGCCTGGTTGCTGAAGGCCTAGACCTTCAAGATTGGCATCTGTCTCAGCAAGTGAAGCATATCCTTCATGCTTCCAGAAAGCCTTCCACTAGACGTTCCTATGCTTTTAAATGGAAAAGGTTTACCATTTGATGTGCAGAGAAGGGTCTTAACCCTCTTGCAATACCTCTGAATTCTTTACTAGAGTATTTGCTGCATTTATCCCATGCAGGCCTCAAAACGAATTCAGTAAGAGTCCATTTGAGTGCTATTGCAGCGAACCTTAAGCCTCTCAATGGACATCTATTTCCTCTCATCCTCTTATTGCAAGATTCATGAGAGGCCTTCTTTTAACTAAACCTCCCATTAGACCACCTCCAGTGGCATGGGATTTGAATTTGGTTCTTGGCCAGCTTATGAAGCCACCCTTTGACCCCTTAGCCACTACCTCCTTGAAATTCCTTTCCTGGAAGGTTATTTTTCTCATTGCAGTCACCTCAGCTCGCCGTATCAGTGAGCTGCAGGCCTTGGTGGCTAATCCTCCTTATACAAGGTTCCATCATGACAAGGTAGTCCTCAGAACTAATCCACACTTTATGCCTAAAGTGGTCTCACCTTTTTATCTGAACCAGGAGGTGTATTTACCTGTCTTTTTTCCAGGACCTCATGCATCAAGTGCAGAGAGGAATCTTCATACCCTGGATTGTAAAAGAGCACTTGCTTTCTACTTACAAAGGACACAGCAACATAGAAGGTCTTCTCAACTCTTTGTTGCTTTTGATCCCTCTCATTTAGGACTTCCAGTCTCTAAGAGAACTCTGTCCAATTGGATTGCTCAGTGTATTTCCTTCGCCTACCAGAGTAAGAACCTTTCTCTGGAGGGCCATGTCACAGCTCACAATGTGAGGGCCATGGCAGCCTCTATGGCTCACTAAACTCTGTGTCCATCGACCAAATCTGTCGAGCAGCCACCTGGGCCTCGGTTTATACCCTTACAGCCCATTACTGCTTGGACAAGGACTCCCGCCGGGATGCCTTGTTTGGTCAGGCTGTTCTCAAACACCTGTTCCATACCTAATCAACTGCTACCCCCCATCCCTGGTTGGATGCCCGAGATCCATGGGGTGAGGTAGAGCCCTTCTCAGGGGCTCACAACTTTGGAGATCTCCCTGGCATCTCTAGCTGGGGAGTCCCCATATGTGAAGACTCATTCCTTCTTGTTCCTGGAGATAGCACAGTTACTTACCTGTAACAGGTGATCTCTGGGAACAGCAGGAATAAGTCTTCACAACCCACCCACCTCCCCTAGGAGTTGTATCTCTCTATCTTCCCTTTCCTCTCTCTCTCTTTGTCTCAGCTTTAAAACTCGAACTGGAGAGAGGCGGTTAGGAAAGGTGGGATGGCAGCGCTCAGGCGCTGTGGGATGCTCCCAAAAGCTTTCTTACTGGAAGCTGGGGAGCGTTCCCGCGCAGGCTCCGTCGGTACCGACGATACCCATATGTGAAGACTTATTCCTGCTGTTCCCAGAGATCACCTGTTACAGGTAAGTAACTGTGCTTTACTCACCTGTATCAGGTGATCTCTGGGAACAGCAGGAATTTAGTCCTCACAACCCATCCACCTCCCCTTGGAGTTGTATCTATCTCTTTCCTTTCCCTCTCTCTCTCTTTGTCTCAACTTTAAAACTCAACTGGAGAGAGGCATTTGGGGAAGGCAGCACGCAGGCGCTGTGGTATGCTCCCAAAAGCTTTCTGATTGGATGCTGGGGAGCGTTCCCGCGCAGGCTCCGTCGGTACCGACGATACCCATATGTGAGGACTAAATTCCTGCTGTTCCCGGAGATCACCTGTTACAGGTGAGTAACTATGCTATGCCTGCAGGCTACATCCGGTGATAGCGGAATTCTGATTGGTCCAGTCTCCATGCTGCAGGAGGAGGTACACTACCCAGAGGTGGAGGACTAAACTTTCGTCACTCAAGGAACTACAATTACCAGGTAAGTGTAATTATCATTTACTCAGCGTTAATTATATTTATACCAATTACTTTTAATGTTGACAGTCCCGTAGTACTATTCTGTAAACCAGATGATAACATTATTTTCAATATTAATAATTTCAATTTTCATGTCCTTTATCATTCCTGTGATGAACAAATATAAACCAAATACAATGCTTATCTGGCAACAGTTGACAATTACTCAGTGCTGTTTTATAATCCAAAGGATGATGATCCCAATGCCGAACTATGGCGCCTTTACGTTTCACTGATCGTTTCTTCAGGGGTATATCTCTAGGCATTTAATTGCACTGTTCGTATTATACAGCCTGTCAAAAGTGAGATATCAGTATCAACTGGCTTCTTTCATGTCCTGTTCTCAGTTTACGTGCTTTTAATTTGACCACAAATTCAGAACTTACTACTAGAATTTCACTCACCTCTTTTCTTAACTGAAGAGGATTCACATTTCAGTTGCTGAAAACGCCGCGCATGCGGAGTGCAACTACCAATGGTTTTAACCGGAAAATGAATGAATTGAATTAGACCATGAAGGTGAGACACCTGTTTGCTCCTAACACACATGCCAATCTATCTGAAAATTAAGACCTGTTGGGCGTACCGCTTGTAAATTGAATATCCATTTCTGTTCCTGAAAGACAAGATGATGTTCTCTCGATCTCCCTCCCGCGCCTGCCTGAATATGTTCAATGCAGAAACAGCGAAGATCCTCAAAAGTGTGATGAAATTGAAGACAGTGTTCTACCCTAGGAGCTTCCTTCTTTTGACATTTTATTCTGCTGCAATGTTCCTGCATGCGAATGTGGAAAGGACAAATCGTTTTTCCAATATATATCAATTGACATGGACAAAGGACACCATACACCACGTATGTGGATTGGCAAGTGGTTCGACGTCTTAAAAAATATTTTTTGTCCCGATATACAAAAGAAGAAATTTCCAAAGTAATTTGACAGTGCATGTTCCGCATTTAAAATGACCAATAATATCATAGTCTGGTACTTGCAATGGAGATCTTAACACTGTCGGGCTAAGAATTTCTTTCAAGTTTTGATGTCTTCTCCAGACACAACGAATGGGTTTATCCTCCAATCCTGGTGTGCATTTTAAAACATTACCATGTCTTTGTAAAATCTTTTGAATCTTGTTACTATATTTAGAATAAGGGGTTATTAAATTTACATGACTCATCTTCGCAGGGCACGTAGAGGTTCTTGTAAATAAGGATTCTCCAGGACCAAGCAGGAAGTCAGTCCTCACATATGGGTGTCATCGACGCCGAAGAAACCCCAGTGGAGCATTTCCCCAGCTTTCCATGAAAGCCCTTGGGAATGCAGGCACTCGTGCGCGGTTTCCTTTCTGCCTAAAGGTGCCATCTTACCTCAGTCTCTCTTTTTCCGAGAAGCCCACCGGACGTGTGTCCTGTCATCCCGGATAAAAGTTTGATTTTTTTCAGCGATTCTCGCAATTTTTCTTCTTCGGTTCGATGCCGGTTCCCCTCCCGCCGGGTTCGGTACACCGGTATCGAGCCCGTTCTCTTCTTTTTCGTTTTTTGCCCTTCGTGGCTGGCGTTCGCGCCCTTTTTTGCTTTTTCCCTGGAAGGCCTGTCCTTTGACCTCGCGGTGACTCTTTTTTTTCCCCGATGGCTTCCAGCGGTTTTAAAAAGTGTGATCGGTGTAAGACGTTGATGTCTCTCACCGACACACACGACTGCTGCCTTCGGTGCCTCGGTCCTTATCACGACCCTAAGACGTGTGGACCATGTGGGAAGATGTCTTCCAAGGCACTGCAAAGTCGCCAGCAGCAGAAAGAAAGGCTTTTCTCTGACTCAGCCTCCTTCCGGGCCCGGACCTTGTCTGAGGCCTCGACATCTCGGGATTCGGATCCCGAGCGCCGTCATGGCTCCTCGGACAGGGGGTCCCCCGACCGTTAACGCAAGAGGAAGAAGCGGCTCGTGAGGGCGTCGTCGGAAGAGGTCCCTGGCTCCTCGAGGGCCAGGTCTAAAACCCCCGACCGTCGCCCCGGGCCCGTGGAACAAGAGAAGCCTGCCAAAGTTCCTCGCGTGAAGCCGGAGTCTGCTGGACACGTAAGCCCTGTAGTCCTCGAGGACTCTCTTCCCAGAGAGCCGACGTCGGGCCCGGTATGAAAATATAGAATTCACGCATGTATGTGACACCTACAGTATCACATATTTGGATGTTCGGGTAACAAAAGGAATGGAGACTTGGATTACTTCTGTGTATTGCAAACCCACGGATCGGAATTCACTCTTGCATTATTCTAGTGCTCATCCTCAGAAACTTAAGGATAGCCTTCCGTTTTCTCAGTGTCTCCGTTATCGAAGAAACTGCTCGGAGACATCAGAATTTAAGAAACAGGCTAGTTTGTTAAAGGATAAATTTTTGGTAAGAGGATATCCTCCTTTTGTTGTGAATAATGCCTATAAGAGAGCATTATATAATCATAGAGAATCCTTATTTACAAGAACCTCTACGTGCCCTGCGGAGGTGAGTCATGTAAATTTAATAACTCCTTATTCTAAATATAGTAACAAGATTCAAAAGATTTTACAAAGACATAGTAATGTTTTAAAATACACACCAGGATTGGAGGATAAACCCATTCGTTGTGTCTGGAGAAGACATCGAAACTTGAAAGAAATTCTTAGCCCGACAGTGTTAAGATCTCCATTGCAAGTACCAGACTATGATACTATTGGTCATTTTAAATGCAGAACGTGCACAATCTGTCAAATTACTTTGGAAATCTCTTCTTTTGTATATCGGGACAAAAAATATTTTTTAAGATGTCGAACCACTTGCCAATCCACATATGTGGTGTATGGTGTCCTTTGTCCATGTCAATTGATATATATTGGAAAAACGATTCGTCCTTTCCACATTCGCATGCAGGAACATTGCAGCAGAATAAAATGTCAAAAGAAGGAAGCTCCTATGGTAGAACACTGTCTTCAATTTCATCACACTTTTGAGGATCTTCGCTGTTTCTGCATTGAACATATTCAGGCAGGCGCGAGAGGGCGATCGAGAGGACATCTTGTCTTTCAAGAACAGAAATGGATATTCAATTTACAAGCGGTACGCCCAACAGGTCTTAATTTTCAGATAGATTGGCATGTGTGTTAGGAGCAAACAGGTGTCTCACCTTTAAGGTCTAATTCAATTCATTCATTTTCCGGTTAAAACCATTGGTAGTTGCACTCCGCATGCGCGGCATTTTCAGCAACTGAAATGTGAATCCTCTCCAGTTAAGAAAAGAAGTGAGTGAAATTCTAGTAGTAAGTTCTGAATTTGTGGTCAAATTAAAAGCACGTATACTGAGAACATGACATGAAAGAAGCCAGTTGATATTGATATCTCACTTTTGACAGGCTGTATAATACGAACAGTGCAATTAAACGCCTAGAGATATATCCCTGAAGAAACGATCAGTGAAACGTAAAGGCGCCATAGTTCAGCGTTGGGATCCTCATCCTTTGGTATCGTCATCCTTTGGATTATAAAACAGCACTGAGGATTTGTCAACTGTTGCCAGATAAGCATTGTATTTGGTTTATATTCAACATCACAGGAATGATAAAGGACATGAAAATTGAAATTATTAATATTGAAAATAACAAAGTTATCTGGTTTACAGAATAGTCCTATGGGACTGTCAACATTAAAAATAATTGGTATAAATATAATTAACGCTGAGTAAAAGCAACGTTGTAAGGTCGTTGATGCGAGCAAAAAGCACTTCATCCAAGTTTACTCGGCCTGGATAGACGCTTTGTAAATGTCTGAGACCTTGTTGCACCAGTGTTAAGATAACTGGATCTAAAAGTTTGAACTCTTGGTTAAGAGATAGAGCTGTAAATTGTTTCGTTATTACTGTAGCTGTAGTCATTGATGACATTTGTAAGGCAGCAATCTGGTCTTCGGTCCATACCTTTGCTGCTCATTACTGTCTGGACAAGGATGCCTGCCAGGTTGCCATGTTTGGTCAGGCTGTTCTCCAGCACCTCTTTTGGACTTAAGGCCAACTACCTACCCTCTGTCCCGGAAATTAACAATACTACACATTCTTGGAGGACACATGACTTCTTGCAGCCTACTCTGAGGTTCTCCAGAGGCAGGGTGGCTATATTCTCTAGGAAAAACCTTGAGCTAGGGAGTCCCATAAGTGAAGACTACATTCCTGCTTGTTCCTGGAGACAGCGTAGTTACTCACCTGTAACAGGTGATCTCCGGGAACAGTAGGAATTTAGTCTTCACAACCCACCCTTCTTCCCTATGATTTGTAGGTTTTCTCTTTACTCTCCTTTCTCTCAGCTACAAGCTCAGCTGAGGGAGCAGAGTTGGGAAGACAGCTACACAGGCACAGTGGGATGCTCCCAAAAGCTTTCCTATTGGACGCTGGGGAGCGATCTCCAGGAACAAGCAGGAATGAGTCTTCACATATGGGTACGTCGGTACCGATGGAGCCTGCACGGGAATGCTCCCCAGCATCCAATCAGAAAGCTTTTGGGAGCATCCCTCACACCTGCGCGCTGACTTCCCGCCCTTTCCACTTCTTCTCCTCAGTTTTCGTTTTTCCGCAGAGCCGACAGGACATCGTCCTGTCACCGCAGAAACGTTTTTCTTTAAAAACTTTATTTCTTGTTTTCTTGTGGTCGCGGCTGTTTTTCCCGCCGATACCGGTACCGCCGGTGGTTTTTTCTTAAACTCAGAGAGATTTTTCCCTCTGTTTCTGTCTTAATTTTTTGGGCCTACAAGGCCTCTCCATCATGGAGCCTTCTTCTCCTAAGAAGTGCCTTCACTGTGGAAACAGTTTTCTTTTTAGACTCCAATCTCTGGTGTCTAACCTGTTTGGGTCCTGACCCCTTTTTCCCCTGAACTATCAGGCTGCAATGCTGAGAGAAGACCTTCCCTCTTTCGAGTTTCCCTCGATACCGTTTTCCCTCCTACAGTGAGGGCACCAGGTTTTTCTTCTCTACAGGATCAGGTAACCCACAGTCTGTTAAGACTTGCCAATTCTTGAGTGGTAGGTCTCATGCCAAGCATGATGACGGCTCCGGCCTTGCCCTCAAGAACCCATTGGCATTAAAACCCCGGCGGGAGTCTTCGGGCTCCAAAGCATTTCAGGGGTTTCAGGTTGTTCCTGGGGCTCACCCCTCACAGAACATACCTGAGCCGTGCCCGGGGGTGGTATCCGCTTCGAGCGGTACCGATACACCGGCACCGGTGTCAAGTGTCCCACTCTTCACCAGGGATCGTCATCTGGCGTCCTCGGTACCTTTGGGACCGATCGATACGTTCCAGATTGACTTTCCTGTGTCTAAGCCATGTTCGGTGGTGGTACCCGCTTCGAGCGGTACCAATAACCTGGCATCGGCACCGGTGTCGAGTGTTCCACTCGACACCAGGGATCGTCTTCTGGCATCCTCGGTTCCTTTGGGACCGATCGATACGTTCCAGATTGACTTCCCTGTATCAGCATCGCCGGTACCACCACCGACGTCGGTGCACTCTAGACATGCATCGATAGACTCGCTCCCTTCGATGCCAAGTCTGGAATCGATATCTAGTCTAGATGACTGGGTACCGACGCACCTTGGAACCTACTCTTGTCGTTTCCGGATACACAGTACCGAGGATACTCACCAAGACACTCTGGTTACCTCGGTACCGCTTGAGCAGCCTCCGATGACGGCCTCGATGCCATTACCGGTATCGGTATCGATGCCGATTCCCGCAAATACATCGGTGCCATCGATCCTTTCCATGCCTAGTTTGGAATCGATACCTGGCATAGACGATGCAGTACTAACTGCCTCAAATCGTGACTGCCAGTATCATTATCCATCTAGTAAGGTTCTTTTTCTGCACCAGACCAGTGCGTCCTCTGGTGCTCGGGCTGCATCTTCAACCTTAGCCTTCCCAGGGATGGTTCCCATTGGAGATCCTTCTTTTCAGAAGTTTCTCCTTGACATGGCAACCTTTCTTGCTATTCCTATCCCTGGCTGTAATCTTAACCAAGGCTCTCCTGCAGAAAAGGGAAATATAATGCTTCCTTTACATCATTCTTTGCAGGATCTTCTTCTGAGAATATGGGAATCACCTTTAAGGGTTCCCTCACTTTCTACAGCAACTAATGTTCTGTATCAGGTGCCCCCCTCTCCAGGGTTTCAAAAGAATCAACTTCCCCATCATTCCATTGTAGTGGAATCAGCAATGAGGAAGGTAAAAAGCAAGAAGAAGCATTCTTCTTATCCGCCAGGTCGTGCTTCTAGAGCACTTGATGCCTTTGGACGTCAAACCTTCCAAACATCTATGCTGGCATCAATAATTATTTCTTATATATTTTATGAGTCTAACACTCCAGGAGGTCACAAAGAAATTATCTCTTTTGACTCCTTTTTTGTCAGAGCCTAAGGCTGCTGACTATTCCTTGCTTCTTAGTCATAGCCGGAATATCCCTTGGTTTCTTTCTCGTGCTTCTCTAGACTCTTTTGAGTCTGTTAGCAGATCCTCTGCTATTGCCATTGGAGCACGTCATAGAGCCTGGCTCCAAGCTTCAGACTTGAACAGATGGGCACAACATACACTGGGTAATTCTCCTTGTACTGGAGAAAATCTCTTCAATAAGGAGACTTTACGTCAGGTTGCTCATTGCTCCACTGACCTCCCTGGTTCTGGAGACCATTCTAAGCCGCCTTCTTCCCCAGGAGGTAGGAAATGTCCTACATAGCCTTCTTTACCTAAGAAAAGAAGGTTTCACTCTTCTCCTGCCCATCATCCAGAGGTGCCCAAGCAAGGGACACCTCGTCCTAGTCTGAAGTTTCCAAATTCTAGCCAGTCTCAACATACCCAGCAACCATAGATTCTGAAGGTTACAATGTACAGTTAACCTCTTCTTAACAGAAGTTTGTTCACTGTTTTTTCTTAAAGCTCTACACTGGGGTTTTCCTTTTTCAGTATGCTAAGCTGTCAGGATATTCTTGTCCATGGGTTACAGAATTCTCCTCTTCTTACACCAAGAAGGGAGGTTACAACTATCTCATGATAGTTTCTGTCCCAACATGAACATTTTTTCCTTCAGCTGACTCACCATATGGGTAAGTCACCCCTCCCTCTCTCATCCAGGGTTTCCCCTGACTGAGTGGTACCATACTGAAAAGCTTCTCTAGCTTTCATTCCAGTGTAGAATTTTTGTTTCCTTGAATACATTCTCAAGATAACTCATCAGACAGGGACAGGAATATCTCCTCTCCCTTTGTCTGTTTCTCTTTATGTTGCACAGTAAGATTCTCTATGCTGTTCTTTCAGCTGCTGGGCATGCAGGAGTTACAGTGATTGAACTACTGGTACTTTTCCTCAAGTTCCAGTCTATCTTCCAAAATTTTTTCTCTAACCTCAGTAGTGATTCCAAGCTAGTCCTCATCTATCTTGGATAATCCTACCCACTTTAGGCTTCTCACATTATCTTCTTTCTAGCCATCTCCTTTCCTAGGATGTGGCAAGACACCTGATTTCAGTCAGTTTTATCTCATAATTCTCCTGCTCAATGCTCTCTGCAATCTTCAGAGAAGCTTTCTACTACGGGCCCTTGCTACAGAGCATTGATCTTTGTCTCTGAGGGCTATTCTATATAGTAGGAAAAAGCTTATAAATCATTTTCATGACTGTGAGGGTTCTCCACACCCTCTTGTCTCTTGTTATAAGCTTTTTCTGCGTGAATATCCAAGACTATTAGATACCCCTATGTCCCTCCAGTGGGTCCTCCTGGTATCTTCTCTATGCGTTTCTACCCATCTATCATGTCAGAGTTCTAAAGGACTCCCGACTTGCTCTTTCTCCAGGACCAAGCAGGAAGTCAGTCCTCACTTATGGGTGACGTCGGCGCCGACGGAGCCCTCGCGGAGCAATTTTCCCCAGCTTTCAAAGAAAGCCTTTGGGAATTGCAGCGCGCATGCGCGGTCGTCTTCCCGCCCGAGGGTGCCATCTTAGCCAGTCTTCTTTTTTCCGCGGAGCCCTGCAGACGTCCCCGTCTTGTCCCCGCGAAAAAGTTGATTTTCCTCTTTATTTTATACTTTTTTCTTTCGGTTCGACGCCGATCGTTTTCCCGCCCGGACTCGCGACGCCGGTCTCGAGTCCTCTAGCGTTTTTTCGGTTTTTCTGACTTAGTCAGCTTTCGTTTTCGTTTTCCCTGGCAGCCCGGTCCTTTGACCTCGCAGGGGCCCTTTTTCCCCCGATGGCTGCCAGTGGCTTTAAGCGGTGTGGTCGGTGTGACCGAAATATGTCACTAACCGACACACACGACTTTTGCCTCCGCTGCTTGGGCCCGGATCATGAGGAACTGATCTGTGGGCCCTGCAGCAAACTGTCCTCGAAGGCGTTGAGAAGTCGGCGGCATCAGCGCGAGAGAATCTTCGCTGACCCCAGCCGTACCCGGACCTCGTCGGAGGCCTCCGTGTCAAAGGGCTCCAGCTCGGACAGTCGCCGGAGCTCCTCCGACCGGGGTTCTCCCTCCGGGGACCATCGTTGGAAGGAAAAACCCGCGAGGGCGGCGTCGGTGGACGCTCCTGGCTCCGCGAGAGCCAGGTCGCATAGCCCCGACAGCCGCCCCGGGTCCTTGGAGAAGGAACATCTCCCGAAGCGACCTCGCCTGGAGTCGGAGATGCCTGCCCGGGTAAGTCCTGTAGTCCTTCTGGACTCGCCTCCGCGACAGCCGACGTCGGGCCCGACGCCGTCGGGGCCCGAGTCGGGGGCTGCTGGGTCACCTGAGCTCGGACTCAGGTTGACGGCCTTGGAGAGCAGACTGTCTGCCTTCATGGACCAGCAGCGGGCACTGCTCGCTGGCCTCGCTGGCGCCGCTGCCCCGACCGCCGGGACGTCGACGTCCAAGTCGACCCCGGAGACCGAGCCGATCCTCGAGTCAATGAGAACTCGAGTCGATCCTCGGTCGAGGTCACCCTCGGCCTCCCGTTCGGGACCGAGGTCGCCGACGCCGACTCCCTCGACGTCGGGGCGGCTGGCGCCGCACCCTGCCCGGGCCGACCCCACCGAGTCCTCGTCGGAGTCGGTCTGGGAGTCTGAGGAGGAAGAGTCACCTGATTCTTTCCGGACTCGGTGTGTCCCATCGGACTCACCGGGGTCCGAGCCTCGGAAGCAGTCCCCCCCGGAGGATGCCCGGTTCTCGGACTTCGTTAGGGATATGGCCAAGACTTTGGCCTTCCCTGCGGATCCCGAGGAGGAGCCTCGAGCCGAAGAGCTCGACGCCCTCCAGTATGACTCTCCCGCGAGGGAGCACTTTACTGTGCCGGTTCCTCCTATGCTGGAACGGCTACTCTTCCGCATGTGGGAGAGTCCGGCCTCCTCGCCGGTCCTGAGCAAGCGGGTCGATTCTATCTATCGGGTCCGCAAGAGCCCTGGCTTTCAGAAGGCACAGCTGCCACACCATTCCATGGTAGTGGAATCGGCCATGCATCGTCTTAAGAGCCAGAAGATGCACTCCTCGGTGCCTCCTGGAAGGGAGGCCCGTAACCTGGATGGCCTTGGCAAGAAGTGCTTCCAGGGCTCTATGCTCGCATGTCGTGTCCAGACTTACCAGCTCTACATGGGCATGTATCTCCGGGATCTGGCTAAAGAGCTAGCCGGATTCTCCGCTGGTCTCTCCGAGGAGCCCTTGCGGAGGTTCCTAGCCTTGTCCACGGGCATTCGGGAATGCTCAAAGTTCATGTCCCGAGCAGCCTATGATGGCTTTGAGGCCTCGGCTAGAGTGGCCGCAGCCGGCATCGGTGCCCGCCGACAGGCTTGGCTTCAGTCGTCGGATCTTGAGCCCTGGGTACAGGACAAGTTGGTCGATGTCCCCTGCCGAGGCGAAAACCTCTTTGGCAAGCCCATGGCGGAAAAGGCTGCACAAATTGAGACTGAGACTCTCACCAGGACCAGGCTTTCTAGGAAGACCTCCGCCCCTTCCCAGAAAAAGAAGGGCTCGGGAAAAAAGTCCTTTTACCCGAGGAAGGCGGCTGCCTACAAACAGTACCCCCATTATCAGGCCCCTGCAGCTCCCCAACAGGGCCAGCAGGCCAAGGGACGGGGTAACGGGTCCCGTAGGCAGCAAGCCCCCAAGCCTGCACCACCAGCCCCTGCTCAGCAGGGTGGGGGTTTTTGACTCGTTCAGCATAGCCTCTCCCCCCCCGCTGGTTCCTCCCGGCACCGGAGGCCGGCTGGTTCACTTCGGCCACAGGTGGTCCAGCATCACCGCAGATGCCTGGGTACTTCAGGTCGTGCGAGAAGGCTACCTTCTCCACTTCCATCAGGTCCCTCCCTCCTATTTTCCGGGAGAACCTTCGCGCCCCCCTCTGCACAGGGAGTTGCTCCTTCAGGAGTTAGCAGGTCTTCTGCAGGAACAGGCGGTGGAACCGGTGCCCCACCACCTGAGAGGTCAAGGCTTTTATTCAAGGTATTTTCTGATACCAAAGAGAACAGGGGGCCTCAGACCCATCCTGGACTTGCGCAACCTCAACAAGTTCCTTGTGCGGGAGAAGTTCAAAATGCTTACCCTTGGAATCCTTCTGCCCTACCTCCAGCAGGGAGATTGGCTATGCTCCTTGGATCTAAAGGATGCCTACAAGCACATCCTCATCCACCCAAGCCACCGCCAATACCTAAGGTTTGTGGTGGCAGGAAATCATTACCAGTACAGAGTACTGCCCTTTGGCCTATCCTCCGCACCGCGAGTCTTCACAAAATGTCTCGCGGTCGTGGCGGCCCATCTCCGGCTTCACGGCCTCTATGTCTTTCCGTACCTCGACGACTGGCTCATCAGAGCAGCGTCCGCTCAGGAGGTCGCCAACGCCACGCGCCGCACGGTGACTCTGCTGCAGCACTTGGGCTTTGTCATAAACTTCGCAAAGTCCACTTTGCTCCCCTCACAGGATCTCGAGTTCATCGGCGCAAGGCTGCACACTCCTCGGGCACGAGCGTACCTACCGCTCGACAGGGCGCAACGGCTCATGGACCTAGCCGACCGCTTTCGCAGCCAGCCCCTGGTCTCCGCCAGGCGCTTCCTGAGACTGCTCGGCCATATGGCTTCCACCGTCCATGTGACCCCCAATGCCCGCCTGAACATGCGGTCTGCTCAATGGTGTCTCCGCCAGCAGTGGCGACAAGCCACAGGCGGCCTGGCGGACCTGGTGCGCGTCTCCGAGCCGCTGCTCTCGTCTCTCCGGTGGTGGCTCCGGCAGCCGAACCTGATATTCGGAATGCCTTTCCAGTCACCTCAGCCGACCCGGGTGCTGACCACCGATGCATCCCTCCTGGGCTGGGGAGCGCATTGCCAAGAGGCACGTACTCAGGGCCTCTGGACCATGTGGGAGTCTGCTCAGCAGATCAACTTCCTGGAGCTCAGGGCGATCCGCCTAGCTCTCAAGGCCTTCTCCCACCTGACTTCCCAACAGTCCGTCCTTGTCCAGACGGACAATCAAGTTGCCATGTTCTACGTGAACAAGCAGGGGGGCACGGGCTCCTTCCTCCTCTGCCGGGAGGCACAGAAGCTCTGCTCTTGGGCCGTCAGTCACGGCATTCTCCTCAAGGCAGTTTATCTCCCGGGCCAAGAAAATTGCCTTGCAGACAAGCTCAGCAGGGTCCTCCAGCCGCACGAGTGGCGTCTGGATCCCTTGGTAGTTCAGAAGCTCTTCCTCAAGTGGGGTCTCCCCACGGTGGATCTCTTTGCCAGTCCTCACAACCGGCAGCTTCCTCGCTTCTGCTCTCGTCAGCCACACCCCCTTCGGGTGGCGGCGGACGCCTTTCTGATCTCGTGGTCGGGGAGCCTTCTGTACGCTTTCCCTCCCATCCCGCTGGTCTCTCGGACTCTTTTCAAGGTTCTCCGAGACAAAGCCTTCATGATCCTGGTGGCCCCTCGCTGGCCCAGGCAGCCGTGGTTTCCGCTCCTGCTGCAACTGGCGGTGGAGGATCCAATCCCTCTGGGGGTACAACCGGATCTCCTCACTCAGGATCAGGGGTCCCTTCTGCACCCCAACCTCAGGTCTCTCAACCTCATGGCCTGGCTGCTGAGAGGGTAGTCCTTGCTCCCCTTCTCCTGCCGGCGGAGGTGGAGGAGGTCGTCTTAGCTTCGCGACGGCCTTCTACCCGCAAATGCTACGCCCTTAAATGGCGTCGCTTTGCAGTCTGGTGTACCCAACAGTCTCAGGATCCCTTCTCCTGCCCGGTGTCGGTGATCTTGCAGTACTTGCTGCACCTCTCTAATCTGGGACTTAAGTCCAACTCCGTCAAAGTTCACCTCAGTGCTCTTTCAGCACATCATGTGCCAGTGGACGGCAGACCTCTCTCCAATGACCCTCTCGTAGCGAGGTTTCTCCGAGGTCTCCTTCTACTTAAACCACCTCTGCGCCCGCCAGCACCTGACTGGGACCTGAATGTGGTTTTGCAGCGGATCACCTGTCCGCCTTTTGAACCTATGGCTACCTGTTCTCTCCGTTTTCTGTCTTGGAAAACACTGTTCTTGATAGCCCTCACTTCCGCTAGGCGCGTAAGTGAATTGCAGGCCCTCGTGTCTGATCCCCCTTACACTCGGTTCTACAGGAATAGGGTAGTCCTACGGACTCACCCAAAATTTCTGCCTAAAGTGGTCTCCCCTTTTCACATCAATCAGGAGGTGGTACTTCCAACCTTCTTTCCCAGACCACACTCCAGCCGAGCTGAAACGGTCCTCCATACCCTGGACTGTAGAAGGGCATTGAACTTCTACCTTGACCGTACGCGGGAGCACCGTAAAGCTGCTCAGCTTTTTGTGTCTTTTGACCCCAATAAATTGGGGCTCCCGGTCTCCAAGCGTACTCTGTCCATCTGGGTTGCGGACTGTATCTCTTGGGCTTATGGGGCAGCCGGACTCTCCTTAGAAAGTCGAGTCACGGCTCATTGCGTTCGGGCAAAGGCCACGTCAGTGGCTTACCTCCGCTCTGTTCCGCTGGCAGACATCTGCCGGGCCGCTACTTGGTCTTCGAGCCAGACTTTTGCGGTCCATTACTGTCTCGAGAGGGAGTCCCGTAGGGACAGTGCTTTCGGACAGGCAGTCCTCCGTAATCTCTTTGAGGTCTGAGCAACTCCTACCCTCCATCCCGGATGTGGGCTACCGGTGGGTGATAATTCAGCGAAGATTCTATCCTTCTGTGCTGCTGAGCTAGAGGGAGCTCATTTTTGTGCTTAGGGTCTCCGGTAGCCTTGAGCTTGGGAGTCCCATAAGTGAGGACTGACTTCCTGCTTGGTCCTGGAGAAAGCGTAGTTACTCACCTGTAACAGGTGTTCTCCAGGAGCAGCAGGAATCAGTCCTCACTACCCTCCCTCCTCCCCTTGGAGTTGCAATCGTCTGCTTATGTTCTTTTTTTGCAAATTTTTATGCTGTCTTTTTTAGCTATGTCATCTGACTGGCTAAGATGGCACCCTCGGGCGGGAAGACGACCGCGCATGCGCGCTGCAATTCCCAAAGGCTTTCTTTGAAAGCTGGGGAAAATTGCTCCGCGAGGGCTCTGTCGGCGCCGACGTCACCCATAAGTGAGGACTGATTCCTGCTGCTCCTGGAGAACACCTGTTACAGGTGAGTAACTACGCTTTACAGACTGATGATATCCTCTGTTTTTCACGCAACCATCCTGGTTATTTTACTGGATTGCATTCCTGCATCCTCTTAGCCCACGGAAATAGATTCTCTATATACCTGTCAAGTGGGTTTCACCCTCTTGTTATTGGACGAATCTTTCCCCTTCACATTCCCCATGTGAATGTTCTTAGGGGGCTTAGTGTATCTTCAGACTTATTGTCTACATACATATGTCTGTAAGCTGTGGGTGCATATTTTATGCCCCTATATGTATATTTATATATATATCCACTCATATATATATATATGTTGATACATATTTCTGCATATCTAGATACGCATATATATATATATAGGTATATATATCTCCCTATATATATATATAGATAGATAGATAGATAGATGTATGTATCTGTTGGGAGACTTTTATAGATCGATCTGTATTACATACTATCTCCTCACTGTCTATGCTATAGCAATTTGTACCTTTCTCATAGGTTACAGACAGTGGGCTCCCTTTTTCATACTGTTCCTTAGTATGTGGGGACTGTTATGCTCACAACCACTACTGTGGTGATAACAGCTTCCGCTTTGCTCTAGGTCTCCCTATCCTTGAAGATTCAAGCTTCAATATCTTTCCTATCTCTCATCAGCTAGGAAAGATAGTGTACATCGTCATTGTTTTTGAGTACACATTGTTCTGCTTGGGAATATGGGCTTTTTTCCATAACCCTTCTTCCCTCCAAGAGTGGGTTAGTTGTCCAAATCGGTCAGTCTTCTTCTTTTAGTCCTCAGTGTTATGACTGTACCTAAAAGAGTTTTCAGCTTTTTCTCATAAAGCTTTCCTTTGAAGACCTGCCGTTCTAATCCTACCCCAGTTGACACCTGGATCACCTGCTAACTCCAGGTCTGGACCTTCACCCTCACTGCTGTGAGGTCACCTTGAGGATTCCGCTACTGCATATCCAGTAGACTCCATCACGCTTTCTACTTCCTACAATCCAGTAGGTAAGCTCCATGTTATAACTGTTCATTAAATGATTTTAATGGTACTTATCATACATGCCATGGACTCCTCTCCTATAGTCCTTGGGTTTGCTGTTTTCCTTACAGCTCTTCTATTCTCAACTCCTACCCTCCATTTCCTCATGGGATGCTGGAGATCCTGTGTGGGAAACGCACTCCTGATCCAGGAACATGCATTTTATGGGATCTCCCCCTGGCATCTCTAGCTAGGGAGTCCCCATATGTGAAGACTCATTCCTGCTTGTTCCTGGAGATAGCACAGTTACTTACCTGTAACAGGTGATCTCTGGGAACAGCAGGAATAAGTCTTCACAACCCACCCACCTCCCCTAGGAGTTGTATCTATCTATCTATCTTCCTTTCCTCTTTCTCTCCTTTGTCTCAGCTATGATACTCAACTGAGGAGAAGAAGTGGAAAGGGCGGGAAGTCAGCGCGCAGGCGCGAGGGATGCTCCTAAAAGCTTTCTGATTGGATGCTGGGGAGCATTCCCGTGCAGGCTCCGTCAGTACCGACGTAACCATATGTGAAGACTTATTCCTGCTGTTCCCAGAGATCACCTGTTACAGGTGAGTAACTACGCTTTCTTGCACATGCAAACTGTTTTGACCATGTAACCCCTCTACTCATTCATCATTGGTTGCCCAGAAAGTCCCAAATACAATATAAAATTCTGATCCTGACTTTCAAAGCTCTGTATTAGACTGCTGAGAGTATTTATCTACCCTGATCATTCCCTATTGTCTGACATGCATGCTCTCTCTGGTACACAGCAATAGGCTTTGCTTTCCGGTACCCAATAAAGTACATTATGAATCCACAAGACAATGAGCTTTCTTCTCCTTAGCCCCATTGCTCTGGAATAGCTTGCCAAACCAACTTCGACTTCAAATAACTTTTGCACTTTTTAAGTCTGAACTTAAAGCATATTTCTTTGAAAGCTTTTGATCTCTCGCATTAGGGGTCTTTGGGTCTTAACAGGGCTGGGGAAAAGCAGTTATGTTAGTCGCTTGCTTCTATTTGTATGCTTGACTACCTTACTCTGGTATCTTCGTCTGTTGTGTATTTTTTTTTTTACTTTCTCTTCCTGTCTACAATTGGAGTTCTTTTCAAACTTTCTGCTTATTTTATTTTAATAAACTGCTTTGTGTAATCTGATAAAGCAGTATAACAAATAAACCCTAACAGTATGCTGATGAGCAGACCAGCACCAGTAACTCTTCCCTCATCGTCCGTCCAGTCCAGACGCGTGGGTTGTGCACTCCTACCAGCAGATGGAGACTGAGATCAAAACTGCCTTGATGTCACCCCATAAGGGTCTAGTGCAGAACCTCCTCTGGTTAGTATTCTCAGTCTCCAGCAGCTGGAGGTTGTCTCATTCTGTGCAGACTGGATTTGGATTGAACGGATATTCCAGGATGTCCCTCCAGTACAGTCCAGACAAGTGGGATCTCCAGGAACAAGCAGGAATGAGTCTTCACATATGGGTATCGTCGGTACCGACGGAGCTTGCGCGGGAACACTCCCCAGCGTCCAATAAGAAAGCTTTTGGGAGCATCCCACAGCGCCTGCGTGCTGCCTTCCCGCCTTTCCCAACCGCCTCTCTCCAGTTCTTCTTTTCCGCGGAGCCAGCAGGTTGTGTTCCTGTCACTGCAGAAGAAGTTCTTTATTTTTTCTTAATTCTTTTGTGTCGCGTCTGCCTTCTTCGACATCGGACCGGTACCGCCGGTCTTTTCTTTCTTTCAAAAAAAAAAAAAAAAAATTTATATTTTCTTCACTGTGCATTTTCAGTTTTTGGGCCTTAGGCCTAAAAATTTTTTTCCTCATGGAGAAGCCCGCCTCCGGGTTCAAAAAGTGCACAAAATGTGGCGGTACTATTTCTGTCACCGACACTCATGACTGGTGTCTAAAATGTTTGGGGCCTGACCATTCCATCACGGATTGTATGTCCTGTACCATGATGTCTAAAAGAGGTCGGCAGAACCGAGCAGCCAAGCTCAGTACCCCGTTTTCCCTCTGATGCAGCTTCGGTGGCATCGACGTCTTCCAGGGCTGCTTCTTCCTCCCATGGATCTCAGGTAACCAAGCATAAATCTAGCCGGTCCTCGAAGGGTAGATCTCCCTCCAAGCATCGAGATGCCTCCGGGCTTGCCCTCGAGGATTCCGCACCAGCAAAATTACCCCGGCGGGAAGCTCCGGCTTCCAAAGCGTTATCTATGGGGTCACAGGTTGACATCGATGGCTCGGCCTCGACAGATCACCTGTTGCCGTGTTCTTGGGTACTGGTGGCTCCCACTGGTACCGACATCCAGACATTGGTGGCGTCGATGGATCAGAAGATTCTGGCCATGTAGCGCACCCTGTCGGTATTCATACAGGCTGCGACGCCTCCAGTACCGCAACAATCCCCATTGTCGGTACCGGCTCCGACACCGGCATCACTCCCGGTGCCGGTACCGATTGCATCGGCATCGGTGTCGACTGCAACGGTACCCTGTCCTATGATGCCCATCGGTACCGAACAGGTACCGGTTACTCCCGATACTGATCCTACTCAGTACGGCTATCGGGCTCTACAGGAGCATCCAGACAGACGATACTTCGATTCCTCTGAAGACTCAGATGACTCTGAGGGTTCTGTCGAGGCATCGATACTTCTTCCTCAGGAGCCGCCTTCTCCTAAACGAAGAATGTCTCCTCCAGAAGACTTGTCTTTTCAAAACTTCATTAGGGAAGTGGCTAGGGGCCTCTCCATCACAGTGACCCCTGAGTCAGAACCTAGAGCCAAGGAGTTAGATATTTTACAATATCCTAAAACTCCTAAAGAGGCAGCTACTTTACCTATCCATGAGATTCTGTATGATCTCATGTTGAGGATGTGGGAGACACCTCTTACCACCTCTCCTCATTCTCGCAGGCTGGACACCATGTATCGTGTCCCTCCTTGTCCTGGCTTCCACAAAACTCAGCTTCCTCACCACTCTATTGTGGTAGAGTCTGCCATAAGAAAAATAGAGTGCAAAGAGACACTCATCTAATCCTCCAGGGCGTGAATGCAGGACCCTAGATGATTTTGGCCGAAGGGTTTTCCAAGCTTCTATGCTAGCTGCCAGGATCAACTCCTATAGTCTCTATATAGGGATGTTTCTAAAAGAAGTCACAGATCTGCAGACTTTAACCCCTTTTATTTCAGAGGATAAAAGGCAGGAGTTTCACACTTGGCTCAAACATGCCCAAGATGCCTCCAAATTTTCCAACCGTGCAGCCTTTGATTCTTTTGAGTGTGTAAGCAGAGCTTCGGCTATTGCCATAGGGCCATGCAGAATTGCTTGGCTACAAGCTTCTGATTTGGAGCTCTGGGTACAAGATGAATTAGGGAATATCCCTTGTACAGGTGAAAACCTTTTTGGTAAGGATTGGCAAGCAAAGGCCAATCAGATTGATGCTGGAAACTCTGCTTTGGATCGACTTTCAAAGTCTACCTCTGCTCCTGTTAAGAAAAGATTGTTCAAAAATACATCTTTTTCTAAAAAGGGAAGATACTATCCTGCTTATAGTCAGCATGCATCTTCTGCAGGTCGTTTTGCTGCAAAGTGTCAGCAACTACCTAAACAGGCCAAATCAAAGGCTGCTAGGCCTGCCATGACCCAGCAGCCTCAGCCTCCTCAGGGCCTTTGACTTGCAGCTAGAGAACTTAGCCTTTCTGGCTCTGGAAGAACCAGAGCCCCTTACCATTCCAGGAAGGTTGACTTACTTTGCTCCCAGATGGGAACAAATCACAGCAGAGCAATGGACACTCTCTATCATAGGGGAAGGGTACAAGCTTCATTTCTTAAGCCTTCCCCCTCACACCATGGTGAAACAGTTCAATTCTCCAACATCTCTCCTCAACCTTCTAGGTCAGGAGATTGCCATCCTTCTTGCCCAAGGGGCAATATTAGACGTACCTCTTCTTCAGCAAGGCACAGGGTTCTACTCCCCTTATTTTCTTATTCCAAAGAAAACAGGGGGCTACAGACCCATCTTAGATCTCAGAGAATTGAACAAATTTCTATTCAAGGAGAAATTCAAGATGATTTCTCTCGGTGCTCTGCTTCCATACCTTCAGAGTCAGGACTGGCTTTGTTCTCTAGATCTCAAGGATGCATACACCCATGTCCTCATCCATCCAACACACAGAAGGTTCCTTCGGTTCCTTTTTTGAGAAAAGCACTACCAATACAGGGTGCTTCCTTTCGGTCTGGCCTCCGCACCAAGGGTGTTCACGAAATGCATGGCAGTAGTAGCTGCATTTCTACACACCCTGGGAATATTCGTTTTCCCATATCTGGACGACTGGCTCATTCAAGCTCCCTCTCAGTCAGAGACCAAGACTTTTCTAACCTGCACAATGCGTGTCCTTCAGTATTTGCGACTGGTAATAAACATCCCAAAATCCAATCTCACCCCTACTAAATCTCTGGAGTTTATAGGGACTGTCCTGGATACCACAACTGCAAGGGCCTATCTTCCTCAGGCTCGTTGCCTACGCTTGGTGCAGTTAGCCTCCCAAATACAGTTAAAGTCCCATTTAACTGCTCGGGAAATGTTACAATCTTAGGCCACATTTATTTATTTATTTATTTATTTAACAATCATTTATATCCCGCATCTTCCAGAGTTCAGTTGCGGTTTACAATAAAACAAAATCCACAAAGCATGAGCTTGGTTTTACATCGAACATCATGTAACAATAAACAATATATTGGTTAACAGCATAAGCTAATACATAACAGCATGGCATCCACCGTGCATGTGGTTCCATATGCTCGCCTTCACATGAGGGCAGCTCAATGGACTTTGTCCACCCAATGGACTCAGGCATCAGGTTGCCTGTCAGACAAAATAGCAAACTCCAGTCGGCTTTTTTGGTCTCTCCAGTGGTGGAAGTCCTCTCAAAACCTCTTGCTGGGGTCCCCTTTTCAGCAGTCATTTCCCCAAGCAACCCTTACAACAGATGCCTCTCCAATGGGTTGGGGAGCTCATCTGCAAGATCTCTCCACCCAGGGCATCTGGTCTCCACAGGAGACTTCTCTACACATCAGTCTCTTGGAACTCAGAGCAATTTTCTTAGCTCTCAGAGTGTTCCACTCCCTGCTCAGCTACAGGACAGTCCTCATCCACACGGACAACCAAGTAGCCATGTTCTATGTGAACAAGCAGGGAGGGACTGGCTCTCTGTTGCTTTGCAATGAAGCTTTGCGACTGTGGGCCTTCGCCAGAGAGCATCAGATTCATCTTATGGCAGTATATCTTCCAGGCGTTCAAAACTCTTGGGCAGACAGACTCGTTCGAGTTCTGCTTCCACACGAGTGGTCCCTTCACATGGACCAGGTAGCCAGGATTTTTTGAATTTGGGGAACCCCGGACATAGACCTCTTTGCAAATCTGTGGAATGCCAAACTTCCCCGGTTCTGTTCCAGAATTCCGTGTCAGGGAGTTTATGCCAAGGATGCCTTCCTTCTTCACTGGGGTCAAGACTTCCTTTATGCCTTTCCACCCATTCCCCTAATTCCCAAAACACTTTTCAAGCTTCAGAGAGACCGAGGTTGCATGATCCTCATAGCACCACATTGGCCACGCTAAGTGTGGTACCCTCTACTTCTGCATCTCTCTCAAGCTCCCTCCCTGGAATTGGGCTCTGCACCAGATCTTCTATCCCAGGAAGACGGAACGTTGTGGCACCCAAACCCCCAGTCTCTCCATCTCAGAGCCTGGTTGCTGAAGGCCTAGACCTTCAAGTTTTTCATCTCTCTCAGCAAGTCAGAGATATTCTTCATGCTTCTAGAAAGCCTTCCACTAGGCGTTATGCTTTCAAATGGAAAAGATTTATCATTTGGTGTTCAGAGAAGGGTCTTAACCCTCTTGCAATACCTCTGAATTCTTTACTAGAGTATCTTCTGCATCTATCCCATGCAGGCCTTAAAACGAATTCAGTAAGAGTCCATTTGAGTGCTATTGCAGCGTCCCTCAAGCCTCTCAATGGACACCCTATTTCCTCTCATCCTCTTATTGCAAGATTCATGAGAGGCCTTCTTTTAACTAAACCTCCCATTAGACCACCTCCAGTGGCATGGGACTTAAATCTGGTTCTTGGCCAGCTTATGAAGCTTCCCTTTGAACCTTTAGCCACCAGCTCCTTGAAATTTCTTCCTTGGAAGGTTATCTTTCTCATTGCAGTCACCTCAACACGTCGCATCAGTGAGTTGCAAGCCTTGGTGGCTAATCCTCCTTATACAAGATTCCATCATGATAAGGTAGTCCTCAGGACCAATCCACACTTTATACCCAAAGTGGTCTCGCCTTTTCATCTGAATCAAGAGGTATACTTACTTGTCTTTTTTCCAGGACATCGTGCTTCAAGTGCAGAGAGGAATCTTCATACTTTGGATTGTAAAAGAGCTCTCGCCTTTTACTTACAAAGAACACAGCAACATAGAAAGTCTTCTCAAATCTTTCTTGCTTTTGATCCTTCCCATTTAGGACTTCCAGTTTCTAAGAGAACACTGTCCAACTGGATTGCTCATTGTATTTCTTTCGCCTACCACAGTAGGAACCTTTCTTTGGAAGGCCATGTCACAGCTCACAATGTGAGAGCCATGGCAGCCTCAATGGCTCATCTAAACTCTGTGTCCATCAACCAAATCTGTCGAGCGGCCAACTGGGCCTCGGTTCATACCTTCACAGCCCATTACTGTTTGGACAAGGACTCTTGCAGGGATGCCTCGTTTGGTCAGGCTGTTCTCAAACACCTGTTCCATTCCTAATCAACTCCTACCCACCTACCCTGGTTGGATGCCAGAGATCCATGGGGGGAGGTGGAGCCCTTTTCAAGGACACACAACTCTGGGGTCTCTCCCTGGCATCTGTAGCTAGGGAGTCCCCATATGTGAAGACTCATTCCTGCTTGTTCCTGGAGATAGCACAGTTACTTACCTGTAACAGGTGATCTCTGGGAACAGCAGGAATAAGTCTTCACAACCCACCCACCTCCCCTAGGAGTTGTATCTCTCTATCTATCTTTCCTTCCCTCTCTCTCTCTCTTTGTCTCAGCTTTAAAACTCGAACTGGAGAGAGGCGGTTGGGAAAGGCGGGAAGGCAACACGCAGGCGCTGTGGGATGCTCCCAAAAGCTTTCTTATTGGACGCTGGGGAGTGTTCCCGCGCAGGCTCCGTCGGTACTGACGATACCCATATGTGAAGACTTATTCCTGCTATTCCCAGAGATCACCTGTTACAGGTAAGTAACTGTACTTTATGCACGCCAACCAACAGATGGATACTGAGCAACATTTTCGCAGTGCAATATAAATAGCCTGTGCTCACTGAACTGAGCCAATATTTCTCAGTCTCCAACAGGTGGTGTGCATAGCCTGTGTTGGACTGTGGAGCCTTGCTTTTGAGGCCTAGTTGGTCCAGGGATGTAGAACCCGGGGGTTCTGTGTCCCTCCCCCAATATCCCCCCCTCTCTGGCTTTTGGGAGGGGGCTGGGGGTAGCAACATTCTTGCCTGCCTTGTGCTCTACTGCTTTGCAGGCTTTTAAGTTGATTGTGGGTGGGGGACAGAGAGGAGCATAGAGGCAGGCACATTTCATCAGGGATCCGGCAGTCGGTGGTTCCCATGGAGGGGGCGCCTTGGGTAAGTCCTGCGGGCTCTGGAGGGTGGCTTCTTGTATTTTTTTTTTTTTTCAATTTGCTGGGGGATAGAGCACACCATGGCCACATGGATTGGGACAGGTGTGCTCTGTGGCAGCAACAGGGCACAGCTATCTGAAATCAGGCTGTGCTGCTGAAAATCAGGGGAAATGGCAGTGGAGGACATCGTGGGGACCTGGGATGGGTCTGAGGAGGAAGCAGGGGACGTTACTTTTTTTTATCAGTGTATTTTTTTATTATAGTGTTCTGTGATTGCTGACAGGGAACATCTCATTTGTTAAATTTGGGGCTTGTTAACTAAAGTGTGTGATGCTTTTTCACTTACTGTGTGTTAGGAGCAAAAACTAATGAATAGTAAGTGCAAAGGCTGTGCACTAGCTGTTAGAGGTGTGGCATCAAATGCCCAGCAGTTAGCAATCAGGGCATAAACTTACTGCACGGGCCCATGTTAGCTGCATCGTCAGATAGCACTGATACTCCTGTGTTATCTACCATCCAGTTAACACACATTTTAGTGAGTGGTAACTGGCTATGGTAAATCTTAACGCATGGGCATGACAGCTACTGAATGCTAAAATGCACATTAACTGGTACTTGTGCACTAATGTTGACAATGGCTGGGTTAGAGGCAGAGTGTGGGCATGACAAATACATTAGCATGTAAGGGTCATTAATGTGTCGCTTAGCACGGGTTCACCCAATGACACCTCTATGGGTAGCGTTAGATGCACCCACATTACTTTGCTGCTCATTATCATATCCTATCAAACATTTGCTGATGGGTATGCCCCCGACAGCTAACATGAAGGCTTTGCACTTATTGTGCATTGGGAGCACTCATTAAGTATGAAATCTTAGCAGTGCTTAGTAAATTATCCCATTAATGTGGGCTCCAGGGTTAAGAAAAATAAATAATTGTGGAGACAATACCCAACTTCCCCTGAGGCCATCTCTACCTCCCCAACCGGGATGACAACCCCTTCATACATATACCCCCTTCTCCAATTATAACCCCTTGCAAGACCATCACATGACCCTCATCCCATTTCCAACTCTCTTTCGCAACTTACTGGGGTCGCCTGGTGAAATAGTGGCTGGAGCAGAAGCAACCCCCCTCCTTCCTATCCCATTGCTGCCTGGGTTCAAAATAACAGTAATCTAATGATACTAATGCTAGGAGTCAATCTGCCAAATAAAGAGTGAGTGCCCTTTGGCAGCTTGAACCCTAGCAACCATGCTACCTGCCGAAAGCTAGTGCGGGTACACTGAAGGCCACCTCTTGAGAAATGTTAAGTGAACCTGCACTATTGGCAGCCATGACAGTTAACATTCGGTAATGTACCACATGCTGTCAGCGCTGGACATGCCCATTCCCACCCCATATCCCACTCAGTTCCTATCTCGCCAGTCTTTAAGATTTAACATGAGATTTGTAACGCACTTTATTAAGCATCCGCCTTTGTTTTCATGGGACCTGCAATATGTAGATCTTTCAAATACAGAGCTTGTGCTGCTGTTTCATCAGTTTGTACGTAGAAGGATTCTAGGGTCTTTCATTATGCTTTTGATTCCAGCACATTATCAATATTAGCACTGATTTAGAATTTTGTATTCCTTCATAGCTTAGCATCTTCCTGTGGTTTTCTTTCGTTCCATGAACTTTGTCACAGAAGGGGATTGCTGTGTTTTGTCTATTTCATTGACGTGCTCTTCAACTGCTGTGACTATGTCATTATGAAGGGGATTTATTCCATTAATGTCACCAAACACCTCAATTATGGCCCCATCAGGTAATCTGAGGAAATGTCGATACAGCTCTCGGAAACCACTGAGGTGAACTGTGTAAATAGACACATGAGTAGTGATATCTCTTGAACTGCCAGCAGATTGAAGAGCATCATCACAGTGCTGGAGGTCAATGCCAGAGACACCAAGCCTGTTGAAATTGTCCGTCTTCCAGACATAGTCATACACCGCCACCTTTCTTCTTTCACCATTTATTCCTCTCCACTGTTCTGCCTTTCCCACAATGTAGTTCAGTTCCTGATTGGAGGTCTCTAGATCATACGGAACATAAAATTGGTCTTCTTTACCATGGATTCGCTGAAATACATCCATTACCCAACTTTCTGCATACAACCTGAGCAAGTAAAAGTATAGCAAAGAAAATGAGATGATGCTTATAATAGCATAAAGCAGCACTGTGATCAATATACCCGGGATTCCTGATTGCTCGGTTCTGTAAAACAGCCAGTAGAGTTTTGCTGCATCGGCAATAGGCTTATCTGCACTGTAGCTAAGCCGCCCGAGGATTACATCCATTACAAATATTGCCAATGGGTCTAGAACTGCCCAGAATCCAAGGGCAATGATAAACTTCAACAAGAAGGATGGTGATGAGTAAGACATTAGCTGACAGCTCCAGCTGATTAGAACCATTAGAAGCATCACTGCATTCAAGACTAGAGGTCCTATCAAAACCATGGCCAACTCTTCCCTGGTATGTAGCAAAGAATTCTGGTAGCAAAGTTCCACAGTATGAGGAAAGAACCGGAATTTTGAGACAGGGATTGAACTTGCTTGGAGGAAGAGCCATTGGGTACAGTAATGTAAGTAAAGTCGCACAAACCAAATCAAAGTTACATGCAACATGACTATCCAAAAGTTCCATGTGCACCACTGTGTCAATCCAAGTTCTGAAAAAGTTGCCCAAATCATAAAACGGGTATGCTTGAAAACGTTTCTGGATGCCTTCACTTCAGCCACTGTCACAGCATACTGAGAATCTGTGCTTTTCTAACTCCTCCATGTAGGAAGCACTCTCTGAATGTGCTTCACTTTCTTGTTTCCCCAAATTAGTTGTCTGACTTGATTTTTGTTGCATGCCTTGCTCAACTGGACCATTCTTTTCAACCTTAGAGTATATTTTATAGTTTTCTCTATCAGAGACTGCCTTCGAGTGCTTTTCAGAGCAACTGATGTTAACTTCAGAAGAGGAGTTTCCTTTTTTATTTTGCTTCTTTTGGTCCAGAATGGTTGTACAAATTTTTGTTGCTGCTTTTTCTGCCTGGTAAGAGCTTTTTATGTTCTTGATGTTTGCTTTCCTCAATGTTTCTTTTATCAAACTATCCTTTCCTTTGATAGTATAAAATGGCTTTTCTGCTTCCTTTACAATGGTGGAAACACTTCCATGATAGGTGTTAGGATCTCTTAGAGAGGTCGAGGGTTGCCCTTGTAGAGAAGCGAAGGGGCATTTTGAGTGGGATATTATACTCTGGAATGAGCCTGTCAACTCATTATTTTGAGTCCAAGATCTTTTCAGTTCTTTTGAAACCAGTTTCTTCTCATTAACCTTCGAAAAGGCATGAAATTCAGGAGGAAGTTGAAAGTATGAATCCTGTTCCCTCTGATCGTTTAAATACCATGGATATTTTATCTGAAAATAAAGGTTGCACATCCAGTTGTCCACATCTGACAAAATCAGGTCTTCAATTTTTCGAAATCGATCAATTTTGGTGTTGTAATGTCCTCTTAGAAAAGGACACTTGAACTTTCCCTCCAATATAACAAAATTCTGATCACAGAAAGGAAAAGCGCCCCAGCCCACAACTCGATCAATGTAAGTATTAGCTCCATGCAACAGAAATAGTTCAAAGAGGAGAGTCATGCCCGGCCTCAGATCCTTTTCAGTAAGTGGAACCGTATGCACATCTTGATTGAAATGTATTTCCACATCATAAAAGCATCCAGCATGATTCACTGGCAGAGTTGTCCCAGGCCACTGCTGATCGTTGAATCTGGACCATTGAAGTGGACCTCCTCCCAGACGGCTTAGCAAGGAAACCTTGAGGATGTAGCGTCCTTTGGGCACTTTGTCTTTCACTCCTCTCAGGCATTTTAAGTGGATCTGGATGGGCTGAGGTGTATTTGGCCATGCAACCTTCCAGCAAAATCCTGCCTCTCCGATGGATTTGTTATTCACGTCTATGATTCTGCCATACTCATCTGCAATTTTTTCTTTGCTAGCATCCATTGCTTTCGGTACTTGAGTTTCAGTTCTCTGGGAAGCATGAAGGAGTCTTTTATGCAATTTCTTTGCCTGAGTATTTTCATGACAAACTCTCTTTTGGCATGCCAAAACCTGCACTGGTGAAAAGCTGCCAAGTAGAATTATGTCATCCTGAACGTCTTTCTCAAACTGTTCAACATAAGACGGAATCGTTTCATTCTCAAGCTCCTTGTGCAGGTCAGATGTCTTACTGAGGCTGGCAGGCCTTGCAGAGCTGGGAGAAGCTTCCATGATAACACCAGTTAATTCTATCTCGCCTCCTCTGTTGACCTCCATTCCATACTGCAGTAGGTTTATTTCCTCACCCATCAATGGGTCAAAGTAATTTCTGCTGTATTCATTTCCTCTTAGCTCAGTGTGGACTTGAAGCTGAAGATTTTGTTGGTGAGCTGCAAGGGTGCTATCTGGCTTGTCATGTCTAATAACTTTCTCCTCGGAAGGTTGATATGCTGAAAGATCTGTGATACTGAATTTAAAGGCTGCATTTTCAATGCCTTCCATTGCTGCTCTCTTCTTTGACCATCAGAAATTCAGCCGACTTGGATTTCTGCTGCTTAGTTTGCTTCAGAACCTTCTGCTGGAACCTTCCTCTCCACTTAGGGTTGCCGACTGGCCGGTTTTCAGCCGGCCTGGCCAGTTTTCATATGGCCAGGCCGGCTGCCGGCAGACTGTTAAAAAACCGGCACTTGAAAAGCCAGCAGGGGACGTTTCTGACCATGGGAAGGCTGCAGACAATGGCAGGGTCCTGTAGTTTTGGTGGGAACTGCCACCATTTTGGAGAGGGCACTTTTGCCCACAGAGGATGACCTGGGGCCTCTCGTGCTGCAGAAATCTCGTGATTTTCATGGGGGGAATGTCCCTAGCTGGGCTGTCAACACCCGGGGAGTTGGGTAAACCCCTTTCTGTCCCGAGTTTGTATTTCTGCTTCATCGTGCTTTCCTGATGAAGCAGGGTACTATGGAAGTGTTTTCTCAAGCCCCTTCGGGGTAAGACAGGGGGCTTGCATAGTTCAAGTGTCCTCGATAGGACCACTGGGATGGCCTCCTTTGCCTCCCTGGAGCCATAGGACCCTCTGGAAGGGCCTGCTGGTCTCCTAGACCAGTTCCAGGAGGAAATGGAGGAGAGAGAGCTTTCTGGAGTGGAGGATACCTCAGCTGTTTGGATATTTCACTGGGATGAGCTTCCAGCCTTAAATTACTGAATCGCTTACAGCCCTATGGATTGCGGAACCTGGGCCAATGACCCCAGACCTGGAGGAGTATTCCCTTATGGAGGGTATTCGCCAGCCCCCTCAGTCCTCCTCTGTCCACAGGGCCCTGCGGGCCATGATAGATGAGGAGTAGAGCACTCCGGATGTAGGACTTCCTGTAGGACAGAGTATGGCTTGGCTTTATACCATGCCACATGAGGAGAAGCTGTGCCTTCCCAAGGGGGGGGTATGCTGTGGTTTCTTTGGTCATGCGGAAAACCACCATTCGCCAGGAACAAGCAGGAAGTCAGTCCTCACTTATGGGAGACGTTGGCAACAATGGAGCAATTCCCCAGCTTTCAAAGAAAGCCTTTGGTATTGCTACCACACATGCGTGGTCCTCTTCCTGCTCAAGGGTGCCATCTTGCTCAGTCTTCCTTTTTTCCACGGAGCCCATCGGACGCACGTCCTCGTCCCTCGGAAAACGTTTTGTGTTTTTGCCTTAACAGGCTCTCTTTTTTCCGGTTGCACCGGTCCTCTACCCATCCTTCCCTTGCTCTACTTTTTTAGAGCTATCGGGGATACTCTTTTCTTATTTTTTCGTTTTAGTCTTCACGCCCTTTTTTCTTCTCTAACCGCTGGCTGCGTGGGTCTTCGACTTTGCAGGGGCCTTTTTTGCCCCCATGGCCACCGGATTAAAAAAAATGCAATAGATGCTGTAGGAACATGTCGCTTACGGACACTCATGACTTATCTGCGGTGCCTGGAAGCTGACCATGACCCAGACCTCTGTTCGCTCTGCAAGAAAATGTCCTCTAAGGCCCTGCTCAGTCATAAGCAGAAGATATTTTCCAAAAGGCTGCCTCGGAGTCCCTAGTGGCACCCTCAGTTGTCTCTCCTCCGATGGGTTCTCCCCTGTGGCCCTGCGCTCCTGGCAGCACTTCGACCAGGGGTCCCCCGAGGTGGAGCGACGCAAAAAGAAGGCCTCAAAGTTGCTGTCTGGGGCTCCCGACAAATCAGAGTGCTCCCGCGCCTGCTCGCTTAGCCCCCTTCGGCGTTCCCGAGAGTTGGACAAGGAGCGGTCTCTCAAGGTACTCCGCACGGAAGCAGAGGCCTCCAGTGAAGGCGCCTGGTCTCCTTAGGGTCGCCCCGATGAGGACCTCTCCTCCTCGATGTCTGATCCAGTGACCCCGGTATCAGTGTCGCAGGGCCCCACGCCCGCGTGGGTGTCCTGTATGCTGGCACTAGAACACAGCATTTCTGCGTTCATTGTTAACCAACAGGCGCTCACGGTCAGCTTTGCTGACTCACGCCCAGAGACCATGGATCCCTCACGTGGGACACCCAAATCCGTCCAGGAAACCCCTGAGAGCCACGGGCCTCGTGAAGGTCCTCAATGCCGGTCTTGCTCACCCTCCCGTTCTTCGGAGGCGAGATCGTCCAGGGCTCTCCGGCACCAGTCCACTGGCCATTGGACAGGGCGACCTGCCTGGCTCAGACTCCTCGACCATCTTGTCGGACTGGGAGTCTGATGGGGACACCTCCCCAGAAACCCGTATCCACCAGGATCTTCCGTTGGAACCCTCGCTGCCCGCATTCCAGCGGCGCTCACCACCCAAAGACACCTCCTTCCTGGTGTTCATTCGGGACATGGTATGGGCCCTTAATCTGGTCACCCAGGCTGAGGAGGATCCTCATGCTGAAGAACTTGACATTCTTCAGTACGAGTCCCCGTTCAGGGAATCCCTCACTGTGCCTGTACCGCCGATTCTATCTCTGCTTCTGCTCTGCATATGGGAGACCCCAGCCTCAGTCCCCATCATAAGCAAGCTCCCTGACACGATGTACAAGGTGCAGCGTGGGCCAGACCTCCGGAAGACCCAGCTCCCAAATACCTCTATGGTGGTGGAATCATTCATAAGGAAGCAAAAGAGCCCAAAATTGCACTTGTCAGTAACACCTGTCCAAGAGTCGAGAGCCCTTGATGCCCTGGGCCAAAAGGCCTACCACGGTTCCATGCTCTTGTCTCATCCAGGCATATCAACTGTAAATTGGTATGTTCCTGTGTGATTTGGGTAAGGAACATGGGGGTTTCTCTGCGGGCCTCAAAGGAGAGCCCCTCGACAGATTCCGTGCTCTGCTAATGTCCGTCGCCCGACTGCTCCAAGTACCTCTCTCGAGCCTTCTATGATGGCTTTGATACATTGGCTCGGGTGATGGCCACGGGCATTGGGGCCCGCCGCCAGGCATGGCTCCAATCCTTGGATTTGGAGCAATGGGTGCAGGAGAAGCTCTTGGATGTGCCCTGCCTCGGCGAACAGCTCTTTGGCAAGCCGATGGAGGAGAAGGCTGCGGAAATTGAGACTGAGTTTGTCACCAGGACCCGTCTCTCCCGCAAAACCTCTACCCTGCCTTGGAAGAAGCAGCCAACCAAAAAGCCCTTCTTCACTAAATAGGGTCTCCAGTATTGGGGCTATCCACCATATCCAGCTACCCCCACGCCAACCACTCTGGAGCAGGGAAAGTCTGGACAGGGGCATTGTAAGCCAAAGGGACCGAAGGCCCAAATGCCGGCTCCAGCACAACCCATTCAGGGGTTTTGAAGCCATCGGCATAGCCCCTCGCCTCCCGGTGATGCAGCAGCTGGGGGGGAGGGGGGGAACACCTGTCCTGCTTCACCCCATCGTGGGCTCTCATCACCTCGGACACTTGGGTTCTCCAAGTCGTCCGGGATGGCTATCACCTTCATTTCGACAGGCTTCCACCTCCTTTCTCCCCGGCGGAGCCTCCTCGACTCCCCGCACACCAGCTAATGCAGCAGGAATTGCACTCTCTCCTCACCCCAGGGGCAGTTAAGTCAGGCTTCTATTCCCGGTGCTTCCTCGTCCTGAAAAAGACGGGGGGTGGGGGGGTCTGTGGCCCTTCCTCGACCTCCACAAGCTAAACAAGTTCCTAGTGCGGGAGAAATTCAAGATGCTATTTCTTGGCGTGCTGCTGCCCTTCCTCCAGCAGGGCAACTGGCTATGCTCCTTGGATCTAAAGGACGCTTACGCCCACATCTTAATCCACCCCCAACACAGGCAGTATCAGCGTATCTCCAGGAACAGGCAGGAATGAGTCTTCACATATGGGTATCGTCGGTATCGACGGAGCCTGCGCGGGAATGCTCCCCAGCGTCCAGAAGAAAGCTTTTGGGAGCATCCCACAGCACCTGCGCGCTGCCTTCCCGCCTTTCCCAACCGCCTCTCTCCAGTTCTTCTTTTCCGCGGAGCCAGCAGGTCGTGTTCCTGTCACCGCTGAAGAAGTATTTTATTTTCTTTTATTTCTTTGGTCGCGCGTCTGCCGCCTTCGACGTCGGACCGGTACTGCCGGTCTTTTCTTCTTTCTTTTAAAAAAAAAAACAAAAAACCTACCGTTTCCCACTTCTGTGCATTTTTTCCTTTTGGGCCTTAGGCCTAGAAAGTTTCCTCGTGGAAAAGCCCGCTTCCGGGTTTAAAAAGTGCACGAAGTGCAGCGGAACTATTTCTATCACTGACACCCATGAGTGGTGTCTAAAATGTTTAGGTCCTGACCACTCCATCACCGATTGTGAGTCCTGTTCTATGATGTCTAAAAGAGGTCGACAGAATAGAGCGGCCAAGCTCAGTACCCTGTTTCCCTCTGATGCAGCTTCGGTGGCATCAACATCTTCCAGGGCTGCTTCTTCCTCCCATGGATCTCAGGTAACCAAACATAAGTCCAGCCGGTCCTCGAAGGGTAGATCTCCCTCTAAGTATCGAGATGCCTCCGGGCTTGCTCTCGAGGATCCCGCACCGGCAAAATTACCCTGGCGGGAAGCTCCGGCTTCCAAAGCTTCATCTATAGGGTTACAGGTTGACATCGATGGCTCGGCCTCGACCGATCACCTGTTGCCATGTTCTGGGGTACCGGTGGTTTCCACTGGTACCGACATCCAGACATTGGTTGCGTCGATGTATCAGAATATTCTGACCATGCAGCGTGCCATTACGGCATTCATATAAGCTGCGACGCCTCCGGTACCGCAACAAACTCCGTTGTTGGTACTGGTTCCGGCACCGATATTGGTGCCGGTACTGATTGCATCGAAATCGGCTTACGTGTCGACTGCAGTGGTACCCTGTTCTGTGATGCCCATCGGTACCGAATCGGTACCGATCACTCCCGATGTCGATACCACTCAGTACGCGTATCGGGCTCTGCAGGAGCGTCCAGACTGGCGATACTTCTATTCCTCCGAAGACTCTGATGAATCAGAGGCTTCTGTCGAAGCATCGGCAATCCTTCCTCAGGAGCCCTCTTCTCCAAAAAGAAGAATGTCTCCTCCAGAAGACTTGTCTTTTCAAGACTTCATTAGGGAAGTGGCCAGGGGCCTCTCCATTTCAGTGGCCCCTGAATCAGAGCCTAGAGCCAAGAAATTGGATATTTTACAATATCCTAAGGCTCCTAAAGAGGCAGCTACTTTACCAATTCATGAGATCCTTTATGATCACATGTTGGGCATATCGGAGACACCTCTCACTATCTCCCCTCATTCTCGTAGGTTGGACACCATGTACCGTGTTCCTCCTTGTCCTGGCTTTCATAAGACTCAGCTTCCTCACCACTCTATTGTGGTGGAGTCTCCTATGAAGAAGATAGAGTGCAAAAAGACACTCATCTAATCCTCCAGGAAGAGAATGCAGAACCTTGGATGCTTTTGGCTGGAGAATTTTCCAGACCAATATGCTTGTTGCCAGAATCAACTCCTGTAGTCTCTATATGGGGATGTTTCTAAAGGAAGTTACAGATCATCTGCAAACTTTATCTCCTTTTATCTCAGAAGATAAAAGGGAAGAGTTTCTCACCTGGCTTAAACATGCCCAGGATGTTTTCAAATTTTCCAACCGTGCAGACTTTGACTCTTTTGAGTGTGCCAGCAGAGCCTCGGCTATTGCCATAGGTGCACGCAGAGTTGCTTGGTTACAAGCTTCTGATTTGGAACCCTGGGTCCAGGATGGATTAGGAAATCTTCCTTGTACAGGTGAAAACCTTTTTGGCAAGGATTGGCAAGCAAAGGCCACTCAGATGGATGCTGAGAATTCTGCCTTAGATAGACTTTCAAAGTCTTCTTCTGCTCCTGTTAGAAAAAGGTTATTCAAAAAGGCTTTCTTTCCCAAAAAGGGGAAATATTATCCTGTTTATGGTCAGCAGGCATCTTCTGCAGGTCGTTTTGCTGCAAAGCGTCAGCAACAACCTAAACAAGCCAAGCCTAAGGCTGCAAGGACTGCTACGGCCCAACAGCCTCAGCCTCCTCAGGGCCTTTGACTTACATCTAGAGAACTTAGCCTTTCTGGCTCTAGAAGAACCAGAGCCTCTCACCATTCCAGGAAGGTTAGCCCACTTTGCTCCCAGATGGGAACAAGTCACGGCAGAGCAATGGACCCTCTCCATCATAAGGGAGGGGTACAAGCTTCATTTCTTCAACCTTCCTCCACACACCATGGTGAGACAGTTCAATTCACCAACATCTCTCCTCGACCTTCTGGATCAGGAGATTGCTACCCTTCTTGCCCAAAGGGCAATAGAAGAAGTACCCCTTCTTCAACATGGCTCAGGGTTCTACTCCCCCTATTTTCTTATCCCAAAGAAAACAGGGGGCTACAGACCCATATTAGATCTCAGAGAATTGAACAAATTTCTATGCAAGGAGAAATTCAAGATGATTTCTCTCGGTGCTCTCCTTCCATACCTTCAGAGTCAGGATTGGCTTTGTTCTGTAGATCTCAAGGATGCATACACCCATATCCTCATCCATCCAACACACAGAAGGTTCCTTCGGTTCCTTTACCAAGGAAAGCACTACCAATACAGAGTGCTTCCTTTCGGTCTGGCCTCTGCTCCAAGAGTGTTCACAAAATGCATTGCAGTAGTAGCTGCATTTCTACGCACTCTAGGAATATTTGTATTCCCATATCTGGACGACTGGCTCATCTGAGCTCCGTCCCAGACAGAGGCCCAGACTTCCCTAGCCTGCACAAGGCATGTTCTTCAGTATCTGGGACTTGTAATAAACATCCCAAAATCCCATCTCACCCCTACTCAGTCACTAGAGTTCATAGGGGCCTTGCTGGATACCACAACTGCAAGGGCCTATCTTCCCCTTGCCCATTGCCTACGCTTGGTGCAGTTAGCCTCACAAATTCAGTTAAAGTCCCATTTAACTGCTCGACAAATGTTACAACTGTTAGGCCACATGGCATCCACCGTGCATATGGTTCCTTACGCTCGCCTTCACATGAGGGCAGCTCAGTGGACTCTGTCCACCCAATGGACCCAGGCATCAGGGTGCCTGTCAGACAAAATAGCAACCTCCAGTCGCCTCTTCTGGTCTCTCCAGTGGTGGAAGTCCACTCAAAATCTGTTGCTGGGGTCCCCCTTTCAACAGTCGCTACCCCCAGCAACCCTTACAACAGATGCCTCTCCAAGGGGTTGGGGAGCTCATCTACAAGATCTCTCCACCCAGGGCATCTGGTCTCCACAAGAGACATCTCTACATATCAACCTCTTGGAGCTCAGAGCAATTCTTCTAGCTCTGAGTCTTCCACACCCTGCTCAGCTACAAGACAGTCCTCATCCACACGTACAACCAAGTAGCCATGTTCTACGTGAACAAGCAGGGCGGGACTGGCTCTCTGTCGCTTTGCAATGAAGCTTTGTGATTGTGGGCCTTCGCCAGAGAGCATCAAATTCATCTCGTGGCAGTGTATCTTCCAGGGCTTCAAAACTCTTGGGCAGACAGACTCAGTCGAGTTCTGCTTCCACACGAATGGTCCCTCCATGGGGACCAGATAGCCAGGATCTTCCGAATTTGGGGAACCCCGGACATAGACCTGTTTGCAAGTCCGTGGAATGCCAAACTTCCCCGGTTCTGTTCCAGGATTCCGTGTCAGGGAGTTCAGGCCAGGGATGCCTTCCTCCTTCATTGGGGGCAAGACTTCCTCTATGCCTTTCCACGCATTCCCCTAATTCCCAAGACACTGTTCAAACTTCAGAGACACAAGGGGTCTATGATCCTCATAGCACCACATTGGCCACGCCAGGTGTGGTACCCTCTACTTCTGCATCTCTCTCAAACTCCCTCCCTGGACTTGGGATCTGCTCCAGACCTCCTTTCCCAGGAGGAGGGAACGTTGTGGCACCCAAATCCCCAGTCTCTTCATCTCAGAGCCTGGTTGCTGAAGGCCTAGACCTTCAAGATTTGCATCTTTCTCAGCAGGTAAAGGATATCCTTCATGCTTCCAGAAAGCCTTCCACTAGACGTTCCTATGCTTTTAAATGGAAAAGGTTTAACATTTGGTGTGCACAGAAGGGTCTTAACCCCCTTGCAATACCTCTGAATTCTTTACTGGAGTATTTGCTGCATTTATCCCATGCAGGCCTTAAAACAAATTCAGTAAGAGTCCATTTGAGTGCTATTGCAGCATCCCTTAAGCCTCTCAATGGACACCCTATTTCCTCTCATCCTCTTATTGCAAGATTCATGAGAGGCCTTCTTTTAACTAAACCTCCCATTAGACCACCTCCAGTGGCATGGGACTTGAATTTGGTTCTTGGCCAGCTTATGAAGCCACCCTTTGACCCCTTAGCCACTACCTCCTTGAAATTTCTTTCCTGGAAGGTTACTTTTCTCATTGCAGTCACCTCAGCTCGCCGCATCAGTGAGCTGCAAGCCTTGGTGGCTAATCCTCCTTATACAAGGTTCCATCATGACAAGGTAGTCCTCAGGACTAATCCACACTTTATGCCTAAAGTGGTCTCACCTTTTCATCTGAACCAGGAGGTGTATTTACCTGTCTTTTTTCCAGGACCTCATGCATCAAGTGCAGAGAGGAATCTCCATACCCTGGATTGTAAGAGAGCGCTTGCTTTTTACTTACAAAGGACACTTCAACATAGAAAGTCCTCTCAACTCTTTGTTGCTTTTGGTCCCTCTCATTTGGGACTTCCAGTCTCTAAGAGAACTCTGTCCAATTGGATTACTCAGTGTATTTCTTTCACCTACCAGAGTAAGAACCTTTCTCTGGAGGGCCATGTCACAGCTCACAATGTGAGGGCCATGGCAGCCTCTATGGCTCATCTGAACTCTGTGTCCATCGACCAAATCTGTCGAGCGGCCACCTGGGCCTCGGTTCATACCTTTACAGCCCATTACTGCTTGGACAAGGACTCCCGCTGGGATGCCTTGTTTGGTCAGGCTGTTCTCAAACACCTTTTCCATACCTAATCAACTCCTACCCCCCCATCCCTGGTTGGATGCCTGAGATCCATGGGGGCAGGTAGAGCCCTTCTCAGGGGCTCACAACTTTGGAGATCTCCCTGGCATCTCTAGCTGGGGAGTCCCCATATGTGAAGACTCATTCCTGCTTGTTCCTGGAGATAGCACAGTTACTTACCTGTAACAGGTGATCTCTGGGAACAGCAGGAATAAAGTCTTCACATCCCACCCACCTCCCCTAGGAGTTGTACCTCTCTATCTATCTTTCCTTTCCTCTCTCTCTTTGTCTCGGCTTAAAACTCGAACTGGAAAGGCAGGAAGGCAGCGCGCAGGCGCTGTGGGATGCTCCCAAAAGCTTTCTTCTGGATGCAGGGGAGCATTCCCGCACAGGCTCCATCGGTACCGACGATACCCATATGTGAAGACTTATTCCTGCTGTTCCCAGAGATCACTTGTTACAGGTAAATAACTGTGCTTTCAGGGTGCAGGGAGAGCACGTCTAGTACAGGGTTCCTCCCCTTCGGCCTTGCGTCAGCCCCACAGGTCTTCACAAAGTGCCTCGTTGTGGTCACTGTCTACCTTCGGCGCCATGTGTACTGGTCTATCTCCAGGAACAAGCAGGAATGTAGTCTTCACATACGGGTATCATCGGTACCGACGGAGCCTGCGCGGGAATGCTCCCCAGCGTCCAATAGGAAAGCTTTTGGTAGCATCCCACAGCGCCTGCGTGCTGTCTTCCCGCCTTTCCCAACTGTCCCTCTCCAGTTCTTTGTTTTACGTTGAGCCGACAGGTCGCTCATTCTGTCACCGCAGAAAAAAATCCCTTGTTCTTTTTTGTGGTCATATCTGCCTTTCCTTGACGCTACACCGGTACCGCTGGTGGTTCTTTCTTTTCTTTAAAAACAAAAAAAAAAACAAAACTTTTTTCTGGAGTCTTTCCAGTAATTTTTCACTTCAGGTGCCATGCGCCATTTTGGGCACTAGGCCCAGCCTTTTCTTCAGAATGGAAAAATCTGCTTCGGGTTTTAAAAAGTGTTTTAAGTGTGACGGTACCATCTCCGTCACAGACACCCATGAGTGGTGCCTCAAATGTTTAGGTCCTGACCACTCTATTTCAGGGTGTGTTGCCTGTGGAATGATGTCGAAAAGGGGCCGGCAGAACCGAGCTGCTAAACTTAGCACCCTTTTTCCCTCTGCTGCAGCCTCCGTGGCATCAACGTCTTCCAGGGCTTCGTCTTCCTCCCATGGATCTCAGGTAACTAAACATAAATCTAGCTGGTGCTCAAAGGGTAGATCTCCTAGACAGCAAGATGCCTCTGGCATTGCCCTTGAGTGACTTTCACCGGCAAAATTGCCCTGGCTTAAGGCTTCGGCTTCCAAAGCACTAACGGGGCTCCAGGATGTTCTCGAGGCTTCAACCTCGGCCGAACTACTGGTGCCATGCTCTGGGGTACTGGCCGCTTCATCCGGTACCGATACCCAGGCATCGGCAGCGTCGATAGACCAGAGATTCTTGGCTATTGAATGCAGTCTGGCAGCTCTTCTCTCGGCCTCGATGCCTCTGAAACTGCTTCAAACAATTCAACCGGTACCGTCACCGATTGCATCGATATCGGCAGGTATTCTACCGCGACCGAGTCATGCGTATCCATCCAGCATCGACAAATCGGTACCGGACCACTCCGATACCAACTTGATCGGTACCAGTACCGTGCCTTGCACGATCATCCGGATCGGAGGTACTTTGAATCCTCGTTTGAGTCTGAAGACTCTGAAAGCTCTGCCGATACCAGAGTACTTCTTCCTGCGGATTCTTCTTTCCTCAGCGTAGGATGTCTCCACCAGAGGATATGTCCTTTCAGGATTTTATTCGAGATGTGGCCCGAGGTCTTACCATCACAGTGGCTCCTGAAAAGGAGCCTAGGGCAAAGGAATTAGAAATCGTACAATACCCTAAAGCTCCCAAGGAGGCAGCTACCTTACCTATTCATGAGATCTTGCATGATCTCATGTTAGGGATGTGGGAAACACCTCTAACCACATCTCCTCACTCGCGAAGACTCAACACCATGTATCGAGTTCCTCCTTGTCCTGGGTTTCAGAAGACTCAGTTACCACACCATTCCATGGTGGTGGAATCAGCTATGAGAAGGATAAAGAGTGCAAAAAGGCATGCATCTAATCCTCCAGGACGTGAGTGTAGGACTCTTGACGCCTTTGGACATCGAACCTTCCAGGCTTCCATGCTTTCTGCTAGGATCATTTCCTATATCTTATATATGGGAATGTTCCTTAAGGGAGATCACAGGAGATTTAGAGCTTATGAGCCCTCTCCTTCCTGATAAGAGACAAGATTACCTCGCCCTTGTCAAACATGCTCAGGATGTTTCCAAGTTTATGAATCGTGCAGCCTTTGACTGCTTTGAGTGCATAAGCAGAACCTCTGCTATTGCCATAGGTGCACGTAGGATTGCCTGGCTCCAGGTGTCTGACTTGGAAATTTGGGTACAGGATAAACTAGGGGAATATTCCTTGCACAGGAGAGAATCTCTTGGAAAGAATTGGCAGGAAAAAGCTAATGAGATAGATGCTGACAATATCACCCTGGATAGATTGTCTAAATTTACAGCTGATCCTGCGAGGAAAAAATCCTCTAAGAAACCATTCTTCAGTAAGAAGTTGTTGTTTTATCCCTCCTATACCCAACAGGGGCATCGCTTAGGTCAGTCTGCCCAAAAGGGACAGCAGGAAAAACCTAGGCAAAAGAAAGACAAAAGCAGCTAAGCCTGAACCGGCTCAGCAGATTCAGCCTCCACAGGGGCTTTGACTCCTATCTAGAGAACTTTGCCTTCCTGGCCCTGAACGGCCCAGAACCCTCCACCATCCCAGGAAGGTTATGTCATTTTGCCCCCAGATGGGGTCAGATAACAGCAGAAAATTGGACTGTCTATTGTAAGACAGGGGGTACAAGCTTCATTTCCTCAGCATTCCCCCTCCTACAATGGTAAGACAGTTAAATTCTCAGACCTTTCTCAACAACCAGTTAGGTCAAGAGGTCAATGTGCTGCTTGCTCAAGGGGCAATAGAAGAGATACCCATTCTCCAACGGGGTACAGGGTTTTACTCCTCCTATTTCCTTCTTCCAAAGAAAACAGGAGGACACAGACCCATTTTAGACCTCAGAGAGTTAAACAAATTCCTGTTCACAGAGAAGTTCAAAATGATTTCTCTAGGAACTCTGCTGCCATACCTTCAGAGTCAAGATTGGCTTTGTTCTCTAGATCTCAAGGATGAGTACACTCATGTTCTCATCCATCCAACTCACCGAAAGTTCCTTTGCTTTCTGTTTCAAGGGAAGCACTACCAATACAGGGTTGTTCCTTTTGGCCTGGCCTCAGGGTGTTCACAAAATGCATGACTGTATGGTGGCAGCGTTTCTCCGCACCCTAGGAATATTCGTCTTTCCTTACTTAGAAGACTGGCTCATTCGAGCCCCTTCAGAGCCAGAGGCCAGTGTTTTTCTCTCTCGCACAATGCGCATCCTTCAGTATTTGGGACTTGTCATAAACTTCCCAAAATCCAACCTTGCTCTCACTCAGTCCCTGGAGTTTATGGGAGCTCTGCTGGATACCAGACAGACAAGGGCCTACCTTCCACAGCCCCGCTGCCTTCGCATTGTGCAGTTAGCTTCCCAAGCAGTGCTGCAACCTCACCTCATTGCTCGGGAGATGTTAAAGTTGCTAGGCCACATGGCATCCACCGTGCATGTGGTTCCTTATGCTCACCTCCATATGAGGGCAGCCCAGTGGACTTTATCCGCACAGTGGGCTCAAGCGTCAGGTTGCCTGTCAGACAAAATAGCAAACTCAGATCGCCTTATTTTGTCCCTCCAATGGTGGCAGTCACCCCAAAACCTTTTGGTGGGGTCTCCTTTTCAGCAACCCCCATCCCAAGCCACTCTAACAGATGCTTCACAGGTGGGTTGGGGAGCCCACCTGCAAGGCCTCTCCACCCAAGGTACCTGGACTCCACAGGAAGCCTATCTCCACATCAATCTCCTGGAACTCAGAGCAATCTTCCTTGCTCTTCGAGTTTTCCACACCCAGCTCAGCTACAAGACAGTCCTAGTTCAAACGGACAATCAAGTAGCCATGTTCTATGTGAACAAGTAGGGTGGAACAGGCTCTCTGTCGCTTTGCAGCAAAGCTTTGCGACTATGGGTCCTCGCCAAAGAGCGTCAGATTCATCTCCTTGCAGTGTATCTTCCAGGCATTCAAAATTCTTGGGCAGACAGACTCGGTTGAGTTTTGCTTCCACACGCAAGGTCTCTCCATGCAGACCAGGTGGGCAAAATTTTTCAAATTTTGGGAACCCCGGACATAGACCCCTTTGCAAGTCTGCTGGATGCCAAACTTCCCCGCTTCTGTTCCAGAATTCCGGCTCAGGGTTGTCAGGCCAGGGATGCTTTCCTCCTCCATTGGGGTCAGGGCTTCCTGTGTGCCTTTCCATCCATTCCTTTAATTCCCAAAACCCTGTTCAAGCTTCAGAGAGACAGGGGTCATATGATCCTCATAGCTCCACGTTGGCCAAGGCAAATGTGGTACCCTCTGCTCCTACATCTCTCTCAAGCTCCACCTCTGGAGTTAGGATCTGTTCCAGATCTCCTTTCTCTAGAGGACGGGATGCTGTGGCATCCCAATCCCCAGTCTCTGCATCTCAGGGCCTGATTGCTGAAAGACTAGTTCTCCAGGACCAAGCAGGAAGTCGGTCCTCACATATGGGTGACGTCGGCGCCAATGGAGCCCCCATGCGGAGCATTTCCCCAGCTTTCAAAGAAAGCCTTTGGGAATGCAGCCACGCATGCGTGGTCCCCTTCCCGCCCAAAGGTGCCATCTTGCTCAGTCGTCTTTTTTCCGCAGAGCCCTACGTACGTGTGTCCTTGTCACCCATGGAAAAAAAGGATTTTCCTGCGTTGAGATGAGTTTTTTTTTCTTCGGTTCGACGTCGGTTCCCTTTCCTGCCTGGACTCAGTACACCGGTGCCGAGCCCAGATCTCTTTTTTCGGTTTTTGTCCTTAGAGACTGCGTTTGTGCTAATTTTTCTTTTCCCTGGCAGCCCGATTTTTTGATCTTGCAGGGGCCCTTTTTCCCCCGATGGCTGCCAGTGGCTTTAAGAAGTGTGATTGGTGCAAGAAACTGATGTCTCTCACCGACACACATGACTGCTGCCTCCGGTGCCTGGGGCCTGACCATGATCCTAAGGTCTGTAGTCCCTGTGGCAAAATGTCCCTAAAGGCATTTTGTCCTTGAAGGCCAAGTCGCATAGCCCCGATCGCCGTCCCGGGTCTTCGGAGTCGGAAAGGCCTGCAAAGCATCCTCATGTAGAGTCGGAGGCCCCAAGTCACGTGAGTACTGTAGTCCTCATGGACTCTCCTCCGGGGGAGCCGACGTCTGGGCCCGAGTCTGAGGCTGCTGGGTCTCCTGAGCTTGGACTCAGGTTGACGGCCTTGGAGAGCAGATTGTCTGCCATCATGGAGCAGCAGCGGGTGCTGATCGCCGGCATCACCGGCGCATCTGCCCCGACCACCGGTACCTCGATGTCCAAGTTGACCCCGGAGGTTGAGCCGATCCTCAAGACCATGCGAACTCGAGTCGATCCTTGGCCTCGGTCACCCTCGGCTTCCTGTTCGGGACCGAGGTCGTTGACGCCGGTACCCTCGGCGTCGGGGCAGATGGCGTTGGTGCCCGCCCACTCGGAGCCACTCGATTCCTCCTCGGAAGAATCGGCGTGGGAGACTGAGGAAGAGGAGTCCCCGGACACCTTCCGGACTCGGTGATTCCCTTCGGACTCACCGGGATCCGAGCCTGGGACAAGGTCCCCCCCCGGAGGATACCCGGTTCTCGGATTTCATACGGGACATGGCCAAAGCCTTGGCTGTCCCGGTGGACCCCGAGGAGGAGCCGAGGAGCTCGAGGCCCTGCAGTATGACTCTACTCCCAAGGAGGCCTTTACTGTACCAGTTCCTCCGATGCTGGAGCGGTTGCTCTTCCGCATGTGGGAGGAGCCGGCCTCGATGCCAGTTCTAAGCAAGCGGGTCGATTCCATCTGTCTAGTCCACAAGAGCCCCGGGTTCCAAAAGGCACAGCTACCGCACCACTCCATGGTTGTGGAATCAGCCATGCATCACCTGAAGAGTCAGAAGATGCACTCTTCGGTGCCTCCCGGCAGGGAAGCCCGGAACCTGGATTCCCTCGGTAGAAAGTGCTTCCAGGGCTCTATGCTTGATTGCCGCGTCCAAACCTACCAGCTGTACATTGGCATGTACCTTCGAGACCTGGCAAAGGAGATTGCCGGGTTCTCTGCTGGTCTGTCCGAGGAACCTTTGCAGAGGTTCAAGGCCTTGTCTTCTGGTATTCGAGAGTGCTCGAAGTTTATCTCTCGAGTAGCCTATGATGGATTTGAGGCTTCGGCCCGAGTAGCAGGGGCCGGCATCGGTACACGCCGCCAGGCCTGGCTACAATCCTCGGACCTCGAGCCATGGGTACAGGACAAGTTGGTCGATGTCCCTTGTTGAGGTGAAAACCTCTTTGGCAAGCCCATGGCTGAAAAGGCTGCAGAACTCAAGACCGAGACTCTTACCCAGACAAGGTTGTCCAGGAAAACCTCTGCCCCTTCTCAGAAGAAGAAGGGCTCGGGGGAAAAAGGCCTTTTACCCGAGGAGGACCACTGCCTACAAAACCTACCCTCACTACCAGGCTTCTGCAGCTCCCCAACAGGGCCAGCAGGCCAAGGGGCAGGGTCATGGGCCCCGTAGGCAGAAGGCTCCCAAGCCTCCTACTGCGGCTCCTGCTCAGCAGGGAGGGTTTTTTTGACTATGCCAGCATAGCCTCTCCTCCTCTCCAGGGCACAGGAGGTCGGCCGACCCTGTACGCAGACAGGTGGCCAGCCATCACAGGGGATACTTGGGTGTTAAGCATCATCGAGAGGGGCTATCTGCTCCACTTCACCCAGATACCCCCCTCCTACTTTCCAGGGGAGCCTCCAAGACCCCCCTCTGCACAGAAACTTACTCCTTCAGGAGTTGGAAGGTCTGCTACAGGACCAGGAGGTGGAACCGGTGCCTCACCACCTGGAAGGGCAAGGCTTCTACTCGAGGTACTTCCTGGTACCAAAGAGAACAGGAGGCCTCAGATCCATCCTAGACCTGAGAAATCTGAACAAGTTTCTGGAGAGGGAAAAGTTCAAGATGCTTACCCTTGGAATCTTACTGCCTTACCTCCAGCAGGGAGATTGGCTATGCTCCTTAGATCTGAAGGATGCTTATACTCACATCCTCATCCATCCAAGTCACTGGCAATACCTCAGATTGGTGGTGGGAGGGAACCATTTCCAGTACAGAGTTCTTCCCTTTGGCCTCACATCTGCCCCCAGGGTTTTTACAAAGTGCCTGGCGGTGGTTACGGCCTACCTCAGGAACCAGGGGATCTTTGTGTTCCCTTACCTGGATGACTGGCCTATCAGGGGCCAGTCTCCACAAGAGGCCAGGCAGGCCACCTTCAGAACCATATCCCTGCTTCAGCACCTGGGGTTTGTTATAAACTTCCCAAAGTCCACTTCAGTCCCCTCACAGGACGTGGAGTTCATAGGGGCAAGGTTGGATACCATCCAAGCAAAGGCCTATTTGCCTGTGGACAGAGCTCACAGGCTGATGAAGTTGGCCGGCCAGTTTCAGGCGAACTCTCTGGTCTCTGCCAGACACTTCCTCCGGCTCTTAGGTCACATGGCTTCCACAGTGCATATCACCCCAAATGCCCTGCTGCACATGAGGCCGGCTCAGTGGTGCCTTAGAGCACAATGGGTACAGGCCACAGGGAAGTTGTCAGACAGGATAAAGGTGTCCAAACCCTTGGTGGATTCCCTACGCTGGTGGAAGCATCTCCCAAACCTGGTCGGGGGAGGCTTTTCGAGCCTTCCCACACACTCAGGTACTGACAACCGATGCTTCCCTGCAAGGCTGGGGGCCACATTACAAGGGGACCTGCACCCAAGGCCTGTGGTCTCCGTGGGAGGCCGCCCAGCAGATCAACCTGTTGGAATTGAGAACCATTCGACTAGCCTTACGGACTTTCTCTCGGGTCCTCTCTCACCAGTCTGTCCTAGTTTAGACAGACAACCAGATGGCTATTTTTCTACGTGAACAAGCAGGGAGGCACAGGATCCCGACTCCTGTGCCTGGAAGCACAAGCTCTCTGCTCCTTGGCTATCAATCAGGGCATGACCCTCAGGGCGGTCTACCTCCCAGGCCAGGAAAACTACCTGGCGGACAGGCTAAGCAGACTACTGCAGCCTCACGAGTGGCAGTTGCATCCTCGGGTAGTCCAACAGATCTTTCTGAAGTGAGGACTTCCAACCATGGATCTTTTTGCCAGTCCGCTGAACAGGCAACTATCCAAGTTCTGTTCCAGACAACCGCATCCTCTGAGGGCAGCGGCAGATGCATTCCTGATCCCCTAGTCAGAAGGCCTGCTGTATGTGTTTCCTCCCACACCTCTGGTGGCCCGGACTCTATTCAAAACCCAGCAGGACCGAGCCACGGTGATCCTGATAGCCCCCAGGAGGCCCAGGCAGCCGTGGTTCCCTCTTCTGCAGTTGGCGGTGGATGCTCCACTTCCTCTGGGGCTGCAACCCAACCTTCTGACTCAGGATCAGGGGTCCCTCTTGCATCCCAACCTCAAATCCCTCAATTTGATGGCCTGGCTGCTGAAAGGCTAGTCCCTTGCTCCTACCAAAGGAGGTTGAAGAGGTGGTGTTGGCCTCCAGGTAGCATTTCACTAGGAAGGCCTATGTTCTGAAGTGGCGTAGGTTTTCCACTTGGTGTTCTCAACAGCAGGAGGATCCCTTCTCCTGCTCGGTCCCGGTGGTACTGCAATACCTGCTCCACCTGTCCAACCTGGGACTTCAGTCCAACTCTGTCCGGGTCCACCTCAGTGCCCTCTCAGCTCACCACTCGCCGGTGGATGGACAATCCCTCTCGGGCCACCCTCTGGTGTCTCGCTTCCTCAGAGGCCTGCTTCTGCTCAAGCCTCCTATTCGTTCACCGGCCACTGAGTGGGATCTCAATGTGGTCTTGCAGCAACTGACTCGCCCACGTTTTGAGCCGATGGCTACCTGCCACTTACATTTCCTATCCTGGTAGGTGGTGTTTCTTGTGGCACTCACCTCAGCTAGGCGTGTGAGTGAGCTTCAGGCCCTGGTCTCGGATAGGCCGTATACCAGGTTCTATAAGAACAGGGTAGTCTTGAGGACTCATCCTAAGTTCCTTCCCAAGGTAGTGTCCTCCTTCCACCTCAACCAGGAGGTGGTACTTCCGTCTTTCTTTCCCAGGCCGCACGCCAGTAGGGCCGAAACTGTCTTGCCATACCCTGGATTGTAGAAGGGCGCTGTCCTTTTACCTAGAAAGTACGCTTGGGCATAGAAGGGCTTCTCAGTTCTTCATTTCCTTTGACCCTAATAAATTGAGGTTGCCTTTCACTAAGCATACGTTGTCCATCTGGGTGGCAGAGTGTATCGCCTGGGCGTACAGGGCAGCCGGCCTCTCCCTGGAGGGTCGAGTCACGGCCCACCGGATCAGGGCGAAGGCTGCATCAGTAGCTCACTTCCGTTGTGTTTCGTTGGCAGACATCTGCCGGGCCGCTACTTGGTCTTCAAGCCAGACTTTTGCGGACCACTACTGCCTCGAGAGGGAGTCCCGTAGGGACAGTGCTTTCGGGCAAGCGGTACTCCGTAATCTGTTTGAGGTTTAGGCAACTCCTTCCCTCTGGCCCTGGTGTTGGGCTACCGTTCAGGTGTGGTCTCCGAGAAGATTCTCTCACTGTTGCTGAGGCTCTAGAGGGAGCTCTATTTTTCAGCCTGGGTTTCTGGTAGCCCAGAGCTAGGGAGTCACCCATATGTGAGGACTGACGTCCTGCTTGGTCCTGGAGAAAGAGTAGTTACTCACCTGTAACAGATGTTCTCCAGGAGCAGCAGGAATCAGTTCTCACAACCCTCCCTCCTCCCCTTGGAGTTGCAGTTGTATATAGTTCATTTCTTTTTCGTGCTGTCTTTTAGCTATGTCATCAGACTGAGCAAGATGGCACATTTGGGCGGGAAGGGGGACCGCGCATGCGTGGCTGCATTCCCAAAGGCTTTCTTTGAAAGCTGGGGAAATGCTCCGCATGGGGGCTCCGTCGGTGCCGATGTCACCCATATGTGGGGACTGATTCCTGCTGCTCCTGGAGAACACCTGTTACAGGTGAGTAACTACTCTATCTTCATGGTCTTAACCTTTCCCAGCAGGTAAAGGATATCCTTTATGCTTCCAGGAAGCCTTCCACAAGACGCTCTTACGCATTTAAGTGGAAAAGGTCTACCATATGGTGCTCGCAGAAGGGTCTTATCGCTCTTGCGATACCTCTGGAATTATTACTGGAGTATCTCCTTCATTTGTCAAATGCAGGGCTTAAGACCAATTCAGTGAGAGTCCATTTAAGTGCTATTGCACCTTCTTTCAAGCCTCTAAATGGATTTATGAGAGGCCTTTTTTTGACTATGCCTCCCATTAAGCCACCACCGGTGGCATGGTACTTGAATCTGGTGCTCGGGCAGCTCATGAAACCGCCCCTTGAACCATTAGCCACTACATCTCTGAAATTCCTTTCCTGGAAAGTCATCTTCCTCATTGCAATCACATTGGCATGTTGCATCAGTAAATTGCAAGCATTAGTGGCTTATCCTCCTTACACAAGTTTCCACCATGATAAGGTAGTTCTTAGTACTCATCCATACTTTATGCCAAAGGTGGTTTCGCCTTTCCTATTAAACCAAGCAGTTTACCTTCCTGTATTCTTTCCAAGGCCTCATGCCTCCAGTGCAGAAAGGAACCTTCATACTTTGGACTGTAAAAGAGCTTTAGCCTTTTACTTGCAGAGAACACAGCGACATCAAAATTCTTCTTAACTCTTTGTTGCTATTGATCCTAGTCATTTAGAACTTCAAGTTTCCAAAAGAACTCTAACTGGATTGGCTATGAGAGTAAGAACCTTCCTCTTGAAGGCCATGTCACAGCTCACAATTTGAGAGCCATGGCAGTCTCAAAGGCTCATCTTCACTCTGTGTCTATCGACGACATCTGTCGAGCAGCTACTTGGGCTTCGGTACATACCTTCACGGCCCACTACTGCTTAGACAATGACTCCAGCCAGGATGCCTTGTTTGGTCAGGCTGTTCAACACCTTTTTCAGACTTAGTCAACTCCTACCCACCATCCCTGGTAGGATGCCAGAGATCCATGGGGGGGAAGCATGGCCCTTTCCCAAGGGCTGACAACTTCCTGGGGCCATCTCCCTGGCATCGGCAGCTTGGGAGTCCCCATATGTGAAGACTACATTCCTGCTTGTTCCTGGAGATAGCATAGTTACTCACCTGTAACAGGTGAGCTCCAGGAACAGCAGGAATTTAGTCTTCACAACCCGCCCACCTCCCCTAGGAGTTCTCTCTCTCTCTCTCTTTGGTCTCAGCTATAAATTCAACTGGAGAGGGACAGTTGGAAAGGTGGGAAGGCAACACGCAGGCGCTGTGGGATGCTGCCAAAAGCTTTCCTATTGGATGCTGGGGAGCATTCCCACGCAGGCTCTGTCGGTACAGACGATACCCATATGTGAAGACTAAATTCCATATGTGAAGACTAAATTCCTGCTGTTCCTGGAGATCACCTGTTACAGGTGAGTAAGTACACTTTCTGGGTCGTCACGCTTGAGTTGTTGGTTTGGTACCATATGCTTTGGGATAAATACTGAAGTATGCTCTAGTTGCACCAGCCTTATTACCATTGGTGATGTCACTAGAAGCTTTTAGGTTTTTCTGTGCCTCCATTATTTGCTGGCAGGGTTATACAACTGACTTGTCTGGATTCGTCTAGCAGGAGATCAGGAAAGGAAATTATCAGTTAAATTAAATTTCACTTTCCTCATTGTCCCCTCCAATCTGGTTCAGACGCACGGGTTTGTGCTCTTCCACCAGCAGATAGACTGAGAACTACTGGCATGACATTATCCTATAAGGCTTCTGTGCAGCCCAGCACAACCAATTTCTTGGTGTCCAGCAGATGGAGGTGTTCTTCCCCTATGCAGTCTACAACAGTGTATGCAACCAGTGTATGTAAACCAGAATCACATGTATGTAATTTAATGTTTGTGTAATCAGCCCAGCCTCTTGTTTATATGTACACCATTTTGACCAGGCAAAAAGCGGTATGTAAGCACCGCTAAATAGACAGGCCTAAAGGGGCTACTGGAACTCCAGGTTACCTGTGGAGGTCTCATTCATTATTCTTCAGATGACGTTTGGGGGCTAAGAATTGTTGCTTGCTGCGTTCTTTGCTAGGCCTGGGAAGCAGAACTCAGAGGATCAGAGTCCCTTTCCCCTTCTTTTACCCCCTTTGTTCTGGTGCTTAGAGGGGTGTGTGGCTGAGAGATCACAGCCTTGCACTGAGGGTAATTGCTCAGATAGGTCAGGAGTGTTTTTGTGGGGGGGGGGGGGGGCCTTGGGGCAGGAGTGGTCATTCTCAGAAGCCACCCAACCATGTGCGCCAGTACTGCAAAATGGCACTGGCTTCTGGCATGTGATGTGTGTGTACCCCAAGTCCATGCTTTCATCACCTCCTGTTTAGATTACAGCAACCTGCTCATCATAGGGCTTCCAGTAAACCATCTGTCTTCACTAGTCTATTTTAAAATTCAGTTGTCTGACTTTTATCATTACTGTCATGGAACAAATTGTTACATTGCTTCTCCATATGCTTCCATGTTTAAGATTCTATTCATCTACAGTCTTATTTATAGATCTAGAGCATAAGATATGCCATGCAGGATCAGATTAACGGTCCAAGCCCAGTATCCTATTTCCAGCAGTGGCCAATCCAGGTAACAAGTTACCTGTCTGGTTCTTAAACAGTAGACAGATTCTATAATGCTTATTCCAGGGGTAAGCAGTGGATTTCCCCAGTTTTTATTTATTTATTTGCAATGTTTTTCTATACTTTATTCAGAAAGGACAGGGTAGGAAGAAGGGGAGGAGGAGTGGCACTATATGGAAAAACTACTATTAAAGCTTTGGAATTACAGAGCTTAAAAGAGAGAGAGGAGGTATTGTGGGTTAAACTAGAAAGAGGGAAAGAGAAATCTATTTGCATTGGTGTGATATACATACCTCCCTCACAAGAGGAAGAGATGGACAGAGTTAATTGAAGACATACGCAGCATTGCTAGGAAAGGGGAAGTGCTACTGATTTCAGTATGCCAGATGTTGATTGGCACATTCCTGCTGCAGTATCATCTAGAAGTAAGGAGATCCTGGATTCTCTACAGGGAGAACTATTCAGGCAATTGGTAACAGACCCCACACGTGAAGGGGCCATACTGGACTTGGTGCTTACCAATGGCGAAAGTGTTTCTGATGTTGCAGTGGGAGATCATTTTGCATCCAGTGATCACCAGATGGTGTGGTTCAGTATTAGGACTAGGGCTGTTAGAATCCATTCCAAGGCGAGGATCTTAGACTTTAGGAAGACTAACTTTGCGAAGATGGGCCAACACCTCAGGGAGTCGTTAGTGGGATGGGAACAGCTGGGGGATGTAGAAAAACAGTGGGCAAAACTGAAAGGGGTTATTTTAAAGGCAACCAACCTTTTTGTTAAAATGGTAAATAAAGGCAAAAGGAACAGGAGACCGCTATGGTTTTCGAAGGAAGTAGCTGAACAAGTGAAGAAAAAGAGGGAGGCCTTCATGAAATACAAGAGATCACAGAGAGGAAGACAGGCATCTGTATTTGGAAAAACTTAGAGAAGCTAGCAAAGTAGTCAAGAAGGCAAAGATTCAAAAGGAGGAGGAAATAGCCAATGCAATAAAATGGGGGGATAAGACATTTTTCAGATATATTAGTGAGAAGAGGAAGAGCAAAAGTGGTATTGTCAGACTCAAGGGTGCAGGGGGGGAATATATAGAAGCTGATAAGGATAAAGCGGAATTGCTTAACAAATATTTTTGTTCTGTGTTCACAGATGAAGAACCAGGAGCAGGACCTCAGAAAACACCCACAAATAAGAACAGAAGCGAGGGACATCTTGAACTATTTTCAGAAGACTGTTCGTGAGAAACTAGCTCAACTTAAAGTAGACAAAGCGAGGGGACCGGATGGGATACACCCTAGAAATACTGAGGGAACTTGGGGACGTTCTAGCAACTCCACTGACTAACCTTTTCAATGCCTCGTTGGAGTCGGGAGTGGTGCCAAAGGACTGGAGAGAGGCTCATGTGGTGCCTTTACACAAAAGCAGAAGTAAGGATGTGGTTGAAAACTACAGGCCAGTTAGTTTAACTTCGGTGGTGAGTAAATTATTGGAAACGCTGCTGAAAGAGAAAATAGTGAGGTTTCTGGAGTCCAACGGATTACAGGATCCGAGGCAGCATGGATTCACCAGAGGCAGGTCTTGTCAGACAAATCTGATTGATTTCTTTGACTGGGTGACCAGGGAGTTGGACCGAGGGAGAGCTCTAGATGTAGTGTATTTAGATTTCCGTAAAGCCTTTGACACTGTTCCTCACAGGCGACTTATAAACAAACTGAGCACCCTAGGGATGGACCCTAAAGTTACTGCTTGGGTTAGAAATTGGTTAGGTGGGAGGCGACAAAGAGTACAAGTAAATGGAGCTCACTCTGAGGAGAAGGATGTTACCAGTGGTGTGCCCCAGGGATCTGTCCTTGGTCCGATTCTTTTTAACATCTTTGTTAGTGATATAGCGGAAGGGCTGTCGGGTAAGGCACCCAGGAAGGTGTAGATAACATGAGGAGGGATCTAGCTAAGCTTGAAGAATGGTCTAGAATTTGGCAGCTGGGATTTAATGTTAAAAAATGTAAGGTCATGCATTTGGGCTGCAGCAATCCAAGGGAGCAATACAGTATAGGAGGTGAAGTACTTTTGTCCACTAAAGAAGAGCGGGATCTAGGCGTGGTTGTGTCTGATGATCTTAAAGTAGCTAAACAGGTAGAAAAGGCGACGGCAAAAGCTAGAAGGATGCTTGGGTGCATACGGAGAGGAATGGCTAGCAGAAAAAAGGAGGTGATAATACCTCTGTATAAGTCTTTAGTGCGACCTCATTTGGAGTATGGTGTGCAATTCTGGAGACCGCACCTTCAAAAGGATGTGAACAGGATGGAGTCGGTGCAGAGGGTTGCTACTAAAATGATTAATGGGCTTCATTATAAAGCATATGAGGACAGACTTAAGGATCTTAATATGTACACCTTAGAGGAAAGGCGGGATAGAGGTGATATGATTGAGATGTTTAAATACCTCCGTGGCATAAATGTTCAGGGAGAGAGCCTCTTTCAATTGAAAGCAAGTTCTGCTACAAGGGGACATGGGATGAGGGTGAAGGGAGATAGATTCAGGAGTGATATGCGGAAATATTTCTTTACGGAAAGAGTAGTGGATCCATGGAATAGTCTCCCAGTGGAGGTGGTAGAGATGAGGACAGTAACTGAATTCAAAAAAGCATGGGACCAACACAGAGGATCTCTAAAGGTAAAAAGTGGACTGTTGTAGTTGTTATGGAAGGACAGACTAGATAGGCCATGTGGTCTTTTTCTGTCATCATGTTTCTATGTTTCTATACTGCCCCTTCCGAAGATCAAGGGTGGTTTACAATAAACTAACAAGTTACATAGAACAATGTCATGAGTGGAACATTATACAGAACTATTTACTTATGTAACTATATACAGGTTTTGTATAGGTCTAGCTTACATAGTTTACATTTGTTTTCATTTGCAGGTATTAAAGGGTTGTAAATCAATTCACTTTAATAATAGTTTATGGGCTGTACCTCCAGGAACTTACCAAACCTCTTAAACACAGCTACACTAACTGCTTTTACTACATCCTCTGGCAACAAATGTATTGAGTGGAAAAAAATATTTTCTCCTGTTTGTCTTAAATGTGCTATATTGTAGCTTTATTGCGTCTCCCCTAATCTTTCTATTTTTGAAGGAGTATGCAACTGATCACAGCCCACACAAAAACTGTTTGAATACGTTCTACATTTGTTTCTGTCCAGTTTCAACACAAACCCTATTAAGGATTTACCTTACTGCAACTGCCTCACGAGCACCACCAGTCCCCACTGGAGGACATGTCCTTCCAGTACTTCATCTGATACATGGCCAAGGCTCTCTGTCTCAGTGGGCACTGAGACGGAACAGAGAGCCGAGGAACTGGAGATAGTACAGTATCCCTTGACTGCTAAGGAGGCTGTCACTTTTCCAGTCGTTTGTATTTTACAGGACCTCATGTTTTGGATGTGGAAGATCCATTTTGCAGTTCCCTTGGTCATTAAGAGGTTAGACACCATGTGTAGGGTTCCCATTTCCTCGGGCTTCCAAAAACCTCAACTCCCTCACCATTCTATGGTGGTCGAGTCAGCTATACGCCGGCTCAAGAGTACCAAAAACCACTTTTCAGTTCCTCCTGGAAGAGCATCACGTACTCTCGGTGCCTTTGGCTTCCAGGCATTGATGATGGCTTGCCACATTAATTCTTATATGCTTTATATGGGGGTGTTCCTCAGACATTGTAAAGGATCTTTGTTCTTTGCTGACCCTTCTCTGAATGAATTACAAACTGCAGGCTTTAGTTACATATGAGCCTTATACATGTTTTCACCGTGACAAGGTAGTTCTGAGAACGCATCCGCATTTCCTTCCAAAGGTTATTAGACATTACTCTCCCAGTCAAATCCGAAGTAAAATACCTAGGAGTTACTCTGGATAAAACCCTAAGCATGACACAGCACATAAAACAGACTGCCAAAACTATATTCTTTAAACTTAGAACTATCCAACATCTCAGACCACTTATCGACATTAGTGATTTTAGATCAGTTGTCCAGGCCTTGATAATGCCACACTTAGATTTTTGTAACGGCTTACTACAGGATACATCCAAGAAGAATCTACTTATCCTTCAAAGGGCCCAGAATGTTACTGCCCGGATTATTTCTAAAGCCAAATTATCTGACCACATCTCTCCAATTTTATACGCCCTTCACTGGCTACCTATTCATAGCAGGATTCAATACAAAACACTAGTCACCATTTTTAAGCTCGTTAATGATATAGCTCCTTCACATCTATCAACATTAATTAAGTCCCCCTCAGAAACTAGGCTAAGAAGAAGAGCAAACCTCAATACATTGCTAATTCCCGACTCTATGAAAAAGTTAAACAGATAACTAATACCGCCTTTTCTTTCTACGCCCCCAGTCAATGGAACAAATTACCCTGCAATCTGAGAGAGATTAAAGACCTTAGTTCCTTCAGGAAGGAACTAAAAACACATCTATTCACCCAGCACTTTCTTGACTTACAACCTACACTCGAACAAAAAGCACAAGATTATGCAACTCTAATATCACAAGCATACCCAACCTAACCCAAAACACATTTTCTCATTTGTAACTCATACTGAATGTTAGTCAATCCTAGTATCACTGTTATAAAATAATCTCTTTACTGTCGAATTACATACCTCAGTATGATTAATCTCTCTCAATCAATTGTAAACAATGCATATAATCCCCATGACTGTCATTGAATTACATACATCAGTATGATCAATCTCTCTCAACCAATGTAAATAGTTAATATGTTTACAATTTGTATTTTTAGTTTTCTATGTAACGGATTTTTGCACTGTTAATGTTCCATGTAATGTTAGTGTTAATTCTTTGACATGTTCTCTGTAAACCGCTCCTGATCTCTGGAAGGGGCGGTATAAAAAAGCACACAAATAATAATAATAATAAAGGTTGTATCTCCTTTCCATCTCAACCAGTTTGTAATTCTTCTGACCTTTTTTCCCAAGTCATATGCATTTTGGGCTGAGGTAGCGCTTCATACCCTAGATTGCAAACAAACTTTAGCATATTACCTTGATAGAACCAAGGTACACCAGAAAGCCTCACAATTATTATTTTTTTTACCTTAGTTACCTTTGTCTCCCTGTGACAAAAAGTACACTCTTTGGATTGCAGACTGCATATCCTTTGCATATGCTCAGGCGGGTCTGACAGAGGGTCGTGTAACAGCTCACATTGTCTGGGCCATGGTCACATCTGTAGCCCACTTATGCTCTGTCCCCATAGCAGAGATCTGCCGGGCTGCCACATGGTCCTCGATTCATACCTTTGTAGCCCATTACTGTCTGGACAAGGACTCTCTTAAGGACAGTGAATTTGGCTAAAACGTACTCTGACACCACTTTAGGACTCGGCTGCACCTCCTTCCCCTCCGGCCTTCTGCCCATCTAAGCTACTGCCATTGTCGTCTCGATGGGGGTGTGCTTGGGATGCTAAGTCTACTAGATCCCTTGGACTCCCCATGTTCTTCAGCATTTTTTTCCCATTTGTAACAGACTGGCCCTATTCCTTGCTATTTTTTGGTAGCCTGGAGCTAGGGAATCCCATATGTGAAGACTGCATTCCTGCATGTTCCTGGAGATAGCATAGTTACTCGCCCTGTAAACAGGTGATCTCTGGGAACAGCAGGAATCTGTCTTCACAACCTGCTCTCATCCCCAAGAAGTTGTAGGTTTTCTTCCTTTTTTCTCAGCTATGAACCTCGCTGAGGAGAATCACTGGGAATGGGGGAAGACATGCACAGAGGGATGCTGACAAATGCTTTCTACTGGATGCTGGGGAGTGTTCCTGCGTGGGCTGCATTGGGGGACATTACCCATATGTGAAGACTGATTCTTGGTGTTCCTGGAGATCACCGATTACAAGTGAGTAACTGTTTTACAGCCTTTTGTTCATTTTATGTGGAACTTGCTGCTTTTGAAGCCTCTCCTTAAGTCTCCTGTAGTCTCTTGGGACCTCAGTGTGGTTTTAATTCAGCTGATTAAAGTTTCCTTTGAGTTGCTGGATATCTGCCCTAAAGTTCCTTTCCTGGAAGGTCTTGTTTTTTGAGATGGCAACTTCAGCATGCAGAATTAGCAAGCTCCAGGCTTTAGTAGTGAAAGCACCCTTTGCTAAGTTTTTCAGCAATAAAGTGGCATGGCATTACTTATTCTAAGTTCCTAAAGTGATATTGGATGTCTGCCTTAATTAGTTAATCACCCATCCAGCTTCTTTTGAAGACTGCCTAAGGAGGACACCTGTTAAGGTGAATAATGTTTGTTTTTCTTTGGTTTGAGTATCTATTTCTACATCTGGCTCTATTATGGGCATGTGTTAAGCTTGTGTAGTATTTGAAAATTCATAAAAAAAACCAACCCCACAAACCTTAAATCCTGCTTATATTTGACCTTGATCTTTGATCTTAATTTTCTCAATTTTTGGACATCTTTTTTGTCTACTAGTGAGTCCTTGCTTCACAGCTTATAATCTCATGTGTATCCTTATAGCACTGTTATATCTAGAAGTGCTATAATTAGTAGTCCAGTGAATAGGTGTCGCTGTTGAGAAATGACTAGGATGACTCTGACTTCAGCTGACATAGGAATTGAATGAAGTGGTCTGCATGGCTGGTACACAGCACAGCTGCTGGCCCAGCACAATCATTTTAGTATTTAGCTCATGCCTTTCCAATAGTAGTTTAGGTATTTAATCATAGTTCAGTTTCGAGAAATACAACAGACATTTAGTATTTAATTTTGTCTTCTGCCTCAAGTCTTAGCTCCAGGTTTTAAGAGTATCATGCTCCTTTATCCTCACAAGCCTTGTGAAAGTATTCATCCCCTTGGTGTTTGTCCTGTTTTGTCGCACTACAACCTGGAATTAAAATGGTGTTTTGGGGGATAACATCATGTGATATACCCAACATACCTATGACTTTGAAGGTGCAAAATATCTTTTATTGTGACCAATTTAAAAAAAAAATGAAATCAGGAGTGCGCATATGTATTCACCCCCCAAAGTCCCGATTGTAGAGAGACCTTTTGCTGCAATTACAGCTGCAAGTCTCTTGGAGTATGTCCTCTATTAGCTCAGCACATCTAGCCACTGGGATTTTCACTCATTCCTCAAGGCAAAACTGTTCCAGCGCTTTCAGGTTTGCTGTACACCAATGCAACCCAACTATCTTCAAGTCATGCCACAGATTCTCAATTGGATTGAGAGCTGGGCTTTGACTAGGCCATTCCAAAACATTTAAAGGTTTCCTTTAAACCAGCTTTAGCAGTATGTTTAAGGTCATTGTCTCGCTGGAAGGCGAACCTCCATCCCAGTCTCAAATCTCAGGCAGACTGAAACAGGTTTTCCTCAATAATTGCCCTGTATTTAGTGCCATCCATCGTTCCTTCACTCCTGGCCAGTTTGCCTGTCCCTGCCGATGGAAAGCATCCCCTGTCCATGCTCACCTAGAACTTACTCGCCACTCTGCATTCTTTTTTCTTGGCCCAGCACTTTGGAACTTGCCCCCAGCTTTATTTCGTGACGAACAGTCTTTCTCAAGGTTCAAGGTGATGCTGAAGACTCATTTCTTAGGCCTCACCTTTGACCTCTCAACAACCCCAGACCAGACCATATGCCTCACTTGATTTCCTTGCTGTTCCTATATGCATTTTCTTTCCACCCTTTTCCTATATGCCCTGTTTTCTTTTTTTCTCCAGGACCAAGCAGGAAGTCAGTCCTCACTTATGGGTGTCATCGACGCCAATGAAGCCCCAGCGGAGCATTTCCCCAGCTTTCCATGAAAGCCTTTGGGAATGCTGGCACGCATGCGCGGTTCCCTTCCCGCCTAAAGGTGCCATCTTACCTCAGTCTCTTTTTTTTCCGTGAAGCCCATCGGACGTGTGTCCTTTTTTTCCCGGAAAAGAGTTCTTTTTTTCTAGGCGTCGTTCGCTTTTTTCCTTGGATTCAACGTCGGTTCCCCTCCCGCCGGGTTCGGTATGCCGGTTTCGAATCCCCTCTTTTTCTTTTCGGTTTTTGCCCTTCCTGGCTAGGCGTTCGCGCCAAATAATTTTTCTTTTCCCTGGAAGGCCGGTCCTTTGACCTCGCGGGGACCCTTTTTTCCCCGATGACTTCCAGCGGTTTTAAGAAGTGTGATCGGTGTAAGAAGATTGTCTCTCACCGACCCACACGACTGCTGCCTTCGGTGCCTTGGCCCAGACCACGATTCTAAATCGTGCGGGCCATGTGGGAAGATGTCTTCCAAGGCACTCCGAAGTCGTCAGCAGCAAAGTGAATGGCTTTTCTCGGACTCGGCCTCTACCCGGACCTCGTCTGAGGCCTCGACATCTCGGGATTCCGATCCTGAGAGGCGTCAGAGCTCCTCGGACAGGGAGTCCCCCGACCGGGAACGTAAGAGGAAGAAGCGGCTCGCGAGGGCGGCGTCGGAAGAGGTCCCTGGGCCCTCGAGGACCAGGTCTAAGACCCCCGACCGTCGTCCCGGGCCCGTGGACCAGGAGAAGCCCGCTAAAGTTCATCGCGTGGAGCCGGAGTCTGCTGGACACGTAAGTCCTGTTGTCCTCGTGGACTCGCCTCCCCGAGTACCAACATCAGGCCCGGCGCCGCCGGGGCCCGAGTCGGGGGCTGCTGCGTCACCCGAGCTGAGTCTCAGGTTGACAGCCTTGGAGAGCAGAATGTCTGCCTTCATGGACCAGCAGCGGGCACTGATGGCCAGCCTGTCTGGCGCATCTGCCCCGACCACCGGGACATCGACTTCGAAGTTGACCCCGGAGACCGAGCCGATACTCGAGTCCCTTGCGGCTCGAAGTTGTCCTCGGTCGAGGTCTCCCTCGACCTCCCGATCAGGACCGAGGGTCTCGACGCCGGTGCCCCCGGCGTCGGGTCAGGTGCCTGGAGGCCCCGCGGGGTCCGAGCTCGACTCGACATCGGACGAGTCTGCTTGGGAGACCAAAGACGAGGAGTCTCCTGACACCTTCAAGACTCGGTGTGTCCCTTCGGACTCACCTGAGTCTGAGCCCCGGAGTAGATCCCCTCTGGAGGACACTAGGTTCTCGGAATTTGTCTGTGATATGGCCGCTGCCCTGGCTATCTCGGCTGACCCCGAGGAAGAGCCTCGAGCCGAGGAGCTCGATGCTCTGCAGCATGACTCTCCTCCGAAGGAGGCCTTTACTGTCCCGGTTCCTCCGATGCTGGAACGGCTCCTCTTCCGGATGTGGGAGGCCCCGGCCTCGGCGACAGTCTTGAGCAAGCGGGTCGATTCCATCTATCGACTCCGTAAGAGTCCTGGCTTCCAAAAAGCACAGCTACCACACCATTCCATGGTTGTGGAATCGGCCATGCATCGTCTGAAGAGTCAGAAGATGCACTCCGCGGTGCCTCCTGGACGGGAAGCCTGAAACCTGGATGGCGTCGGTAGAAAGTGTTTTCAGGGCTCGATGCTTGCTTGCCGTGTCCAGACTTACCAGCTGTACATGGGCATGTATTTACGAGACCTGGCCAAGGAGTTGGCCGGATTCTCTGCTGGTCTCTCCGGGGAACCCTTGCAGAGTTTTAAGTCCTTGTCTTTGAGGATCCAGGAATGCTCTAAGTTCATGTCCCGCGCCGCCTACGATGGCTTCAGCTCGAGTAGCGGCTGCCGGCATTGCGGCTCGACGCCAGGTGTGGCTGCAGTCATCGGACCTCGAGCCATGGGTTCAGGACAAGTTGGTCGATGTCCCTTGCCGAGGTGAAAACCTTTTTGGCAAGCCTGTGGCCGAGAAGGCCGCTCAGCTCGAAACAGAGCACCTCACGAGGACAAGGCTGTCGAGGAAGACCTCTGCTCCTTCCTCTAAGAGGAAGCGCCCGGGTAAGAAGCACTTTTACCCGAGGAAGGGAGCTGCCTACAAACAGTACCCTCAGTTTCAGGCTGCCCCAGCTGCCCCCCAGGGTCAGCAAGCCAGGGGCCGGGGTAATGGGCCCCGTAGGCAGAATACCCCCAAGCCTCCGGCCCCTGCTCCCAATCAGCAGGGTGGGGGTTTTTGACTCCTTGAGTATAGCCATTCCTCCCTTGCAGACCCAGCCCTGCACAGGAGGCCGCCTAGCCTTGTTTGCTCACCAGTGGCCCTTGATAACCCAGACACAGTCCAAGATGTGAGGTATGTGGAAGACAATTTATTGAAACTCACAGAACCTATGACAACCCGACACAGGCCGTGTTTCGTAACCTTCGTCAGGGGTTGATTAGGCATGATACTATAAACATAAAAACATAAATAACATATTAAAAAAAGTAAAAGAACAGATAGGATCATAATATGTAAAAGGACATACCACATATTAAAAAATTGCAGCAAATAACAGTGAAATCAAATAGAAACTTAAGAAATAAATAAACACTTAAAAAATAAATAAATGTTGGAACGCTAATTGACCAACAAACACATTCTGATTGTTATTAAAGACAATACAATCTCCACTAGCTTCCTTAAAAACATCATATAGGCGTGACAAGCACAAATTAATAACATACATAGATCCGTATAGATCTGTTGATAGGGACCTCGACTAGACAGCAATAACTAAAAACTTTACAGTGATTATATATACATAAAAAACATAATATTAATAACTAAAACCACTTAAAACCACAAGACAACACACAATAAAGAGGGGATACTATTGTAATACAAAGGGATATCTAAGAGAAAGCAGCAGGAGCGAACAGGGTGTTCTTTCAAATAAAAATACCTTATTGTGATGACTCAAGGACGTGCAATCCAAGAGAATAGTGATGGTATCACTAAAACAAATAAATAAATAACTCTAGAAACTATCACTAACCTTACATAAATGAACACATAAATAAATAAATAAACCTAAGGCGGGAGAAGTATATGCTTAAGAGGACAAATAAGGAATCACTATATGTATAAAAGTTAAAAACAATGATTAGTGTAGTGTTAAAACTTGAGACGATTAGTCAGGTATGGATGAGATGGCTAAACTTCTAAAATATTTAAAAACAAATGTGTGGTGACATATCATACGTCACTGTGTCAATCACCCTTGTTATGGGATTGCAGGAAAAGGTATATCGTAAAAAATAGGTCATTATCATCTACTTATACTAAATAATTAAAATCCTGCAAACCAAACAATGGCTGGATTTGGTCTTGCACGCTATTCCTCAATGACAGCCATGTGTCTGCACTGGTACCGATACTCTTATAAACAATTTTCTTAAAGAAGGAAGATAAAAGAAAACATAAAACTCAAATAAAAGACACAATACTAGCAGGGGAGGACATATCTGCATTGTTTAAATACATTATCTGTATATACAGTGCACAGCCGCGGGGATGAACAAAATCAATAAAAACTAATACAAAATAAAATAAAGGAGTAAAACTGCACAAACGTAATTAAAAAGAACCGATGATAAAAATAAAAATACCAGTTGGAGAAATCTTCTCTCCTGATGTAACTTGTAACTCCTTGGCAAAAAAACTTTAAGAACTAAAAAGCGGCATACCGCTCACATTACAGTCAGCAAGGCTGTCAGAACGCCTACACATGCGCCCTTATGAACCTCCCAAAGGCGGGAAAAAGGGGGGCGTATCCAACCAAAGGCAATTCATCTATTGGATATTCAAATACCTTATCTGTATATACAGTGCACAACTAATAAAAAAATAAAATAAGAGTGAACCTGCACAAACATAATTAAAAAGAACCGATGTTAAAAAAGAAATACCAGTTAAAACAATCTTCTCTCCTGATGTAACTTCTTGGCGAAAAGACTTCAAAACTAAAGGCGGCAAACCGCTCGCATTACAGTCAGCAAGGCTGTCAGAACGCCGGCACAAGCGCCCTTATTAACCTCCCAGAGGCTGGAAAAAAGGGGGGACGTATCTAACTAAAGGCAAATCATCTTTTGGTTTATTTAAAAATTAAATATTAGTGCCTTAAAGTATTTAATTATAAAATTACACCGGTTAGCATTGCCGTGGCCTGAGCGATGTAGGAAAGAAACTGCAACAGATATGAAAGACCCGAGAACAAACGTGTACCTTTCCCCGCAGTATGTAAATGTAATGTATCTAACCAAAAGCAAATCATCTATTGGATGTTTAAAAATTAAATATTAGTGCCATACAGTATTTAATTATAAAATACCACCGGTAAGCATTGCCGTGGCCTGAGCGATATAGGAAAAAAACTGCAACAGATATGAAAGACTCAAGAACAAACATATACCTTTCTCCGCAGTATGTAAATGTAATATTACATACTGCGGAGAAAGGTATATGTTTGTATATGTGCCGGCGTTCTGACAGCCTTGCTGACTGTAATGCGAGCGGTTTGCCGCCTTTAGTTTTGAAGTCTTTTCGCCAAGAAGTTACATCAGGAGAGAAGATTGTTTTAACTGGTATTTCTTTTTTAACATCGGTTCTTTTTAATTATGTTTGTGCAGGTTCACTCTTTTATTTTTTATTAGTTGTGCACTGTATATACAGATAAGGTATTTGAATATCCAATAGATGAATTGCCTTTGGTTGGATACGCCCCCCTTTTTCCCGCCTTTGGGAGGTTCATAAGGGCGCATGTGTAGGCGTTCTGACAGCCTTGCTGACTGTAATGTGAGCGGTATGCCGCTTTTTAGTTTTTAAAGTTTTTTTGCCAAGGAGTTACAAGTTACATCAGGAGAGAAGATTTCTCCAACTGGTATTTTTATTTTTATCATCGGTTCTTTTTAATTACGTTTGTGCAGTTTTACTCCTTTATTTTATTTTGTATTAGTTTATCTCCAGGAACAAGCAGGAATGAGTCTTCACATATGGGTACGTCGGCACCGACGGAGCCCGCACGGGAACGCTGCCCAGCTTCCAATCAGAAAGCTTTTGGCAGCATCCCTCGCGCCTGTGCGCTGACTTCCCGCCTTCTCCAGAGCCTCTCTTCAGTTTTCGTTTTTCCGCAGAGCCGGCAGGACGTCCTCCTGTCACCGCAGAAACTTTTCTTTTTAATTACTTTAATTACTTTAATTTTTGTTTTCTTGTGGTCGCGGCTGTATTTCCCGCCGCCACCGGTACCGCCGGTGGATTTTTGACTAAATTCTGAGAAACATTTTCTTCAGTTTTTTGCCTTAACTTGTTGGGCCTACCAGGCCTCTTCCTCATGGAGCCTTCTTTTCCTAAGAAGTGCATTCGATGTGGAAACACCTGTTTCCTTTTAGACTCCAATAGTTGGTGTCTCAATTGTATGGGTCCTGACCCTTTTTCCCCTGACTTGTCAGGGGATACTTTTGTGAGGAAACCTTCAGTTTTTAGAGTTTCCCTCGATACCGTTTTTTATTCGGCAGTGAGGGAACCCGGTTTCTCCTCTTCACAGGATCAGGTAACCCACAAACAGTCTGTTAAGACTAGTCAATGCTTGAGTGGTATGTCCCATGCCCAGCATGGTGACGGCTCCGGCATTACCCTCAAGAATCCATTGGAATCCTGCGGGAGTCTGCGGGCTCCAAAGCATTAAAGGGGTTTCAGGTTGTTCCTGGGGCTCACCCCTCACAGAACATACCTGAGCCATGTCTGGGGGTGGTATCCGCTTCGAGCGGTACCGATCCCCCGGCATCGGCACCGGTGTTGAGTGTTCCACTCTTCACCAGGGATCGTCATCGGGCATCCTCGGTACCTTCGGGACCGATCGATACGCTCCGAATTGACTTCCCTCGATCCCAGCCGTGCACGGTGCGGGTATCCGCTTCCAGCGGTACCGATTCCCCGGCATCGGCTTCGGTGTCGAGTGTTTCACTCTTCACCAGGAATCGTCCTCTAGCATCCTCGGCACTTTTGGAGCCGGGCGATACGATACCGATGGACATTTCCATATCTCAGCCATGCTCCGGGATGGTACCGGCTTCGATCGGTTCCGATACCCCGGCATCGGCACCGGTGTGGAATAACGTTCTCCCGGCGAGAGGTTGTCATCGGGCATCCTCGGTACCTTCGGGACCGATCGATGTAACCCAGGCTGCTTTACCGGTATCGGCATCGCCGATACTACCACCGACGTTTGTACCCTCGAGACATGCATCGATAGACTCTTCCTTCGATGCCGAGTCTTGAATCGATATCTAGTCTCGAGGACTGGGTACCGACGCGTCCCGGAACCGACTCCCGTCATTTCCAGATAAGCAGTTCCGAGGATCCTAGCCATAATTTATTTATTTATTTATTTATTTATTTTACAATTCTTATATACCGCACTATTTGCAATCAGCGCGGTTTACATGTAACAAAAAACATCCGACAAAATGCATATGTCTGGTCATTACATTGAACAGGGAGTGGGATTTGGAGAACAAGTATCAACTATATAAAGGAACTTGGAGAACAAAGGTGAACTATATACATAAGAAGTTCAATGGAGAAAGCTCCTGTTTGGTGTGTTACATTTTTGGGGATGAACTATATGATCTCGGTACCATTGCAGCAGTTCCCTATGACAACTTCAACTGCTGGCCCTGTGTCAGTATCGATGTCGATGCCTGTTCTTGCACCGATGCCTAGTTTGGAACCGATACCTGGGGTTGCTGATGCAGTACTCACTGCCTCTAAGTTACCATACCAGTATCCTTGTCCATCTACTAGGTTTCTCTCCTCACACCACGGTACGTCCTCTGGTGCTCAGCCTCTTTCTTTAGCCTTACCAGGGAAGGTTCCCATAGGAGATCAGTCTTTTCAGGCTTTTCTCCTGGATATGGCAACCTTTCTTAATATCTCTATCCCTGGTTGTGATGCTATTCCTGGCTCACCGGCACAAATGGAAAATATGATGCTTCCTTTACATCCTGCTCTGCAGGATCTCCTTCTGAGGGTCTGGAAATCACCCTTACGGCTTCCTCTACCTTCTACAGCCACTGAGGTTCGGTACCGGGTGCCTCCCTCCCCAGGATTTCAGAAGCCTCAACTTCCTCATCGTTCCCTTGTAGTGGAATCAGCACTGAGGAAGGTTAAGAGCAAGAAGAAGCATTCTTCTTATCCGCCAGGTCGTTCTTCATGAACACTCGATGCGTTTGGTCGTCAAGCCTTCCAAACATCTATGCTGGCCTCCAGAATTCTTTCATATATTTTCCACATGAGTCTCACACTCCAAGAGGTCACGGAGAGATTGTCTCTTTTGACCCCTTTTATGCCAGAGCCCAAGGCTACTAATTATTCCTTGCTACTCAATCATAGCTGGAATATATCTTGGTTCCTTTCTCGTGCTTCTATAGACTCTTTTGAGTCTGTTAGCAGATCCTATGCTATTGCCATTGCAGCACGTCGCAGAGCCTTGCTCGAAGCTTCAGACTTGAGCAGATGGGCACAAACTATATTGGCTCATTCTCCTTGTACAGGAGAAGGTCTCTTCAATAAGGAGGCTTTACGTCAGGTTGCTCAATGCTCCGCTGACTCTCCTTCCACTAAGGACCATTCTAAGCCACCTCCTTCTTCGAAAGGTAGGAAATGTCCTACCAAACCTTCTTTTCCTAAGAAAAGAAAGTTTCATTCATCTCCTGCCCATCATTCGGCTGTACCTAAACAAGGGACACCTCAGCCTAGTCTGAAGTCCTCCAGCTCTGGCCAGTCTCAGCATTCCCAGCAACCATAGGGGCTGGGAATTATACTCTACAGTTCACTTCTACCCATTAGAAGTTTATTCACTGTGCTTTTCTTTTTCAGTGTACTAAGCTGTCGGAAAATTTTTGTTCAGGGACTACAGACTTCTCCTCTTCTTACTCTCTAGAAGAGCAGTTGCAACTATCCCCTGATAGTTCTGTCCCAACTGAACATTTTTTCCTTCAGTTGACTTACCCTGTGGGTACGTCACCCTCCAATTACTTGCTCTACCCTCTCAACCGGGCTTTTTCCCTAACTGAGGGGTACCATACTGAAAAGCTTCTCTAGCAAGCTCGTTCCTCAGACAGGGAGAAGGGATATCTCCTCTCCTTTCTTGTCTGTTTTTCTTTATTGGGCACAGGACAATCTCTCTGCTGTTTCCGTCAGCAGCTGTGCCTGCAGGAGTTACAGTGATTGTATTACTGGTACTTTTTACAAGTTCCAGTCTCTTGTTCAAAAATTTGTCTAGCCTCAGTAGTGATTCCAAGCTACTCGTCAGCTATCTTGGATCCTCCTACTCTTTTAGGCTTTCTCACATTATTCTATCCATCTCCTCTCCTAGGATATGGCAACACACCTGACTTCATTCAGTTTATCTCATATCTCTCCTGCACAATGATCTCTGCAGTCTTCAGAGAAGCTTTCTACTATGAAGGCCTTGCTATAGAGCATTGACCTTGTCTCTACAGCTTCTCTATTAGTAGGGAAAAGCTTATAATCCCTTCCCATGCCTGTGAGGGTTCTCTACACCCTCAGGCCTGGGGTGCTAACATGAAATATAAGTTCTTCTGCGTGAAAATCCAACGCTGATGTTTACGCATGCTACCTCTGGGTCCCTCCAGTAGGTCCCTCTGGTATCTTCTTCTGCGTTTCTGCACATCTGCCATGTCAGTGTTCTGTGGAACTCCCGCCTTGTTCCTTACAGATTCATATGATCATCTGTTCTCACGCAAACATCACGGTTATCTTGTTGGATTGCCTTCTTGCATCCCTCAATCCACGGAAATAGATTCTCTATACATATCCCAAGTGGGTTCACCCTCTTGTAGAGCGAAGAATCTTTTTCTTTTATATTCCCCATGTACAATTATGGGGCTGGGTGGTAGACATGTATCTTCAACTTGTTATCTTGTATGTAGCATCTCCATATATGTCTACATACCTATATCATTACTCTGGTGGTGCAAAACCATGCCCCACAAATGTGTATATATATATATATATATATGTGTATGTATATATATTCCATCCACATATATATGTCTATATATGTGTCTGTTGGGGGGCTTCTTAAGGGTTGATATGTCTTACACACTATCACCCTTACTGTCTATACTAAATGTTTTACCTTCTAGAGGTTTTAGACAGTCTATCGCCTTACTTTGCATATCATATTACGATGCAGAAACTGTCATGCACCTATAACTACTGTGGTGCTAACATCTTCCATTTTTTCTTTAAGTCCTTGAAGCATCAAGCTTCAATATTTTTCCTACCTCTCGCCAGCTAGGAAAAATAGTGTACATCTTTATCTTTAAGTACACAGCTGTTCTCCTTGGGAATAGGGATTTTTCCAGTCCCCCTCTTCCCGCCAGGACTGGGCTAGTTCTCCAACTCCGTCAGTCTTCTTCCTTTAGTCCTTAATGTTAATGACTTTATGCCTAAAGGAGTTTTCAGCTTTTTCCCATAAGGCTTCCATTGAAGACCTGACGTCTAATCCTACCCAGTTGACACCTGGATCGTCTGCTACCTCCAGGTCTGGACCTTCATCCTCACTGCTGGGAGGTCACCTTGAAGATTCCGCCACTGCTTATCCAGTAGACTCCATCATGCTGTCTACTTCCTACAATACAGTAGGTAAGCTGCATATTTTAAGTGTACATTAAAGGTGTTTTAATGCTACTCATCATATATACCAAGGACTCCTGTAGTTTGTAGGGCGTTGTAGTCCTTGGCTATGCTGTTTCTTTCCTCACAGCTCCTTTATTGTCAACTCCTACCCTCCATCCCACTTTGGATGCCGGGGATTCCTGGAGACAAAATGCACCCCTGGTCCAGGCTCCTGCATTTTTATGGGATCTCCCCCTGGCATCTCCAGCTAGGGAGTCCCCAAATGTGAAGACTCATTCCTGCTTGTTCCTGGAGATAGCACAGTTACTTACCTGTAACAGGTGATCTCTGGGAACAGCAGGAATTAGTCTTCACAACCCTCCCACCTCCCCTAGGAGTTGCATCTCTTATCTTCTTCTTCCTTTCCTCTCCTTGCCTTTGTCTCAGCTTTGAAACTCAACTGAAGAGAGGCTCTGGAGAAGGCGGGAAGTCAGCGCGCAGGCGCGAGAGATGCTGCCAAAAGCTTTCTGATTGGAAGCTGGGCAACGTTCCCGTGCGGGCTCCGTCGGTGCCGACGTACCCATATGTGAAGACTAATTCCTGCTGTTCCCAGAGATCATCTGTTACAGGTAAGTAACTGTGCTTTATTGATTTTGTTCATCCCCGCGGCTGTGCACTATATATACAGATAATGTATTTAAACAATGCAGATATGTCCTCCCCTGCTAGTATTGTGTCTTTTATTTGAGTTTTATGTTTTCTCCAGGACCAAGCAGGAAGTCAGTCCTCACATATGGGTGACGTCGGCGCCGACGGAGCCCTCGCGGAGCAATTTTCCCCAGCTTTCAAAGAAAGCCTTTGGGAATTGCAGCGCGCATGCGCGGTCCCCTTCCCGCCCAAAGGTGCCATCTTGGCCAGTCTTCTTTTTTCCGCGGAGCCCTACAGACGTTGTCTACAAGTCACCGCTGAAAAGTTGATTTTCTTTCTTTATTTTAGTATTTTCTTCGGTTCGACGCCGGTCCTTTTTCCGTCCGGCCTCGCGATGCCGGTTGCGAGGCCTCCCCTTCTTTTCGTTTTTTTCTGTCCTTCGTGACAAATTCGCGCTTTTTTCACTTTTCCCTGGCGGCACGAACGTTCGACCTCGCAGGGGCCCTTTTTCCCCCGATGGTCGCCAGTGGTTTTAAAAAGTGTGTTCAGGGTAAGAAACTAATGTCTCTTACTGACACACATGATTGCTGCCTCTGTTGCCTGGGCCCAGATCATGAAGAAATGATCTGTGGGGCCTGTAGCAAGATGTCCGCGAAATCTTTGTGGAGTCGGCAGCATCAGCGGGAGAGAATCTTCTCTGACCCCAGCCGTACCCGGACCTCGTCAGAAGCTTCGGTGTCCAGGGAATCTGGCTCTGAACACCGTCGGAGCTCCTCTGAGAGGGGGTCTCCTACCCGGGAACATCATCGGAGGAAGAAACCCGCGAGGACGGCATCGGTGGACGCTCCTGGCTCCGCGAGGGCCAGGTCGCATAGCCCCGATAGCCGTCCCGGGTCTTTGGAGCTGGCCGTCCAAACAGCCTCGTCTGGAGATGGACTCGTCTGCTCACGTAAGTCCTGTTGTCCTCGTGGACTCGCCTCCGAGGGGTCCGACGTCGGGGCCCGAGTCGGGGGCTGCTGGGTCTCCTGAGTTCGGACTCAGGTTGACGGCCTTGGAGAGCGGCCTGGCTGCCTTCATGGACCAGCAGCGGGCATTGATCGCTGGCCTCGCTGGCGCTTCTGCCCTGACCGCCGGGACGTCGACGTCTAAGTCGACCCCGGAGACCGAGCCAATCCTCGAGTCCATGCGGGCTCGAGTCGATCCTCGGTCGAGGTCCCCTTCGGCCTCCCGTTCGGGGCCGAGGTCGTCGACGCCGACTCCCTCGGCGTCGGGGTGGACGGCGTCTGTGCCCACCCGGCCGGAGCGCTCGACTCCTCCTCCGAGGAGTCCGCCTGGGAATCCGAGGTGGAAGAGTCACCTGATTCTTTTCGGACTCGGTGTATCCCTTCGGACTCCCCCGAGTCCGAACCTCGGAGACAGTCCCCTCCGGAGGATGCCCGGTTCTCGGACTTCGTGAGGGATATGGCCACGGCCTTGGCCTTCCCTGCGGATCCCGAGGAGGAGCCTTGAGCCGAAGAGCTCTTTGCCCTCCAGTATGACTCTCCTGCAAAGGAGCACTTTACTGTACCGGTTCCTCCGATGCTGGAACGACTTCTCTTCCGCATGTGGGAGAGCCCGGCGTCGTCGCCGGTATTAAGCAAGCGGGTCGATGCCATATATCGAGTCCGCAAGAGCCCTGGCTTCCAAAAAGCACAGCTGCCGCACCATTCCATGGTGGTGGAATCGGCCATGCATAGGCTCAAGAACCAGAAGATGCACTCCTCGGTGCCTCCCGGCAGGGAAGCCCGCAGCCTGGATGGCCTCCGTAAGAAGTGTTTCCAGGGCTCCATGCTTGCTTGTCGGGTCCAGACTTACCAGCTCTACATGGGCATGTATCTCAGGGACCTGGCTAAAGAAATAGCCGGATTCTCTGCTGGTCTCTCCGAGGACCCTTTGCGGAGGTTCCAGGCCTTGTCCACTGGTATTTGAGAGTGCTCAAAGTTTATCTCTCGAGCAGCCTATGATGGCTTTGAGGCATCGGCTCGAGTAGCCGCAGCCGGCATCGGTGCCCGCCGACAGGCTTGGCTTCAGTCATCCGACCTCGAGCCCTGGGTGCAGGACAAGTTGGTCGATGTCCCCTGCAGAGGTGAAAACCTCTTTGGCAAACCTATGGATGAGAAGGCTGCACAACTCGAGACAGAGACTCTCACCAGGACTCGGCTCTCCAGGAAAACCTCTGCCCCTTCCCAGAAGAAGAAGGGCTCGAGGAAAAAGCCCTTTTACCCGAGGAAGGCGGCTGCCTATAAACACTACCCTCATTATCAGGCCTCCGCAGCTCCCCAACAGGGTCAGCAGGCCAAGGGACGGGGTAACGGGTCCCGTAGGCAGCAAGCCCCCAAGCCTGCGCCACCGGCCCCTGCTCCGCAGGGTGGGGGTTTTTGACTCTTTCAGCATAGCCTCTCCCCCTCCGCTGGTTTCTCTCAGCACGGGAGGCCGGCTGGTCCACTTTGCCCACAGGTGGTCCAACATCACGTCCGATGCCTGGGTGCTCCACATAGTCCGAGAGGGCTATCTTCTACACTTCCACCAGGTACCTCCCCCCTACTTTCCAGGGGAGCCTCTGCGACCCCCTCTTCACTGGGACTTACTCCTTCAAGAGTTGGCAAGTCGTCTTCAGGAACAGGCGGTGGAACCGGTGCCCCACCACCTGAGAGGTCAAGGCTTTTATTCCAGGTACTTCCTGGTACCAAAGCGTACTGGAGGCCTCAGACCCATCCTGGACTTGCGGAACCTCAACAAGTTCCTGGAAAGGGAAAAGTTCAAGATGCTTACCCTTGGAATCCTGCTGCCCTACCTCCGGCAGGGAGATTGGCTATGCTCCTTGGATCTAAAGGATGCCTACACTCACATCCTCATCCACCCAAGCCACCGACAATACCTAAGGTTTGTGGTGGCAGGCAATCATTACCAGTACAGAGTACTGCCCTTTGGCCTATCCTCCGCACCACGGGTCTTCACAAAATGTCTCGCAGTGGTAGCGGCTTATCTCCGGCTTCAAAGCCTCTTTGTCTTCCCTTACCTAGACGACTGGCTCATCAGAGCTCCGTCCTCCACGGAGGCCACTCACGCCACGCAACGTACTGTGACTCTGCTCCAGTACTTGGGCTTTGTCATAAACTTAGAAAAGTCCACTTTGCTCCCCTCTCAGGATCTCGAGTTCATCGGCGCCAGATTAAACACGCTTCAGGCGCGAGCTTTTCTGCCGCTCGACAGGGCACAACGGCTCATGGCTCTCGCCAGCCGCTTTCGCAGCCATTCCCAGGTCTCGGCCAGGCACTTCCTGAGACTGCTCGGCCATATGGCTTCCACGGTCCATGTGACCCCCAATGCCCGCCTGAATATGCGGCCTGCTCAGTGGTGCCTTCACTCACAATGGCGTCAGGCCTCGGGGAGACTAGCGGACTCAGTACGAATCTCCAGCCCGCTGGTCTCTTCTCTACGGTGGTGGCTTCATCTGCCCAACCTAGTGCTCGGAATGCCTTTTCAGCCTCCTCCGCCTGTTCAGGTGCTAACGACCGACGCTTCTCTCCTGGGTTGGGGAGCACATTGCCAAGGGACATGTACTCAGGGTCTCTGGACCCCGTGGGAATCTGCCCAGCAGATCAACTTCCTGGAGCTCAGAGCGATCCGCCTGGCTCTACGGGCCTTCTCCCACCTTACCACTCACCAGTCCGTCCTCGTCCAGACGGACAATCAAGTGGCCATGTTCTACGTGAACAAACAGGGGGGCACGGGCTCCTTCCTTCTCTGTCGGGAAGCACAAAAGCTCTGCGCTTGGGCCGTCAGCCGAGGAATCCTCCTCAAAGCTGTCTATCTCCCAGGTCAAGAAAATTACCTGGCAGACAAACTGAGCAGAATCCTCCAACCACACGAGTGGAGATTGGACCCGTTGGTGGTTCAAAGGATCTTTCTCCAGTGGGGCCTCCCCACTCTGGATCTCTTTGCCAGTCCTCTGAACAGGCAACTTCCTCGGTTCTGCTCTCGGGAACCGCATCCCCTCCGAGTAGCGGCGGATGCTTTTCTGCTCTCATGGTCCACGGGCCTTCTGTATGCCTTTCCTCCCATGCCGCTGGTGTCTCGAACACTTTTCAAGGTTCTCCAAGACAAGGCTTCGGTGATCCTGATAGCTCCCCGGTGGCCCAGGCAACCGTGGTTCCCGCTACTGATGCAACTGGCGGTAGACACTCCGTTGCCTCTGGGGTTTCAACCCGATCTCCTGACCCAGGATCAGGGGTCTCTCCTACACCCCAACCTCAGATCTCTTCATCTGATGGCCTGGCTGCTGAAAGGGTAGTCCTTGCTCCCCTCCTACTGCCTCCAGAGGTGGAAGAGGTCGTGCTAGCTTCCAGGCGACCCTCTACCCGGAAATCCTACGCCCTTAAATGGCGTCGCTTCTCCACCTGGTGTACTCAACAGTCTCAAGATCCCTTCTCCTGCTCGGTGTCAGTGGTCTTGCAGTACTTGCTTTCCCTCTCCAATCTTGGACTAAAGTCCAACTCGGTCAAAGTTCACCTCAGTGCTATTTCTGCACATCATGTGCCGGTGGAAGGCAGGCCTCTTTCCGGCCACCCTCTCGTGGCACGGTTCTCCCGAGGTCTCCTTCTCCTTAAACCACCTTTGCGCCCCCCCAGCCCCTGACTGGGACCTGAACGTGGTTTTACAGCGGATCACCTGTCCGCCTTTTGAACCCATGGCTACATGTCCTCTCCGTTTTCTTTCTTGGAAAACCTTATTCCTGGTAGCCCTCACTTCCGCTAGACGCGTTAGTGAACTGCAGGCCCTAGTGTCTGATCCCCCTTACACTAGGTTCTACAAGAATAGGGTAGTCCTGCGGACTCACCCTAAGTTTCTTCCAAAAGTGGTCTCCCCTTTTCACATCAATCAGGAGGTGGTGCTTCCGACCTTCTTTCCCAGGCCACACTCCAGCCGAGCTGAGATGGTCTTGCATACCCTGGACTGTAGAAGGGCGCTGAACTTCTACCTTGATCGTACGCGGGAGCACCGTAAGACTGTTCAGCTCTTCCTGTCTTACGACCCTAATAAATTGGGGCTCCCTGTCTCCAAGCGTACTCTGTCCATCTGGGTAGCTGACTGTATCGCTTGGACTTATGGGGCGGCAGGCCTCTCGTTGGAAAGTCGAGTCACCGCTCATCGGGTTAGGGCGAAGGCTGCGTCAGTGGCTTACCTCCGCTCTGTTCTATTGGCAGACATCTGCCGGGCCGCTACTTGGTCCTCGAGCCAGACTTTTGCAACCCATTACTGCCTCGAGAGGGAGTCCCGCAGGGACAGTGCTTTCGGACAGGCAGTCCTCCGTAATCTCTTCGAGGTTTAAGCAACTCCTACCCTCCATCCCGGATGTTGGGCTACCGGTTGGAGACGTATTCAGAGAAGATTCCTTCCTTTTGTGCTGCTGAGTTAGAGGGAGCTCATTTTTGTGCTTAGGGTCTCCGGTAGCCTTAAGCTGGGGAGTCCCATATGTGAGGACTGACTTCCTGCTTGGTCCTGGAGAAAGCGTAGTTACTCACCTGTAACAGGTGTTCTCCAGGAGCAGCAGGAATCAGTCCTCACAACCCTCCCTCCTCCCCTTGGAGTTGCAGTCATATGAGTTAGTTTTTGCAAATTTTTTGCTGTCTGTCTTTTCGCTATGTCATCAGACTGGCCAAGATGGCACCTTTGGGCGGGAAGGGGACCGCGCATGCGCGCTGCAATTCCCAAAGGCTTTCTTTGAAAGCTGGGGAAAATTGCTCCGCGAGGGCTCCGTCGGCGCCGACATCACCCATATGTGAGGACTGATTCCTGCTGCTCCTGGAGAACACCTGTTACAGGTGAGTAACTACGCTTTCTTTTATCTTCCTTCTTTAAGAAAATTGTTTATAAGAGTATCGGTACAAGTGCAGACACATGGCTGTCATTGAGGAATAGCGTGCAAGACCAAATCCAGCCATTGTTTGGTTTGCAGGATTTTAATTATTTAGTATAAGTAGATGATAATGACCTATTTTTTACGATATACCTTTTCCTGCAATCCCATAACAAGGGTGATTGACACAGTGACGTATGATATGTCACCACACATTTGTTTTTAAATACAGTCAAACCTCGGTTTTCGTTGGCCCCGGTTTTCGTCGGTTTCGGTTTTCGACGTCTTTTCAGACTGAAATCTTGTCTCGGTTTTCGTCTATCGCCTCGGTTTTCGTACTGCAATACACGCTGGTCTGCATACACTGCCTGCCCAGTCCCGGCAGCACTACCCCCCCCCCCCCCCCGGACTCACCGATCGCGTGTGCCAGATCTGAAAACCAAAAGTACTGCAATAGTGTACATACACCTTCGCGCTGGTCTGCATACACTGCCTGCCCAGTCCCGGCAGCACTACCCCCCCGGACTCACCGATCGCGTGTTGAGATGCGAAAGTCAGGTGAGCAACATCCTCGAGCCAGAGATGCAAGGATTGCACAGAGAGGAAGGCAGTTTAAACAATTTGTCTGCCAAAAATACCTCTGGAGCACCATCTTGTGGCCAGAAGTGGGATTGACTCTCTATAAAATGTATTTTTTGTGAATAGTTTTGGGTGTCTGGAACGGATTAATTGAATTTACATTATTTCCTATGGGAAATATTGCTTCGGTTTTCGTACGTTTCGGTTTTAGTCAGACTTCTTAGAACGGATTAATCATGAAAACCGAGGTTTGACTGTATTTTAGAAGTTTAGCCATCTCATCCATACCTGACTAATCGTCTCAAGTTTTAACACTACACTAATCATTGTTTTTAACTTTTATACATATAGTGATTCCTTATTTGTCCTCTTAAGCATATACTTCTCCCGCCTTAGGTTAATTTATTTATTTGTGTTCATATATGTAAGGTTAGTGATAGTTGCTAGAGTTATTTATTTATTTATTTGTTTTAGTGATACCATCACTATTCTCTTGGATTGCACGTCCTTGAGTCATCACAATAAGGTATTTTTATTTGAAAGAACACCCTGTTCGCTCCTGCTGCTTTCTCTTACAATAGTATCCCCTCTTTATTGTGTGTTGTCTTGTGGTTTTAAGTGGTTTTAGTTATTAATATTATGTTTTTTATGTATATATAATCACTGTAAAGTTTTTAGTTATTGCTGTCTAGTCGAGGTCCCTATCAACAGATCTATACGGATCTATGTATGTTATTAATTTGTGCTTGTCACGCCTATATGATGTTTTTAAGGAAGCTAGTGGAGATTGTATTGTCTTTAATAACATAATCAGAATGTGTTTGTTGGTCAATTAGCGTTCCAACATTTATTTATTTTTTAAGTGTTTATTTCTTAAGTTTCTATTTGATTTAGCTATGTTATTTGCTGCAATTTTTAAATATGTGGTATGTCCTTTTACATATTATGATCCTATCTGTTCTTTTAGTTTTTTTAATATGTTATTTATGTTTTTATGTTTATAGTATCTTGCCTAATCAACCCCTGACGAAGGTTACGAATCACGGCCTGTGTCGGGTTGTCATAGGTTCTGTGAGTTTCAATAAATTGTCTTCCACATACCTCACGTCTTGGACTGTGTTTGTGCTACTTACGTGAGTACTGCCTACCTGTTGGACAGTTCTCCTTGATAACCCAGGACAGTTGGGTGCTGGACATAGTCCATCGAGGCTATGCCCTACATTTTCAACAACTGCCTCTGCCACACTTCCCAGGGGAACCTTTTCGGCCTCCCCTGCATACTGCCCTTCTCCAAGAGTTAAAGGGTCTATTGCTGGACAAGGCGGTGGAGCCTGTGCCTCTCCACGTCCAAGGTCACGGGTTTTACTCCAGGTATTTCCTGGTGCCAAAAAGAACCGGTGGTCTTCGACCCATTTTGGATCTCAGAAACCTAAACAAGTTTCTAGTAAGGGAGAAGTTCAAGATGCTTTCTCTTGGAACTCTTCTGCCCTACCTCCAGCAGGGAGATTGGCTATGCTCTTTAGATCTAAAGGATGCTTACACTCATATCCTTATTCATCCAGACCACAGAAAGTACCTCAGGTTCATTGTGGGAGGAAACCATTATCAGTACAGGGTACTGCCTTTTGGACTGGCCTCCGCTCCCAGGGTCTTTACCAAGTGCCTGGCAGTGGTGGCAGCCTACCTAAGAAATCATCAGAGGCCAGACTTCTCTGGAAGTTCAACAGGCCACCAACAGGACCATAGAACTGCTCCAAAAGGTGGGCTTTGTCATCAACTTCGCAAAGTCCACTTTGCTCCCCTCCCAGAACTTGGAGTTCATAGGGGCACGGTTGGATTCTCAGCTGGCAAGAGCATGCTTGCCAGTGGACCGAGCACAAAGGCTTATGGACCTCGCCAGCAAGTTTCTGCACAGGTCCCTGGTCTCCGCCAGACTCTGTCACAGACTTCTGGGCCACATGGCGTCAACGGTACAGGTGACCCCCAATGCCAGGCTCAATATGAGGCCTGCCCAGTGGTGCCTTCGGACTCAGTGGTCGCAGGCCTCAGGCAGTCTCAGAGACAGGATCAGAGTGTCCCATCGTTTCCTGGCCTCCCTCAACTGGTGGTTACACCCCCCCCCCCCCCAATCTGCTGGTGGGGGTGCCCTTTCAGATCCCACCTCATACAGTGGTACTGACCACCGATGCCTCTCTGCTGGGTTGGGGAGCACACTGCCTCGACAAGTGCACCCAGGGCCTCTGGTCTCATTGGGAGGCGTCCCAGCAGATCAATTTACTGGAACTCAGAGCTATTCGCTTGGCCCTCAAGGCCTTTACTGCTTCTCTGGCACAACAGTCTGTCTTCATCCAGACAGACAATCAGGTAGCCATGTTCTATGTAAACAAACAGGGCGGGACTGGCTCCCAGCCCCTTTGCCAGGAGGCCCAGGACCTCTGTTCCTTTGCCCTGAAACACAACATGCTCCTCAGGGCTGTGTACCTTCCAGGCCAGGACAACTACCTGGCAGACAGATTAAGCAGGATACTGCAGCCCCACGAGTGGCAGCTACATCCTTTTGGTGGTTCAAAAGATTTTCTTGAAATGGGGGCTTCCCTCCACAGACCTGTTTGCCAGTCCACTGAACAACCAGCTGCCAAGGTTCTGCTCCAGGCAACCGCATCCTCTGAGAGTAGCAGCAGATGCTTTTCTGATTCCCTGGACTCAAGGCCTACTCTATGCGTTTCCTCCCACCCCTCTGGTGGTCCGGACACTGTTCAAGATTCTCCGAGACAGGGCCTCTGTCCTCCTGGTAGCTCCCAGGTGGCCATGGCAGTCTTGGTTCCCCCTCCTGCTTCAACTGGCAGTGGGTCTGCCTCTGGGATTGCAGCCCGACCTTCTCTCTCAGGATCAGGGCTCCTTGCTACATCCCAATCTCAAAGCTCTCAATCTGATGGCATGGAGGCTGCAAGGGTAGTCTTGGCTCCCTGGGGCCTGCCTCCCGAGGTTGAGGAAGTTCATCCACTAGGAAGACCTATGCTCTCAAGTGGAAAAGGTTCTCTGTGTGGTGTCAGCTACGTGCTGAGGATCCTTTCTCCTGTACTGTGTCAGTGGTGCTTCAGTACCTGCTGCACTTGTCCAATCAGGGTCTCAAGCCCAACTCTGTTCGGGTCCACCTCTCTGCTTTGGCAGCCCACCACTCCCTAGTAGAGGGCCATTCCTTGTCTGTGCACCCTTTGGTGTCTAGGTTTCTCAGGGGCTTGCTTCTGCTCAAGCCTCCCATACGTCCTCCTGCTCCTGAGTGGGAGCTTAATGTGGTCTTGCAGCAACTGACTCGCCCATCTTTTGAGCCTATGGCTACTTGCCCTCTACGCTTCCTTTCCTGGAAGACTCTCTTTCTGATAGCCCTTACTTCGGCTAGAAGAGTGAGTGAGCTTCAGGCCTTGGTCTGTGATAGGCCTTACACCAGGTTCTATAAAAACAGGGTAGTTCTCAGGACTCACCCTAAGTTCCTTCCTAAGGTTGTCTCCTCTTTCCACCTCAACCAGGAGGTGGTTCTTCCTACTTTTTTCCCTAGGCCTCATGCAAGTCAGGCTGAAACAGTTCTCCATACCTTAGACTGTAGGAGGGCCTTATCCTTCTACCTTGAACGTACGCAAGGACACAGGAAGGCTTCTCAGCTCTTTCTGTCTTTTGACCCCAATAACTTGGTGAAGCCTGTGTCCAAGCGTACCTTGTCCATCTGGGTGGCTGACTGTATCACCTGGGCTTACAAGGCAGCTGACCTTCCTTTGCAGGGTAGGGTCACGGCCCACCGTGTGAGGGCCATGGCTGCATGAGTGGCTCATCTCCGCTCTGTTCCATTGCAAGACATCTGCAGGGCTGCTACTTGGTCTTCAAGCCAGACCTTTGCAGCCCACTACTGTCTGGAGAGGGAGTCCCGTAGGGACAGTGCTTTTGGCCAAGCAGTACTCCGGAATCTCTTTGAGGTATAGGCAACTCCTGCCCTCTGGTTGGGCTACCTGTGGAGGTTATGTCCTTGAAAAGCCTTTCCTTGTTGCTGAGACCAGAGGGAGTTCTCTTGTTCAGCTTGGGTTCCTGGTAGCCCAGAGCTGGGGAGTCACCCATAAGTGAGGACTGATTTCCTGCTTGGTCCTGGAGAAAGAGTAACAGGTGTTCTCCAGGAGCAGCAGGAATCAGTCCTCACTACCCTCCCTCCTCCCCTTGGAGTTGCAGTTGTACATAGTTTAATTTTTACATTTTTGTGTGCTGTTCTTAGCTATGTCATTTGACTGAGGTAAGATGGCACCTTTAGGCGGGAAGGGAACCGCGCATGCATGCCAGCATTCCCAAAGGCTTTCATGGAAAGCTGGGGAAATGCTCCGCTGGGGCTTCATCGGCATCGATGACACCCATAAGTGAGGACTGATTCCTGCTGCTCCTGGAGAAACACCTGTTACAGGTGAGTAACTACTCTTTCCTGTCTATTAAAATGGCGTTGCTTTCTCATCTATTGCAGCTTATTTATCTATTGTAAACCGCCCTGATGCTTTTTCCTGGGCAGTCAATCAAGTGTCTGAATAAAGATAAAGATCCCCACAGCATAGTGCTACCACCACCATGTTTCACTGTCAGAATGTTGTTCGCGAGGTAATGGGAAGTGTTGGGTTTGGGCCACACATGGTGTTTCCCATAATAGTCCAAAAGATCTTTTTTTTTTTTGACACATCTGACCAGAGAACTACCTTCCATGTGTTGGGGGAGGGGGGGGGGGGTCCACCACATGCTGTTGTGCAAACTCCAAATGTATTTTCTTATTTCTTTCTTTAAGCAATGGCTTTTTTATGGCCGCTCTTCCATAAAGCCCCACTCTGTGGAGTGTACAGTTTAAAGTGGTTCTATGAACAGATATTCCCATCTCCGCTGTGGATCTTTGCAGCTCCTTCAGTGTTATCCTTGGTGTCTTTGTAGCATCTCTGAATAATGCCCTCCTTGCCCGGTCTGTGAGTTTTGGTGGGCTGCCTTTTCTTGTCAGGTTTCTAGTGGTGCCATATTCATTCCATTTTGTTATAATGGATTTAATGTTGCTCCGTGGGATATTCAGAATTTGGGATGTGTTTTTTATAACTCTTCCCTGATCTATACTTCTTCACAACTTTATCTCTGACCTTTCTGGAGTGCTCCTTGGTCATCATGTTGCTTCCTTAGTGGTGTTGCAGAGTCAGAGGCCTTTCAGAACAGGTATGTTTTTATACAGGCATCATGTGACACTGTAAACAAGTGGACCTTAATCAACGGATTATGTGAGATTTGTGGTTAATTGGCTGGACCAGATCTTATTTAGGGGTTTCATAGCAAACTAGATGAATCCAATATGCACTCACAACTTTCCAGTTTTATTTGATATATACAAGGTATTTTATTGTTAGATCCATTACCTAACATCCAAATGAACCCCCATTTTCATTCCAGGTTGTACATAATGTGACAAAACAGGACACAAACCGAGGTGATGAATACTTTGGCAGAGCATTGTATATTCACTGTTTCAAGCAGTGTGCATCATGTTCAAAGGGCTGTTGATCAAGCTTGTGTTTTTTCTAGATTTGTAATCATAAATGATTCAAAGACAGCCCTGTTGACATGCTACTCTTTGGCATTTCTACTTTGGTATGCCTCAAACCACTTAACTTTGTGCAAATGTGTAAAAATGGCAAGCAGTTTTCTATGAAGTGTTTTTTCAGCTATTTTTATAACTTTTTAATTTTATTTTTAGAGAAGGAGAACAAAACATCTTTCTCCCCCAGAAGGACCCCAAAGAAACCCAACGTGGAACCGTACAAACTGACTGCTCAGCTGAAAGCCCTTATTAAAGAGGATGAATCTAATGAGAAACTGTGGAATGATGCACTGTGTGCTCTTAAGGAGGGACCAGTATGTGTATTTCTGTTTTCTTTGCCATATTTAACAACATTGGGGAACAGAAGGAGGAAGAAAGCATTTAGATGGGGTATAAGAACACTGAAGGTGGGTAACTTGCCACCTTGCCATCCATTCCACCCCCCTCCAAAGAATTTAGAACTCTGATTCACAAGGTTGCTCAACTTGTAATAAAAGCTTAAGTTTATCGCCAAAATTCACAAGCTTTATCATGAAAACCACTGAATGAAAATAATTTTATCTCCAGGAACAAGCAGGAATGCAGCCATTACATAGGTGTGATGTCTGCACCAACGGAGCCTATGCAGGAATGTTCAGAGCGGCCGATTGGAAAGCTTTTGGGAGCCATCCATTTCGCATGCACATCTTCCTTCCTGACTCCTCTCCTCAGTTCTTTGTTTTCCACGGAGCCATCAGGTCACTCTGTTACTGCTGAAAAACATATCATTTTCATCAATAGTTGTGCTTCTGCCTTCCCATTGATGCCGGTACCGTCGTTCTGCTACCATTCCAGTTTCTTTTTTATTTTTCATTGCAGTTATTGCTGCCATTTTAGGCCTACAGGCCTACAAAGCCTTTACTTTGGAAAGAGGTTCACCAGTAAGGCATAGATAAACCACATAGTGGGTTTAAAAAATGTACAAAGTGCTCGGCCACAATTTCTATCAGACACACCATAAATGGTTGGGTCCTGAGCACCAACCCACTTTGTTGCCTCTGTAAACATATGACAAAGAGGGGCCTTCAAAACAGATCCAGACAATATGGAAGTTTGTTTGCCTCACTCTGCTTCGGTGGTTTCCACATCATTGAAGGCCTACATTTCCTTGCTTGTGTTGCAGGTATCCCTGAAGTCTAAGAATAAGGGGAAGTCCAAATCATTGATATTGGCTAAGTCCGATACCAATAACACAGGAAAATCCCATAAGCATAGACACTCCCCACGGGGCGCCTCAGATGCTGACCAGCCAGCCAAATAGCCCTGGCGGGAGGATCCTTCCTCCAAAGCATAAGAACATAAGATATGCCATACTGGGTCAGACCAAGGTCCATCAAGCCCAGTATTCTGTTTCCAACAGTGGCCAATCTAGGTCATATGTACCTAGCAGTTTCCCCAAGAGACACAGGTTCCACAATGCTTGTATTGGTTCAAGCATTGATATCCTGGGTCCCTTCTTAATAATGGTTTATGGACCTTTCCTCCAGGAACTTGTCCAAACTTTTTTAAACCCAGCTACACTAACAGCCTTTACTACATCCTCCGGTAACAAATTCCAGAGTTTGATTACACGTTGAGTGAAAAAATATTTTCTTTTATTAGTCTTAAATAGTTTACCCTGTAGCTTCATTGCATGTCCCCTAGTCTTTCTATATTCTGATAAGGTAAACAATCGATCTACGTTTACCCGTTCCAATCCGTTCATTAATTTATAGACTTATATCATATCTCCCCTCAGCCGTCTCTTTTCCAGGTTAAAGAGCCCTAACCTTTTTAGCCTTTCTTCATAGGAGTATCCTTCAATCCCCTTTACCATTTTGGTGGCTCTTCTCTGAACCTTTTCTAAAATCGCTATATCCTTTTTAAGATACGGCGACCAGAATTGCACACAATATTCAAGGTGCGGTCTCACCATGGAACGATATAGAGGCATTATAATATCTTTTGTTTTATTTTCCATTCCTTTCCTTATCATACCTAGCATTCTATTTGCTCTCTTGTCTGCTGCTGCACACTGGGCCGAGGGTTTTAACATGGTATCCACAATGACGCCTAAATCTTTTTCCTGAGTGGTAGTTCCTAATATGGAACCTTGCATCGTGTAACCATAGTTTGGGTTGTTCTTCCCTAGGTGCATAACCTTGCACTTGTCCACATAAAATTTCATCTGCCATTTTGATGCCCAGTCTTCCAATTTATCAAGATCCTCTTGCAATTTTCCACAATCCTCTTGGGTTTTAACAACTAAATAGTTTTGTGTCATCTGCAAATTTGATAACCTCACTCGTTATTCCACTTTCCAGGTCATTTATGAATATGTCAAAAAGCAGCGGACCCAGCACAGATCCCTGGGGTACACCACTATTCACCTTTCTCCATTGGGAAAAGTGGCCATTTAGCCCTACCCTCTGCTTTCTATCTTTTAACCAGTTCCTGATCCACAATAGTACACTGCCTCCTATCCCATGACTCTTTAGTTTTGCCAAAAGTCTCTCATGAGGGACCTTGTCAAAGGCTTTCTGAAAGTCCAGATACACAATATCAACCGACTCACCTTTGTCCACCTGATTATTCACTCCTTCAAAAAAACATAACAGATTAGTAAGACAAGATCTTCCTTGTCTAAAGCCATGTTGACTGTCTCCCATTAGGTCATGACTATCTACATGCTGAGTAATTTTATTCTTTATGATGGTTTCTACCATTTTTCCCGGTACTGATGTCAGGCTCACCGATCTGTAGTTTCCCGGATCACCCCTGGAACCCGTTTTAAAAATTGGTGTTACATTGGCAATCCTCCAATCTTCAGGTATTAGAGATGATTTTAATGATAGTTCACAGATTAGTAATAGCAGGTCTGCAATCTCATATTTCAGTTCTTTCAACACCCTTGGATGTATACCATCCGGCCCAGGTGATTTGCTACTATTCAGTTTATCTAATAGTTGTAAGACATCTTCCCGATGTATCGATATTTCCTTCAATTCTTCCGCACCTTTAAATACCACTTCAGTCATGGGTAACATCCCTACATCTTCCTCAGTAAAGACTGAAGCAAAGAATTCATTCAGTCTCTCCGCTATCGCCTTGTCGCCTCTTAGTGCTCCTTTAACCCCTTTATCATCTAATGGACCAACTGACTCTCTCACAGGTTTTTTGCTACGAATGTACTTGAAAAGGTCTTTACTTCGCGTTTTTGCTTCCGCAGCAAGCTTCTTCTCAAATTCTCCCTTTGCCTGCCTTATCAATGCCTTGCATTTGACTGGCCAGTGCTTGTGCTGTTTCCAGGTTTCGTCGTTTGGCTCTTTTTTCCATTTCCTGAAAGATGCTTTTTTGGCAACAACAGCCTCTCTGACCTCACCTTTAAACCATGCTGGCAGTTTTTTGGACTTTCTTCCACTTTTCTTAAAGCGTGGAATACAGCTGGTCTGGGCTTCCAAGATGGTATTTTTCAACAACAGCCAAGCCTGATGTACATCTTTAACCTTTGCAACTGCTCCTTTTAGTTTTTTCGTAACTGTTTTCCTCATTTTATCATAGTCTCCCTTTCGAAAGTTAAAAGGTAGTACTGTGGATTTCCTTACTATCCCTCCTCCACTAATTAAATCAAAGACGATCATGCTATGATCACTATTGCCAAGTGGCCCCAACACCCTTATCTCTTGCACTAGATCTGGTGTTCCACTAAGGACTAGGTCTAATATGGCTTCCCCTCTGGTCGGTTCATGAACCAGCTGCTCCAAGAAGCAGTCATTTATTTCATCTAGGAACTTTATCTCCCTAGCATGTCCTGACTTGACACTGACCCAGTCGATACCGGGGTAGTTGAAATCACCCATTATTATTACTGCGCTGTAACATTTGTTAGCTTCCTTGATTTCTTTGAGCATTTCATCATCCATTTGGTCATTCTGGCCAGGCACTCGATAGTACACCCCCACTGCCATTGCCTTCCCCCTTTTACATGGAATTTCAATCCATATAGATTCTACAGCAGATTTTGTTTCCTGCAAAACTTTAATCCTTTCTGACTCAATGCCCTCTCTAACATAGAGAGCAACCCCTCCACCAATTTGATCAGCTCTATCATTACGATATAGTTTGTACCCAGGTATCACAGTGTCCCACTGGTTGTCCTCCTTCTACCATGTCTCTGATATTCCAATCATATCTAACCTTTCATTTAGTGCTATATATTCTAACTCCCCCATTTTATTTTTTAGACTTCTAGCATTTGCATAGAAGCATTTTAGAGAATGTATTTTATTCATATTAATTTGGCTATTGTTAGACATGGGTAATTTGGGATCTTTAAGCTCTGTCTGCTCCATACTTGAGAGCATTTGGGCTACTTTACTCTTTTGTGGAACCTCTCTGCTTTTGGTAGTATCCTTCAAAGATACATTCGTCCGAACCATCCGCTCTTGGGCGACTGTCGGCTTTCCCCTAATATCTAGTTTAAAAGCTGCTCTATCTCCTTTTTAAAGGTTAATGCCAGCAGCCTGGTTCCATCCCGGTTAAGGTGAAGCCCATCCCTTCGGAAGAGCCCCTCCTTTCCCCAGAATGTTCCCCAGTTCCTAACAAATACAAAACCCTCATCTCTGCACCACTGTCTCATCCACGCATTGAGACTCCGGAGCTCTGCCTGCCTTTTGGGTCCTGCGCGTGGAACAGGAAGCATTTCGGAGAATGTTACCCTGGAAGTTCTGGATTTCAACTTCCTACCTAAAAGCCTAAATTTAGCCTCCAGAACCTCCCTACCACATTTTCCTATGTCATTGGTACCGACATGTACCAAGACAGCAGACTTCTCCCTAGCAGTATCTAAGACCTTATCTAGGTGGCGCGTGAGGTCCGCTACCTTCGCACCAGGCAGGCATGTTACCAGGCGATCCTCACGTCCACCAGCCACCCAGCTATCTACATGCCTAATGATCGAATCACCAACTATAACGGCTGTCCTAACCCTTCCCTCATGGGCACATGGCCCTGGAGAAACTTCCTCGGTGCGAGAGGGTTTTACATCACCTGGAGGACAGGTCCTAGTTACAGGATCACTTCCTGCCACACCAGGGTGATGCTCTCCTGTCACGTGACCTCTCTCCTCCATGGCAACAGGGATGCTGCCAGACTGGAGGTGGGACTTCAGGACTATATCCCTGTAGGTCTCGTCTATGTACCTCTCTGTCTTATGCTTTCCAAGTCTGCTACTTTAGCCTCTAGAAAACAAGTGGATCTCCATGATTCTCATGAGGCATCGACCTTTGGAGAGCTACTGGTGCAATGCTCTGGCATGGTGGCCCAAAGCCCTGTTGCTGCATCTATCTATCCAGGCATCCGCAATTTCCCTAGATCAGTGCATGCTGACTATCGAAAGAAGTTTGGCAGCACTCCTGGCAGCCTCGATACCAGTATCATTGAGAGCATCGGGAGTGCAACTGTCAGCCTCCAACTGGAGTCACACCACTGGTACAGGTACCAGAATAGATGACCAGAACCATCATCAACATTGATACCTTCTTTGACATTGATGGTGGTGTCGCTCAGCAGCCTCAAGCTGACAAATCCCTGGATATCGATATATCAAAATACTGCTATAGACATCGAGCCACATCAAAGGACTGTCGATACTTCAGCCTTCTCCTGGACTCAGACTCCACCTCATCTGAGCAAGAATCGCTCGATTCCCGGGACTTTCCTGATATCCTGTCAGATCCATCACTGCCTCATGAGCCGTGCCCGATCCCTTCCAGAGAACATGTTCTTCCAGGACTTCATCCGGGACATGGCAAAGGGTCTTTTCATCACCGTGACATCGGAGAAGAAACAGAGGGCAGAGGAACTGGAAATTCTCCAATTCCCTCTGACACCCAAAGAGGCATCTACTCTGTCGGTGCATCCACATCCTTCAAGATCTGATGCTCTGCATGTGGAAGGCCCTACTTACAGTATCACCAACCAGTAAAAGGCTCAATAACATGTATTGAGTACCAGAATCTCCAGGTTTCCAGAAGCGCAACTCCCACAAAATTCAATGATAGTTGAATCAGCGATGTGCCAAATAGAGTCCCAAGAATCACTCTGTTTCCACCGGGTTGGGAGTCGAGACCACTTGATGCTTTTGCAAGCTTAGCATCCCGGATCAACTCCTACATGGGCATGTTCCTCAAAGACGTTAACAGGGATCTGGATGTTTTTACTCCTTTGATTCCAGATACCAAGCGGAGTGCTTATCAGGCACTCATCCACCATAGCCAAAATACATCCAAATTTCTCACAAGAGCATCTTTGGAATCCTTTTGAATCAACCAGTAGGGCATCCTTTGTCTGTATTAGAGCTCGCAGGATGGTTTGGCTCCAGGCCTCAGACCTAGAACAATGGGTACAGGATAAATTGACCAACATTTCCTGTACGGGGGAAAATCTATTCGGAAAGAGTTGGAGAAAAAAAGCAGGAGAGATTGAGAAGGATGATCTCACCTTGAAACCTCTCTCCAGAAAGACTTCTGATCCCTCTAAGAGGAAATCATTTCCCAATAAGCCTTTCTATCCTAAGACGACGTACTCTCCTTATACACCTTCCATCCTCGGCAGTCTCAACAAAGGCAACAGACTCCTTGCCAGCAGAAGAAGCCTAAGGCCGCAAAGTTTCAGCCTCCAGTGCAACCTCAACTTGCGCCTGGCTTTTGACTTTCATCCAGAGCATTGCCAATCCACCTCTGCTGGAACCCCAAACTTTTCCGTTTTGCCCATAGGTGGCATCTCATCACAGTAGAACAATTGGACAATACAAATTGTCCAAAGGCGGCACTGGCTTCACTTCCAAACCTTACCCCCCACCAGATTCAAAGAGCAATACCACCCTCAACCCCTCCAAAGCGTTCTACTAAGCACAGAGGTGACCACTTTGTTGGCACAGGGTGCAATAGAAAGAGTTCCTCCTCCAGAAGAATGAATGGAATTTTACTCACCTTACTTTCTCATCCAAAAGAAAACAGGAGGATTCAGACTCATTTTAGATCTTGGGGCCTAAACAAATTCATGGTCAGAGAAAAATTCTAGATTTCTCTGGGAACTCTTATACCATACCTCCAGTGACACAATTGGCTCTGTTTCTGGACTTGGAGGCATACACACATATACCGATCTACCCATCTCACAAACAGTATCTGCGCTTCATATATCAGAGAGACAACTATCAATATCATTTTCTACCCTTCGGCCTTTCTGCCCAAGGGTCTTTACTGCCATACATTTTGTTGTCGCTGTCTACCTATGCACCTTGGGGATATCAGTCTTTCCTTAAACGATTAGCTGATAAGGGGAGTAGCCCCTCAAGAAGATGCCTTTCACTGCACCATAACAGTGCTCCAACATCTGGGCTTTGTCGTAAACTTTCAAAAGTCTCACCTCACTCCAACTCAAAACCTAGAGTTCATCGGAGCACTTCCAGACACCATACAGGCCAAGGCCTTCCTTCCTCAGGATCATTGTTCCCGCCTCATCGAACTAGCAAAAGGCATACAACAATAAATTCAAGTAACAGCTCGAGAAATGCTAAGCCTCTTGGGTTACATGGCCACTGCCATCCATGTTGTTCTCTATGCTCGCTTGCACATACATCCAGCACAGTGGACACTATTCTCAGTGGATGCAGGCAATGGAGTGTCTCCGAGACAAGATCTTCATCATCCCTCACTTGATCAACTCACTGCAGTGGTGGTGTCTCCTTCCCCTGCCCCCGCAAACCTGCTCATTGGGTCACCTTTTTGGATGCTTTCACCTCGGTACACACTGGGTTGGGGTGCTTATTTGAATGACCTGACCACTCAAGGGCTGTGGACACTACATGAATCTATTCAGCTGATCAATCTCCTAGAGCTACGAGCTCTCACAAATGCACTGTGAGTTTTTCAGCACCACCTTGCTGGCTAATCTGTCCTAGTCAGAACGAACAACCAGTTTGCATTGTTCTGTGTTCTCCGGGAACAAGAAGGAAGTCGGTCCTCATATATGGGTTACGTTGGTGCCAACAGAGCCCGTGAGGAGCAAATCCCCAGCTTTCAAAGACTCATGCTTATCTGCTTCCTGCCCAAAGAGGCCATCTTGCTCAGTCTTCTTTTTTCCGCAGAGCCCTTCAGATGCTGTCTGTCTGTTTTTCTGTCCCAGAAAAGTGTTTTTTCTTCTTGCCTTTCAGCTGTTTTCTTCCAGCTAACACCGGTACCCTTCCTGCCCACACTCGGTAGCCCGGTACCGGGTCAGCTTTTTTTATTTCTTTCCTTTTTCTTTTCTTTTGGGTGTTTTATGTCCTTGTGTTTTCTTGCTGGGAGCCCTAAAGGTCTTTGACCTTGCGGAGGCCCTTTTTTCCTCCATGGCTAACAGCAGGTTCAAAAAGTGCGATAGATGTGGTAAAATTATGTCCATCACCAATACGCATGACTGCTGCCCTCCGGTGTCTCAGCCCAGACCACAACCCAGCGGTTTGTGGCCTTTGCACACTTATGTCCTCAAGGGCCCTGAAAAGCCACCAGCAGCAGCAGGAAAATATTCTCTCTGACCCTGTGCCTCTGAAAGCCAGGCCCTCCTCCAAGACCTCCACGCCCCAGGAGGAGTGTTCCAAACCCAAGCGGCGTCGGGGAACCTCGGAGAGGGGGTCCCCCTCGGGGGAACCTAAAAGAAGGAAATTTTCCTCATCTCTGGATGGTTCAGAACGACAAGGTCCCTCACGGGGCCTGTTGGGGAGCTCCAAGTGTCAACCCAAGGCGTCGGGGAAGGAACACCCAATCAAGCTCTCGAAAGGAACCAGCCACGGAATGGTCCTGGTCAGTTTGTCCTGTCCTAGTTGAGGACTCCCCTCCAGGGGAGCCGGTGTCGGCCCCAATTCCATCGGCACCTGTGCCAGAGGCTGCGGAGCCACCTGGGCTCACATCCAGGATGGATTCCTTGGAATGCAAGATCATATGCCTTCCTAAAGCAGCAAAAGGCAATAGTGTTCGGTTTCTTGCCCTGACCACCGGGGACTTGACGACTAAGTTGACCCTAGAGGCCATGCCGATCCTCGAAGCCCTTCGGGCCCAAGAAGATCCTTGGCTGAGGTCCCACTCGATCTCCCATTCTTCGGGGCGGAGATCATCACCGGCAAGTCAACGAGTGCTGGAGCGGCCTGACCTCTTAGAGCCTGAGGACTGCCACTTGTCCTACTCGGATGACTCCGTCTGGGAGTTGGGAGATGAGGTGTCTCCAGACACTCGCCTTCACCGGGATGTCCCTTCCGATTCCCCAGGGTTGGAGCCTCGAAGAAGATCTCTCCCCGAGGACATGGCCTTTTGAGACTTTGTTCGGGATATGTCCAAAGCTTTGGCCTTCCCAATGGAATCGTAGGAGGACCCATGAGCAGATGAACTCGAGAGACCCTGAAGGTGCCCATTCCTCCCATCCTAGAGCGCCTTATGCTCCGCATGTGGGAGACACCAGCATCGACACCGGTGGTTACTAAGCGGTTCGACTCGATGTATCGAGTCCGCTGGAGCCCCGGGTTCCAAAAGTCTCAATTGCCACATAATTCCATGGTCGTGGAATCGGCCATGCGTTGACTAAAAAGTCAAGAGACACTCCTCGGTGCCACCCGGTAGAGAGGCCCACACCTTGGATGGCCTCGGCAGAAAATGCTACTAGGGCACGATGCTGAATGACCGAATTCAGGCCTACCAGCTGTACATGGTCATGTACCTAAGAGATCTAACAAAGATCATCGCCAGGTTCTCGGCTGGTCTCTCCGAGGAGCCCCTGCAGCGCTTCAAGGGCCTATCTAGAGCCATTGGTGAATGCTCTAAATTTATATCTCGAGCGGCCTATGATGGGTTTGAGTCTGTGGCCAGAGTTGCTGCGGTGAGCATTGGTGAACGCCACCAAGCCTGGCTGCAGTCGTCCAATCTAAAGCAATGGGTACAGGACAATTTGATTGATCCCAGTCAGGGGGATTACTTATTCGGCAAGCCCATGACCGAAAAGGCCGCCGAACTGGAGACAGAGTTCATGACGAGAACTAGGCTCTCTAAGAAGACCTCGGGTCCTCCTTGAAAGAAGGGCTTGGGGAAAAAGCCCTTATACCTGAGGAAATCCGCGCTTTACCGGGGCTATCTTCCCTATCGGGCCTCCCCAGCGCCCTGGCAGGGGCACGGTCCCTGTAAGCAGAAGGCTCCTAAGCCCCAAGTTTCGACCCCGGCTCAACCTGGGAGAAGCTTTTGACTCTTACAGCATGGCCCCTCTCCCCAGTGAGGCCAGGCAGCCCACAGAAGGTCAACTCTCCCTGTTCGCCCACAGGTGGGGAACTGTGTCCACCGACGCCTGGTTACCTCCTTCGCCTAATCAAGGTGTCCCCGCACTTTTTTCTGGGAGAGCCCTTCCGGACTCCCCTCCACCAGGACCTTCTCTTGAAGGAATTGGCGAGTCTTCTTGAGGACAGAGTGGTAGAACCAATACCCCATCTCAGGGGCAAGGGGTTCTACTCCACATAATTCCTCGTGCCAAAAAGGTCAGGGGGCCTCAGGCCCATCCTTGACTTCCGCAACCTCAACAAATTCCTGGTGCGGGAGAAGTTCAGGATGCTCTCCCTTGGATCTTTGCTGCCTTACCTCCGCCAGGGAGACTGGCTATGCTCCTTAGACCTAAAGGATGCTGATACACACATCCTAATCCACCCAAACCACAGACAATACCTACTCTGTGGTGGAGGGCCTTCACTTCCAGTACCAGGTGCTACCCTTCGGCCTCGCCTCGGCCTCCAGGGTATTCACGAAGTGCCTAGTGGTAGTCACTGCCTTCCTCAGGCTTCAGGGGATTTTTGTCTTCCCCTACCTGGCTCATCAGGGGCACCTTGGCCCTCGAGGTGCAGCAGGCCATGGCACGCACCATCCAGATCCTTCAGCACTTGGACTTTGTAATAAACTACTCCAAGTCCAGCCTGAGACCAACTCAGGAGCTGGAATTTATTGGGACAAGGATCAGTATGCTCCCAGCCAAGGCCTTCCTGCCTATAGACAGAGTCAACAGGCTTGCACTGGCCAGGAGGGTACAGCGCCGCTCTTCAGTACCTGCACGACTTCTGTTGCACCTCCTCGGGCACATGGCCTCCACAGTCCATGTCACCCCAGATGCCCACCTACACATGCGGATCCTACAGTGATACCTCGGGGACCAATGGTCCCAGGCATCCGGGGCACCTCCAGGACAAGATCAGTCACCATACGCTTGGCACGGTCCCTAAACTGGTGGCAGTCCCCCTGCCATTTGCAAGTGAGATTGCCTTTTCAGGACCCTCAGCCTTCGAGGGTCCTCACCACAGATGCGCCTCTGCTGGGCTGGGGAGCCCACTGCCAGGGGTTCCGCACCCAGGGCGTCTGGTCTTCAGACAAGAGTGCCCAACAGATTAACCTGTTGGAGCTGCGTGTGATCTGTCTTGTTCCAGAAATCCTTCAGCCACAGCTCTGTCCTAGTCCAGACCGACAACCAGGTTGCCGTGTTCTACGTGAACAAACGGGGGCATGGGATCCCGTGTCCTCTGGTAGGAAGCGCTGGACCTGTGCTCATTCGCAGTTCAACACGGCATTCTCCTCAAGGCGGTGTACCTACCAGGCCACAGCAATTGGCTGGCTGACGGGCTCAGCAGACTGCTCCAGCCCCACGAATGGCAACTGGACCCCAAAGTGACCCGCAGGCTGTTTCGGATCTGGGGGTACCCGAGGCTGGACCGCTTCGCCAGCCCAGACAACTACCAGTTGCCCTGTTTCTGTTCCCATACAAAATTCCTTAGGTCTGTTTTCAGAGTAATGTAATCAATAAGAACTGTAAAAATTACTCTAATATTAACCTCTAATATGAGGAAAAACAATATAGTAGGGTATACTCAATAATATTCAATAATAAGGCACGGGAACGTCTCAGTCAAATCGGCACGTAACAAAGATACTATGTATCAAGCAGTGCCCCGATAGCATCAATGACAGTTCACCGGCTCAAACAGTCTCTTTTTTTGATTTTTTTCTCCCAGCATACCCACAGCTTTTAAAAAATGCTTGTGAATCGATTTTACTTAACTTGAGTTAGTGTTCCCCAACGCCAGTAGTATCGGCGCCATCCATTGCGTTTCACTCAGTGAAATTGAGTTTCATCAGGGGGATTTGTCACCAAAATCTTGAAATGATGCCCACGTTTGAAATCCAAGGAGTCGTGCGCGCGACGTTTTTTTGAGGAACTGAAACTTGCAAGCATGACTCCTTGGATTTCAAACGTGGGCAGCATCATTTCAAGATTTTGGTGACAAATCCCCCTGATGAAACTCAATTTCATTGAGTGAAACGCAATGGATGGCGCCGATACTACTGGCGTTGGGGAACACTAACTCAAGTTAAGTAAAATCGATTCACAAGCATTTTTTAAAAGCTGTGGGTATGCTGGGAGAAAAAATCAAAAAAAGAGACTGTTTGAGCCGGTGAACTGTCATTGATGCTATCGGGGCACTGCTTGGTACATAGTATCTTTGTTACGTGCCGATTTGTCTGAGACGTTCCCGTGCCTTATTGAATATTATTGAGTATACCCTACTATATTGTTTTTCCTCATATTAGAGGTTAATATTAGAGTAATTTTTATAGTTCTTACTGTTTCTGTTGCCGGCAACCACACCCCGACAGGGTGGCCACCGTTGCCTTTCTAATAGCATGGTTGGGGGGCCTCCTCAATGCGTTCCCCCCGACACCTCTGATTGCCAAGACCCTGTTCAAGATTCTTCGCGACAGAGCCAAAGTCATTTTTATAGCCCCACAGTGGCCCTGACAACCATGGTTCCCGCTCCTCCTGCAGCTAGCGGCGGAGACTCCAATCCCTCTGGGGACAGGCTCACGGCTCTCCTGCGCCCCAACCCCAGCTCCCTATCGCTGAAAGCGTGGCTGCTGAGAGGGTCTCTTTAGCTCCACTCGTACTCCCAAAGGAGGTGGAGGATGTCCTGCTGGCTTCTGGCAGAACATCTACAGGACGGGCGTACGCATTTAAGTGGTGCAGGTTTGTGCTCTGGTGTGCGGCTCGAGGAACCGATCCTTTTTCCTGTTCGGTGGCCATGGTACTACAATACCTTCTCTGCCTCTCTGACTTAGAGCCCAACTCCAACTCCGTCAGAGTGCATCTCAGTGCCCTCACGGTCAACCATCATCCAATAGACAGGAAGCCACTCTCAGCCCACCTGACATTATCCTGATTCCTCAGGGGTCTTCTCCTGTCTAATCCCCCGGTCCGCTCTCTGTTGTCCGAATGGGATCTCAATGTAGTGTTGGGACGGCTCACCCTGCTGCCTTTTGAACCGAAGGCTACGTGTCATCTCCGCTATCTCTCATGGAAGGTGGTGTTCCTCGTTGCTTTCACCTCTGCGCAAAGAGTGAGCGAGCTCCAGGCACTCATGGCGGAGAAGTCTTATAACAGGTTCTTCAAGAATAGGGTGGTGCTTCACACATACCCCAAGTTTCTTCCAAAGGTAGTGTCTCCTTTCCACCTCAGTCAGGAGGTGGTCCTTCCTATCTTTTTCCCAGACCGCACACCAGTCACGCTGGGGCTGTCCTCCATACCTTAGACTGTAGGAGGGCTTTATCTTTCTATAGTCAGCGTACCCAAGACCACCGGAAAGCTTCATAGCTTTTTATCTCCTACGACCCCAGCAAGCTGGGGCAAGCACTGACCAAGAGCACGCTGTCCACATGGGTGGCGGACTGCATCGCCCGGGCCTATGAGGAAGCGAAACTCCTTTTGGAGGGCCTTGTCACAGCTCACAAGGTCCGGGCCATGGCAACCTCCGTTGCTTATTTGCGCTCCGTTCCTCTGGCAGACATCTGCTGGGCCGCCACCTGGTCTTCGGGTTTTACTTTTGCAGCTCATTACTGCCTGGATAGGGGGTCCCGACGGGACAGTGCTTTTGGCCAGGCCATACTCCGTAACCTTTTTGAGGTCTAGGCAACTCCTGCCCTCCGAACCTTCTGTGTTCAGGCTACTAGAGTGCTATTTCTTTTCAGATTGAGAGTTTATTCTGCAGAAACTGCTCGCGGCTCTCGATAAGGGTGCCTTTTTTTGACTATGGGTTCCTGGTAGCCTGTTGCTGGGGAGTCCCATATGTGAGGACCGACTTCCTGCTTGTTCCTGGAGAAAGCATAGTTACTCATCTGTAACAGTTGTTCTCCAGGACCAAGCAGGAAGTCAGTCCTCACATATGGGTGACGTCGGCGCCGATGGAGCCCCCGTGCTGAGCATTTCCCCAGCTTTCAAAGAAAGCCTTTGGGAATGCAGCGCGCATGCGCGGTCCCCTTCCCGCCCAAGTGTGCCATCTTGCTCAGTCTTTCTTTATCCGCGGAGCCCAGCCGATGTGTGTTCATGCCACCCGGGAAAAGTAGATTTTGTTTCTGCGACTTTCGCTTTTTTCTTATCCGGTTCGACGCCGGTTCCCCTTCCCGCCTGGGCTCGGTACACCAGTATCGAGTCCGGAATTTCTTTTTTCGGTTTTTGTCCTTCGTGACTAGCGTTTGCGCCTTTTTTGTTATTTTCACTGGCAGCCCGGTCTTTTGACCTTGCAGGGGCCCTTTTTCCCCCAATGGCTGCCAGCGGGTTCAAAAAATGTGATCGGTGCAAGAAACATATGTCACTCACCGACACACATGACTGATGCCTCGGGCCCGACCATGACCCACTGGTCTGTGGCCCGTGTGGCAAAATGTCGTCGAAGGCACTTCAGAGCCGCCAGCATCAACGTGAAAGAATTTTCTCAGCGTCCGGCCGGGCCCGGACTTCGTCAGAGGCCTCGACATCTCGGGAGTCTGACCCTGAGTGCCATCGTGGTTCCTCTGAGAGGGAGTCTCCCACCTGGGAGCACAAAAGGAAGAAGAAGCTCGTGAGGGCAGGGTCGGAGGCCCCTGGGTCCTCGAGGGCAAGATTGCATAGCCCTGACCGCCGTCCTGGGCTCTTGGAGTCGGAGAGGCCATCCAAACTACCTCGCATGGAGCCGGAGTCCCCGAGTCACCTAAGTTCTGTTGTCCTCGTGGACTCTCCTCCGGGAGAGTCGGGGGCTGCTGAGACTCTTGAGCTTGGACTCAGGCTGACGGCCTTGGAGAGCAGCTTGGCTGCCTTTGTGGAACAGCAGCGGGTGCTGATCGCCGGTTTGACGGGTGCATCTGCCCTGACCACCGGGACCTCGACGTCTAAGTTGACCCCGGAGGCCGGAGCCGATCCTCGAGTCCATCAAGTCTCGAGTCGATCCTCGGTCAAGGTCCCTCTCGACCTCCCCTGCGGGGCCGAGGTCGTTGATGCCAGTGCCCTCGGCGTCGGAGTGGGTGGCACCGAGGCCCACACAGCTGGAGCTGCTAGACTCCTCAGAGGAGGAGTCGGCGTGGGAGACAGAGGATGAGTCTCCGGACACCTTCCGGACCCAGTGCATCCCTTTGGACTCCCCGGAGGATACCCAGTTCTCAGACTTCGTGAGGGACATGGCCAAGGCTTTGGCATTCCCTCCGGACGCCGAGGAGGAGCCTCGAGCCAAGGAGCTCGATGCCCTCCAGTATGATTTTCCTCCGAAGGAAGCCTTTACTGTACTGGTTCCTCCGATGCTGGAACGGCTGCTCTTCCATATGTGGGAGGCACCGGCCTCGGCACCAGTTCTTAGCAAACAGGTTGATTCCATTTATCGAGTCCGTAGGAGCCCTGGGTTCCAAAAGGCGCAGCTACCGCACAATTCCATGGTTGTGGAATCGGCCATGCACCGCCTGAAGAGTCTGAAGATGCACTCTTTGGTACCCCCCAGCCGGGAGGCCTGGAACCTGGATGCCCTCGGTAGAAAGTGCTTCCAGGGCTATATGCTATCTTGCCGTGTCCAGACTTACCAGCTGTACATAGGGATATGTACCTAAGAGACCTGGCAAAGGAGATTGCCAGGTTCTCAGCTGGCCTCTCCGAGGAACCCTTGCAGAGGTTCAAGGCCTTGTCAATAGGGATCAGAGAGTGCTCGCAGTTTCTCTTGAGCAGCCTATGATGGCTTCGAGACTTCAGCCCGGGTAGCCGTGACCAGCATTGGTGCACGCCATCAGGCCTGGCTACAGTCATCGGATCTGGAGTCATGGGTGCAGAACAAGTTGGTTGATGTCCCGTGCCTAGGTGACAACCTATTCGGTAAACCCATGAATGAAAAGGCTGCAGAAATCGAGACAGAGACTCTCTCACCAGGACAAGGCTGTCCAGAAAGACTTCTGCCCCTTCTCAAAAAAAGGAGGACTCGGGAAAGAAGCCCTTTTTCCCGAGGAAGGTTGCTGCCTACAAATCCTACCCTCAATACCAGGCCTCTCCAGCTCCCCAACAGGGCCAGCGGGGCAGGGGCATGGGCCTTGTAGGCAGAAGACCCCCAAGCCGCCAGCTCTGGCTCCCGCACAGCAGGGAGCGGGGTTTTGACTCCCACAGCATAGCCTCTTCTCCACCGGTGGCTCCACTCAGCACAGGAGGCTGGCTGACCCTGTACGCCTACAGGTGGCCAGCCATCACGGGGGATACCTGGGTACTGAGCATAGTCCAAAAGGGCTACATGCTCCACTTCCACCAGCTACCCCCCTCCTACTTTCCAGGGTAGCCTCCAAGACTCCCTCTACACAGGAACCTCCTCCTTCAGGAGTTGGCAAGCCTTCTAAAGGAACAAGCGGTGGAACCGGTGCCTCACCACCTGGAAGGGCAAGGCTTCTACTCCAGGTACTTCCTGGTACCAAAAAGGACAGGAGGCCTCTGGCCTATCCTAGACTTGCGAAACCTAAACAAGTTTCTGGAGAGGGAAAAGTTCAAGCTGTTTACCCTTGGGATACTTCTGCCCTACCTCCAGCAGGGAGACTAGCTATGCTCCTTAAACCTAAAAGATGCTTATACTCACATCCTCATTCATCCAGATCACAGACAATATCTCATATTTGTAGTGGGAGGAAACCATTTTCAGTACAGGGTACTTCCCTTTGGCCTAACCTCTGCCCCCAGGGTTTTCACCAAATGCCTGCCGGTGGTGGCGGCTTATCTCAGGAATCGGGGAATTTTTGTATCTCCAGGAACAAGCAGGAATAAGTCCTCACATATGGGTACGTCGGTACCGACGGAGCCCGTGCGGGAAAGCTCCCCAGCTTCTTAGAATAGAAGCTTTTGGGACCTCCCACTGCACATGCGCACTGCCTTCCCGCCTTCCTGAACAGCTCTCCTCAGTTTCTCTTTTTCCGCGGAGCCAGCAGGTCGTGTTCCTGTCACCGCTGAAGAAATTGTTATTTTATTTGTTTCTTTAGACCGCGTACCTGCCTTCCCCATACCGATACCGGTATCGCCGGTCTTTTCTTTCTTTCTTTAAAAAATTATAATTCTTTTTTCTTATTTTTTAGCTTTTTGGTCACTTCAGAGAGGCCTCTCGGCCTACTCAATTTCTCCTCATGGAGAAGCCAGCCCCTGGATTTAAGAAGTGTTCCAAATGTAATGCTGTTATTTCAGTCACAGACACCCATGACTGGTGTCTGAAATGTTTGGGGCCTGACCATTCCATACCGGACTGCCCATCTTGCTCCCACATGTCTAAACGTGGGCTGCAGAACCGGGCCAACAAATTCCATGTGCTGTTTGCTTCAGAGAATACAGCATCACAGTCATCCAGGTCTTCTTCTCCGGATGGATCTCAGGTAACCAAACCTTCTGTGGGTAAGTCCTCAAAGAGCAAATCTCCTTCAAAGCATCGAGAGGCTCTTAGCTTAGAACTTGAGGACCCTGCCCCAGCCAAACAACCCCGGCGGGAAGTCCAACTTCCAAAAACGCCAATTCAGGGGTCTCAGGTTGATATCGATGCTACGGCCTCGACAGATCACCTGTTAGCCTGCTCTGGGGTACCGGGTCACTCCGGTACCGACATCCAGGCAGCTATGGCGTCCATGGGCGATACTGTACAGTCCATGCAGCAAGCCGTCATGGCTTTCATTAAAGCTGCAACGCCATCGGTTCCGCTTTCAGCGGTTCCGGGCCCGATACCGGTATCGTCCGCCATGCCGGTATCGAGGCCGTCCACCTCTAAACGCAAGTCGGTACCGTATGGGCTTTCGCTCCATACCGGTTCCATACCCGATACGCCCGATATCGATACCGATCGGTACGCGTATCGTGCGTTAGAGGAAAGCACCGATTCCTCTGAGGATTTTCACTCCTCTGATGATTCTGCTGAGTTTTCACTCAACTTACCTGAGGAGCCCTCTTCTCCTAAAAGGAGAATGTCCCCTCCAGAGGATTTGTCCTTCCAGGACTTTGTTTTAGATATGGCTACAGCCCTTTCTATTACCACATCCTCTGAAAAGGAACCCAGATCCAAAAAACTGGATATTTTGGGATACTCAAAGGCCCCTAAGGAGGCAGTTACCCTGCCTATCCATGAAATCCTTCAAGAACAACTGATGGATTTCTGGGAAAATCCTTTGACTTTGTCTCCTTATTCCCGTAGGTTGGACACCATGTATAGGGTCCCTCCTTCTCCTGGTTTCCAAAAGACTCAATTGCCCCACCACTCTATTGTGGTGAAGTCTGCAATGAAGAAGATTAGGAGTACCAAAAGGCACTCTTCCACCCCTCCAGGACGGGAATGTAAGACTTTGGACTCTTTTGGTAGGAAAATTTTCCAGGCTAGTATGCTTATAGCCAGGATTAATTCCTACAGTCTCTATATGGGCATGTTCCTGGAGGAACTTGCCAAAAAGGTGCGGCATTTTGCCCCCTTTATCCCTGAGGATAAAAAGCAGGGATTCCTTTCCCTAGTGAAACAACTCTTAGAGGTTTCTAAGTTCTCTAATAGGGCAGCATATGATTCCTTTGAGGGAGCCAGTAGGGCTTCGGGCATTGCTATTGCAGCCCGACGTCTTGCTTGGCTCCAGGCCTCTGATCTGGAACCTTGGGTTCTAGATGGCTTACGGAATCTGCCCTGTACAGGTGAGAACTTATTTGGGGAAGAGTGGCAAATCAAAGCCACCCAGATGGATGCTGAAAATGCCACCTTGGAAAGACTTTCAAAGTCCACTTCAATTCCTACTAAGAAAAAGTCTTTTAAAAGGCCTTACTATAAGAAGGCCAGAGTTGCTTCAAATACTGGCCAGCAGTCTTCTCAACCTCGCTATACTGCTAAGCGTCAGCAATCCAAACAAGCACGAGCTAAGCCTGCAGCAGCTACTGTAGCTCAGCAGGCTCCAACCCCTCAGGGGTTTTGACTTGCTCCTAGGGAACTTGCCACTTCTGGTTCTAACACAACCAGAACCTCTCACCATACCCGGAAGGTTGGTTCACTTTGCTCCCAGATGGGAACAAATCACAACAGAACAATGGACCCTCTCTATCATTCGAGAGGGTTACAAACTTCATTTCTCCAGCCTTCCTCCCCATCATATGGTGAGACCATTCAATTCTCCCCCATCTCTCCTAACCCTGTTGGGTCAAGAGGTTTCCTCTCTTCTTGCCCAAGGGGCCATAGAAGAGGTTCCTCTTCCTCAACAAGGGTCCGGTTTCTACTCCCCTTATTTTCTCATTCCAAAGAAGACAGGGGGATTCAGACCAATCCTAGATCTGAGAGAATTGAACAAATTTCTCTTCAAGGAGAAATTCAAAATGCTGTCTCTCGGCATTCTCCTTCCTTACCTCCAGGGTCAGGACTGGCTTTGTTCTCTAGACCTACAGGATGCGTATACACATATACTCATCCATCCATCCCACAGAAAGTATCTTCGCTTTCTGTTTCAGGGAAAACATTTCCAATACAGAGTACTCCCCTTCGGTCTAGCCTCTGCTCCAAGAGTATTCACAAAATGCATGGCAGTCGTAGCCGCATTTCTAAGAGGCATGGGAATCTTTGTCTTCCCATATCTGGACGACTGGCTCATCCGAGCTCCAACTCAGTCACAGGCCCAGATTTCCCTGGACCACACAAGGAGCCTTTTGCAGTATCTGGGACTGGTAGTAAACCTTCCCAAGTCCCAACTCATCCCTACTCAATCTCTAGAATTCATAGGGGCCCAGTTGGACACCATCACTGCAAGGGCCTACCTTCCACATGTTCGAGGCCAGCGCCTCCTGAGTTTGGCCTCCCAAGCTCAGTCCAGCACTCACTTGACAGCCAGGGAAATGCTACGCCTACTGGGTCATATGGCCTCCACAGTGCATGTGGTGCCCTATGCTCGTCTTCATATGAGAGCAGCTCAATGGACCCTGGCCACTCAGTGGACTCAGGCTTCAGGAGCGCTCTCAGACCAAATACAAACCTCCGATCGTCTGTTTTGGTCCCTCCACTGGTGGACTTCCACCAAGAATCTGTTGTTGGGGGCTCCATTTCAACCATTGCTACCCCAAGCAACCCTCACAACAGATGCCTCCCAAACAGGGTGGGGAGCTCATCTGCAAACTCTCTCCACTCAGGGCACTTGGTCTCTACAGGAGACCACCCTTCATATCAATCTTCTGGAACTGCGAGCAATTTACCTTGCCCTCAAGGTCTTCCACTCCCTCCTAGCCAACCTCACTGTCCTAGTTCAGACGGACAATCAGGTGGCCATGTTTTACATAAACAAACAAGGAGGGACGGGCTCTCTGTCGCTTTGCAACGAAGCTCTAAGACTATGGGCCTTCGCCAGAGAGCATCAGATTCACCTGCTAGCAGTGTATCTCCCAGGAGTTCAAAACTCTCGGGCAGACAGGCTCAGTCGAGTTCTGCTGCCACACGAATGGTCCCTACATTTGGACCAAATAAACCGAATCTTTCAGGAATGGGGGACCCCGGACATAGACCTCTTTGCAAGTCCGTGGAATGCCAAACTTCCCCGGTTCTGTTCCAGAACTCCGTGTCAGGGAGCTCAGGCTACGGACGCCTTTCTCCTGAATTGGAATCAGGCATTCCTATATGCCTTTCCACCCATTCCTTTGATTCCCAAGACTCTGTTCAAACTCCAGAGGGATCATGGAACTATGATCCTCATAGCTCCACGCTGGCCACGCCAAGTGTGGTTCCCTCTACTTCTACAGCTCTCCCAGGGATCCTACTTGGATCTGGGAGCTGCGCCAGACCTCCTGTCTCAGGAGGAGGGGACTTTGTGGCACCCAAACCCCAAATCCCTTCACCTCAGTGCTTGGTTACTGAAGGCTTAAGCCTTCAAGACTTTCATCTTTCCCAACCAGTGAAAGATATCCTTTCTGCCTCTAGGAAACCCTCTACCAGGCGTTCCTATGCTTTCAAATGGAAACGTTTTTCCATTTGGTGTGCTCAGCAGGGTCTTGACCCTCTGGCACTTCCTTTGAATTCTCTTCTTGATTATCTCCTGCATCTATCCAATGCAGGCCTCAAGACGAATTCGGTAAGAGTCCATTTAAGTGCTATTGCAGCATCCTTGAAACATATAAATGGACAACCTATCTCCTCTCATCCTCTTGTTGCAAGATTCATGAGAGGCCTGACTCTCACTAAACCTCCCATCAGACCACCCCCGGTCGCATGGGATTTGAATCTAGTGCTCGGTCAACTTATGAAGCCACCTTTTGAGCCAATGTTTTCCACCTCCTTGAAATTTCTTTCCTGGAAGGTCATCTTCCTCATTGCAGTCACTTCGGCTCGCCGCATCAGTGAGCTGCAGGCTTTAGTGGCTAATCCACCTTACACAAGATTTCATTATGATAAGGTGGTCCTTAGGACGAATCCCCACTTTATGCCTAAAGTGGTCTCGCCTTTTCATCTTAATCAAGAGGTATATCTACCTGTCTTTTTTCCAGCTCCTCATGCATCCAATGCAGAGAGGAACCTTCATACTCTGGATTGTAAAAGAGCTCTCGCTTTTTACCTTAATAGGACTCAGCCACATCGAAAGTCTTCTCAACTTTTTGTGGCCCTTGATCCTTCCCATTTGGGACTTCCAGTCTCCAAGCGTACACTTTCCAATTGGATTGCTCAGTGTATTTCTTTTGCTTACCAGAGCAAAAACATTTCTCTGGAAGGCCATGTCACTGCTCACAATGTGAGGGCCATGGCAACTTCTATGGCTCATCTGCACTCTGTTTCCATAGATCAGATCTGTCGAGCCGCTACCTGGGCTTCGGTTCATACCTTCACAGCCCATTACTGTTTGGACAAGGACTCCCGCCGGGATGCCTTGTTTGGCCAGGCTGTCCTCAAGCACCTGTTCCATTCCTAAACAACTCCTGCCCACCTTCCCAGAATGGATGCCTGAGATCCATACGAAGATGGCGAACCTTTACAGGGGATCCCATGCATCTAAGCTAGGGAGTCCCCATATGTGAGGACTTATTCCTGCTTGTTCCTGGAGATAGCACAGTTACTTACCTGTAACAGGTGATCTCTGGGAACAGCAGGAATTAGTCCTCACAACCCACCCACCTCCCCTAGGAGTTGTATCTTTTATCTATCTATCTTCCTGTCCTCTCTCTGTTGACTCAGCTATAAACTCGAAACTGAGGAGAGCTGTTCAGGAAGGCGGGAAGGCAGTGCGCATGTGCAGTGGGAGGTCCCAAAAGCTTCTATTCTAAGAAGCTGGGGAGCTTTCCCGCACGGGCTCCGTCGGTACCGACGTACCCATATGTGAGGACTAATTCCTGCTGTTCCCAGAGATCACCTGTTACAGGTAAGTAACTGTGCTTTTCCCATACCTGGACGACTGGCTCGTCAGGGGCCAGTTTCTCCAGGACGCCTGACAAGCTACTCTTCACACTGTCAGTATCTGGGCTTTGTCATAAACTACGCAAAGTCCACTTTGCTCCCCTTTCAGAACCTAGAGTTTATAGGGGCAAGATTAGACACCCTTCAGGCAAGAACTTACTTGCCCACAGACAGGGCCCACAGACTGATGGACTTGGCCAACCAGTTCCAAAGCAATTCTCATGTTTCCGCCAGGCACTACCTGCAACTCCTGGACCACATGGCATCCACTGTACATGTGACTCCGAATGCCTGTCTGCACATGCGGGCTGCTCAATGGTGCCTCAGAGATCAGTGGACGCAGGCCACAGGCGACTTCCGAGACAGAGTAAAGGTGTCCAAACCACTTTTGGACTCCTTACAGTGGTGGCTACATCTCCCAAACCTTCTCAGGGGGTACCTTTTCAGGCTCCAGCACACACACGGGTGCTGACGACCGATGCTTCCTTAAAGGGCTGGGATGCACATTGCCAGGGCAGGTGCACTCAAGGCCTCTGGTCTCCTCGGAAGGCCACACAGCAGATCAGTCTTTTGGAGCTGCGGGCAATCCACTTGGCTCTACAGACTTTTTCTCATGCCCTCTCTCACCAGTCTGTCTTAGTTCAGACAGACAATCAGGTAGCAATGTTCTATGTGAACAAGCAAGGGGGCACAGGGTCCAAACTCCTGTGTCAGGAGGCGCAGGCCCTTTGCTCCTTTGTTGTCAAACAAGGCATGTTTCTCAAAGCAGTTTATCTACCTGGTCAGGAGAACTTCTTGGCAAACTAAGCAGGATTCTCCTGCCTCACGAATGGCAGTTGAATCCACTGGTGGTCTAGCAGATCTTTCTACGATGGGGGCTTCCATCCATCGATCTCTTTGCAAGTCCACTGAACCATCAGCTGCCCAGGTTTTGCTCCATCAGCCGCATCCCCTGAGAATGGCAGCAGATGCGTTTCTGATCTCTTGGTCTACGGGCCTCCTGTAGGCATTTCTTCCCACGCCCCTAGTGGACTGAACTCTGTTCAAGATTCTCTGGGAAAAGGCCTCGGTCATTCTGGTAGCCCCCAGATGGCCGAGGCAGCCGTGGTTTCCACTTCTTCTGCAGTTGGTAGTGGAAAATCCATTCCCTCTGGGGTTGCAACCCGATCTCCTGTCTCAGGATCAGGGTTCCTTTCTGCATCCCAATCTCAGATCCTTCAATCTGATGGCCTGGCTGCTGAAAGGATAGTGCTGGCTCCCTTACTTCTACCTAGGAAAGTTAAGGAGGTGGTCTTGGCCTCGAGGAGACAATCCACCAGAAAGTCCTATGCACTCAAGTGGCGCAGGTTCAGTGTGGTGTGCTCAGCACAATGAAGATCCTTTCTCCTGCCTTGTGCCAGTAGTGCTACAATACCTTCTTCACCTGTCAGACCTAGGCCTTAAGTCCAACTCTGTTCGGGTCCACCTCAGTGCTCTTTCAACACACCAATCACCGGTGGAGGGACAGTCGCTGTCTGTTCACCCATTGGTGTCCCGCTTCCTCAGAGGCCTACTTTTGCTCAAGCCTCCGATTCGTCCACCTGCCACTGAGTGGGATTTGAATGTGGTCTTGCAGCAACTTACTTGCCAACCGTTTGAGCCGATGGCTACTTGCCATTTACACTTCCTTTCTTGGAAGGCGCTCTTCCTGGTAAGTCTTACCTCGGCCAGACGTGTGATTGAACTACAAGCTCTGGTTTCTGATAGACCGTACACACGGTTCTATAGGAACAGTGTGGTCCTTCAGACTCATCCGAAGTTCCTTCCAAAAGTTGTCTCCTTTTTCCACCTCAACCAGGAGATGGTTCTTCCGACATTCTTTCCTAGGCCGCATACCAGCCAGGCTGAGACAGTCTTGCATACTCTGGACTGTAAGAGGGCATTGCCCCCACGTACGTTCAATGTAAAAGGACATCGAAGGGCTAATCAGCTCTTTGTCTCCTTTGACCCTAATAAATTGGGGTTACCTGTCTCCAAGCGTACGTTGTCCACTTGGTTAGCAGATTGTATTGCCTGGGCGTACAAGGCAGCCGACCTTCCCTTGTAGGGTCGAGTCATGGCCCACCGTGTCAGGGCGAAAGCCGCGTCAGTAGCTCATCTCTGCTCTGTTCTGTTGGCAGACATCTGCCGGGCCGCTACTTGGTCTTCAAGCCAGACTTTTGCAGCCCACTACTGCCTCGAGAGAGAGTCCCGAAGGGACAGTGCTTTCGGACAGGCGGTACTCCGTAATCTCTTTGAGGTTTAGGCAACTCCTACCCTCCGGCCCTTGTGCTGGGCTACCGTACGGGGGCGTTCTCAGAGGATATTCTTATCACAGATGCTGAGGCTCTTGAGAGGGAGCCATTTTTTCAGCTTTTGGTTCCCGGTAGCCTAGAGCTGGGGAGTCCCCATATGTGAGGACTGACTTCCTGCTTCGTCCTGGAGAAAGAGTAGTTACTCACCTGTAACAGATGTTCTCCAGGAGCAGCAGGAATCAGTCCTCATGACCCTTTCTTCTCCCCTGGAGTTGCAGTCATATCCTTTATTTTGAGTTTTGCTGTCTTCTAGCTATGTCATCGGACTGAGCAAGATGGCACCCTTGGGCAGGAAGGGGACCGTGCAGGCGCTCTGCATTCCCAAAGGCTTTCTTTGAAAGTTGGGGAAATGCTCCACACAGGGGATCCATCGGCGCTGACGTCACCCATATGTGAGGACTGATTCCTGCTGCTCCTGGAGAACACCTGTTACAGGTGAGTAACTACTTTACTGCTTGGTCCTGGAGAAAGAGTAGTTACTCACCTGTAACAGGTGTTCTCCAGAAGCAGCAGGAATCAGTCCTCACGACCCTCCCTCCTCCCCTTGGAGTTGCAGTCCTCCTGTTTTTACTGTTTTTTTGTTCTTTGCCATCTTCAGCTATGTCATTTGACTGAGCAAGATGGCCTCTTTGGGCGGGAAGCGGACCACGCGTGCGTGGAGGCAACTCCCAATCGCTTTCTTTGAAAGCTGTGGATTTGCTCCATGCGGGCTCTGTCGGCACGACGTAACCCATGTGTGAGGACTGATTCCTGCTGTCCCTGGAGAACACCTGTTACAGGTGAGTAACTACACTAACAAGCAGAGGGAGATGGGATCACGTCCTCTCTGTACCTACACTACTTGTCTCGGTACATTGGCCCTTTCATACCGCATCCTTCTCAGAGCGGTATATCTCCCAAGTGAGCGATATATCTCCCAATTTGTGCTTGCGGACAAATTAAGCTGTATCCTCCGTCTGCACAAATGAATGCTACATCAGGAGATGGCTGCCCAGATCTTCCACATGTAGGGAACTCTACTCATGGATCTCTTTGCCACTCTGCAGAACAAGCAGCTTCTACCCTTTTGTTCCAGAACCCAGTCAGTACACCAACAGGCCCTGAGTGTCTTCCTTCTCCATTGGGGAAAGAATTGCTCTACGCTTCCCCACTCATACCCCTAATACCCAAAACACTTTTCAGGCTCCAGGCTGACAAGGGCTCAATGATCCTCATAGCCCCCTTTTGGCCTTGCCAACACATGGTTTCCTCTGCTTCTGTGTCTTGCCCAGGCTCAGTCATTCAATCGGGGATGTGCACCCGACCTCCTCTTACAGGACAATGGAACACTTCTCCATCCCAATCCACACACCCTACTCCTAATGGCTTGGCTCCTGAAAGGGTAGTACTCATTGACCTTGACCTTTTGAGGAGGTCAAAGATAAAAGAACATAAGAAATGCCATACTGGGTCAGATGAAGGTCCATCAAACCCAGTAGTTCAACAGTGCTAATCCAGGTCACAAGTACCTGGCAGGTACCCAAAGTCCACAGTACTTGTCCTGGGGTAAGCAGTGGATTTCCCATGTCCTCTTCAATAATGGTTTATGGACCTTTCCTCCAGGAACATGTCCAAATTTTTTTTAAACCCAGCTACACTAACAGCTTTTACTACGTCGTTTGGTAAGGAATTCCAGAGTTTGATTACACGTTGAGTGGAAAAAATATTTTTAGTCTTAAATGTAGCTTTATTTCCTGCCCTCTAGTCTTTCGTTTTGATGGCGTAAACAACTGATCTATGCTAACCCGTTCCACTCCATTCATTAATTTATAGACTTCTATCATATCTCCCCTCAGCCTTCTCTTTTCCAAGTTGGAGCTCTAACCTTTTAAGCCTTTTCTCATAGGGGTATCCTTCCATCCCGTTTACCGTTTTGGTGGCTCTTCTCTCTACCATTTCTAATTCTGCTATATCCTTTTTAAGATTCGGTGACCAGAATTGCACACAATATTAAAGGTCCAGTTGAACCATGGAACGATACAGAGGCATTGTTATATCCTTGGTTTTATTCTCTATTCCTTTCCTTGTTTACCGCAAACATTCAACAGGCGCTGTTATGCTTTCAAATGGCAAAGGTTTGCTTTCTGGTTTTCCACAAGGCACATCAATCCTTTTGTTGTCCAGTGGAGCCACCGCTTCAGTACCTTCTTCACTTATCCCTCTCAGGATTAAAAATTGTCAGAGTGCCTCTTAGTGCCATAGCAGCATCTCACAAGACTCAACAATCTATTTCCCTTCACCCTTTAATGACACGCTTCATGAGGGATCTTCTGCTCTCAAAACCCCCCATTAAGCCACCCCCAGTGGCCTGGTATCTCAATGTGGGTTCTGCTCAACTTCTCTAGCCACTCTTCAAAGATTTAGCTACCATTTCACTAAACTTCCTCTTGGAAGTTAATTTTCCTCATTGCTCTCACTTCAGTTCACTGAATGAGTGAGCTGCAAGCCCTTTCTACCGAATCTTCCCTATACTAGTTTCCACCATGACAAGGTGGTTCTCCGTATGTATTCACACATTCCCTCCAAAAGTGGTTTCTCCATTTCATCTGAACCAGTCTGTTATCTTACTGGTATCTTCCCCAGACCACACACATCTCGGACTGAAGTAGCGCTGCACACTCTAGATTGCAAGCGAGCGCTGGCTTATTTGAAGAGATCCAAAGATCACAGAATGTCTTCTCAACTGATTTGTTTGATCCTAGTTACCTCTCTCCCAGTGACCAAACACTTGGAGAACAGGCTGCATCTCTTTTGCCTATGCTCAGGCAGGACTTTCCTTAGAGTCACATAATTGCTCATAACGTATGGGTAATGGCAACTTTAGTAGCCAAATCTCTGAGTAAGCATTGAGGAGCTCTGTTGGGCAGCCACCTGGTCCTCAATACACACCTTTTTGTGGCCCATTGTCTTGACAGAACCTTCCACCAGGATGTTGTTTTTGGCCAGGCTGTTCTCCAGCACCTTTTGGGATTTAAAGTTAACTCCTATCCTCCGTCCTGGACTTCTCGAGATACCAGATTACCTTTCAGAAACATCCCTCATGAAACAGAGTCCGATGGCCCTCAAACATTTCATTCTGTTTGGCTGCTGCATTTCTTCTAGGGGATCATTCCACTCTTCCCCCATACCAGCCTGGTTCTTGGGAGCTAGTGAGTTCCATATGTGAAGACTGTATTCCTGCTTGTTCCTGGAGATAGCATAGTTACTCACCTATTGTTACAAGTGATTCCCGGGAAAAGTAGGAATCAGTCTTCACAACCTCTCCTCCCCTAGGAGTTGTAAGGTATCCTCCCTCCCCCTCTCAGCTACAAACTCAACTGAGGAGAGGAGTTGGGAAGGCAGATGCGCAGGCACAGTGGATTGCTCCCAAAGGCTTTTCAACTGTATGCTGGAGAGCGTTCCCATGCGAGCTCAGTCGGTGCCAACGTTACCCATATGTGAAGACTGCTGTTCCCGGAGATCACCTGCTACAGGTGAGTAACTACGCTTTCCATATCTTCCCTGCAGTCCAGGCTAGACTCAACTCTCCTGGGTTGTGCACTAGACCCAGCAGTTGGTGACTGAGTCTATCAGACTTTTGTGACTTCACAGTAGAAGGGAGAGGGACAACCCCCCCTTAAGTCAGTATGCTCGGTCTCCAACAAATGGAAGGAGCCCCGTGCAGGGGGCCTGAACTGAAGTGGTGATTGGATATTTTTCCATTACAACAACAAAAAAAGAGGCTGAAAACATTAGTCTCATTTTTTTTCTTTTGGCAGAGCAGTACATTGGGAGAGGGGGGAGGGACATGTTTTAATGGAGTGAGCCAGGAGGCAGCAGCAAGTAGAGCCCTCTGGGGAGGCCATAAGCTCAATTGAGCAGGAAAAGGTGAGGTTGGTGCAGGAGCCCATTCAGTCAGCCTTCCTGTTCCTTTGGATCCTGACTGCACTGTGTGGCTCTCCAAGTCTCAAGGGTTTACTCCCCCACCAACTTGATTTGAACTGCAATTTGGGGATAAGTACATGGGCTGCTGGGGCAGTGTTAGAGAGGGTGAGCTTGTTTGATTGGGCCTCTGCGTGTCTCCTGGCGTTGTGCCTGGATTTTCTTTCTCTTTGGCGCTGCAAGAACTAATGCTGAAAGCTATCACGGCATGCATGGTTCTCCAATGTAGGCTTTTACCAGGCCTGTGAATCGGAGGACCGGGGCCTCCAGGGAAGGGCTCCGGGGATGGGATCAGGACATCGGAGACTCCTTGGGGTTGGCTCTTTCCTGTAGGGATGGTGAGCACTCTTCCCCGGCCATGGCTGCTGCAGTTTTGGCAGGAACCACAGCCTTTTTGGATACCCCAGTGTCAGGAAATGCCGCTGAAAGACAGGATTCAGTTCCTGCAGCTTGTTCACAGCCAGAAAAATCTGTGGGGGCGTGAAAGAAGACACGCCAGTGAAGGAGTCTGTAGAGGGTTTCTTCTCTCCAGAGTTTGTTTTACTTATGCACAAGACCTTTTGCCTAAGGCAGAGCCAGAGTAGTGCTTGAAGAGATGTTTCTGCACTTCCTTGTTTGGTCAGAGAGCCCTTGCTGGCTTTGGTGGCAGGTGGTGCTGGGAGTTGAGTCCCTGGAGGAGGAACAGGTAGATTTGCCAGTGGACCGGCGTTGAAAGGTTTAGAGGATCTTGTGGAAGGTCATTCAGGACTGGGGGCTTCCAGGGGTAAGGGGGGCCTCGAGGAAAGCAAACTTTCTTAGGGGGAGGACTCCTTTGGTGTTCAGTTATTCCGGGGGGAAAGAGCTCTCACAGCTGCTTATGCAGTTCTTGGTCGCCTTGAACATCTCTCTTCCCAGGAACTGGAAATCTCGTTGGAGGAATCCCTTGCTCCAGGTGATTAGGCTTTCGAAAACAGAGTTTCCAATCCATCGAGCCCTCAAGCAAATGATGGAATCTGAATGGGAGGTGCTCGGGGGCTGGCTTACAGGGTGGGTGAGCCATGGCTAGTCTTTGTCCCAGTAGCGGCAAAGGAGTTGCTTAAGGGCCCCAGGGTAGACGACTTAGTCACAGCAGTCACCAAGAAGACTACCATCCCGATGGAGGGCAGGGAAGCCCTTGGGGATGCCCGGGACAAGAAACTGGAAACTCTATTGAAGCAGGCCTTTGAAGTCCATGCTTTGGCCTGCCAGGATTCCATGTATAGGGGTGTTTGTGATGCAAACCTGCATGCAATGGGCTGCCAGGCACACAGACCTTGCCGGAAGCTTCCAGGTTGGAATCTGCTGTGCATATCTGGCAGGTGCCTTTTATGACTTGTGAGATTTGTCCAATGGTATGGCCTCCATTGTGGCAGCATGGCAATTTCTCTGGCTTCACAACTGGTCAGTGGATTTCTCTTCCAAGGCCCACCTCATCAGATTGCCCTTCCAAGGGAAGCTGCTGTTTATAGAGATTCTGGAAAAACTAGTCGAGGAGCTCAGGGAGGCCAAACCTGTCCGGCTCCTGGATACGTCGAAGGGCATTAAGCCAGCTTCCTCAGGCAAGAACCAGTCCAAAGATTTCTGGAGATCTAGGTCAAATTGCTTTGCTCTTTACCAGCGTGGGTACTATCCTGCCCAGGGGCAGCCCTTTTGCGAGACCCAGGGAGGCGGATGTGGGTTCTAGTCAGTTGTGTTCTCTGCCAGCAAAGCCAAATAAGATGAGGGGGACTCGGGCAGGGATCATGCCAGTGGGAGGCAGGCTGTGGCACTTCTACTCTGCCTGGGACCATATCAAGTCCATGGGTCCTTGATCATTTGCAAGGGCTACACGTTGTAGTTCGTGCGACCCGTATCGGACGCCTTTCTTGTATCGCTTTGCACGGCTTCCAGCAAGCTACAGGCCGCCTGGGATATGCTACAGTATCTCCTGCAGCTCAAGGCAGTGGTCTCTGTCCCCGAAGGCTAATTAGTTACCGGTCATTACTCCATTTATTTTGTGGTGCCCAAAATGGAAGGTTCATTCAGGCCCATTCTTGATCTCAAGTGTGTCAACAGGGCTCTGTATGTGCCACACTTCCTCATCAAGACTCTGCGCTTTTATCGTCACTGTGCTTGACTTGACCGAGGCATATCTTCATGTTCCCATGTGACCCGAACAACAGTGCTTCCTTGTGGTGCTGTTTGGCTACTTCCAGCTTTAGCTGTTCCCTTTGGATTGGCTACCGCGCCTCGCACCTTTACTAAGATCATGATGGTTGTGGTGGCGGCTTTGCATTAAGAGGGGGTCTTGGTTCACCCCCTATCTGGATGACTAGTTGATTAGAGTGAAGTTGGCCAAGGAGAGCATCATCTGCACTCACCAGGTCATTGAGATGCTTCTGAGGCTTGGCTGAAAGATCAATGTTGACAAGAGCAGATTGACCTTGTCTCAGGATCTCCAGTACTTGGGGGCACATTTCAGTACAGCCCTCGGATGGGTGTTTCTTCCGCAGGACCAGGCCTGAAAGATACAGGAGCATGTTCGACATTTCCTTCACCAGGCAGGTCAGATGGCCACGACGTACCTTCAACTCCTGGTATCGACAGCACTGGAGGCAACGGATCTGGTGCCATAGGCACAGGCTCGCATGTGTCCACTGCAGATTTTGTTTCTGTTGTGATGGTCTCTGCAGGTTCACTTGCTGTCTCAGAAGTTGCCAAGTCTCCTGGAGGTCAGAGCCAGTTTTCAGTGGTGACTAGATTCAGCTAACCACCTGGCTGGGATGCCAGTCTCTTGGGCTTGGGGGCACAGTGCCTCTCCCAGGTGACCCATGGACAGTGATCAGCAGAGCAACAGCAATGGTCCATCAACTGCCTGGAGTTACAGGCAGTGTTTTGGCACTCCAGGCTTTCAAGTTGCTAATTCATGGAAAAGCAGTGCGCGTGTTCTCGGACAGTGCCACGATGGTGGCTTATGGCAACTGCCAAGGGGGCATGATCTTGGTGGGGGAGATCATGCCACTTCAGTGGACAGAGCAGCATCTCCAGGCACTCTGTGGGGCACGTGGCAGGAAAAGAAAACGTTCAAGCTGATTTTGTCAGACGCAAGAAGTTGGACACCGGAGAGTGGCCTCTAGAAGATTCAGTATTTCAGGCAATAGTGCGAGATAGGGGATGCTGGTGATGGACCTCATGGTGTCCGTGGTGAATGCCAAGGCCCCTTGCTTCTTCAGTTGGTGCCGAGAGAGGATGTCAAAGGGGCTAGATGCCTTGACTCAGCTCTGGCCATCAGAGGGGCTCCTTTGTCTTACTCCCTTGGTCTCTAATTGGCAGGCTGCTTCAGAGAAAATGGGCATATTGTGGCCTGGTGATCCTTGTGGCTCCGGATTGGCCCCAGAGACTCAGATAAGCAGACTTAATATGGCTTCTGGGAGGGGGGGCCTGGTTTCTGCTGGTGTGGGCCAACCTTCTTTCGCAGGGGCCAATCTGCATGCCTCAAGTGGATTGATTCTTGCTTATGGCCTGGCTCTTGAAAGGGCAAGGTTAAGAAAGAAAGGCTATAGTCCGCAGGCTTTGTCGTTTGTGCGAGTTTAGTGAGTGTTCAAGGAATGGTGTGAGAGCCAGGGGCAGTGGGCTGTCTCTGCATCTATCCTGCAGATCCTGGCGTTTTTGCTAATGTGGGTGGATAAGGGTCTGGCCCTTAACTCCTTACGGGTACAGGTGACTGTGTTGGTGTCCTGCAGGGGTGTGTGCAAGGTGTCTCCCTGGCAATGCACCCGGATGTGGTGCGCTTCCTCCTGGCAGTGAAGCAGTTTGACAGCCTGTACATGGTGGCGCTGACCTGGTACCTCAATTTTGTATTGTCCGCCTTGGCAGAGGAATCTTTTGAACTCTTGGGGGCTTTGACTCTTAAAGACCTCCCCCTCAAAGTGGTCTTTTTGGTGGCAATTTGCTTGGCTAGACATGCATCGACATTACAGGCGCTTGATGGTTCCGTCCTAATTGCCCAAAGTGGTTTCCGCCTTTCATGTGAACCAGGCAGTGGTTCTACCAGTGATTCCAGACTCTGCGGACAGGCAGTTGCAGAAGATGGATGTCCACAGGGCACTGTGGCGCCATCTGACTGCACGGAGTCGTTCTGCAAGTCAGATCGGCTTTGTGACCTCTGTGGAAGGCCTTGGTGTGGGGTGGCTGCCTCAAAGGCATCCATTTTATGATGGCTAAAGGAGGTGATTGCCTCAGTATATCTGCTTCATAAATGGCCACTACCCATGGGATTGCAGGATCATTCTACCAGAGCACAAGCATCTTTCTGGGCAGAGTTTGGTCTCATGCCTCCAACAAAGATCTGCAAAGCGGCTACCTGGTCATCGTTGCACACTTTTGTGCGCCATTATCGGTTTGATGTGCAGGGGGGCACAGTTTGAGGTGTGGGTTTTGCAGACCAGCCTCATGGATTCCTCCCTCTCTTGAATACTGCTCTGTTACATCCCAGGAGTCTGGCCTGGACTGGAGGGACTCGAGGAAAGACGATAAGCAGGTAGATAATAAAGTATCAATTTCTTTAAATTCTCTATGCGTTTTCTCGCAAGAGACCACAGCAGCACTGCAGCAACTTGATGAGAAAATCGCCTCTGTTGATTTGGCTATTACGACTTTGGAATCCCAGGTTCTTCCCTTGCATACGACGAGTGTTGCTGGTATCAAGGACTCTTTAATACTTCATAATAAGGTTGAAGCCCTGGAGAATTCCTTAAGATCTTGTAATCTGCGATTTCTTAATTTTCCTTATTCTTCTTTACTTTCTCATAGAATTCTTTTAGAGAAGTTTCTTAAAGATGTTTGGGCCATCTCGGATTCACTTGAAATTTCCTGTTTGTATTATATTCCCTCCTCAGTCAAGCAAGTTAATGTGGTGGAGGGTGAGCTTGTTGAGATTGTTATCTCCATTGGATAATCTTACTGCCTTTTTAGAGGACTCACAGGATAACATCAATACGCGAGCCACTTTATTGGTCACTTTTTCCTCGGTTGAAGTGAAGCAACGTATTCTTCGAGCTTTTTTCAAGGTAAAACTGACTAAATTTTGTGGCCAGCGGGTCAATATCTTTCCCGATGTTGCACGGAGTACCCAACTGCGCCGGAGGCCATTCTTAAAGTTGAAGCCTCAGGTGTTGGCTTTGGGAGCTACGTTTTTCCTTCGCTTTTCCTGTAAATGCATCATTGGTCTAGGTGATGCTTCATATGTTTTCACTGAAGTGCTCCATCTGGAAAGATTTGTGGCCGATAAGAAAGTGGTAGATAGGACCAGTGATTAATTATAGACCTTCTAATTGGGACGTTATTCCCTTTTTTTTTCTTTTTATCAATAGTTGTTTTGATTGCTAGTGCAGCATGGTTTCATGATGTGGACTGTATCACGAGTTTATTTCCTTGTACTATGGAAGAGTTAGTTATCTTTCTCTTGTTTTGTATCTCGATTGACCTTTACCCATTTGGTTATTGTAATTGACTAAAATCTCAATTAAAAAAAAAAAAAAAAAGCAGGTAGTTCTAATTTCACCTTCCATATCATCTCTCCAGTTCAGGCCAGAACTTGTCCTATGAGTGTATGGGAGAGGCTGCCTGGTACATTTCGTGTGAAAAGGAGTCAGTGGTCTCATTGGGCTTCAGTCAACAGTGGAGGTTGGTGGGTGGTTCCCGGTAGGGGCCTAGTTGCTAAGGGGGTATCCGGGTCTGCTGGGACGTCTGTAGACGGTGGTTTGAAGTTGAAAGATTAATCTTTTGCCAAATGGTACTGACTTAAGAGAGTATTATTCCTCTCCCTTGTACTGTGATGTCACAGAAGCCTGATAGGTTCAGTCTCCATCTGCTTCAACTGGTGCACAACCCAGAAGCCTGGACTGGAGGGATTCGAAAGAAAATTAGCAGGTAAGGTCTAATATTACCATAAATGGGATGGTGCAAAAATGAACTGGTACAATAAGTGTTAACATTAAGCACTATGGTGCATCCCTGAGTATTAATCGTTATAATATAGACTTGGTACTAGTTGGCTACTTTGTAGATAGTACTTGGCTTGGTATTAGTGGAAGCTGGTAAACTGTCTCCTATATAACTCAATACCTTGTTACCAGCATGAGTGACTTTTCACTGTTGACATTTGCAAACAACTTCTAGATTAGAACCATTCTCCAGGACCAAGCAGGAAGTCAGTCCTCACATATGGGTGTCATCGGCGCCGATGAAGCCCCAGCGGAGCATTTCCCCAGCTCTGCATGAAAGCCTTTGGGAATGCTGGCACGCATGCGCGGTTCCCTTCCCGCCTAAAGGTGCCATCTTACCTCAGTCTCTTTTTTTTTCCGAGAAGCCCACCGGATGTGTGTCCTGTTCTCCCGGATAAAAGTGATTTTTTTCTTCGTAGATTTTTTTGCTATTTTTCTCCGGTTCGACACCGGTTCCCCTCCTGCCGGGTTCGGTACACCGGTATCGAGCCCACTTATTTCTTTTTCGGTTTTTGCCCTTTGTGGCTGGCGTTCATGCCCCTTTTTTTCATTTTTCCCTGGAAGGCCGGTCTTTTGACCTCGCAGGGGCTCTTTTTTCCCCGATGGCTTCCAGTGGTTTCAAAAAGTGTGATCAGTGTAAGAAACTTATGTCTCTCACCGACACACACGACTGCTGCCTTCAGTGCCTCGGCCCTGACCACGACCCCAAGTCGTGTGTGCCATGTGGGAAGATGTCTTCCAAGGCACTCAAAAGTCGACAGCATCAGAAGGAGAAGTTTTTCTCGGACTCTGCCTCCGGCCGGGCCCGGACCTTGTCTGAGGCCTCAACATCTCGGGATTCCGATCCCGAGCGCCGTCGAAGCTCCTCGGACAGGGGGTCCCGTGACTGGGAACACAAGAGGAAGAAGCGGCTCGCGAGGGCGGCATCGGAGGAGGTCCCTGGTCCCTCGAGGGCCAGGTCTAAGACCCCCGACCGCCGTCCCGGGCCTGTGGACCAAGAGAAGCCTGCCAAAGTTCCTTGTGTGGAGCCGGAGTCTGCTGGACACGTAAGCCCCGTAGTCCTCATGGACTCTCCTCCCAGAGAGCCGACGTCTGGCCCAGCAACGCCGGGGCCCGAGTCGGTGGCTGCTGCGTCTCCCGAGCTGAGTCTCAGGATGACAGCCTTGGAGTGCAGATTGTCTGCCTTCATGGAGCAGCAGCGGGCACTGATGGCCAGCCTGTCTGGTGCATCTGCCCCGACCACGGGACGTCGACTTCGAAGTCAACCCCGGAGACCGAGCCTATACTCGAGACCCTCATGGCTTGAAGTCATCCTCGGTCGAGGTCTCCCTCGACCTCCCGTTCGGGACCGAGGGTGTCGATGCCGGTGCCCCCAGCATCAGGGCGGATGCCTTGGGGCCCCGCGGGGTCGGACCCTGACTCCTCCTCGGATGAGTCCGCCTGGGAGATGGAGGACGAGGACTCTCCCGATACTTTTAAGACTCGGTGCGTCCCGTCGGACGCATCGCAGTCTGAGCCCCGGAGTAGATCCCCTCCGGAGGACACTAGGTTCTCGGAGTTCGTCCGGGATATGGCCGCTGCCTTGGCTATCCCGGCCGATCCCGAGGAAGAGCCTAGAGCCGAGGAGCTCAATGCTCTACAGTACGACTCTCCTCCAAAGGAGGCCTTTACTGTCCTGGTTCCTCCGATGCTGGAACGGCTCCTCTTCCGTATGTGGGAGGCACCGGCCTCGGCGCCGGTTCTGAGCAAGCGAGTCGATTACATCTATCGATGCCGCAAAAGCCCTGGTTTCCAGAAAGCACAACTACCACACCATTCCATGGTTGTGGAATCGGCCATGCATCATCTGAAGAGCCAGAAGATGCACTTTGCGGTGCCCCCCGGCAGGGAGGCCCGCAACCTCGATGGCGTCGGTAGAAAGTGCTTCCAGGGGTCTATGCTTGCTTGCTGTATCTAGTCTTACCAGCTGTACATGGGCATGTACTTGCTAGACCTGGCCAAGGAATTGGCCGGATTCTCTTGCTGGTCTCTCCGGGGAACCCTTGCAGAGATTTAAGACCTTGTCCTCGGGGATTCGGGAATGCTCAAAGTTCATTTCCCGCACCGCCTACGATGGCTTCGAGGCTTTGGCCCAAGTTGTGGCTGCCGGCATCGCGGCTCGATGCCAGGCGTGGCTGCAATCATCGGACCTCGAGCCATGGGTTCAGGACAAGTTGGTCGATGTCCCCTGCTGAGGTGAAAACCTTTTTGGCAAGCCCGTGACCAAGAAGGCCGCTCAGCTCGAGACCGAGCACCTTACCCGGACAAGGCTGTCGAGGAAGACCTCTGCCCCTTCACATAAAAAGAAGGGCTCGGGTAAAAAGTCCTTTTACCCGAGGAAGGGCACTGCCTTCAAACAGTACCCTCAGTATCAGGCTGCCCAAGCTGCCCCCCAAGGTCAGCAAGCCAAGGGCCAGGGTAATGGGCCCCGTAGGCAGAGGACCCCCAAGCCTTCTGCCCCTGCTTCCACTCAGCAGGTTGGGGGGTTTTGACTCCTTGAGCATAGCCACTCCGTCCCTGCTTTCCCAGACCTGCACAGGCGGTCGCCTTGTACTCTTTGCCCACCAGTGGCCTCTCATTACCACCGACGGATGCTGGACATAGTCCAAAAGGGCTATGCCCTGCATTTTCATCAACTGCCTCCTCCTTACTTCCCAGGGGAGCCCTTGAGGCTTCCCCTGCACACAGACCTTCTCCTTCAAGAGCTCCAAGGTCTGTTGGTGGACAGGGCGGTGGAGCCTGTGCCTCCCCACTTGCAAGGTCACGGATTCTACTCCAGGTATTTCCTGGTACCCAAAAGGACCGGTGGCCTTCGATCCATTCTGGACCTCAGGAACCTCAACAAGTTCCTAGAGAAAGAAAAGTTCAAGATGCTTACTCTTGGAATACCTCTGCCCTACCTCCAGCAGGGAGATTGGCTATGCTCCTTAGATCTAAAGGATGAGTACACTCACATCCTCATTCATCCAGACCACAGAAAGTACCTCAGGTTCATTGTGGGAGGCAACCATTATCAGTACAGAGTACTACCTTTTGGCCTGACCTCCGCTCCCAGGGTCTTTACCAAGTGCCTGGCAGTGCTTGCGGCCTACCTGAGAAATCAAGGCATCTTTGTCTTTCCCTATCTGGACGACTGGCTCATCAGGGGTCAGACGTCCCTGGAGGCCAGACAAGCCACCCTCAGAACCATTGCTCTGCTTCAAAACGTGGGCTTTGTCATAAACTTCACAAAGTCCACTTTGCTCCCCTCCCAGAACTTGGAGTTCATAGGGGCAAGGTTGGATTCTCAACTGGCAAAGGCATTCTTACCAGAAGACAGGGCTCAAAGACTGATGGACGTGGCCAACCAGTTTCTAAACAGGTCCCTGGTCTCCGCCAGACTCTGCCTCAGGCTTCTGGGCCACATGGCTTCGACAGTGCATGTGACTCCCAATGCCAGGCTCCATATGAGGCCTGCACAGTGGTGCCTTCGGACTCAGTGGTCTCAGGCCAGAGGCCTCCTACGAGACAGGTTAAGGGTGTCCAAACCCCTTTTGGCCTCCCTCAGCTGGTGGCTACATCCACCCAATCTGCTGAAGGGGATGCCCTTCCAAATGCCAGCATACTCGGTGGTCCTCACCACCAACGCCTCTCTGCAGGGCTGGGGTGCTCATTGTCTGGACAAGTGCACTCAAGGCCTCTGGTCTCCCTGGGAGGCAGCCCAACAGATCAATCTCCTAGAACTTCGAGCTATCCGCTTAGCTTTCAAGGCTTTTTCTCCTGCCCTAGCTCACCGCTCAGTCTTGATTAAAACAGACAACCAGGTAGCCATGAACAAACAGGGAGGGACTGGGTCAAAGCTCCTTTGTCGGGAGACTCAAGACCTTTGTTCCTTTGCCCTAAAGCACAACATGCTTCTCAAGGCGGTGTACCTTCCAGGCCAGGAGAACTGCCTGGCCGACCGGTTGAGCAGAATTCTGCAGCCCCACGAGTGGCAGCTGCATCCCTTGGTCGTTCAGAAGATCTTTCTGAAGTGGGGTCTCCCTTGGATAGATCTCTTTGCCAGTCCGCTGAACAAGCAACTGCCCAAGTTCTGCTCCAGGCAACCGCATCCTTTGAGGATAGCACCAGATGCTTTTCTGATGTCCTGGTCTCAGGGCCTCCTGTACACGTTTCCTCCCACGCCCTTGGTGGCCCGAACTCTTTTCAAGACTCTTCAGGACAAGGCCTCGGTCCTGCTGGTAGCTCCCAGGTGGCCGAGGCAGCCTTGGTTTCCACTTCTGCTTCAACTGGCAGTGGATTCCACACTACCTCTGGGGTTGCACAGAAATGACTACAGGATCCAACTCAAAGAGTCTAAAAGAGTAATAAGGATAGCAAAATCAAAGGCAGAGGAAAAGATGGCTAAAGATGTTAAGGGTGGCAACAAAAATTTCTTCAGGTATATTCAGGAAAGGAAAAAGATCAGAGTTGGAATTGCAGGACTTAGAAGTGCTGGGAAAGGACTCGTGGAAAGTGACACTGAAAAAGCGAAATTGCTAAACAATTACTTCTGCTCTGTGTTTACTAAAGAAGATCCTGGGGATGGACCAGCTGTGACTCCCAAATATAAAAATGGGAATGAAGTAGATACCACACCATTCACAGAAGAAGAGGTGTTAGAACAACTTGCTAAACTGAAAGTGGACAAAGCCATGGGACCAGATGGGATACATCCCAGGATACTGAAAGAGCTCAGAGAGGTTCTTGCAGGACCGTTAAAGGATGTCTTCAACAGATCCTTGGAAACAGGAGAGGTTCCTCAGGACTGGAGAATGGCTGATGTCGTACCTCTACACAAAAGTGGTGACAGGGAAGAAGTGTCAAACTACAGGCCCGTGAGCCTTACCTCGGTGGCGGGAAAAGTAATGGAGGCACTCCTGAAAGAGCGAATAGTGAACTTTCTGAAAACCAACAGCTTGCAAGACCCGAGGCAACATGGTTTTACTGAAGGACGATCTTGCCAAACAAATCTGATCGAGTTCTTTGACTGCGTGACCAGGGAACTAGATCAGGGGCATGCGATGGATGTCATCTACCTGGATTTCAGCAAAGCCTTTGATACTGTTCATCATAGGAGGCTTGTCAACAAACTCAGTAGCTTGGGGATGGGTCCCAAGATGGTAAACTGGATTAGAAATTGGTTGACTGACAGACGACAGAAGGTGATTGTACATGGAGCTCACTCGGATGAGAGGAAGGTGATTAGCGGGGTGCCCCAGGGTTCGGTCCTGGGCCCGGCACTGTTCAATGTATTTGTGAGTGATATTGCTGAAGGACTGAATGGAAAAGTCTGTCTTTATGCAGACACAAAAATTTGCAACAGAGTGGACTCCCCCAAGGGAGTGGTTAACATGAAGAAAGATCTACAAAAGCTGGAAGACTGGTCTAAAGCTTGGCAACTATGATTTAATGCAAAAAAGTGCAGTGTCATGCACTTGGGTAGCAGAAATCCAAGAGAAATGTATCCGATAGGGGGAGAAAGATTGGTATGCACAGTTCAGGAAAAAGACCTTGGTGTGATTATCTCTGCTGATCTCAAGGTGGCAAAACAGTGCGACAAGGCGATGGCAAAAGTCAGGAGGATATTGGGTTGCATACAAAGAGGGATTACCAGCAGAAAAGAAGAGGTACTTATGCCACTGTATAGGTCACTGGTGAGGCCTAACTTGGAATACTGTGTTCAGTTTTGGAGACCATATCTTGCAAAGGATGTAAAAAGACTGTAGACTGTTCAGAGGAAGGCGACCAAAATGATTTGGAGCCTGCGTCAGAAGCCTTATGAGAAGAGACTTGAAGACCTAAATATGTACACTTTGGAGAAAAGGAGGGACAGGGGAGCTATGATTCAGACCTTTAAATACTTAAAGAGAAATGATGAACAAACAAACCTCTTCCAAAGACGGGGAACCAGTAAAACTAGAGGGCATAACATGAAACTGCAAGGGGGTAAATTGAAAGGCAATGTCAGGAAATATTTTTTCACTGAAAGGGTGGTGGATGCTTGGAATGCCCTCCCGATGAAAGTGGTAGGGGCGAACACGGTGACGGAATTCAAAAAGGCATGGGACAAACACAGAGGATCCCTTTACAGAAATAGGATAAAAACAAAATAAACGGTACCATCTAACTTCTGAACCATATAACGTCTCAACAAATAGGGGTGTCCTACATGGAGTGGTGGGTTTACCCCTGAACAAGGATATGGGGAGGGGTGGCCTGCGCGGAGCGAGAGCTGCACCTACTCTTGCCATCTTGCTGGGCAGACTGGATGGACCATGCTGGTCTTTATCTGCCGTCAACTACTATGTTACTATGTAAGGCAGTGGCAAAAGCCAGGAGGATGTTGGGCTGCATACAAAGAGGGATTACCAGCAGAAAGGAAGAGGTACTGATGCCACTGTACAAGTCATTGGTGAGGCCTCACTTGGAATACTGTGTTCAGTTTTGGAGACCATATCTTGCAAAAGATATAAAAAGACTGGAAATTGTTCAGAGGAAGGCGACCAAAATGATTTGGAGCCTGCGTCAGAAGCCTTATGAGAAGAGACTTGAAGACCTAAATATGTGCACTTTGGAGGAGAGGAAGGACAGGGGAGCTATGATTCAGACCTTTAAATACTTAGAGAAATGATGAACAAACAAACCTCTTCCAAAGACGGGGAAACTGTAAAACTATAGGGCATAACATGAAGCTGCAAGGTGGTAAATTGAAAGGCAATCTCAGGAAATATTTTTTCACTGAAAGGGTGGTGGATGCTTCGAATGCCCTCCCGATGGAAGTGGTGGGGGCAAACATGGTGATTGAATTCAAAACGGCATGGGACAAACACAGTGGATCCCTTTTACAGCAACAGGATAAAAACAAAATAAACGGTACCATCTAACTTCTGAACCATCAAATGTCTCAACAAATAGGGGTGTCCTACATAGAGTGGTGGGTTCACCCCTAAACAAAGACATGGGGAGGGGTGGCCTGCACAGAGTGACAGGTGCACCTACTCTTGCCATCTTGCTGGGCAGACTAGATGGACCATGCTGGTCTTTATCTGCCGTCATTTACTATGTTACTATGACCTTCTCTCACAGGAGCAGGGTTCCCTTCTGCACCCCAATCTCAAAGCTCTCAATTTGATGGCCTGGAGGCTGCAAGGGTATTATTGGCTCCCTGGGGCCTGCCTCAGGAAGTTGAGGAGGTTGTCCTAGCCTCTAGGAAACATTCCACTAGGAAAACCTATGCCCTCAAATGGAAGAGGTGTTCTGTGTGGTGTCAGCTTCGGACAGAGGATCCTTTCTCCTGTACTGTGCCAGTAGTGCTTCAGTACTTACTGCACTTAACCAATCAGGGACTTAAGTCCAATTCTGTTCGGGTCCACCTCTCAGCTCTAGCAGCTCACCACTCACTGGTGGAGGGACATTCTCTTGTCGGGTCACCCCTTGGTGTCCCGCTTTCTCAGGGGCTTGCTTTTGCTTAAGCCCCCCATCTATCGTCCTGCTCCTGAGTGGGAGCTGAATGTGGTCTTGCAGCAACTAACTTGCCCACCCTTTGAGCTGATGGCTACTTGCCCTCTATGCTTCCTTTCCTGGAAGACTCTCTTCCTGATAGCCCTCACCAAGGCTAGGCGAGTGAGTGAGCTTCAGGCCCTGGTCTGTGATAGACCTTACACCAGGATTTATAGGAACAGGGTAGTCCTTAGGAATCATCCAAAATTCCTCCCTAAAGTTGTCTCCTCGTTCCACCTCAACTAGGAGGTGGTTCTTCCAACATTCTTCCCTAGGCCTCATGCTAGCCAGTCTGAAGCAGTCCTGCATACCCTGGCTGTAGGAGGGCCTTATCCTTCTACCTTGACCGTACGCAGGGACATAGAAGGGCTACTCAGCTCTTCGTCTCCTTTGGCCCCAATAAGTTGGGGTTGGCTGTGTCCAAGCGTACTTTGTCCATCTGGGTGGCTGACTGTATCACCTGGGCTTACAAGACGGCTGACCTTCCTTTGCAGTGTAGGTCACGGCCCATCATGTCAGGGCAATGGCTGCCTCAGTGGCACATCTCCGCTCTCTGCCCTTGGTAGACATCTGCAGGGCTGCAACTTGGTCTTCAAGCCAGACTTTTGCGGCCCATTATTGTCTGGAGAGGGAGTCCCGTAGGGACAGTGCTTTTGGCCAAGCAGTACTCCAGAATCTCTTTGAGGTTTAGGCAACTCTGGGCTACCGGTGGAGGTTGTGTCCTTGAACAGCCTTTCTTTGATGCTGTGACTAGAGGGAGTTCTCTTGTTCAGCCTGTGTTCCTGGTAGCCCAGAGCTAGGAAGTCACCCATATGTGAGGACTGACGTCCTGCTTGGTCCTGGAGAAAGAGTAGTTACTCACCTGTAACAGGTGTTCTCCAGGAGCAGCAGGAATCAGTCCTCACAACCCTCCCTCCTCCCCTGGGAGTTGCAGTTGTACATAGTTCGTTTTCCATTTTTGTGTGCTTTTCTTAGCTATGTCATTTGACCGAGGTAAGATGGCACCTTTAGGCGGGAAGGGAACCGCACATGCGTGCCAGCATTCCCAAAGGCTTTCATGGAAAGCTGGGGAAATGCTCCGCAGGGGCTTCATCGGCGCCGATGACACACATATGTGAGGACTGATTCCTGCTGCTCCTGGAGAACACCTGTTACAGGTGAGTAACTACTCTGTATTGGGATTAAATGCTGTGTGGGTCAGAAACTATCCTTGTTAATTCTCAATGAATTACACTCTTTTCTAGAAATTTCTCAATAAAGTAGAAGAAACCTTTTTGTGCATCTGCTGTCAGGAGGTAGTGTACCAGCCAGTGACAACAGTTTGTCAGCATAATGTATGCAAGGTGAGTGACTAGCACAGCAGGAATGGAACACATTTGGTTAATAGGCATTTCTGTTTTGTAGAGTACATTAAAGCAATGAGTGCATCTTATCTCCATTCTGAATCCAAATCAGTGTCATGTCTTTAAAATTAGAATCCTTTTTTCCCAGGGGTACTTGAATCTATCATAAAGAGATTGCCACAGTAAGGAGCTTGTTTACTAAATGTTAGCACACACTAATGGACATTTGTATGCGTTTGGGTGTAGTAGCATATAGCGTGTGCCAATGCTTGTTAGCACATGGATAGCATTTGGTAAACAGTCTTTTTAATAAAAGCAGAGGGGGCATTTTGGTTCTCATCAGGGTATTCTTAGTCAGTACCTTTCTTCATGAGGATTGAAGTTTCTTTTTACTAGGAGTGGGGAGTTGTATCTATGAAGATATGAATTTAACATTCCCTTTTGAATAGAGCTGGAAGAAAGAGTATCCCAAGGAAGCCTGTGTCAATTCTGCATGAAGTTTGATTCATTTCTGATATATAAAGGACCTATCATGAGTTTAGCTATACTTTTTGTTTTACTGATGTGTTGTTATATATGTTGACTTTATTTTTCTGTTCCGTGCTTAGCCGCCATTCATTGGTGTAGAGTAGTTAAATTTTTTTTTTTTTTTTTTTTAACGATTGTAAAATCTAATTCCTTATAGTTCCTCCAGTCCAGTCCCGCACCTCTGGGTGCATCACTGGGTTGAGCACCTCTTCCAGCAGCTTGGAGACTGAGCGTGTCATCTTTTGATGACACCCGGTATATATACAGCTGGCACTATTTACCAGACCTAGTAAGCTCAGTCTCCAAGCAGCTGGAAGAGGTGGTGAGCCAGGGCGCTGGGCTCACTGAAGGAACAATTAAGGAGCTTAGTTAAGGAGGAGTTTTTTCTCCAGGACCAAGCAGGAAGTCAGTCCTCGCATATGGGTGACGTCGGCGCCGACGGAGCCCTCGCGGAGCAATTTCCCCAGCTTTCAAAGAAAGCCTTTGGGAATTGCAGCGCGCATGCGAGGTCCCCTTCCCGCCCAAGGGTGCCATCTTGCTCAGTCTTCTTTTTTCCGTGAAGCCCTACAGACGTTGTTTGTGATCGCCGCTGAAAAAGTTGATTTTATTTAGTATTCTTTTCTCGGTTCGACGCCGGATCCTTTTCCCGCCCGGGCCCGATACCCCGGTATCGAGTCCGTTCTTTATTTTTCGGTTTTTGTGCTTTGTGACTAGCGTTCGCGCCATTGTTCTTTTTTTCACTGGCAGCCCTGTCTTTTGACCTCGCAGGGGCCCTTTTTCCCCCGATGGCTGCCAGCGGGTTTAAGAAGTGTGATCGCTGTAAGAAGCTTATGTCTCTTACCGACACACACGACTGCTGCCTCCGCTGCCTCGGACCCGATCATGACCCGATGATCTGTGGTCCGTGTGGCAAAATGTCCTCAAAAGCGTTGTCGGCAGCATCAAAAAGAGAGAATCTTCTCTGACTCCGCATCCGGCCGGGCCCGGACCTCGTCAGAGGCTTCGACATCCCGGGACTCCGGTCCCGAGCATCGTCGGAGTTCCTCTGAGCGGGGGTCTCCTGCCCGGGAACATCATAGGAAGAAAAAACCCGCGAGGGTGGTGTTGGTGGACGCTCCTGGTTCCTCGAGGGCCAGGTCGCATAGCCCCGATGGCCGTCCCGGGTCTTCGGAGTCGGAGAGGCCTTCAAAACATCCTCGTCTCGAGATGGAGTCTCCTGGACACGTGAGTACTGTAGTCCTCGTGGACTCGCCTCCAAAGGAGCCGACGTCGGGCCCGACACCGTTGGGGCCTGAGTCGGGGGCTGCTGGGTCCCCTGAGCTCGGACTCAGGTTGACGGCCTTGGAGAGCAGTTTCGCTGCCTTCATGGACCAGCAGCGGGCATTGATCGCTGGCCTTGCCGGTGCATCTGCCCTGACCACCGGGACGTCGACGTCCAATTCGACCCCGGAGACCGAGCCGATCCTCGAGTCAATGAGGGCTCGAGTCGATCCTCGGTCACGGTCTCCCTCGGCCTCCCGTTCAGGACCGAGGTCGTCGACGCCGGCCTCGGCGTCGGGGCAGAGGGCATCGGTGCCGACCCGACCAGAGCCGCTCGATTCCTCCTCTGAGGAGTCCGGCTGGGAGACTGAGGACGAAGAGTTACCCGGTACCTTTCGGACTCGGTGCGTCCCATCGGACTCGCTCGAGTCCGAACCTCGGAGTCGATCCCCCCCGGAGGATACCCGGTTCTCGGACTTCGTGCGGGATATGGCCAAGGTCTTGGCATTCCCCACGGATCCCGAGGAGGAGCCTCGAGCCGAAGAGCTCGATGTCCTCCATTATGACTCTCCCCCGAAGGAGGCCTTTACTGTACCGGTTCCTCCTATGCTGGAACGACTTCTCTTCCGCATGTGGGAGAGCCCGGCGTCGGCGCCGGTGTTAAGCAAGCGGGTCGATTCCATTTATCGAGCCTGCAAGAGCCCCGGGTTCCAAAAGGCACAACTACCGCACCATTCCATGGTGGTGGAATCGGCCATGCATCGACTCAAGAGTCAGAAGATGCACTCCTCGGTGCCTCCCGGCTGGGAGGCCCGGAACCTGAAATGACCTCGGTAGGAAGTGCTTCCAGGGCTCTATGCTTGCTTGTCGAGTCCAGACCTACCAGCTCTACATGGGCATGTATCTCCGGGACCTGGCAAAGGAAATTGCCGGATTCTCTGCTGGTCTCTCCGAGGAACCTTTGCAGAGTTTCCAGGCCTTGTCCACTGGTATTCGAGAGTGCTCGAAGTTTATTTCTCGAGCAGCCTACGATGGCTTCGAAGCATCGGCTCGGGTAGCCGAAGCCGGCATTGGTGCCCGCCGACAGGCTTGGCTTCAGTCATCCGACCTCGAGCCATGGGTACAGGACAAGTTGGTCGATGTCCCCTGCAGAGGTGAAATCCTCTTTGGCAAGCCCATGGCTGAAAAGGCTGCACAGATCGAGACCGAGACTCTGACCAGGACTCGGCTGTCCAGAAAAACCTCTGCCCCTTCTCAGAAGAAGAAGGGCTCGGGGAAAAAGCCCTTTTACCCGAGGAAGGCGGCTGCCTATAAACACTACCCTCATTATCAGGCCTCTGCAGCTCCCCAACAGGGTCAGCAGGCCAAGGGACGGGGTAATGGGTCCCGTAGGCAGCAGGCCCCCAAGCCCACAACACCGGCCTCTGCTCAGCAGGGTGGGGGTTTTTGACTCCGTCAGCATAGCCTCTTCACCTCCGCTGGTTTCTCTCAGCACAGGAGGCCGGCTGGTCCACTTTGCCCACAGGTGGTCAGCCATCACATCAGATACCTGGGTGCTTCATATAGTTCAAAAAAGGCTATCTTCTACACTTTCACCAGGTACCTCCCTCCTACTTTCCAGGGGAGCCTCCAAGACTCCCTCTGCACAGGGACTTACTCCTTCAGGAGTTAGCAAGTCTTCTTCAGGAACAGGCTGTGGAACCGGTGCCCCACCACCTGAGAGGTCACGGCTTTTATTCCAGGTACTTTCTGGTACCAAAAAGAACAGGAGGCCTCCGACCCATCCTGGACTTGCGAAACCTCAACAAGTTCCTGGAAAGGGAAAAGTTCAAGATGCTTACCCTTGGAATCCTGCTGCCCTACCTCCAGCAGGGAGACTGGCTATGCTCCTTAGATCTAAAGGATGCGTATACTCACATCCTTATTCATCCAGACCACAGACAATATCTCAGGTTTGTTGTGGGAGGAAATCATTACCAGTACAGAGTACTGCCCTTTGGCCTATCCTCTGCCCCCTGGGTGTTCACCAAATGCCTAGCAGTGGTGGCGGCCTATCTAAGACTTCAAGGTCTTTTTGTGTTTCCGTACCTGGACGACTGGCTCATCAGAGCCCAGTCTTCCCAAGAGGCCACTCATCGCACTGTGACTGTACTCCAGCACTTGGGATTTGTCATAAACTTCGCAAAGTCCACTTTGCTCCCCTCTCAAAATCTCGAATTCATAGGCGCCAGATTGGAGACACTTCAGGCGCAGGCCTTCCTGCCCCTGGACAGGGCCCACCGGCTTATGGATCTCACCAGCCGCTTTCACAGCAATTCCCTGGTCTCTGCCAGGCAATTTCTGAGACTGCTCGGCCATATGGCTTCCACGGTCCATGTGACCTCCAATGTTTGCCTGAACATGCGTCCTGCTCAGTGGTGCCTTCGCACTCAATGGCATCAGGCCACAGGGAGCATGACGGACTCAGTGCAGATATCAGACCTGCTGGTCTCTTCTCTGCGGTGGTGGCTTCATCTGCCAAACCTCGTGCTAGGAGTGGATTTTCAATCTCCTCTGCCTTCTCAGGTACTGACATCCAATGCTTCTCTCCTGGGTTGGGGAGCACATAGCCAAGGGACATGTACTCAAGGCCTCTGGACTCCTTGGGAGTCTGCTCAGCAGATAAACTTCCTGGAGTTCAGAGCCATCCGCCTAGCTCTGAGAGCCTTCTCCCACCTCACTTCTCACCAGTCTATGCTGGTCCAGACGGACAATCAAGTTGCAGTGTTCTACGTAAACAAACAAGGAGGCACAGGCTCCTTCCTTCTCTGTCAGGAGGCACAAAAACTGTGCTCTTGGGCCGTCGGCCACGGCATCCTCCTCAAAGCTGTCTATCTCCCAGGTCAGGAAAATTACCTAGCAGACAAGCTGAGCAGAATCCTCCAACCACACGAGTGGAGATTGGATCCGTTGGTGGTTCAACGGATCTTTCTCAAGTGGGGCCTCCCCACCATGTATCTTTTTGCCAGTCCTCTGAACAGGCAACTTCCCAGATTCTGCTCTCGACAACCGCATCCTCTCAGAGTAGCGGCGGATGCATTTCTGATTCCGTGGTCCACAGGCCTGTTGTATGCCTTTCCTCCCATGCCACTAGTGTCTCGGACGCTCTTCAAGGTTCTCAGGGACAGGGCCTTGATGATCCTGGTGGCTCCCAGGTGGCCGAGACAACCCTAGTTCCCGCTTCTGCTGCAGCTGGCGGTGGACACTCCTCTTCCTCTGGGGTTTCAACCTGATCTCCTGTCACAGGATCAGGGTACTCTCCTACACCCCAACCTCCGGTCCCTTCATCTGATGGCCTGGCTGCTGAAAGGGTAGTCCTTGCTCCCCTCCTGCTGCCTCGGGAGGTGGAAGAGTTCGTCTTGGCCTCCATGCGGCCATCCACCGGGAAGTCCTACGCTCTTAAGTGGCGTCGTTTCTCCGTATGGTGTGCTCAGCAGTGTGAGATTCCTTTCTCCTGCTTGGTGGCAGTGGTCTTGCAATATTTGCTTTACCTCTCCAATCTTGGCCTTAAGTCCAACTCTGTCAGGGTCCACCTCAGTGCTCTCTCTGCGCATCACGCACCGGTGGACGGCAGGCCTCTTTCCAACCACCCTTTGGTGACTCTTTTTCTCCGAGGCCTCCTTCTCCTTAAGCCTCCTTTGCGCCCACCAGCCCCACAATGGGATCTGAATGTGGTCTTATAGCTGATTACCTGTCCGCCCTTTGAACCTATGGCTACCTGCCCTCTTCGTTTTCTCTCCTGGAAAACCTTGTTTTTGGTAGCCCTTACCTCTGCTAGGTGCGTTAGTGAACTGCAGGCCCTAGTGTCTGATCCTCCTTACACTAGGTTCTACAGAAATCGGGTAGTCTTACGGACTCACCCTAAGTTTCTTCCAAAAGTGGTTTCTCCTTTTCATCTCAACCAGGAGGTGGTTCTTCCGACCTTCTTTCCCAGGCCGCACGCCAGCCGGGCTGAAATGGTTCTGCATACCCTGGACTGTAGGAGGGCCTTGTCCTTCTACCTTGACCGTATGCGGGAGCATCGGAGGGCTGTTCAGCTCTTCGTTTCTTTTGACCCCAATAAGTTGGGGCTACCTGTCTCCAAGCGTACTTTGTCCATATGGGTTGCTGACTGTATCGCTTGGGCTTATGGGGCAGCCGGCCTCTCGTTGGAGGGTCGAGTCACGGCTCATCGTGTTAGGGCGAAGGCTGCGTCAGTGGCTCATCTCCACTCTGTTGCGTTGGCAGACATCTGCCAGGCCGCTACTTGGTCTTCAAGCCAGACCTTTGCGGCCCATTACTGCCTGGAGAGGGAGTCCCGTGGGGACTGCTTTCGGCCAGGCAGTCCTCCATAATCTCTTTGAGGTTTAGGCAACTCCTACCCTCCGGCCCTGGTGTTGGGCTACCGGTCGGAGGTGTTTTCAGAGAAGATTCCTTCCTTCTGTGCTGCTGAGCTAGAGGGGGCTCATTTTTGTGCTTGAGGTCTCCGGTAGCCTTAAGCTTGGGAGTCCCATATGTGAGGACTGACTTCCTGCTTGGTCCTGGAGAAAGAGTAGTTACTCACCTGTAACAGGTGTTCTCCAGGAGCAGCAGGAGTCAGTCCTCACAACCCTCCTTCCTCCCCTTGGATTTGCAGTCCTATGATTTCGTTTTTGCTAATTTTTTTGCTGTCTTTTAGCTATGTCATCAGACTGAGCAAGATGGCACCCTTGGGCGGGAAGGGGACCGCGCATGCGCGCTGCAATTCCCAAAGGCTTTCTTTGAAAGCTGGGGAAATTGCTCCGCGAGGGCTCCGTCGGTGCCGACGTCACCCATATGTGAGGACTGATTCCTGCTGCTCCTGGAGAAACACCTGTTACAGGTGAGTAACTACTCTTACTTGTTTTGGGGGTTTTTTGGTTCCCTGTGTTTCAGGGCTAGATTTTATTTTAAGTTTAAAAAAAAAAGGTGGGGGGGGGGGGGGGAACCTGCCTGGGAAAACCTGGAGAGGGGCATGCCGCTCGACGTCCCGGGCTGGATTCCGGTGATCACAGATGCCAGTTTGTCTGGTTGGGGAGCCCACTGCGAAGGACATTTGGCCCAGAGTCAGTGGGATCTTCAGCAGGCTCGGTGGTTGATAAACAGACTCGAGATGAGAGTAGTGTTTCTGGCCCTGCGCAGCTTCAAAGAGTTCTTGCGGGGAAAAGCAGTTTGAGCTTCCTCAGACAATGTGACCACGGTCGTGTATATCAACAGGCAGGGAGGCACAGGCAGTCCAGCCCTGGAAGAGAAGGCCGAAAGGCTGTTAGGTTGGGCGGAGGTCGGGTTGCAGACAGTGTTGGCGGCTCATGTAGTGGGAGTAAGCACTGTGGAGGCAGACTATCTGAGTCAGGTTCGGGTGAATCCTGGAGAATGGTGCCTCAACCAGGAAGTGTTTGGACAAGTGGTGCAACGCCTGGGGCGAGCCAGTCATGGATCTGATGGCGACCTTCGGTTCGGCCAAAGCCGGAAGGTTTTTCAGCAGAAGAAGAGAACGGATGTTAGAGGGTCTCGATGCCTTGGTCCAGAGATGGCTCGAGGAGGGGTCTGTTGTACATGTTCCCTCCATGGGCACTCATAGGCAGAGTGCTGCAGCAGATAGACATATCGGTGGTTGGTGATACTGGTCACGCCCGATTGGCTTCGGTGTCCCTGGTATGCCAACCTGATTCGGCTCCTGGTGGCTCAGCATTTCCTGATGTGCAGAGATATACTGAAACAGGGCCCCATCTGCATGCTTCAGGTGGATCGATTCTTGCTTATGGCCTGGCTCTTGAGCAGGCAAGGTTGAGGAAGAAAGGTTACTCAGGTGCGGTAATAACGATCCTGCTGCAAGCCCGCAGGAGGTTTACTTGTCTCTGTATTCGTATGCGGCGTATTTTTGAGTCATGGTGCGAGGACAGGCAGGTGGGTCCTTCTGCTGCCTCGATCCCAGAGGTACTAGCGTTCCTACAGGCCGGCTTCGACAAGGGTCTGACCGCTAGCTCATTGCACGTTCAACTGGCAGCGATTGCCTGCTATCGTGGGAAGATCTGTGGGGTGCCCTTGGGTGTGCATCCCGATGTGCTTAGGTTTTTGAGGGCGGCTGAAGAAAACTGCTGCACCTCCCTCTCCAGCGACCAAGGCCCATTTGGGGCTCAGCAAGGCAAGATAAAAGGTGAGCATGCCGGACCATCAGCCTTTTCAGCGTCAACTCTCCTCCTGCACCAACAGCAGCCCCCGATTGCACATTGGCGGCTGAAGTGGGAACCGCTGCACCTCCGTCTCCAGCGACCAAGGCCCAATCGGGGCTCAGCAAGGCAAGAAAAAAGGCGAGCACGCAGAGGTGTGCCCGCGCCTGAGGGCTGCGCCAGAGGACCCTTTGGCGTGGCCCTTAGGCGGAAGAATTAGGCGAACAGAAACAAAGACAGAACGTTTTATTCCTTGAGCAACCTTCACGCCATCCCATTCCTTTGGAGACCCGATTGGCTTCGGGGAGTGGAGCAGAAGGGAATGCTCCTCCCCTGTCCACCTGCCAAGGCCAATCAAGCCACAGCAACCCAGAGCTCAAACCAGGAGCACCCTTGACGCGAAGAGAAGCGTGCAGCACACCACCGGGGACCCTATCAGCGTCAGGGAGTAGAGCAGAAGGGAACGCTCCTCCCCAGTCTACCTGCCGAGGCCAATCAGGCCACAGCAACCTAGAGACCAAACCGGGAGCACCTGAGGGACTCGCCAGAGCAAGAGTACTATAAGAGCTGCAGCATTCGTGTCACATCCATTGTCGCTCTTCATGGACAAACCATCTCCACAGAACCGGCGTCGGGGAGTGGAGCACAAAACAACATACACCACAAGATGCACGCAACACCACCAACTCCCCAGACTAACAGCACATCACCAACCAACTGTGAGTAACTAATCCCACACAGAGGACATTAACATGGAAAATAAACCATCTCACGCTGGCAACAAACTACTGTACGCACAGCAAATGTACAAAAGAACATTCTTCCAAAAAATATATACCATAATACTAATTTTTACCCTATGCTCTTACCAAACAAATGCATTATTTATTTATTTATTTATTTATTTTATTTATTTATGCTTTTCTTCTATACGCTTTTTCCCAAGATCAAATGCGGTTTACAGTTAACATTTAATGAACAGGGTTTTACATAGAACAGTGTTTTTTCTTTCAAACTATGTACAATTGACTTTTCATGAACAATGAACAATAACATGGAACATATAGTTATACAATTTTACAATTAGCATTGACTAGTAATGCTGTAACTATTTACATTAATCATTATTAAACGTAGTTTTTTAGAGTTGCATTATTCCTAAGTGTGTTGGGGTTTGTGGCTTTTTGCACATATTATATTTGCATTATATTACACTGCATTATAATTTGCATTATATTGCACTGCATTATAATTTGCATTATATTATATTGCATTATTAATTTGCATTATATTACACATATTACATTTGCATTATATTACACTGCCTTATTCACAGCCTTACAAACTCCACCTATATACATATCATACTTCCCTACCATCCACCAACATATACACACATCTGCTTACTACAAACCTCCCAGCAAAAGACCTACCAGATACACCACAATAGAACCATGGTTTCGACCACCCACACCTCAAGCACACACCCAACATACCACCCGCTTAAATATAAGTCTGATAAATGCAAGATCAATATGCCACAAAACAAACACTATTACCAACTATATCCATGAAAACATTGACATCCTATGCATTACTGAATCATGGCTCAAGAACACAGATCAGGTAATACTGAGCCAAATAACACCACCAGCATTCATAGCATACAACTGCCCCAGAACCCACAAATGAGGAGGCGGAGTACTAATACTTGCCCAAACAGACCTAAGGCTCAAGACAGCAACCTCCAAAAGCTCCAAACACTGCGAATTCATCAACACTGAAAACAAACATCCATCTGCCTGATATACCGACCCCCCAACGCCCCAACAGAAGACACATCCAACATCCTGGATGTGATATATGCAGCTAACTCACAACACAAGACGCTCATTGTGCTAGGAGACCTAAACCTCACATCAGCATCAACAACAATTGAAATAGCTTTCCACAAAGCTATGGAATCCATTCAACTCAAATAAGTCCTATCAGGTCCATCCCATTGCTCTAGCTCTACACCAGATCGCATATTCGTGCCAACTAACACCCTAAATCAAGATCTCATGACACAACCTAAAATTACACCAATACCATGGTCAGATCATGCCATATCTTTTGTGCTCCACCACAATACCCAAAAGATAACTTGGAAAACAGAACAACCAACCAGATACTTCAAAGCTTTCAACAAAGAGCAATTCATCAAAGATACCATACAGTCCCTACCCCAAAATTTCAATGACCTCAACGAAGCCATCAACATATGGAATACCACTATCCTTACCGCATCACAACTCACGCCTCGAATGAATTCACACCACAACAAAAACAGGCCCAGATCCACACCATGGTACTCCAACACATTAAGAAAATCCAAAAGAAAATTACAGAAACTGGAACATCGCTGGAGATGTAACAAATTAGAATCTACATTGAAACAATACCAGGAAATGCAAAAAGATTACAATAACCTAATAAACAAACATAAACAACGATACCACACAAACCTCTTACTAGAAGCCTGCAATAAACCTAAAGAACTCTTCAACATTGTTCGTACCCTAACAAACGACCCAACCATGAAAGATGACTGCAAGATACACCCACAAACCTTCGCTGATTATCTAATAACCAAGTACACTTACACTACCACTACACTCAAGGACAACGTCTTGCTTATGGACACACCAACTTCAGATGACTACACATCTACTAATCAATGGAAGAATTTCCACATTCCATCAACTAAACAAATAGAACAAACCATCACTGCTTTAAATACCATCACTGCTTTAAATACCACCGCTTCCCCACTGGACCCCTGCCCGGTGACTTGAATTAAATCCACCAAAGAATTCAGCACATTCATCCAAAAGATAGTTAGCACCTCTCTAGCTCAGGGCTATAAGCCAAAAGCACGCAAGCAATCCACCATACGCCCCATCCCTAAAACCACCACACCCAACAACACGGACCCTTCAACCTACCAACCTATATCCAGCCTCCCACTCCTGGCTAAAATAACTGAAAAAAATCGTACAGAGACAACGCCAAGATCACATTGATGAATTTGCCCCACTAGACCCCCACCAACACGGATTCCGACCAAAACATGGCATTGAGACACTCCTCATCTATTCAACAACATAATCAAAAGAATAGACAATATAAAGCAGGGCTTCCTATTAATATTTATAGATATCTCATCAGCCTTCGACAGTCTCCCCACATCTTAACGCGCCTAAGAGAATGGTTTCAGTCATACCTAGTAGACAGATAGCAGAGAGTAAACACTGGGAACTCACCTCAGCACCCTTCAAACTACTCAAGGTGTTCCTCAAGGCTCATCACTATCAGCTCTTCTCTTCAACATCTATATTCAGCCTATTTGCAAAATATTTAACAAATACAAGATACAATACGCCATATATGCCGATGACATCATGGCATATACCCCTATTCAACTGGACTCACCAGAATATACCACCATATCTACATGCATTCAAGAAATCACAGCCTGGCTAAATAACTTAAACATCAACATAAAAAAATCTGAAGCAGTCATAACGAGAAACACCACATTCATTCATCCTACCTCCATCAACATATCCAATACACCGATTACAATAAAAGATGAAGTCAGATACCTTGGAGTGATTCTAGACAAGTAACTCAACTTCCAACCACATATAAACAAGATATCCAAAACAGCCTATTTCAAACTCACAACGCTCCAGAGACTAAAACCTCTCCTCAACAAAGAACACTTCTGCATAGTATGCCAGGCCATCATCACACCTGTACTGGATTATTGTAATATACTATACCAAGGTCTACTCAAACAAACCACCCGTCAACTACAAATACAGAACACTGCTGCCCGCATCATTGCTAGTGCATCAAGACAAGACCATATGACCCCAATACTACATGACCTGCACTGGCTACCGATATCATTATGTGCAAAATATAAAGCAGCACTAACTATCTTCAAAATTAAAAACAACATGTTAGCAGAAATACTACATGAACTTTTATAGGAACCAAAACAAGCAAAAGACCAGACAGAAATAACACCAAAAACCATATACCAACACCCAGTCTATTTACAAGAACCAACAAATCCATATCCACGAGAGCCTTCTCTCTTGCTGCCGCTGCTATCTGGAATGTCCTCCCAGATAAACTAAAATCAACAACAGATATAAAAGAATTCAGGAAACTACTAAAAACCCACCCTATTCATTGAACAACTCAGTGATGAACACCAATTACTCTAATCACTGAAACCCCTCATTAGACCATACCCAGGCTCCATTCCCAGAAGGCAAAGCACATCAGATACTGTCATCAAACCCAGTGCCTTTGCTAAAACAAGAAGACACTTCAAGAAGAGCACTATCCCTGGCTGCTCATGCTCTCTGGAACTCACTCCCTGACAACCTGAGATCAACAAAAGACTTCAAAGACGTCCAGAAGATGCTAAAAACAATGCTCTTCACAGAACACTACAATGACATCACATGAACTGTCCAAACAAAATGTAAAAATGTAAATAGTTCCTGTATAGAGCTCATACTGTATATAGCTCACCACGCAATCAACCTCCTCATACCTCTCACACACACGCGCCTCGATTTTTCACTGCATGCCCACACCCACGCACCCAGCCACTTGATTTGTTTGCTGTGTAATTGATTTGGTTGCTGTGTAATCTGCTTTGATTTCGGGATAAAGCGGTATATAAATCCTGTTAAATAAAAATCTCCGGCCTCTGCGGAGAATGGTGGTGCTTTCTTGGGATCTAAACCTCGTACTTAATGCACTGGCAGGGGAGCCTTTTGAGCCCTTGGGGCAGGCTTCCCTGAAAGACCTAATGCTGAAGATGGTCGTTTTGGTGGCGATTTGTTTGGCGCGCAGGATTTCGGAACTTCAGGCTTTATCCTGTCAGGAACCTTTTCTTTCTTTTTCTAAGGAAAAGGTCATATTGCAGCCGGTTCCTTCCTTTTTGCTTAAGGTAGTGTCGGTTTTTCATGTGAACCAAGAGGTCTACTTGCCAGTACTGCCTTTGGGAAAGGAGGGGCCAGCCATGCAACTATTGCGCGGTTTGGATGTCAAAAGGGTTCTCAAGAAGTATCTAAAGAGGACAGAGGCTATCCGGAAGACAGATCGGTTATTTGTCCTCTTTGTGGGGCCGCATAGAGGCGAGGCAGCTGCAAAGGCCTCTCTTTCTAGGTGGATTTGTGAGGCTATAGCATCGGCACACATTCTGAAGGTTAAGCCGGTGCCATCAGGTCTGAGGGCACATTCCACAAGAGCGTACAGCGCAAGCGGCTTCCTTGGCGGAGTTTAGTTTAGTTCCGCCAGTGGACATTTGCAGGGCGGCAACCTGGTTGTCGCTTCATACTTTCACTAAGCATTATCACTTGGATCTCCAGGCAGCAGGGGATGCCTGCTTTGGATCGACACTGCTTCAGGCCGGCGTGGCGCATCCCTCCCATTCGTGAACTGCTCTGATACATCCCAGAGGTGCGGGACTGGACTGGAGGGACAATAAGGAAAGAGAAATTAGACTTACCTGCTAATTGTTCCTTGAGGAACTCCAGTCTAGTCCCGAATCTCTCCCTGTGGCCGAGCTGATTGAATGCGGTGCTCCCTGGGCCTGAAGCTGAATCCTTGGGGGAAGCATTTAGCTGAGGTGTCCGGGAGGGGCTGTGGAGTATAGTGCAGTTAATGAGCGCTTGTGCTTCCTTTCCTGCGGGGGAGGGTTAGGGGTACCCTACCTGGGAGAGGGAGTAATTGGGCAAGTTTAGTTACGTGTTTCTATTACATCTGTTACAATTGTTACTACTTACTTTGTTGCTCCTGTGAATCTGCTTTGTCAATAGGTTACTGGTAGGCGGTGCCAGCTGTATATATACCGGGTGTCATCAAAAGATGACACGCTCAGTCTCCAAGCTGCTGGAAGAGGTGCTCAACCCAGAGGTGCGGGACTGGACTGGAGTTCCTCAAGGAACGGCAATTAGCAGGTAAGTCTAATTTCTCTTTGGGAACAAGCAAGAAGTCGGTCCTCACATATGGGTGACATTGCGCCGACAGAGCCCCCACAGAAGCATCTCCCCAGCTTTCAAAAGAAAGCCTTTGGGAGATGCACCACCCATGCGTGGTCCCCTTACCACCCAAGGGTGCCATCTTGCCTCAGTCTCCTTTTTTTCTGCGGAGCCCTCTGGATGTCTGTCCAGTTCCCTCGTGGGGGGGGGGGGGGGAGGTGGTTTTCCTTGATACATTTCTGTCTGGTTTGCATACCAGTTCCTTCCTGCCCCCAAGCCAGCTCGCCTCTGTCGCTCCTTGGGTTCACTCCTTTGTTTTTCCCTTTTTTACCTTGAGGTGTCCCTCGACTGGCATTCGCACCCTTTTTCAGTCGAAGGCCTCAGATCCCTGACCGGGTGGCAGGGACCCCTTTTTTCAGATGGCCTCCAGTGGCTTCAAGAAGTGTGATCGGTGTCTGCCCGAGATGTCTGAGAGGGAGCATCCAGCCAAGGTTCCTCAAATGGACTTGGTGTTGGATCGACCTAGGGAAGTACACACTGGCCTGGTTGACTGTCACTGACTTCTTGGAACAGCAGCGGGCGCTGATGTTCTATCCGATTCCCTGGTGTCTGAACCTCAGAGAAGGTCCCTACCGGAGGATATGGGGGTTTTTTGGATTTCATCTGGGATGTGTCCAAGGCCTTGGCTTTCCCGACGGAGTCCGAGGAGGATCCTCGAGCCGACAAGCTTGAGATCCTCCAGTATGAGGCCCCCCCTCAGGAAACACTCACGGTGCCCATTCCTCTTATCCTGGAATGACTTATGCTCTGCATGTGGGAGATGCCAGCTTCGACGCAGGTGATCAGCAAACTGCTTGACTCGATCTGCCGAGTCTTTCAGAGCCCTGGGTTTGAGAAGTCACAAGTGTCTCACAACTCCATGGTTGTAGAGTCGGCCATGCATTGACTGAAGAGTCAGAAGACGCACTCCTCAGTGCCCCCCGGCAGGGAGGCCCACACCTTTGATGCCCTCGGCAGTAAGTGCTACCAGGGCACAATGCTGAATTGTCGGATCCAGGCCTACCAGCTGTAAATGGGCATGTACCTGAGAGACCCGGCGAAGGAGCTCGCCGAGTTCTCGGCTGGTCGAGGAGCCTTTGCAGCGCTTCAAGAGCCTGTCCAAAGCTGTCCGTGAATACTCCATTTGTCTCGGGTGGCCTACAATGGGTTCGAGTCGGTGGTCTGGGTAGCCGTGGTGGGCATCTGTGCACACCATCAGACTTGGCTACAGTTGTCTGACCTCAAGCAATGGGTGCAGGACAAGTTGGTCGATGTCCCATGTCAAGAGGAAAACCTCTTCGGTAAACCCATGACCAACAAGGCTGCCAAGTTGGAGACTGAGTTCATGACGAGGACTAAACTCTCTAAGAAGACCATTGCCCCTTCCCGGAAGAAGGGCTCGGGTAAAAAGCCCTTTAAAAGCTCTTTTACCTGAGGAAGTCCACTGCTTACCAAAACTACCCCCCTTACGAGGCCTCCCCGGCTCCCCAGCAAGGGAAGAAGGCCAAGGGACAGGGGCATGGCCTGCAGATGGCTCCCAAGTCCCAACCTCCGGCCCAGCCTGGAGGGGTTTTTTGACTCCTGCAGCATGGCCCCTCTCCCACTCGGAGCTCAGCAGCCTACAGGAGGTTGCCTTACCCTATATGTGCACAGGTGGGGGGCTATCGCCACTAATGCCTAGGCATTAAAGGTGATCAGGGAGGGTTACCACTTCCACCTGAGCCAGGTACCTCCTCACTACTTCCTGGAAGAGCCCCTCAGGTCTCCCCTTCACCCGGGACCACCTTCTGAAGGAGTTGGCAGGCCTTCTCAAGGACCAGGCGGTGGAACGGTGCCCCACCACCTCAAGGGTAAGAGGTTCTACTCCAGGTACTTCCTCATGCCAAAGAGGACAGGGGGCCTTAGGCCCATCCTCGACCTGCGCAACCTCAACAAATCCCTGGGGATGGAGAAGTTCAAGATGCTCTCCCTTGGAACATTGCTGCCTTACCTCTGCCAGGGAGACTGGCTATGCTCTTTAGGCTTAAAGATGCTTATTCTCCAGGAACAAGCAGGAAGTTAGTCCTCACATATGGGTGACATCGACGTCAATGGAGCCCTTGCGGAGCATTTTCCCAGCTTTACATGAAAGCCTTTGGGAATGCAGGCACGCATGCGCGGTCCCCTTCCCGCCTAAAGGTGCCATCTTGCTCAGTCTCTTTTTCCGTGAAGTCCGTCAGATGTGTGTCCTAGTCCTCCCGGAAAATAGTTGGATTTTTTCGCGATTCCTTCACTATTTTTTCTCCAGTTCAACACCGGTTCCCCTCCTGCCGGGTTCGGTACACCGGTATCGAGCCCGATCTTATTTTTTCTGTTTTTGCCCTTCATGGCTGGCGTTCACGCCCTTTTTTTCTTTTTCCCTGGAAGGCCGGTCCTTTGACCTCGCGGGGACTCTTTTTTTTCCCCGATGGCGTCCAGTGGTTTCAAAAAGTGTGATTGGTGCAAGAAACTAATGTCTCTCACCGACACACTCGACTGCTGCCTTCGGTGCCTGGGTCCTGACCACGATCCTAAGATCTGCGGACCATGTGGAAAGATGTCTTCCAAGGCGCTTCGAAGTCGTCAGCACCAAAAAGAAAGGCTTTTCTAGGACTCGGCCTCCAGCCGGACCTCGTCTGAGGCCTCAACATCTCGGGAATCGGATCCTGAGCACCGTCGGGGCTCCTCGGACAGGGGGTCCCCTGACCGGGAACGAAAGAGGAAGAAGTGGCTCGCGAGGGCGTCGGAGGAGGAGGTCCCTGGCTCCTCGAGAGCTAGGTCTCAGACCCCCGACCGTCGCACCGGGCCCGTGGAACAGGAGAAGCCTCGTGTGGAGCCGGAGTCTGCTGGACACGTAAGTCCTGTAGTCCTCGTGGACTCTCCTCCCAGAGAGCTGACGTCGGGCCCAGAGACCGAGCCGATACTCGAGACCATGAAGGCTTGAGGTCGACCTCGGTCGCGGTCTCCCTCGACCTCCCGTTCGGGATCGAGGGCGTCGATGCCGGTGCCTTCGGCGTCGGGGCGGGTGCCCACAGGCCCCGCGTGGTCTGACCCCGATTCCTCATCGGACGAGTCCGCCTGGGAGACAGAGGACAAGGAGTCCCCTGACACCTTCAGGACTCGGTGCGTCCCGTTGGACTCACCGCAGTCTGAGCTCCGGAGTAGATCCCCCTCCGGAGGATACCCGGTTCTCAGAGTTCATCCGGGATATGGCCACTGCGTTGGCTATCCCTGCAGACCCCAAGGAGGAGCTCGAGGCCCTACAGTATGACTCTCCTCCGAAGGAGGCCTTTACTGTTCCGGTTCCTCCGATGCTGGAACGACTCCTCTTCCGGATGTGGGAGGCACCGGCCTCGGCGCCGGTTCTAAGCAAGCGGGTCGATTCTATCTATCGACTCCGGAAGAGCCCAGGCTTTCAGAAGGCGCAGCTACCACACCATTCCATGGTTGTGGAATCAGCCATGCATCGCCTGAAAAGTCAGAAGATGCACTCCGCGGTGCCCCCTGACAGGGAGGCACGGAACCTGGATGGTTTTGGTAGAAAGTGCTTCCAGGGCTCGATGCTTGCTTGCCGTGTCCAGTCTTACCAGCTGTACATGGGCATGTACTTGCGGGACCTGGCCAAGGAGCTGGCCGGGTTCTCTGCTGGTCTCTCCGGGGAACCCTTGCAGCGGTTCAAGTCCTTGTCCTCGGGGATACAGGAATGCTCCAAGTTTATGTCCTGCGCTGCCTACGATGGCTTCGAGGCTTCGGCCTGTGTTGCGGCAGCCGGCATCGCGGCTCGACGCCAGGCATGGCTGCAGTCATCGGACCTCGAGCCATGGGTTCAGGACAAGTTGGTCGATGTCCCTTGCCGAGGTGAGAACCTTTTTGGCAAGCCCATGACCGAGAAGGACGCACAGCTCGAAACCGAGCACCTCCCAAGGATAAGGCTGTCTAGAAAGACTTCTGCCCCTTCTCACAAAAAGAAGGGCTCGGGTAAAAAGTCCTTTTACCCGAGGAAGGGCACTGCCTACAAACAGTACCCTCAGTATCAGGCTGCCCAAGCTGCACCCCAGAGTCAGTAAGCCAAGGGGCAGGGTAATGGGCTCCATAGGCAGAGGACTCCCAAGCCTCCGGCCCCTGCTCCCACTCAGCAGGGTGGGGTTTTTTGACTCCTTAGGCATAGCCTCTCTGTCCCTGCTCTCCCAACCCTGCACAGGAGGTCGACTTACCCTGTTTACCCACAGGTGGCCACTCATTACTGGAGACAGTTGGGTGCTAAGCATCGTCCACAAGGGCTATATGCTACACTTCCAACAGCTGCCTCCTCCATACTTTCCAGGGGAGCCTCCAAGGCCTCCCCTGCACACAGATCTTCTCCTTCAGGAGCTCCAAGGTCTGTTGCGGGACAAGGCAGTGCATCCTGTGCCTCCCCACCTCCAAGGTCAAGGGTTCTACTCCAGGTACTTTCTCGTACCCAAGAGAACCAGTGGCCTCCGGCCTATTCTCGACCTCAGAAATCTCAACAAGTTCCTAGAGAAAGTGAAATTGAAGATGCTTACTCTTGGAACACTGCTGCCCTACCTCCAGCAGGGAGATTGGCTATGCTCCTTAGATTTAAAGGATGCGTACACTCACATCCTCATTCATCCAGACCACAGAAAGTACCTCAGGTTCATTGTGGGAGGAAACCATTATCAGTACAGGGTACTGCCTTTTGACCTCACCTTTGCTCCCAGGTTTTTTACCAAATGCCTGGCATTGGTGGCGGCCTACCTGAGAAATCAGGGTATCTTTGTCTTCCCCTATCTGGACGACTGGCTCATCAGGGGTCAGACGTGCCAGGAGGCCAGACAAGCCACCCTCCGAACTATTGCTCTTCTTCAAAACCTGGGGATTGTCATAAACTTCGCAAAGTCCACTTTGCTCCCCTCCCAGAACTTGGAGTTCATAGGGGCAAGGATAGACTCTCTGCTGGCAAAGACGTTCTTGCCAGAAGACAGAGCCCAAAGACTGATAAACTTGGCAAGCCAGTTTCTCAGCAGGTCACTGGTCTCCGCCAGATTCTGCCTGAGGCTTCTTGGCCACATGGCTTCGACAGTACATGTGACCCCCAATGCCAGGCTCCATAAGAGGCCTGCACGGTGGTGCCTTCGAACTCAGTGGTCACAGGCCACAGGCAGCCTCAGGGACAGAATAAGGGTGTCCACACAATTTCTGAACTCCCTCCGCTGGTGGCTGCACCCACCCAATCTACTGCAAGGGGTGCCTTTTCAGATTCCTGGGTTCACAGTGGTGTTGACCATGGATGCCTCCCTGCAGGGCTGGGGGGCTCATTGTCTAGGCAATTGCACTCAGGGCTTGTGGTCTCCCTGGGAGGCCACACAGCAGATCAATCTACTGGAACTCAGGGCTATTCGTTTAGCCCTCAAGACTTTCTCTCAAACACTGGCTCATCAGTCTGTCCTAGTTTAAACGGACAACCAAGTAGCCATGTTTTATATGAACAAGCAGGATGGAACTGGGTCCAGGCTCCTTTGTCAGGAGGCACAGGACTTTTGCTTGTTTGCTCTCAGGCACAACATGCTCCTCACGGCAGTGTATCTACCTGGCCAGGACAACTACCTGGTAGACAGGTTGAGCAGGATTCTGCAGCCCCATGAATGGCAGCTCCATCCCTTAGTGGTTCAGAAGATTTTCCTGATATGGGGACTTCCAACCATAGATCTGTTTGCCAGTCCATCGAACAAACAACTGACAAGGTTCTGCTCCAGGCAACCGCATCCTCTGCGGCTGGCAGCAGATGCTTTTCTGATTTCCTGGCCCCAGGGCCTCCTGTATGCATTTCCTCCCATGCCCCTGGTGGCCCGAACCATGTTCAAAATTCTTCTGGACAAGGCCTCGGTCCTGCTGGTGGCTCCCAGATGGCCGAGACAGCCTTGGTTTCCACTGCCTCTGGGGTTGCAACCTGACCACCTCTCACAGGATCAGGGTTCCCTTCTGCACCCAAATCTCAGAGCTCTCAATTTGATGGCCTGGAGGCTGCAAGGGTAGTTTTGGCTCCCTGGGGCCTACCTCAGGAAGTTGAGGAGGTTGTTCTAGCCTCTAGAAAGCAGTCCACTAGGAAAACCTATACCCTGAAATGGAAAAGGTTTTCTGTGTGGTGTCAGCTACGTACAGAAGATCCTTTCTCCTGTGCTGTACCAGTAGTGCTTCAGTACCTACTGCACTTATCAAATCAGGGACTTAAGTCCAATTCTGTTCGGGTCCACCTCTCAGCTCTAGCAGCTCACCCCTCACTGGTGGAAGGACATTCTCTGTCGGTTCACCCCTTGGTGTCCCAGTTTCTCAGAGGCTTGCTCTTTCTCAAACCTCCAATCCGTCCTCCTGCTCCTGTCCTGGTCTTGCAGCAACTGACTCGCACACCTTTTGAGCAGATGACTACTTGTCCTCTCCGCTTCCTGTCCTGGAAGACACTCTTCTTGGTAGCCCTAACCTCGGCAAGGCGAGTGAGCGAACATCAGGCCCTGGTCTGTGACAGGCCTTACACCCGCTTGTATAGGAACAGGGTAGTCCTTAGGACTAATTTGGGGTTAGCTGTGTCCAAGCGTACCTTGTCCACCTGGGTAGCTGACTGTATCGCCTGGGCTTACAGGGCTGACCTTCCTTTGCAGGGTTGGGTCACGGCCCACCGTGTCAGGGCAATGGCTGCCTCAGTGGCTCACCTCCGCTCTGTTCCGTTGGTGGACATCTGCAGGGCTGCAACTTGGTCCTCAAGCCAGACTTTTGCGGCCCATTACTGTCTGGAGAGGGAGTCCCGTAGGGACAGTGCTTTTGGCCAGGCAGTACTCCGGAATCTCTTTGAGGTTTAGGCAACTCCAGCCCTCCGTTGGGCTACCGGTGGAGGTTCTTTCAGTGAAAAGCCTTTCTCCAGGACCAAGCAGGAAGTCGGTCCTCACATATGGGTGTCATTGACGCCGATGAAGCCCCCGCGGAGCATTTCCCCAGCTTTCCATGAAAGCCTTTGGGAATGCAGGCACGCATGCGCGGTTCCCTTCCCGCCTCGTTTGGCCATGCTGTTCTCCAACATCTCTTCCATACTTAATACAACTCCTACCCAGCATCCACGGTTTGGATGCCCGGAGATCCATGAGAGGAAGCATGACCCATCTCACCTGGGTTCGCAGCTTGCTGGGGTCACCCCTTGGCATCTTTCAGCTGGCGAGTCCCCCATATGTGAAGACTACATTCCTGCTTGTTCCTGGAGATAGCGTAGTTACTCACCTGTAACAGGTGATCTCCGGGAACAGCAGGAATTTAGTCTTCACAGCCCACCCACCTCCCCTAGGAGTTCTCTATCTCTTTCTCTACTTCTCTCCTTTGGTCTCAGCTATAAACTCAACTGAAGTGAGAGAGATACAGAGGCGGGAAGGCAGCACACATGCGCTGTGGGATGCTCCCAAAGGCGTTCCTATTGGATGCTGGGGAGCATTCCCATGCGGGCTCCATCGGTACTGACGATACCCATATGTGAAGACTAAATTCCTGCTGTTCCCGAAGATCCCCTGTTACAGGTGAGTAACTACGCTTTCTCTGAGCATAATCCTTCCTTTACTCAGTCCCTGGGATTGGCTCGCCTTCGTGGACCTCAAGGATACCTACACCCACATCGCCATCCACCCTCATCTCTGGAAGTTCCTTCACGGAACTTTCTTTGATAACCACTATCAGTACAAAGTTCTTCCTTTTGGACTCTCCTCGCCCCTTGCGTTTTCACCAAGTGTCTTGCGGTTGTCGCAGCCTACCTCCAATGCAAGGGCCTCTGCATTTACCCTTACCTAAACGATTGGCTCCTGCCCCGGTGGAAAGACTCCATTCGCATTGAGGGATCAACACCGGTCCTCCCAGGCCATCGTCATCAAGGAAACCCCCTCGACTGAGCAGGCATTGGGACAGATGCCTTCAGTACCCCACACAGGTGGCTGCAGAGCCTTCTGGCCTTGAGGTTTGGATGGCGGCCTTGTGTAACAGCCTCACTGCCTTCCTGACCCTGCAGTGGGACCTGATGCCCTGTTCCTCTGGGTCTTTGGGCCCAGAGATTAGCCCCTCCACCGCAAGGTTGTTGCTCGAGGTGATCCAGTCTGTGCTGGAGCGGCTTTGGCTTCAGGCCAATTCCCGGCATTTTTCCCGGTCCCACTCGAGGCCTCGTCAGGTTCTTGAGGTCTTGTCCGATTCTATCTTCGAGTGGGAGACCAATTATGAGTCCTCAGACACCTGGCGTCGGCGGTCCCCGCCTGAGGATGTCTCCTTCTTGGATTTTGTCCGGGACATGGCGAAGGCCTTGGCCTTTTACCACAGTCCGAGGATATTTAGATCCTGCAGAATGATGCCCAAGGAGGCGTTCATGATGCCCGTTCCCCCTATTTTGGAACGCTTGTTCAGAGGTGGGAGTCACCAGATGTGGGGGGTCCCCATTGTGAGCAAGTGGCTCAATTACATGTATCGAGTTTGCAAGGGCCCTGGATTCCAAAATAGACAGCTACCATACAATTTCATGACTTTTGTCCAGCTTTTTGTAACGTACAATCTGCCTCCAAATGCACCATTTTCTCCTGGATAATGAAATACATTTTTCTGCTACACCCAGGCCCAGATACAGCTGCTGTGTTACACAGGGCCTCATCATATATTTTATACCTCAACAAATAGAAGAAGGTGACCTGCATGGAGCGGTGGGTACAATCTTCAACAGAGGCACAGAAGGGGGTGACCTTCACAGAGTAGTGGGTACAACTACTCTAGCCACCTTACTGGGCAGACTAACTGCACATACTGGTCTTTATCTGCTGTCATATATTGTTATGTGTCATCTCTAGGCCAAAGTGATATCTGTTGCCAGTCTTTCTTCAGTTTCTATAGAGAAAATCTGCAAAGTAGTCACATGGACCTCTATTCACACACTTTCATTAAGCATTACAGTTTGGACAACTCGGCAAAAGATTTTATTTAATTAGTATTTAGCTCACATCTCTCCAGTAGTAGTTCAAGGCGAGTTAAATTCAAGTAGGATGGAGGTGTTCTCATTCGGCAGGGGTATGCAGTCACACTTAACCTCCTGCCATCCCTACAGAAAAAAAAAAATCCCCACAAACGAGAGAAAAACTATCTTATCTCAACAAAAAGAGATAAAACAGAAGAAAGAATGACATCCGTTCCCCAATTCTTTTATGGACTGAAAGGCAAAGTCAGCGCAGGCATGGTGCGAAGGCAGATATATGCTCAGAGGTCAAGACTTCTCTGAACTAGGGAATACCTCTGGCACACTGGCTCAGTTAATGACATCAGTGAAGTGTGGTTGTATACCTATGCTATGCATGGATAATGCCTGATTTCCATGAACAAGCAGGAATGTAGTCTTCACATATGGGTATCGGTAGCGACGGAGCTTGCGTGGGAAAGCTCCCCAGCGTCCAATAGAAAAGCTTTTGGGAGCATCCCACTGCGCCTGCGTCGCTGCCTTTCCAACTCTCCCTCTTCAGTATTTCGTTTTCCACAGAGCCAACAGGCAGCAAACCCTGTCACCGCAGAAAATTTTCTTTCTGTGGTCGCGTCTGCCTTCACCATTGACTCCTATACTGGTATCACCATCATCATTTTCTTACTACTTTTCCTTTAAAAAAAAAAAAAAAAAAAAGAGTTCTTTTTGGAGGGTCTTTTGGGCACTAGGCCCTCTTTTCTTCTAAAATGGAGAAACCATCTACACTGTTCAAAGTGTAGCAGTACCATTTCTGCTACCATCACCCATGACTGGTGTCTTAAAGGTTTAGGTCCTGACCATTTATCATCGGAGTGTCTCCTCTGTAAAAAGATGATCAAGAAAGGCCTGCAGAACAGAGCTGCAAAACTCGGCACCCTCTTTGCCGCAGATGTGATGTCCGTTGCATCGATGTCTTCCAGGGCTTCATCTTCCTCCCATGGATTTCAGGTAACTAAACCCCAGGTCTTCCAAGACCGGCCGGTCCTCAGAGTAGATCTCCTTTGAAGCATCGAGATGCTACTAGTGTTGCCTTTGAGGAAAACATTCCGGCAAAACAGTCCCGGTGGGAGGGCCCGGCCTCCAAAGCATTAACAGGGCTCCAGGATGTTCCCGAAGTTTCCACCTCGGGAGAACTGGTGCCATGTTCTGGTGTCATGGCCTGTTCCACCGGTACCGACATCCAGGCATCGGCAGGGGCTATGGATCAGCGCATTCTAGCCATCGAACGCAGCCTAGCGGCTCTCTTAGCAGCCTCTGTACCACTAAGGCTGCTACAGACGGTTCTGCAGTCATCGATCCTGGTACCGACCGCACCTGCTTTAACCGATGTGCTTCCCCCCATGCCGGCTCTTGAATCAGTATCCGGTATCGAGGGCCCGGTATCAAGACAGTTCAATTTAGACTTCGATCAATACCGGCATCAAACAATGCAAGAACACCCGGCACAGAGATACTTTGAGTCCTCCGATTCCGATGACACTGAGGACTCTGCCAGTACCGGAGTGATTCTTCCGGAGGATCTCTCTCCTTCTCCTCAGCGTAGGATGTCTCCTACAGAGGACATGTCTTTTCAGGATTTCATACGTGATGTAGCACGTGGACTCCATCACTGTGACCCCTGAGAAACAACCGAGAGCTGAAAAATTAGCAATTCTTCAGTACCCGGCAGCTCCTAAAGAAACTGCTACCCTTCCCATTCACCGAATCTTGCATGACCTCATCCTACAGATGTGGGAAACTCCTTTATTGGGGTGTCCACATTCTCGAAGACTCGATACCATGTACCGAGTTCCACAATGCCCTGATTTTCAGAAAACACAATTACCACACCATTCAATGGTGGTGGAATCGGCGATGCATAGGATCAAGGGTTCTAAAATGCATTCTCCAGGACCAAGCAGGAAGTCAGTCCTCACAGATGGGTGACATCGACGTCGATGGAGCCCCTGCGGAGCATTTCCCCAGCTTTCTAAGAAAGCCTTTGGGAATACTGCACGCATGCGCGATCCCCTTCCCGCCGAAAGGTGCCATTTTGCTCAGTCTCTCTTTTTCCGTGGAGCCCTTGGGACGTGTGTCCTAGTTCACCCGGAAAATAGTTCGATTTTTTCAGCTATTCCTTACGATTCCTTCGCGTTTTTGGTCCAGTTAGACGCCGGTTCCCCTTCTCGCCGGGTTCGGTACACCGATATCGAGCCCGATCTTATTTTTTCGTTTTTTGCCCTTCATTGCTGGCGTTCGTGCCCTTTTTTCCCTTTTCCCTGGAAGGCCGGTCCTTTGACCTCGCGGGGACTCTTTTTTTTCCCCAATGGCTTCCAGTGTGATCGGTGCAAGAAACTGTCTCTCACTGACACACACGACTGCTGCCTTCGGTGCCTCGGTCCTGATCATGATCCTAAGATCTGTGGACCGTGTGGAAAAATGTCCACAAAGGCACTGCAAAGTCGTCAGCACCAGAAGGAAAGGCTTTTCTCCGACTCGGCCTCCGGCCAGCCCTGGACCTCGTCTGAGGCCTCGACGTCTCGGGAGTCTGACCCCAAGCATTGTCGGGGTTCCTCGGAAAGGGGGTCCCCCGAGCGGGAGCGAAAGAGGAAGAAGTTGCTCGCGAGGGCGGCATCGGAGGAGGTCCCTGGCTCCTCGAGGGCTAGGTCTCGGACCCCTGACCGCCGTCCTGGGCCCTGGAACAGGAGAAGCCATCAAAAGTACCTCGGGTGGAGCTGGAGTCTGCTGGACACGTAAGTCCTGTTGTCCTCGGACTCCTCCCGGGGAGCTGACGTTGGGCCCGGCACAGCCAGGGCCCGAGTCGGTAGCTGCTGAGTCGCCTGAGCTGGGTCTCAGGCTGAGAGCCTTGGAGTGCAGACTGTCTGCCTTCATGGATCAGCAGCGGGTGCTGATGGCCAGCCTCGCTGGCGCATCTGCCCCGACCACCGGGACGTCAACCCCGGAGACCAAGCCGATACTCGAGACCATGAAGGCTCGAGGTCGTCCTCGGTCGTGGTCACCCGCGACCTCCTGATCGGGACCGAGGGCATCGACACCAATGCCTTCGGCGTCGGGGCGGGTGCTGCCGGGCCCCGTGCGGTCGGAGCCCGACTCCTCTTCGAACGAGTCCGCCTGGGAGACGGAGGATGAGGAGTCCCCTGATACCTTCAAACTCGGTGCATCCCGTCGGACTCACCGCAGTCTGAGCCCCGGAGTAGGTCCCCTCCAGAGGAAACACGGTTCTCGGAGTTCGTGCGGGATATGGCCACTGCTCTGGCGATCCCAGCGGATCCCGAGGAGGAGCCTCGAGCCAAAGAGCTCGAGGCTCTCCAGTATGACTCTCTTCCGAAGGAGGCCTTTACTGTGCCGGTTCCTCCGATGCTGGAACGGCTCCTCTTCCAGATGTGGGAGGCACTGGCCTTGGCGCCGGTTCTGAGCAAGTGGGTTGATTCCATTTATCGACTCTGTAAGAGCCCTGGTTTTCAAAAGGCGCAGCTACCGCACCATTCCATGGTGGTGGAATCGGCCATGCATCGTCTGAAAAGTCAGAAGATGCACTCCGCGGTGCCCCCTGGCAGGGAGGCCCCGAACCTGGATGCGTTCGGTAGAAAGTGCTTCCAGGGCTCGATGCTTCCTTGCCGTGTCCAGTCTTACCAGCTGTACATGGGCATGTACTTACGGGACCTGGCAAAGGAGCTTGCAGGGTTCTCTGCTGGTCTCTCCGGGGAACCTTTGCAGAGGTTCAAGTCCTTGTCTTCGGGGATCCCGGAATGCTCCAAGTTCATGTCCCGAGCGGCCTACGATGGCTTTGAGGCCTCGGCCCGGGTTGCGGCGGCCGGCATTGCGGCTCGACGCCAGGCATGGCTGCAGTCATCGGACCTCTAGCCATGGGTTCAAGACAAGTTTGTCGATGTTCCTTGCCGAGGTGAAAACCTTTTTGGCAAGCCCATGGCCGAGAAGGCTGCTGAGCTCGAGACCGAGCACCTCACGAGGACAAGGTTGTCTCGAAAGACTTCTGCCCCTTCACACAAGAAGAAGGGCTCAGGTAAAAAGCCCTTTTACCCGAGGAAGGCGACTGCCTACAAACAGTTCCCAACTTACCAGGCCTCCCCCGCTCCACCTCAGGGGCAGCAGGCCAAGGGGCAGGGACATGGGCCCCGTAGGCAGAAGGCCCCCAAGCCTCCGGCTCTTGCTCCTACTCAGCAGGGTGGGGGGTTTTCACTCCCAAGGCATAGCCTCTCCGTCTCTGCTGTCCATCCCTGCACAGGAGGTTGCCTAGCTCTGTTTGCCCCACCGGTGGCCACCCATTACAGGGGACAACTGGGTCTTAAGCATAGTCCAAAAGGGTTACTTGCTTCATTTTCATCAGTTGCCTCCTCCCTATTTTCCAGGAGAGCCTCCAAGGCCTCCTGTCCATACAGCCCTCCTCCTGCAGGAGCTCCAGGGTCTGTTACGAGACCAGGCGGTGGAGCCTGTGCCTCCTCACCTACAAGGTCACGGGTTTTACTCCAGGTACTTCCTAGTACCAAAGAGAACAGGGGATCTCAGGCCTATTCTCGACCTCAGAAATCTCAACAAGTTCTTACAGAAGGAAAAGTTCAAGATGCTTACTCTTGGAACACTTCTGCCCTACCTCCAGCAGGGAGATTGGCTATGCTTTTTAGATCTAAATGATGCATACACTCACATCCTCATTCATCCAGACCACAGAAAGTACCTCAGGTTCATTGTGGGAGGAAACCATTATCAGTAGAGGGTGTTGCCATTTGGCCTCACCTCCGCCCCCAGAGTCTTTACAAAATGCCTAGCAGTGGTGGCGGCCTACTTGACAAATCAGGTATCTTTGTCTTCCCCTTTCTGGACGACTGGCTCATCAGGGATCAGACTTGCCAGGAGGCCAGGCAAGCCACCCTCCAAACGATTTCTCTGCTACAGCATCCTGGGGTTTGTCATAAACTTCGCAAAGTCCACTTTGCTCCCCTCCCAAAACTTAAGAGTTCATAGGGGCAAGACTAGACTGCAGGCGAAAGCTTTCTTGCCAGTAGACAGAGCCCAAAGACTGATGACCTTGGCAAACAAGTTTCTCAGCAGGTCACTGGTCTCCGCCAGGCTCTGACTTAGGCTTCTGGGCCACATGGCTTCAACAGTGCATGTCACACCCCATGCCAGGCTTCATATGAGGCTTGCGCAATGGTGCCTTAGAACTCAGTGGTTGCAGGCCACAGGGAGCCTCAGAGAGAGTAAGGGTGTCCAGACCATTCCTACACTCCCTGGGAGGCCCAGCAGCAGATCAGTCTACTGGAGCTTCGGGCTATTCGCTTAGCCCTCAAGACTTTCTCTCAAACCCTGGCCCACCAGTCTGTTTTAGTGCAGACACACAATCAGTTAACCATGTTTTATGTGAACAAAGAGGGAGGCACTGGGTCCGGGCTCCTTTGTCAGGAGGCGCAGGACCTTTGCTTGTTTGCTCTCCGGCACAACATGTTGCTCAAGGCGGTTTATCTCCCTGGCCAGGACAATTACCTAGCAGACAGGTTGAGCAGAATTCTGCAGCCACACGAGTGGCAGCTCCATCCCTTGGTAGTGCAGATGATCTTCCTGAGATGGGGACTTCCATCCATAGATCTCTTTGCAAGTCCCCTGAACAGATAGCTGCCCCAGTTCTGCTCCAGGCAACCGCATCCTCTGAGACTAGCAGCAGATGCTTTTCTGATATCCTGGTCCCAAGGCCTCCTTATATGCGTTTCCTCCCACGCCTCTGGTGGCCCGAACCCTGTTCAAAGTTCTGAAGGACCGGGCCTCGGTCCTTCTGGTAGCCCCCAGGTGGCCGAGACAACCTTGGTTCCCACTTCTGCTTCAGCTAGCAGTGGACACTCCACTACCTCTAAGGTTGCAGCCCAAACTTCTGTCTCAAGACCAGGGGTCTCTTTTGCACCCCTCAAATCTCTCAATTTGATGGCCTGGAAGCTGCAAGGGTAGTTTTGACTCCTTGGGACCTACCTCCTGAAGTTGAAGAGGTCGTCCTGGCCTCTAGGAAGCAGTCCACTAGAAAAACCTATGCCCTGAAGTGGAAGAGGTTTTCTGTGTGGTGTCAGCTGCGTACAGAAGATCCTTTCTCCTGTATTGTGCCAGTGGTGCTTCAATACCTGATACTTTTATCCAATCAGGGCCTTAAGTCCAATTCTGTTCGGGTCCACCTCTCAGCTCTAGCAGCTCACCACTCACTGGTGGAGGGAAACTCTATATCGGTTCACCCCTTGGTGTCCCGGTTTCTCAGAGGTTTGCTCTTGCTCAAGCCACCTGTCTGTCCTCCAGCCCCTGAGTGGGAGCTGAATGTGGTCTTGCAGCAACTGACTCGCCCACCTTTTGAGCTAATGGCTACTTGTCCTCTCCGCTTCCTTTCCTGGAAGACACTCTTCCTAGTAGCCTTAACCTCGGCCAGACGGGTGAGTGAGCTTCAGGCCCTAGTCTGTGACAGGCCTTACACCCGCTTCTATAGGAACAGGGTAGTCCTTTGGATTCATCCAAAGTAACTCCCTAAAGTTGTCTCCTCTTTCCACCTCAACCAGGAGGTGGTTCTTCCAACATTCTTCCCTAGGCCTTATGCAAGCCAGGCTGAAGCAGTCCTGCATTCCCTGGACTGTAGGAGGGCCTTATCCTTCTACCTTGACCATACGCAAGGACATAGAAGGGCTACTCAGCTCTTTGTCTCTTTTGACCCTAATAATTTGGGGTTGCCTGTGTCCAAGCGTACCTTGTCCATATGGGTGGCTGACTGTATCTCCTGGGCTTACAGGGCAGCTGACCTTCCCTTGCAGGGTCGGGTCACGGCCCATCGTGTCAGGGCAATGGCTGCCTCAGTAGCTCATCTCCGCTCTGTACCGTTGGCAGACATCTGCAGGGCTGCAACTTGGTCCTCAAGCCAGACATTTGCAGCTCATTACTGCCTGGAGAGGGAGTCCCATAGGGACAGTGCTTTTGGCCAGGCAGTACTCCGGAATCTCTTTGAGGTTTAGGCAACTCCTGCCCTCCGTTGGGCTACCGGTGGAGGTTCTTTCAGTGAAAAGCCTTTCGTTGATGCTGGGACTAGAGGGAGTTCTCTTGTTCAGCCTGGGTTCCTGGTAGCCCAGAGCTAGGGAGTCACCCATATGTGAGGACTGACTTCCTGCTTGGTCCTTGAGAAAGAGTAGTTACTCACCTGTAACAGGTGTTCTCCAGGAGCAGCAGGAATCAGTCCTCACAACCCTCCCTCCTCCCCTGGGAGTTGCAGTTGTACATAGTTTATTTTACATTTTTGTGTGCTGTTTTTTAGCTATGTCATTTGACTGAGCAAAATGGAACCTTTAGGCGGGAAGGGGACCGCGCATGCGTGCAGTATTCCCAAAGGCTTTCTTAGAAAGCTGGGGAAATGCTCCGCAGGGGTTCCATTGACGTCGATGTCACCTATATGTGAGGACTGATTCCTGCTGCTCCTGGAGAACACCTGTTACAGGTGAATGACTACTCTTTCTTATAATCCTCCAGGCTGTGAAGCGAGGACACTCGATGCCTTTGGGTGTCGATGCTTTCAATCCTTGATGCCAAGATTAGCTCTTACATTCCTTATATGGGAATGTTCCTTAAAGAGGTTACAAGGGATCTAGAGCTCATGGCTCCACTTCTCCCTGATGATAAAATAACAGACTTCCTCACTCTGGTCAAGCATGCCCAGAATGTGTATAAGTTCATGAATCCTGCAACCTTTGATTGCTTTGAGTGCATTAGCAGAACCTCTGCTATTTCCATCGGTGCACGTTGCATTGCCTTGCTTCAGGCATCAGATTTAGAACAATGGGTGCAAGATAAGCTGGGGAATATTCCTAGCGCAGGAGAAAATCTCTTTGGCAAGGATTGGCAGGACAAAGCTAATCAGCTTGAGTCTGAAAATACCACCTTGAACAGATTATCAAGGGCCACAGCCAACCCAGCAGAGAGACAATTAAGAAACCCTTTTTCAACAAGAAAAATAAATTCTACCCATCTTAAACCCAGGCTGTCCACTGTCCAGTTCATGCTCCCCAGAAGGAGCAACAGCAACCCAGACAGCAAAGGAAGCAAGGCCCCAGAGCTCAACCAGCTCAGCAGACACAGCCCTCCTCGGGGGCTTTGACTCCTTCCTAGAGAAGTTAGTCATCCTTCCCCTGAAAGGTCCAGAACCTCTCACCATCCCCGGCAGACTTTATCATTTTTCCAAAAGATGGCAACAAATAACATCAGAACACTGGACTCTTTCCATTATATGAGAGGGGTACAAACTCCATTTTCACAGTATGCCCCCTCCCACCATCACAAAACAGTTCAGTTCTCAGGGCCCTTCCACCACTCTCTTGTGTCAAGAGGTCACCTCACTACTTGCTCAAGGGGCAATAGAAGAGGTGCCCATATCCCAACAGGGCATGGGTTTCTACTTCCTCATTCCAAAGAAAACGGGGATACAGACCCATACTGGACCTCAGAGTTGAACAAGTATCTGTTCCGAGAAAAATTCAAAATGATCTCCCTCAGAGCACCACTTCCTTACTTTCAGTCAGGATTGGCTATGCTCACTAGATCTAAAGGATGCATACACGCATATCCTCATCCATAGAGATCACAGGAGTTTTCTTCGATTCCTTTTTCAAGGAAGACATTACTAGTACAAGGTTCTTCCCTTCGGACTGGCTTCTGCCCCAAGAGTCTTCACAAAATGCATGGCAGTAGTAGCAGCATTCCTAAGCACACTGGGAATATTTGTCTTCCCCTACTTAGACTACTGGCTCATCCGAGCATCAACAGCTCCAGAAGCCAGCTTCACACTCTCCCGCACAAAGCAAATCCTGCAGTACCTGGAACTGGTCATAACCTCCCAAAATCTCATCTCATCTCACCCCTTCTCAGTCTCTAGAGTTCATAGGGGCTCTTCTAGACATAAGGCAGTCAAAGTTGCCACTGCCCACAGCCAAGTTGCCACTGCCACAGCCAAGTTTATTATTTATTTACATTCTCTTATATACCGCGCTATTCTGCATCAGTGCGGTTTACATTGAACAAACTGAAATTACATTGAACAGGGCATTATAACTTGGAGATAACTATTTTACAGGAAACATGGGCTATGGAGTGTTAAGTGGCTTGCCCAAGACCACAAGGAGCACCTGTGGGACTAGAAACCCCAGTCCTTCCAGCCCAAGGTTGCTGTCCTCTAGTGGGATTTGAACCCCCGACCTTCTGGCCTGAAGTACCTTGCCCCAAACACTAGGCCACTCCTCCACTCCACTCTTGTCTTTGAATACTTCAGCTGGCCTTACAAGCAGCTCTGAAAAGGTTTCTAACTGCTCGAGAAATGCTTCAGCTACTGGGGCATATGGCATCCACTGTCCATGTGGTTTCCTGTGCTCGCCTACACATGCAAGCAGCCCAGTGGACCCTAGCCTCTCAGTGGACACAGGCGTCAGGCCGCCTGGGGGACAAAATCAGAAACTCCACCCACCTCTTTTTGTCCCTACAGTGGTGGCAATCGCTGAAAAACCTTCTCGTAGAGTCTTTCCAGTAGCCACTACACCAAGCCACCTTGATTGACAGATGCGTCCAAGTTAGGTTGGGGGCTGACTTGGACAATCTCTCCACTCAGGGTCTCTGAACCGAGCAAGAGGCTTGTCTGCACATAAATCTCCTGGAACTCAGAGCCATCTTCTATGCTCTAAAAGATTTTTCCGACCCACCTGAGCAGCAAGACGGTTCTTGTCCAAACCGACATTCAAGTAGCCATGTTCTGTGTGAACAAGCAGGGTGGGATGGGTTCTCAGGTGCTGTGCAATGAAGCTCTGGGCCTTTGCCAGAGATCTTCAAATCCATCTCCTAGCAGTGTATCTTCCAGGCACACAAAATCTCTTGGCAGACAGCTCAGTTGAGTACTGCTGCCACACGAGTGGTCTCTTCATCCAGAGCAAATTGCTCGAATCTTTCAGATCTGGGGAACTCCAGATATAGACCTCTTTGCAAGTCCTCAGAATGCCAAACTTCCCCGGTTCTGTTCCAGAATTCTGGCTCAGAATTGTCAGGCAAGGGACGCCTTCCATCTCCATTGGGGTCAAGACTTCCTCTGTGCCTACCCGCCCATTTCTCTAATTCCCAAAACTCTATTCAAGCTTCAGAGAGACAGGGGCCATATTATCCTCATAGCCCCATGCTGGCCACGACAGACGTGGTATCCACTGCTTCTACGCCTCTCTCAAGCCAAGCCAAGCCAAGCCTCTGGAGTTGGGATGTACTCCAGATCTACTTTCTCAGAACGGGTCGCTATTGCACCAAATCCTCAGTCTCTGCATCTCAGGGCATGACTGCTAAGAGCCTAGAATTCCAGGATATCAACCTTTCCCATCAAATTAAGAATAAGGTTTGCCTCTTTGCGGATGATACCAAAATCTGCAATAGAGTAGACACCCAGGAAAGTGTAGATAACATGAGGAGGGATCTAGCTAAGCTTGAAGAATGGTCTAGAATTTGGCAGCTGGGATTTAATGTTAAAAAATGTAGTCATGCATTTGGGCTGCAGCAATCCAAGGGAGCAATACAGTATAGGAGGTGAAGTACTTTTGTCCACTAAAGAAGAGCGGGACCTAGGCGTGGTTGTGTCTGATGATCTTAAAGTAGCTAACAGGTAGAAAAGGTGACAGCAAAAGCTAGAAGGATGCTTGGGTGCATACGGAGAGGAATGGCTAGCAGAAAAAAGGAGGTGATAATGCCTCTGTATAAGTCTTTAGTGCGACCTCATTTGGAGTATGGTGTGCATTTCTGGAGACCGCACCTTCAAAAGGATGTGAACAGGATGGAGTTGGTGCAGAGGGTTGCTACTAAAATGATTAATGGGCTTCATTATAAAGCATATGAGGACAGACTTAAGGATCTTAATATGTACACCTTAGAGGAAAGGCGGGATAGAGGTGATATGATTGAGATGTTTAAATACCTCCGTGGCATAAATGTTCAGGGAGAGAGCCTCTTTCAATTGAAAGCAAGTTCTGCTACGAGGGGACATGGGATGAGGGTGAAGGGAGATAGATTCAGGAGTGATATGCGGAAATATTTCTTTACAGAAAGAGTAGTGGATCCATGGAATAGTCTCCCAGTGGAGGTGGTAGAGATGAGGACAGTAACTGAATTCAAAAAAGCATGGGACCAACACAGAGGATCTCTAAAGGTAAAAAGTGGACTGTTGTAGTTGTTGTTATGGAAGGACAGACTAGATAGGCCATGTGGTCTTTTTCTGTCATCATGTTTCTATGTTTCTATTCTCCTGGCTTCTTACACAAGGAGGGCCTACGCCTTTAAGTGGAAAAGGTTCTCTATCTGGTGTTCAAAAAAGGACCTTAATCCCTTTTCAGTGCCAGTGGAGGCATTACTGGAGTATCTCCTCCATTTATCATCCTCTGATCTTAAGACCATTTCAGTAAGGGTCCACCTTAGTGCCATTGCAGCTTTCCACAAGCCCTTGGATGGACAACCTGTTTCCTCTCAACCACTTGTAGCAAGGTATCTCCAGGAACAAGCAGGAATGAGTCTTCACATATGGGTACGTCGGTACCGACGGAGTCTGCGCGGGAACGCTTCCCAGCGTCCAAAGAGCTTTTGGAAGGATCCCACCATGCCTGCGTGCTGCCTTCCCGCCTTTCCCAACTGCCTCCCCTCAGTTTTCGTTTTCCGCGGAGCCGGCAGGATGTCCTCCTGTCACCGCAGAAAATTCTTCTTTTATTTCTTTAGTTTTCTTGTGGTCGCGGCTGTCTTCCCGATGCCGCCGGTGTTTTCTTTTCTTTTTCTTGTAAAATCTTCCTTTTTCAAGGAATATTTTTTCTAAAATAGTGTCTTAGGCGTTTTAGGCCTGTTCTTTTCCTTCATGGAACCGCCAGCCACTTTCTCCAAGAAATGTTCAAACTGTGGCGGTACAACTTTATTTTTAGACCCTCAAAGTCGGTGTCTAACCTGCTTGGGTCCTGACACCAGTTTGGTGAGAAGAGGTCTTCAATATCGAGGTTCCCTCGATACACGGTTTCCCTCCAACTTCGGGGCACCATCCCCTTCTTCTACACAGGATCAGGTAACCCACAAACAGTCTGTTAAAACTAGCCAGCCCTCGAGTGGTAGGTCTCATGCACAGCATGTAGACGGCTCCGGCCTTGCCCTCGAGGGCCTATTGGCTTCAAAACCCCAGCGGGAGTCTTCGGTCTCAAAAGCCTTTCAGGGGTTTCAGGTTGTTCATGGGGTTCACCCCTCACAGAACATACCTGAGACGTGTCCGGTGGTGGCATCCGCTTCGAGCACTACCGATACCCTGACATCGGCACTGGTGTTGGATGCAACACTCCACACCAGGGATGGTTCATCTGGCGTCCTCGGTGCCTTTGGGACCGGTGGATACACTCCAGACTGACCTTCCATTATCGGTACCAGCACCGATACTACCACCGACATCGGTACCCTCCAGACGTGCATCGATAGCCTCGCTTCCTTCGATGCCGAGTCTGGAATCGATCTCCAGTCTGGAGGACTGGGTACCGACTCGCCTTGGTACCGGCTCGCCTTGGTACCGGCTTTCGGCGGTACCGAAGGCTCGGTTCCGATGATTCGGATCCACAACTCTGTTCCCTCGAGGCCCATTGAGTTGCCACTGGTTGACCTTCATTCACCGGTATCAGACACGGTACCGAAGTCGGTGCCGATGTCCTCATTACCCTTACGGTTGGTGCCGTCCATGCTTCGCTTATCGATGCAGAGTTTAGAATCGCTCTCTAGTCTGGAAGACTCGGTACCAATACGCTTTGGTACTGACACCAATCGATACCAGTGGCTCGGTACCGAGGATAGCGGCCGGAGGTTGTCGGTTACCTCGGTACCGATTGAACTGTCACCGATGACTGCTCCAATGTCTGTGGGGCTTGACTCCGGCATCGGTACCGGTATCCACAGTAGCATCGTGGACAACCCCTGCCATGCTTTTTTCAACAGGATCGCTCCCTTCTATGCAAGCTTGGAGTCGATACCTGGCATGGACAATGTGGTAATGATGGTCGCTGCTCCTGACAGTCAGTACCGGCGACCATCCCTTAAGCATTCCACACTGCACTGTGCAGGATCTTCTATTCCTATATATTTGGATAGCTCTGTCGGTGCTCAGGCTAGATCTCCAGGAACAAGCCAGGAATGAGCCTTCACATATGGGGTACGTCGGTACCGACAGAGCCTGCACGGGAATGCTCCCCAGCATCCAATCAGAAAGCTTTTGGGAGCATTCCTCGCACCTGTGCGCTGACTTCCCGCCTTTCCCACTGTCGCTCCTCAGTTTTCGTTTTTCCGCGGAGCCGACAGGACGTCCTCCTGTCACCGCAGAAACTTTTTTCCTTTAAAATTCTTATTTCCTTGTTTTCTTGTGGTCGCGGCTGTCTTTCCCGCCGATACCGGTACCGCCGGTGCTTTATTCTTTTCTTTTCTTTTCTAAACTTAAAGAAATTTTTTCTCCTCAGTTTTTGTTTTAACTTTGGGCCTACCAGGCCTCTCCAACATGGAGCCTTCTTCCCCTAAGAAGTGCCTTCACTGTGGAAACATGGTTTTCTTTTTAGACTCCAATGCTTGGTGTCTAACCTGTTTGGGTCCTGACCCTTTTTTCCCTGGTCCATCAGGCTGTATTATTGGGAGAAGACCTTCCCTTTTTCGAGTTTCCCTCAATGCCGTTTTTCCTCCTGAGGTGAGGACACCGGTTTATTCTTCTCTCCAGGATCAGGATCAGGTAACCCACAAACAGTCTGTTAAGGCTAGCCAATTCTTGAAGGGTAAGTCTCATGCCCAGCATGATGACGGCTCCGGCCTTGCCCTCAAGACCCCATTGGCAATAAAACCCCGGCGGGAGTCTTCGGGCTCCAAAGCATTTACGGGGTTTCAGGTTTTTCCTGGGGCTCACCCCTCACAGAACATACCTGAGCCATGCTCGGGGGTGGTATCTGCTTCGAGCGGTACCGATCCCCCGGCATCGGCAGTGGTGTCAAGTGTTCCACTCTTCACCTGGGATCGTCCTCTGGTGTCCTCGGTACCTTCGGGGCCGATCGATACGACCCATATTGGCTTTCCTGTATCTCTGCCATGCTCGGGGTTGGTACCGGCTTCGAGCGGTACCGATACCCCGGCATCGGCATCGAGTGTTCCACTCTTCACCTGGGATCGTCATCTAGTGTCCTCGGTACCTTTGGGGCCGATCGATACGACCCAGATTGATTTTCCTGTATCTTCGCCATGTTCGGGGTTGGTATCGGCTTCGAGCGGTACCGATACCCCGACATCGGCGCTGGTGTCGAGTGTTCCACTCTTCACCAGGCATCGTCTTCGGACGTCCTCAGTACCTTCGGAACCGATCGATACGACTCCGATTGACTTTCCTGTATCGGCATTGCCGATACCACCACCACCGTCGGTACCTTCTAGACATGCATCGATAGACTCGCTCCCTTCAATGCCGAGTCTAGAATCGATATCCAGTCTAGATGACTTGGTACCGACGTGTTTCGGAACCGATCCATATCGTTTCCGTCTACGCCGTACCGAGGATATTCACCAGGGCTCTCTGGCTACCTCGGTACCGCTTCAGCAGCCCCCGATTACTGCTTCGATGACATTACCGTCTCTGATACCGGTATCGATGTCAATTCCTACAGTTCCATCGGTGCCATCGATCCTTTCTATGCCTAGCTTGGAATCGATACCGGGCACTGATGATGCAGTACTAACTGCTTCGAATCAGAACTGTCAGTATCACTGTCCATCTAGCAGGATTCTTTTTCTGCACCAGTCCAGTATGTCTTCTGGTGCTCAAGCTGCTCCTTCAACCTCAGCTTACCCAGGAATAGTTCCTATTGGAGATCCTTCTTTTCAGAAATTTCTCCTTGACATGGCAACCTTTCTTGCCATGCCTATTCCGGGCTCTACTCTTAACCAAGATCCTGCAGAAAAGGAAAATATAATGCTTCCTTTACATCATTCTTGCAGGATCTTCTTCTGAGGATATGGGAATCACCTTTAAAGGTTCCTTCGCCTTCTACAGTCACTAATGTTCTGTATCAGATGCCTCCATCTCCGAGATTTCAAAAAAAACCAACATCCACATCATTCCATTGTAGTGGAATCAGCAATGAGGAAGGTAAGAAGCAAGAAGAAGCATTCTTCTTATCCGCCAGGTCGTGCATCTAAAGTACTTGATGCCTTTGGACGTCAAACCTTCCAAACTTCTATGCTGGCTTCAAGAATTATTTCATATATTTTTTATATGAGTCTGACACTTCAGGAGGTCACAGAGAAATTATCTCTTCTGTCCCCTTTTTTGTCAGAGCCTAAGGCCACTGACTATTCCTTGCTTCTTAAGCATAGCAGGAATATCTCTTGGTTTCTTTCTCGTGCTTCTCTAGACTCTTTTGAGTCTGTTAGCAGATCCTCTGCTATTGCCATTGGAGCACGTCGTAAAGCCTGGCTGCAAGCTTCAGACTTGAACAGATGGGCACAACATACACTGGGTAATTGTCCTTGTACAGGAGAAAATCTCTTCAATAGAGAGGCTTTACGTCAGGTTGCTCATTGCTCCACTGACTTTCCTGGTTCTGGAAACCATCCAAGCCTTCTTTTTCCCCAGGATGTAGGAAATGTCCTACCAAACCTCCTTTCCCTAAGAAAAGAAGGTTTCACCCTTCTCCTGCCCATCCTCCAGATGTACCCAAGCAAGGGACATCTCATCCTAGTCTGAGGTCTCCAGACTCTAACCAGTCTAATCATAAACAGCAACCATAGGTTCCTATATGTTGCAATCTACAATTAACTTCTTCTTAGCAGAGCTTTATTCTTCAAACTCTACACTGGTTTTCAGTATGCTAAGCTGTTAGGATACTTTTGTCCATGGGTTACAGAATTCTCCCCTTCTTACTACTACAAAGGGAGGTTACAACTATCCCATGATAGTTTTCTGTCCCCACATGGACATCTTTTCCTTCAGCTGACTTACCATATGGTAAGTCACCTTCCAACCCCCTCTCTTCCAGGGTTTCCCCTGCTTGAGTTGGTACCATACTGAAACACTTTTCTTTCTTTCCAGTGTAGACTTTTTTGTTATCCTTCAATGCAACTCATCAGACAGGGACGGGAATATCTCCGCTCCCTTTGTCTGTTTTCTCTCTGTTTTTATACAGGAGAATCCCCTCTGCTGTTTTGTTCAGTTACTGTGCATGCAGGAGTTCCAGTGATTTTTTTTAGTACTCATTGCAAGCTACTTTCAACTATCTTGCATAATACTACTCACTGCAGGTTATCTTCTTCTAGCCATATCCTTTCCTAGGATGTGGCAACACACCTGACTTCAGTCTTAATTCTCCTGCACAATGCTCTCTGCAATGTTCAGAGAAGCTTTCTACTATGGGCCCTTGCTACAGAGCATTGAACTTGTCTCTGAGGGTTTTTCCACATAGTAGAAAAAGCTTATATAATCATTTCATGGCTATATGGGTTCTTTATACCCTCTTGTCTCCTGTTGTGATACAGAAGACAAGCTTTTTCTGCGTGAATGTCCAAGGAGTTCCCCATCTTGCAGGAATCTACCCCTTTTTTCCTTACAGCTTGGCATTATACTTTTCTGCTCCACTTGGACAACGCATACTCCTTTACTATACATGATACCCCTGTGTCCTTTGGCTGGGTCATCCTGGTATCTTAGTCTATGCGTTTTTTTGTCCTTTGGACATGTCAGAGTCCTAAAGTACTCCTGACGTGCTCTTGCCAGACTGCTATTATCCTCTGTTTTTTCACGCAACCATACTGGTTATTTCACTGAATTACATTCCTGCACCGCAGAAATAGATTCTCTATATATCTTCAGGAGGTTTCCACCCCCTTATTATTAGATGAATCTTTTCCCATCACATTCCCCAAGTGAATGTTTTTATGGGGCTCAGTTGCAGGCATGTATCCTCAGGCTTATATTCATGTATGTATATGTCCTATACATACATATTTCTGTAATCTGTGTGGGCATAAATCATGCCCATATATATATATATATATATATCACACATATCTAGACATATATGCACATATAGATATGTATATATATATATGCCCATTGGGAGATGTCCATAGGACGCCATGTATTACCTGCTATCTCCCTAACTGTCTGTGCTATAAAGCTTTTACCTCCTTAAGAGGTCCAGAAAGTCAACTTGCCTATTCTCATGCGGCTCAGTAAGTGGGAGCGGTTATACATACAATTACTGCTGTGATGTCAACAGCTTCTATTTTTGTTATAGATCTTCCTGTCTATGAAGTATCAAACTTCAATGTCTTCCTATCTCTTACCAGCTAGGAAAGACGGTGTACATCTTCAGTATTTGAGTACACTTCTGTTCTCCTTGGGAATAGGGGCTTTTTTCCATACCCCCTCTTCCCTTCAGGACTGGGCTAATTCTCCAGATCGGTCAGTCTTCTTCTTTTAGTCCTCAATGTTAATAACTTTGTACCTAAGAGTTTTCAGCTTTTTCCCATAAAGCTTTCCATTGAAGACCTGCCGTTCTTCTCCTGCCCCAGTTGACACCTGGGTTACCTGCCCATTCCAGGTTTGGAACTTCATCCGCACTGCTGTGAAGTTACCTTGAGGATTCCGCTACTGCATCTACAGTACACTCCATCACAGTTCTACTTCCTACAATCCCGTAGGTAAGCTCTATATTGTACTAGTTCATTAAATATTTTAATGATACTTGACATACATTCTAAAGACTCATTTTTCTGTAGTCTTTAGATTCGCTGTTCCTCTACAGCTCTTCTCTATTCAACTTCTACCCCCCATCCCTCAGGGGATGCCGGGGATCCAGGTTTGGGAAATGCCGTCCTGTTCCAGGGATACGCATTTTATGGGATCTCCCCTGGCACCCACAGCTAGGGAGTCCCCATATGTGAAGACTCATTCCTGCTTGTTCCTGGAGATAGCACAGTTACTGTAACAGGTGATCTCTGGGAACAGCAGGAATTAGTCTTCACAACCCACCCACCTCCCCTAGGAGTTGTATCTATCTATCTCCTTTCCTCTTTCTCTCCTTCTGTTTCAGCTATGAAACTCAACTGAGGAGAGGCAGTGGGAAAGGCGGGAAGTCAGCGCGCAGGCGCGAGGGATGCTCCCAAAAGCTTTCTGATTGGATGCTGGGGAGCATTCCCGTGCGGGCTCCGTCGGTACCGACGTACCTCATATGTGAAGACTAATTCCTGCTGTTCCCAGAGATCACCTGTTACAGGTAAGTAACTGTGCTTTCTTCAGATCTAACCTGTCCAAGAGAGATTCCTGCTGGGGAATCCTCTTTTCAGAGTTTCCTTCTGGATATAGCAAGATCTCTTGCCATTCCTATCCCAGGACATGATCCTGCTCAGGGCTCTCTTTCTACCAAAGCAAAGGAGAACATAATGCTTCCTTTGCATCATTCCTTGCAGGATCTCCTTCTAGGAATGTGGGAAACACCTTTTAGGGTACCCCCACCTTCCAATGCAACTGATTTCTTATATCAGGTGCTCCCTTCTCCAGGGTTTCAAAAGACTCACCTTCCTCATCATTCCATAGTTGCGGAATCAGCAATGAGGCGGGTAAAGAGTAAGAAATAGCACTCTTCTTATCCGCCAGGTCGTGAGTCTAAGACACTAGATGCCTTTGGACGTCAAACCTTCCAGACATCTATGCTTTCTGCAAGAATTCTCTCATATATTTTTTATATGAGTCTATCTCTTGAGGAGGTCGCAAAGCAATTACATCTTTTGACTCCTTTCCTTCCAGATTCCAAGAGTGCACACTATTCCTCACTGCTTATGCATATCCAGAATATCTCTTGGTTTCTTTCTCGTGCTTCCCTGGACTCTTTTGAGTCTGTTAGCAGGACTTCTGCTATAGCTATAGGGGCACGACATAGAGCCTGGCTCCAAGCTTCAGACTTGGACAAATGGGCACAACAAAGACTAGGACATACACTTTGCACTGGAGGAAATCTCTTCAACAAGGAGTCTTTGTCAGGTTACTCAGTTGTCCACTATTTTACCTGTTCCTAGGGGTTGTTCTACACCTTCTTCTGTCCCAGTAGGTAGGAAATGTCCTACCAAACTTTCTTCCCACAGGAGAAGAAGGTTTTATTCATCACTTGCCCATCATACAGATGTTCCCAAACAGGGGAGGCATCGTCCTGGTCTGAAGAATCCAACCTCTCACCAGGCTCAACAAACCCAGCAACCGCAGGGTTTCTGATCAATCATCATCAGATGCTTGTGACTCTTGGGGTTTAGAATCTGCAGTTTGCTTCTACGCAATAGAGGCAATCCACCGCTTCATTCTAACCCCTAGACATGGATCTCTTTCCAAAGACCTCCATTTTTTCTATATTTCTATGAGCTGTCAGAATGTTCATGCCTATAGGTCACAGGTTTCTCCTCTTCTTCCTGCTAGGGAAAGAGGTCTAACCACTATCAAATGATAATTTCCTGTGCCAGCATGTCTTTTTCCTTCTATAGACTTACTACTTGGTAAGTCTTCTTCAGCTCCATTCCCTTCACCCTCTTACCAAGCTTTTCCCCTGTAAGAGTGGAATTACTTCACTGGAGGGCTTTTTCTTCAGCCTCTCTAATTTTGTCACTTTTCAGTGCGGAGTTTTCCTCTCTGAGTTAACTCCTCTGTTTCAATCTTGTTTTGGGGCAGCTTATCAGACATGTCCAGAGTTTTCTACTCCTGTTCTGTCTGTTCTTTCTGTTTTTAAACAGTAAGATTATTTCTCCAGGACCAAGCTCGCTTTCAACCTCTCAACTGCGACACTGTCCTAGAAAGCCTTCAACCACTTATGACCAACACCACCCTCAACTTAGACGACCTTATAGCCAAATGGGACGAGAACCTCAGAGCCGCCTCATGTCCATTGCACAATGACAAGAAAACGAGAACACGCGCCATGGTTCTCTACTGACCTTCGTACATCTCTCAACCACTTACGCAAACTTGAGAGACAATGGCGAAGAACCCACTCACCAGAGGCCCTTGCAGCATATAATACATACTTAGCTACCCACCGTGGGAAGATAACACTGAGTAGGAAACTCTACCACACAAACTTATTGAAACGCTCCATCAATAAACCACATGCACTATTCAGGTTAGTAAAATCCATAACAGGAGAGCCAGTTTCAGCCCAACCTGCAATGCCTCAGCCACAGGACTACGCAAACTACCTGCAATCAAAAATGATTAAGGCCAGCACGAACATAAATATCAACAACCCCTCTGTAGCACTCAAGGCATCCCCAATAACACCATTTTGTAATTTCAACACAGTATCAACTAGTGAGATTGAGAACATTATCGCCTCCATCAATCCTAGCACGGCACCTAATGACCCATGCCCAGCCAGCTGGATCAAAGATCTGCGACACGATCTAAGCCAAATCTTGTGCAAGATGCTGAACCAGTCCTTTCTAACTGGCTCATTCCCCCAGTGTCTGAAACACACCTCTATCAGGCCCCTACTGAAAAACAGTAAACTTGATCCATCCAAAGTTGAATCATTTAGGCCAATCTCGAGCATCCCCCAACTTGCAAAAATCATCGAGAAAGCTGCTCAACAACAGATCCAGCATCACATTGACACGGAAGCTCCACTAGACCAATCACAACATGGATTCAGAGAAGCACATGGCGTCGACTCAATCCTTACAACCCTATTCAATGATCTGGTCACAGGAATAAACAGCATCCAACAAGGATTTGTCCTCATCTTTCTAGACATCTCCGCCGCCTTCGACTCTGTGAATCACGATATACTTCTGCAACACCTGATAGAAAAGGGGATTCGAAGCACAGCACTGGAATGGTGTAAATCCTACCTTTCCAATAGGTGGCAACAAGTCAAGACAGACCAGGAATCCTCGGAACCATTCCTACAATCTCAAGGTGTACCGCAAGGATCTTCCTTATCGGCACTAATGTTCAATATATATATGCAGCCGATATGTGAATTGATCCGATCCTTTAACGTACAATGCCTGGCATACGCCGATGACATCCTCATATACATGCCGTTCAAAATTGACCAACCAGTGTTTTCCCCAATAATCAATTGTTTCGGAGCAGTAGCTGAATGGCTGCTGTCACAAAACTTACGAATCAATCATAGCAAAACTGATGTTCTTTTTGTGACAAGGAACCGTAAGTTCGTACCTCCTCCATCGATACTGGTCAACAACATAGAATTGACGTCCAAACCCACAATCCGATATCTCGGCATCACTTTGGATCAACACCTGGATATGACAACGCATGTGAAGAATGTGACAAAGACTATATATCATAAGATCAGAACACTACGCCATCTCCGCCCCCTACTTGATTACACTGACTACCGATCAACCTTCCAGGCATTAGTCCTCCCACATCTAGATTTTGCTAACATCATCCTCCACGGGATCTCTCAATCAACTTTAAATCTGCTTCGTCTGGCTATGAATACAGCTGCAAGGGTCCTCTCTGGGTCACCAAGATCTGCTCACATAACGCCTATCATGAAAGACCTACACTGGCTACCTCTACAAGCCCGACTCCACTATAAGTCTCTAATCCTGACCTTCAAAGCCATGAATAATTACCCACCCACACCAATCAGCAACCTAATTCACAGCACCCTCGAAAATAGAAACAGGAGATCTACTGCTACGAACACCTTAATAGTTCCTAAGATGATGACATCATGTACTAAAGCTACGTCAAACAGAGCTTTCTCAATATTCCCCCCTCTAAACTGGAATACACTTCCACATGAAATCCGTGGTATCAAGAGCCTAATACAATTCCGAAAAGCCGTGAAACACCATTTGTTCACAAAATGTTACCCAGAAGCTATCCTGGACACTCACACATCTACCAAGATTTCCACATACCCCAGATGCCTTAGCACTCGAATACAACCAGAAAATGGTTAGGCTACACGATAGCCCACTAGACAAACAAGATAACCACTTAACTGCTCCACCCACATGAATCACGCACAATATCCAATCGAGTTTAGAATATTGTATATAGTTAAAATATATATATATATATATAGTATAAAGTTAACTGTACATAGTTTCCCCAGTTACCCATGTATTATCCTCCCTGTTCTTTGTAAACTCAATGTTGCTTGTAGGCATTGCAGTATGTTTTGTTCATTGTACACCGCACTGATTTTAATAGCGCGGTATAGAAGAAATGTTAAATAAATAAATAAGCAGGAAGTCAGTCCTCACTTATGGGTGTCATCGACGCCGATGAGGCCCCAGCGGAGCATTTCCCCAGCTTTCCATGAAAGCCTTTGGGAATGCTGGCACGCATGCGCGGTTCCCTTCCCACCTAAAGGTGCCATCTTACTTCAGTCTCTTTTTTTCCGTGAAGCCCATCGGACGTGTGTCCTTTTTTTCCTGAAAAAGAGACGTTTTTTTCCTAGGCGTTATTTCGCTTTTTTCCTCGGATTCGACGTCGGTTCCCCTCCCGCCGGGTTCGGTACACCGGTATCGAATCCTTTTTTTTCTTTTTTCGGTTTTTGCCCTTAGTGGCTAGGCGCTCACGCCAATTCTTTTTCTTTTTCCCTGGAAGGCCGGTCCTTTGACCTCGCGGGGACCCTTTTCTCCCCGATGGCTTCCAGTGGTTTTAAAAAGTGTGATCGGTGTAAGAAAATAATGTCTCTCACCGACACACATGACTGCTGCCTTCGGTGCCTTGGCCCGGATCACGATTCCAAAACGTGCGGGCCATGTGGAAAAATGTCTTCCAAGGCCCTCCGAAGTCATCAGCAACAAAGCGAAAGGCTTTTCTCAGCCTCTGCCCGGGCCCGGACCTCGTCTGAGGCCTTGACATCTCGGGATTCCGATCCCGAGAGGCGTCGGAGCTCCTCGGACAGGGGGTCCCCCGACCGGGAACGTAAGAGGAAGAAGCGGCTCGCGAGGGCGGCGTCGGAGGAGGTCCCTGAGCCCTCGAGGGCCAGGTCTAAGACCCCCGACTGTTGTCCCGGGCCCGTGGACCAGGAGAAGCCAACTAAAATTCCTCGCATGGAGCCGGAGTCTGCTGGACACGTAAGTCCTGTTGTCCTCGTGGACTCGCCTCCCCGAGTACCGACGTCGGGCCCGGCACCGCCGGGGCCCGAGTCGGGGGCTGCTGCGTCACCTGAGCTGAGTCTCAGGTTGAGAGCCTTGGAGAGCAGAATGTCTGCCTTCATGGATCAGCAGCGGGCACTGATGGCCAGCCTGTCTGGCGCATCTGCCCCAACCACCGGGACATCGACTTCGAAGTCGACCCCGGAGACCGAGCCGATACTAGAGTCCCTTGCAGCTCGAGGTCTCCCTCGACCTCCCGTTCGGGACCGAGGGTCTCGACGCCGGTTCCACCGACGTCGGGGCGGGTGCCTAGAGGCCCCGCGGGGTCGGACCTCAACTCGACATCGGACAAGTCTGCTTGGGAGACCGAAGACGAGAAGTCTCCTGACACCTTCAAGACTCGGTGTGTCCCTTCGGACTCACCTGAGTCTGAGCTCAGAAGTAGATCCCCTCCGGAGGATACTAGGTTCTCGGAGTTTGTCCGCGATATGGCCGCTGCCCTGGCTATCTCGGCTGACCCCGAGGAGGAGCCGCCTCGAGCTGAAGAGCTCGATGCTCTGCAGTATGACTCTCCTCCGAAGGAGGCCTTTACTGTCCCGGTTCCTCCAATGCTGGAACGGCTCCTCTTCCGGATGTGGGAGTCTCCAGCCTCGGCGCCGGTTTTGAGCAAGCGAGTCGATTCCATCTATCGGCTCCGAAAGAGTCCCGGCTTCCAGAAAGCACAGCTACCACACCATTCCATGGTTGTGGAATCGGCCATGCATCGTCTGAAGAGTCAGAAGATGCACTCCTTGGTGCCTCCTGGAAGGGAAGCCCGAAGCCTTGATGGCGTCGGTAGAAAGTGCTTTCAGGGCTCGATGCTTGCTTGCCGTGTCCAGACTTACCAGCTGTACATGGGCATGTATTTACGAGACCTGGCCAAGGAGTTGGCCGGATTCTCTGCTGGTCTCTTCAGGGAACCCTTGCAGAGTTTTAAGTTCTTGTCTTCGAGGATCCGGGAATGCTCTAAGTTCATGTCCCGCGCCGCCTACGATGGCTTCGAGGCTTCGGCCCGAGTAGCGGCAGCCGGCATCGCGGCCCGACGCCAGGCATGGCTGCAGTCATCGGACCTCGAGCCATGGGTTCAGGACAAGTTGGTCGATGTCCCTTGCCGAGGTGAAAACCTTTTTGGCAAGCCTGTGGCCGAGAAGGCCGCTCAGCTCGAGACAGAGCACTTCATGAGGACAAGGCTGTCGAGGAAGACCTCTGCCCCTTCTCATAAGAAGGGGGGCTCGGGTAAAAAGTCCTTTTACCCGAGGAAGGGCACTGCCTACAAACAGTACCCACAATATCCGGCTGCCCAAGCTGCCCCCCAGGATCAGCAAGCCAAGGGCCAGGGTAATGGGCCCCGTAGGCAGAGGACCCCCAAGCCTGCAGCCCCTGCTCCCACTCAGCAGGGTGGGGTTTTTTGACTCCTTGAGTATAGCCATACCTCCCTTGCAGACCCAGCCCTGCACAGGCGGCCGCCTAGCCTTGTTTGCCCACAAGTGGCCCTTGATGACTCAAGACAGTTGGGTGCTGGACATACTGCCTTTTGGACTGACCTCCGCTCCCAGGGTATTTACCAAGTGCCTGGCAATGGTGGCAGCCTACCTGAGAAATCAGGACATCTTTGTGTTTCCTTACCTAGACGTTCACCAGGCCACCAACAGGACCATAGAACTGCTCCAAAATGTGGGCTTTGTCATCAACTTCGCAAAGTCCACTTTGCTCCCCTCCCAGAACTTGGAGTTCATAGGAGCAAGGTTGGATTCTCAGCTGGCAAGAGCATTCTTACAGGTGGACTGAGCACAAAGGCTCATGGACCTCGCCAGCAAGTTTCTGCACAGGTCCCTGGTCTCCGCCAGGCTCTGTCTCAGGCTTCTGGGCCACATGGCGTCGACAGTACAGGTGACCCCCAATGCCAGGCTCAATATGAGACCTGCCCAGTGGTGCCTTCAGACTCAGTGGTCACAAGCCTCAGGCAGTATCAGAGACAGGATCAGAGTGTCCCACCGTTTCCTGGCATCCCTCAACTGGTGGTTACACCCCCCCCCCCCAATCTGCTGGTGGGGGTGCCCTTTCAGATCCCACCTCATACAGTGGTACTGACCACCGATGCCTCTCTGCTGGGTTGGGGAGCACACTGCCTAGACAAGTGCATCCAGGGCCTGTGGTCTCATTGGGAGGCATCCCAGCAGATCAATCTACTAGAACTCAGAGCTATCCGCTTGGCCCTCAAGGCCTTTACTGCTTCCCTGGCACAACAGTCTGTCTTGATCCAGACAGACAACCAGGTAGCCATGTTCTATGTAAACAAACAGGGCGGAACTGGTTCCCAGCCCCTTTGCCAGGAGGCCCAGGACCTCTGTTCCTTTGCCCTGAAGCACAACATGCTCTTCAAAGCAGTCTGTCTTCCAGGCCAGGAGAATTCCCTGGCCGACAGATTGAGCAGGATTCTGCAACCACACGAGTGGCAGCTACATCCTTTAGTGGTTCAAAAGATTTTCTTGAAATGGGGGCTTCCCTCCATAGACCTGTTTGCCAGTCCACTGAACAACCAGCTGCCAAGGTTCTGCTCAAAGGCAACCGCATCCTCTGAGAGTAGCAGCAGATGCTTTTCTGATTTCCTGGACTCGGTTCCTACTATATGCGTTTCCTCCCACCCCTCTGGTGGCCCGAACACTGTTCAAGATTCTCCGAGACAGGGCCTCAGTCCTCCTGGTAGCTCCCAGGTGGCCAAGGCAGCCTTGGTTCCCCCTCCTGCTTCAACTGGCAGTGGATCTGCCTCTGGGATTGCAACCCGACCTTCTCTCTCAGAATCAGGGCTCCTTGCTGCATCCCAATCTCAAAGCTCTAAATCTGATGGCATGGAGGCTGCAAGGGTAGTGCTGGCTCCCTGGGGCCTGCCTCCCGAGGTTGAGGAAGTTCTTCTAGCCTCCAGGAAACAATCCACTAGGAAGACCTATGCTCTCAAGTGGAAAAGGTTCTCTGTGTGGTGTCAACTACATGCTGAGGATCCTTTCTCCTGTACTGTGTCAGTGCTTCAGTACCTGCTGCACTTGTCCAATCAGGGTCTCAAGTCCAACTCTGTTCGGGTCCACCTCTTTGCTTTAGCAGCTCACCACTCCCTAGTTGAGGGCCATTCCTTGTCTGTGCACCCTTTGGTGTCTCGGTTTCGCAGAGGCTTGCTTCTGCTCAAACCTCCCATACGTCCTCCTGCTCCTGAGTGGGAGCTTAATGTGGTCTTGCAGCAGCTGACTCGCCCACCTTTTGAGCCTATGGCTACTTGCCCTCTACGCTTCCTTTCCTGGAAGACTCTCTTTCTAATAGCCCTTACTTCAGCTAGGAGAGTGAGTGAGCTTCAGGCCTTGGTCTGTCATAGATCTTACACCAGGTTCTATAAAAACAGGGTGGTCCTCAGGACTCACCCTAAGTTCCTTCCTAAGGTTGTCTCCTCTTTCCACCTCAACCAGGAGGTGGTTCTTCCTACTTTCTTCCCTAGGCCTCATGCAAGTCAGGCTGAAACAGTTCTCCATACCTTGGACTGTAGGAGGGCCTTATCCTTCTACCTTGAACGTACGCAAGGTCATAGGAAGGCTTCTCAGCTCTTCCTTTCTTTTGAACCCAATAACTTGGGGAGGCCTGTGTCCAAGCGTACCTTGTCCATCTGGGTGGCTGACTGTATCACCTGGGCTTACAAGCAGCTGACCTTCCTTTGCAGGGTAGGGTCACGGACCACTGTGTGAGGGCAATGGCTGCATGAGTGGCTTACCTCCGCTCTGTTCCATTGCAAGACATCTACAGGGCTGCTACTTGGTCTTCAAGCCAGACTTTTGCAGCCCACTACTGTCTGGAGAGGGAGTCACGTAGGGACAGTGCTTTTGGCCAAGCAGTACTCCGGAATCTCTTTGAGGTCTAGGCAACTCCTGCCCTCTGGTTGGGCTACCTGTGGAGGGTGTGTTCTTGCAAAGCCTTTACTGTGTTGCTGAGACTAGAGGGAGTGCTCTTGTTCAGCCTGAGGTCCTGGTAGCCCAGGGCTGGGGAGTCACCCATAAGTGAGGACTGACTTCCTGCTTGGTCCTGGAGAAAGAGTAGTTACTCACCTGTAACAGGTGTTCTCCAGGAGCAGCAGGAATCAGTCCTCACTACCGTCCCTCCTCCCCTTGGAGTTGCAGTTGTACATAGTTTAATTTTTACATTTTTGTGTGCTGTTCTTAGCTATGTCATTTGACTGAGGTAAGATGGCACCTTTAGGCGGGAAGGGAACTGCGCATGCGTGCCAGCATTCCCAAAGGCTTTCATGGAAAGCTGGGGAAATGTTCCGCTGTGGCTTCATCGGCGTTGATGACACCCATAAGTGAGGACTGATTCCTGCGGCTCCTGGAGAACACCTGTTACAGGTGAGTAACTACTCTTTCTGCTGTCTTGCTAGCAGCTGCCTATGCAGGAGCCTTAATGTTTGTACCACTGGTTCTTGTCCACAAACAAACCAGATTTGTCCTCCACTAACATTCTGTCTAATCTTAGTAGTGGCTCCAAGTCAGTGCTTTCTTCTGTCTTGGAGATTATCTCACTACAAGCTTTCTGGATTGTCTTCTATTTCTGCCATCTCCTTTCTCCAGGGTTTGGCAGCATAGTTGGCAGCCAGTTCTATCTCCTCATTCTCCTGCATCATGCTCTCTGCAATTCTACAGAGAAGCTTTCCACTATGGGCCCTTGCTATAGAGAGCATGGGGATTTTTCCTCCAACAGCTATCCTAGATGGTTGGAAAAGGCTTTTCAGTCATGTCTCCCATGACTAGAAGGGTTCTCCCTTCTCTTCCTATCTCCTTTTTGATATAAGCGACATAGGCCTTCTCTTACGTGGAAACTTAAGGAGTTGCCAATTCCCTGCTTTGGTCCATAGTATTTCCAATCGGGGATATGCTCTTTCTCCTTGCAGCTCGTCCTCATGGTAAGAACGCATGATACTTTTGCCCTTAAGCAGGTCAACATGGTATCTCATCTCTGTGCGTCTTCTGTCCTCTTACCATGCTAGAGTTCTGGAAGACTCTGGACTTGCTGGCTGCAGACACAGATTATCCTGTTTTTCACGTACCTGTCCTGCTTATTTCACTAGCTAGCATCCTTGCAGATCATAACCAGGAGGAATAGATTCTCTATATATCTTCTCAAGTAGGTTCCACCTCCTTGTTAGATGAATCTTTCCTCTCCACATATTCATATCTATTTTTTGTGTGTATTTTATGCCCTTCCATATCTCACTATAGATATATTCTTATATGTCTCTCTTTATATCTATATGTATACACATATATATATATATATATATCTGTGGAGATATTTTATTACAGATAGATATGTATCCACATACCTATCTATCTGACTGTCTATGCTCATATAGCTATATGATTCCGACAGATGAGCTTACCCATTCCTATGCTATCCAGCAGGTTTGGGGTTCTACACACACAACCACTCCTGTGGTATTCGTCAACTTTTATACCATAACCTTAGGGTTTAGGTACCTCTGAAGCTCTCCATGCTCCAATATCTCTCCTAGCTTACCTCAGTTCGGAGAGATATTGCGAATCTTCCTTTACTCACAGGCTTAACGCCTCAGGCATTTGTCCTCTCTTTTTTGGATACAAGGGGTTCCCATACCCTTTCTCCCCATAAGGACTGTACCTGTTTGTCCAAATCGGTTAGCCTTTCTCTTTTTGCTCCTAAGAGTGAGCCACTCTGCCGCCAAAAGAGTTCGGTTTTTGTCTTAAAGCCTTCCGCTGAAGGCCCACCATTTTTGTACTACCCCAGTTTTTCTTACTGGGGTTAACTGTTACTTTTCAGGATTCTGACCTCCACTGTTTTTTCCTACAGTGAGGTCCTCTTCGAGATTCCTCTACTGGGTTCCCCAGTAGATCCCATGGACCTCCATACTTTTGTCAAATCCTATTAGGGGAGGTCCATATTGCAATATTTCATTTCAATATCATTGATGACAATTATCATCCCCACATGGACTTCTTGTCTGCAGTCCTATGCTAGGTTAAGCTGTTTCCCACAGCACCTTTCTCTTTTCAACTCCTACCCTCCATCCTCAGGATGCCTGGTGGTGTTAGGTATAGCATGTTCCAATCTATAACATGCTGGGACTCCAGGCTTCTTAGCTTGGGAGTCCCCATATGTGAAGACTCATTCCTGCTTGTTCCTGGAGATAGCACAGTTACTTACCTGTAACAGGTGATCTCTGGGAACAGCAGGAATAAGTCTTCACAACCCACCCACCTCCCCTAGGAGTTGTATCTCTATCTATCTTTCCTTTCCTCTCTTTCTCTCTTTGTCTCAGCTTTAAAACTTAACTGAGGAGAGGCAGTTGGGAAAGGCGGGAAGGCAGCACGCAGGCATGGTGGGATGCTTCCAAAAGCTCTTTGATTGGACGCTGGGAAGCGTTCCCGCGCAGACTCTGTCGGTACCGACGTACCCATATGTGAAGACTTATTCCTGCTGTTCCCAGAGATCACCTGTTACAGGTAAGTAACTGTGCTTTATGAGAGGTCTGCTCTTGACTAAACCTCTCATTAAGCCACCACCTGTGGGCATGGGATTTGAATCTTGTCCTTGGGCAGCTCATAAAACCGCTCTTCGAACCCTTGGCCACCACATCTCTAAAGTTTTTCTTGCATAGTAATCTTCTTAATTGCTCTCAGTTCTGCAAGACGCATCAGTGAGCTCCAGGCTTTAGTGGCTGATCCTCCTTATATAAGGTTCCACCATGATAAAGTAGTTCTTAGAACTCACCCTCATTTTATGCTAAAAGTGTTTTCGCCGTTTAATTTAAACCAATCGGTTTACCTTCCTGTATTCTTCCCTAGGCCTCACGCCTCCAATGCAGAAAGGAATCTTCACACTCTGGATTGTAAAAGATCCTTGGCCTTTTACCTTCAAAGAACTAAGCAACATAGAAAGTCTTCCCAGTTTTTTGTTGCTTCTCCAGGACCAAGCAGGAAGTCAGCCCTCACATATGGGTGTCATCGACACCCGATGAAGCCCCAGCGGAGCATTTCCCCAGCTTTCTATGAAAGCCTTTGGGAATGCAGGCACGCATGCACGGTTCCCTTACCGCCTAAAGGTGCCATCTTACCTCAGTCTCTCTTTTTCTGAGAAGCCCACCGGACGTGCGTCCTGTCATCCCGGATAAAAGTTTGATTTTTCGGCGATTGTCACTATTTTTTTCTTGCCGGTTCGATGCCGGTTCCCCTCCCGCCGGGTTCGGTACACCGGTATCGAGCCCGATTCTTCTTTTTCGGTTTTTGCCCTAGGTGGCTGGCGTTCGCGCCCTTTTTTGATTTTTCCCTGGAAGGCCGGTCCTTTGACCTCGCGGGGACTCTTTTTTCCCCGATGGCTTCCAGTGGTTTCAAGAAGTGTGATCGGTGTAAGAAGTTAATGTTTCTCACCGACACACACGACTGCTGCCTTAGGTGCCTCGGTCCTGATCATGACCCTAAGACGTGCGGACCATGTGGGAAGATGTCTTCCAAGGCATTGCGAAGTCGCCAGCAGCAGAAAGAAAGGCTTTTCTCGGACTCAGCCTCCGGCCGGGCCGGGACCTCGTCTGAGGCCTCGACATCTCGGGATTCGGATCCCGAGCGCCGTCGAAGCTCCACGGACAGGGGGTCCCCCGACAGGGAACGCAAGAGGAAGAAGCGGCTCATGAGGGCGTCGTCTGAGGAGGTCCCTGGCTCCTCGAGGGCCAGGTCTAAGACCCCTGACTGTCGCCCCGGGCCCATGGAACCAGAGAAGCATGCCAAAGTTCCTCGCGTGGAGCCGGAGTCTGCTGGACACGTAAGCCCTGTGGTCCTCAAGGACTCTCCTCCCAGAGAGCCGACATCAGGCCCGGCGCTGCCGGTGCCCGAGTTGGTGGCTGCTGCGTCTCCCGAGCTGAGTCTCAGGATGACAGCCTTGGAGAGCAGACTGTCTGCCTTCATGGAGCAGCAGCGGGCACTGATGGCCAGCCTGTCTGGTGCATCTACCCTGACCACTGGGACATCGACATCGAAGTCGACCCCGGAGACCGAGCCGATACTCGAGTCCATCATGGCTCGAAGTTGACCTCGGTCGCGGTCTCCCTTGACCTCCCGTTCGGGACCGAGGGCGTCGACGCCTTAGTCTTTCTATATTCTGATAACGTAAACAATCGATCTACGTTTACCCGTTCCACTCCGTTCATTAATTTATAGACCTCTATCATATCTCCCTTCAGCCGTCTCTTTTCCAGGTTAAAGAGCCCTAACCTTTTTAGTCTTTCTTCATAGGAGTATCCTTCCATCCCCTTTACCATTTTGGTGGCTCTTCTCTGAACCTTTTCTAAAATCGCTATATCCTTTTTAAGATACGGCGACCAGAATTGCACACAATATTCAAGGTGTGGTCTCACCATGGAACGATATAGAGGCATTATAATATCTTTTGTTTTATTTTCCATTCCTTTCCTTATCATACCTAGCATTCTATTTGCTCTCTTGGCCGCCGCTGCACACTGGGCCGAGGGTTTTAACATGGTATCCACAATGACGCCTAAATCTTTTTCCTGGGTGGTGGTTCCTAATGTGGAACCTTGCATCGTGTAACCATAGTTTGGGTTTTTCTTCCCTAGATGCATAACCTTGCACTTGTCCACATTAAATTTCATCTGCCATTTTGATGCCCAGTCTTCCAATTTATTAAGATCCTCTTGCAAATTTTCACAATCCTCTTGGGTTTTAACAACTTTAAATAGTTTTGTGTCATCTGCAAATTTGATAACTTCACTCGTTATTCCACTTTCCAGGTCATTTATGAATATGTCAAAAAGCAGCGGACCCAGCACAGATCCCTGGGGTACACCACTATTCACCTTTCTCCATTGGGAAAATTGGCCATTTAGCCCTACCCTCTGCTTTCTATCTTTTAACCAGTTCCTGATCCACAATAGTACACTGCCTCCTATCCCATGACTCTTTAGTTTTGCCAAACGTCTCTGATGAGGGACCTTGTCAAAGGCTTTCTGAAAGTCCAGATACACAATATCAACCGACTCACCTTTGTCCACCTGTTTATTCACTCCTTCAAAAAAAACATAACAGATTAGTAAGACAAGATCTTCCTTGTCTAAAGCCATGTTGGCTGTCTCCCATTAGGTTGTGACTATCTACATGCTGAGTAATTTTATTCTTTTTGATGGTTTCTACCATTTTTCCTGGTACTGACGTCAGGCTCACCGGTCTGTAGTTTCCCGGATCACCCCTGGAACCCTTTTTAAAAATTGGTGTTACATTGGCGATCCTCCAATCTTCAGGTATTAGAGATGATTTTAATGTTAGTTCACAGATTACTGATAGCGGGTCTGCAATCTCATATTTCAGTTCTTTCAACACCCTTGATTGTATACCATTCGGCCCAGGTGATTTACTACTCTTCAGTTTATCTAATAGTTGTAAGACATCTTCCCGATGTATCGATATTTCCTTCAATTCTTCCGCACCTTTAAATACCACTTCAGTCATGGGTAACATCCCTACATCTTCCTCAGTAAAGACTGAAGCACAGAATTCATTCAGTCTCTCCGCTATCGCCTTGTCGCCTCTTAGTGCTCCTTTAACCCCTTTATCATCTAATGGACCAGCTGACTCTCTCACAGGTTTTTTGCTACGAATGTACTTGAAAAGGTCTTTATTTCGCGTTTTTGCTTCCGCAGCAAGCTTCTTCTCAAATTCTCTCTTTGCCTGCCTTATCAATGCCTTGCATTTGACTTGCCAGTGGTTGTGCTGTTTCCAGGTTTCGTCGTTTGGCTCTTTTTTCCATTTCCTGAAAGATGCTTTTTTGGCAACAACAGCCTCTCTGACCTCACCTTTAAACCATACTGACAGTTTTTTGGACTTCCTTCCACTTTTCTTAAAGCGTGGAATACAGCTGGTCTGGGCTTCCAAGATAGTATTTTTCAATAACACCCAAGCTTGATGTATGTCTTTAACCTTTGCAACTGCTCCTTTTAGTTTTTTCTTAACTGTTTTCCTCATTTTATCATAGTCTCCCTTTCGAAAGTAAAAGGTAGTACTGTGGATTTCCTTACTATCCCTCCTCCACTAATTTATTTTTATTTATTTATTTAGACAGTTTTGTATACCGCCTTATCCTTCAATCAAAGCGGTCACAACACAATTGGGGGATACATTTAACACGCGGGGATATGAGACACATACACTAATACTTACAGGGAACATGGGCAATGGAGGGTTAAGTGGCTTGCCCAAGACCACAAGGAGCACCTGTGGGACTAGAAACCCCAGTCCTTCCGGCCCAAGGTTGCTGTCCTCTAGTGGGATTTGAACCTCCGACCTTCCGGCCTGAAGTACCTTGCCCCAACCACTAGGCTACTCCTCCTAATTAAATTAAAGGCGATCATGCTATGATCACTATTGCCAAGTGGCCCCAACACCCTTATCTCTTGCACTAGATCTGGTGTTCCACTAAGGACTAGGTCTAATATGCTTCCCCTCTGGTCGGTTCATGAACCAGCTCCTCCAAGAAGCAGTCATTTATTTCATCTATGAACTTTATCTCCCTAGCATGTCCTGACGTGACACTGACCCAGTCGATACCGGGGTAATTGAAATCACCCATTATTATTACTGCGCTGTAACATTTGTTAGCTTCCTTGATTTCTTTGAGCATTTCATCATCCATTTGATCATTCTGGCCAGGTGCTCGATAGTACACCCCCACTGCCATCGCCTTCCCCCTTTTATATGGAATTTTAATCCATATAGATTCTACAGCAGATTTTGTTTCCTGCAAAACTTTAATCCTTTCTGAGTCAATGCCCTCTCTAACATAGAGCGCAACCCCTCCACCAATTTGATCAGCTCTATCATTACGATATAGTTTGTACCCAGGTATCACAGTGTCCCACTGGTTGTCGTCCTTCCACCATGTCTCTGATATTCCAATCATATCTAACCTTTCATTTAGTGCTATATATTCTAACTCTCCCATCTTATTCTTTAGACTTCTAGTATTTGCATACAAGCATTTTAGAGAATGTATTTTATTCATGTTAATTTGGCTATTGTTAGACATGGGTAAATTGGGATCTTTAAGCTCTGTCTGCTCCATACTTGAGGGCATTTGGGCTACTTTACTCTTTTGTGGAACCTCTCCTTTTGGTAGTATCCTTCAATGATACATTCTTCCGAACCATCCGCTCTTGGGTGACTGTCGGCTTTCCCCTAATATCTAGTTTAAAAGCTGCTCTGTCTCCTTTTTAAAGGTTAATGCCAGCAGCCTGGTTCCATCCCGGTTAAGGTGAAGCCCATCCCTTCGGAAGAGCCCAAGAAGAAGGCCTCGGGTAAGAAGCCCTTTTACCCAAGGAAGGGCACTGCCTACAAACCGTACCCTCAGTATGAGGCTGCCCAAGCTGCACCCCAGAGTCAGCAAGCCAAGAGGCAGGGTAATGGGCCCCGTAGGCAGAGGACCCCCAAGCCTCCGGCCCCTGCTCCCACTCAGCACGGTGGGGGGTTTTGACTCTTTGAGCATAGCCTCTCAGTCCCTGCTCTCTCAACCCTGCACAGGAGGTCGCCTAGCCCTCTTTGCCCACCAGTGGCCCCACATCACTGGGGACAGTTGGGTGTTGAACATAGTCCACAGGGGCTATGCACTGCATTTTCACCAACTGCCTCCTCCATACTTTCCAGGGGAGCCTCCAAGGCCTCCCCTGCACACAGACCACCTCCTTCAAGAGCTTCAAGGTCTGTTTGTGGACAAGGCGGTGGAGCTTGTGCCTCCCCACTTGCAAGGTCACGGATTCTACTCCAGGTATTTCCTGGTGCCCAAAAGGACCGGTGGCCTTCTACCTATTCTGGACCTCAGGAACCTCAAGTTCCTAGAGAAAGAAAAGTTCAAGATGCTTACTCTTGGAACACTTCTCCCCTACCTCCAGCAGGGAGATTGGCTATGCTCCTTAGATCTAAAGGATGTGTACACTCACATCCTCATTCATCCAGACCACAGAAAGTACCTCAGGTTCATTGTGGGAGGAAACCATTATCAGTACAGAGTACTGCCTTTCGGCCTCACCTCCGCTCCCAGGGTCTTTACCAAATGCCTGGCAGTGGTGGCGCCTACCTGAGAAATCAGGGAATCTTTGTCTTCCCCTATCTCGACGACTGGCTCATCAGGGGTCAGACGTGCCAGGAGGCCAGACAAGCCACCCTCAGAACTATTGCTCTTCTTCAAAGCCTGGGGTTTGTAATAAACTTCGCAAAGTCCATTTTGCTCCCCTCCCAGAACTTGGAGTTCATAGGAGCAAGGCTGGACTCTCTGCTGGCAAAGGCTTTCTTGCCAGAAGACAGAGCCCAAAGACTGATAAACTTGGCAAACCACTTTCTCAGCATGTCACTGGTCTCCGCCAGACTCTGCCTGAGGCTGCTTGGCCACATGGCTTCGATAGTTCATGTAACCCCCAATGCCAAGCTCCATATGCAGCCTGCACAGTGGTGCCTTCGGAATCAGTGGTCACAAGCCACAGGCAACCTCAGAGACAGAATAAGGGTGTCTGCCTCAGCTGGTGGCTGCACCCACCCAATCTACTAAAAGGGGTGCCCTTTCAAATTCCTGGGTACACAGTGGTACTGACCACGGACGCCTCCCTGCAGGGCTGGGGAGCTCATTGTCTGAACAAGTGCACCCAGGGCCTGTGGTCTCCTTGGGAGGCTGCACAGCAGATCAATCTCCTAGAGCTCAGGGCTATTTGCTTGGCTCTCAAAGCTTTCTCTCCTACCCTGGCTCATCAATCTGTCCTGGTTCAGACAGACAACCAGGTAGCCATGTTTTATGTGAACAAACAGGGCAAGACTGGGTCCAGGCTCCTTTGTGGGGAGGCTCAGGAACTTTGTTCATTTGCCCTCAAGCACAACATGCTCCTCAGGGCTGTGTACCTTCCAGGCCAGGAAAAACTACCTGGCCGACAGGTTGAGCAGAATTTTGCAGCCCCAGGAGTGGCAGCTGCATCCCTTGGTAGTTCGGAAGATCTTCCTGAAATGGGGTCTCTCTTTGATAGATCTGTTTGCCAGTCCACTAAACAAGCAACTGCCAAAGTTCTGCTCCAGGCATCTGCTCCAGGTAACCACATCTTCTGCGGATAGCAGTAGATGCTTTTCTGATTCCATGGTCTCAGGGCCTCCTGTATGTGTTTCCTCCCACGCCCTTGGTGGCCCGAAATCTGTTGAAGATCCTTCAGGACAAGGCCTTGGTCCTGCTGGTGGCTCCCAGATGGCCGAGACAGCCTTGGTTTCCACTTCTGCTCCAGGTGGCGGTGGATCCCCCACTGCCTCTGGGATTGCAACCCGACCTTCTCTCTCAGGAGCAGGGTTCTCTTCTGCACCCCAATCTCAAAGCTCTCAATTTGATGGCCTGGAGGCTGCAAGGGTATTATTGGCTCCCTGGGGCCTACCTCAGGAGGTTGAGGAGGTTGTCCTAGCCTCTAGGAAACAGTCCATTAGGAAAACCTATGCTCTCAAATGGAAAAGGTTTTCTGTGTATTGTAAGCTACGTACAGAGGACCCTTTCTCTTGTACTGTGCCAGTGGTGCTTCAGTACTTATTGCACTTGTCCATTCAGGGACTTAAGTCCAATTCTGTTCGGGTCCACCTTTCAGCTCTAGCAGCTCACCACTCACTGGTGGAAGGACATACTCTGTCGGTTCACTCCTTGGTGTCCCGCTTTCTCAGGGGCTTGCTTTTGCTCAAGCCTCCAATCCGTCCTGCTCCTGATTGGGAGTTGAATGTGGTCTTGCAGCAGCTGACTCGCCCACCCTTTGAGCCGATGGCTACTTGCCCTCTACGCTTCCTGTCCTGGAAGACACTCTTCCTAGTAGCCCTTACCTCGGCCAGGCGAGTAAGTGAGCTTCAGGCCCTGGTCTGTGATAGGCCTTACACTCACTTCTATGGGAACAGGGTAGTCCTTAGGACTCATCCAAAGTTCCTCCCAAAGGTTGTCTCCTCCTTCCACCTTAACCAAGAGGTGGTTCTTCCAACATTCTTCCCTAAGCCTCATGCAAGCCAGGCTGAAGCAGTTCTGCATACCCTGGACTGTAGGAGGGCCTTATCCTTCTACCTTGACCGTACGCAGGGGCATAGAAGGACTACTCAGCTCTTCGTATCCTTTGACCCTAATAAGTTGGAGTTGGCTGTGTCCAAGCGTACCTTGTCCATCTGGGTGGCTGACTGTATCACCTGGGCTTACAAGGCGGCTGACCTTCCTTTGCAGGGTCGGGTTTCGGCCCACCGTGTCAGGGCAATGGCTGCCTCAGTGGCTCATCTCCGCTCTGTGCCCTTGGTAGACATCTGCAGGGCTGAAACTTGGTCTTCAAGCCAGACTTTTGCGGCCCATTACTGTCTGGAGTGGGAGTCCCTTAGGGACAGTGCTTTTGGCCAAACAGTACTCCGGAATCTCTTTGAGGTTTAGGCAACTCCTGCCTTCTGTTGAGCTACTGGTGGAGGTTGTGTCAGTGAAAAGCCTTTCTTTGCTGCTGGGACTAGAGGGAGTTCTCTTGTTCAGCCTGGGTTCCTCGGTAGCCCAGAACTAGGGAGTCACCCATATGTGAGGACTGACTTCCTGCTTGGTCCTGGAGAAAGAGTAGTTACTCACCTGTAACAGGTGTTCTCCAGGAGCAGCAAGAATCAGTCCTCACAACCCTCCCTCCTTCCCTGGGAATTGCAGTTGTACATAGTTTGTTTTTACATTTTTTTTGTGTGCTGTTCTTAGCTATGTCATTTGACTGAGGTAAGATGGCACCTTTAGGCGGGAAGGGAACCGCGCATGCGTGCCTGCATTCCCAAAGGCTTTCATAGAAAGCTGGGGAAATGCTCCGCTGGGGCTTCATCGGCGTCGATGACACCCATATGTGAGGACTGATTCCTGCTGCTCCTGGAGAACACCTGTTACAGGTGAATAACTACTCTTTTTGACTGTAGTCATCTTGGACTATCAGTTGCCAAGCGAAGTTTGTCTAAATAGATTGCAAATTGCATATCCTTTGCATATGAGAGTAGGGGACTTTGTCTCGAAGGTCATGTCACAGCTCTCAATGTGAAAGCAATGGCAGCCTCTATGGCTAACCTTCACTCATCGTCCATTGACGACATTTGTAGAGCAGCCACTTAGGCTTCGGTACACACCTTTGTAGCCCACTACTGCTTAGACAAGGACTCCTGTCGGGATGCCTCGTTTGGCCAGGCTGTTCTCCAGCATCTCTTTCAGACTTAGAACAACTCCTACTTGCCGTCCCGGGTTTCGATGCCAGAGATCCATATGAGGAAGCATGACCCATCTCAACCTAGGTTTCGCAGCTTTCTGGGGTCATTTTCCTGGCATTTCTCAGCTGAGGAGTCCCCATATGTGAAGACTCCATTCCTGCTTGTTCCTGGAGATAGCGTAGTTACTCACCTATAACAGGTGATCTCCGGGAACAGCAGGAATTGAGTCTTCACAACCCACCCACCTTCCCTGGGTGTTTTTCTCTCTATCTCTCCTCTCCTTTCTCTCAGCTATAAACTCAAATGAACCTCTCCGTTGGGAAGGCAGCGACGCAGGCACAGTGGGATGCTCCCAAAAGCTTTCCTTTTGGACGCTGGGGAGCGTTCCCGCGCAGGCTCTGTCGGTACCGACGATACCCATATATGAAGATTTAATTCCTGCTGTTCCTGGAGATCACCTGTTACAGGTGAGTAACTACGCTTTACAGGTAAGCAACTATGCTTTCTCTAGATTTGTAAAGTGATAACTTTGATCTACCATATACTGAGTTTCAATTGTCTTATTTCTGCAGGACTGCTTGGAAAGGTCGTTTAAAGCTGATGTGCACAGCTGCCCAGCCTGCCGCTATGATTTGGGGAAAAACTATTCTTTGCAGATAAATAAGACACTGCAAACTGTACTAAACCAACTGTTCCCTGGTTATGGAAATGGACGGTGATTCTCTGCAGCATTGTGCATTCTCTGCTTTAAATTTAATGGCTATTTGGATTTCGTTTAACGATACTTTTCCCAGGAAAGCTTCAAGTCTTCCATGTTTAAAAGAAAAAGTGAAACTTTGAAATTCTTAAGGTCCCAACATGTCTTTATTAGTTGTATGTATTTTTATGGGTTTTCATAATTCTTTTTTTTTAAACCTGATATTTCATAGCCCTGCTATTGCGTGGACCCGAGGTGCTTTCAGCAGTGATGCAATCTGTTTTTGTAAAAGGTTTTTTTTTTTTTTACTTCATGGAAAATTACTTGGTTGCTAGAAAAATTTGTGTTTGGCTTAAAATTCTTGATGCGGTGTGTCCTGCCTTTGCCTGTGTGACTCAGACTGCTTTTTAGTGCATATCTCACAGCTGCTCATAAAAAATTTCCTCTGAAAAATTGCCCCTCCTGGCTGGCTTTAAAAAAGCCTGTGGTGCATAGACATATCTAAGTAGTTGTAAGTACTACCTCGGATAGATTTAACAAAAGCAGCAAAACCTGATGCACTGATTGCTCAAGCTAAGTATTATCTCTTTTTGATCTCTCCAAAAGCGAAAAGCCATTTATAAGTGCCTTCAAACCTTCTCAAGCTACTAAAAATCTCACACAGCATTGAGAATGTTCAATTGCTAGTTGCATTCTATTAACTAGAATATAATGCTATACAGAGAAGAAAACTGCACCCCGTTATGCAAAATTCCTTGTGTGCAGAAAAATGCAAGGAAGAAAGGAAATACCAGGCCCTCTAAAATGTCAAAATTCTTTAATATATCTAGAATGCCAATATTTTGGTCTTGCCTTAAGACCTTTATAATAAGCACTTGATAAAGGTTACAAAGACCAGAAAAAATTGGTGGTATGCACTAAACATAATGTTTTGGAGTGCTTTGTATTTAGACACCCTAAAATGTCTGTTTAATTTCTCCTGATGCTAGATTTGATTAACTGGCTTACTTTGTTATCAAATGTATGTTTTTCATATCTGAGGCATAACAGTGAAAAAGTTGAACAATTTTCTATAGACTTTTCTGTAACATTATAAATGTAAGGACAGCAATAGTTTGTGTGTTTTTTTTTTTTAAGTTTTGTATGAATTGTAATTTTATTTAACAGAACCAAAGTTGTGCAGTTTATACCTCAACCCGGATATGCCTATTTTCACACTTCACATCAGACTGGAATGAATGTTCATTGTAAGGCTAGATGCTATAAAATGTTAGGAAACAATTTTGTAACTTGCATAATTATTAACTTTTACATTTAACTTGCAATTCTTGTTCTCTAATAAATGGTTTGTGTTTTTTTGAGATGGTGTACTTTGGTTACTTTGTATCTTTTTTTTGAAATTCAAACCGTTTTAAGGATTCCTACCTCTTATTCAAAACAATCGGAGCTATGATTTCTCTGGGAACAAGCAGGAAGTCAGCCCTCAGATATGGGTGATGTTGGCGCCGACGGAGCCCTCGTGCGGAGCAAATCCCCAACTTTCAAAGAAAGCCTTTGGGAATTGCATCACGCATATGTGGTCCCCTTTCTGCCCAAGGGTGCCTTCTTGCTCAGTCTCCTTTTTTCTGCTGAGCCCTCCAGACATTGTCCTCGTGTCACCGCGAAAAAAGTGTTAATTGTAGAAAATTACTTTTATACCGGATCGACACAGGTTCCTCTTCCCGCCTTCGGCTCGATACATTGGTATCGAGTCCGTTTGATTTTTTTTTTTGTTGTTGTTGTTTTAGTTCTTCGTGACTAGCGTTTGCACTTTTTCTTTTTTCACTGGCAGCCTGAGGCTTCGACCTTGCCCTTTTCTGCCAATGGGTTTAAAAAGTGTGATCGGTGTACAGAACTTATGTCCCTTACCGATACACATGACTGCTGTCTCTGTTGCCTCGGTCCTGATCATGACCCGAAGGTCTGTGGCCCATGCAGGAAAATGTCCTCGAAGGCCCTGAGAAGCTGCCAGCAGCAGCATGATAGGATTTTTGCTAAGTCCATGCCTTCGTGAGCCCGGACCTCATCTGAGGCCTCTACATCTCGGGGGGAACATTCCGAGCCCGAGCGTTGTAGAGGTTCCTCGGGGAGGGGGTCTCCTTCGTGGGAACACAGGAGGAAGAAAAAATCCTCGAAGGCGGCGTCGGTGGATGGCTCCGAATGGCCAGGTCCCACCGGTCGCAGAGCCCTGAGTGCTGGCCCGGATCCTCGGAGATGGAATGCCCAGCGAAGCTTCCTCACAGGAATGCGGAACAGCTGAGGCAAGTACTGGTTCTTGTTGAAGATTCCCCTCCAGGGGAACCAGCGTCGGGCCCGATGACCTTGGGACCCGACCTGGGGGCTGCGGAGCCTTCTGAGCTCGGTCTCAGAATGGTGGCCTTGGAGCGCAGCATGTCTGCCTTCATGGACCAGCAGCGGGCATTGATAGCTGGCCTTACTGGTCCATCTGCCCCGACCACCGGGATACCGACGTCCAAGTCGACCCCGGAGGCCGAGCTGATTCTCGAGACCATGCGCTCTCGAGTCTATCCTCGGCCGAGGTCTCCCTCAACTTCCTTTCAGGTCTGAGGTCGTCGACGCCGGTTCCACCGAGACCAGGGCCCTCGAGGCCAGAAACCCTTGATTCCTCCTCGGAGGCTTCGGGGTGGGAGACGGAGTATGAAGAGTCCCTGGACACCCTCCAGCACAGGGACGTCCCATCCAATTCCCTGGGGTCCGAACCTTGGAGAAGGCCCCCCCCCCCCAGAGGACACTAGTCCTTGCACTTCGTGAGGGATTTGTCAAAAGCTTTGGCATTCTCCACGGAGGCCGAAGAAGAGCCTCGAGCCGATGAGCTCGAAATCCTCCAGTATGACTCTCCCCCTTGGGAGGCCCTTACTGTACCCGTGTCTCCGATCCTGGAGAGACTCATGCTTTTGTATGTGGGAGACGTCGGCGCTGGCGCTCAGCAGGCGGATCGATTCCATCTATCGAGCCCGTAAGATCCCTGGGTTTCAAAAAGCACAATTGCCGCACAACTCCTTGGTTGTGGAATCAGCCATGCACCAACTGAAAAGCCAGAAGACGCACTCTTCGGTGCCTCCTGGCAGGGAGGCCTGCATCTTGGATGCCCTCGTCAAGAAGTGCTTCCAGGGATCTATGCTAACATGTCGGATCCAGGCCTACCAGCTGTACATGGGCATTTACCTAAGGGACCTGGTGAAGGAACTCGCCGGATTCTCGGCTGGACTCTCCGAGGGACCTTTGCAGCACTTCAAGAGTCTGTCCACCGGGGTCCGTGAGTGCTCAAAGTTCATGCTCGAGTGGCCTATGACGGCTTCAAGTCAGTGGCCCGGGTAGCTGCGGCAGGCATTGGTGCACATCGCCAGGCTTGGCTATAGTCGTCTGAACTTGAGCAATGGGTTCAGGACAAGTTGGTCAATGTCCCATGCCAGGGAGAGAACCTCTTTGGCAAGCCCATGACCGACAAGGCTGCTGAGATCGAGTCCGAGTACATGACCAGGACACGACTCTCAAAGAAGACTTCTGCCTCTTCCAAAAAGAAGGGCTCGGGTAAAAAGCCCTTTTACTCAAGGAAGGGTGTACTGCTTACCGAAGCTACCCCTCTTTTCAGGCCTCCCTGGCTCCCCAACAGGGGCAGCAGGCCAAGGGACAGGGGTATGGCCTGCGAAAGCAGAAAGCCCCTAAACCCCAGGCATCGGCTCCGGCCCAGCTTGGTAGTGGCTTTTGACTCTTCCAACATAGCCCTTCTCACCAGAGGAGACAGGCAATGCACAGGGGGACGGCTGGTCCAGTATGCCCACAGAGGTGGACAGACATCACCACCGATGCCTGGGTACTGCAGATGGTCCATCAGGATTATCTTCATTTGACCCAGGTGCTGCCGCCTCATTTTCTAAGCGAGCCCTTCAGATCTCCCCTTCACCGGGACCACCTTCTGAAGGAGTTAGCAGGTCTTCTCGAGGATCAGGCGGTAGAACCGGTGCCCCACCTCTTGCAGGGAAGGGCTTCTACTCCAGGTACTTTCTGGTACCAAAAAAGACAGGAGGCCTCAGACCCATCCTTGACCGTTGCGAGAAATTCAAAATGCTCTCCCTTGGAATATTGCTGCCTTACCTCCGCCAGAGAGACTGACTATGCTCCTTAGACCTAAAGGATGTGTATACACACATCCTGATACATCCAGACTACAGGCAGTATCTATGCTTTGTGGTGGGAGGTACTCATTACCAGTACAGGGTACTTCCCTTTGGCCTGGCCTCCACCCCCAGGGTATTCACAAAATGCCTGGCAGTGGTGCTGCCTTCCTCAGACTGCAAGGAGTTTTCGTCTTCCCCTACCTAGATGACTGGCTCGTCCGAGCCACTTCAGCCATGGAGGTCCAACAGGCCACACTTCACACCATTCAGGTGCTCCAAATCCTAGGGTTTGTGATAAATTATCCCAAGTCCAACCTAGTGCCCACTCAACTGGAGTTCATAGGGGCAAGATTGGATACACTGCAGGCGAGGGCCTACCTGCCAACAGACAGGACAAACAGGCTTCTGGCCTTGGCAAGTCAGATAAGTAGCAGTTCTCAGCAAGACACTTTCTGCGCCTCCTCGGGCACATGGCCTTTACAGTCCATGTAACACCAGATGCCCGCCTCCACATGCGCACAGCTCAGTGGTGCCTCAGGGATCAGTGACACAGGCTACAGGCTGCCTCAGCGACAGAATCAAAGTATCCAAGACACTGGTACAGTCCTTGGAGTGGTGGCCTCACCCATCACACTTGGAGGCGGAGATGCCCTTCCAGGCGCCTCATCACACAAGGATTTTAACTACGGATGCATCCTTGCTGGGCTGGGGAGCCCATTGCCAGGGTCTCTGTATTCAGGGTGTGTGGTCTCTCTGGATGAGAGCACACAACAAATCAACTTTCTGGAACTTGGTGCCATCCGTCTGGCTCTGCGAGTCTTCTGTCAGACTCTGGCCCACCAGCCTGTCTTGATACAGACAGACAACCAAGTAGCCATGTTCTATGTGAACAAACAGGGAGGCACGGGGTCCTGCCTACTGTGTCAGAAGACCCTGAATATCTGCTCTTTTGCAGTCCAAAATGGCATGCACCTCAAAGCAGTGTACTTGCCAGGCCAGGACAACTACTTAGCAGACAGGCTCCTACAGCCCCCCGAATGGCAACTGGACACGGGAGTAGTCCAGTGGCTTTTTTGGATCTGGGGAGGGCCAGTGGTGGACTTGTTCGCAAGTCCACAGAATCGCCAGTTGCCCCAGTTCTGCTCCAGGTAGCCACACCCAGACAGGGTGGCTGCCAACGCATTTCTGATATCCTGGTCTGTGGGTCTCCTCTATGAGTTTCCCCCAACACCTCTAGTGGCCAAAACCCTATTCAGGGTTCTCCAGGATAGGGCCTCAGTCATCTTGGTATCCCCCAGGTGGCCGAGGCAACCCTGGTTTCCACTTCTACTTAAGCTAGCAGTGGAGTCCCCCATTCCTCTGGGGTCCTCCCCGAACCTCCTGTCCCAGGAGGGGGCATTCTTCTGCACCCCAATCTCACTTTCCTCAACCTGATGGCATGGCTGCTGAAAGGGTGGTACTTGCACCACTCCTTCTTCCAAGACATGTGGAAGAGGTCTTGCTAGCCTCAAGGAGAGGTTATCAATTAGACGAACTTGCGCCTCTAAATGGAGTAGGTTTGGGTTGTGGTGCGAGAAGCAGAAGGTGAATCCTTTCTCCTGCCAGGTTGCAGTGGTACTACAGTATCTTCTCCATCTTTCGGATTTCGGCCTTAAGTCCAATTCCGTTAGAGTGTACCTCAGTGCCCTTGAAGCAAACCACTTCCCAGTGGAAGGAAAGCCTCCCTCCACCCATCCTTTGGCTAGATTCTTGAGAGGCCTACTTCTTCTGAAGCCTCCGGTCCACCCCCTCCGGTGACCGAGTGGGATTTGAATGTGGTTTTAGGGAGGCTTACTCGGCTGCTTTTTGAGCCAATGGCAACCTGCCATCTCTATTACCTTTCTTGGAAGGTAGTGTTCTTAGTAGCACTCATATCGGCCCGATGAGTGAGTGAACTTCAGGCATTGATGTCTGACAGGCCTTATACAAGGTTCTATAGGAACCAGGGTGGTGCTACGCATACACCCCAAGTTCCTACCACCTCAATCAGGAGGTGGTGCTGCCTACCTTCCTTCCCAGGCCCCATGCCAATCGGGCAGAGACATACCCTGGACTGTAAGAGGGCCTTGGCCTATCTGCAGCGTACGCAGAGCCATCAAAGGGCTTCTCAGCTCTTTGTATCCTATGACCCCCAGTAAGCTGGGGATGGCTGTTGCAAAACGTACGCTGTCCACCTGGGTGTCAGACTGCATTGCCTGTGCATACAGGGCAGCTGAGCTCCCAATGGAGGGTTGTGTCAGGGCCATGGTGGCATCAGGGGCTCATTTCCACTCTGTTCCGCTGGCAGATATCTGCTGGGCCGCCCCCTGGTCTTCAGGTCAGACTTTCGCATCCCATTACTGCCTGGATAGTTAGTCCCAATGGGACAGTGCTTTCGGACAGGCTGTATTCCATAACCTATTTGAGGTCTAGGCAACTCCTATCCTCCGAACCTTCTGTGTCAGGCTACTGGAGTGCTACTTTCTCAGTTAGATTCCTATTCTGGCTCTCGTAGAGGGGAGCCTATTTTTCAGCTGTGGGTTCTCAGTAACCTATAGCTGGGGAGCCCCATATGTGAGGAATGACTTCCTGCTTGTTCCCAGAGAAAGCATAGTTACTCACCTGTAACAGGTGTTCTCCAAGGACAGCAGGAATCAGTCCTCACGACCCTCCCTCCTCCCCTTGGAGTTGTAGTCCTATTATTATATTTTGTTTTTTGACATCGTTTTAGCTATGTCATTTGACTGAGCAAGATGGCACCCTTGGGCGAGAAGGGGGCCACGCATGCGTAATGCAATTCCCAAAGACTTTCTTTGAAAGCTGGGGATTTGTTCTGCATGAGGGCTCCGTTGGCGCTGACGTCACCCATATGTGAGGATTGATTCCTACTGTCCCCGGAGAACACTTGTTACAGGTGAGTAACTACACTATACACTCAGTGGGAATGATTCTACTTGCCCAGGAAATTTGTATATAAAGCACTACAGCAGTCTGAGTACACTATTAAGCAGTTTATAATCAACTTTACAACACCAAAGCTAAAATTCATTTAATCTGTACACTGGCTGTTTGATCACTTGTTTTGAATTGTATTAAGGGGCTTCTAGTTGTTAGGTGGTAGCTGTCTTTAATAGCTTATTCCTTATCGTCCCTCAAGGCCAGTCCCTGAATGAGTAGTCAGCTTCTGCTCCAGCAGCTGAAGATTGAACATGACAGTCTTGCTGATAGAGCCTAATAGGTCCTCGTACCTCTCCTGACTCCAGTCTTTCAGTCCTCAGGAGCTGGGGAAGAGCTCCTATTTTTGTGGGCTTTAAGGCGCTTAAAATAGGACAGGTGGCGAGGAATAAGTACTATTGGAAATAAGAAAACAGAGGAATCTAAATTTTATGAAGGGAAGCACCTGATTGCTCTAGCAGGGCATTCTCAGGGCCCGGAACAGTGAAGGCTGGGAGCATTCCCCTACGGGTACGCAGAGGGGAGTGCAGGGGACAGCAGGGGCAGGGCCTGTCTCAAAGCATAGCAGTGAGCGCCAGAGACTGCCTTGGAGGTGTGCATACCTGGGAGCCCCAAGTCCTTCCCATCTTCCCAGTGAGGTAACCAGAGATATGTTAGCTATAGGTTCTCTGGCTATCTCCAAGCCAGCAAGACTGACGAAGTGGAAGCTGCATTGGTTAGTCGACTTCTGTTTTCCATTGGGGGGGAGGGGGAGTGGCCACTGAAGCCAGTTGGGGTTATTTTGACGGCGGCACGGCTCTTCTCTAGTTTTTCCCCCTTCTTGGTTGGTGAGCGGGTCTGCATCGGCTTGAGGTGCTACTGCCGGGAGGCGCATGCATGATACTGGCTTCACCGGTGTGTGTGGAGTGTGGTAGCAGCCGGGGTTTGGGCTTAGAAGGGGTTCTGCCACACTTGTTGGTGTCGAGGTAGTCGGCTGCAGTGGAATTCTGTGGCGGTGACTATGGAACAGGACAGAGCAGCCTCAGGGAGTAATTTAACTAGGCCAGCGGTTTCCATGGTTTTGGCAGGAACTGCGGTCATTTCGCAAGTAGCAGCAATGTTGCCGGGGGAGCAGGAGAAGAGAGGTAAACATAAAGGCAAGACAAAGAAACCAACTGATCTCCAGGAACAAGCAGGAATGTAGTCTTCACATATGGGTGACGGTACCGACAGAGCCCATGTGGGAACGTTCCCCAGCGTTCAATAGGAAAGCCTCTGGGAGCATCCCACTGTGCCTGTGTAGCTGCCTTCCCACCTTTCCCACTCTCCCTCCTCAGTTCTTCATTTTCCGCGGAGCTGACAAGAAGCAATTCCTGTCACTTCAGAAAATTTTATTTTTTCTTATTTTTTTGTGATCGCATCTGCCATCCCGTCGATGCAGGTACCGACCCTGTCAGTGCTTACTTTCTTTAAAAAAAAAAAAATGAGGGGAAAATCTCTTCCCTCAGGCCACATCAATGCCATCTTAGGTTTAGGCCTAAGCTAGTGGTTTTAAGAAGTGTTCCAAATGTGGCAGTGCAGTTTCAGCCACGGACACCCATGACTGGTGTCTAAATTGTTTGGGACCGGATCCTCAACCATCTGAATGTCCTCTCTGTAGGAAGATGACAAAGAGAGGCCTGCAGAACATAGCTGAGAAACTCTGCACTCTCTTTGCCACCGATATCTGTAGCATCATCGACGTCATTGAGAGTTCATCTTCCTCCCAGGGATCTCAGATATTGAAACCCAGGTCTTCGTCGAAGACTAGCTGGCCCTCCAAGGGTAGATCTCCTAAGCATCGAGATGCCCTAGACGTTGCCCTGGAGGAGACACCAGCCAAGCAACCCCGGCGGGGGAGGTCCTTGCCTCCAAAGCCTTAGTAGGGTCCCAGGATGCTCCCAAGGCCTCTACCTCCAGAGAGCTCTTGGTGCCATGCTCAGGGATCATGGCCCACAACTCCGGTACCGATACACAGGCATCGGCATACTCCATGGATCAACGTATCCTGGCTATTGAGCAGAGCTTAGCAGCCTTGCTAGCGGCTTCCATACCGGTAAAGCCTCTACAGTCAATTCCTCAGCCATCGATACCAAAGGTGCCTGCATTGACTTTTTTTGCCGCTTACCATGCCACCACTCATGCCGGCCCTCGAGTCCGTGTCTGGTACCGAGGTTCCATCACCGAAACTTTCAGATATCGGTTTTGAGTGGTATCGGGTATGGGCAGAGCACGAGTACCCTGCCCATCGATACTTCGAGTCTTCTGATTCCGATTCATCAGATCGGCCGGTACACTGGAAATGAGAATTCTCACAGAGTATCCTTCTCTGTCTCCACAACATCGCATGTCCCCTCCGTAGGACATGTCTTTCCAAGATTTTATCCGATATTGCTTGGGGCCCTTCCATAATGGTGACTTCGGAGAAGGAGCCTAGGGCTGAGGAGCTTGAAATTATTCAATACCCTGCAGCCCCCAAAGGAAGCTGCTACTCTCCCTAGTCATCGAATACTTCACGACCTTATGCTTCAAATGTGGGAGGCACCTTTAACTATCTCTCCACATACTCGAAGGCTCGATACAGTGTACCAGGTACCGGAGTGCCCTGGCTTCCAGAAGACGCAATTACCACACCATTCCATGGTGGTGGAATCGGCAATGCGTCAAATTAAAAGTGCTAAAAGACATTCTTTGAACCCTCCGGGCAGGGAATCGAGAACCGTCAATGCTTTTGGTTGTCTGTTTACAGGCCTCCATGTTATCGGCCAGAATTAGTTCCTATATACTCTACATGGGTATGTTGCTTAGGGAGGTGGCTAGGGATCTGGAATTGATGGCTCCTCTTCTCCCTGATGACAAGAGAACCGATTATATCACCCTTGTGAAACACGCCCAAAATGTTTCCAAATTTGTTAACAGGGCAACTTTTGACTGTTTTGAATATATCAGCAAAACTTCAGCTATATACATTGGTGCAGGCAGGATTGCTTAGCTACAAGCCTCTGATCTTGAACAGTGGGTTCAAGATAAGCTGGGTAATATATCTTGCACAGGTGAAAACCTTTTTGGCAAAGACTGGCAGGATAAGGCTTCTCAGTTAGAATCTGAGAAAATCACTCTTAATAGACTCTCTAGATCTACTGCCAACCCAGCTAAGAAAAAGACATCAAAGAAACCCTTTTTCAATAAGAAAAAGTAGTACTACCCTTCTTACATCCCTGCGGTGCACTGTCCCATCCATGCTCCCTAAAAAGGGCAGCAACAACCAAAACAGAAGAGAGAGTCTCAGGTCTCAGTCAACCCAGCAGACCCAACCTCCTCAGGGTCTTTGACTCCTTTCTGGAGAACATAGTCGTCCTGCCTCTGGAGATTCCAGATTCCATCTGCATTCCTGGCAGACTGTCACTTTGCCCACAGGTGGCATCTTCTAACATTAGAATATTGGACTCTTATCCATAATAAGGGAGGGGTACAAACGTCACTTTCAAAGTCTACCCCCCCCCCAGTCTCCTCCAAGAGAGTTGTTTCAACCCCCTCTCACCACCCTGCTATTGCAGTAGGTCTACCTCCCTTCTTTCACAGGGTGCAATAGAGGAAGTGCCTCTCTCCCAGAAAAGTCTGGGCTTCTATTCTCCTTACTTCCTTATTCCAAAGAAGACAAGGGGATACAGGCGCATCCTTGACCTCATAAAACTTAACAAGTATCTACTCTGGGAGAAATTCAAGATGATCTCCCTAGGTACTCTTCTCCCCTATCTTCAGAGTCTGGATTGGCTCTGTTCTCTAGATCTAAAGGACGCATATACTCACATTCTTATCCACACAGAAGATTTCTGCGTTTCCTATTCCAGGGGAAGCATTATCAGTACAGAGTCCTGCCTTTTGGCCTCGCCTCTGCCCCAAGAGTCTTTACAAAGTGCATGGCAGTTGTAGCTGCATTCCTAAGGACTCTAGGGATATTTGTCTCCCCCTACTTAGACGACTGGCTTATTCGAGCAGGCACATCTCTAGAGGCCAATCTTTTTCTATCACGCGCACCATGCAAGTGCTGCAACACTTGGGATTTGTAATAAATCTTCCAAAGTCCCAGATCGTTCCCTCTCAAACTCGGGAGTTTATAGGAGCCGTCCTAGACACTCAACAGTGAAGGGCTTTTCTGCCCCAAGCCTGCTATGCTCATCTCATCCAGCTTGCATCCCAAGCATGCCTTAAAACCTTTCTCACTGCTCGAGAAATGCTGCAACTCCTGGGCCCTATGGCATCTACTGTACATGTCGTTCCATACGCTCGTCTACATATGCTTGTAACTCAATGGAGATTGGCTTCCCAGTGGTCTCAAGCATCTGGGAGACAGGATAAGACTCTCTACACGTCTCATTTTTTGTCTCCAGTGGTGACAGTCCCCAGAACACCTTCTTGTAGGATCACCTTTTCAGAAGCCTCTACATCAATGTACCCTGACGACGGATGTGTCCAAATTGGGCTGTGGGGCTCATCTGGACAATCTCTGCACTCAGGGTCTTTGGTCTTATCAGGAGTCACAACTTCACATAAATCTGCTGGAACTCAGAGCTATCAACAAAGCTCTCAAGGTGTTCCACGACTACCTTCGCTTCTACATAGTTCTAGTCCAGACAGACAATCAGGTAGCCATGTTCTACTGGAACAGGCTCTTGGACTCTTTGCAGCGAATCCCTACACCTGTGGTATACAACATCAGATTCACCTACTTGTGGTATATCTCCCAGGCAAACAGAATCTCTTGGCGGACAAGCTCAGTTGGATACTACTACCCCATGTGTGGTCTCTCTATGCAGACAAGGTTGCTCACATTTTTCAGATCTGGGGAACCCCAGACATAGACCTGTTTGCAAGTACTCAGCATGCCAAACTTCCCCGCTTCTGCCCCAGAACGCAGGTTCAAAACAATTAAGCGGTAGATGCCTTTCACCTTAACTGGGGTCAAGACTCCCTTTATGCCTTCCTTCCCATTCCCCTTATTCCCAAAACTCTTTTCAAGCGCCAGAGAGACAAGGGCTACATGATTCTTATAGCCCCGCATTGGCCACGACAATTGCGGTATCCTCTGCTTCTACATCTCTCTCAAGTTCAGCCAGTAGATTTGGGGTCTGCTCCAGATCTCCTCTTACAGGAGAACCTGGCACTGCTGCTTCCCAATCCGCAGTCCCTACACCTCACAGTAATGGCTGCTGAAGGCATAGAATTCCAGGGCATCAGTCTCTCAACAGGTGAAAGCTATCCTTTTGTCTTCTAGGAAACCTTCCACAAGGCACTCCTACGCCTTCAAGTGGCATAGATTCTCTCTCTGGTGTTTGGAAAGGATCTTAACCCCTTTTCAGCTCCGGTGGAAGCATTACTTTCCACCTCTCTTCCTCTGGACTCAAAACCAATTCAGTAAGAGTCCACCTAAGTGCCATAGCGGCTTCTCACATGCCCTTGGATGGTCAGCCCATCTCCTCTCAACCGCTTGTAGCACGCTTCATGAGAGGTCTTCTATTAACTAAACCTCCCATTAAGCCACCCCCAGTGGCATGGGACCTTAATGTTGTTTTAGGACAGTTTATGAAGCCACCCTTTGAACCTCTAGCCACTACTTCTCTGAAGTTTCTTACCTGGAAGGTCACCTACCTTCCTTGCCCTCACTTCAGCAAGACACATCAGTGAGCTTCAGGCTTTGGTGGCTGATCCTTCATATACACATTTCCACCATGATAAGGTAGTCCTTAGGACTCATCCTCACTTTATGCCAAAGGTGATCTCGCTCTTTCACTTAAACTAGTCATTGTACTTCCCAGTTTTTTCCCTAGACCTCACTCTTCTAGGGCGGAAGTAACCCTTCATACTCTGGATTGCAAATGTGCTTTGGCCTTTTATCTCCAGAGAACTCGGGAGCACAGAAAAGCTTCCCAACTTTTCATCGCTTTTGACTCCAGTCACCTAGGACTACCAGCATCCAAGCAAACTCTCCCCAGATGGATAGCAGATTGTATCTCCTTTGTTTACAACAGTGCAGGACTCTCTTGAGGGTCATGTCACTGCATATAATGTTCAGGCAATGGCTGCCTCCATGGCTAATCTGCACTCTGTAGCGATTGATGACATATGTAAAGCAGCAACCTGGTCCTCTGTCCATACCTTTGCTGCTCACTATTGCCTGGACGAGGACTTCCGCCGGGATGCCTCGTTTGGCCAAGCTGTTCTCCAGCATCTCTTTCAGACTTAGATGAACTCTTACCTCCCGTCATGGGTTTCGATACAAGACATCTCTGGAGGATGTATAACCTACTACTTAGCCCTGTGTTCCACAGCTCACTCTGAGGTCATCTCTCTGGCATCTCCAAGCTAGGGAGTCCCCAAATGTGAAGACTGCATTCCTGCTTGTTCCTGGAGATAGCATAGTTACTCACCTGTAAAAGGTGATCTCCGGGAACAGCAGGAATTGAATCTTCACAACCCACCCTCCTCCCCTAGGAGTTGTACTTTTCCTCTTCTCCTTCTTTCCTTTTATCTCCGCTACAAACTCAACTGAAGAGGGAGAGTGGGAAAGCAGCAACACAGGTGCAGTGGGATGCTCCAAAAGGCTTTCCTACGCTTGACTGTCTCAGCACTTCAGACAGTAACTCCAGCACGACAGGAGGAGCTGGAGTCCCTTTTCTCCCCAAAATTCATTTTATCAAAGCATAAGGCATATTGCCTTAGAAGGACATGGGCAACAGCAGCAGATTCCCCAGGTAAATCTTCAGTGGCTACTGCAGATGAGGCATTATTCTCCAGACAAGCAGGAAGTCAGCCCTCACATATGGGTGATGGAGCCTGCGTAGAGCATTTCCCTAGCTTTCAAAAAAAACCTTTGGGATATGCTACCAAGCATACATGGTCCCCTTCCTGCCCAAGGGTGCCATCTTGCTCAGTCTTCTTTTTTCCACGGACCCAACAGACGTCTGTCCAAATTCCCCAGAGAAAATCCTTGCTATTCTCAAAAAATAGTAGCTGTTCCTGGTTTGCATACCAGTTCTGTTCCTGTCTCGAGCTGGTGCCAACCCCGGCGCTGTTCTCAACTCCTTCCCACATTTTTGTTTGAGGTTAGCCTCGACCAGGGTTCAGGCCCTTTTTTTGCCCAGGGGTTCTCGAAGGTGTCTCCCCACCATGTCCCCTGGTGGGTTCAAAAAATGTGATCGCTGCAGTCAAACTGTCTGTCACCTATACCCATGACTGCTGCTTTTGCTGCCTGGGACCGGACCATGACAGCACCTTCTGCGACTTGTGCTAGGCCATGACACCTAAAACCTATAAAAAACAGTCGGAGTTGCAGGAGAAACCTTTCCCAAGGTCCAACTCTGTACCGGCCTCCCTGACATTTAGCTCCAAGCCCAGCAGTTCCCGAGCATCCTTTGAATCCCATGGCAGCGGCTCCTCCAAGAAGGCCTCAGACCCTGAATGAAAGAAGTAGTCCTTGAAACCCATCGGGGTTCCACCGGGGAAACCCGGTAAGACTGCTCGGAGGGACTCGGGTGAATCTGAGAAGCATCCTACCAAGGTCCTCAAAAAGGTTTCCTCAGTTGGCGGAGACCATGCAAGGTTCCTCGAGGCTGTAGTCCTCGTCGAGGACGCACTCATGAGTCCCAGTGCCAGGCTTGAGATCCTTGGTGCCCACGCCGAAAACTGCAGAGCCTTCTGGCTGGGAATCTAGAATGGCGGCCATGGAACAGAACATCACGGTCATCCTGGCTAATGCAGGAGGTGATGATGGTTGGTTCATCCTCATTTGCCCCGATGACCAAGGCTCTGACTGCGGGGGAGTCTCTGGTCACCAAGCTGAGCTTAGAGCGCCACTGGCCTCGAGTAAGCCCTCTGCTCTGGTCGAGGTCCCGGACCCATTCCTTGGAGATCTGGTCCTCCCCGGGCCAATTTCCGAGACTTGGACCCCAGATCCTTGGGAGGGCCCTGGCCCTTTAACGCAGGCCTCGCAGCAGAGAGTCACAGATTTGTCGTTCCCCCTTGAATCCAAGTGGGAGACAGATGATGAGGCCTCCCCGGAAATGAGATGGCATCAAGACGTCCCCGCGGATCAGTCTCCCTCGGTGCCACTCTCCTCCAGAGGACATGGTTTTCCATGATTTTGTAAGGGATATGGCCTGGGCCCTATTGGTGCAAACCGAAGTGGAGGAGGACCCGCACACAGTGCTGGTGCAGCCAATCCTTGAGTGGTGGCTGCATTGTATGTAGGAGATCCCAGCATCTGTGCTGGTGGTCAGCAGACACCTTGACGCCATATACCGCGTCAGGAAGAGGCCAGGGTTTCACAAGCCTCAACTTCTACATAACTCCACGGTTGTCGAGTCAACTATGCAAAAACTCAAAAGCCAGCAGACTTTTCTGTTTCTCCCTGGAAGGGATGCGAGAGCCCTCGCCACCCATGGGTGCAAATACTACCAGAGCTCAATGCTGAGGTGCCAAATCCAGGCCTATGAGCTATACATATGCATGTATCTAAAGGCCCTGACCCAGGAATTATCTGTGTTAATTTAATTTAATGATTATTTATATACCGCTCCTTCCATTGATCAGGTGCGGTTTCCATATAACAACAATAAACAGGGTGAACTGTTTTTACATATAACAGTTTGTGGTTAGGTAATTACAGTTAACAAGTAACAATTAACAATTAGAGAACTATGTACAGTTGAACAGAAGTAAACTATATACATATTTTTGTTTTTCATCTTTCTTAATCATTTTGTCTAAGGGTTACAGCGCTTCATTCTTTTGTTGAATAGTGTATTACCTTGGGTAGGATTATCCCTTATCTAGCTGGGGGGTGAGAGATGGGCTGATCATAGATCCAAAATGCTTTGTGAATAAAATAGTTTTGAGTTTTTTTCTGAACTCTATTATATCAGGTAATTGTCTTAATTCTATTGGGATTGTGTTCCACAAGATGGGGGCTGCATGGGAGAAGGCTTTCTTGTTAGTGGATTTATTGGCTCTAATGAATTCTTTTGGTGGGGTTAATTTATTTAGCTGGTCTCTCCTTTGGAGATTATGGGTGGGTTCTATTTTGATAAGGTTATTTATGGACAGGGGTGCTGTTTTTGTTATGGCTTTGTAGGTGGTTAGGATAGTTTTGTATTCTATTCGGCTTTGAATCGGGAGCCAGTGTAGATATTCTAAAATCGGGGTTATGTGTTGGAAAGGTGGGGCTTTCGTAATGGTTCTTGCTGCTGCGTTTTGTGCTAATTGGAGTTTCTTTAAGGCTTCTTTAGTTACGCCAAGTAGGGTCTGATTTGCGAAGTCAAAATGTGGGGTTATGATTGCTTGTATGACGCATTGAAAATCCTGTAAGTGCATTAGTGGGCGGAGTTGCTTTAGCATTTTTAGTTTAAAGTAAACTTTTTTTGTTATATTCCTTACATGTGTGTCCATACTGAGGTGTTTATCCAGTATAACACCCAGGTAGCGTATTTCAGATTTTAGTATGATATTATTATTTTGTAATGTAATTTGAGTGGGAGGAATGAATGTTGTGCATTTAGTTACTATTAGCGCTTCTGTTTTTGAGTGATTAATGTACAGATTGTTTTCATTTAGCCAGATGTTGATTTCAGTGAGGCAGTCGTTAATGAGTTTTATAGGGATATTTGGGATTTTGAATGGGACATACATCATTATGTCGTCCGCATACAGGTGATAGAGGACATTGAATTTTTTAAATATTTTACAGATGTGTTTTAAATATATGTTAAAAAGTAACGCTGACAGTGCTGAGCCTTGTGGGAGGCCTATTTCTTGTTTGTATGTTTTTGATGTGAGGTTCCCGATTTGTACCGTTTGAGCTCGGTTTGTTAGATAAGAAGTAAACCATTTTAGAACAGTGGATTTTATACCTATTTGTTTAAGTTTATTAATCATTGTTGAATGGTGAACGCTGTCGAAGGCTGCAGAAACATCAATGAATATGAGTAAGAATGCTTGTTTGGGTTTGTCTATTCCCCTCACAAGTGTATCAATTAGTACTGTTAGGAGTGATTCTACTCCGTGTCTTGGGCGAAACCCGTATTGCTGGTCGTCAAGTGGTGCTGAACTATCAATGAACTCCTGTGTTCTCAGCAGGGCTGGCTGGGGAACTTCTCCAATGGTACCAAGCTCTAACCTCCGGGATCAAGGACTGCTCGAAGTTCCTCTTGCGGCCTACGATGGATTTGGTTAGGCAGCTTGAGTAGCAGCGGCCGGCATCGGGGCTTGACACCAGACCTGGCTACAGCCCTTGGATCTCGAGCAGTGGGTCCAGGACAAGCTGCTTGATGTCCCCTGCACCACTGAAAACCTATTCAGCAAACCTATGGCCGACAAGGTGGCCGAGATAGAGGCCGAAGTGGTGATCTGCCAGAGGCTCTCAAAAAAGACACCTTCCTTTCCCCACAAGAAACCCTCAGGGATCTGGTTCAACAGGGTCACCACTACCAGCCTTTCTCAGGCCAGCAACAAGGTCCTCAACACAAAAGGCAGGGCCAGGGAGCCTAGAAGCCCAAGGCTCAGAAGCTCCAGCCCAACCACGGGGGAGCATTTGACTCCCAGGGCAGGGTTTCTCCTCCCCTGGGAGGCCTTCATCAGCCCACAGGACACCATCTGGCATTCTTTGCCCACAGGTGGGCTAAAGTCACCTCAAACCAGTGGGTACTGCAGGTAGTAAAGGAGGGATACTCCCTCCACTTAAAACAAGTGCCACCCAGACTTTTTCCAGGAAAGCCAGTGTGACCTCTCCTTTATCAGACCCTTCTGCTCTCAGAGCTCGCAGGTCTACTCAGACATTGCAGTGGAGCCTGTACACAAACACCTATGGGGGAAAGGCTTCTACTCAAGCTACTTCCTTGTCCTAAAAATAACTGGGGGGCCTCAGGCCCAAACTAGACCTGAGAAACTTAAACAAGTTTCTGGTGAGGAAGTTCAAGAAGCTGTCCCTTGGAACACTGCTGCCATACCTCCACCAGGGAGACTGGCTGTGCTCCTTGGATCTAAAGGATGCATACACACACATCCTAAACCACCCTTCCCACAGGTAGTACCTATGGTTTGTTGTTGGGTGGGGGGGGCGGGGGCACTATCAGTACAGAGTGTGCTGCCTTTCGGCCTGGCTTCCTCGTCAAGGGACTTTACCAAGTGCTTGGCGATGGTAGCTGCCCACCTGCACGTTCAAGGGACCTTTGTATTCCCCTACCTGGACAACTGGCTAATCAGAGGCGGTATGGCCTCAAAGGTCAACCAGGCCACAGAGCGTACAACCTTCCTACTGTAGCACCTGGGATTCATCAACTACCCCAAATCTCATTTCTCTCCAACCGAAAACCTGGAGTTCATAGGGGCTCAATTAGACACATTACAGGTCAAGGCCATCATCCCAAGAGAAAGGGCAGACTGCATCATACAGCTGGCAGGGGGAGGTACAAGGCCTCCGGTTGATACTGGTCCGTGTCTGCCTGTTGGGCTACATGGCCTTGACGGTGCACATCATGCCACTAGCCCACCTGCACATGCAGATAGTCCAGTGCTGTCTCTGCTCACAGTGGACTCAAGCTATGTGACAGGGTCAGCACCACCCACCAACTATCTGGGTCCCTCACCTAGTGGCAAGACTTATGCCACCTTCAGGCTGGGATGCTGTTTCAGGCACCCACAAAGCAGAGGACCCTGACCACAGATGCCTCCTTCCTGGGTTGGGGGACACATTACGGGGACCGTTGCATGAAAGGCAGTTGGTCACAAGAGGAGTCACTCTTGCAGATAAGTCTCCTAGGGCAATCTTTCTGGCCCTGCGAATGTTCTGCCACCACTTGGGGCTCCCGACTGGTGCTGATCTAGACAGACAACCAGGTGGCTATGTTTTATATCAACAAGCAGGGGGGCACGAGATTGTAATTCCTCTGCCAAGAAGCGGTAGCCCCCCTCTTCTTTGTAGTGCACAACAGCATGCTCCTGAGAGCGATATAACTGCCAGGCCAGAACTGCTTAGCAGACAGAGAAGAGTCCTTTGCCCACACGAATAGCACTTAAATCCAAGGGTAGCGAAGCAACTCTTCCACTGCTGGGACAGACCCATGATAGACCTCTTGCCTCCCCGGACAACACTCAGCTCCCCGCTCCTGCTCATGTTAACTGCACCCGGGGAGAGTGGCAGCAGATGTCTTTATGATCTTGTGGTCTGAGGGCCTACTCTATGCATTCCTACCGACCCCCTCCCCTTCCTGCACCCCATCCTAGGGTTGCTCTCACTCACGACGTGGCTGCTGAAAGGGTAGCTTTGGCCCCTTTCAACCCTCCCAGGGGAAGTCGAGGAGAACCTTCTGGCCTCCCGAAAACTCTTTACCAGGAGGGCTTACACCTTTAAGTGGAGGAGATTCTCTCTGGTGTGTGGAGAAGGAAAACCCCTTCTCCTGTCAGGTGCAACTGGTTCTAAAGCACTTACTGCACCTATCACACATCAAACTAAATTCCAACTTGGTGAGAGTACATCCGAGTGCAATAGCTGCGCACCACCACCCTGTCGAGGGAAAGCCCCTCTCTAGCCAGCCCCTATTATCTAGGTTCCTCCAGGGCCTCCTATCTAAGCCCTTCTTCTGCCCCCTTGCTGAATGGGACCTCAATATGGTGCCCTCCCAGCTCACTAAACTACCATTTGAGCTCTTAGCCACTTGCGACCTAAGATATCTGTCTTGGAAAGTGGCCTTCCTGGTGGCCCTCATGCCTGCTTGAAGGGTGAGCAAATTCCAGGCCCTGGTGGAGGATCCACCATATACAAGATTCTATAAGAACAGGGTGGTATCTCCTTTCCCCCTCAATCAAGAGGTAGTCCTCCATACCACCTTCCTGCGGCCGCATAACAGCAAGGATGAACTCATATTTTATATACTGGATTGTAAGTGGGCCCAGTCGTACTTACAGTGGACTCAGGCCCATTGAAGAGCTCCTCATCTTTTTGTGTCTTATGGTGTTCCCTGTGACTAAATGAACTCTGTCCACTTGGGTGGCAGACTGTATTGCCCTTGCCCATGAGCAAGCTGGCCTCTCCCTGGAGCACCAGATCACAGTGCATCGCATGAGGGTGATGGCCACGTCGGTGCCCAACCTCTGCTCAGTGCTGGTGACTGAGAGATGTGCAGGGCTGCCACATGGTCTTCAATTCATACATTCGCAGCTTACTACTGCTTAGAGAGCGAGGCCCACAGAGACAGTGCCTTTGGCCAGGCAGTACGCCATAACATTCTCAGGGTGTAGGCAACTCCTGCCCTCCGACCCTTCTGTGTTCAGGCTACCAGAGTGATAGTGTTGCTGGACGCTGTGGTCTTGCAAAGTCTCTCAGTGGGACCCCATCTTCTGCAACTAATGGTTACCCAACTTGGTCGCTGTTGTGGGTCAGTCCTTGGCAGCCTGGAGCCATATGTGAGGACTGACTTCCTGCTTGTTCCTGGAGAAAGCATAGTTGCTCACCTGTAACAGGTGTTCTCTGGGAACAGCAGGAATCAGTCCTCACAACCCTTCCTCCTCTCCTGGGAGTTGCCTCCCTACCTTGTTTTAGTTTTTACTGCCATCCTAGCTATGTCATCTGACCGAGCAAGATGGCACCCTTGGGCAGGAAGGGGACCACACATGCGTGGTAGCATATCCCAAAGACTTTCTTTGAAAGCTGGGGAAATGCTCTGCACGAGGTCTGTCGGTGCCAATGTCACCCATATGTGAGGACTGATTCCAGCTGTTCCTGGAGAACACCTGTTACAGGTGAGTAACTACGTCTTCTAGGGAGAGCCTGGGGAAGGGACTTCACGATGGGATAAAGGAATGGCAGACTGTCCTGATTGGTGGGGCAGGAACTCTCCAGTTGATCGTGGGGCAGAGGAATTAGAGGAAGATCCATCAGAGCTCTGGGGGGAATTGTGGTCCTGGAGTTGGAAGAAGGGAGAGATTGCCTCATGAGATGACCTGAATGTCTTTAGGGTGTTCCACAAAGAGGAACTCTGAGCACCCATTGCTTATTCCTTAGCTGCCCTGAATATTGTGCAGTCAGCGACGCAGACAGAAAAGCCACTGAAGAACCCGCTGCTTCGAGGTTTTAAAGGGACACAGGTGTTTCCCTGTCCACAGGGTGATTAAAAAAATGATTGAGACAGAATGGGAGTATCCGGAGATTACTCTAAGGGAGACTCTGCCCATGGGGAAGCTCTATCCGATCCTGCAGGAGGATCGGGAGCTCTTGAGGATGCCCAAGGTGCCACCATCCCAGTGGAAGGAGCGGTGGTGCTTAATGATCTGCAAGATCAAGAGATTAGAGTCTTTCCTGAAGCAGGCCTTCGACTCTAGTGCCCTGGCACTACAGGCCTCCGTTTGTGGGGCTTGTGTGTCCTCTGGCCTCTATTTGCTGGCTCCAAGGATGGGGGCCATCGGAATCCGAAGGTCAGGTGGCCGTGGAGGGAGCCAAGTTAGTCGGCTGCTGCTTATACGGCAGATACCTTATATGGCAGACGCCTTTTATGATTTGGTTTAGATAGCCTCTAAGACTATGGAGTTTGTGATTGCAGCGTGATGTTTTCTATGGCTTCAGAATTGGGCGGCAGATCCTGCGTCCAAATCCAGACTGAGCAAGTTACCGTACAAAGGCAAGCTGCTCTTTGAGGAGGCCCTGGACAAGATCCTAAAGGACTTGGGTGACTCCAAAGGAGAGGCCAAAGGGGCCAAAACCGGTTGGTCCACAGAGAGGTCAGGCCAGAGATTTCAGGAAATTCGGGTTGGCTAGATTCATGCCCTACCAGAGAAGGAGTTATGAAACAAGGGTTTAGGCCTTTTGGGGAGCCCAGGGGTTCGAAATGGGCTATTATCTGTCCCAGCAGACCCCTGCTAAGAAACCCCAATGAAACCAGGGAGGTCAAGATGGAGACAATCTGAGGTCAGTTGCGACAGTTTTATTCCATCTGGGTCACTGTGACAACTGACCAATAAATCCTGGAGATTATTTGTCAAGTATGCACTGGAATTTTCAAGGACCTTAACAGAGGCATTTGTCAATTCACCCTGCCAGGCGCAGGGGAAGAGGAAAACGGTTGGCTCCACTCTTCAGCGTTTAATTCAGTGGGATGTGGTAGTACCAGTACCCAGAGACCCAGTACAGATCCTGTCGATACTCCATTTCCTTCATGGTTCCCAAGAAAGAGGGCACCTTTTGGCCCATCCTTGATCTCAAGTCCGTGAACCGCTCCTTGAGGGTGCCACATTTTCACATGGAAATGCTGCGGTCAATAATCTTGGCAGTGAGACAGGAGGAATTTCTGTTGGCTCTGGATCTGAAGGAGGCCTATCCTCACGTTACCATCAGGCCAGAATACCAGAAATTTCTGTGGTTCGCCATGCCGTGACATTTCCAGTTCTGGGCATTGCCGTTTGGTTTGGCCACTGCTCTGCACCGTGCACCTTCGCAAATATTGTGGTGGTGGTTTTGTGGCAAGAGGGAGTTCTGGTGCACCCCTATCTGGACTATTGGTTGATTTGGGCAAAATTGGAAACATGTTCTCGTAACTACACAGAGTAGTTGAATTTTTGCAACGGCTTGGGTTGGGTGATCAACTTTGCCAAGAGCCAGTTGCGGTTGGTTCAATGCCTATTGTACCTAGGGGCGAGGTCGGTGCAAAAGATGTTAGGGCAGGTTTGGAAGTTCCTGTGTATGGGAGCGCCAACAACATGGTATTACATGCAGCTGCTGGGCTCCATGGCAGCAGCCCAGGATCTGATTCCCTGCGCCATTGCACATATGCTGCCACTTCAGCAAGCACCTTTCTCGTGGTGGTCGCCACAATGACACTTATTTATTTATTTGCATTCTCTTATATACCGTGCTATTCTGCATCAGTGTGGTTTACATTGAACAAACTGAAATTACATTGAACAGGGCATTATAACTTGGAGATAACTATTTTACAGGGAACATGGGCTATGGAGCGTTAAGTGGCTTGCCCAAGACCACAAGGAGCACCTGTGGGACTAGAAACCCCAGTCCTTCCGGCCCAAGGTTGCTGTCCTCTAGTGGGATTTGAACCCCCAGCCTGAAGTACCTTGCCCCAACCACTAGGCCACTCCTCCACTCCTCTCATGGAATTTGGTGTGTCTGGCAGTGGTAAAAAACGGTTTGGCATGGTGGCTGAAACCCGCTCACCTGAGTGCAGGGATGCTGTTGGATCCACCACAATGGGTCCTAGTCACCATGGATGACAGCCTCTCTGGCTGGTGAGCACATTGCCTTTTTCAAGTCAACCAGGGCTGCTGGTCCCCCGAGGAAGCATCTTGGTCGATCAATCAATTTGAGATGAGGGCGGTGCTTTTGGCACTGCAGAGCTTCAGGGGACTGTGGAAGGGAAGGCAGTATGAGTCTTCTCTGACAATGCAAAAATGGTGGCATATATCAACCAACAGCGGGGCACGGGCAGTACGACCCTGGTGGCAGAGAATCAAGTGCTGCATTGGGCAGAGGGGCATCTTGTGGCTTTATCGGCAGCTCATGTTGCTGGAAGGACAATGTTCAAGCGAACTACCTCAGTCGGCACACGTTGGATCCCAGGGAATGGGAGCTCAACATGGCTGTTTTTCACGATGATATGGAAAGGTGGGGTGTGCCAGTCATGGATCTCATGGCCATCATAACAAACACCAAGGCAGGCTGGTTTTTCAGCAGACGCAGACAGCACATGTCCAAAGGGCTCGATGCCTTGGCGCAGCCATGGCCGGCAGAGGGACTGTTGTAAGTCTCCAGTCTGGCAGCATCCCTGTTGCCATGGAGGAGAGAGGTCACGTGACAGGAGAGCATCACCCTGGTGTGGCAGGAAGTGATCCTGTAACTAGGACCTGTCCTCCAGGTGATGTAAAACCCTCTCGCACCGAGGAAGTTTCTCCAGGGCCATGTGCCCATGAGGGAAGGGTTAGGACAGCCGTTATAGTTGGTGATTTGATCATTAGGCATGTAGATAACTGGGTGGCTGGTGGACGTGAGGATCGCCTGGTAACATGCCTGCCTGGTACGAAGGTAGCGGACCTCACGCGCCATCTAGATAAGGTCTTAGATAGTGCTGGGGAGGAGTCTGCTGTCTTGGTACATGTCGGTACCAATGACAGGAAAATGTGGTAGGGAGGTTCTGGAGGCAAAATTTAGGCTTTTAGGTAGGAAGTTGAAATCCAGAACTTGCAGGGTAGCATTCTCCGAAATGCTTCCTGTTCCACGCGCAGGACCCAAAAGGCAGGCAGAGCTCCGGAGTCTCAATGCGTGGATGAGACAATGGTGCAGAGATGAAGGCTTTGGATTTGTTAGGAACTGGGGAACATTCTGGGGAAAGGAGGGGCTCTTCCGAAGGGATGGGTTTCACCTTAACCGGGATGGAACCAGGCTGCTGGCATTAACCTTTAAAAAGGAGATAGAGCAGCTTTTAAACTAGATATTAGGGGAAAGCCGACAGTCGCCCAAGAGCGGATGGTTCGGAAGAATGTATCTTTGAAGGATACTACCAAAAGCAGAGAGGTTCCACAAAAGAGTAAAGTAGCCCAAATGCCCTCAAGTATGGAGCAGACAGAGCTTAAAGATCCCAAACTACCCATGTCTAACAATAACCAAATTAATATGAATAAAATACATTCTCTAAAATGCTTGTATGCAAATGCTAAAAGTCTAAAAAATAAGATGGGAGAGTTAGAATATATAGCACTAAATGAAAGGATAGATATGATTGGAATATCAGAGACATGGTGGAAGGAGGATAACCAGTGGGGCACTGTGATACCTGGGTACAAACTATATCGTAATGATAGAGCTGATCAAATTGGTGGAGGGGTTGCTCTCTGTTAGAGAGGGCATTGAGTCAGAAAGGATTAAAGTTTTGCAGGAAACAAAATCTGCTGTAGAATCTATATGGATTGAAATTCCATGTAAAAAGGGGAAGGCAATGGCAGTGGGGGTGTACTATCGAGCGCCTGGCCAGAATGACCAAATGGATGATGAAATGCTCAAAGAAATCAAGGAAGCTAACAAAAGTTACAGCGCAGTAATAATAATGGGTGATTTCAATTACCCCGGTATCGACTGGGTCAATGTCACGTCAGGACATGCTAGGGAGATAAAGTTCCTAGATGAAATAAATGACTGCTTCTTGGAGCAACTGGTTCATGAACCGACCAGAGGGGAAGCCATATTAGACCTAGTCCTTAGTGGAACACCAGATCTAGTGCAAAAGATAAGGTTGTTGGGGCCACTTGGCAATAGTGATCATAGCATGATCGCCTTTGATTTAATTAGTGGAGGAGGGATAGTAAGGAAATCCACAGTTCTACCTTTTAACTTTTGAAAGGGAGACTATGATAAAATGAGGAAAACAGAAGAAAAAACTAAAAGGAGCAGTTGCAAAGGTTAAAGACGTACATCAAGCTTGGGTGTTGTTGACAAATACTATCTTGGAAGCCCAGACCAGCTGTATTCCACGCTTTTGGCAATACTAAAGAGTCATGGGATAGGAGGCAGTGTACTATTGTGGATCAGGAACTGGTTAAATGATAGAAAGCAGAGGGTAGGGCTAAATGGCCAATTTTCCCAATGGAGAAAGGTAAATAGTGGTGTACCCCAGGGATCTGTGCTGGGTCCGCTGCTTTTTGACATATTCATAAATGACCTGGAAAGTGGAATAACGAGTGAGGTGATCAAATTTGCAGATGACACAAAACTATTTAAAGTTGTTAAAACCCAAGAGGATTGTGGAAAATTGCATGAGGATCTTGATAAATTAGAAGACTGGGCATCAAAATGGCAGATGAAAGTTAATGTGGACAAGTGCAAGGTTATGCACCTAGGGAAGAACAACCCAAACTATGGTTACACAATGCAAGGTTCCACATTAGGAACCACCACCCAGGAAAAAGATTTAGGCGTCATTGTGGATACCATGTTAAAACCCTCGGCCCAGTGTGCAGTGGCGGCCAAGAGAGCAAATAGAATGCTAGGTATGATAAGGAAAGGAATGGAAAATAAAACAAAAGAGATTATAATGCCTCTATATTGTTCCATGGTGAGACTGCACCTTGAATATTGTGTGCAATTCTGGTCGCTGTATCTTAAAAAGGATATAGCGATTTTAGAAAAGGTTCAGAGAAGAGCCACCAAAATGTTAAAGGGGATGGAAGGATACTCCTATGAAGAAAGGCTAAAAAGGTTAGGGCTCTTTAACCTGGAAAAGAGACGGCTGAGGGAGATATGATAGAAGTCTATAAATTAATGAACGGAGTGGAATGGGTAAACGTAGATCGATTGTTTACCTTATCAGAATATAGAAAGACTAGGGGACATGCAATGAAGCTACAGGGTAAACTATTTAAGACTAATAAAAGAAAATATTTTTTCACTCAACGTGTAATCAAACTCTGGAATTTGTTACCGGAGGATGTAGTAAAGGCTGTTAGTGTAGCTGGGTTTAAAAAAGGTTTGGACAAGTTCCTGGAGGAAAGGTCCATAAACCATTATTAAGAAGGGACCCAGGATATCAATGCTTGAACCAATACAAGCATTGTGGAACCTGTGTCTCTTGGGGATACTGCTAGGTACATATGACCTAGATTGGCCACTGTTGGAAACAGAATACTGGGCTTGATGGACCTTGGTCTGACCCAGTATGGCATATCTTATGTTCTTATGTTCTCTTTGCCTTGGGTGCTAATCAGACATCTGCTACGGAGGATAGAGCGGCACAGGGGGTACCGTAATTCTCTTAGCACCGAATTGGCCTCGCTGACCGTGATATGCAGATCTGACTCTGCTCCTGATCGATCGCCCTTGGATGCTTCTCCACAGGATCAATCTTTTGGTACAGGGGCCAGTGTTGATGCCGCAGGTGGAGTGATTCTTGCTTTTGGCTTGGCTCTTGAATGGTCAAGGTTGAGCCACCAGGGCTATCCCGCAAATGTCATTTCCACTATGCTAAGATCCAGAAAGCGTTCGACTACGCTCGCCTATGTCAGAGTTTGGTGTACGTTCAAGGGTTGGTATGTTACCCAGCAGGTAAACCCCTTTGAGTGTTCACTTCCCGACATTTTAATGTTTCTACATTGGGGCCTGGAGTATGGCTTGGCCCTTAACTCCTTGAAGGTATAGGTAGCGACCCTAGCCTGATGTGGTTGTTCCTTCGAGCAGTGAAGTTCGTGCGCCTTCCTTTGTGGTCGGTGGTCCCATCTTGGGATCTAAACTCTGTCCTGGAGGCTTTGGTGGAGCCTCTCTTGAAAGTGTCGGTCCAGGACATCACCCTGAAAACAGTGTTCTTGGTGGAGCTTTGCCCGGCATGATGGGTCAGCGATCTCCAAGCGCTCTCATGTCTGGAAACGTTCTTCTTTTTTCTAGGGAGAAAGTGGTTTTGAGAGACCTGTACCATCTGTTCTGCTGAAGGTGATATCTATTTCATTTGCATCGATCCATTTCTCTGCTAGCAATCCTGGACCTAGGGGGGTCTGAAAGGGAGCGTCAACTTCACAAATTAGATGTCCATAGAATCCTGAAGAGATATCTTAAGAGCACTAACTCTTTTCGTAAGATGGCTCGTTTGTTCTGTTTGGTGGCCCTTGGAAAGGAGAGGGGGCTTCCAAGGCCTCAATAGCTCAATGGATGAAGTAGGCCATTTGTTCAGCATATGTGCCACAAAGGAAGATTCCACCGGTGGGGCTAAGAGCTCATTTGACCAGAGGTCAGGCAACGTCTTGGGCGGAGTACTGTCTGGTTCCTCTAGTGAACATTTGTAGAGTAGCAACCTGGTTGTCGTTTCACACGTTTTCTAGGCATTATAGTCTAGATGTTCAGGTGGCAGGTGATAGTTTTGGGTGCTTCAGGCCGGACTGGCAGGTCCCTCCCAAGTTTAAGTACTGCTCTGGTAGGTCCCATTTGTGGACTGGCCTGGAAGGACGATGAGGAAGGTGAAATTAAGCCTTACCTGCTAAATGTCTTTCCTTTAGCTTCCTCCAGGCCAGTCCATGGCCCACCCGATTAGTTGTCGATGGAAGGGTCTGAGTGTCAGGCGTGTCCGGCCTGTAGAAGCAGTCAACATAGTAACTGTGGCCACCATAGCTCTAAGTCGGGGCGTGTTTGAGTGCTCACAGCTGGCTGCGCAGGGTGACCCGGTTCAGAGGGTTTTTTTTTTTTAACCTGTGTGGGATCGAAAGTTATAGTTCATGGGAGACGAGGTGGAGGGGGGAGCGCTCTTCACCCTTCTGTTCTGGAGGTTAGCGGGTGCTTGTTTCTGGAGTTTTTGATGTTTTATTAGTACCGTGTGGTTTTTTTTTTGTTTTTTTTTTGAGTAGTTAGCTGCTTTGTCAGTAGGAGATTGGAGTCGGGAGAGATAGGAGGAGCTCCTAGGCTACATCAGCAAGACTGTCATGTTCAGTCCTCAGCTGCTGGAGGGGGGAGCTGACTACCCATTCATGGACTGGCCTGTAGGGAACTCAAGGAAAGACCATTAGTAGGTAAAGCCTAATTTCACCTTCCAAATCATCCTGCTAGACCAGTCCAGACAAGGTGGGGTAAGTCCCCCTGCCAGCAGATGTTGGAGATAGAAAAAATTACCAGAAGCATGATTGGCTGAGCCCTGGTAGATAGCTGTACCCCTAGAGGTCGCCTTCAGTATTTCCCTGTCTCCAGCAGATGATGGTTGCTTCCCTTTTTTCTCTTCAGTTTTCTTTTTGAGAAACCCTTTTGGCTGGATGTCTCCAGGGTACCCAGGAGGTGCCCCTCTGGAATTCCCACAGTTCCCAGCACAGCCCTGAACTTGGAAGGTTGAGCTCATAGCCAAGAGGACCAGTAGAGCTTCCTTCAGGGAGGGAGGGGAGCAACGGCAGGCTCCTAGTTAGGACCATTGCAGCCCATCAGCAAGGAGAACCTTCAGCTGCTCTAGCTTACCTAACCTATTTTTTTATTTAAAAAAAAAATTAAGCAGTTTGGTTTTACCAGCCTGTTTGGTCTCGGTGCCTTGGCTCTCCTGCTTTTATTTCAATGAGGAGGTCACAGTCTGTTACCCCCCCCCCCCCTTGCTGGGGGTTTTCTGCTTGCGATCTCCAGCCAGTCCAGTCTTACTGCTTATTGGGGCTGCCTTGGGGGAGCATCACATCTCTCAGCCACTGCAGCCTTCTTCCTATGCTTCCCACCTTTTTCCCAACTCTGATGTGAGTGGTGGCCATTTTCTCATCTCTGCTGCATGGCATGCTACAGCCATGGTGGACATTTTAGTTGGGGAGGGGGGAAGCAGTGTGGGCTTGTTTTCTAGGCGGCTGCACAGTGTGCGGCAGCTGCAGCGGTCTCTTTTGAATACATTCCCTACCTCAGGGTTCAGCACGGTCATTCTTTGGAGATGGCAATGCTTGGGGCAAACTCCTTTCACAATGCCCTCCTCTCTCCAGAGGTGCATTGTGTGCAGCTGCAGCACAGAGACCTGGAGGACAGTGTGCGTGGCTTGCTCAGCCCACCCAGGGGAATCCTGCACGGTGCAGCCATAGCTCTCCCCTTCTAATCAGGTAGCTGTGGGAGGCCCAACCTTACCCCCTCTCAGCCCCAGGGTCATTGCTCTTGCTGAAGAGTTTTTCTCCACCTCTGTTTATACTCCAGCCTGCAGGATTTCTACCTCAAACACTACCAGACCAGGATTCACAGTTCCTGATGCTGTTTAGGCAGGCTTGGAACTTCTGGCATTCAGATCCAGTCCCACCCATTCAGCAATCCTCCATAGATCCTGCATCTAGGTCCAGGAAGCATCCTTGAGAGTATTTGGCTTCCAATGACGGGACACCTGACCCAAAGATATGTCTTGGGCCTTGGGGGACTGGATGTATGTTCCTCCAGAGGAGGATGCTCTCAGTGGAGGACAGCCTGGAAGCCTCCAACTGCAAGGATGGCGAATGGTCTCCTTTGGAAGCCTTGGGTGAGGGGTGAGATGGATCACAGAATATATGCCCTTTCTGCAGGGACAAGCTTCCAGCTCTGATTGCTCAAATAGTGGAAGCCTTACACCTATCTGATCCTCCTGAGCAGGAACCTACCCAGGCTAAATCTCGGGCCGATCCCATCTTACAGGGCATTTGTAAGCCCTCCAGAGCTTTTCACTTTCTGTTTGAGCTCCAGCAGATAGTATCTCAAGAATGGGAGTCACCTGATGCCCTCTTATGAATTGTTTGGTGTTTGGGACCACACTGTCTGTGGTCTCCAGCGGATCTAGAAAAATGACTCGTGTATCTGAAGGTGGATGTTCTGGGTGTCACCAAGCACACGACTATTCCGGTGGAAGGTGGCGCAGCGCTGGAAGGTCAAAGGGCTCCTTAAGACAACCTTTTCCTCTTCCACTCTGGTACTCCAGGCCACAGTTTGTAGAGGGATGGCAGCCTGTTCTGCTCTCCGATGGATTCAGCGATTGTCCAAGGATCTGGCCCTAGCCTGCTTGGAATCATTTACAACTTTCTTGGCGGATGCCTTTTATGATCTGCTTCGCCTCTTGGCCTGTTGCTGGATCTGTCTTCAGCAGTGGTTGGCTGATGCAGCCTCAAAGGCGCAACTCGCCAAGCTCCCCTCTAAGGGCATGCTGCTCTTTGAAGACCTCAACAAGCTGGTCAAGGACCTGGGAGAAGTCAAGCCCCAGAGGTTGCTTGAAGACCAGCCTTGGTCATCTGTGTGACGCTCGGGACAATGGTCCTATCAGTTGTCCACCTCATGGTCCAGGTTGCATGACTCCTGGCACTACTGGCCCAACAGATTGATTGTTGGCCTCACCAGGGCGCCTAAGCCAGAGGTCACAGCCTTTTTGTGGTGTCAGAAAAGGGAAAGATGCCTACTCAGCCACAGTGAAATTCTCTGGTTCCTCCCGGCCCTCCCCCCCTCCCCTGCTGATGAGACTGGCAGCCCCACTGGGATGCTGCCACCAATGGGAGGAAGGCTGGCGCGGTTTGCCAAGAAGTGGGCTCTCGTATCTGTGGGTCCTCAACATTGTCAGTCATAGCTATGCACTTGACGTTATGTGCCCCGTCAGAGATGCCTTTCTCTTTTCGCCCTACAGGTCATTCCAAAAAAGAGCTGCCATACAAACCACTGTCCCGCGTCATCTCCTGCTGTGGGCCATTTGGCCGGTTCCAATTGCTACTCTATCTACTTTGTGGTACCCAAAAAGGACAGGTCCTTTTGTCCAATTCTGACTCTCAAAGGGGTCAATCAGACCTTACAAGTGCCTTGCTTTTGCATGGAAAAGCTGTGGTCTGTTATTCAGGTGGTCTGAAAAGGGAGAGTTCCTAGCTTCTCTCAACTTGGTGGAGGTGTATTTCCACATTCCCATCCAGGAAGATCAACGTTTTCTATGCTTTACCATTCTTGGGCAGCACTTCCAGTTCTGCGCTCTCCCATTTGGCCTGGCCTAGGCCCCATGCACTTTCTTCAAGATCATGGTTGTGGCTGCGGCAGCTCTATGGAAACAAGGCATTCGAGTCCACTTGTATCTGTACGACTCGCTCATTCATGCAGATTTCTTCTCCGAGGCCTATCAAACTGTCTCCTGCGCGGTATCCTTCCTTGAGAATATCGACTGGGTCGCCAACCATGCCAAGAGTTGCCTAAAGCAGTCTCAAGCTGTGGAATTTCTAGGGGCCCGCTTAGAATACCCTACAGGGCAAAGTTTTTCTGACGCAGGAATGTTTTCAAAAGTTCTTGTTGCAGCTCAGTGTTTCTCATGCGGAGCAGTCCTCGTGTGGGACTATCTTCAGATTCTCAGGTCCATGGCAGCCACCATCGATGTCATCCCATGGGCCCGAGCGCACATGCAGGACCTTCAGTGTTCACTTCTCTCCCATTGGTCCCCTATCTTGGAGGAATACAACAGACTACTGCTTCCTTGAATGACTCGCAGCAGTCTTCTCTGGTGACTATTGTCAAACGGTTTGCTCTGGGGCATCCTCTTGGAGACTCCTTGCTGGATTCTAGTGACCACCGTCGCCAGCTTCTCTGGCTGGGGAGCTTATTGCCTGAACCAAAGGACTCTGGGCTTATGAAAGCCAGCTGGACGATCAGCTGCCTGGAGGCCCAGTTGGTCCGCCTGGCCCTGCTACATTTTTTACTGATCCTTTGCTCTCGAGCATTCCAAGTCCTTTCCGACAATATGACTGTTTCTCCAGAACCAAGCAGGAAGTCAGTCCTCACTTATGGATGACATCGGCGCCAATGGAGCCCCCGTGCGGAGCATTTCCCCAGCTTTCTATGAAAGCCTTTGGGAATACTGCAAGCATGTGCGGTCCCCTTCCCGCCTAAAGGTGCCATCTTGCTCACTCTCTTTTTCCGTGGAGCCCATCGGACGTCTGTCTGAGTCACCCGGAAAATTTGACATTTTTTCAAAGCTTTCTTCGCCCTTTTTCTACGAGTTCGACGCCGGTTCCCCTTCCCGTTGGGTTCGGTACACCGGTATCGAGCCTGTTTTCTATTTTTCAGTTTTTGTCCTTTGTGGCTGGCGTTCGTGCCCTTTTTTCTGTTTTTCCCTGGAAGACCGGTCTTTTGACCTCGCGGGGGCCCTTTTTTCCCCGATGGCTTCCAGTGGTTTCAAGAAGTGTGATCGGTGTAGAAACTAATGTCTCTCACCGACACACACGACTGCTGCCTTCGGTGCCTCTGCCCACATCATGATCCCATGATCTGTGGCCCGTGTGGCAAAATGTCCACCAAGGCATTTCGAAGCCGTCAGCAAAAAAAAAGGAAAGGATTTTTTCAGATTCTGCCTCCGGCCGGGCCCGGACCTGGACCTCGTCTGAGGCCTCGACGTCTTGGGAGTCTGATCCCGAGCATCACCCGGGGTTCCTCGGACAGGGGGTCCCCTGACCGGGAACGCAAGAGGAAGAAGCGGCTCGCGAGGGCGGCGTCGGAAGAGGTCCCTGGTACCTCGAGGGCCAGGTCTAAGACCCCCGACTGCCGTCCCGGGCCTTTGGAGCAGGAGAAGCCGTCCAAAGTACCTCGTGTAGAGCCGGAGACCGTCGGACACTTAAGTCCTGTAGTCCTCGTGGACTCCTCTCCGAGGGAGCCGACGTCGGGCCTGGCGCCGCCAGGGCCTGAGTCGGTGGCTGCTGAGTCTCCTGAGCGCAAACTCAAGCTGACAGCCTTGGAGTGCAGATTGTCTGCCTTCATGGAGCAGCAGCGGGTACTGATGGCCAGCCTCGCTGGTGCATCTGCCCCGACCACTGGGACATCGATGTCGAAGTCGACCCCAGAGACCGAGCTGATACTCGAGACCATGAAGGCTCGAAGTCGACCTCGGTCAAGGTCTCCCTCGACCTCCCGCTCGGAACCGAGGGCGTCGACGCCGGTGCTTTTGGCGTCGGGGCGGGTGCCACCTCGACCCGCGCGGTCGGAACCTCTCGACTCCTCTTTGGATGAGTCAGCATGGAAGACGGAGGACGAGGAGTCCCCTGACACCTTCCGGACTCGGTGCTTCCCTTTGGACTCACTGGAGTAGGTCCCCTCCGGAGGACACCCAGTCCTCGGAGCTCGTGCGGGACATGGCCAAGGCCTTGGCAATTCCCGCGGACTCAGAGTAGGAGCCTCGAGCCGAGGAGCTCAAGGCCCTCCAGTATGACTCTCCTCCGGAGGAGGCCTTTACTGTTCCGGTTCCTCTGATGCTGGAACGGCTCCTCTTCTGGATGTGGGAGGCACCGGCCTCGGCGCCGGTCTTGAGCAAGCAGTTCGATTCCATTTATTGACTCTGAAAGAGCCCTGGCTTCCAAAAGGCGCAGTTGCCGCACCATTCCATGGTGGTGGAATCGGCCATGCATCGTCTGAAGAGCCAGAAGATGCACTTCACGGTGCCCCCTGGCAGGGAGGCCCGGAACCTGGATGTTCTCGGCAGAAAGTGCTTCCAGCGCTCAATGCTTGCTTGCCGTGTCCAGTCATACCAGCTGTACATGGGCATGTACCTCCGAGACCTGGCAAAGGAGCTTGCCGGGTTCTCTGCTGGCCTCCCCGGGGAACCTTTGCAGAGGTTCCAGTCTGTCTTCAGGAATCCGGGGCTGTTCCAAGTTCATGTCCCGAGCGGCCTACGATGGCTTCGAGACTTCGGCTCATGTGGCGGCAGCCGGCATCGGGGCCCGACGCTAGGCATGGCTGCAGTCATCGGACCTTGAGCCTTGGGTACAGGACAAGTTGGTCGATGTCCCTTGCCGAGGCGAGAAACGTTTTGGCACCTGACCAGGACTAGGCTGTCCAGAAAGACCTCTGCCTCTTCTCACAAAAAGAAGGGCTCGTGTAAAAAGTCCTTCTACCCCAGAAAGGTTTCTGCCTACAAACCTTTCCCTCAATACCAGGCCTCCCCGGCTCCACAACAGGGGCAGCAGGCCAAGGGGCAGGGACATGTGCCCCGTAGGCAGAAGACCCCTAAGCCTCCGGCTCCTGCTCCTGCTCCTACCCAGCAGGGAGGGGTTTTTTTACTTCCAAGGCATAGCCTTGCTGCCCCATCCCTGCACAGGAGGTCGTTTAGCCCTGTTTGCCCACAGGTGGCCACCCATTACAGGGGATGCTTGGGTCTGAAGCATCATTCACCAGGGTTATATGCTTCATTTCCAACTGCTACCTCCTGCCTACTTTCCAGGAGAACCTCTAAGGCCTCTCCTGCACACCAACCTCCTCCTCCAAGAACTTAAGGGTCTGCTTCTGGACAAGGCGGTGGAGCCTGTACCTCCTCGCCTACAGGGGCACGGCTTCTACTCCAGATATTTTCTGGTGCCAAAGAGAACAGGAGGCCTACGGCCTATCCTGGACCTCAGGAACCTCAACAAGTTCTTGGAGAAAGAGAAGTTCAAGATGCTTACTCTTGGAACACTTCTGTCCTACCTCAAGGCATAGCTCCTTAGATCTAAAGGATGCGTACACCCACATCCTCATTCATCCAGACCACAGAAAGTACCTCAGGTTCGTGGTGTGAGGAAACCATTACCAGTATAGGGTTCTGCCTTTTGGCCTAACTTCAGCCCCATGGGTCTTTACAAAGTGCCTAGCTGTGGTGGCGGCCTACTTGAGGATTCAAGGGATTTTTGTCTTCCCCTATCTGGACGACTGGCTCATCCGGGGTCAGACCTACCAGGAGGCCAGGCAGGCCACCTTCAGGACTGTCACACTCCTTCAAGACCTAGGCTTTGTCATAAACTTCACAAAGTCCACTTTGCTCCCCTCCCAGAACCTGGAGTTCATAGGAGCACGGCTGGACTCTCTGCAAGCAAGGGCTTACTTGCCAGAGGACAGAGCTCAAAGGCTCATGGAGTTGGCATCCCGGTTTCTCAGTCTGCCATGGGTTCCTGCCAGGCTCTGTCAGCAACTCCTGGGACACATGGCATCGACTGTGCATATGACCCCCAATGCCTGCCTCCACATGAGGCCTGCACAGTGGTGCCTCAGAACTCAGTGGAAGCAGGCCACAGGGAGCCTAGCAGACAAAGTAAGGGTATCAAAACCTTTCCTGAATTCTCTTCAGTGGTGGCTACACGCCCCCAACTTGCTGCAGGGGGTGCCTTTTCAGCTGTCTGCCCCCACAGTGGTGTTTACAACCGATGCCTCTTTACAGGGTTGGGGTGCACACTGTCAAGCGAGCTGCACCCAAGGCCTCTGGTCCCCATGGGAAGCCACGCAACAGATCAACCTACTGGAACTGCGGGCTATTCGCTTAGCCCTCAGGGCTTTTTCTCACACCTTGGCCCACCAGTCTGTTCTAGTTCAGACGGACAACAAAGTAGCCATGTTCTATGTGAACAAACAGGGCTGCACTGGGTCCAGGCCTCTATGCCTGGAAGCACAGGCTCTTTGCTCTTTTGCCCTCAGGCACCAGATGTTGCTGAGGGCTGTTTATCTTCCTGGCCAGGAGAACTTTCTGGCAGACCGCTTAAGCAGAATTCTGCAGCCCCACGAGTGGCAGCTGCACCCTTTGGTGGTTCCACGGATTTTCCTAAAATAGGGATTTCCATCCATGGATCTTTTTGCCAGTCCCCTGAATCACCAACTGCCCAGGTTTTGTTCCAGGCAACCGCATCCCCTGAGGGTGGCGGCGGATGCCTTCCTGATTTCTTGGTCCCAGGGCCTGCTCTATGCATTTCCTCCCATGCCTCTGGTGGCCCGCACCTTGTTCAAGATTCTCAGGAACAAGGTCTCAGTACTTCTGGTTGCTCCCAGGTGGCCGAGGCAGCCCTGGTTCCCCCTGCTACTTCAACTGGCAGTGGAGACACCCATGCCTCTGGGATTCCAACCCGACCTTCTCTCTCAGGATCAGGGTTCCCTTCTGCATCCCAATCTCAAATCTCTCCATCTGATGGCATGGAGGCTGCAAGGGTAGTCTTGGCTCCCTGGGGCCTACCTCAGGAAGTGGAAGAGGTGCTATTGGCCTCTAGAAAGCAATCCACCAGGAAAACATATGCCCTGAAGTGGAAGAGGTTCTCCTTGTGGTGTCATCAACGCAAGGTAGATCCTTTCGGCTGCACTGTGCCAGTAGTACTCCAGTACCTTCTGCACTTGTCCAATCAGGGCCTTAAGTCCAATTCTGTTTGGGTCCACCTCTCTGCTCTGGCAGCTCACCACTCAGTGGTGGAGGGACACTCTTTCTCAGTTCACCCTTTGGTGTCCAGGTTTCTTAGAGGCTTACTATTGCTCAAGCCTCCTCTCCATCCACCGGCCCCTGAGTGGGAGTTGAATGTGGTCTTGCAGCAACTTACTCGCCCACCTTTTGAACCAATGGCTACATGTCCTCTATGCTTCCTTTCCTGGAAGACTCTATTTCTAGTGGCCTTGACCTCGGCCAGGCGAGTGAGTGAACTTCAAGCCCTGGTCTGTGACAGGCCATACACATGCTTCTATAGGAACAGGGTAGTCCTTAGGACTCATCCTAAGTTCCTCCCCAAGGTTGTCTCCTCTTTCCATCTCAACCAGGAGGTGGTTCTTCCAACATTCTTCCCTAGGCCCCATGCCAGCCGGGCTGAGACAGTCCTGCATACCCTGGACTGTAGGAGGGCCTTACCCTTCTACCTTGAGCGTACGCAGGGGCATAGGAGGGCTACTTAGCTCTTCATATCTTTTGACCCCAATAACTTGGGGGTACCTGTGTCCAAGCGTACCTTGTCTATCTGGGTGGCTGACTGTATCTCCTGGGCTTACAGGGCAGCTGACCTTCCTTTGCAGGGTCGGGTCACGGCCCACCGTGTCAGGGCAATGGCTGCCTCATTAGTTCATCTCCGCTCTGTACCGTTGGCAGACATCTGCAGGGATGCAACTTGGTCCTCAAGCCAGACTTTTGCGGCCCATTACTGCCTGGAGAGGGAGTCCCGCAGGGACAGTGCTTTCAGTCAGACAGTGCTCCGGAATCTCTTTGAGGTTTAGGCAACTCCTACCCTCCAGCCCTCTGGTTGGGCCACCGGTGGAGGTATGTTTTCAGTGAAATCCTTTCTCTGATGCTGAGGCTAGAGGGAGCTCATTTTTCAGCTCTGGGTCCCTGGTAGCCTGAAGCTGGGGAGTCCCATAAGTGAGGACTGACTTCCTGCTTGGTCCTGGAGAAAGAGTAGTTCTCCAGGACCAAGCAGGAAGTCAGTCCTCATATATGGGTGACGTCGGCGCCGACGGAACCCTCCTGCGGAGCATTTCCCCAGCCTTCAAAGAAAGCCTTTGGGAATTGCAGCGCGCATGCCCGGTCCCCTTCCCGCCCAAGGGTGCCATCTTGCTCAGTCGTCTTTTTTTCCGCGGAGCCTGACGGACGTAGTTCGTTTCTCCCCGAGGAAAAAGTTGATTTTCCCTGTTTTTCTCCGGTTCGACGCCGGATCCTTTTCCCGCTCGGACCGATACGCCGGTATCGAGTCCTTTTTCGGTTTTTGTCCTTTGTGACTGGCGTTCGCGCCTTTTTTCTTTTTTCCCTGGCAGCCCGGTCTTTTGACCTAGCAGGGGCCCTTTTTCCCCCGATGGCTGCCAGCGGGTTTAAGAAATGTGATCGGTGTAAGAAACTTATGTCTCTTACCGACACACATGACTACTGCCTTGGACCCGATCATGACCCGATGATCTGTGGTCCGTGTGGCAAAATGTCCTCGAAGGCGTTGAGTCGGCAGCACCAAAAGGATAGGATCTTTTCTGACTCCACGTCCGGCTGGGCCTGGACCTCGTCAGAGGCCTCGACATCTCGGGACTCCGGCCCCGAGCAGCGTTGGGGTTCCTCTGAGCGGCGGTCTCCTTCGCGGGAACATCACAGGAAGAAGAAACCCGCGAGGGCGGCGTGGGTGGACGCTCCTGGTTCCTCGAGGGCCAGGTCGCATAGCCCCGATAGCCATCCCGGGTCTTCGGAGTCGGAGAGGCCTGCCAAACATCCTCGTGTCGAGATGGAGTCTCCTGGATGCGTAAGTGCTGTTGTCCTCGTGGACTCTCCTCCGAGGGAGCCGATGTCGGGCCCGACGCCATCGAGGCCTGAGTCGGGGGCTGCTGGGTCTCCTGAGCTCGGACTCAGGTTGACAGCCTTGGAGAGCAGCCTCGCTGCCTTCATGGAACAGCAATGGGCATTGATCGCCGGTCTCACTGGTGCATCTGCCCCGACCACCGGGACCTCGATGTCCAAGTCGACCCCGGAGGCCGAGCCGATCCTCGAGTCCATGCGGGCTCGAGTCGATCCTCGGCCACGGTCTCCCTCGACCTCCCGTTCGGGGCCGAGGTCGTTGACGCCGGTACCCCCGGCGTCTGGGCGGAGGTCATCGGTGCCCGCCCGACCGGAGCTGCTCGATTCCTCCTCCGAGGAGTCGGGCTGGGAGACGGAGGACGAAGAGTCACCTGACACTCTAGTATGACTCTCCCCAGAAGGAGGCCTTTACTGTTCCGGTTCCTCCGATGCTGGAACGGCTGCTCTTCCGCATGTGGGAGACCCCGGCCTCGACGCCGGTGTTAAGCAAGCGGGTCGATTCAATCTATCAAGTCCACAAGAGCCCCGGGTTCCAAAAGGCACAATTACCGCACCACTCCTTGGCTGTGGAATCGGCCATGCATCGACTGAAAAGTCAGAAGATGCACTCCTCGGTGCCTCCCGGCCGGGAGGCCCAGAACCTGGATGCCCTCGGTAAGAAGTGCTTCTAGGGCTCTATGCTTGCTTGCCGTGTCCAGACATACCAGCTCTACATGGGCATGTACCTCCGAGACCTGGCAAAGGAGATTGCCGGGTTCTCTGCTGGTCTCTCCAAGGAATCTTTGCAGAGGTTCCAGGCCTTGTCCACCGGTATTCGGGAGTGCTCGAAGTTTATCTCTCGAGCAGCCTACGATGGCTTCGAGGCTTCGGCCCGAGTAGCCGGGGCCGGCATCGGTGCCCGCCGACAGGCTTGGCTACAGTCATCCTACCTCGAGCCATGGGTACAGGACAAGTTGGTCAATGTCCCCTGCCGGGGTGAAACCCTTTTCGGCAAACCCATGGCTAAAAAGGCTGCTGAGCTCGAGACAGACTCTCACCAGGACTAGGCTGTCCAGAAAAACCTCCGCCCCTTCTCAGAAAAAGAAGGGCTCGGGAAAAAAGACCTTTTACCCGAGGAAGTCATCTGCCTATAAACAATACCCTCATTATCAGGCCTCTGTAGCTCCCCAAGGGGCAGGGTAAAGGGCCCCGTAGGCAGAAGGCCCCCCAGCCACCTACACCGGCCCCTGCTCAGCAGGGTGGGAGTTTTTGACTCAGAAAGCATAGCCTCTTCTCCTCAGCTGGCTTCTCTCAGCACAGGAGGCCGGCTGGCCCACTTTGCCCACAGGTGGTCAGCCGTTACATCAGATACCTGGGTGCTCCATATCGTCCAAAAAAACCTATCTTCTCCATTTTCACCAGGTACCTCCCTCCTATTTTCCAGGGGAGCCTCCAAGACTCCCTCTGCACAGGGACCTACTCCTTCAGGAGTTAGCAAGTCTGCTAAAGGATCAGGCTGTGGAACCTGTGCCCCACCACCTGAGAGGTCACGGCTTTTATTCCAGGTACTTTCTGGTACCAAAAAGAACAGGAGGCCTCAGACCCATCCTAGACTTGCGCAACCTCAACAAGTTCCTGGAGAGGGAAAAGTTCAAAATGCTTACCCTTGGAATCCTGCTGCCCTACCTCCAGCAGGGAGACTGGCTATGCTCCTTAGATCTAAAGGATGCGTATACTCACATCCTTATTCATCCAGACCACAGACAATATCTCAGATTTGTTGTGGGGGGGAAACTACTGAGTACTACCCTTTGGCCTGTCCTCCGCTCCCAGGGTGTTCACCAAGTGCCTGGCAGTGGTGGCGGCCTACCTGAGGCTTCAAGGTCTTTTTGTGTTTCCGTACCTGGACGACTGGCTCATAAGGGGCCAATCTTCCCAGGAGGCCAATCAAGCTACCCTTCGCACTGTGGCTCTACTTCAGCACTTGGGGTTTGTCATAAACTTTGCAAAGTCCACTTTGCTCCCGTCCCAGAACTTAGAATTCATAGGGGCCAGACTAGACACTCTTCAAGCGAAGGCTTTTCTACCTATGGACAGAGTCCACAGGCTGATCAATCTGGCCTGGCAGTTTCACAGCAATTCCCTGGTCTCTGCCAGGCAATTCCTGAGACTACTCGGCCATATGGCTTCCATGGTTCATGTCACCCCCAATGCCCGCCTACACATGCGGCCGGCTCAGTGGAGCCTTCGCACTCAGTGGCATCAGGCCACGGGGAGACTAGCGGACTCAGTACAGATATCGGACCGGCTAGTCTCCTCTCTGCATTGGTGGCTTCATCTTCCGAATCTGGTACTCGGAGTGGTTTTTCAATCCCCTCCGCATTCTCAAGTGCTGACAACAGATGCTCCTCTTCTCGGTTGGAGAGCACATTGCCAAGGGGCATGTACTCAGGGTCTCTGGACCCCTTGGGAGGCTGCTCAATAGATCAACTTCCTGGAGCTACGGGCGATACGCCTAGCTCTGAGAGCCTTCTCCCACCTCGCCTCTCACCAGTCTGTACTGGTCCAGACGGACAATCAAGTTGCCATGTTCTACGTGAACAAGCAAGGAGGCACAGACTCCTTCCTTCTATGTCAGGAGGCACAACGGCTGTGCTCTTGGGCCGTCACTCACGGAATCCTCCTAAAGGCTGTCTACCTCCCAGGTCAAGAAAATTACCTGGCGGACAGACTGAGCAGGATCCTGCAACCACACGAATGGAGGTTGAACCCGTTGGTGGTTCAGCAGGTCTTTCTCAGGTGGGGCCTCCCCACCATGGATCTTTTCGCCAGTCCTCTGAACCGGCAACTCCCAAGATTCTGCACCAGACAACCGCATCCTGTCAGAGTAGCAGCGGATGCGTTTCTGATCTCGTGGCCCACAGGCCTACTGTATGCGTTTCCTCCCACACCACTAGTGTCCAGAACGCTGTTCAAAGTCCTCAAGGACGGGGCTTCATTGATCCTGATGGCCCCCAGGTGGCCGAGGCAACCGTGGTTCCCGCTTCTGCTGCAGCTTGCGGTGGATACCCCTCTTCCCCTGGGGTTTCAACATGATCTCCTGTCTCAGGATCAGGGGGACTCTCTTGCACCCCAACCTCCAGTCCCTTCATCTGATGGCCTGGCTGCTGAAAGGGTAGTCCTGGCTCCCCTACTACTGCCTCGAGAGGTGGAAGATGTGGTCTTGGCCTCTAGGCGACAATCCACCAGGAAATCCTACGCTCTTAAGTGGGGTAGATTCTCCGCATGGTGTGCTCAGCACAGCGAGAATCCCTTCTCGTGCTTGGTAGCGGTAGTGTTGCAATATTTGCTTTACCTCTCCAATCTGGTCCTTAAGTCTTACTCTGTCAGAGTTCACCTTAGTGCTCTCTCAGCGCACCACTTGCCAGTGGACGGGAGGCCTCTTTCTAACCACCCTTTGGTGGCTCGTTTTCTCAGAGGCCTCCTCCTGCTCAAGCCTCCTTTACGTCCACCAGCCCCTGAGTGGGATCTGAATGTGGTCTTACAGCGGATTACTTGTCCGCCAGTTGAACCTATGGCTACCTGCCCTCTTCGTTTTCTCTCCTGGAAAACCTTGTTTCTGGTAGCTCTTACCTCTGCTAGGCGAGTGAGTGAACTTCAGGCTCTAGTGTCTGATCCTCCTTACACTAGGTTCTACAGGAATAGGGTAGTCTTACGGACTCACCCTAAGTTTCTTCCTAAGGTTGTCTCGCCTTTTCACCTCAATCAGAAGTTGGTTCTTCTGACCTTCTTTCCCAGGCCGCATGCCAACCGGGCTGAGATGGTTCTGCATACCCTGGACTGTAGGAGGGCGTTGTCCTTCTACCTTGACCGTACGCGGGAGCATCGGAGGGCTGTTCAGCTCTTCGTTTCTTTTGACCCCAATAAGTTGGGGCTACCTGTCTCCAAGCGTACTTTGTCCATCTGGGTCGCTGACTGTATCGTCTGGGCTTATGGGGCAGCTGACCTCTCGTTGGAGGGTCGAGTCATGGCTCATCGTGTCACTTGATAGACAGCCTCTGCACTTCCTGTGCTTCTGACCAAGGGGAGGGTGCAGAGAGTTCAGTTGTGGCTTCTCCTTCAGCCCCCCCCCCCCTCTCATGCTGGCACTACTGAGGAATGTCTCTTTCCCTCCTGTTCTTTTGCCAAAATAAGTACAGCCTCCTAGGGAGCCTGATTCTTACCAGTTTGTTCTTGTTTCATCAGGCCTGGGATCTTTGGCATTCTGGCTTTGTGGGCGTTCTTTCCAAAGCCCCCTTTCCAGGGCTTTCTTGGCAGCATCCAAGGACCCGTCATCGAGAAAGCAAGCAAGCTTTACCTTGCCTACTGAAGAGGATCGGCCCTCCATGGAGGTCTCCTGAAGAGTGGAATCCCTCAGAGGAATCAATTTCTGAGGATGATTGTCTGGTTAGTGAGTGTTGACCGTGAAGAAGGGGAGTTATTGCCTCCAGAAGAGGATGCTGATCTTCAGGATGACTCACCAGGATGTACATATTTATCGTAAGGAGGAGCTATCTGCTCTCATTTCTCAAACTGTGGAGTCCCTCTGATTACTTAATTGACAATAAACTGGACATACTATTCATAACAGAATCATGGCTAACCTCCAATGACACAGTCCTGATTAATCAACTTAAACGATTAGGTTACGATATATTCAGTCACCAAAGATCAAACAAAAGAGGAGGCGGTGTAACCATTTTAGCAGAAAAAGAATTGCATCTTTCAAAAACCTCAAGTGATTTTGCTAATAACATGGACGTGCTACTGGTAGAAAACAATAATATGCACTTATGCCTAATCCACCTTCTTCAAAAGGCAAGGAGTTGTCTTGTATCATGGATTTCCATTGTAGCAAAAGCTCTACTAACAAATTCACAATGGTACTAGGCGACTTTAACTTACCTTCTGCCTCAACCCATATTTCACAAGGATTCATGAAAGCTGTCAGACGGCTGCCTGGGTGAGAATGTTCACAGTCTTGGCAAAGGCATATATCAATATGGTTTGCAAGGGATTGTGGGAAATGCAGTCCATTCACACCAGACACAGCTGCTCACAATAATTAGTTGTGCTTGAGTGTAAAGCCAATAAAATATTTATTTATGGGGTTATTTCTCCCAACACAGATATGATTGGTAGAACATAAAACAGGATACTTGCTTTCAGTGTTAAACTTAGAAAAACAAAACCAGGAAAACAACAGATGAACTTGTCAGGCAATCAAATGAAAAGAATAAAGACCTGGCTGGTAACAAACTGGTCTTTTCTGTAGGCTTTAGCTAATATTTTCTTAGCAGTGTTTCAAACAACAAGCAAAACCCACAAAGAAGGGAAAAACTGTTCTTTTCAGGTTAACTTCTTATATCTTCACACATAGACTCAGAAGTGATTCCCTCAGAGCTCACAAGCAATTAGGTAAGGCTCAATTGCTAGCAGTTATCCAGCTGAAACCCCTTAGCTGGCTTGCTTTCTACTGCGTGGCCCAAAATCCTACTCAGGAGCTTTTCTGAGTAGATTAAAGAACAAGTTTGTATTTCTTTGTGATGGTTGCTGTACTTTGTAACAGTAAATTACCAAAGGAGTTTAGACAGAGAGCAATCCATGTATTCACAGCCTGTATCTATAACCGCTCCTTCCCCTTCTTCAACAATCATGGGTTCAATATCATGGATTGGCACAGAGGACTTTCTCAATGTAGCACTCTCAGGAGAATACTTGTTTCCCTGCTGTCTTTCAAGGTTATAGCTAGGGCATAGATCAGTGTTCATACCTGAGCTTCCATTGCTGTTAGAGTTCCTCTCTAAATAGCCTGGCCAGTATGTAGTCCAGTTCTTATGTCCAGCCTTCCAATCCAGATCCCTGGACACTGGATCTCTCTTCACATACCTTCTGGCACGGGTCCTAGGGTCCCTTCCAAGTGCAGCCGTCTCCCTCACAGGTACCCTCTGGAGATTCCTAGCTCTGCAGCACCATTCCTCTGGCTTTCCCCAGTCCAATGGTGTATGCTGGCCCTTGGAATACCTTCCAGTATACGTACTGCTCTGGACTCCTTTAGACCTCCCAAATGCTTTTCTCTTCTTTCTTCCAAAGGGTTTCTTGCCCTCTCTGTCCGTCCGGTTTGGCTTCTGTTTCTGATGATCCTCCCGATGATGAAGATGTCCAAGATGAGGATCTCCAAGCTGATCCTGAGGATGAGGATCTCCCAGATGAAACTGAGGATAATTCTCTGTAGAATAAACTCTACCTTTATTCTGCTTTGATGAGTGCTCTACCCTAGCACAGCGCAGCTGTGCTGAATCAGGCCCTGCCCTTTGAGATGAGTGCTTGGGGATTACCTCATAGCCCTCTTGATTGAACACACGTTTCCCCACTTCAGCTCCTCTAATGGCTGGTGGAAACCTGGTGCATTCTGGGATTGGTAGTCTTTTATGGGAAAATTCTATTTTCTTATTTCTACCAGAACTGACAGGTTGCTTGTTCAGAGTCATTTCACGTTTTCTATAGCTCCTTCCTGAGCTATGATAAGCTTCCTTATCACAAAGCCCTTGGCTTTAATCAAATAATTAGCGATCTTACCCACGTTAAAGGAAATATTTTGGATCTTATTTTTATCCATCAAAATTGGTCAAGTAACTTTACAGTCCCAAAGTTACAAATCCAACAAATTCCCTGGTCCGACCACCACTCTATTCAATTTAACATCACAGCCCCTACGAGTAGACCCAATACAAATGCAACCTTCTATCAGCATAGAAAGTTTTGCCTATTCAACAAAGACCAGTTCCTAAAAGATGTCCTCCCCCAACTATGAACACTGACCTACTCATAAGAAGATGGAACATGACAATCTCTCAAGCAGCCACAATAGCCAACAGCACCATTCCCAATAAGTCTCATTCAAGGAAAAGCGCAGTTTGGTATACCAAGGAAATTAGATCATTAAAAAAGGCAGTTAAGGCAAATCGAAAGAAAATGGAGAAAATCAAAAAGTGAAGCTGACAAAACATCCTTTCTCAACAAGCTTGAAGGAGTATAAGCTTTTATTAATAACAAATGAGATTACCACACAAAACTCATTAAGTCTGCATGGAACAAACCAAGGGAGCTGTTCGAAATAGTCAGAGCCCTAACAGCTAATCCAAAAGAAAATGCTACGGTTGTGCCAGATGTAGAAGCCATGGCCAAATTTTACAAGGAAAAGGTGGGAACAGTATCAACATCCCAACATATTAAAACAAGCAATTCATTTACCAAACAAAACTGGAAAAGGTTTACTAGAATCTCAGAAAGACAGCTCAAACATAATTAAAGAGCTAAACACATCTACTTCTGCACTCGATCCTTGCCCAGTCCTATGGATACGTCTGACCAGCGACAGTCTATCCCCTTTCATTCTAAATCTAATCAACTCCTCATTGACCAAGGCTATATCCCAGAGGATTTTAAAAAAGCTTCAATACGCCTCATCTTCAAAAGAAAAAACCTGGCTAAATCAGAGCCAAGCTCATACAGGCCTATCTCAAGTTTACCATGCATGACTAAAATCCTAGAGAAGACTGCTCAAATCCAATTACAAAGTCATGTTGACTAAAATGCACAGCTGGACCCACAACAACACAGCTTCAGAATTGGACATGGAGTTGAAACTCTTCTTATGGCTTTAATGGACAAACTCCTAAAAGGAATTGAAAAGCCTAACTCTGGTTTCATCCTAATTTTTCTGGACTTAACTGCAGCCTATGACTCTCTATCCCATGAATACCTTCTCCTAAGACTACAAGAAATTGGCCTCAACAACAAAGTATTATTATGGTTCAAATCCTATCTTACAAACCAAACCATACAAGTAAAAATGGGAAATAATTCATCAAGCCCATTTCAACAAAGGAAAGGCATACCCTAGGGCTCCGTGTTATCCACGCTCCTCTTCAATCTCTATATCCAGCCAATTTGTAATATAATAAGTCACAGCATTGATTACAATCTTTACGCTGATGACATAATGCTTTACTCACAAATAAACACCAAACATCTGAACTTAAACAATATAATGGAATGTTTCAACAATACCAACACTTGGCTTTTAGAACACAACCTGCAAATCAACTTAAATAAAATCGAAATCTTCTTCGTCACAAAGGACAACTCCTTCGTTCCGCCAGAAACCTTGAGGATAAAAGATGCAAACATTCAAGTAAAAAAAGAAATAAGATACCTGGGAGTTTTACTAGACCATCAGCTCAACTTCATCAATCATATAAGTAACTTGACTAAAGCCATCTACGCCAAACTAAAAATGCTTCAGCATCTAAGGCCGCTTCTCTCTGAAAACGACTTCAGAACAACTGTCCAAGCCTTAATCTTCCCACACTTCAACTTCTGCAATGCTAGTCTAATGAGTCTCCCGAAACAGTGCATCCGTCGCATTCAACTAGCACAAAACGCAACAGAGTAATATCACAGTCTTCATTCAAAGATCACATTAGCCCAATTCTAATGCACTTACACTGGCTTCCAGTAGAGAATAGAATAAAATACAAGGTACTCCACACCATTTTCAAAACCATTCAATCACAACCAGCCACCTGCCTAAAAGAATACATCCGAATCAGTCAGGAAAACAGACCAAGGAGACGTTGCAACAGAAAATTGCTTGAAACACACACCAATTTCAAAAACAGTAACTCATCCACATCTAAGAGAGCTTTGTCTCTTTATGCCCCAACTCTATGGAACTCACTGCCACCAAGCATAAGAGACACTAAGGACCCTAAATCCTTCCACAAGCTTCTTAAAACATTCCAGTTCAGGGATTACTATGGTGAATCAGTCACCTAATCAAATTCCTCTATTAAAGCATCTTGCTTCCCACATTACAAGATTACTTCCATTCCTTGAATCCAACGATTTATAGACTTAATTCTCTGTACATAGTTTCATCTGAATCGTTTTCAGATTTGTTATAATTACCCTATCCCTTTACACTCCTGTTAAATGGTTATTTGTAATACTGTTTTATGTAACATTCATGCTTTGATGTTTTCTGTAAACCGCTTTGATTCACTAAAAGCAGTAAACAAGCACAAATAAATAAATATTGCTGTCCCTCCAGAAAAGTAGGATTTCACCCAGTCCAAGTCTCAGGTGGATCCCATTGTTAGAGCCATCCAGAGTCTTCCTTTTTTCTTTGAGCTGCAGCAATTGGTTTCCCTGGAGTAGGACTCTCCTGATGCTTCCTTGCGCTCAGCTAAGCATCTTGGCCATTTTTGTCTCATTACCTGCAGACCTTGATAAGTTGCTCCGCTTTCCTAAGCTGGATGTCCTGGTGGCAGTGGTTACTAAGCACACCACAATCCTGGTGGAAGGAGGAGCAGCACTCTGGGATCAGCAGGATAGGAAGGTTGAAGGTCTTCTGAAAACTGCTTTTCTAATTCATCCTACTAGACCAGTCCAGACAAGTGGGTTTAGCTCCCCCTGCCAGCAAATTTTTTATTTATTTAACATTTCTTATATACCGCTTTTCAGGGTTATCAGGAAACAGAACAATGTTTACATGGAACAATAAAACTGTAACTATTCACATTTAACAGATGATTTGTCACAACATTTACAACAATTTGTAGCTATTTACAATAGGCTGAGGTTTGTGAGGTATCTAGTCGAAGGGGAGCAGTGACTTAAAGGATGGATTGAGTGGTTTCTAAAGTATCAAAGTGTTCTACAAATAAGTGGGTTTTTAGGTACTTTCTGAAATTAGTGATGTCAGTGGTTGCTCTCAGTTGGTATGGGAGAGAGTTCCAGAGTGGAAGAGTATAGAGTTTGAATATTCTGTGTAGTGCAGATTGTGAGAAGTGTGTGGGGATATTAGCAGTTGAGATGGTGTCCTGGTATTTCTTCGCACTTGAACAATTGGGACTCGTTTGATTATCCCAGTTTGGCATCTGGCTGACTGGTTGTGCAATATCTTGAATGCTAACATTATGATATTGTATTTTATTTGAGATCTGATGGGGGTGATGTGATTGTGTTTCTTTGAACCTGTGATCAATTGGGCTGCTGTATTTTGAGCCAATTGTAGTACTTGGGTTGCGCATTTAGGTAGGCCTTGGAGGATCAGGTTGCAGCAATCTAACTGTGGGGTGATTAGTGCCTGGCAGGTGGATCAGAAGTGGTTCTGGTCAAGTAAGGGCCATAGATTTTGGAGTACCCTCATTTTGTAGTAGGCTTTGGAGGCAGTCTTGTTGATGTGGGGATTGGAAGTTGAGCCTTTGGTCTAGGTGTATGCCAAGGTATTTTACTTCTGTTTCAACAGGACTTGATCGGCTACCTATTAATAGTTTTGGGGGGGGGGGATGAATGTAGTGTCCTTTGTGATTATGAGGGCTTCAGATTTGTTGTTGATTAGTTGCATTGTGCTAGCCATTCGGTGACAGCAGTCACGCAGGATGAGGTATTTGAGTAATCAGGGTTCTTGATGTCGAGAGTGGAGTAAATCATTAGGTCACCTGCATATAAGTGGTATGATTTTGCAGACTGGCTGTGTAAGTAAATGTTAAATAGGAGGGCAGAGAGAACTGAGTCTTGTGGGAATCCTTGGTTTAGAGGGAAGGGACTAAAGGTGCTATTTTTGATCCTGACCTGGGTCTTTCAGATAGGTATGAGCGGAAACGTGCTAATGGGGTGTCATTTATTCCCATCTCCATCAGTCTGTATGGAGTGAATTATTGAGTCAAATGCAGATGTAATGTCGATGAATAAGAGGATAAAGCCTTGTTTGATGTTTTCGATACCTTTGTGGACAGTGTTCAGAAGAGATGTTAGAAGGGTTTAGATGGAATCCGTGCTGCTGTTGGTCAAGTGGGAAGATTGCATCAGCGTGATCTTGTAGCTGATGCAGGACTGCCTTTTTGATTAGAAGCTAGGATCAATTGCGTTGTTCTTCGGGATAGGTCTTATAGATGAGACTTTTTAATAGCAGTGGCATAAAACCTTGTGAAAGGGATGAGTTTATTCTGCAGAGTGAAGGTGCTAGCTCCTGTGATGTCGCTTTTGTCCAGGTGGAAGGGCAGGGATCAAGAGGTGAGGTGGTTGTGTTCAGGGATTTAAGGAGTTTAATACAATGATCTTCTGAGATTGAGTAAAATGAAGTCCAGGTCTTTGTGAGATCTTGATTGATCATCTGTGTGGAGGACTGGAATGATACCAGTTGAGTGCAGAAGAGTTTGCTTTGTAGATGGGTTGCATAAGCATTGGGAGTTATTGGAACAGGAACGTGGCTCTGCGGGGCTTTGGTTAGATCCTTCGCTATGGAGAAGAACTTACTGGGCAGTTCCTTATCGGTCCTACAGTTCAGTCCTCCACCACTGGGTAGTGCACCACCTCCTACAACATGGAGACTGGACAAGTCAAACTTATGACATCACCGGGTATATCCTGCTGGTCTTCTCCCATGATCCCCCAGTGTGTCCAGTCTCCATGCAGCATGAGGACGTAGTGAGCCTAGGTGCTGGGCTCACTTGAGAAGCAGTTTAGGAGCAGTTAGTCAGGATTTGATTTACCTTGCATTTCTTTTGCCCTTCTTTAGGTGTAATCCTGTAAATTGTATTTAATTTCATTTACTTGTACTTTATTTATTTTCACCTAGTCTGCCTTAGTGTAAAGGGGGGTTCTGTCCCTTTTCAAAGTTCACGCTGCCAGCTAGCCTCTCTGCTTGGGATTCTTCGGTCTCTGTGCCCGGTGATGATCTCTCCCCCAGGACTGTACGGGGGAGAGCTCTGTGGAACACCTGCATTTTGGTAGTGTCCATGCGGCAGATTCCCATCGCGGCGGGAGCCTCAGGCCGTTCGAGGTTCTTTAGCCGGTGGGCCGGGGCTCGCAGCGTCTGCTACTTCTGGTGGCGCGAGGCAGCAGCGTGTCTGGACAGCTCTTCACCCCGCAGCTACAGCGGGGTAACTGCTGCATCCCGACGCCACAAGGGAGTCTCTCGAGTCCGCATGGAGGGGCTCTGAGCTCTTGCCGCCTCTGTGGTGTCTGGCGCCAAACGGGCCTGCTTCGGATTGGCGCTATTTTCTCGGCAGGGCTGAGGCCTCGTGGCGGAGAGCGGAGCAGCCTCGCGTTTGAGTAGACGACGCTGTTCCACGCGGCTACACCCAGATAAGGACTTCCTTTTGCTGTTACTTTTAATTTTAATTCTAATTTTAATTTCCTTTTAATTTCATGATAGTTTATAGTTCTTTTTTGTCACACCATGTAAGACTCCACATCTTCTGAAACAACGCTGGACTCTGGGGCACTTGACACCCTCTTATATGCCCTTAGTGGATCACGCTTGGTTTATTGCAACTCATTGCTTAGCTGCATTCCACATTCTCAATTAAAAAGACTCCAACTGGTCCAGGACATAGCTGTAGAGCTACTTTGTGTTGCAAAGAATAAAGCCCTTAAGAGGTGTGACAAATAGGGTGTTTGACGCTGGTGGTTTTTCCATTTCCCTCATTTTGCTTCCCACCTCTGTCTGGATGGACCTCGGTTCCGTTCTCCCTCGTGGAATCCGGCTGTGCCTGTCTAGTTGTCGGTTTGGGACTTACGCAAGAACACTTTGCTTGTAACCTGCGTTTCTTGGACCTTAGGTGAAGGTTCCGTCGCTTTCTGGGAGGTCTCTTCGCTGCCTGTCCCTCCGTGGAGGCGGGTTCTGTGGGAGAGCAGCGGTTGCTAACACTTGACACCCTGGTGGGGTCGAGAGCCAAGGGGGCGCTCAAGCGGATTTTTCAGGCGGAGCTCCGGTAGCCTTCTCAGTAGGTCTGTTTCTAGGGCGTTCAGTGTGTTTGCGATGGCGAGTTTGTCTTTCTGAAGCACTAGCGCTGCTTGGGGCAGAGTTCTGTGCTGTTTTCACCAGTGAAGAGGATCCAAGTGGGCTCTCGGTCGTGTCTTCCTGGTTGGCTTACCGCCTGTTGACGTGAGGAGCGGGCTGGGGTCAGTGCCTGCTCTGTTCGTTTAGGGGCCGAGCCGACTGGATAGGTCCCTCCCAATGATTACTGCTCTGGTACATCCCAGTGGTGGAGGACTGAACTGTAGGACCGATAAGGAAATGGAAATTACACTTACCTGGTAATTGATGTTCCTTGAGGGAGTACAGTTCAGTCCTCATTCCCGCCCGGGGATGGATGTTTCAGACGCGAGGCGTCAGTTCCGAGTGTGCTTTCGGATCCTAGCATCGGCAACGGGCTCTGATTGGCAGGTAATCGCGAGAGCAACCTTTTCTGCCTCTTCCTTAGTTCTCCTTCCTTCTAGCTCTCTGTCTTCCGCTGTTTGGTGCGCAGGGAGACAGGGGCACGGAGGAGGGTGTTTTCGGCCTTTCTTTTTGGGGCCCTGTGATTTTAAAGTTGAAGTTTGAGCATAGCTTTGTATTTAGTACTTTAACTGGTTGTTTGTTTGCTCCTTTGAGTCTGCTTTGACAGTAGGTCACTGGGGGATCATGGGAGAAGACCAGCAGGATATACCCGGTGATGTCACAAGTTTGACTTGTCCAGTCTCCATGTTGCAGGAGGAGGTGCACTACCCAGTGGTGGAGGACTGAACTGTACTCCCTCAAGGAACATCAATTACCAGGTAAGTGTAATTTCCATTTGAGAGATCTCATAATGATATTTGTGTGGTGGTGTTTTTTACGGTTTAGAATTAGTTCATTGTATTATCTTTGCTTTGACATATATTCTTGTTGGTCTGATTGATCTTTAGATTTCCTCCATCTTCTTTCGAGCTTTCTTAATGAAATCTTTGCCTGCTTTTATGTCTGAGGAATACCATGGAGCTCTGTTTGTGTGTATGGAGGTTTCAGGTTTGGGTGATGTGTGAGCAGCTGGTGAGATGGGGTCGTTTCAGTTCTCTGTTAGGGTAGAGAGGTCCGAGGAGTTGGTGTTAAGCTTGGGTAGGATCTGGTCAAGTGAAGAGTCTTTATCAAATTCCTTGAAGCAATGGTGAGTGTTGGTGCAATGCTGTCTAATCGGTGGGTGGCTGATGGGGAGGTTGAAGTAAATCATGTGGTGGTCTGACCAGGGTACAGGAGTTACTTGATAGTTGATGGGAGAGTGGAGATCGGAGGGTACAAATATGAGGTCCAGGGTGTGACTCGGTGTGCATTGAAGGTTCAATAATTTGAGAGAGATCGAGGAAGTTTAGAGTGTCAAGGAATGCTGTGGCTTGAGTAGAGGGTAACAAGTTGAGATTGAAATCTCCTAGGATTATTAGTTGCTTGCTCTTGTTGGAGTAGCTGGTAGCCAATTCAGTTATAATTGAAAGGTCTTCTGGGATTGAAGAAGGGGCGCTGTATATTAGACAGACATAGTAGGAGATCTTTGTTTTCGAGGATTATGGTATTTAGAGTGGAGGTTGATAAGGCGCTTACAGTTTTGAAGTTTAATTGCTTGCTTGTTAGGAGGAGAGTTCCTCCGCCTCTGTGCTGTATTCTGGGATGTGATGAGCTTCCATGGATGTTGGAGTGAGTTGGTTTAGAAGGATGTCTGGGTCAGCTAGCCAGGATTCAGTTATGCACATGATTTTCACTTCATGGTCCTGTATGTAGTCTGCTATGGTATGAATTTTGCTGCGAACAGAGCAAGCATTCATTAGAGAGCACTTGATAGACTGGATTTTTTGAGAGGCTATTGGAGGTGCCTAAGTAGTGTACCTGGTTTGTATGTGGATGAGGCGATGTGGTCTTTTATGGAGATGGGAGTAAAAGAGTTGCACTGACAGCTTGTGTCTAGGATTGTAGAGGATTGGGATTGGGTTATTCCAGGTGTATGTTGCTGTGGCTGGTTTACTTAGTGCTGATAGAAGAAAGAGGGCTAAGATAACTTGTAGCCAGTTAATTTTGCTGGTGTGGTAAGGGGCTACTAGCTCTGTGATGGTTTGAGTGCTAGAATTGAGGCTAGGATGCTGGAAGTCTGGTGTTGATAGTGCTAAGGGAATGAGCGTGAGCCTATCGTATGGAAGAGATAGCTTGAGAGGGTTGTATTATATATAGGGGGGCTAAGCATATGAATTATGCCCTGCAACAGATTGGAGATATTAGGTTAGAATGGCAGGAGGATGTAGGGGCTGAGGTGGAGTGTCAGGAGGGTCGGTAAAACGTATGCTAATACAGCTGGTGTTGGATATAGTAAGGTTTGTAGTTGGGAGACTGGGGGAACGGACACAGCTGGATAAGGTGACTGGTGGGAGTGTTAGAAGTATCGAGATTGTACATATATGGTTAGTAGAGGGTGTGGATCTCCAGCGTTGGTGCCCGCGTTCCACACCAAGGGCCCTCTGGCGAGGTCCTCAGGTGTGGGCCCGCTTTTTGGCGCCTTTAAATTTAAAGTCCGGTTCTGCTAGCTGATTGGCCTTGTGGAGGTGATCGGGGAGGGGCAATGTTTCCCACTCATCTCCCCGATGCCGATCAGGCTGATCCCAGCAAGGTGATGTGTGTGGTGGTTCTCCTCTTCGCGCCTTGGGGTGCCTTTAAATTTAAAGTCCGGTTCTGCTGGCTGATTGGCCTTGTGAAGGTGATCGGGGAGGGGCAATGCTTCCCGCTCACCACCTCAATGCTGATCAGGCTGGTCCCAGCAAGGTGGTGTGTGCGGTGGCTCTCCTCCAGAGAAAAAATACCAGAAGTTTGATTAGCTGAGACCTGGTAGGCATATAGCTGCACCCCCAGGGGTCCCCTCAGTATTTTCTCTATCTCCAGCAAATGATGGTGTCTTCCGATTTTTCTCTTCAGGGTTCCTTTCTTTTATTTTCTTTAAATTAGCTGGATGCTTCCAGGGCACACAGGACCAGTTGAACTTCCTTCAATGAGGGGGAGTACTGCTTCTGATCACGAGGACCTTGATTGCCAGAAGCAGGGGGAACCTTCAGTACTCTACAGAAGCTCTTCTACTGTACCACCTTCTGGATGTCAGCCTTTGTGTGTCAATCTTGGCTCCCCTGCTCTGCTGCTGTTATATACAGAATGAGCACAGTGAGTTTTTCACCTCCCCCCTCCCCAGGTTCATCCTGACGGGCAGTTTTTCCTCCCTTTCTCTCCTACCAGAGCCTTTTGGCAGCGTGTCCTTCAAAGGTGTTACCTTAGCAGGGGGTGTGTTTTTCCTGGCGACAGTCTGCGGACCTCTCCCTCAGCGGTGAACAGTGCAGCGACAATCTTTTTCTTTTCTTAAGCCATGCGGGCACAGCTGCGGCGGCCATTTTAGAGCGGGAAGCTCCACAAATGGCTCTTAGCACAGACTGCTGCCAGCACCTTCTCCCTCCTCTCAGTGCCTTGGAAGATTTCTCGGTGTAAACCTTTGGGAGGGCAGCGATTTCTGGTCCTTCCAGGCTGCAGCGTTGCGCTGGCTCTCCCCTATAGTTTTTATTGGCGTTTGGGCGGGGCTCCTGCTTTCCCTTTCATGATGCCTTTCTTGTTACAGAGATGCATCGTGTGCAGTCGGAAGCATATGGAGTTGAGAGAGATAGTGTGCACAGCTTGCTCTACTCACCCTGGGGAGATGTCCAGTACTCTTCCCATTTCTATCTCCAACAAAGACGAGACTGCACTCCCAGTCCCTGCAGACCTTAGGTCCAGTCCTCCAGCAGAAGCAGCTCTGGATCTGCCGCTCCTGATGCCCCAGCCTGCTGCCCTGCGTTACAGACACTGTTGACCTACAAAGCGCCTTCCCAAAGCCAAAACTACCAGTTCCTAACCCTCTGTAAGCAGGCTTGGTCCCTTCTGTGTCTGGCTCGGAGTCTTTCGCCACTCAAATCCACAACATACTCTGCTTCAGGAAGCCCAAAAACGACTTTGGGGGGATTTGGCTCCTAAGGAAGTTAGCTACCCGCCCAAGAAGGTGTCCTGTGGCTCCAAAACTCTCCTGTGGTCACGGAAGAGGACCTCCTTTCAGCGGACGACAGCGTTGGACACCTCTGACTGAGAGGATGGGGAATGGTCCTCCTCTGAAGCCTCAGCCGATGACCAGGATGATACCTGAAACATCCGTCTGTTCCGTAAGGACAAATTGCTGGCGCTAATTGCCCAAGTCGTGGGAGCCTTATGCCTGGCTGATTTTCCCCCCCCTCCCCCCTCAACAGCAGCAGTCCCAGACACAGTCACAGGCGGACCCCATCTTGCAAGGCATACGTAAGCCCTTGAGGGCTTTTCCTTTTCCAACTGAGCTTCAGCAGATGGTGGGACTCACCAGATGCCTCATTACGCTTGGCTTGCTGTTTGGGACAACATAATATCTGGTCACCAGCAGATATGGACAAATGGCTCGCATATCCTAAGGTAGATGCTCTGGTGATGGGAGTTACAAAACATACTACCATTACTGTAGAGGGTGGAGCAGCACTTTGGGACCAACAGGACAGTAAAGTCGAGAGTCTCCTTAAGACAGCCTTCTCGTCATCGACACTGTCACTTCAGATGTCTGTGATGGTCTGGTGGCCTGGGCCCTGTTGAGCTGGATTCAACACCTGCCAGAGGATCCAGCCTTGGCTCGATTGCAGTCTGTCACAGCTTTCTTGGCGGATGCCTTCTATGATCTGTTGTGTGTCATGGCTCGATCATTGGCTGCAGTCACTGTGGCTTGTTGATGGCTTTGGCTCCATCAATGGTCAGTGGATGCCGCCTCGAAAGTGCGCCTCTCTAGACTTCTTTTTAAAGGTAAGCTTCTCTTCAGCAAGGACCTTGACAAGCTAATCAAAGACCTGGTTGAAGTCAAACCCCAGCGTCTACTGTAAGATAAGCCTAAGTCATCTATGCGCCCTTCATCGCAGCACTTCTATTCACCGTTCACACAGCGTAGCTCCAGATTTTGCGACTCCTGTCACTACCAACCCGGGAAGCCGTCGACCTCAGCTTTTTTTGCATTTTGGTCAGAAGTTGCAGCCCTTTCGAGGTGCTCGGAAAGGAAATGATTTCTACACAGCCCCGGCCATATTCTCCGGGGCTACATGATCTTCCCACTGAAGGGCGGGTGGCCCACCCAAGATGCCACCACAGGTAGGAGGACGGTTGGTGCTAGTTTTTCGGCAGTGGGCTCTCATAACCTCCGATCAGTGGGTGCTCGACATTGTTTCCTGGAGCTATGCTCTCAAATGTCGACAGCCCATTCCCAAGGTTTTCCTCGTTTCACCCAGCGGGGTGCCCCTGAGAAGAGCGGCCATTCGCTCCACCATCCATCGCTGCCTCATGCGTGCCATTCAACCAGTTCCCCTTTCGGAGAGAGGTTCTGGTCATTACTCCATCTATTTTGTGGTACTTAAGAAGGACGGATCTTTTCGTCCAATCCTCGACCTCAAAGGGGCCTTCGTGTCCCACATTTCAGGATGGAGATGCTTCAGTCAATAATTCAAGCAGTCCACAAGGGGGAAGTTCCTCGCCTCACTCGACCTGACTGAAGTGTACTTCTATATCCCCATTTGAGACAACAATCAGTGTTTTCTGCGCTTTGCCATCCTCGGTCAGCACTTTCAGTTTTACGCAATGCCGTTCGGCCTGGCCTCAGTTCCATGTACTTTCTCCAAAGTCATGGTTGTAGTAGCAGTGGCCTTATGCAAATGGAGAATTCACATGCACCCTTATGCGGATGACTGGCTCATCTGGGTGGATTTCCCCTCAGAGACCCACAGGACAGTGTCCCAGGTGGTCGTCTTCCTGGAGAGCCTGGGCTGGAAGGTTAACCATTCCAAGAGTTGTCTGCAGCCGTCCCAGTGGCAGGAGTTTCTGGGAGCATGCTTTGACACCTGTCAGGGCAGAGTCTTCCTGATGCATGAGCGTTTCCTCGTCTCAACTCAAGTTGTTTCTTCTACAGAGCTGCCTACTGATTTGGGACTATCTTCAGATTCTAGGTTCCATGGCAGCCACCATCGATGTTGTCCCATGGGCCAGAGCGCACATGCAGAATCTGCAGCAATCTCTGATCTCTCGATACGAGATGGCTTCGTCATTGGAATGCTGATATGGTCTCCAAAGCCTGCTTGGCCAGGTTGCTGTTCAAGGACAGGTTCCTGCTCTGGTAGGATCCTGGATAAGCTTGTCAAGGATTTGGGTAAGGTTAAACTTAGCATTTGCCTGAAGACAAACCCAAAGGGCATCTCATTTGTCAGGCACCGGGGCATAGTCTTTGTTGTCTTCCAGAATGCTCTATCAAGATTTGTGCTGCTATCAGCACAATAAGTTGTCTTATTAAATGCCCAGATAGTGGCAAGTTGCAGCCCTTTTGAGGGATCTGTCGATCTCTGGACAATTACTCCTCTTCTAACAAGTTATCTTGGGCTGCACATGCCTCCTGCTGACGGGGTTCTGCAGGTCAGCGAGCAGTTGCGCCTCTTTCCATGAATGGGCTTGGGTTACCACAGACAGATGAGTCCTCGACATAATATCCCAGGTTTACATTCTCGACTGCACCAGACTCATCAGGGATGCCTTTATGATTTCCCCTTGTGGGTCGACTTGCAAGAGGGCTGTAGTGCGAGACTCTTCAGCAGCTTCTGCAGCTTCGAGCAATTTGTCCAGTATCCCCCTCCAAAGTCAGATCCCGCTGCTATTCCATCTGCTTCATCGTGCCCAGGAAGGACAGTTCCTTTTGACCCATCCTAGATCTCTGAGGGGTCAATTGCTGTTGCCACATGCTGTGTTTGCAGGAAGATCTTGAAGTTTGTGCTTCAAGTGGTTTGCGTGGGTGAGTTCTTAGTTCCCTCCACCTTGCAGAGGCCTACTTTCATATTCCCATCTGAGAGGACCAGCAGCATTTCCTGCGCTTTGCAATACTGGGATGTCACTTCTGGTTTCAAGCCCTGCTGTTTGGTCTTGCCACAGCTTCTCACATCATCTTAAAGGTCACGGTAGTGGTCGCAGCCACCTTGCGTCATCAGGAGTGTGTGTTCATCCTTACCTGGACGATTGGCTCATCCAAGCAAAGCCTTGTGCAGAGGCGCAGGGAGCAGTGGCAAGGGTCCTCTCCTTGGAAAGACTTGGTTGGGTGTTCAGCCATACCAGGAGTTCATTATGCCTGTCTTAGACCTTCTAGTTCCTCAGGGCCCTTTTCAATATTCTGGTAGGGCGAGTGTTTCTAACTCAGGACAATGTCAGATTCTACATTCTGATTCAGTACGTCCAGCTTCACCCAGCTCCTCAGATGTGGGATTATCTGCAGATCTTAGGAACTATGGTGGCTTCCTTGGACATGGTTCTCTCAGCTCAGGAGCACATGCATCCGCTTCAACTTTCCTTACTGTCATGTTGGTCCCCTTGCTTGCAGGATTACATCAGTCTTCCTCTCCCTCCTGCTGTTCGTTGCAGTCTTTGCTGGTGGCTATGTCATGATCACTTGATGCGAGGGTTGCCCCTGGAGAGTCCATGTTTGGATAGCTCTGACCATGGATGCCAGTCGGTCTGGTTGAAGAAGTACCCATTATCTGCAACAGACGGCTTAAGGAATGTGGTCCCGGCAGGAGTCCGGTTGGTCCATCAATCGGTTGGAGGCATAGGCAGTATGCTTGGCACTCTGTCATTTTCTGCCTCTTCTTCGCACACAGGCAGTTTGAGTTCTGTCTGACAATGCGATGACGGTGGCTTATCTCAACAGACAAGGGGGGGGGACTAAGGGCCTAGGGGACACCTTGGAGAGGAATCTCCTGTTTCCTTGGGTCAAGCATCATTTGCAAGCACTGTTGGCGCAGCACATCACTGGCATAGACAGTGTGCAAGCAGATTTTCTCACTTGTCACGTTCTCAACCCAGGCGAGTGAGAACTCATTCAGTGGGCATTTAGAAACATTGTGAAACGTGGAGTTGTCCCGCTCTGGACTTCATGGCCATCTCGGCCAATGCTAAGATCCCTGCCATTTTCAGTGGTCGGAGGAAGCTGAAATCTCAGGATCTAGATGTGCTGGTCCAGCCCTGGCCTCAGTTGTAGATCCTATACGTCTTTCAGAACCCCTTCCTATTATCTGCAGAAGGGGTGACATTCAGGACAGTTCCTTCTCTTTTGTCAAAGGTTCCGTCAGACTTCCATGTAAATCAGTCCATCTTTCGCCCATCCTTTCTGGAGGGGGAGTCTTCTACAGGTTTGATTGATCTTTGCTTGTTGGATGTCACACGGTCCTTGCGCTGTTATCTGAAGGTTACTAATTCCTTTTGGCTCTCTGATCAAGTTTGTCCTCTTTTCTGGCCCCTATAAAAAGGGGCTGTTGTTTCTAAGCAGGCCATTGAGTCACCACCTTTTATTTATTTATTAAACAGGTTTTATATACCGCTTTATCATTTCAGTCAAAGCAGTTTACATTGAAATTTAAACTTAGTAATGTACATTAAACAGGGACATTGATAACTTGTATTTTTCTGAGGCAATGGAGGGTAAAGTGACTTGCCCAAGGCCACACGGGGAGTGCTAGTGAGAATCAAACCCTGGTCTCTGGGTTCCCAAGCCAGTGTTCTTAACCACTAGGCTACTCCTCCACTCCTTATATCTTACAGGGTAAGCCTGTTCCTGCAGGTCTTAAAGCTCATTCTATGTGAGCGCAGGCCGCTTCTTGGGCAGAGTGAACTCTAGTTTCTCCAGTTTCACATTTGCCTGTCAATGATGTGGTCATCCTTGTTGACCTTTGCCCGACATTATCGCTAGAACCTCCAAATGCATGAGTCGGCCCATTTTGGAGCCACTGTTTTGGTGGTGGCTGGCTTTTTACACCCTTGGGTGATGTAGTGATGGTACTTCCCACTAGTCTAGACTGGTCTAGCAGAATGGAAGGTGAATTTTTACTTACTATTAATTTCCTTTCCTGGAATCCTGCTAGACCAATCCAGGACCCACCTGCTCTGTTTTGAAAATCAGCCTTCCTGACTTTCAGAATCAACCTTATCTTTAGCTCGACTGTTTGGTGGTTTTTCTGCTTCTACGTAATCTGACTGTTTAAAGTTACATGTTTGTGCAGTAGTTTATTTTGTTTATCTTGCTTTGTCAATGCCATACTGAAGCTATCCCCTAGGGGAGCAGGTATATGTGCCAGTGATGTCACTGAAGCTTCTGATTGGTTCTTTCTTTGTCTCAATCATCTGCTGGCAGTCTAGTCTGGACTGGTCTAGCAGGATTCCAGGAAAGGAAATAGCAGTAAGTAAAAATGTTTGCCATTTCAAACCCAAGAAGTTGGGACCTCCATTGTGCTTGTAGTAAAAATAAATTTTGGGAAAGTCTGGCTGTGCTCCTGGCAGCATCTGTGCTGGTAGCTTCGGGGGCCCAGGGGTCTCAACACAGGGCCTGGAATTTGGCACTTCAAAGCCCTTGGTGACACAGGTCTCAATGCCAAGCCTGGAACTGCTGTCTTCAGGACCCTTGGGGTCCATGCCGAGCCTGGAACCAGTTGAATCCTATCTGCTGCAAGAAGAATAGGCATCAAGCATCTATGGTTCTGGTGTGTCTGGGCATCGGCATCAAGATCGCCCTTTGACATCAGATCAGCAGCGGAGGCGTGATAGTGACCGGCACTATTTTGACTTCCTTTCTGATTATGCTGCCTGGAAATCTGAGGCCGAATCCCTGCTTTCCCAAAGGCACCATGATGTGCTGTTGGACCCCTTGCTACCTTAGCATCAGTGGTGCCCTTCCAGGACTTTATCTGTGACATGGCCAGAGCGCTCGCCATCTCGGTCAGCACCAAGAAGGAACTGAGAGCTGAGGAACTGGAGATACTACAGTATCGCTCGACACCAAAGGATGTAGCCACTCTCTTGGTCCATCGTATTTTACAGGACCTCATGTTTTGGATGTGGGAGGCCCCTCTCTTGGTTCTCTGTCAGTTAAAGGTTGGATACCATGTATAAGGTCCCTAATTCCTTGGGCTTCCAAAAACCTCAACTCCCTCACCATTCTATGGTGGTCGAGTTGGCCATGCACCGGCTCAAGAATACTAAGAACCACTCTTCGGTTTCTCCTGTGAGGGAATCATGTACCCTCGATGTCTTTGGCTGCCGATGCTTCCAAGCATCAATGTTGGTTTCCTGCATTCATTTCTATATGCTTTATATGGGCATGTTCCTCGGAGACATTGTCTAAGACCTAGATGAGTTCTCTGCTGTCATCCCTTCAGAAAAGCAAGAGGCCTACAGGGCCTTAGATAAGCATGGTCAAGAAAGACTGCTCTAAATTCATCACTAGAGCAGCTTTTGACTCTTGAGAATACCAGCAGAACTTCAGCGATGGACATTGGAGCCAGAAAACTGGCTTGGTTGCAAATTACCCATGTGTTAAACTGGGAGAGCAAGCCAATCACATCTGCAGAGAAGTTGGCGCAAGTTTGGCATGCTCTCTATGAGAAATGGGTACCCCGTGCCTAGTTTGCATATGTGCCCTGACAGTATTTTGATGACATCGGGGGGGGGGGGGTCTTTCCTTGATGCTTGGATAATATCCTGTGACGTTATAAAGCCCCCCCCCCCGAAGCCATCAAAATACTGTCTGAGGGCTGGTGCCCTTGACAGAAACCAAATCCCTGCTGGTGTAGTGGCCCTGATCCCTTTAATACACCTAATTAAAAAATGGCTGCTGGGCTTAGACTCACCCACCCTTCCCCCCAGTACTTTGGCAATACTCCCCTGCATTGTAAATGTGCTCCTGTACTGCCATTTTGAACAATGTTGGTATCTGGCCTTGTATGTATATCCTGAGATGTACTGCATGGGGCCAAGCACTCCTGTTTTTCAAGATGGCAGAGCAGGAGTGCATGGGCAACACTCCTGCTCCATTGTAAAGGCACACCCTACCAAGGGAAGGGTGTGGGGGGTTTGGGGCTACTGTACCATTAGGCTTTTGGTTGGTTGGGTAGGGGCCACCTGGGCTTTTGATAGCATTGGTGGTTTTCTCTGATGCTTGGATTATGGGAGGGGAAGTTTGACACCAAATCTATTAGTAATGCCCCCAAATGTAAACAAAAAAACTCACACAGCAGGAAACTATTACTACTTGGTGACCCTGTCAGCAGAGGGATTAACTTAGAAACACAGTCCAAGGGACTGAAGATGGCTAAAGAACCTGGGAGGAATTAGACTAGCAGGCATGCAAACAAAATTGTTAGCATAATTGGTGCAGAAAGGTGAAATTAGACTTACCTGCTAATTGTTGTTCCTTGAGGAACTCCAGTCTAGTCCTGAACCTCTGGGGTTTTGCTTCTCCTCTAGCAGCTTGGAGACTGAGAAACGTCATCCTTTTGATGACACCAGTATAAAGACACACAGGATCCGCCTCCTGACTCCAGTAACCTATTGACAAAGCAGACTCACCGGAGCAACAATTAAGTAGTAAACTCTACTAACAATTTCCACATGACTTAACTGGTAACTTTATAAATTAGGAGAACACATTTTTGAAGTCTTTCGTGTTCCACTTAAACTTTACTAAGCTTCTTTGAAATGCGGAGATCCCTATTCCCTATTATGAAGGATACAGTCTGGATCTAACCCCCCATCGATTCAATCCCTCCCATTATGGGCCATAACCTTTACAGTCACTCATTCAGCTTACCTGTTATACTTTGTTTGCTTCAGTCTATAGTCCATGGAAGAACTAGGGAGGGATACAGGACTAGACTGGAGTTCCTCAAGGAACAACAATTAGCAGGTAAGTCTAATTTCACCTTCCTTATTGTCCCTCCAGTCTAGTCCTGAACCTCTGGGGATGTAACAGAGCAGTGAAAAAAGTCAACGGGGGGGGACCTGCTAAACCAGCCTAAAGCACTGCTGATCTAAAACAGGTATCCCTTTCCGCCTGCAAGTCCAGACGCTAATGCCTGACAAAGGAATGTAAAGACGACCAAGTAGCCGCCTTACAAATTTCCACCGCCGGTACCAAACTGCACTCTGCCCATGACGTTGCTTGCGCCCTAGTCGAATGAGCCCTAAGCCCTTCCGGAACTGATTTACCTTTCAAAATATACGCGGACACAATCACTTCTTTAAACCATCTGGCAATGGAAGCTTTTGACGCTGCTTCTCCTTTCTTCTGACCACCAAATAAAACAAACAATCTATCCGATCTACGGAAAGATGCTGTACCTCTTAAATACCTCTTTGGTGCTCTGCGAACATCCAACCGATGCAACTGCTTTGAAGATGTACCAGCACTGCCTTCCTCAAACACAGGCAGTGACCACTACCTGATTCACATGAAAAGGCAATACCACTTTGGAGGAAAAAAAGACAGCACTGGCCTCAAGACCACTTTTGTATCAGTAAAAACCAGAAAAGGCTCCCTACAGGACAACGCTTGTAACTCAGAGATTCTCCTGGCCAAAGAAATAGCCACCAGAAACACCACCTTGAGGGTAAGATCTTTCAACGACGCTTTAGACAAAGGTTCGAAAAGCTCTTGCACTAAAGCCTTCAAAACTAAATGCAGATCCCATGTTGGAACCAGCTGCCTACACGGCCGCAACAGCGAAATCGCTCTTAAAAACATTTGATATCTGGATGTCCCCCCATCGCCTCACCTTTTATCTTACCTCTATAACAGTAGAGGGCTGCTAACTGCACCCTTAGGGATGCAGCCGCCAACCCTTTCTCAAATCCATCCTTTAAAAAAGCCAGCACCTGAGGTACTGTAGCTTTTAAGGCTTTAACCTTCTTGTCAACACACCATGCTTCGAAGACACACCAGATACAAATATATGCCAAGGAAGTTGATCTCTTCCGAGCCTTCAACAAAGTTGCCACCACTGCTGCTGAATAACCTCTCGCTGTCAACCTTGTCCTTTCAATAGCCAAGCCATAAGCAAGAACCAATCCACCTGAAGCATAAGCAGAGGCCCCTGGAACAACAGATCCCTGCGAACCGGAAGCTGCCACGGCTTGTCTACCAGGATCCTCATCAGGTCCGCATACCAAGGACGTCTTGGCCAATCTGGCGCAATTAGGATCACCTGTCCTCTGTGACGTTCTATGTGCTGCAGCACCCGACCTATTAACACCCAAGGCGAAAAGACATACAGGAGTCGCTCCACTGGCCAGGGCTGAATTAGCGCATCCAGGCCTTCCGACATTCTTTCCTGTCTTCTGCTGAAGAACCGACTGGCCTTCGCGGATTGAAAAGTTGCCATGAGATCCATTACTGGCGGGCCCCAGCGATGCACCACCAGTTCAAACACTTGTGGATAGAGAACCCACTCTCCTGTGTCTACTCTTACCTGACTCAGAAAATCGGCCTCCACGTTTTCCACTTCTGCGACATGCACCGCCGACAATGATAGCAGATGTATCTCAGCCCACTGGAACAACTGATCGGCCTCGGCTTCCAGCGGTACACTGCTGGTTCCCCCCTGCCAGTTGATATAGGCTACCATTATCGCATTGTCGGAAAATACTCGAACGGCCTTTCCCTGAAGACACCACCGAAACACTTGCAGTGCCAGGACTACCGCCCTCAATTCCAACCTGTTGATCGACCAAGCCTTTTCTTGATTGGTCCAAAGACCCTGCATGAACCATCCCTGGACATGAGCGCCCCAACCTGAGAGGCTGGCATCCGTTGTTAGGGGAATCCACTCCAGTGCTTCTAAGGGTATTCCCTTCTCCAGATTTTCTGGCCTCAACCACCATAGAAGCGCATGACGCGTCTCCTGCAGACAGGGTAATATGTGAGACACTGTCCTCCTGGTGCGACCACCATCTGAGCAATGCTCTCTGTAAGGGTCTCATGTGAGCTCTCGCCCATGGTACTAACTCGAGTGTTGCTGCCATGGTACCTAGCAACTGAAGATAGTGCCAAGCTGTGGGATGTCTGTTGAGTAGAAATCTGCACACTAACTTTCTCAAACCTTGTGCCTGTTGCTGCGGCAGAAACACTTTTCTGACACACGTATGGAATCGAGCCCCCAGGTATTCCAGCTTCTGCGACGGACTCAATCTGCTCTTGATACACTGACTACCCATCCGAGACTCTGCAAGAACGCAACCACTCTGGCTGTAGCCGCCTCGCTCTTCGCTTTGGACTTTGCTCAAATCAACCAATCGTCTAGATAGGGATGTACCAGGACTTCATCCTTTCTCAACGCTGCCGCCACTACCACCATCACCTTGGTGAAGGTTTGTGGAGCCGTAGCTAGACCAAAAGGTAACGCTTGGAATTGAAAATGTCCCATTGGGACCGCAAATCTTAAAATCCTCTGATGTTCCTGATGAATGGGAATGTGTAGCTAAGCTTCTGACAAATCGAGGGACGTAAGAAACTCGTCCTTCCTTACTGCTACTATGACCGATCGCAAAGTCTCCATTCGAAAATAGGACACTCTTAGACAGCAATTTACCTTTTTGAGATCCAAAATTGGTTGATAGCCCCCTTCTTTCTTTGGCACGACGAAATAAATGGAGTACCAACCGCAGCCGCATTGGTCTGGAGGTACCGGTACCACCACCTTGAGGGAGAGCAGCCTTTCTAAGGTCTCTTGCACTGCTGCGTATTTGGAGTGCGCTTTGCAGGGGGATTGCACAAAAGAATCGGTCACTGGACGCTGAAGTTCCAGCACCCACTGATCGGACGTGATCTGGACCCAGGCAGGATAAAACTCTCTCAGGTGACCTCCTATTGGCACCTGTCCCGCCTGGGCCCCCCTGGCTTCATTGCGACTTCCAAAGATTGGAGGAAGAGGGGGCAGCAAATCCTCTGCCCGCCCCTCTAAAGCCTCGAAACCCCTGGCTACGATAGGGAAAATGTCCTCTTTGCACTTGACCAAACCTTGGGGAACGAAAACGATGAAAGTGTCTCTGTTGGCCCTTACTTGTCAGAACTGACCGACCCTGTTTCTGTTTGTCCTCCGGCAGCCTTCTGCCCTTGGACTCTCCTAAATCCTTCACCAGTTTATCAAGATCTTCTCCAAAAAGTAGCTTTCCCCTGAACGGAAGCTTACTTAACCTTGACTTGGAAGATCCATCTGCTGCCCAATTGTGTAGCCAAAGATACCGTCTGGCCGCTATTGCCGATGCCATACTATTTGACAACCCGCGAACCAGATCATAATGAATGTTGGCCAAGTAAGCCTCCCCCGTCTCTATTCTGGCAGCCTCAGTGGCTGTCTCCACTACCTGTTCTTCCTGCAGGCACTGAGCCCAACGAAGGCAGGCTCTGGCTACCCAAGCTCCACAAATGGATGCTTGGATGGACAGGGCATTTACATCAAAAACCTGTTTCAACAAGGTATCCAGCTTTCTGTCTTGCGCATCCTTCAGAGCTGCACTCCCCTCTATTGGAATGGTTGTCTTCTTGGTAACAGCCGAGACTGTTGCATCCACCTTAGGTGACCTAAACAATTCACGATCCCGTTCTATTAATGGGTAGAGCCGAGACATAACTCTGGACCCCTTCAGCCCAGCCTTAGGCATATCCCATTCTCCTTGTATCATTTCTCTAATCACTCTGTGCACAGGAAAGGTCTTCTGAGACTTACAAAAAGCCTGTAATAATGGGTCCTCCAATGTGGCATCTTCCGCCGGACCATCTGCTGGCATATTAAGTGCCTTAAGCGTCTCGGATAAGAGCGCTGGTAACTCATCTCTCCTGAAAATCCAAACCGCTCGAGCCTGATCTTCCTGTTCTGCAATCTCTCCTTCTAAGTCCTCTTCCAACTCCAAATCCTGCTCCAGGTCCTCCGAAGGAACACCCTCTGATGCCACGGACTGTTCCGGCTGCTCCTTCTCGGACCTTACTCTTTGATGGGATCCCTATCCCTCCAGAGCTCAGAGGTGTCCCCGGCCTTTTTTCACCCAGTTCTCTCCCACCCCCCATGGAACTGGATGTGCCTTTCCTTTGCGTTCCCCTGAACGCCTGCTGGATCAAAGATACGAATTCTGGCAAGAAAATCGCTGCTAATCCCCCTGTTAATTGTACTTGCGAAGCAGGACCAACCGGTGCAGACGACGGCCCCGCCACCGGCTCCAGGGGGGCTCAGTGGGAGACTTCAGCTCTGGCATGTCCAAAGTGACTCCTTTGTGGCCCTCAACCCCCTCTTCTAGCACCTGCTCCATCGAGACTGCTTTCTGAATACAGCCTCTACAAATCCCCATCTCAGACACCGCTCCCCTTCTAGAACCACAGACTAAACAGTGTGGCCTAGAAGGCATACTGCCCGAGCGGTTATTTAGGGTACTCTTCTTGTGTTGACCTGCTGAGTAACCGCCCCCTGTTATCTTTAAGGGTACTCTGCTTCCTCAAAAAGCTTAAACAATGAGAATTTTATTTATTTATTTATTTTTACTTATTACAGTGAAGATACTTCCTAGGCCAATCCCCAACCTACTTCAGTACCAAAATCGCGAAAATGAAGTTTCCCCACTGAAATAGACGCTGCTAAAAATCACCTCACAACTAACGGAGTTTCCCGCCCCTGCCCGCCACCGTGGTGTGGCCTACCCCGTTCACACGCGGTTCCTGCACACACGGCTGTCTCTCGAGGTCTGCTGACGATCCGGGCCCCCTTACCTTGCAGCACAGCTTTGCCGATCACTATTTTCACTTTTCCCGCACTCAGCCAGGATTGCGGCTTCAGAGTCTGGGAAGAGCCGGGACTGCACAGCAAGGGCTGCAGTGATCCGCTGGAATCACACTTTGTCGCTTCAAAGGCAAGCAGGAACGTGAGCTAATACTGCTGTTCTTATGCTGCCGGCTCCTCGCCCATAACAGTGGGTTCGGGAGCCAGAGCTTTCTTCTCCCCAAAATTTAGTGATTCCTCTAATCACAGAAGACTGAAGAGAGGGGGGAGGGGGTACAACGGTGGGAGGAAATAAGCAGCTCAGCACAGTTTTACTTAAAGGGCTAACAAACTCTAGAACCAATCTTCCAAAAATCTTGTCAAATAACTACCCTAACTCTCTATCTTCTGCTTAATTGATCCTCTAGTGAGCCCCTATCTCTGGGCTCACCAGCCCTCCAGCTGCTTGGAGACTGAGATAACTGGAGTCAGGAGGCGGATCCTGTGTCTTTATACTGGTGTCATCAAAAGGATGATGTTTCTCACTCTCCAAGCTGCTGGAGGAGGAGCAAAACCCCAGAGGTTCAGGACTAGACTGGAGGGACGATAAGGAAGTAAGTATTCCAAAATTGATGGTGGTATCTATTTGGTACAAATGACCTGGTTAGAAACAGTATCTCTACAGTACAAAGAGCTATTTAGCTTTTTGGAGGGAAACTTAAACCTACTGGGGTCTATTCTGTCCTGCGAATAGTGGGGATGAATGTTCCTACTTGGGACATCCATCCATCCATCCATTTATTTATTTTTTATGTATTTACATTCTCTTATATACCGCGCTATTCTGCATCAGTGCGGTTTACATTGAACAAACTCAAATTACATTGAACAGGGCATTATAACTTGGAGATAACTATTTTACAGGGAACATGGGCTATGGAGGGTTAAGTGGCTTGCCCAAGACCACAAGGAAGCACCTGTGGGACTAGAAACCCCAGTCCTTCCAGCCCAAGGTTGCTGTCCTCTAGTGGGATTTGAACCCCTGACCTTCCAGCCTGAAGTACCTTGCCCCAACCACTAGGCCACTCCACTCCTATCCATCCCTACTATTTGCCCCCCTGCTGGCCCTGTCAAAAGCCTCCTCATGCAAACAAGGAGTTTGTAAGGGGGAGGCTTAGATGGGGGCAGAAAGGGGCATTTTGGAGGTAGAGTTAGGGTGGGCAGTGTGCGGTCTGCACCTCGACGTATAGGGTCGCTTCTGAAGTCCTCGGAGGTGGAATGAGTCCCCCTGGATGCAGCGCAAGTGAGATGAGGTGATTGAAGGGGGTTCCCCGCAGCCCGACCCTGGCCATGGAAGCCAGATATAGGGTTGGCTTGCGGGGAAAGGAAAGTGTAGTCTGTGGCTGGGGATTGCAGCAATAGGATGCCATGGCACCACTGCTCTATTCTGGAGCCTGATTGAGTTAGCAGGGCATGGGTCTGTACATGCAGGCCGATCAGAATTGGGTCCCAGCCTGCACGTACAGATCCTAGACCCAATTTCTGATCCCACAGGGAATGTCTAGCCCCCCGTGGAATCGGGTCTACCTCTGTGCATCCTGATTCTGATCGGGCGCACAGGGGCCTGTACACACATGTTGGAATGTGCCTCATTGTCAACAACACAGCATTCTTGGACATTCTACCTCTTTATGATAGAGGGAAGTGAGGCTGCATCAAACAATCAGCTTTACTATATGGTGCCAAACCTGTAAATGAGAAGGAATTAGATATATAGGCAAGTGGGGCAATAGCTGGAACAACAAGAGGCTGTATGGTGTTGATAGACTGTATCTTTCTGTGTTAGGAAAAAGGATCCTCAGTGAAAAATTCAGGCAATATGTGGAGAAGCATTTAAACTAGGGCAAGGAGGTGATGGATTGGGAAAAACATGTTCATAACATCACTCCCAGCAAAAACAACATTGGTAATAGTAATTCTATTTCTCCAGGAATAAGCAGAAAGTCAGCCCTCACATATGGGTGATGGTGCCAATGGAGTCCGCACGGAGCATTTCCCCAGCTTTCAAAGAAAGCCTTTGGGACATGCTACCATGCATGTGTGGTCTTCTTCCTGCCCAAGGTTGCCATCTTGTTCAGTCTCCTTTTTTCCGTGGAGCCCAACAGACATCTGTCCTGTTTCCCCAGAAAAATCCTTGCTAGTTTCCCAGTTTGTGTACTGGTTCCTCTTCCCGCCTTGAGCCTGCTCTGGGCTCAATTCTGTTCTTGTCTCCTTTCCCCTTTTTTCATCGAGGCTTGCCTCAACTGGCATTCATACCCTTTTTTGCCCAGGGATCGCCGACCATGACTGGGTGTTTTTCCCACCATGTCCCCTGGTGGGATCAAAAAATGTGAACACTGCAGTCAAACTATGTCCGTCACTGACACCCATGACTGCTGCTTATGCTGCCTGGGACTGGACCATGCTAGCACCTCCTGTGACCTGTGCCAGGCCATGACACCTAAAACCAATAAAAAAGACTGTCTGAGTTGCAGGAGAAACTGTTTCCAAGGTCTGACTCTGCACCGGCCTCCCTGACGCTAAGCTCAAAGCCCAGCACTTCCCCGGGGACCAAATGTCTTCTGAGTCCTGCGGCAGCGGCTCCTCCAGAAAGACCTCGGACCCCGAGCGAAAGAAGAAAAAATCCTTGAAGTCCGTCAAGGTTCCACCAGAGAAACCCGGTAAGACGGATCGGACGGACAGGCAACTCCGAAAAGCAGCCCATCAGGGTCCTCAAAAAGGATTCCTCGGGCGCCGGAGACTGCGAAGTTCCTTGAGGCCGTAGTGCTTGCACTCATGAGTGCCGGCGCTGACAGCTGCGGAGCCTTCAGGCTTGGAATCCAGAATGGCAGCCATGGAGCAGGCAATGATGGTTGGTTCATCTGCATCATCTACCCTGATGACTGGGCCCCTGACTGCGGGGGATTCCCTGGTCGTCGAGCTGAGCTCAGAGCGCCACCAGCCTCTGGTAAGTCCTCAGTCCTGGTCCTGTTTCTCAGGCATCTGATCCTCCCCGGTCAGTTTCCAAGACTCAGACGCCAGGACCTTGGGAGGGCCCTGGCCCTTTGTCGTGGGCTTCGAGGCAAGGAGTCACAGGGCCTCACTCGTCGTACTGACTCTGAGTGGGAGACCGAAGATGAGGCCTCCCTGGAAACCAGATGGCACCGAGATGTTCCCTCGGACCTGTCTCCCCAGGCCCCATTCTCTGCCTGAGGATGTGGCCTTCCACGACTTTGTCAGGGATATGGCCAGAGCCCCCTCGGTGCAAACTGAGGCAGAGGAGGACCGAAGAACTGGAGATTCTCCAGTTCAAGTCTCCACCCAAGGAAATTCATGGTGCCAGTCCAGTCAATCCTCAAGCGGCTAATGCTGCGAATGTGAGACCCCACCGTTGGAGTATCATACGCCTTCGGAACGGCACTATTGCGGGCCTCCAAACTTTAGAGGCATTCTTAGCCCTTGTGGCAAGGGCTTCAACCATATTTTACAGGGTATTATGAATTTCAATATTACCACACACCTATAAGTGTGCCCTTACAACCCCTGACGAAGTACAACACGAAACACTGTCCTGTGTTGGGTTTAGCCACCTATGATTGTTAAATAAAGGTGTTGTGTGTGAACCTGCCACTCTTGTGTTTTTTGGTTACGTTTCTGCTGAGTGTGGCTGCTGCTGTTTTTTCTGTTGGTGTAGCCAAGGAAGGTCTTGTCTTACTAATCTGTTATATTTTTTTAAGGTGTGAATAAACAGGTAGACAAAGGTGAGTCGGTTGATACAGTGTATCTGGACTTTCAGAAAGCCTTTGACAAGGTCCCTCATGAGAGACTCTCAATAAAATTAAAAAGTCATGGGATAGGAGGCAGTGTACTGTTATGGATCAGGAACTGGTTAAAATATAGAAAACAGATGGAAGGGCTAAATGGCCAATTTTCCCAGTGGAGAAAGGTGAATAGTGGAGTACACCAGGGATCTGTGCTGGGCCCGCTGCTTTTTAACATAAATGACCTGGAAATGGGAATAACGAGTGAGGTTATCAAATTTGCAGATGAGACAAAACTATTTAAAGTTGTTAAAACCCAAGAGGATTGTGGAAAATTGCAAGAGGATCTTGATAAATTGGAAGACTGGGCATCCAAATGGCAGATGAAATTTAATGTGGACAAGTGCAAAGCTATGTACTTAGGAAAGAAAAACACAAACTATGGTTACATGATGCCTGGTTTCACATTAGGAACCACCACCCAGGAACAAGATTTAGGTGTCATCGTGGATAATAAGTTAAAACCCTCCATCCAGTGTGCAGCGGTATCCAAGAGAGCAAATAGAATGCTAGTTGTCATAAGGAAAGGACTGACGAATAAAATACAGGATATTATAATGCCTCTGTATCATTCCATGGTGCTACCGCACCTTGAATATTGTGTGCAATTCTGGTTGCTGTATGTTTAAAAGGATATAGCGTTATTAGAAAAGGTACAGAGAAGATCCACCAAAATGATAAAGGGGACGGAAGGATACCCCTATGAAGAGAGGATGAAAGGATTAGGGCTCTTCAACCTTGAAAAGAGATGGCTGAGGAGAGATATGATAGAGGTCTGTAAATTAATGAATGGAGTGGAACGGGTAAATGTAGATAGACTGTATACGCCATCAAAATATGGAAAAGACTAGGGGGCATGCAATAAAGCTACAGGGTAACCTATTTAAGTCTAATAAGAGAAAATATTTTCTCACTCAACATATAATCAAACTCTGGAATTTGCTACCGGAGGATGTAGTAAAAACTGTTAGTGTAGCCGGGATTAAAAAAGGTTTGGACAAGTTCCTGGAGGAAAGGTCCATAAACCATTATTAAAGTGACCCAGAATATCCACTGCTTGCCCCAATACAAGCTTTGTGAAACCTGTGTCTTTTGGGGAAACTGCTAGGTACTTGTGACCTAGATTGGTCACTGTTGAAAACAGGATACTGGGCTTGATGTACCTTGGTTTGAACCAGTATGGCATATCTTACGTTCATGCACCTATGGGGAAAGGGCTTCTACTCCAGATACTTCCTGGTCCCAAAGAGAACTGGGGGCTTCAGGCTCATACAATAGACCTGAGAGACTTTAAACAAGTTTCTGGGTAAGGGAGAAGTTCAAGATGCTCTCCTTTGGAACACTGCTGTCTTACCTCCACCAGAGAGATTGGCTGTGCTCCTTGGACAGTTTGTGGTGGGAGGAGGATACTACGGCCTGGTCTCCTCACCAACGGTCTTTACCAAATGCCTGGCGGTGGTAGTTACCCACCTATGCCTACAAAGGGGCTTTCATTTTCCCCTTACTAGATGACTGGCAACACTTCTGCATCACCTGGGCTTAGTCATTAACTACCCCAAATCCCTTCTCTCTTCAGCCCCGAGCCTGGAGTTTATAGGTGCTCATTTGGACATGTTACAGGTCAAGGCTGTCCTCCCAAAAGAAAAGGGCAGAATGCCTCAGGCAAATGGCAGGAGAGGTACAACACTGCCGGTCAGTCTTGGCTCGTTGTCTCCTCTGCTTGATGGGCAATATGGCCTCAGTAGTCCATGTTATGCCTTCAGTCTGGTTGTGCTTCTGCTTGCAGTGAACTCAAGCCATTTATTTATTTATTTATTTATTTACATTCTCTTATATACCGCACTATTCTGCATCAGTGCGGTTTACATTGAACAAACTGAAATTACATTGAACAGGGCATTATAACTTGGAGATAACTATTTTACAGGGAACATGGGCTATGGAGGGTTAAGTGGCTTGCCCAAGACCATAAGGAGAACCTGTGGGACTAGAAACCCCAGTCCTTCCAGCCCAAGGTTGCTGTCCTCTAGTGGGATTTGAACCCCTGACCTTCCGGCCTGAAGTACCTTGCCCCAACCACTAGGCCACTCCTCCACAGCCATGGGCAGGCTACAGGACAGGGTCAGGGTCACCCACCGACTGGCGGAGTCCCTCAACTGGTGGCAAAACTTGTGCCATCTCCAGGCAGGAATACCCTTCTAGGCACATGCACTGCAAGGGACCCGGACCACAGATGCCTCCCTTCTGGGTTGGGGGTGCATTGTGGGGACTGCCGCACACAAGGCAGATGGTCTCAGGAGGAGTCATTCTTACAGATCAATCTCCTGGAGCTCAGGGCATTCTTCTTGGCCCTGCGAGCATTCTGCCACTGCCTGCAACACTATTTTGTACTGATCTAGGTGGAAAACCAAGTTGCCATGTTTTCTATTAACAAGCAGGGGGGCACCCTCATATCCCTCTGCCTGGAGGCGGTGGCCACCCTCTCCTATGCAGCACGCAACAGCATGCCTCTGCAAGCGCTGTACCTCCCAGGCCAGAACAACTGACTAGCGGACAATCTCAGCAGAGTCCTTCGTCCACACGAGTGGTGCTTAAACCCCAGGGTGACGAAGCAACTCTTCCACCTCTGGGGCAGGCCTATGGTGGACCTACTCACCTCCCTGGACAATACACAGCTGCCTCACTTCTGCTCGCGTCAGCTGCCCCTGGAGAGAGTGTGGCAGATACCTTCATGACCTCGTGGTCCGAGGGCCTACTCTATGCATTCCCACCGACACCTCTCGTCCTCAGGACCCTCTTCAAGCTCCAGAGCAAGAGGGCATCTGTTATACTGACTGTTCCAGGTGCCCCAGGCAATCTTGGTTCCCTCTGTTGCTTTCCCCGTTGGTAGCACCCCTAGTCCCACTGGGCTGAGCTCTGGACCTCCTGTCCCAGGAGGAGGGCTTCCTCCTGCACCCCAATCTGGGGTCGCTAAAGCTAACAGCATGGCTGCTGAAAGGAAAGTGTTGGCCCCTTTCAGTCTTCTGGGAGAAGTCGAGGAGATTGTACTGTCCTTCTGGAAACCCTACACCAGCTGGGCTTATGCCTTCAAGTAGAGAAGGTTCTCAGCCTTGTGTGCGGAAAGGGAGGAGAAACCCCTTCTCCTGCCAGGTGCTACTAGTACTCCAGTACCTACTGCACCTTTCACACACTGGACTGAAATCTAACTCTGTGAGGGTACATCTGAGCGCCATATTGTAGTGGTGAGCAGCTATTGATAGGAAACCTCTCTCCAGCCAGCCCCTAATCTCCAGGTTCCTCTGGGGTCTTGTTATCCAAGCCCCCTCTCTGCTGACAGAGTGGGACCTTAACATGGTGCTCTCACAGCTTACCAAGCCACTCTTTGAGCCCCTAGCCTCTATCTGTACCTGTCTTGGAAAGTGGCCTTGCTGGTGCCCCTCATGGTCCACCATATACAAGGTTCTATAAGAACAGTTGTACTATGCATACACTCCACATTCCTCCTGCATGTGGTATCTCCTTTCCACCTCAACCAAGAGGTAGTGGTCCCCACCTTCTTCCTGCGGCCTCCTTGTGGCAGGAACTAGTACTTATAGTGGATTGCAAATACGCCCTGTTCTACTTAAAGCAGCCCCAGGCCTCTTGCAAAGCTCCTCGGCTTTTTGTCACTTGAGCCCCAGTCTATGGGGTTATACTGTGACTAAGCAAACTCTGTCCACTTGGGTAGTGGACTGTATTGCCCTTGCCTTTGAGTGAGCTGGCCTCTCCGTGAAGCACTGGCAATGGCCATGTTGGTGGCCAATCTCCGCTCAGTGCTGGTGACTGAGATCTATAAGGCTGCCACATGGTCTTTAATTTATACGTTTGCAGCTCACTACTGCCTGGAGTATGAGTCTCGCAGTGACAGTGTGATTGGCCATGTAATTCTCCATAATAATCTTGGGGTGTAAGCAGCTCCTGCTCTCTGACTCTTCTGTGTTCAGAATACTTCTATGATAGTGTCCCTGGACACTAAGGTCTTGTACAGTTTCTCACTGGGGCCTCATCTGCAACTCACAGCTATCTGACTTGGCTGCCTTTGCAGCTGTTGTGGTTTGGTCCTGCAGCCTGGTGCTAAGGTGTCCCATATGTGAGGACTGACTTCCTGCTTGTTCCTGGAGAAAGTGTAGTCACTCACCTGTAGTTGGTGTTCTACAGGGACAGCAGGAATAAGTCCTCCTAACACTCCCTCCTCTCCTGGGAGTTGCCTCCTTCCCATGTTTTATTACTGTCCTAGTTCTATCATGTGCACAATGGCTTCCTTGGAGGGGGGGGGGGGGGAAGGAGACCATGCATGCATGGTAGCATGTTCTAAAGGCTTTCTTTTAAAGCTGAGCCAATGCTCCACCTTGGCTCTGTCCATGCTGCTGGCATCCATAGAGGTGGACTGATTCCTGCTGTCCCTGGAGAACACCTGCCATAGCTGAGTAACTGTGCTCTTTGTTTTTACTGTAGAAAATCCTATAGAAGGTGCGCTGGTGCTCCCTAAATATATAAAATGGAATGGAGTAGATACTACATTCTTTACAGAAGATGATGTGTTTGAACAGCTTGTAAAACTGAAAGTGGACAAGGCCATTGGGCTGGATGGGATACATCTAAGGCTATTGAAAGAGCTTGGAATGGTTCTGGCTGGACCTTTTAAAGGATGTTTTTAATAGATCCTTTAAGACAGACGTTCCACAGGACTGGAGAAGGGCTGATGATGTACCTCTTCACCGATGTGGTAACAAGGAAAATGTGACAAACTGGAGGCTTGTATGCCTTACTGTAGTGGCAGGAAAAGTAATAGAGATACTCCTGAAAAAGGGAATAGTGGACTTTATCAAAACTAGGTTGCATAATCTGAGGTAACATAGTTTTACCAAAGGCTGATCCTACTATACATATCTAATTGAATTCTTTGACTGGGTAACTGGAGGACTGGATTCAAGGGCATGTGATCTACCTGGATTTCAGCAAAGCCTTTGATCCTGTTTCTCATAGGAGGCTTAACAATCAACTGAACAGCCTTTGGTTTCAAGGTGGTGAAATAGTTCAGAAATTGATTGTGGTGTGCCCCAGGGATTGGTCCTGGGACCATTTCTGTTCAATGTATTTGAGTGATAGTGCTCAAGGGAAGACTTTTTTTGCTGAAAGAGTGGTGGATGCTTGGAATGCCTTTCTAATAGAGGGTGGAGGGCTTGTTACTATGGTGACAGAATTCAAAATGGCATGGAACAGACAGATCACTATACCTAGAGGATGAAATCAAAGCAAACTTAAATAGCCTTTTTTACTTTAAGTGGGGAGGTAGGTGACGACACTGACCTGCATGGAGTGGGAGCTATACCAAGCTGCAGTTAAAATTATTCTTCACACCTATCTCCAGGAACAAGCAGGAATGTAGTCTTCACATATGGGTATTGCTGGTACCGATGGAGCCTGCGCGGGAACGCTCCCCAGCGTCCAATAGGAAAGCTTTTGGGAGCATCCCACAGCGCCTGCGTGCTGCCTTCCCAACTGTCCCTCTCCAATTCTTTATTTTCCACGGAGCCGACAGGTCGCACATCCTGTCACCACATAAAAAAATCCCTTCTATTCTTCTTTTTTTGTGGTCACGTCTGCCATCCCTCGACACTACATCAGTACCGCCGGTTCTTCTTTCTTTTCTTCTTAAAAAAAAAAATTTCTTCTGGAGTCTTTCCAGTAATTTTTCTCTTCAGGTGCCACGCGCCATTTTGGGCATTAGGCCCAACTTTTTCCTTCAAAATGGAAAAACCCGCTTTGGGTTTTAAAGTGTTCTAAGTGTGGCGGTACCATCTCCGTCACCGACACCCATGAGTGGTGCCTCAAATATTTAGGTCCTGACCACTCTATTTCTGAGTGTGTTGCCTGTGGGATGATGTCGAAAATGGGCCGGCAAAACTGAGCTGCTAAACTTACCACCCTTTTGCCCTCCGATGCAGCCTCCGTGGCATCGACGTCTTCCAGGGCTTCGTCTTCCTCCCATGGATCTCAGGTAACTAAACATAAATCTAGCCAGTCCTCAAAGGGTAGATCTCCTTCTAGTCATCAAGATGCCTCCCTTGAGGGACTTTCACCGCAAAATTGCCCCGGCGGGAGGCTTCGGTTTCCAAAGCACTAATGGGGCTCCAGGATGTTCTCGAGGCTCCAACCTCGGCAGAACTACTGGTGCCATGCTCTGGGGTACCGGCCGCTTCATCCGGTACCGATACCCAAGCATCGGCAGCGTCGATAGACCAGAGATTCTTGGCTATTGTTTATTGTTTATTTCACACTTAATATACCGCCCCCCATAACATCGGAGCGGTTTACAAAATAAAATTACTAATTAATTATAGAAAGAGAAAAAGAAGTTACAATAAATGATAGAAAGAGAAGAGAGTAAGGACAGAACAACAGATAGACCATAAGATAGGAGACAGAGAAATGAAAAGTCAGGGGGGGGGGGGGACGCAGTCTGGCGGCTATTCTCACGGCCTCGATGCCCCTGAAACCGCTTCAGACAATTCAACCGGTACCGGCACCGACTGCATCGACATCGGCAGGTATTCTACCGGGACAAAGTCATGCCTGTCTATCCGGCATCGACAAGTCGATACTGGACCACTCCAATGCCGACTTTGATCAGTACCGGTACCGTGCCTTGCACGATCACCCGGATCGGAAATACTTTGAATCCTCGGATGAGTCTGAAGACTCTGAAAGCTCTGCCGATACCAGAGTACTTCTTCCTGAGGATTCCTCTTCTCCTCAGTGTAGGATGTCTCCACCAAAGGATATGTCCTTTCAGGATTTTATCCAAGATGTGGCCCGAGGTCTTTCCATCACAGTGGCTCCTGAAAAAGAACCTAGGGCAAAGGAATTCGAAATCCTGCAATACCCTAAAGCTCCCAAGGAGGCAGCTGCCTTACCTATTCATGAGATCTTGCATGATCTCATGTTAAGGATGTGGGAAACACCTCTAACCACATCTCACTCTTGAAGACTCAACACCATGTATTGAGTTCCTCCTTGTCCTGGGTTTCAGAAGACTCAATTACCACACCATTCCATGGTGGTGGAATCAGCTATGAGAAGGATAAAGAGTGCAAAAAGGCATGCATCTAATCCTCCAGGACGTGAGTGTAGGACTCTTGACACCTTTGGACGTCGAACCTTCCAGGCTTCTGTGCTTTCTGCTAGGATCCGTTCCTATATCTTATATATGGGAATGTTCCTTAAGGAGGTCACAGGAGATTTAGAGCTTATGAGCCCTCTCCTTCCTGATAAGAGACACGATTACCTCGCCCTTGTCAAACATGCCCAGGATGTTTCCAAGTTTGTGAATCGTGCAGCCTTTGACTGCTTTGAGTGCATAAGCAGAACCTCTGCCATTGCCATAGGTGCACGTAGGATTGCCTGGCTCCAGGCATATGACTTGGAAATTTGGGTACAGGATAAACTACGGAATATTCCTTGCACAGGAGAGAATCTCTTTGGCAAGAATTGGCAGGAAAAAGCTAATGAGAGAGATGCTGACAATATCACTTTGGATAGATTTTCTAAATCTACAGCTGATCCTGCGAGGAAAAAATCCTATAAGAAACCATTCTTGAGTAAGAAGACGTTTTATCCCTCCTATACACAGCAGGGGCATTGTTAAGTCAGTCTGCCCAAAAGGGACAGCAGCAACAACCTAGGCAAAGAAAGACAAAAGCAGCTAAGTCTCAACCGGCTCAGCAGACTCAGCCTCCACAGGGGCTTTGACTCCTATCTAGAGAACTTTGCCTTCCTGGCCCTGAACGGCCCAGAACCCTCCACCATCCCAGGAAGGTTATGTCATTTTGTCCCCAGATGGGGTCAGATAACAGCAGAAAATTGGACTCTGTCTATTGTAAGAGAGGGGTACAAGCTTCATTTCCTCAGCATGCCCCCTCCTACAATGGTAAGACAGTTCAATTCTCAGACCTCTCTCAATGAACTGTTAGGTCAAGAGGTCACTGTGCTCCTTGCTCAAGGGGCAATAGAAGAGGTACCCATTCCCCAACGGGGTACAGGGTTTTACTCCCCCTATTTCCTTATTCCAAAGAAAACAGGAAGGCACAGACCCATTTTAGACCTCAGAGAATTGAACAAATTCCTGTTCAAAGAGAAATTCAAAATGATTTCTCTGGGAACTCTGCTGCCATACCTTCAGAGCCAGGATTGGCTTTGTTCTCCAAATCTCAAGGATGCGTACACTCATGTTCTCATCTATCCAACTCACCGAATGTCCCTTTGCTTTCTGTTTCAAGGGAAGCACTACCAATACAGTGTTCTTCCCTTTGGCCTGGCCTCTGCAACAAGGGTGTTCACAAAATGCATGGCTGTGGTGGCAGCATTTCTCCGCACCCTGGGAATATTTGTCTTCCCTTACTTAGACTGGTTCATTCGAGCCCCTTCAGAGCCAGAGGCCAGGGTTGCCCTCTCTCACACAACCCGCATCCTTCAGTATTTGAGACTTGTCATAAACTTCCCAAAATCCAACCTTGCTCCCACTCAGTCCCTAGAGTTTATAGGAGCTCTTCTGGATACCAGACAGACAAGGGCCTACCTTCCACAGCCTCGCTGCCTTCGCATTGTGCAGTTAGCTTCCGAAGCAGTCCTAAAACCTCACCTCACTGCTCAGGAAATGTTATAGTTGCTAGGCCACATAGCATCCACCGTGCATGTGGTTCCTTATGCTTGCCTCCATATGAGGGCAGCCAAGTGGACTTTATCCACTCAGTGGACTCAGGCGTCATGTTGCCTGTCAGACAAAATAGCAAACTCAGATTGCCTTATTTTGTCCCTCCAATGGTGGCAATTATCCCAAAACCTTTTGGTGGGGTCTCCTTTTCAGCAACCCCCACCCCAGGCCACTCTAACAGATGCTTCACAGGTGTGTTGGGGAGCCCACCTGCAAGGCCTCTCTACCCAGGGTACATGGACTCTACAGAGGCCTATTTACACATCAATCTCCTAGAATTCAGAGCAATTTTCCTTGCTCTTCGAGTATTCCACACCCAGCTCAGCTACAAGACAGTCCTAATTCAAACGGACAATCAAGTAGCCATGTTCTATGTGAACAAGCAGGGCGGAACAGGCGCTCTATCGCTTTGCAACGAAGCTTTGCGACTATGGGCCCTCGCCAGACAGCATCAGATTCATCTCCTTGCGGTTTATCTTCCAGGCATTCAAAACTCTTGGGCAGACAGACTCAGTTGAGTTCTGCTTCCACACGAATGGTCTCTCCATGCAGACCAGGTGGCCAAAACTTTTCAAATTTGGGGAACCCCGGACATAGACCTCTTTGCAAGTCCACTGAATGCCAAACTTCCCTGGTTCTGTTCCAGAATTCTGGCTCAGGGTTGTCAGGCCAGGGATGCTTTCCTCCTCCATTGGGGTCCGGACTTCCTGTATGCCTTTCCACCCATTCCCCTAATTCCCAAAACCCTGTTCAAGCTTCAGAGAGACAGGGGTCATATGATCCTCATAGCTCCACGTTGGCCACGGCAAATGTGGTACCCTCTGCTCCTACATCTCTCTCAAGCTCTGCCTCTGGAGTTAGGATCTGCTCCAAATCTTTCTCAAGCAGACGGGATGCTGTGGCATCCCAATCCCCAGTCTCTGCATCTCAGGGCCTGGTTGCTGAAAGCCTAGAACTTCACGGTCTTATCCTTTCCCAGCAGGTAAAGGATATCCTTTATGCTTCCAGAAAGCCTTCCACAAGACACTCTTATGCATTTAAGTGGAAAAGGTTTACCATATGGTGCTCGCAGAAGGGTCTTAACCCTCTTGCGATACCTCTGGAATCACTACTGGATTATCTCCTTCATTTATCAAATGCAGGGCTTAAGACCAATTCAGTGAGAGTTCATTTGAGTGCTATTGCAGCTTCTTTCAAGCCTCTAAATGGACAACCTATTTCCTCTCATAGCGAGATTTGAGAGGCCTTCTTTTAATTAAGCCTCCCATTAAGCCACCACCGGTGGCATGGGACTTAAATCTGGTTCTTGGGCAGCTCATGAAACCGCCTTTTGAACCATTAGCCACTACCTCTTTGAAATTCCTTTCCTGGAAGGTCATTTTTCTTATTGCAATCACATCAGCATGTCGCATCAGTGAATTGCAAGCGTTGGTGGCTGATCCTCCTTATACAAGGTTCCATCATAAGGTAGTCCTTAGGACTCATCCACGCTTTATGCCAAAGGTGGTGTCACCTTTTCATTTAAACCAAGCGGTTTACTTTCCTGTATTCTTCCCAAGGCCTCACGCCTCAAATGCAGAAAGGAATCTTCACACTTTGGACTTCAAAAGAGCGTTGGCTTTTTACTTGCAAAGGACACAGCAACATAGAAAGTCCTCTCAACTCTTTGTTGCTTTTGATCCTAGTCATTTGGGACTTCCAGTCTCCAAAAGAACACTGTCCAGCTAGATTGCACAGTGTATATCTTTTGCTTATGAGAGTAAAAACCTTCCTCTTGAAGGCCATGTCACAGCTCACAATGTGATAGCCATGGCAGCCTCTATGGCTCATCGTCACTCTGTGTCTATCGACGACATCTGTTGAGCATCTACTTGGGCTTTGCTTCATACATTCACAGCCCATTATTGCTTAGACAAGGACTCCTGCCGGGATGCCTTGTTTGGTCAGGCTGTTCTTCAACACCTGTTCCATACTTAATCAACTCCTACCCACCATCCCTGGTAGGATGCCAGAGATCCAGGGGGGGGGGGGGAAGTGGGGCCCTTTCACAAGGGCTCACAACTTCTGGGGCCTTCTCCCTTGCATCTGCTGCTAGGTAGTCCCCATATGTGAAGACTACATTCCTGCTTGTTTCTGGAGATAGCATAGTTACTCACCTGTAACAGGTGATTTCCGGGAACAGCAGGAATTTTAGTCTTCACAACCCACTCACCTCCCCTAGGAGTTTATCTTTCTCCCTTTGTCTCAGCTTTAAACTCAACTGGAGAGGGATAGTTGGGAAAGGCGGGAGGGCAGCATGCAGGTGCTGTGGGATGCTCCCAAAAGCTTTCCTATTGGATGCTGGGGTGCGTTCCCACGCAGGCTCCGTTGGTACTGATGATACCCATCTGTGAAGACTAAATTCCTACTGTTCCTGGAGATCACCTGCAAGGGCGTAAACTGAAAGGCAATGTCAGGAAATACTTTTTCACTGAAAGGGTGGTGAATGCTTCGAATGTCCTCTAGATGGAAGTGGTGGGGGCAAATACAGTGACAGAATTCAAAATGGTATGAGATGGACACAGTAGATCCCTTTATAGCAGGGGTCACCAACCTGCGGGCCGCATGCGGCCCACGAGGTCCCTTCGTGCGGCCCGCGAGGCTCTACCCCGTTTAACATTACGTGCGGCCCGCCAAGGATTCCCGCCATTGTATCCACGCACTCGCAGCTCACCGACGACCACCTGCAAGCGTCCCTTCTCCTGTCAGTGTCATCTGTGAAGCCGGACTTTAAGCGTTTGTCTGCTAGCATGAATCATCAGCCATCTCATTAAATTCAATAAAGGTGATCAGCCATTGTTTTCATAATTTTGCGTTTGTTGTTTTTTTTCGCGGGGGCGGGGAGAAGGGGGGTGCGGCCCGCGAGGCTCCCGGTAGTCGGCTGTGCGGCCCGCGGCCCTCTGGAGGTTGGTGACCCCAGCTTTATAGTAACAGGATAAAATTTAAATAAACATAGCTATCTCTTATATCGAAGTAAATTGGGGTGACCTACATGGAGCAGTGGGTACAGCCCTAAACAAAGGCATGGGGAGGGGTGACCTGCATGGAGCTGCAGGTGCATCTGTACTCCTGTCACCTTGCTGGACAGTCTAGAAGTTGGACCATACTGGTCTTTATCTGCCGTCATATACTATGCTATTATATAATTTAAATATGCTTGGTGTTACTGTGTGTGCTTGCTTTTCCTTTATTGTTTATGTGTGGGTCAGTTTCTTTTCTGCAGTTGGGCTATCAGAACTTGTGCTTATAAGTTGTGTTTTCTTTGTGCAAACAGGCCTATGTAGAAAACCGGTGCTAGACATATGCTGAAAATACATGTTTTTTTATGCTAGATGTAGCAAAGATGGGGCATGCAAATGACCCCTGCATTATCTGTCTGCATGCAAATGAGCCATTGCAGCATTAGACTGGGAGAGAAAGCCAAACATATGTGCTAATTTGACTTGCTCGCTGTGCACTGTGTAGCTAATTTGCATAGCAGCCCTGATAGTATTTTGACGGCATTTGTGGCATCATTAAAAGCCCGTATTCAAAATACTGTGGGGGCTATGCTGCACTATAAAATGAGCCCTGATGGTCCAGTACTGAAATGGATTGGCTTTGGGCACTTTGCATCAGATGATCACATGGTCTACCATGCTGGAAATGAAAGACAAAGAAGAAATGGTGTTGCATTTATAATAAAGAAGAAACTTGCAAGAACTGTAATGAAATACAATGCAGTCAGCGAACGCTTAATCGCTATTCGTCTACGAGGAATGCCTATCAACACAACTATAATTCAAGTATATGCCCCAACAACATATGCAGAAGAGAATGAAATTGAAGAGTTCTGTGAACAAGTACAAACTGAAATTGACAGAACATGCAAACAGGATATCCTGATAGTCAGGGGTGACTGGAAGGCAAAGGTTGGCAACAAAGAAGAAGGCAAAGTAGTTGGAAAATATGGACTTGGCAACAGAAATGAAGCTGGAGAAAGACTGATAGAATTCTGCAAGACCAATGATCTATTCATCTCAAACACCTTCTACCATCAACACAAGCGGTGACTGTACACATGGACTTCACCCAATGGATTGTATAAAAATCAAATTGACTACATCTGTGGAAGTCAATGATGGAAAAGTTCTATAACATCAACAAAGACAAAACCTGGAGCTGACTGTGGTACAGATCATCAACTACTAGTATGCAAACTCAAGCTAAAGTTGAAAAAGAGCAAACCACTCATGAATGCAGCAAAATATGACCTTGAGAATATACCACTGGAATTTAAAGACTGCCTGCAAAATCGATTTGCTGCTTTAGATACAAATGACAGAGCTCCAGAAGAGTTATGGAATGACATCAAGAAGGTTGTGTTGGAAGAAAGCGAGAAGTCTCTACAAAAGGTGAAAAAGCAAAAACAGACAAAATGGATGATGGAAGAAACTCTAAAAATTGCCCAGAAACACAGAGAAATTAAAGCCAGAGGGGAAAGAGAGACAATAACAGAACTCAACAGAGATTTCCAACGTGCAGCAAGACAGGACAAGGAAAAGTACTACACCGATGCTTGCAAGGAAATAGAAGCAGAAACTATTAGAGGAAGAACAAGATCGGCTTTCCTAAAGCTACAAGAGTTAAAGAAAAAGTTCCAGCCTCAAATTGGAATGTTACAAGATGCTCAAGGTTCTATGTTAAATGATGCTGAGAAGATCAAGAAAAGGTGGAAGGAATATACAGAGTTTTTATATGATAAAGATCAAGTGGACCAACAGCCGTTTCAATCTGTACCTTATGATCGGGAAGCATTGGTGATGAAAGAAAAAGTTAAAGCAGCATTGAAAGCCTTATCAAAGAACAAAGCACCAGGCATTGATAGATTCCCATAGAAGTATTAGTGTAATCTGATGCAGCTGTTACCGTACTTACAAGGCTCTGTTAAGAAATATGGAAGACATCTTGGCCAACTGACTGGAAAAGATCTGTGTTTATATCAATACTAAAGAAAGGTGATCCAACTGACTGGAAATTATCGCACAGTCGCTTTGATCCCACATGCCAGCAAGATTCTACTGAAGATTATTCAAAAGAGACTACAACCATACCTGGAACAAGAACTACCTGAAGTGCAAGCTGGGTTTAGGAAAGGGCGAGGAACGAGAGACATCACTGCGGATGTGAGATGGATCCTTGAAAAGACTAAAGAATATCAAAAGTTTATCTATTTGTGCTTTATTGACTACAAAGTCAAAAGCCTTGCTATGAACCATGAGAAACTTTGGGCTACATTAAAAAGCATGGGTATAGCAGAAGACCTGATCGTACTCTTGCATAATCTGTACATTGATCAAGAAGCAACAGTTTGAATGGATCAAGGAGAAACAGAATGGTTTAAAATAAGCAAAGGTGTAAGACAAGGCTGCATACTTTCCCCTTACCTGTTTAATTTATATGCAGAACAAATCATCAGCGAAGCAGGATTGTATGAAGACAACAGTGGTGTGAGGATTGGTGGAAGACTCATTAACAACCTTCGCTATGCTGATACCACATTACTGGCTGAAAGTGAAGATGATCTGAAACATTTGCTTCTCACAGTCAAAGAACATAGTCTCAAAATGGGCCTGTATCTTAATGTAAAGAAGACAAAGATCATGAAAACTGGCATAATCAAGAGGTTCATTGTTGAAGGAAGAAACTGAAGTTGTGAACACCTTTAACCTCCTTGGATCAACTAACAATAAAGAAGCAATAAGCAGTCAAGAAATCAGATGCATTGCTTATGGCAGAATGGCTATGAAAGACCTAGATAGACATCTCTGCTCTTGAGAATATTTTCTCCATATAAAGATTTGACTTGTTCAAGCAATGGTATTTTCAAAAACATCATATGGATGTGAGAGTTGGACAGTGAAAAAGATAGACAGGAAAAAAATTGATGCCTTTGACTTATGGTGCTTGAGGCGAATACTGTGTATACTATAGACTGCCTGAAGAACAAACTCGTCCGTACTAGAGATCAAACCTAAGCTTTCTTTAGAAGCTCAGATGACAAGACACTGACTTTCATACTTTGGACATATCATGCGAAGAGAGAGAGCATTAGAGAAAGACATCATGCTTGGCAAGATCTGTCAACGCAAAAGTGGAAGGCTAGCAATGAGATGGATAGATACAATAACAGTAGCTCTGTGCTCCAGTCTGTCAACAATGAGCTGCCTGACTCAAGACTGAACACAATTTAGGATAGCTATTCAGAGGGTTGCCATGAGTTGACTCTGACTTGATGGCACTCAACAGCACCACCAGATTTTGTGTTTTTTTTTTGTTTAGTTGGGGAAGGTGTCATTGGACCATCAGCTGCTGCTTTTATTTAGTAGGGATGCCTGCCCGCCCGCCCACCAGGGATCATTTTATTGTGGAGCATGGCCCCGGGGGCTTTTCCTGATCATCTGACAAGGAGATGACGTCGGTCCCCGGCTAAGTCTGTAGTAGTAGTAAGTACCAGGTGCCATCAAACTACTGTTGGGGGACATGCGGTAGAGGTTTATTTCTATTCTGCCACTGAAGTAAACATTTTGGTGCTGTGGTTAGTTGTGAAATCCTCTATGCTTGCCTCTGCAGTGGGTGTAGCTATGTTTTGTGTACCAGCCTGGCTGATTATAATATATTTAAATAATTGTCGTTCATTTAAATCTGGGTGGCTTTAGTTGGGTGCTAGTTCTTCCGCTGGAGTTTGTTTGTTTGTTTGTTTCTTACAGTTGCAGGATCGTTTAAGTGTTTAAACGTGGTGTTAGTGGCTTGTAAAGCCCCCGCAAAGCTTTCTGCATCGGCAAGTAAGGGCGTGTTAATATTTTTTTCCATCACCCCATTTATGTTTGGCTGTGTAGGGCGTATATAGTTAAGATCAACATCACAATGCTTTCGTTAGTCTTAAAAAAAAAAAACCCTTTGATATTAACATCCTTACCTTCCTCTAGTGGTACGATGATAAAGCTACACCTGCGTGAGTGACCCTAGTTGAGTATGTATCTTAGATCTTAAGTAGTTGCTGCTTACCAATCAGCGCTTTCTTAACCTCGTACTGGGGTTGATCAAATTATATTTCTCAGCTTTGTTGCAAAATAAAGTGTTGTATATGCCTCATTGCCTGTTTTACGTAAATAAATACTTTAACCATGCTGCTCGGATATGCACGTTATATAAAAGGTGAGCTATATTTACAATAATGGAAGGGCGCATCTTATTATTTCAAGTTAATGCATGGCAGCAGCTACATCCAACCTTACACTGTGGCTTTTAGGTCAGTACGGGGCTTGCGAGCATATTGTGAATTATTTATGAATACAACGCCGAACCAAAACGCACCACAACAATCCCAGCAGCTGTGCTTGGGATCACGTACTCACTTCCGCTCAACTGAACGTGATGCTGGGCGGGACTAGTGAGGGAAAGTTCTAAGAGGAGCCGTCCAAAATCTCCAACCACAGGGTCTAAAACTTCCACAGAACCAATAGGAGCTTAATGCAAATCTTTCTCTGATACGTGGTTGGTGCTTTAGCTTGTCAATTTAAGGATCCCCCGCGTTAATTAGTGGAAGGTACAACTAGAGCGTCGAGCCGACCAATTGGGCGTCTGTATACGGTCGCCAGGCGCATGAGCTTGTTCTTTCAGGGGTGGGAGCCAGTCGCGAGCAAACCAATAAGATAGCGCTACATTGTTGACCAGCGAAATGAACAGGAAGGGGGAGGTGGACCTGTGAAGAAGTTGTCAATCAGGGCTTCACTGTCCAATAGTGGAGTAGATGTAGTGGGACCGAACGACTGTGAGCCAATGAGTGGGCGAGCTGGAAGCTGTAGTAGGCCATCGTGGATAACTGCTGGCAGCCGGGGCTGTGTTGTGTGTGACTGGACGATGCTGGGTGGGGGAGGGGGTTGTCGGTGATAGCAGATTAACTGGGGGGGGTGAGTCGGTTGCAACACGGAGAGTGTGTTCAGTGAGTGGCCTAGAACAGGTAAGGAAGTGGGTGTGCGGCAATGGCGGCGACCCGAGCTCGGGAAGTCAGGCCTGCCTGATGTTAGGTAGGGACAGATTTTACTTCAGGTGGTGTTCCCGGCCTTGGAGTAGAAAGGGAAGAGATTGGAGGCTCTTGGTCCAATATGTTATCTCTTGGCCTTTCCCACCCCCGTTCAGGTTCCTGTTCCGTATCCCCTTTTTTTCTTTCTACCCTCCCCCATCCCCTGGGGCTGCAGTGGCTACGGGACGCTCCGCCTCGGTATTGTCTCCAAAGTGAGATTTGCCCCTGGGGAAGAGTCTGAGGAGCTGCTGTTTTGTCTTGCTCTTAGTGGTGAGGGGATGTAGTGTATGCTCCTTCTTTGTGTGGAGGATAGGGTAGGGGGTTGCTATCCTGTCCCTCCTTTGGGTGTGAATGGTCTAGGGTTTGGCTCTGCTGTTCCTTTCCTTAAGAGGGGGATGTGTGCAGTTTGGCTCCTGTCAGCTGGCCCTTGTTTATTTTAATACCGAAACAAAATCAGTGTTTTGCTTTCTTGTCCTGCATATACTGGGCCTATCGCACTGTCACCTTCCTTGTTGCTTCAACTACATAATTCTGGAATTAAAGCTTGGGTGCGCTGCAGTCTCCAATGGCATGTATTAAGGGAGAAACCATCCCCCAACTCTAGTTTTCAGTTGCGGATCTGATGTTTCTTTTAACATTATAGTATCCCCTCTTTTGATCAGTTAGGTTCTCATCAACTTTTAAAATTTAAACTTATGTGGCGGTTATGCTCTGTTTACCTAGTCCTGACTCCTTCATGCACGTTGTATTTCCTTTTTTTTGTGTGGTTTTTTTTGTTCTTTTCAATTGTAAACTGCTATGGTATTTCTTATTGAATGGCAGTATATCAGTCAACAAACTATACTGAGCTTGGTAGGTTAACATTTGTCCATTCTCTGTAGTATAACACATGCTTATGATTTGCATGGTACCTCCTTCTCTAACATCTTTTCTCTAGGCTTCTGCTTTTATAATGACTGTAGTTTGGTTTAGTTTTGAGTCTGACCCAGATATCTCAGTTTGTGGAAGTCTTAGCAACCTTATCTTTAGCCCAAAAAAGGGATAAATGATGGAGGAGCATGGAACTGATGGTCTCATTGTTTCCATCCTGACTAACGTTTAGATCATGTAAGTGCGAATTTTTAGCTGTTATCTCTATGTATCTGTCTATTTCAAAATGCCATATTTCGGTCAAAGTAATTTTGTGTGAATTTTGTTTTTAAGTATGCATACAAATACCATGGACTAAAGAGGGGGGGTTAAGGTATAAATAGTTGGCTTGTTTCTGCTGTACAATAGAGAAAAAGGTGATTATTTTTGTGCAAATTGTGTTATTTAGTGAAGCAAAATCTAGAATAATGCACTTGTACTCGGCATTATAAGATGGTTGTCTAAATATTATGATTAAGTAGAGCTCTTGAATCTCTAGCGTTTTTAACAAAATTAACATCAGGTTCGTGGGACTTGCTATCTCTTTCTTTGGGCTTTCTTAGTTGATGTTGAACTTGGTAGGGCAAACTTTAGAAAAGTGGAGGAAAACAGATACCTTGAGGATAATGCGGCTGATGCAGAAAACCTTAGTGCAATATTTTCGTGGTACGCTTTTCCCACGCTAGGTTTGCTCTCTGATGCAGAAAGCAAGTTAGTGCCAGAAAAACAACTGTGCTAAATTGCAGTACACTGGACATGCAAATCATTGCATACTTAATTGTGCCTGATGTAAAATACTGCGATGAAACTTAGCACGGTTTTTTACACTCTTTTTGGTATTGGATCTTCATGCCAACTTCGGGCAGGTGTAAAGATTCAGCTGGGAACAAAAAGATCATCTGAGTTGAAGTTTGCAGAAACCCTGCGCTAGAGCCCAGTGCTTAAAGCTGTAGCACAGGGTTTCATAGAGCTGATTTTAATGCTGACTTTTGGCACTGGGATGTAGTATACAAATTTAACCAGTGCACAAAAAGTCAGCATTAAACTGGGAGGGCAAGCCAAATACGTGCGCACAGAAGTCAGCACAAGTTTGGTATGCTGTCCTGGACAAAACATGGTTATCTGAGGTGAAGTTTGACACTTCACCTCAAATGATCCAAGCATAGAAAAGAGCCGCTAATGGAAGGAGGCTGGGGGTGGGGTGCTGGTGCAACCCCCCCTCCTGAAGTGCAGACCAGGTCCTGGTCCTGAACCCCTCAAGACCATAAAAATGCCTTTTATGGCGGTTTGAGCCCACTTGATGCTTACAAGGTGGGAGCGTGTGGGCGAAGTTCCCACACCAACGTTTAAGGTACTGAGAGGGGATGGGGTTCAGGGCCACCAGGCCTGTGTTTCAGGGGGTGGGGAGGATTGGGGCTGCTGGGCCTCTCTGACAGTTTGCTAGAGCTTTAAGCACTGGGCTCTAGCATGGGGTTTCTGCATCGGCCTTAATGTCTGCGGTAATTTAAGAGTGGAACTGCAAGAAGCTCAATTATATTTGTACTGGGGAAAATCAATATCTGGAAAACGTTTTCAGGTCTCTTGATTTATATTAGAAATCATTTTTTTGTATGATAATCTAGAACACAAAGCACTGTTAATATCTTTTTATTCCACCTCATTTTCAGAAGGTCGGATTACACCAAAATTCCACTATGCATAGTCTATACTAACCATGTTTAGTTTAGTGGTAATTACAAACTGAAGCACAAAGAAAGAGAAATATTTAATATGAAATTGTTATAGAAATGTTTGATGTTAAAAGCACCATACTTCAGTCAACCCAGTTAAAGATCATTGTGATCAATAGCTAGATAAAAGATTTTGTTAGCATTGTCTCGGCGATTCTTCAGATAATCATGTGCATGGCTTATGTATTGATACTTTATATTTTTATGGATTATTATTTTGTATGTTTTAAGACGTGTTGGTCTTTTAATACATTTTGTTGTATTTATTATATTTTGTGAGGTGTTTAAGGAAGGTAAAATACATCTACAATCTTTATGCCCTATATGTAGACATCAAGTTTTGTTGGTCTCAGTGCAATGGTTCTCAAGATATGAGTTGAATGTTTTCCCTGTGTGTTTTTTTTTTATGGGGAAATCTTGATTTTGTTTCATTCATGCACTACTCCCAGATAATGTTTGAACTTTGAAAGGTTTAAAACCAGATACCTCTGCCCTTCTGAAGTTGTGCTTTAAAACAAGGGATATGTTTACTAAAACGCGGTAATGTTACCAGCGATAAGTGCAGCGTTAACGTGAGTAATGCCATATAAGGAAGTGGGCGTACCGGCGTTAAGGTAGCAATGGCCGTGTAACGCGCGTTAAAGGGCGCCTTGGTCAGTTAGCGCACGTTAACGGGACATTGCATGTTAAAGCTGAGAAACAAAACACATTACAGGGCTGACAAGGTGCTTTATAAGGTGCCTTGTAGGGCGTCTTAACTTAAGTTGCTGTATAAGGTGCCCTAAGGATGTTAAGGTGACCCAAGATATGGTGCCCAAGGGCAGTAAGGTGCCCTGAGTTGGCAAGCATGAAATGTAAGGGCAAAAATCTGATGTAACTCTAACGCTGCACAGAGCACCAAAGAAAGGCAATGGACAAGTGATGGAAGGAAGTAGAGGTGGGAGCACTGTTCCCTCTAAGCTGTGCGCGTGTGCGCGCGCACACACCTTGCCAAGCGAGCGCACATACTTTACAACAGAGCGCACAAAAATTACGGTTCTGATTCCGATAGGAAACAACACAGACGTCTTAAAATTTAAAAGTTGTTGTGTATTTACGGTTTTCACAAGTTCTACAATATTTTCTAGTGCAATCAATGTGGTGTACATACTGTATTCTGACGTGTAGTCAAATTTTAAAGTATATAACTCCGAGTGTCGTTATGCGGCGCACAAAAAATGTAACCTTCCTTCAAAAGCTGCACAGCTGATATTTTATGCGCAAACAGCCTACAGAAAATTAGAGGGAACATTGGGTGGGAGCTGATGGACCTGCCAAATCTGCATGCAGCCGATGTGGCAGACTAAAATGGACAAACATATTGGAGGCAGCTATACATTGCCAACACCCTATGCATCGGTAAAGTGCTATGATGACAGTGGGTGGAAGAGGATGGAAATACGTGTCCGCCAGTGGAGGTAGAGGTGGCAAGATATTTGCAATGATAGGAGGACAGAGGAGAGGCAAGCATGAAGAGCCGCAGTGCAGAAAAGGGTACCAGTGCAGGACATGGGGTAGCAGCCAGCACATGAAGACAGGACGCTACACAGCTGACAGAAGGATGACTTGCAACTGTGATGAGGGTACTATGTGCTGGCAGCACTGTTCCCTCTAAGCTGTGTGCGTGTGCGCGCGCACATATTTTACAACAGAGCGCACAAAAATTACGGCTCTGATTCTGATAGAAAACAACACAGACGTCTTAAAAGTTAAGTTATGATTGTAATTACTAGAAATTTCCCGCTTCGTTTAGTAATCGTCTATTTTCATTTAATTTGATTAAAAACAATGTGGTGTACATACTGTATTCTGACATGTAGTCAAATTTTAAAGTATATAACTCTGAGTGTCGTTATGTGGCACACAAAAATTTAAGCTTCCTTCAAAAGCTGCACACAGCTGATATTTTATTCGCACACAGCCTACAGAAAATTAGAGGGAACATTGGCTGGCAGCACAGATCTGCAGAGAAAGGACTTGCCTCGGACAGCCTAATAAAATGAGACCGGAGGGATTGAACCCATGACCTCTGCCTAGGATGTCATTGTATTAACCAGTGGGCTGTACCTCTGTGGCTTCTGTCTCAGCAGTGGCTGGCTACAGAAAGACTGCAGGTCACTGCACAAACTGTCTTCTGTGTCTACCAGGATAGGTTAAACCCACCAGTACCCATGATGCAATGCACATGCAGAACAGCAGTCTACATCTGATCACCAGATGGGGTATACAGCTCTCTAGCAACTCAGCGTGGTAGGAGGAACTGACAGTGTGTGATACTGGCACAGAGTAGCCACACACCATGCCATTGTGCTGGTTCTTGTTTACCCTGAGGGTGAGGTGGGGCGGCCAGCACCAGGTCTGCAGTACCCGGGTTGCTTGAGATAGGCTTTGCTGCAGGGCCCTATCATTGCCAGTGTGCGATGGGTATTCCTTGCAGCCACACCTAAGATAATCCTGTGTCCATCTGTATTCCCCAGTGACATCTAGCCCTTGGGGACCAGGAGCCACCCAAGTTAAGCATATCCAGTGTGGTTGCCATGATCAGTTGTTATAAGAGCAGGGGGGGGGGGGTCTGGACCCACATGCGGATTATGTAGCACCACCTACCAACCCGCACTGTCTGGGTCAAAGTGGTGGACAGGATCTGCCCCCAGCAGACCCACACTCTACATCTTTGCAATGGAGGCAGTAGAGGGGCATGATGAAGGGCTGTGGGACCATCAGTCCCAGTCCTGCTGGCGAAAGGGTGCAGTCCAGGTCAGTTGATGCAGATCTGTACTTATTACACAGGCACTGGCAGACAGGCAGTAGGCCTGGAAAAGCTCATCTGCCTCCCCTCCATGATCTGACATTCACCAGCAGAGGGCACAGTCAGCCTGCAATGCATTCCAGCCATACACATGCTGACTGCAGACAGTCTGCTAGCCAGTCCATAGTGCATGTCCCCAGAGGAACTATGTGCACCCATAAGTGGGATGTAAGCACAGACACCAAGCAGGTATCTCAGTGATTGGGCCCCAGAATAGAGAACACACAGATATCAATTGAGAGAAACACTGTATAGCACTATGTGGAAACCTAGACATGCCATGGTCACTGCTAAGTCAGGGTGAGAGTGACCTCCTAGCATGACATGCTGTGGCCACCCTGTCCATGCAGGTGGTGGTCGGGCACTACAATGTCCCAGCCATTGCCCCACACGCTGTGCAGATGCATCCTGCCCAGTCCGGACCATACCCACAATACCTTGCTCCATTATGTACATTGGCATGCTAATGCTGGAAACAGTGTAAGCATTGTGGGCCCAATGAGGAGTAGGCACCCACAAAACAATGGATAGACATACACACACTCACACTCCTATTTCAGCATTGTGCAAGGATAGGGGTAGTTGGCAGCCCTGCCCGCCACACTAGTCCTGAGCACAGTGCAGGCATTGCTAAGGTATGCAGGTGCTATAGTAGTGCTTTGGTGGTAAGTACTGCCTAACAGCCTGACTCTCCATGAGGCTTTGGATAGTGGAGCCTGTGGGTATGGGTGTTTGTGCCCCTGTTGGCCGATGTTCTCGGGAGTGCACATGTTTATGTTGTATGTGCAGGGACATGGTCTGCAGGAGCCACAACTGGGACTTGAACCTGTGACCTTTTGCCCCAGGACACACTGGCTGTGTGTACTGCACCATACTGTTGCCACAGAGGCAAGTCAGTCCCTGGGGATACCATGACTGTTCATCAGACAGACCTTGTCTGTTGCACTGCACGCCACCCACCTGAACAGGACTTGGCCTTGGTCTGCTGTGGGCAGATGTCACTGCCCGCTCCACCACCGGCACCCCTCCCCCACCATGCTGACATGCCCATATGCTGGTGGTGCGCAGTCCCAGGCTATCCAGTGTGCAGGTAGGCGGCTGCCTAGGGTCTGGGGTAGGAGTGCCTACATAGACATCCACGCTCCCCCCTCCCGGCACCGCCTGCCAATGTTATGTGCCCTTTGGGGTACTTGCTGGGTAATGTCCCCTGGATGGGACACAGACTCGTGGGCATGTTTGACCTTGGTCAGTTGCTGTCTTGCTGAATTCCAGATTTTGTGTTCCTATGTGCCGCCTAGCCCACCTTGTGCCCAGCTGCCCCACTGCATGTCCCTCCTGCAGCCCTCTATGCCCCATTTGCAGCATCACCATAGTGCCCTTTCATACCTGGGCACTATGCTGTTGCTGCACATGTAGCACTACTATCACTTTTTAGGGGCTCCTTGCCTATGCTGTACATTGCTGACAATGAAATGGTTTCTCTCTCCTGCAAATTTGCATTTAATGACTGGTTTTCACTTGCAGTAATGTTCAGCCCTTCAGTTCCCCGCGTTAGTGTAGCAGGAGCCTCTCTCCGCCCTCTCTCCACCTTCTACAGGACTTAATGCTGCCGGAGGTGTTAGCGTTTTTGCTTCCACAGCAAGTTTCTTCTCAAATTCTCTCTTAGCCTGCCTTATCAATGCCTTCATTTAAGAACATAAGATATGCCATACTGGGTCAGACCAAGGTCCATCAAGCCCAGCTTTCTGTTTCCAACAGTGGCCAATCTAGGTCATACGTACCTAGCAGTTTCCCCAAAAGACACAGGTTCCGCAATGCTTGTACTGGGTCAAGCATTGATATCCTGGGTCGCTTCTTAATAATGGTTTATGGACCTTTCCTCCAGGAACTTGTCCAAACCTTTTTTAAACCCAGCTACACTAACAGCCTTTACTACATCCTCAGGTAACAAATTCCAGAGTTTGATTACACGTTGAGTGAAAAAATATTTTCTTTTATTAGTCTTAAATAGTTTACCCTGTAGCTTCATTGCATGTCCCCTAGTCTTTCTATATTCTGATAACGTAAACAATCGATCTACGTTTACCCGTTCCACTCCGTTCATTAATTTATAGACTTCTATCATATCTCCCCTCAGCCGTCTCTTCTCCAGGCTAAAGAGCCCCAACCTTTTTAGCCTTTCTTCATAGGAGTAGCCTTTCATCCCCTTTACCATTTTGGTGGCTCTTCTCTGAACCTTTTCTAAAATCGCTATATCCTTTTTAAGATACGGCGACCAGAATTGCACACAATATTCAAGGTGCGGTCTCACCATGGAACGATATAGAGGCATTATAATATCTTTTGTTTTATTTTCCATTCCTTTCCTTATCATACCTAGCATTCTATTTGCTCTCTTGGCCGCCGCTGCACACTGGGCCGAGGGTTTTAACAAGGTATCCACAATGATGCCTAAATCTTTTTCCTGGGTGGTGGTTCCTAATGTGGAACCTTGCATCGTGTAACCATAGTTTGGGTTGTTCTTCCCTAGGTGCATAACCTTGCACTTCTCCACATTAAATTTCATCTGCCATTTTGATGCCCAGTCTTCCAATTTATCAAGATCCTCTTGCAATTTTCCACAATCCTCCTGGGTTTTAACAACTTTAAATAGTTTTGTGTCATCTGCAAATTTGATAACCTCACTTGTTGTTCCACTTTCCAGGTCATTTATGAATATGTCAAAAAGCAGCGGACCCAGCACAGATCCCTGGGGTACACCACTATTCACCTTTCTCCATTGGGAAAATTGGCCATTTAGCCCTACCCTCTGCTTTCTATCTTTTAACCAGTTCCTGATCCACAGTAGTACACTGCCTCCTATCCCATGACTCTTTAGTTTTGCCAAAAGTCTCTCATGAGGGACTTTGTCAAAGGCTTTCTGAAAGTCCAGATACACAATATCAACCGACTCACCTTTGTCCACCTGTTTATTCACTCCTTCAAAAAAACATAACAGATTAGTAAGACAAGATCTTCCTTGTCTAAAGCCATGTTGGCTATCTCCCATTAGGTCGTGACTATCTACATGCTGAGTAATTTTATTCTTTATGATGGTTTCTACCATTTTTCCCGGTACTGATGTCAGGCTCACTGGTCTGTAGTTTCCCGGATCACCCCTCGAACCCTTTTTAAAAATTGGTGTTACATTGGCGATCCTCCAATCCTCGGGTATTAGAGATGATTTTAATGATAGTTCACAGATTACTGATAGTAGGTCTGCAATCTCAAATTTCAGTTCTTTCAACACCCTTGGATGTATACCATCCGGCCCAGGTGATTTGCTACTCTTCAGTTTATCTAATAGTTGTAAGACATCTTCCCGATGTATCGATATTTCCTTCAATTCTTCCACACCTTTAAATACCACTTCAGTCATGGGTAACATCCCTACATCTTCCTCAGTAAAGACTGAAGCAAAGAATTCATTCAGTCTCTCCGCTATCGCCTTGTCGCCTCTTAGTGCTCCTTTAACCCCTTTATCATCTAATGGACCAACTGACTCTCTCACAGGGTTTTTGCTACGAATGTACTTGAAAAGGTCTTTATTTCGCGTTTTTGCTTCCGCAGCAAGCTTCTTCTCAAATTCTCTCTTTTGCCTGCCTTATCAATGCCTTGCATTTGACTTGCCAGTGCTTGTGCTGTTTCCAGGTTTCATCGTTTGGCTCTTTTTTCCATTTCCTGAAAGATGCTTTTTTGGCAACAACAGCCTCTCTGACCTCACCTTTAAACCATGCTGGCAGTTTTTTGGACTTCCTTCCACTTTTCTTAAAGCGTGGAATACAGCTGGTCTGGGCTTCCAAGATAGTATTTTTCAACAACACCCAAGCTTGATGTACGTCTTTAACCTTTGCAACTGCTCCTTTTAGTTTTTTCTTAACTGTTTTCCTCATTTTATCATAGTCTCCCTTTCGAAAGTTAAAGGGTAGTACTGTGGATTTCCTTACTATCCCTCCTCCACTAATTAAATCAAAGGTGATCATGCTATGATCACTATTGCCAAGTGGCCCCAACACCCTTATCTCTTGCACTACATCTGGTGTTCCACTAAGGACTAGGTCTAATATTGCTTCCCCTCTGGTTGGTTCATGAACCAGCTGCTCCAAGAAGCAGTCATTTATTTCATCTAGGAACTTTATCTCCCTAGCATGTCCTGTTGTGACACTGACCCAGTCGATGCCGGGGTAATTGAAATCACCCATTATTATTACTGCACTGTAACTTTTGCTAGCTTCCTTGATTTCTTTGAGCATTTCATCATCCATTTGTTCATTCTGGCCAGGCGGACGATAGTACACCCCACTGCCATCGCCTTCCCCTTTTTACATGGAATTTCAATCCATAGAGATTCTACAGCAAATTTTGTTTCTTGCAAAACTTTAATCCTTTGACTCAATGCCCTCTCTAACATAGAGCGCAACCCCTCCACCAATTTGGTCAGCTCTATCATTACGATATAGTTTGTACCCAGGTATCACAGTGTCCCACTGTTTGTCCTCCTTCCACCATGTCTCTGATATTCCAATCATATCTAACCTCTCGTTTAGTGCTATATATTCTAACTCTCCCATCTTGTTTTGTAGACTTCTAGCATTTGCATACAAGCATTTTAGAGACTGTATTTTATTCATATTAATTTGGCTATTGGTAGACATAGGTAATTTGGGATCTTTAAGTTCTGTCTGCTCCATACTCAAGGGCATTTGGGCTACTTTACTCTTTTTTGGAACCTCTCTGCTTTTTGTAGTATCCTTCAAGGATACATTCTTCCGAACCATGCGCTCTTGGGCGACTGTCGGCTTTCCCACTAATTGATTATATTCCTGTCTCCAGGCCCTCCGTGTACGAGCCGCTTCTGCCATAAGCTGGCCCCGAGCCGCGGCCTTGAAAGCGTCCCAAACCATAGGAAGGAAGCAAAACTTCCCCAGTATCGTTTAATTCAAAAAAATCAGTTATGAAACGGCCATGCTCCTGCACGGCACACTGCCGTCGAAGAAATCGCACATCAAGTCTGCATTGCCACTGGCGGTCACTATAGACGTCCACCGGAAGGGTGAGCCAGCACGGGGCATAATCCGACCAGGTCAACGCCCCGTGACCAGCCTTCACCCTCCCATCCATCAGTCGCTGCTCCAACAAAAAATAATCTATGCGGGTATGCACCTGATGGACGGGAGAATAATATGTGTAGCTTCGCTCCCACTCGTGGGTATCCCTCCACACATCGCGCAAGCCCAGCTCCGTCAGAAGGTTCTGCAAGGCTTTACCGTGTCCGGCCGCTACCCTTCCACCACTACCGGTAGAGTCCAAATGGGGCACCAGATGGGCATTACAATCCCCGCCGAGTATGATGGGGTCTTTTGCGAAGTCAGCTAGCAAGGCCTTCAACCGTGTAAAGAAGGGACCCTGCCCCTCATTTGGCGCATAAATGTTAGCTAAGGTTAACAAGTGACCCTCCAGGCGTATATTCGCAAAAAGCCACCTTCCCAGGGTATCCTTCTTAACCTCCACCACATGGAGAGATAAGCTTTGATGAAATAAAAAGGCCACCCCGTGTTTCTTCCGCCCATTCACATCCGAAGCCACCCATACCTCAGCATAAGGGCTACGCTTTAACCAGCCCTGTTTGCTAGCTCGGAGATGGGTCTCCTGCAAGAAGACAATGTCCCCTCTCAGGGTCCGCAGCTCCGAGAACAGCAGAGATAGTTTTCGAGGGGAGTTAAGACCTTTTAACATTCAAAGAAATCAAACGCACCATTGATATTCAGTCACCACCCCCCCCCCCGCCTTTTACCCCCCTCTGGCCCCCAACATACCACCCCCCCTCACTCTTGGGACAGATGTATCGCCAACCAGCACCTAAACCCATCCCCTTAAAAGCCCCAGGTTGACTGTAGAGATTCGCCCCCCCCACCCTCTCGTTTTTTTCCCCAACAAAACTGCCAACCCCCCCCCCCCCCCCCGACTGGAATTCCCACCCACCCCTAGCGGCAGAAATCTCCCATCCAAACCCACCCCCCAGCCCATCAGTACCTCTCCCGCCTGTTAAAGAAAAAACAGGACACGGTAAACTGACACCAAACTAAACTCCGTCCGGCTCCCCATATAGCCAAACAACAAGCATAACATGTAAAGTCATTTCCCCCGTACATATTCTATCAATACAGTATCATGCCATGTATGCCCCTTTAACAGAAAAAGAGAAAATCTTTTGCTTATCCCTTTTTTTTCCCCCCTCTCTCCCCTTCCCTCCCCCTCTGTTATTATCTTCCTTACATAGCGTTCAAATACCCCCCACCACCCCCATGTGTCATTGGGCATATACCCAGGTCCCTCTCAGACCAAGAGTCGGTAGCTCAGCAGAGGAGGGTATGGAGAGCAGCAAAACTCCCAAAACCAGCCATTCAAGACAGGTCATGAAAGCAAAGAACCTCTGAGCTTGGTCCCTTAAACAGGTAAGTAAACACTCCTCTCGGGAACATCAAGTAGGCTTTCCCACCCGAGTCCACTTTGAGTGTTGAGGTTTAGGGGTCGGGAGTTGAGACTGTGCATTATCTTCGACCAGACCTGCCTGGCGCAGAGCTCTCCAGGCCTCTGTATGATCTTTTGCTGAGATCCTTTTATTACCCAAGAGGAAGTTAATCCGGAACGAAAAGGCCCAGGAATAGCGAATCCCTTTCTTATTCAGAACCAGGGTGACTGGTTTCATCTCCCTTCGGCGGGCCAATGTAAACGCCGAAAGGTCCTGATATACAGTTACTGCTTCATCCTGAAATCGAATCGCTTTTTTCTCCCGGCCCCGGCGAATGAGTAGCTCAGCATCAGTATAGCGCAAAAATCGCGCAATGACATCCCGGGGCTGGTTATTAGGAGGCTTGTCCGGTGCACACGCTCAATTTCCATGCCAGACCCATGGGCCGCCAGCTCCTCCACCGTGAGTAGTTCAGCAATCAAGTTTTTGAGCACCACCCCTGGAACCCTTTTTAAAAATTGGAGGATCGCCAATGTAACACTAATCTTCAGGTATTAGAGATGATTTTAATGATAGTTCACAGATTACTAATAGCAGGTCTGCAATCTCATATTTCAGTTCTTTCGACACCCTTGGATGTATACCATCCGGCCCAGGTGATTTGCTACTCTTCAGTTTATCTAATGTGTCACGCCCTTAGCCCCTTACATTAGTATGGAGGGGTGTGGGTTTATTTTTGTCACTGTGGTGCTTCAACTTTCTGGCCTTTTCTAACTGGATGCCTTTAAATGCATTCTGGGAAAGGTAGTTCAGTTATCATTTGAGCTCAGATGAAAAAAAAAACACCTTCATTGTAGTTGGGTTTGAGTGTGTGCAATTTATTCATTAGCACAAAAAGACACGCTAGGTTAACAGATCCCCCCTTTTAAAATATTTTCACCAGGAATCCTTGCACCTCATTACAGGATAACTTGCACTGAAACAAACAGCTTTCCTCGGCTTAATTAACTGCACCTGCTTTCAACAGAGCTTTGCCGTGCAGATCAAAACAAACAGAAAAACTTTTAAACCAGGTTTCTTTTCCCTTTCCAGTCCAGAACAAATACCTGGCTATCTTGTATGCTTAAACTCAGCACTTTATACAGATAGTCCAATTCATACAAGCAGATAAAAAACCTCTCTTCCAGGTTTTCTCAGTAGTTAGGCAAACAAAAGCATTTCTTCCTTCCTTCCATTGAAACGGCATCAAAACTGAGCTCTGCACTGCTCACAGCTGTTTCTCAAAAAGCAATCGGGAAGATTCAGCTTTGCACTGCGTCACACTTTTCCTGAGCTTAGAGCATTAACAAGCAAACACAGCTCTCAGGGCTTTGGACACTGGAGGTTTCTCTTTACGGTTGACATCCCCTTGCAACCATTCTTAATTGGCAGACTGGCATGCAGAGCAGTCCATGTATGAGACCTCTTCTTCACAGTGTAAATCTGGCTGCCCCCAATTCCATGGGTTCACTCTCTGGCTCAGATTCAGATAGCTTACTTGACTGCCTTCTATTAGGGTTAAAGCTGTCTCTGGCAAATACATAGTGCTCCTTATTAGCTAAGCTGCTGGGGCTCATACCTTGATCAAAGCCTGTAGTAGCTTCACTTCTTATATGCTCTGGCCACCATCTAGCATGTCCTGTTCTCCAGTTAGTGCTTCTGGCTCTCACTGCTCCATTCCTTGAGTAGGCAAAACTTCTGCTCTCTCTTTCCCTCTGGTCAGCAGTTGCAGCACTCTCTGGTCTCAGGAGTCCTTCCAGTTTCTCTCCATGTGTCCTGCTTGTCCCTCTTCGTCCTCTTGCTCCTGCTTCTCCTTGACTTGCTGGTCTCTCTGACCTAACTGAGCTGAACTTAAACCCCTCAGGCTCCTGCTCCACCCTCTCCCCTCTCAGGTGAGAAAGATCAAACTCCCTCGTGGCAGCTGTGTGATTAGGGGATGTAGTGATGTAAGGGTTCCTTACCCTGGGCTTGTATTCCCTATCCTTTCCACCACTAGGGGCACTCTGTTCCTCATTGTAGCCAGGAACTACTGGCTTTCTAGGAGCAAATGGAGTTTTAAGTCCTGGACCTTTTAAAATGGGTCCCTTTATTAAGGTAAATTTCTTCTTTTTACCCCTCTCTTCTAGGTCCTGATAAGCTTCCTTATCACAAATAGTTGTAATACATCTTCCCGATGTATCGATATTTCCTTCAATTCTTCTGCACCTTTAAATACCACTTCAGTCATGGGTAACATCCCTACATCTTCCTCAGTAAAGACTGAAGCAAAGAATTCATTCAGTCTCTCCGCTATCGCCTTGTCGCCTCTTAGTGCCCCTTTAACCCCTCTATCATCTAATGGACCAACTGACTCTCACAGGTTTTTTGCTACAAATGTACTTGAAAAAATCTTTATTTTGCATTTTTGCTTTCGCAGCAAGCTTCTCAAATTCTCCCTTTGCCTGCCTTATCAATGCCTTGCATTTGACTTGCCAGTGTTTGTGCTGTTTTCCAGGTTTCGTCGTTTGGCTCTTTTTTCCATTTCCTGAAAGATGCTTTTTTGGCAACAACAGCCTCTCTGACCTCACCTTTAAACCATGCTGGCAGTTTTTTGGACTTCCTTCCACTTTTGTTAAAGCATGGTATACAGCTGGTCTGGGCTTCCAAGATAGTATTTTTCAACAACACCCAAGCTTGATGCAAGTCTTTAACCTTTGCAACTGCTCCTTTTTAGTTTTTTCTTAACTATTGTCCTCATTTTATCAGTCTCCCTTTCAAAAGTTAAAAGGTAGTACTGCGGATTTCCTTACTATCTCTCCTTTAAGAAAAAAACAGCTAACTTCTTTTAAGTGTGTAATAACAGTGCTTGTCTATGTCCCTGTGTGTAACTAAATGGGGTCGTGCCCTATAAGCAAGAACGCTCACATGTGGGGGTGTTGGGGAGGGAGGGACCTAACACCTGATGAAGTCAGTGGCTGTGAATGAACTAACAAGAGCTTTGGCCAACCACACTAGCACACAAAAAAAGTTCTCCTTTGATGTATAGAAAAAATTCTTTATCCTTTAAAAATGAACAGCAAAACCTCTTCAAGAATTAGCTTTTAAAAAAAGACAGCAAAACGTCTTTAAGAATTAGCTCTTACAAAAGAATACCTTAACTCCTTTGAGAGCTTTCAGTCAGAGTATTACCTTGCTTTGCTGTAGAGTCCTTCAGGAATGCCAGTACCTGAGAAGGGAAGGTGAAGAACGTATGGCCTGGTTTCTCTTTTTTAATGGGTAGAGGCCTTGCATGGCTTAAGGGTAGATGGTGTGGATGGTATGGTTGCGTAGATGAATGTTTATGTGTGTGTGAGGGATTGTGGGATGATAAAAGAATGAGAGGTAAAACACGAGTGTGGCTATGGTCGGGATAAGTGTTTGGGGACAGTGGTGAATTTTGTACCTGATGGGCATGTCCTTTCTTGCTAGTAAGTGGCATTATATCAAGGGAGTGGAAGGGGGAGGGGTTGAGTGGGGAGGGTGGGAATAGTTGGTTATGGGGAGTGATAAGTACTCTTGTGTTTTTTAAAAACGAGAGGGTCTGAGCTGAGGTTTGCTTTAAAAGCAGAAAATGCTGTTTAGGGAATTGTCTGGGTAACATTGATGTAGGGACGGTCCTGGAGATTGAGGATACAACAGTTCCCTTTGCAATACTTCGCCTCATTTAGCCAGGGAAGAAGATTGTGGAGGTAGGTAAAGTGTGTTCTATGAATTTGCAGTTCCAGGTGGACCAAATGGGGATGAGATGTTGATGAGAGAGATCTTATGGTAAAAGACTATATAGCCCCCTGGAGGAGTTTATACCCTCAAAGGGCCGCCTTTAAGGAGTTGGCAGATAGAATTGTACAGTTAGGGAGGAGGACATTCATTATAGGGGGAGACTTTTAATATTAGTTTGGGTCTTTGGACAATTTAGACAGATTTGTATGCCACCTTTTCCTTCAATCAAGGTGGTCACGTCACATGACAATTGGAGGGTTACATTTAACATTAGGGTACATGTAAACATTTAGACAGTATAGTTACTTAACAGTAATTAGACAGTACAATTGAGGTACAATTGACAATAAGTTGGGGAGGAAAAGGCAGGAAAAGGGTTGGAAGCTTTATTTAAAAAAAAAAAGGGGGGAGGGGCTTGAGGGATCTCTGGCGTGAGTTGCACCCTAGTAGGAGAAACTATACTTTTTCTTGAGTCCTCATGGATCCATCTCAAGGATAGATTTTCTGTCACCAATTTTGATCCTTCCAAGAGTGGAGGATGTACAAATTTGGTTGCTTTAGCTGGTCTGGTCATGCACTGGTAGGGGATAAATTTTGGTGCTTGAATGATTGATTGTTTTACTGAGGGGATTACTGAGTGGTGGAAGAGTGGATATAAGTATTAAGAATTTCTTTGAGATTAATGGAGGGGAGGGAGAGATGTCAGAGGGAGGAGTCTGAGATGGGTTTAAAGAGGTGGTTCAAGGTTCAAGCATGGCTAGTTTGGTGGGAAGCTCTTAAGAAAAAAGAGAGAGAACAGAAGGTAGGGGAGTTGCATGATTAATGACCAGAACTGACTGATAAGCAATGTCAGATCAAGAGAATCCAGTTTAAGCTACAAGAGGTGAGGGGACAATTTAGGGCTGGACTCATGGATAAGGTGGAGTGGCAACTATTAAAAGGGTGAAAGTTGTTCTATGAGCATTGGAATAAGGCAGGGCGCCTTTTGGCAAATAAACTGTGACCTCATATGGAGAAAGGCAGGTGGGGATGCTTCTAGGGAAGCAGGGGAAGTGATGATAGCAGCAGAGGTCCTTGGAGAATGTTTTTGTGAGTTCTATGCAGAGCTTTACGAGACACAAGAGTTGGGTGGAGAGGTGCTCAACAGTTTTATCTGGATTTGGTTCTACTACGTAAGCTGGCAACAGAGGTGAGGGAGATCCTTAACAAGGATACAAAGGAGGATGAGGTACACCAGGGGATAAAGTTGCTGAAACTGGGGAAATCTCTGGGCCTTGATGGCCTGAGTAGTAAGCTTTATAAGATAATCACAGATCTGCTGGTAGGTCACCTTGTGAGTCTACTTAAGGGTGAAAAAAAGGGAAAGACTAGCAGAGACCATGGGGTGGGCAGGGATTTCTGTGAACCCTAAGGAGGGAGAGAAGCTGCAGGAGTATGAGGGGTATCAACCTATCTCCTTGTTTAAATATAGACATTAAGATTCTGGCAAAGATCTTGATGCAGTGCCTTAATACAGTGATTCTGACCTTGATACTTAGCAATCAAGCTGGATTCATGTGCAGGTGATCATTTCTACCATATGCTGATCTTGATCTAGGTGATGAGGAGGAAGGAGGCTTCTTTCCTGTTAACATGGAAAAGGTGTTTGGGTTAGCTGGACCTTGTTTGTTTTCAACCCTGGAGAAAATGGAGGTTGGGAAAGCTGTCTTAGGATGGATGATTGTATTCTAAGCCAAACGAGTTTCTGAAAGTTAATAGGACCTATTCAGACTTTTTTGAGCTCAGTAGGGGGGACGTGGCAGAGATGTCCTCTTACCCTTGCTGTTTGTTTTACTAATTGAACTGCTGGCTACACGCATTAGAATGAGTGTAGATATACAAGTGATTCAGGTGGGCAGTGAGGACTATCGGATCACTTTGTTTGCAGCTAGCATATTGTTTTCAGTGGGGCTCTCTACCCTTTATTGTATGAGAGTTGCAGGAATATGGCCGGTTATCAAGTTTAAAATATGTAGAAATCTGAGATCCTCCCTCTTAGGGCTCCAATGGAAATGGAGGAGTGGCTTTGGAGGGGTTCGATTTTCCACTGGGGCAAGAGGAGCATTACCTGCCTGGGTGTGCAGCTCACACAAGAGCAATTGGGGCTATATCAAACATACTATATGGAGGTATGGGAGAGATTCCTTTTCGTCTCTCCAGGCCAGTCCAGGCACCATAGGGTAGTCAATCCCTTCCAGCAGCTGAGGACTGAAAACAGTCTTGCTGACACCCTATACAGCTCCCTCTGGTGCCAGAGACTCAGTCTTTCAGTCCTCAGCAGCTGGCTAGGACCGTTTTACTTAGTCTTTCTTTTACTTTCTACAGGGAGCCTAAGGATCTGGTGGATTAAAGGAGGGTCCTGGGTTGCCCTAGCAGGGCTGTAAGACCAGGGGTTGGCAAATTTAGTTGATCGCAGAAGGATTGGAACTTGTCAAAGAAGGGCAGCAGAGGTAGAGCCTACCTCGAGAAGAGCGGAGCCTCTGTTGCTGGACTGCTGGAGAGGGAAAGTGCCTGGGGCCCCCAAAGCACTCCCTTCTGCCTCCTGTCCTGCTTTTTTTCACTTCTTGCTGGCTGCGGGACAGTGAGCGCTGTTACCAGCAGCAAGTGCAGGTAGGAGAAGAGAAAGTTTGCAGGGACTTGGCAATCGCTTCGCTTGTGAGTCGGCTAGACTGGTTGTTAGGTTTTTGGGTGGCTGGCAGACGGCGCTGTTGACTCCGGTTGCAGACGCATGCTGCCGATTGTGGCAGCGTGTGCTCAGTGTGCTAGTAGCCGGGGGGTTTTGGGTCTCGGGCTCTGCAGGTCCTGTTTCCGTCGGTGTAGTGCCTTAGAGAGGAAGTTGGCAGGCAAGATGGAAGGGAAATGGGCATTGGGAGAGCACGCTGGTAGGCCGCAGGACACAACGGAGAAGGCAGGAGCGGCGGCCATTTTGAAAGAGGCTGCAGTTTCTCCTGCGCGCCCAGAGAAGTCAGTAAAAAAGAAATCTAAGGCGAAGAAACTCTCTGTGGCGGCATTACCACCTCAGGCTCAGTTTTCAGGGCTGCAGGAAGCCTTGGAACCCTTATTTTCCGCTGACTTTATACTATCTCCAGGAACAAGCAGGAATGAGTCTTCACATATGTGTACGTCAGTACCAACGGAGCCTGCGCGGGAACGCTCCCCAGCGTCCAATTAGAAAGCCTTTGGGAGCATCCCACAGTGCCTGCGTGCTGCCTTCCCGCCTTTCCAACTGTCTCTCCTCAGTTGTTCTTTTTCCACGGAGCCAGCAGGTCGTGTTCCTGTCACCGCAGAAGAGTTTCCTTATTTTTTTTCTTTATTTCTTTTCTGTCGCGTCTGCCTTCTTCAACGCTATACCGGTACCGCCGGTTCTTATTCTTTTCCTAAAAAAAAAAAAAGACCTATTTTTTTCTTCAGGTGTACTTCAGTTTTGGGCCTTAGGCCCAAAACCTTTTCCTCAAATATGGAAAAACCTGCCTCAGGTTTTAAAAAGTGCACAAAATGTGGCGATACTATATCCGTCACAGACACCCATGACTGGTGTCTCAAATGTTTAGGCCCTGACCATTCCATCAAAGATTGTATGTCCTGTTCCATGATGTCTAAGAGAGGTCGACAGAACTGAGCTGCCAAGCTCAGTACCCTGTTTCCCTCTGATGCAGCTTCGGTGGCATCGACGTCTTCCAGGGCTGCTTCTTCCTCACATGGATCTCGGCTAACTAAACAGAAATCCAGCTGGTCCTCGAAGGGCAAATCTCCTAAGCATCGAGATGCCTCTGGCCTTGCCCTCGAGGATTCTGCACCAGCAAAATTACCCCGGCGGGAGGCTTCGGCTTCTAAAGCATCATCATCGGGGTTCCAGGACGATCTAGATGGCGTGGCCTCAACCAATCTCCTGGTGCCATGCTCTGGGGTACCGGTGGCCTCCACCGGTACTGACTTCCAGGCATTGGCAGCGTCCTTGGATCAGAGGATTCTGTCCATGGAACGCAGTCTGGCGGCTTTCCTTTTGGCATTGACGCCTGTTGTACCGCATCAGACTACTCCGCAGGTACCGGCTCCGGTATCGCCATTGGTACTGATCCCGGTACCGGTGGCATCGGTATCGGTGTCAGCCATGCCGGTACCCTGCCCTCTGCAGCCTTCCGGTACCGATACCCCGGTACCGATTCCTGATACCGACCACGGTCTGTATGGGTATCGGGCTTTGCAAGAGCATCCCGACAGACCATACTTCGATTCCTCTGACTCTGAGGATTCTGAAGAGTCTGTCGATGCAGCGATGCTTCTTCCACAGGAGGAGTCCTCTCCTAAACGAAGGATGTCTCCTCCAGAGGACTTGTCTTTTCAAGACTTTATCAGAGAGGTGGCTCGGGGTCTCTCTATTACAGTAGCCCCAGAGTCAGAGCCTAGAGCTAAGGAGTTAGATATTCTACAATATCCTAAAACTCCTAAAGAGGCAGCTACCTTGCCTATTCATGAGATTCTGTATGATCTCATGTTAAGGATGTGGGAAGCACCTCTAACCACCTCTCCTCATTCTCGCAGGTTGGACACCATGTATTGTGTCCCTCCTTGTCCTGGTTTCCATAAGATTCAGCTTCCTCACCACTCTATTGTGGTTGAGTCTGCAATGAAAAAGATTAAAGTGCCAAGAGACATGCCTCTAATCCTCCAGGACGTGAATGTAGAACCCTGGATGCTTTTGGTAGAAGAATCTTCCAAGCTTCCATGCTTGCTGCAAGAATTAATTCTTAGTCTCTACATGGGCATGCTCTTAAAAGAGGTCACTGACCATTTGCAGACTTTAAGTCCTTTTATGTCTGACAATAAAAGGCAAGAATTTCTCTCTGCGCTCAAACATGCCCAGGATGTCTCCAAATTCTCCAACCGTGCAGCTTTCGATTCCTTTGAATGCGTAAGCAGAGCCTCAGCTATAGCTATAGCAGCACGTAGGGTTGCTTGGCTTCAAGCATCTGATTTGGAGACCTGGGTCCAAGATGAATTGGGAAATATCCCTTGTACAGGTGAAAATCTGTTTGGCTTTTGCTTGCCAATCTTTACCAATCAGATGGATGCTGAAAATTCTGCTTTGGATAGACTATCCAAATCTACAGCTGCTCCTGCTAAGAAAAGGTTGTTCAAGAAAACACCTTTTTCAAAGAAGGGACGATCCTATCCTGCTTATACTCAGAGAGCATCTTCTGCAGCTCAGTTCCCTTCCAAACGTCAGCAATCCTCCAAACAGACCAAGGCAAAGGCTGTGAGGCCTGCTCCAGCCCAGCAGTCTCAGCCACCTCAGGGCCTTTGACTTTCTGCTAGAGAACTTAGCCTTCCTGGAATGGTGGAGGGCTCTGGTCCTTCTAGAGCCAGAAAGGCTATGTCACTTTGCTCCCAGATGGGGGCAAATCACAGCAGAGCAGTGGATACTCTCCATCATAAGAGAGGGATACAAATTTCATTTTTCCAGCTTGCCCCCTCTCACGAGTGCACCAGTTCAATTCTCCAACCTCCCTCCTCAGCCTATTAGAGCAGGAGGTTGCCACTCTTCTAGCCCAAGGGGCAGTAGAAGAAGTGCCTTCTCAACAACAGGGCACAGGGTTCTACTCCCCCTATTTTCTTATCCCAAAGAAAACAGGGGGCTTCAGACCCATTTTAGATCTCAAGAGAATTGAACAGATTCCTAGTCAAAGAAAAATTCAAGATGGTTTCTCTGGGAACTCTGCTGCCATACCTTCAGAGTCAGGATTGGCTTTGTTCTCTAGATCTCAAGGATGCGTACACTCATGTTCTCATCCATCCAACTTACAGAAGGTTCCTTCGGTTCCTTTTCCAGGAGAAGCACTATCAATACAGAGTGCTCCCCTTTGGCCTGGCCTCTGCACCAAGGGTGTTCACAAAATGCATGGCAGTGGTTGCTGCTTTTCTGCGCACCCTGGGAATATTTGTCTTCCCCTACCTGGACGACTGGCTCATTCGAGCTCCCACTCAATCAGAGGCCAGGACTGCTCTAACCTGCACAATGCTTATCCTTCAATACTTAGGGCTGGTAATAAACATCCCAAAATCCAATTTGATCCCTACTCAGTCCCTGGAGTTTATAGGGGCATTGCTGGATACCACAAAGGCAAGGGCCTTTCTTCCCCAGGCCCGTTGCCTTCGCTTGATGCAGTTAGCTTCTCAAGCAGAGTTGAAACCCCTACTCACTGCTCGAGAGATGTTACAGTTGCTAGGCCACATGGCTTCTATCATTCATGTGGTACCATATGCTCGCCTTCACATGAGAGCAGCTCAGTGGACTTTATCCACCCAATGGACCCAGGCATTAAGCTGCCTGTCAGACAAAATAGCAAACACAAGTCGCCTCATTTTGTCCCTCCAGTGGTGGACGTCCCCTCAGAACCTCTTGCTGTGGTGTCCTTTTCAACAGCCTCTACCCCAGGCAACTCTTACAACAGATGCTTCTCCAATGGGCTGGGAGCTCATCTTCAGGGCATCTGGTCCCCACAGGAGACTTGTCTCCACATCATTCTCTTGGAACTCAGAGAAATCTTCCTTGCTCTACGAGTTTTCCACACCCTGCTCAGCCACAAGATAGTCCTTGTCCACACGGACAATCAGGTAGCCAGGTTCTACATAAACAAGCAGGGAGGAACTGGCTCTGTCGCTTTGCAACGAAGCTCTGCGACTGTGGGCCCTCACCAGAGAGCATCACATTCATTTTCTGGCAGTCTATCTTCCAGGGGTTCAAAACTCTTGGACAGACGGACTCAGTCGAGTTCTGCTTCCACACGAGTGGTCCCTACATATGGCCCAGGTCTCCAAAATCTTTCAAATTTGGGGAACCCTGGACATAGACCTCTTTGCAAGTCCATGGAATGCCAAACTTCCCCGGTTCTGTTCCAGAACTCGGGCTCAGGCAAGGGATGCTTTCCTCCCTTCACTGGGGTCAAGACTTCCTGTATGCCTTTCCACCCATCCCCCTAATTCCCAAAACCCTATTCAAGCTTCAGAGAGACAGAGGCCACATGATTCTCATAGCTCCACATTGGCCACAGCAAGTGTGGTACCCTCTGCTTCTACATCTCTCTCAAGCTCCCTCCCTAGAGTTAGGGTCTGCTCCAGACCTCCTCTCTCAGGAGGGTGGAAAGTTGTGTCATCCCAATCCCCAGCCTCTGCATCTCAGGGCTTGGTTGCTGAAGGCTTAGATCTCCAGGATCTTCCTCTTTCTCAGCAAGTGAAAGATGTTCTTCAAGCTTCCAGAAAACCTTCCACTAGACGTTCTTACGCCTTTAAGTGGAAAAGGTTTACCATCTGGTGTTCTGAAAAGGGTCTTAACCCCCGTGCCATACCTCTGGAATCGTTGCTGGAGTATCTCCTGCATCTGTCAAATACAGGCCTTAAGACAAATTCAGTAAGAGTCCATCTGAGTGCTATTGCAGCTTCACTCAAGCCTCTAAATGGACAACCTGTTTCCTCTCATCCTCTTGTAGCAAGGTTCATGAGAGGCCTCCTTTTAACAAAGCCTCCCATTAGACCACCTCCGGTGGCATGGGACTTAAATTTGGTTCTTGGTCAGCTTATGAAGCCGCCTTTTGAACCTTTAGCTACCACCTCCTTGAAATACCTTTCTTGGAAGGTTATCTTTCTCATTGCAATCACATCAGCACGCCGCATCAGTGAATTGCAAGCACTAGTAGCTAATCCACCTTATACAAGGTTCCATCATGACAGAGGTGGTCCTTAGGACTAATCCACATTTTATGCCTAAGGTGGTCTCGCCTTTTCACCTCAACCAAGAAGTCTACCTACCTGTCTTTTTTCCAGGACCTCATGCATCACCTGCAGAGAGGAATCTTCATACCCTGGACTGTAAAAGAGCTCTGGCTTTTTACTTAGAGGACACAGCAACATAGAAAGTCTTCCCAACTCTTTGTTGCTTTTGATCCTTCTCATTTGGGACACCCAGTCTCCAAGAGAACACTTTCCAACTGGATTGCCCAATGTATTTCTTTCGCCTATCAGAGCAAGAACATTTTCTCTGGAGGGCCATGTCACAGCTCACAATGTGAGAGCCATTGCAGCCTCAATGGCTCATCTGAACTCTGTGTCTATCGACGACATCTGTCGAGCAGCCACTTGGGCCTCAGTTCATACCTTCACAGCCCATTACTGCTTAGACAAGGACTCCCGCCGGGATGCCTTGTTTGGTCAGGCTGTTCTCAAACACCTGTTCCATACTTAATCAACTCCTACCCACCATCCCTCATGAGATGCCAGAGATCCAGGTGGGGAAGTGCAGCCCTGTCCCAGGGACACACAACTTCTGGGCACTCTCCCTGGCATCAAAAGCTAGGGAGTCCCCATATGTGAAGACTCATTCCTGCTTGTTCCTGGAGATAGCACAGTTACCTGTAACAGGTGATCTCTGGGAACAGCAGGAATAGGTCTTCACAACCCACCCACCTCCCCTAGGACATCGCTCGCTCTCTCTTTGTCTCAGCTATAACACTCAACTGAGGAGAGACAGTTGGAAAGGCGAGAAGGCAGCACGCAGGCGCTGTGGGATGCTCCCAAAGGCTTTCTGATTGGACGCTGGGGAGCGTTCCTGCGCAGGCTCCGTCGGTACCGACATACCCATATGTGAAGACTTATTCCTGCTGTTCCCAGGGATCACCTGTTACAGGTAAGTAACTGTGCTTTCTCTGCATGAAGAGTATTGCTTGGAGCAGGCGCAGGGTAAGAGCACTGCGTCTGGGTTATCTGGTTTTCAGAAAGCCTGACGCTACTCTGGTGGATGACCCGGGTGAGGGTCCTTCGCAAAAGAGTCTGGATTTGGAGTCTGACTTAGACAGCTGGGGGCAGCAGGCCTTGGGGCTCCGGATGGTGGAGGACGGGGAGATTCTGTCGGAGTCGGGGCTCAATCCGTAAGTCAGGGAGTTAGAAGAAGGAGAGATTGGGTTGGGCGACGATCCAAATATGTTCAGGGTGTTTTGCAGGGAGGAGCTGGGGGTTCTCATTGCTCATTCTCCAGCGGCTCTGAATTTAGCTCTGCCAGTAGTCCAGGAGGAGCCTCTGGAAGATCCCTTGCTTCAGGGGTTTAAGGCAGAACAGACGTGTTTCCCGGTCCATAGGATTATCAAGCAGATGGTAGAATTTTAATGGGAATGCCCAGAGGCCACTTTAAGGGGTAGCCGGTCTATAGGCCATCTGTACCTGGTACCGCAGGAGGAAAAAACTGCTGCGGATGCCCAAGGTGGATGCCTTGGTTTCGGCCGTGACTAAGAAGACTACAATTCCAGTGGAGGGCGGAGCGGCCCTTAAGGATCTCCAGGATCGGAAGTTGTAATCTATTCGCAAGCAGACCTTTAACTCCAGTGCGCTTTCCCTGCAGGCATCGATTTGTGGGGCTTATGTTTCTAGGGCCTCCATTCGTTGGATCCAGTGGGAAAGGTCTCCAGAGGGAGAAGAGGGTACTTCCTCAGAAGGAGGCAAGTTGGAATCAGCTGCGGCCTATTTAGCTGATGCCTTCTATGATCTGGTGAGAATCTCGGCAAAGTCAATGGTGTCTAATTGCCGCTAGACGATTTCTCTGGCTGAGGAATTGGGCTGCAGACGCGTCTTCTAAGGCTCGCCTTAGTAAGCTCCCCCTATAAGGGCAAGCTGCTCTTTGGGGAAGCCTTGGAAAAGATTGTGAAGGATTTGGGTGATTCCAAGGGGGGTCGACTACTAGGGGATCGCCCAAAGGGCCTGAGGACAGAATCTGCAAAGAGGTCAGGGGAGAGATTTCCGCAGGTTTCGGCCAGCTCGGTATGCTCCTTATCAGAGGGGGTGTTTCATGACCAGAGGTCATTCCTTTCGAGGGGCTCGGGGGTTTGGCAGGGGTTATTTCACTTCCAAGCAAAACCCAGCCAAAAAGCCACAATGAAGTCGTGAAGGTCCAGGCGGAAGTACCAGTTGGAGGATGGTTGCAGGAGTTTTATTCCACTTGGGCTGCAATAACGACAGATCGGTGGGTCCTGGAGATCATACATGACGGTTATGCACTAGAATTCTTACAGCTGCTGGTGGAAGCTTTCATAGTGTCTCCATGCAAGGCTCGGGCAAAGCAGAAGACAGTTTGCAGCACCCTACGGCACTTGCTGCATCTTCAGGCAGTGGTACCGGTACCCAGAAATCAGTACGGATTAGGTCGATACTCCGATTTATTTCGTGGTTCCCAAAAAGGAGGGTTCCTTTTGGCCCATTCTCGATCTGAAGCATGTGAACCGTTGCTTGAGGGTGCCGCATTTCCAGATAGAAATGCTCAGATCAGTAATTCTGGCGGTAAAGCCAGGCAAGGTGCTTTCCTCCATAGATCTCACGGAGGCTTATCTGCACATTCCTATCAGGCAAGATCATCAGAGGTTTATGCGTTTTGCTGTCCCTAAGGGGCACTTTCTGTTCCGGGTGTTGCCATTTGGCTTGGCCACGGCGCCGCGTACGTTCACAAAGGTGATGGTAGTGGTCACGGCGGCGTTAAGACGGGAAGGCATTCGGGTGCATCTCTACCTGGATGACTGGTTGATTTCGGGCATGGTCCGTGGAGGACTCGATCAAGGTGACCGGTCGTGCTGTGGAGTTCTTGGAAGGACTTGGTTGGGTGGTAAACCAGGCCAAGAGTCAACTGCAACCAGTGCATCGGTTGGTGTATCTCGGAGCCTTGTTCGATATGGTCTTCGGGTCTGTTTTTCTGCCAGAAGAGACAGTGTGGAAGATTCAAGGTCAGGTCTGGGATTTTTTTACATGTGCAAGCTCCAACAGCGTTGCGGTACATGAAGCTGTTAGGTTCGATGGCGGCGGCCCTAGACCTTGTACCATGGGCCAGGAATCATATGCGGCTGCTTCAGCAAGCACTACTTTCCCGGTGGTCTCTGCAAGATCAACCCTTGTCTCAGCGATTGGTGTGTCCAGAAGTAGTCCGCATCAGTCTGCAGGGTGGCTGGACTCCAGTCATCTGCTGGCGGGCATGCCTCTGGAGCAGTCGGACTGGGTGTTGGTCACCACAGATGCCAGTCTCTCGGGCTGGGGGGGGGGGGGGGCGCATTGACTCTCAAGGGTGACCAGGGGCACCTGGTCTTGGGAGGAGACCGGGTGGTCGATCAACCGGTTAGAGATGAGTGGTGCTGTGCGCACTACAGCACTTCCAAAGACTGGTCGAGGGGAAAGCGGTTTGCGTTTTCTCCAACAATGCGACGAGGGTGTCATATATCAACCGACAGGGGGACACGGGCAGTATGTCCTTGCTGGAGGAGAGTCAGCTGTTGCTGCATTGGGTAGAGGCTCACCTAGTGGCATTCTCGGCGGCGCATGTGGCTGGAAAGGACAATGTGAAGGCCGATTATCTCACTGGAAATGTCTTAGATCCAGGCGAGTGGGAACTGAATTCGTCTGTCTTTTGCGACATTGCGAAGCGATGGGGGTAGCTGATAATGGATCTGATGGCCTCTCTATCCAATACCAAGGCCGATCGGTTCTTCAGCAGGCGCAGGGAACACATGTTGGAAGGGCTCGATGCTCTGGTGCAACGTTGGCCGAGGGGAGAGCTACTTTGTTTTCCCACCGTGACCAATGATCGGTCGGATCATTCGGAGAATAGGAGTTCACGATGATCGGGTGATTCTCGTTGCGCCAGACCTTGGTATGCGGATCTGATGCGACTCGTAGTAGATCATCCATGGAGACTTCCCATTCGGATCAATTTGTTGTCTCAGGGACCAGTCTTAGTGCCGCAGGTGGATCAGTTCTCGCTTATGGCTTGGCTTTTGAAAGGGAACAGTTGCGACATCGTGGATACTCAGCGTCAGTAGTAGCTACTATGTTGAGATCCAAGAAACAATCTACGTCCTTGTCGTACGTTCGTATTTGGCAAATTTTTGAGAGTTGGTGTGCGGACAGGGGCGTGAAGCCGTTCTCGGCAGGGTTTCCGGAGATGATATTGTTTCTGCAAGGAGGGCTGGAGAAGGGTCTCGCTCTCAGTACACTCGAGGTGCAGTTGGCTGCCCTGGCTTGTTATAGAGGTCGAGTGCATAGTGGCGGATTGGCAGAGCATCCAGATGTTCGGCGATTCTTTAGGGCAGTGAAGAATGTCAGGCCGCCAGTGAGGCCGGTAATTCCTCCTTGGGACTTGAACTTGGTTTTGGAGGCACTTATGGAGCCGCCGTTTGAGCCAGCGACAACGATGACATTAAGAAATTTGTCCTGGAAGACTACCTTCTTGGTGGCGTTGTGTTCCGCAAGGAGAATTTTGGATCTTCAGGCACACTCGTGCCAGGAGCCCTTTCTGCACTTCTCAACGGAGAAGGTAGTATTGAGGCCAGTTCCTTCCTTTCTTCCGAAGATAGTATCCAGCTTTCATTTAAATCAGGCTATTTCGCTTCCGACCTTTCCAAGCCTTGGAAAATCGAGTGACGATAGGTCATTGTGCAGGCTGAATCTTGGTAGGGTGCTCCAAAAGTACCTTAAAAGGACAGAGTTGTTTCATAAGTCGAATCAGCTCTTTGTGGTGGTTGCAGGTCCTCGAAAGGGGGAGGCTGCTTCCAAAGCGTCTCTTGCTCGTTGGGTGAAACAGGCTATTGGTGCAGCATATACAGCGTGTGGAAGGGCTCCTCCAGTAGGTCTCAGAGCTCATTCCACTCAGGGGCAAGCTACTTCATGGGCGGAGCTCGCGCTGGTTCCTCCGGTCGAGATTTGTCGGGTGGCGACTTGGTCGTCTCTCCACACCTTTGTGAAACATTATCGCTTGGATATTCAGGCTAGGGGGGACGCAAATGTAGGAGCCTCAGCCATTTTGGCGGGGCTTGTGCGGCCCTCCCGGTTTTAGGTTCTGCTCTGGTACGACCCTATGGTGCCTGGACTGGCCTGGAGAGACGAAGAGAGAGAAGAAATTAGTCCTTACCTGCTAATTTTCTTTCCTTGAGTTCTCTCCAGGCCAGTCCAGGTCTACTCCCAGTTCATTTGCGTGAGGTGACGGGGGAGTTATTTAGTCGGTCGTCAGCAGGATTTTCAGTGGGATGGCTAGGTGTCTTGGCATCCTGGCATCCGAGTTGTCCGCGAGATGGCTCTGCCTTCTGCTCTCCTTCTTGGGGGGGGAGAGGGAAGGGAGGGAGTCCATTAAAAAAATTTTTTTTTGATTAAGTTAGTTCAAAGGCTATAGTTGAAGTATAGTTTGGAAGTTTAGGTTGGAGTAAGCTGCTTTGTCAATAGAAGACTCTCTGGCACCAGAGGGAGCTGTATAGGGTGTCAGCAAGATTCTGTGTTGTTTTCAGTCCTCAGCTGCTGGAAGGGATTGACTACCCTATGGTGCCTGGACTGTCCTGGAGAGAACTCAAGGAAAGACAATTAGCAGGTAAGGACTAATTTCTTCTTAGTTGGGGATTTGAAACACTTGCAAAGATTTAACCTATCCTTACTGTCAAGATGGTTCTGCTGCGGTTGCTCTTTTTCAGAAGTTGCCAGTGGGCATACCAGAGGGGATCTTCTGGAGGGTTAGTTGCAAAATTTTCTGTTTTGGAGTGGTGCCTACCTTGTGTGACCAGGAAGGTTATAACCATACATGTTAGGCAGGGGGGATGGGAGTCCCTGATCTAAAAAGATATTTTGTAGTGGTACAAGTCTGGACAACTTGGGACTGCACGTTACACCTTTCACTATCCTGAGTAATGCTGGAGCAGGAATTGGAGGGGGCCAGGATCCTTTGATGCTCGGGTATGAGTGGCCTGAGGGGGCTACATATCCCAGCTATCTGGAACCCATTTACATTGGCTTGCATTGGAAGTGTGGAAGAGGACTGGGTAGACTATTGGAAGGGAAGCAGGTTTCTTATTCAACTCCTATTCAATGGAATGCTGAATTTCCTCCTGGGCTGACGGGGTTGGAGTGGGGTGTTCAGAGGATGTGAAGGGAAAAGGTTGGCTCAAGTGGGCAGTTGTATGAGGGGGATCTTCGGAGTTTCAAAGATCTGCAGGAGAGCTTTGGCTTTGCATAGACTGACTGCTTTTGGTTATTTTCAAATTTGGTGGTACTTAAAGGAAGGGATGGGTGGGGAAAGTCATGGGCAAGAGAACTTTCTTTGAAGCTCTCTGTGAAGGGAGATGGGGCTATAAGGGAATTCTTTCTAAATTGTATCTGGAATTGGTAAGGGATTTAAAGTGCCCATTCCACCATATACAGCAATGTAACAGGTTCTGGAGGCAAAAGAGTAGCAGAAGATATTTTGCAATATACGTAAGTGCTCAATTGCCGTGAATATGGTGGAGAATGGCTTGAAAGTTCTATATCACTGGTACCTAACTAACTCCACAATGACCGAGTAAATGTACTGGAGGGGGGATGGATAATTGGCAGAGCTGTAGGCAATCGGGAACATATTTTCATATGTGGTGGCAGTGCCCAGAGGTTCAAAATTTCTGGAGGAAATGTATTGCATGAATGGAAGATGTTGTAGATTTAAGTGGGACAGGGATCCCAAAATCTTTTGTTACCATGATCATAGCCCTGAGTTACACCAGAAATATTGGGACTTCTGAAATTTGCCATTCTGGCTGCCAGGGGGGAGTTAGCCTCCCAGGTCGGGCAACACAGCACTCTTCCAATTGCATGCTTTCATACCCATCTGCACAAATTTTACAGCTTGCAAAAGCTTATAGCAATTTGCTAGTGGAGGTGCAATGAGACTGAAGAGATCTAGACTTTCAACTGCAGTTTAGTTAAGGGAGGGAAGAGGGGTAGAGGGTGGGTGGGAGGGGTGGGAAAGAGTAGGTGTATGACAGTTAAATATTGGTCTTGATGGGTAAGCCTTTTAGCGTGAAATCTGATGGGCTTAATTTTTGTTTTGCATATTGTATGTATTTTAAGTGTAAACCACCTTGCCCACGTAAAGGCAGGTATATAGCCGCCCTCCTCAAGACACAAACTCTTACAAGAAATTGTATCTATGTACAGATGTTTTAATTGTAAATAGGTTTGCTCCAGAGCATCTCCTGTATGTCTCCCCCATACCACATATATAATATGAGTTCTCTGTACTTGGAGTTTTATTGTAAACCACTGTATTTCTATGATAAGGCGGTATAAAAAAACCTGTTAAATATCAAATACCAATAAATCATAAACCAATTTCAAAAAGTTAATAAAAAGTAAGCTTAAAAAAGTGGAAACCACTATTCTACTACCACTGCTCCTTGATTAGGCTTATTGGCAAGCTCCCCAGTTACTTAAACAAGCTTTTTCTCTCATATTTTAGCTAGTATATACATTCTACTCCCCATAACACCAATTTTTAAAAAGGGTTCCAGGGGTGATCGGGAAACTACAGACCAGTGAGCCTGACGTCAGTACCGGGAAAAATGGTAGAAACTATCATAAAGAACAAAATTACTCAGCATGTAGATTGTCATGGCCTAATGGGAGACAGCCAACATGGCTTTAGACAAGGAAGATCTTGTCTTACTAATCTGTTATGTTTTTTTGAAGGTGTGAATAAGCAGGTAGACAAAGGTGAGTCGGCTGATACAGTGTATTTGGACTTTCAGAAAGCCTTTTGACAAGGTCCCTCATCAGAGTTTTGGCAAAACTAAAAAGTCATGGGATAGGAGGCAGTGTACTATTGTGGATCAGGAACTGGTTAAAAGATATAGAAAGGTAGGGCTAAATGGCCAATTTTCCCAATGGAAAAAGGTGAATAGTGGAAGACCCCAGGGATCTGTGCTGGGTCCGCTGCATTTTGACATATTAATAAATGACTTGGAAAAGGGACTAACGAGTGAGGTTATGAAATTTGCAGATGAGACAAAACTATTTAAAGTTGTTAAAACCCATGAGGATTGTGGAAAATTGCAAGAGGATCTTGATAAATTGGAAGACTGGGCATCAAAACGGCAGATGAAATTTAATGTGGACAAGTGCAAAGTTATGCACCTAGGAAAGAACAATCCAAACTATGGTTAAATGATGCAAGGTTCCACATTGGGAGCCACCACCCAGGAAAAAGATTTAGGTGTCATCGTGGATAACATGTTAAAACCCTTGGCCCAGTGTGCAGCGGCGGCCAAGAGAGCAAATAGAATGCTAGGTATCATAAGGAAAGGAATGGAAAACAAAGGATATTATAATGCCTCTGTATCGTTCCATGGTGCGACCGCACCTTGAATATTGTGTGCAATTCTGGTTGCCGTATCTTAAAAAGGATATAGTGTTATTAGAAAAGGTACAGAGAAGAGCCACCAAAATGGTAAAGGGGATGGAAGGCTACTCCTTTGAAGAGAGGCTAAAAAAGGTTAGGGCTCTTCAACCTGGAAAAGAGACGGCTGAGGGGAGATATGATAGAGGTCTATAAATTAATGAATGGAGTGGAACGGATAAACGTAGATTGATTTGTTTACATTATCAGAATATAGAAAGACTAGGGGACATGCAATGAAGCTACAGGGTAAACTATTTAAGACAAATAAGAGAAAATATTTTTTCACTCAACATGTAATCAAACTCTGGAATTTGTTACTGGAGGATGTAGTAAAGGCTGTTACTGTAGCTGGGTTTAAAAAAGGTTTGGACAAGTTCCTGGAGGAAAGGTCCATAAACCATTATTAAAAAGGGACCCAGGATATCAATGCTTGACCCAATACAAACATTGTGGAACCTGTGTCTTTTGGGGAAACTGCTAGGTACGTGGAGTGGAGGAGTAGCCTAGTGGTTAGAACACTGGCTTGGTAACCAAGCAATCAGGGTTCGAGTCCCACTAGCACTCCTTGTGGCCTTGGGCAAGTCATTTAACCCTCCATTGCCTCGGAAGAAAGGCCTGGCAATCTACCTCTGGTGACACTACCAAGAAAAGCCAGGAGCTTCTGGGTCACCAGAAGTTGGGACTGACTCGAAGGCACACATTGCATTTTTTGCTAGGTGCGTATGACCTAGATTGGCCACTGTTGAAAACAGGATACTGGGCTTGATGGACCTTGTTCTGACCCAGTATGGTATATCTTATGTTCTTATAGTCCTACAAATGTAATCTCTTTTAATTAGTATGATTTTGTTTGGGGGGGGGGGGGGGTGGAGTCATAAAGTGTATATGTTTGAGCTTCAGCAATTGAACCGTATCTGGTACAGATATCCAGAGCCATGCAAACTTACTCTGTTACTAATTTTATTTTATTTTTCTTTTAATTTAAAAATCAGCCCCTGCTACTAATTTTTGTGCTCTTCCTTCTGAAGATTAAATAATGCTATTATCCTGTTCTTCAGCCCACTGGCACAGTTGTGCAGTCTTATGATTAGAATATTCTTGCCCTATGAGTGTCATTTTCTCTTGCTCATTTATAATTGCTACTGTTTTCTTGCTATGGCAGGGCAACAGATACATACATTATTTAAAAGATAATTGTGAGACCTCTTTGAAGTCAGCATTTCATGATAATGTGGGTGTATGGATTTTGAGTGTAGCTCATACATATAATGTTCTTCATTCTCTGAAATGTTATTTTTTCTGTTCTTTTAAGATTTATGTCATCTTCCAGTTGTGGACAAGAGTGTATGTGTGTGTGGTGTAGTTTTTTTGTTTTGTTTTGTTTTTTTAAGGGTGGTGGTTTATTTATTTGGCCCTTTACTTAGCACTGCAATTGCACTGCTTTGCAACTTAATTGCATAGGGGTATGATCTTTTTCTCTATTCCCCCAAAGCTTTTAAAGTCTGTAGGGTCCATGGAGATAAGTGTCTTGTCCAAAGTTGTAGCTGTAGGTGGGAGATACAGGATTTGTACACTGGCCTCCTGGTTTCTAGCCTATAACTCTGATCATTTGGCCACTCCTCTTCCTTTTAGGACCTATTAAAGGTCTGGGGGGGAATAAGACTTTTCATAGAGTATGTAATTTCAAATTGCAGCTTCTTATATACATCTTTCTTCTCTCCCCCCAAGTATTTACACTGTTAAAGTATAAACACCCACCCCCAACCAGCCTTCATGGGAGCTTTTAGCAGGGTATTTATAAGTCGATATTCCCCCAAATCCATGCTGTTTGCAGCTGTTTGCAAGATAGTCTGAAATTGAATTAAATGCTCTCTGGTGTGCTTTTTCTTTTTGAAAAGAAATATTTACAAGTAAAACTAGATATTCTTCATCTGACCTGCCATTTTGTTTTCTTTCTTTAGATACGTTTTGGTGTAGAGAAATTGCCAAAATCATGGGATCAGAAAATCCTTCTCCTCAGAATCCTGGTTGTAAGATTATGACATTTCAGCCCACACTGGAGGAATTCCGAGACTTTGGGAAATACATAGCGTACATTGAGTCCCAAGGAGCACATAGAGCTGGGCTTGCCAAGGTCAGACCAGTCTGCTAAGTGTCTTTCTGTTTTTATAAAATATTTGGTAATGCCCTCAGATGTAATCTTGTAGACAGCTAACTCTGGTCTGGACGTCCTACAAATAAAATAAAATAAAATCTTGTTTTAAAAATGTCTTTTAATTATATATTTGAGAAACTTGACTTGTAATGGATTTTATTAGGGTTAATCTGCATTTTCTTTGTTTGACTTGAAGGTCCCACTGGTTTCTGTCAGTCAGAAATAGGGCTTATGAGTTTTCTTCCATGGATAAGCAGGGTACGTACTCACACATGGGTAACATCACCAATGGAGCCTACAGAGTAATCTCTCTCAGCTCCTTCTAGAAACATTTTTGATGGTCTCTTCCATGCCTGTTTGCAAGTTCTGCCAGCCACATCCTCACCTTGCTTTGTCAGTCTTTTGTCTGCAAAGCCCATTGCATACATTTCACATGTATAGTGCAGTGTTGATCACGGTTCTTTCTTCACGTTCTATATTGCTCTTTGAGTATTTTTTTTTGTGCGCCTCTACTGTGCTTTTGTTTTTCTTCATAGGTTTTGCCGCCTTCAGGTTTTTTGGTGGTTTTGTTTCCTTGCTTTTGCTTCATTGCCATTTAGGCCACAATTAGATTTGTTGGCACCCTGGTTTGCGCACACAAAGGGGTGTGGTGGTTTTTTTTGTTTTGTTTTGTTTTTTTTAGTAGACTAGAGCTGTTTGATTTTACTGTGACTGACTGACTAATTTTTCTGATGTGATGTCAGTCTAAACTATCCAGCAGGTTTAAGATGTGCACCCACTGCAGCAGGACCAAATCCATCACAGACTCCCACAAATGGTGCCTACAGTGCTTTGGCCCGATAATGTATTTCTTTTTTGTTCATCGTTGATAAAGCGAGGCATTATGAAATGTGAGGAACAATGCAGGCAATTTTTTGGCATTTCTAAATCCATTTTCTCCTCATTGACTTCGGTGGCACCTGTCCCCATGACTTCCAGAGCTGTACTGGACATTGGAGGTGTATTTGACATCGAGGAGTCATCAACTTCACTCAGAGTTGAGCATCAGTAAGAGGCCCTGGTAGTAGTTAGACACAGACTCCCCACCAAATTTAAAACACAGAAGAGAGCTTTCTGGTTAAATTTAGAACCCAGCAGAGAGCTTGTAGTTTAAATTTCATACTAAGTTAGAGCCTAGCAGCAGCAAAGAGCTATAATTTAAATCAAATAAGAATATAGCTTACCTCAGCAGCACAGGACAGGGTACTGTGTAGCAGCCCTCTTTTAATAAGTGTTATTTCCCTCCCTCCCCACACCCACCCACCCACCCCTGGGACAATCGTAGCTTTATAGGTACTTACACATTTTAAAAGACAGGAGGTGCTCTCAGGTGAAGCTCGTTACCCAAATCAGTCATACACTAGGGACCTGAGATTAATTAAGCTTCAGGTGAACAAGGTATATTAAAGGTATTAGGTACAGTTTTATTGGTATAAATATCCATAGAACCCTTGGTAAGTAAAGAACTTAAAGATCTAAACAAACACTTAAAACTAAGATGCAGACAACAGTCCAGCAGCGAGATGGGGGCTTTCCAGTCTTTTGCTTTGAGTGTCACATGTATGATTTTCTCCCAGTTGGTGAGAGGACTTACGTGTGCACTAGGTGCAAGGAGCTCTTTGCTCTGAGGGAACAAGTCCGTTCTCTACAGGCTAGAGTAGCAGACTTGGAAAACATAAGAAAGACAGAGAGGTACATAGATGAGACCTATAGGGATGTAGTCCTGAAGTCCCACCTCCAGTTTGGCAGCATGCCTGCCTGATGCGAAGGTAGCGGACCTCACGTGCCACCTAGATAAGGTCTTAGATAGTGCTGGGGAGGAGTCTGCTGTCTTGGTACATGTCGGTACCAATGACATAGGAAAATGTGGTAGGGAGGTTCTGGGGGCTAAATTTAGGCTTTTAGGTAGGAAGTTGAAATCCAGAACTTCCAGGGTAGCGTTCTCTGAAATGCTTCCCGTTCCACATGCAGGACCCAAAAGGGAGGCAGAGCTCCGGAGTCTCAATGCGTGGATGAGACAATGGTGCAGAGATGAGGGTTTTGGATTTGTTAGGAACTGGGGAACATTCTGGGGAAAGGAGGGGAGGCTCTTTCGAAGGGATGGGTTCACCTTAACCGGGATGGAACCAGGCTGCTGGCATTAACCTTTAAAAAGGAGAGAGAGCAGCTTCTAAACTAGATAATAGGGGAAAGCCGACAGTTGCCCAAGAGCGGATGGTTCAGAAGAATGTATCCTTGAAGGATACTACCAAAAGCAGAGAGGTTCCAAAAAAGAGTAAAGTAGCCCAAATGCCCTCGAGTATGGAGCAGACAGAGCTTAAATATCCCAAATTACCCATGTCTACCAATAGCCAAATTAATATGAATAAAATACAGTCTCTAAAATGCTTGTATGCAAATGCTAGTAGTCTAAAAAATAAGATGGGAGAGTTTTATAATATATAGCACTAAATGAGAGGTTAGATATGATTGGAATATCAGAGACATAGTGGAAGGAGGACAACTAGTGGGACACTGTGATACCTGGGTACAAACTATATCGTAATGACAGAGCTGATCAAATTGGTGGAGGGGTTGCGCTCTGTTAGAGAGGGCATTGAGTCAGAAAGGATTAAAGTTTTTTTTGCAGGAAACAAAATTTGCTGTAGAATCTCTATGGATTGAAATTCCATGTAAAAAGGGGAAGGCGATAGCATTGGGGGTGTACTATCGACCGCCTGGCCAGAATAAACAAATGGATGATGAAATGCTCAAAGAAATCAAGGAAGCTAACAAAAGTTACAGCGCAGTAATAATAATGGGTGATTTCAATTATCCCGGTATCGACTGGGTCAATGTCACTGCAGGACATGCTAGGGAGATAAAGTTCCTAGATGACATAAATGACTGCTTCTTGGAGCAGCTGGTTCATGAACCGACCAGAGGGGAAGCCATATTAGACCTAGTCCTTAGTGGAACACCAGATCTAGTGCAAGAGATAAGGGTGTTGGGGCCACTTGGCAGTAGTGATCATAACATGATCGCCTTTGATTTAATTAGTGGAGGAGGGATAGTAAGGAAATCCACAGTACTACCTTTTAACTTTCGAAAGGGAGACTATGATAAAATGAGGAAAATAGTTAAGAAAAACTAAAAGGAGCAGTTGCAAAGGTTAAAGACTTACATCAAGCTTGGGTGTTGTTGAAAAATACTATCTTGGAAGCCCAGACCAGCTGTATTCCACGCTTTAAGAAAAGTGGAAGGAAGTCCAAAAAACTGCCAGCATGGTTTAAAGGTGAGGTCAGAGAGGCTGTTGCCAAAAAAGCATCTTTCAGGAAATGGAAAAAAGAGCCAAACAACGAAACCTGGAAACAGTGCAAGCACTGGCAAGTCAAATGCAAGGCATTGATAAAGCAGGCAAAGGGAGAATTTGAGAAGAAGCTTGCTGTGGAAGCAAAAACACGAAATAAAGATTTTTTTTCAAGTACATTCGTAGCAAAAAGCCTGCGAGTCAGTTGGTCCATTAAATGATAGAGGAGTTAAAGGGGCACTAAGAGGCGACAAGGAGATAGCGGAGAGACTGAATGAATTCTTTGCTTCGGTCTTTACTGAGGAAGATGTAGGGATGTTACCCATGACTGAAGTGGCATTTAAAGGTGCAGAAGAATTGAAGGAAATATCGATCCATTGGGAAGATGTATTACAACAATTAGATAAACTGAAGAGTAGCAAATCACCTGGGCCGGATGGTATACATTCAAGGGTGTTGAAAGAACTGAAATATGAGATTGCAGACCTGCTATTAGTAATCTGTGAACTATCATTAAAATCATCTCTAATACCTGAAGATTGGAGGATCGCCAATGTAACACCAATTTTTTTTTTTTTTTTTTGTGTATAATATTTTTATTAGGTAGGTAGCAGAACAATCATAAATCATCAAAACATTACAGAATCAAACTGTCCCAGACAATTTCACCTCCCGCCCATCCAAGAAACAACTGAACTCTCCCAGAGGGATACAGAAAAGTCCAACCCCAAACATATATCCCCACCGAGTAAGATTCAAACATGCACTTTATCTTAAAGAACTCAAATAAGGGGGGAGATAACCACCCTCTCGTAGCATCAATAACCATACCTTACACCCCGAAAGCTATTCCATACCACTACCTAACCTAACCTCTATCAACACCCCGCCCCCTGCCGCCCCCCCGCCCCTCCTCCCCCCCCTCTTCCCCCCCCTCTTCCCCCCCCATGCCCACCCTCCTCTTCCCCACCCACCTCCCGCTCTCCACATTGCAAAGCTAGCTCAATACAGCCCGGCCACCAGCAAAAGTCGGAGCTTTAGTACCCTACAGAGAAGAAAAGAGAGAAAAAGAAGAAGAAGAAGAGTGACAGTAGGAACCAACCAACACCCCTCTCAGAAACAAACAACAGATACAGGAAAACTAGAAATGACCTACGCTGCCAATAGGCAAAAACCTGTCCCAAAGTGGCGACACAGTATCTGCCCGTCCCTTAACCAAAGCTGTCAATCTTTCCATCCGGTAGATATCCCAAAGCTTTATCCACCATTCCTGCAGAGTTGGAGCACCCGAACGTTTCCAAAAGCGCCCAATTACCGAACGAGCTGCTAACAATAAACAATTGACGAACCTACGCTGATCTAAAGGGAGTATCCTTTCTGAAAGAAAACCCAAAAGACATAACTCAGGCTGACAAGGAACCTCTACCCCCAATTCATCCCCAATTTGTGAAAGAACTGCCCTCCAAAAGGCCTGAATGTGTCTACACTCCCACCACATGTGTAGAAAAGTACTTCTCTGTCCACATAAACGCCAACATAGAGGATCATCCGATCTCCCCCACCAAAACAGCTTCTCAGGAGTGACAGCCATTCTAAATAATATCCGCAATTGGGTATTCACCAGCGATAAAGAAATGGAGCACCTATGTGAATATTCAAGAATGTCATCCCAAATGTCCTCCAAATTAACCGATAACTCCCGCTCCCATTGTGTATGAGTAAACGGTGTAGAGGAAGAAACAGCAATATCCACAGAAAGGGCTCTATATAATCTAGCCAATAAAGCCTTTGGGCTAGAGCTCCGAAAAAGAATCATTTCCCAGGGTCTTGGAAGTCTCAGTCCAGCCAAAGAATACACCCGTTCCGAAAAACAATGCCTAAACTGCAGATACTGAAAAATCGGCACCTCTCTTCCAAAGAGATGTTCCAATTTCTGCTGGGTCATAAATTTCCCCTCATACATGGATGAAAGCCAAACCGGAGCGCTAACGGTGTGAAGTGCAGATCCCACAAACTCAAGAAAGGGTAGGGAACCTAACACCGTAAAAGGAGAGAATTTGGAAGGCAGCAAAGAGGAAGCACACATCTTGCTCCATACGGGATCCAGCAAAGCATGCCGGAGGGTTAACGTATGTCGTGAACGTGCGTCCAGAAAAGGTATCGCCATAAAGGAGTAGGAGCAATCCAAAAAGCTTCGGCTTTGGCACAAGAAGATTCCGGATGATGCATCCAAAAATGAATGATGCGGAGGCAGGAACTATAATATAATTCGAAATTGGGAAGACCCACCCCCCCTAAGTGCTTAGATCGAATCATCGTCTGCCAATTAAGCCACGGCCGTTTACCCTGCCAAATTTAGTAATCACTTGTCGTAATTCTACGAAAAACTCCCTAGGCACCGCAATAGACAACTGTTGAAAAAGGAACAAAAACTTAGGTAAGACCAGCATCTTAATCACATTTATTCTACCTAACCGGGAAACCATGAAAGAGGACCGCTTTCAACAAGGGAGGATAGTTGAGAACATATAAATCTTCCAACTTTCCCGGGATATTAATACCTAAATACTGGAACTGAGAAACAATGGAGAAAGACTCTGCGGAACCCACACATGCCCCCCGCGTACCTGTGGAACATGGTAACAAGACCGATTTAGCAAAATTGACCTTAAACCCAGACATAGACGAAAACTGACAAAGTAAAGCAGCTATTAAGGGTAAGGAGGTATCCGGGTCTCGAAGAAAAATCAACGTATCAGCATATAGAGAAACAATATGTGCCTGACGCCCTATGGTAATACCAAGAACTGCTGCCTGAGCTCTCAATCTAAGCGCAAGAGGTTCAAGAGCAAGAGCAAAAAGTAAAGGCGAAAGTGGACACCCTTGTCGAGTGCCCCTGCTCAACGTGAAAGGAGAGGACTGAAAACCATTTACCTGTACTACCGCTTGCGGAGCGTTATACAAAGCCTCAATCCACCCCCGAAAATTAGGACCAAATCCAAACTGCTGCAACGTCGCGAATAAATACGGCCACTCCACCCTATCGAATGCCTTTTCAGCATCCAAAGAAAGTACTGCATGCTTCCCATGACATTTCCTCAAGCCAATTAAAATATTAAGTCTTCGAACATTCTCAAAGCCATAGCGACCTTTAATAAAGCCGGTCTGATCCGGTTGAACAATTTCCTGAATGTGGGAGTCCAGTCTCATGGCAAATATTTTGGTCAGAATCTTATAGTCTATGTTCAACAAGGAAATAGGTCGATAATTAGTACAGAGTGTTGGATCTTTCCCCTCTTTAGGAATCACTATGATAGATGCCTGATACATAGATTGTGGTAATTTGCGTAAAGTTAAAATCTCATTATACACCCGGACCAGAATTGAGGCAAACTGATTCGAAAGACTTTTGTACACCTCAGCTGGAAGCAAATCCGGTCCCAAGGCCTTGTTGTTTTTCAACTTTCGAATAGCATCCTGCACCTCCGCTAACTGTATAGGTCTCTCCAAAAACTGGAAAACCTCTTCGGATATTTGAGGAAGATTAGATTCCTGCAGCCAGCCATTCAAAGTACTACCATCCATAGAAAATTGCGAAGTATACAAAGTCTTATAAAATGTAGCCAAACAGTTGGCCATCTCTATCGATTTTTTTTTCAGTACAGTACCTGTATCATCGACAATAGCAGAGATTTTCTTTTTCAACCTTTTGTCTCTTTAACTGCCAAAGAAGCATCTTACCTGCTTTATTACCATGTTCGTAAAAATTGCGCTTCGTTCTCTGCATCTGATATGCAATCTCGGTAGTTTCCAAAACTTCTAATTGACCTCTCAGATCTATGATCTGATGCCAAATTTTCTTATTCTGAGTACGTTTATGTATCTTCTCCAGTTCCCGTATCTGAGCTCGTAAATGATCCTGCTGCGCTAACTTGCGCTTTCGAAATGCAGCAGAAAGGGAAATCAAATGCCCCCTCAGAACCGCTTTCCCCGCATCCCACACCAAAGAACTAGAAAGCTCAGGGGAATCATTAAAGTGCAAATAGTCTTTCCAACTGGCTATGATTTGCTGCACAAATTCCTTATTTTTCAAAAGGTGTCTATTCAAAGACCAAATTCTAGGCGGAGTTTCTGGGTCCACTACCCCCCACTCCAAAGTTACAAAATGATGGTCCGATGAACCCTTATCTCCAATGTGTACTCTGGAGATAGCAGAAAGAAGCGATTGTGACACCAACCAGAAATCGATTCTTGAATGGGAATTATGTCTAGGAGAAAAGAATGTATAGTCCCTTTCACCTGGATGAAGTTCTCGCCAAGCATCTCGGAGACCTGAATGCATCAAGAAAGTCTGTATAGCTGTAGTCCCTCCCCTCCCCTTACCCCCAGGAACTGATCGGTCAAGCTCGGAAGGGACACTATTAAGGTCTCCCCCCAACAAGATTTCACCTGTAGCATGCATCCGCAGAACCTCAAGAAGATCACGCAATGATAACGCAACCTCTGCGGGAGGAATGTAAACATTAAGCAGAGTAATGGGAACATCATTACAAGATCCAGAGATAAGGAGAAATCTCCCCAGCAGATCCGAATAATGCGATGAAACCACAAAAGGACAATCTTTGGAAAGCAAAATCGCCACTCCCCTTCTATGCGCCGTGAAATTAGAATAAAAAACCTGTGGAAAGGCCTTAGACGATAATCCAAAAGTAGTATCTGGAGCTAAGTGAGTTTCCTGTAAAAACACTACATCTGCTTTTTCCCTATTAATTTGGGCTTGTACCCTACGCCTCTTGACGGGGTGATGCAATCCTCTAACATTCCATGTCAGTAATTTAAGCATAATAAACAAGATACAAACGCTTAACTGAAACAGCCAGTTGGTTCCATACTGCCACTGCAGCCGTGATATGTAGAAAACTGTTGTGACCAGAAAACCCCACCTGACCCAAATTCCCCCAGACTTGGCCGAACCCCCACCCCCCAACCTGCCCAATCCCCTCCCACCCCCCCAAACATACTCCCCCACCCTCCCCATCCCCCTCCACCCTCTAGTCCTGAAATAAAAGGACATCTCCAAAGCCTCCTAAGAATACCAAAACAAAAGCGACACCCAAGTCGCTAAAGGGGTGACTAGTACCACATTTAAAGCCCCGCCATTGATATCCCTCTTCCAAGCACTATGCATACCACAGTACCCATACAGAACTTCCCCCCCCCCCCTCCCCTCACAGGCTAATGTAGCATCCTAACAGAACTGTTAAAGATACCCACAGCTGTACAACCATTAAATCCAGCTCTTAATGAGAACCCCCCTGCAAGATACAGAAAAGACCCCTCATACCACCCTCCCCCCCAGAAGAAACTACACAGCAGGACAATGAAAGAGAAACACAAAGACAAAGGAGTTCATGGAGGAGCCACTGTGTCCATCGCCTTGAGAGCAGAGTCATCCACTTCCGCCTCCGATGAACAACGTGAACGTGGAATCTTTCTTCTCTTAGGTGTCGAGACTTCCCACTCCGAACGCAAATTACGCTGACGAGGCAGTCTATCTTTCCCATATTGAATCTGATCCACAAAGTCCATACATACTGACAGGTCCGTAATTTTATGGGTCTTGTTGTGCCACTCAAAAATTAAAGCAAAAGGAAAGTTCCAACGATATCTAATTTGCTTTTGTTGCAGAATCTGTGTTAGTGGTTTAAAACTGCGACGTCGTTCCAAGGTATAGGCGGATAAATCTTGGTAAATTTGAAGCTCCCAATCTCTGAAGAGAAAGGAACGTTTTCCACGAAGTGCTCTCATTAATTCAACTTTATCCTCAGAATATTGGAAGCAAGCTATGATGGGACGTGTTGGAATATCTCCCCCAGTCTTTCCACTACCACTGCGATGCGCTCTTTCAATTTTAACGGGAGTACCCCTTGCAGGCACACAAAAAGCATAGATCTCCTGAACCAATGCAACAAGAGTACCCGCCGAGGAAGAAGATTCCGGTACTCCCCAGATTCTTATGTTATTCCTCCTCTGCCTATTTTCAAAATCATCCTGCCGTTCCTTCAAATCCGCAGACAGTTGTTTCAATTTATGCATCTTTGACTGAAGCTCCACCGTGGAATCCATTTGTTCTCCGATATTCAATTTTGTTTGAGTAACACGATCATCAAGAGATTTATAATATGAACGCAGGTCGGAGATAGCTTTAGAAAATTCAAGCCGGAAGGAACGCAGTTCTTGTAAGATTTCCAGCAAATCTCCCTTAGAAACCGGTTGAGTTCCCATACCAGGAGTTGCACCAGATTCAGAGGACACAGTAGGAGACCCAGCAGAACCAGATGTATGATTGGCGGCAGATCAGTTTTCCTAGAAAATTTGGAGAGGGCAGTTGCGTAATTATTTTTAGCTGACATTGTGATGATAACCCCAGTCCCCGCAGTAGGAGCAGAACTAACTATGCTCCTGTGTCCAAATTCCAGCCGGGAAACACAGAAGACAAAGTGGATAACAGTCCATGCAACTTTCACCGCAGAATGTCCCAAAAAGAGAGGAAGAGCCAGCAGTTGCCTCAACCAAAGAACGTCGGCCACAGAGAGAATAAAAATATTGAGCCTGCAATACCGGCAACAGCCAATAGATGGGGATACAGGCTCACAAAATACCAGCAGGGTAAAGCCAGCTCAGGATCGCAGCACCGAGAGACAAATCTAATAGCAGCCCATCAGATGTTGTGTCCCAGTAGAAGACATCCACCGAGGCAGCGCAGTAGATTGTAAAAAACTGTAGCAAAGGAACAGTGAAGGGGCACCTGTGACCTTTAGGCAATCCAAATATGTCTTTACAACAAGGCAAATGAAAAAGTTATCCTTTATCTGTTGCTCTCTGGATATGTAAAGCCGAAGGTATGAGGAATCCCCCACCAATAATACAGAATTAGACAGGCAGGAAAAAAAAAACAGGCTCCCCTGTCACGATCCCCAAATTAGTGCACAGTTCCAGCAGAAATCCACGCAGACTCCATCATAGGATCCGGACAGTGTCCTGATAAAAATGATTTGAAATGGCTGCCGTGGGCACGCTTCTCAGCATTCCACTGCCACCTTTCACTGCCATGTGGCAATGACCGCCCCGAAACTTTTTCCCACCACAGCGATCCTGCCCTCAGGGAATCCACCATATGGAAATAGCTGTGCTGGCATCCCGAGCCGCCGTAAAAAGAAAAAGAAAAGAAAAGGAGATGAGTAGCAGCTGCCGATCACTAATTAAAATCGCCTGACGGGACCTTTAATTATGGAACTGTAATGTGGATCGCAGACATAAAGAATGACAGACACTCACAGCTTCTTCACTAGCCGCAGTGGAAAGACAGAGTCACACTGACCGCAGCCCTCACAGTGTGGTGTTGTCCACAGACTTTACCACTCCAGCGATCGGTCCCATCGCCATCGTTCCAGGCTCTCCGCGATCGCCGGCAGTACAGGGGACATGACAGGAAACCGTACAGCACGAAGCCATCCACTACAGCCATAGCCCGAGGAGGGATCAAACATATGCAAAATTAAGATCGGGTCTCATTCCAACCCTCAAAACTGTGTGAGGGAAGACAGAAAAAACTCACATTATCGCCGGTTTGAAAAGGGACAGGATGGCCAAGGCACGGAGCCTCAGAGAAACCCAGCCATTCCTCACTGGGCTCACTAGCGCCCCCCCTACAGGGCAACACCAATTTTTAAAAAGGGTTCCAGTGGTGATCCGGGAAACTACAGACCGGTGAGCCTCACATCAGTACTGGGAAAAATGGTAGAAACCATCATAAAGAATAAAATTACTCAGCATGTAGATAGTCATGGCCTAATGGGAGACAGCCAACATGGCTTTAGACAAGGAAGATCTTGTCTTACTAATCTATTATGTTTTTTTGAAAGTGTGAATAAACAGGTGTACAAAGGTGAGTTGGTTGATATAGTGTATCTGGACTTTCAGAAAGCTTTTGACAAGGTCCCTCATCAGAGACTTTTGGCAAAACTAAAGAGTTATGGGATAGGAAGCAGTGTACTACTGTGGATCAGGAACTGGTTAAAAGATAGAAAGCAGAGGGTTGGGCTAAATGGGCAATTTTCCCAGTGGAGAAAGGTGAATAGTGGTGTACCCCAGGGATCTGTGCTGGGTCTGCTGCTTTTTGACATATTCATAAATGACCTGGAAAGTGGAATAACGAGTGAGGTTATCAAATTTGCAGATGACACAAAACTATTTAAAGTTGTTAAAACCCAAGAGGATTGTGGAAAATTGCAAGAGGATCTTGATAAATTGGAAGACTGGGCATCAAAATGGCAGATGAAATTTAATGTGGACAAGTGCAAGGTTATGCACCTAGGGAAGAACAACCCAAACTATGGTTACACGATGCAAGGTTCCACATTAGGAACCACCACCCAGGAAAAAGATTTAGGCGTCATTGTGGATAACATGTTAAAACCCTCGGCCCAGTGTGCAGCGGCAGCCAAGATAGCAAACAGAATGCTAGGTATTATAAGGAAAGGAATGGAGACTAAAACAAGAGATTATAATGCCTCTATCGTTCCATGGTGAGACTGCACCTTGAATACTGTGTGCAATTCTGGTCGCCGTATCTTAAAAAGGATATAGCGTTATTAGAAAAGGTTCAGAGAAGAGCCGCCAAAATGGTAAAGGGGATGGAAGGATACTCCTATGAAGAAAGGCTAAAAAGGTTAGGGCTCTTTAACCTGGAAAAGAGACGGCTGAGGGGAGATATGATAGAAGTCTATAAATTAATGAACGGAGTGGAACGGGTAAACATAGATCGATTGTTTACGTTATCAGAATATAGAAAGGCTAGGGGACATGCAATGAAAGCTACAGGGTAAATTTTGAAGACTAATAAAAGAAAATATTTTTTTCACTCAACGTGTAATCAAACTCTGGAATTTGTTACCGGAGGATGTAGTAAAGGCTGTTAGTGTAGCTGGGTTTTAAAAAGGTTTGGACGAGTTCCTGGAGGAAAGGTCCATAAACCATTATTAAGAAGGGACCCAGGATATCAATGCTTGACCCAGTACAAGCATTGCGGAACCTGTGTCTTTTGGGGAAACTGCTAGGTACGTATGACCTAGATTGGCCACTGTTGGAAACGGGATACTGGGCTTGATGGACCTTGGTCTGACCCAGTATGGCATATCTTATGTTCTTATAAGAAGAATTCATCCTCTTCCTCTGATATAGAGACCTACATTGGGCAGAGAATGAGGTGCATTGGTGTTGAGTCTTATTGGAGCATGATGTCAGGAGTATAAAAGTGTCACATGATCCCTGACCCATGAAGCAGCCGCAATGTTGGGACCACTCATTCTCAACACCTGAGGGACTGCACTAGTCTACAGATCTGGTGGTGTGTATCAGCTAGAGACATCTGCTGGATCTTTTCAGCCCCCCATGCATTTGTTAGTGGCAGCCTTTGAGGAGTGTCTCATGAAGGTCCTTGATCTTATGATTTTCGCCTCTTGCTTCCCTTTTTTCCCCTTCTGCCTTGTCCACTTTTTCCATTTCCCTGGTCAGACCACTTTTGTCTCCTTTTCCACATTGAGCTTCCATTCTCCCTGCCCCCTTGTCTGCGCATCACGTCCACTACCCTCCAGCAATTCTCCTCTGCAGACACCCTTTTTGCGCCTGATTTCCACTCTCTCACTCCCGATCGTCAAGTCCAGGTTTGTAACTTCACCCTGCTTTCCACCCTTGATACACTTGCCCCACATTGCCCGATCTTTCATCTTCATCAGCCCATTTTCCACCCCTGGTTTCACCCTGTCCTCTTGCACCGTTCCTGCCTCCATCGTGCTGAGCGCTTGTGGCACAAGCGCCCTTCCAGAGAATTCCAAACTCATTTCTGCTCTTGCCATTCCCATTACTGCTCCCTTATACACACTGACAGGCATTCTTATTACACCAACCTTATCTCCTTCTCCTTTAACACCTCTTGCCAGCTTTATTCCATTCTCTGTTCCCTATTGGCCTCACACACTCTTCCCTCTGCCCCCCTGACCCTGCTCTCTTAGCAACCTACTTCATTGACAAGATGCTGGCTTTCCGCTCCATTTTCTCTGCCTGCCCCCCCCCCCCATCCCTACTCCTGAGATTTCTTCCCTTCCTCACCACTGGCTCTCCTTTTGCCCTGTTTTTCTCATTGAGCTGACTAAAGCTCTCTCTTCTTCCTGTAAAATCACATGCCAGCTTGACCCCATCCCTTCCTGCTGGCTCAGTGAACCTTGTCTCGCTCTCCTCCCTTTCATTCTCGCCATCTTCAATTCCAGCCTTTCTTCAGGTTTTTTCCTGCTCCATGAAAGCATGCCATAATTTGCCCCATTCTTAAAAAACCCTCACTGGACCCCTCTGCTCCCGCAAACTGGCGCCCCATTTCCAACCTCCCTTTTCTCTCTAAATTCTTGGAGAAACTAGTCCTTTTGCAGCTCTCTTCCCACCTTGACACCACCCTCACTTTGCTGCCTCGTCAATCCGGCTTCCGCCCCGGGCACAGTGCAGGCTCTACTCTATCGCAGTTTCTCTGGATCTGTCCTCTGCTTTCGATCTCGTCGACCACACCACACTTCTCACTCACCTCTCTGAAGCTGGGATTGATGGTTCTGTCCTTCAGTGGTTTCATTCCTTCCTAACGTCTAAATCCTTATGTGTTTTCACCGGCTCCTCTCCCTCGCCAATCACCCCCCTGCCCTGTGGTGTTCCTCAGGGCTCTGTCCTTGCCCCTCTCCTTTTCAATGTTTTCCTGGCCCCTTTTGCCCTTCTGATCCAGTAGCCCTGTGTCTCTGCGTATTACTACGCAGACGACTATATTCTCCTATACCATCCCAATCCCACTGCCTCCGATATCACCCCTCTCAATAACTGTCTCTCCTGTATTAGCACCTGGTTGACCTCTAATTTCCTCCATCTCAACTTTATGAAAACCCAGGCCATCTGGTTCACCTTTGGCAGTCCTACCCCCTCCCTAGCCCTCTCACTCTCCTCCACCCCCATTCCCCTGGTCCTCACGCTATCTTGGTGTCACCCTAGATTCAACCTTATCCTTCCATGACCACCTGTCCTCCATAGTCAGTCGCTCTTTCTATTCTCTGTCAGATCTGCACTGTCTGCCCTTCCTTGTCCCTCCTCCCTGACTATTCTTCTTTCCCTAGTAATGAGTAGGATTGACTATTGCAATATTGTCCTTGCTGGTTTCCCACAATACAAACTACGTAGACTCCAACTTTTACAGAATAAAGCAGCCTGCATTGTCACACATGCCTCCCTCACAGATCACCTCGCACCATTGCTTATTCACTTCCATTGGCTTCCCATTGTCTACAGGATAACAGTTTAAGGTCCTAACTTTTGTACATAAAGCTATTCACACTGGCTCACCTCAGTATTTTACCAATTTGGTTCATCTTCATACTTTCCAGCGCTCGCTCCAATTTATATTCATGCAAAAACCGTATGTCTCTCCCCTCCCCTGGCCCATCTAGAATCCCCCGTAACTCCGCTTTCGCTTTCTTTTTCCTCTTCCCCAAACTTTGAAACTCCCTTCCCCCGGACCTCTGACTAGAACTCTCCTTTACCCGGTTTAAATCATTGCTAAAGACTCACCTCTTCTGCACTGCCTTTAATCTCCCCGCCCCCAGCTGAGGCATCCCATTTCTCTTCTGATCTTTCTCTCTCATGTCCTGTCCCCTCTCTCTTCTACTCCCCATCTTCTGTCCTCGTCTTCCTTCTTTCCTGTCAGAATTATGGCTTTCCTTTCCTTTTCCAAGCAGTATGCTTTTTAGACTTCGTAAACTGCTCTGATGTGCTTTCGTAGAGCGGTATATCAAACGGAATAAAGATAAAGATGCCTGTTCTTTGCCATTGAAGCAGCAGTTTTGTGTAGGGCATCAACAATAGTACACTGCCGCATTGAACTGATCGTCGAGACCCACATCTACCTATGGAAAAGGCAACAGCATCAAGACCTCGAGGGCCCTCAACACCAGTGCCTGCCTGGCCGGTGTCTCTTGACCTCATTGGGAGGTAGTTGCTCCCAGAGGTCTTGGAAAGCACCGGTGCCTTAGAACTCCCACCTTTTCCCCCAATATTACTTGACCAGCTAACCAATCTCGATCCTTACCCTTTAACTAATAACAAATCCTGTTGTGTATACTTGTAAATACTCATGTAAATAGTTGCAGTAATGACGTCCCATGTTTTATCCAAGTTCTCTGACCTTGTTCTCTGTAAAACCAAACAGTTTGTTGTTCTGGTCTGTTGTTATATTGTGAACCGCGCTGATGCTGAATAGAGCGGTATATAAGAGCCTGTAATAAATAAATAATAATAAATAAATAAACTCTTGGAAATGCTCTGTTCCCTGAGTGGACAGAGCACTGGTCCAGGCAGAGACTTGGACATCCTTTTTATTTATTTATTTAACAGGTTTTTTATACCGCTTTATCATTTCAGTCACAGTGAGTTACATTATAACAAACTTGGTAATACATTAAACAGGGACATTAATAACTTGGATTTTTCCTTTGAGTATTTCTCAGAGTCTGCTGCTGAGAGTTCCTGGGACGCAGATTAATGGCTCAGAATACTTAGAGGAGAGGTCTCCTGAGCTGCCTTCCAAGTCCATGCTGCCTCATTAGCAATGAGTTGTCTTTCCATGATTTTGTCAGGGTTATGGCCAAGTCTATAGCATTTTATTTGGATTTGGAGGAGGAGCCCAGGGCTAAGGACGTAGGAATCTTCCAGTATTCCAGTATCCCCAAAGAGGTGGTGACAAAGCCCATGCACCATATCTTCAGAGGCTGCAGATAAGAATGTGGGAGACACCTCCCCCCCCCCCCCATGCCTCCAGTCAGCGAGATCATCAACTGTATAGAATCTGAAAAGCTCCCATATTTGAGAAGCAGCTGCTGTACTACTCCATGGTAGTTGAATCTTCTCTCAAAAGAACCAAGAGTTTCAAGTCTCGCTCTTCAATGCCCCAGGGCTTAGGTTAGGACATTAGATTTCTCTGGGAGGAAGTTTATTAAATACTTGATATACCACCCTTCGTAATGTCAGAGGTTTACAATAAAAATACAATAAAATCCTAAAGGGGAAAAGTAGTTCCAATTATAAGATAGGAATGCAGCATTCATACTATATGGCAGAACAGCGAGTCGGATGATAAGAGGGAAGAAAGGGGAAGAATGAAAGGGGTACAGGCTACTCAGCAAAAAAGGTTAACTGGTAGACAGGTCAAAGGCGGTAAGAAACAGATGAAGGAGGATTTCAATTTTTTGAAGGAGGGTTCTAGTCATAATTCAGGGGGTAGGTTATCCCATAGATGAAGGGCAAAGAAATAAAAGGCTAATTAATGTATAGACTCTTACCTGGCTTGTGAAGCAGAAGGAAGAAAAATATAGTTAGCATGGATTGAGTGTAACGCACTGGAGGGTGCATATGGAATGATCAAGGATGAGAAATAAGTAGGAGTGCCAGTTTAGAGAACTTTTGAGTTGCCATAAGGCTCTTGAATATGAAATGAGACAAGAAGCCAGTGGAAACGTTGATAAGAGGACTGATGTGATCAGATTTAGAAGCATGGGTAAGTAAGCAGGCTGTAGTGTGTTGACCGTTTTGGAGTCTTTTAATCTGAAAATTGGGTAAGCTGGGGAGAACAGTTACAATAATCTAAGCGTGAAGCAACTTAGGTGAGAATCAAGGTAGTAAGGGCTGCGGGCGAGAGAGAGGACTGGATAGAATGTATCTGCTGTAGAGCAAAAAAAACTCTTGATACTGCACTAATGTGGAAGGAAAGGTAATCCCAAGATGATGAATTTTAATGACTAGTGAAAATGAAGTACTATTGAGGAGAGGCAAAAAGAAGGGTGTATCTATAGGCTCTAACTCAGTGGCTCGCAGACTCCTGCTATTAGTGTTCAACCATAATGCGATCAATGAAAGGCAATCATTAATAGAAACACAGAAACTTGATGGCAGAAAAAGAGCACATGGCCTATCTAGTCTGTCCTTCCATATAAACCACTACAACAGCCCCCTTTTTTTCCTTTAGAGATCCTCTGTTTGTCCCATGCTGCTTTGAATTCAGATACTGTCCTCATCTCTACCACCTCCACTGGGAGACTATTCCACGGATCCACCACTCTTTCCGTAAACAGATATTTCCGCATATCACTCCTGAATCTATCCCCTTTCACACTCATGCCATGTCCCCTTGTAGCAGAGCTTGCTTTCAATCGAAAGAGGCTCTTCTGTGTACTTATGCCACGGAGATATTTAAATGTCTCAAACATCACCTCTATCGCACCTTTCCTCCTAAGGTGTACATATTAAGATCCTTAAGTCTGTCCTTGTGCTTTATAATGAAGACCACTAGCCATTTTAGTATCCACCCTCTGTACCGACTCCAGCCTGTTTATATCATTTTGAAGGTGCAGTCTCCAGAATTGCACACACTACTCCAAATGAAGTCGCACCAAGGACTTATAAAGAGGCACTATCATCTCCTTTCTTCTGCTGGCCATTCCTCTCCCTATGCACCCAAGCTTCCTTCTAGCTTTTGCCATCACCTTTTCTACCTGTTTAGCTACTTTAAGATCATCAGACACAATCACACCTAGGTCACGCTCTTCTTTAGTGGACAAAAGTGCTTAACCCCCTATACTGTATTGCTCCCTTGGATTGCTACAGCCCAAATGCATGACCTTGCATTTTTTAACATTAAATCTCAGCTGCCAAATTCTAGACCATTCTTCAAACTTAGCTAGATCCCTCCTCATGTTATCTACACCTTCCTGAGTGTCTATTGCAGAGTTTGGTATCATTCACAATAAGACAAACCTTACCCGGCAGCCCTTACGCTATATCACTAGCAAAGATGTTAAAAAGAATCGGACCAAGGACAGATCCCTGGGGCACACCACTGGTAACCACCTTTTGAGAGTGAGCTCCATTTATCTGTATCCTTTGTCACCTCCCACTCAACCAAGTTCTAACCCAAGCAGTAGCTTTAGGGTCCATCCCTAGCATGCTCAGTTTGTTTATAAGTCGCTGGTGCGGTGTCAAAGGCTTTGCTGAAGTCTAATTACACCACGTCTAGAGCTCTCCCTCGGTCCAACTCCCCGGTCACCCAGTCAAAGAAATCAATCAGATTTGTCTGATAAAACTTGCCTCTGGTGAATCCATGCTGCCTCGGATCCAGTAATCTGCTGGACTCCAGAAACTTCACTATTTTCTCTTTCGGCAGCGCTTCCAATAATTTACTCGCCACCATACTAACCGGCCTGTAGTTTTCAACCACATCCTTACTTCTGCTTTTGTGTAAAGGGACCACATGTGCCTTTCTCCAGTCCTTTGGTACCACTCCCGACTCAGAGGCATTGAAAAGGTCAGTCAGTGGAGCTCCTAGAACGTCCCCAAGTTCCCTCAGTATTCCAGGGTCTATCCCATCTGGTCCCAGTGCTTTGTCTACTTCAATAGAGGATAGATTGTGCAGAATGGAATTGCTATGGGAGCCGAGATGGGTGTTTATCCTCATAATAGTAAGCAGAAATGCCATATTCATGTATGATAGTGGCAAGAGGTGAGAGAAAAATATTAAAAAGTAGTGGGGCCAGAATGGAGCCCTGGGGGAACACTGCAAGTAAGGGGTATGAGAGAGAATAATTGGAGCCCAATAACATTAAGAAGGAAAAACCAGAGAAGAATGAGTGAAACCAATATAAAATCGGTCCTTGGAGACCCACGTTAGCCAAGCGAGACAGAAGAAGAGAGTAATCTACACAATTGAAAACAGGAGAAAGATCCAGAGAGACCACCAGAGACATATTTCCTTTATCAGAAAGCTGTGTTCACGTCTGACATAGCGTCCTACCAGCTCTTCATGGGTATGCGCTTGTGGAACATCATGTGCAGTCTTGAGTACACGGGACCACCCCCCCTCCCTCAGAGCATCTCAATTCAGGACCCTAGTGAATCGGGGAAAGGACTGCTGAAGTACATTATCCAAGCAGCATTATTTTCAATACGGCATCAAGAGCCTCCTCGATTTAATACTGACACCTGGAGACTCTCATGGCTTCATGCCTCAGACTTATAGCCCAGCAAGCAGGTGCAAGAGGCTACTACCAGAAATCAAGAAGTACAAACTGACACTCTTCAGATGCTCTCTAAGCTCACTCCTGACCTGATATCCTCAACATCTGGGAGGTCCTATTACTCTCAAAGGTGTAGGTACCCTCCTCCCTCCTGCTGTTCCCAGGCAAAGCAGAGTTCTCGCTCCCATCCCAGGCAGCAGATGGCTCAGAAAGCCCATCCAGCATCCCAGGCAAAACAGAGGACACTGTTTTGATTGGTATCCGGAGAGCGTAACCAAACTCCCAGTGTTGGTTCTGGACAACCTTCCAGTTGGAGGGTTGCTAATGTTGTTTACGAACTGATGTCTCCTTCTAACTTCTGATCCTTGAGGACTCAGAATAGTTTAGAGTGAGTGCATAGTACATCTGTTTGAGCTTTCACTTAATTGCTCACTGAGAGGGACATGTGATCCCTCCTCAGCACCAGCAGATAAACTTATTCATAAACTCTTCTCTTTTGGCAGGCAAGCAAGCAAGCATGCTCGAGTATGTTCCATCAGGGCAAAAAGGGCAGGGATTTTATTCAAGGTACTTTCAGGCCACCAAAAAACTAGTGATGGGGAATTCCATCCTATCTTATATCTGAGGAGTCGGAACAAATATCTGATTAAACAGAAGTTCAGAATGGTTTCCCTCTGCACTCTATTTCCCTTTCTTCAAAAAGGAGATTGGCTGTGTTCTCTAGACCTCAAGGATGCTTACTCATGTATTCAGATTCATCCAAACCATAGGAAGTATCTGATTCATCATAGGGAAATGCCATTACCAGCATTGCATTCTGCCATTTGGATTCTAATCCCTACCTTGCATTTTTAAAAAATGCCTCAGATAGTTGCAGCATATCTATGCAGACTGGGTGTGCATGTGTTCCCCTACTTGGACAATTGCCTTTCAAGTTTTTCACCCAGGAAGGGGTGCAACAATCTGTATGCATTACCATCTGGGTGTTAAAGTTAGTAGGGTTCATCATAAACTATCCCAAGTCTCAAATGACCCCCATCAACTCATTTGGAATTCAGTGGGGCTTTGCTAGACACAACATAGGCAAAGGCCTTTCTTCCCCCCAACAGACTCTCACCCTCCTGGTGGTGGCATTGGAGATCATATGTCGGTGAAAGGCATTTTGAATGTTGGACCACACAGGTTCAATGTTACATGTAATTCCCTTGGCACGTCTCCACATGAGATGGGCAGTGGACTTTTTTTTTTTTTGAACGTGCATCTTTTATTGTATTTTATATAACAAAACAATTTCATCCATCTTACAGCCATTAAAACCCAGGCAATTTATACATCTCATTAACCCGGCCCCATTCATATATTCCTCTCCCCCCTCCCCACCTCCCCCCTTTTTCACCCCCCCCCACCAAATCCTTACTACACAAAGGGCCCTTATGATAGACAGACATAATAGCCCCTGTATGACCCATTATACCAAGGGCCCCCCTTGAGGACAACCTAAAGCTTTATATAATCCCCCACCATATCCTTCCCCCCTCCATTCCTGCTTATCTCTCTTAAACCCACCACCTCCCCAATCCCCTCTTTATCTATTATGCAGTATATATAACTCATAAGGCTCCCACATTTCATACTATCCCACCTTTGTTCTCATTGTATCATATCCAGTGATATCCTCTTTAGTGACCTCCTTCCTATCTATATTGCCTAGGATTCTATTAAATTCAAGATCAATCAACCACACATGCATGTTGTTTAATAAGCTATTTAATTTGACAATTAGCTTGACAATAAGTTAGTGACATTACAATAGAACAATAAGTTAGTGATATTACAATGACAATAAAACAATTGATATTGCATTTCCAAACTCCCTGTCCCTTACAAGAACAGAACACTGCGTCACCAAACTGCCATCATCGCAGCCCATTTTTAACATCAGCTGGGAGAGCCTCAGCGAAGGCTGGAGAAAAGTCTGATTCTTCACACGTTGGCATGCGCCTGGCCAAGCGGATATCTACTCTCTACCTGTTCTGGATTTTCTGTCTCTTTTTATAGGCTGTAACAAATGTGTCACAGCTGGACCACATGACTCCTCACATGAGCTTTTCCCTACAGATATTCTCCACCCCATACACCTTTGCTCAACAGTAATTTGACCAGTCCTTCTCCAGCCTTTGTTCTCCGAGTTAATAAACAATTATGGTCAGTCATTCCCTACACTGCTTTGGTCTCCTGGCTAGTAAACAGCTGGCTCAGTATTATTCCTCATATATGGGATGGCTCAAAAGTTCAGTATTCCTTGCTGATCCAAATAAATCTTTAATTAGTCATACACTATCTCCATTTACCTTTACTGACTCTTACTTCCACCTACCCTCAACCTCCATTCCACATACCATTGCCAACTCCCCTGCTCTCTCAGCCACTGGTGCTGCATAAATTGTTAACCGTGCCATATTATATCCATATTGCAGGCGCTCTAGAAATTGTGCTCTAGTCGGCACCTCCTCCCCTCTCCATAGCTTCCCCAATGCCATCCTGGCAGCTACTGCAACCTGCTTTGCAAAATCTCTCCTCTCCTCCTTATCCCCTCCCCCCTTTGTCTCCTTCAAACAAAAGCAAAAATTCCGGCATATCTTTCATCTCCTTTCCAGTCACCTCAGAGAAAAAGCTCTTGACCTCCTGCCAATGCTCTCGCACCTTGGGACAGGAGTATTACATGTGTAACCAGTTCCTGTCCACATTCCTTTCAACACCCCTAGGGCCTCCCCCCCCCCCACCCCATTTACTAAGCCTCTGCGGTGTTAAGTACATTTCTATACAGAACTTTCCAGCAGTGCTGTTGCAAGGCTGCCTATCTCTTCACTTTCCTAAAATACACTCCACCTACCTTCATCCTAGCACTGCCCCAACTCCTTTTACCATCTTTCCATAAATTGACCCTTTCCACTAGGTTGCCCCAACTGCTAATAAATCGGCGCCAGTTTATCTTTCACCAGTTAGCCTTTACCAACCAGCTTCTCAAACCCAGTACTTTTCCCGAACCCCCCCCCCTTGTGTGCCCCATCCGGTATAACCCAGTCGGGGTTGAGCACAAGGCAGCAATCTGCAACCAGCTTTCCCGCTCCTGCAACTCCAGCCCTATCGGGGCTGTGGGAGGTCACATCCGCGCGCTTAAAAAAGCGCCGCCGGCAGGAAGCAGCCCTCTTTTGAACGGCGAACACACCTGAAGGCTCCCCAGTCGGGGTTGAGCACAAGGCAGCAATCTGCAACCAGCTTTCCCGCTCCTGCAACTCCAGCCCTATCGGGGCTGTGGGAGGTCACATCCGCGTGCTTAAAAAAGCGCCGCCGGCAGGCGTGCCCGCGCCTGAGGGCCTCGCAAGAGGGCCCTTTGGCGTGGCCCTTAGGCGGAGCACGACAGGCGAAAAAGAACCATAATCTAACGCCTCATCAACGTTCAAGGTACCTTAAGCTACAAGCAACTTAACAGCAAGATTCCCAACACCAGCCTTCCAATAAACAAACTCACTCTCACAGCAAATCGCCATCTGTAAATCTCATCTAAGATCAAGCAGCTTGAGCTCCCCCACGGTCGAGCTCGCTCCGTTTTCTCAACTGGGTCCTTCATTGATCACAGCAAGTATACTACACATAAATGAACTATATAGAACTGAATTCCTGCACACACTCTCATAAAGCCATGTATACTTCTGTCAGTAATCATTAAGTATTCCCAGCAGCTATATAGCATCCATTGTTCCCAGTAGTTAGACATATTGTTGTCAGTACTCATTAGTTGCAAATACTGTTCCCAGTAGATAGGTATACTGTTGTCAGTACTCATTAGTTGCAAATACTGTTCCCAGTAGATAGGTATACTGTTGTCAGTACTCATTAATTGCAAATACTGTTCCCAGTAGATAGGTATACTGTTGTCAGTACTCATTAATTGGAAATACTGTTCCCAGTAGATAGATATACTGTTGATACACTTTCTTCTCACCACAGACAAGGCTCTGTCACTATTAACCTACAAAACTACAATCCCAACCTCACCAGTCCTCAATCAGTTGCAGCCAGCAACTATACCGTTCTCCTAACACACAATGTCCCCTATAAAGATGCATACATTAGTAACCTTCATCATTACTTATCTCCTCACCGCACTAGCTGGCCAATCAAACGCCTTTAATGGTGACCAAAAATCCATACCAATATTACGAAATAATTGGAAGAGATGGTCAAACAAGACTCAAACAAACCAAACAAACCCTACTTACAACCACCACTCACATCTACTTCATATTGCCCTTCACATTACCAAAAATCCTCAACCGAAACAACAGTACCATCCACCACTGCATTGCGCCCTTATCAATATAAGGTCCATTCGCACAAAGTGGCCTTTGATACCTAATCTCATAACAGTACATGACCTTGACATTTTGATGATCACAGAAACCTGGCTAACTGATTCTGATAATGTCATTCTTAACCAGATGCTACCCCCAGACTTCTCAATCCACACGTGTCATAGGAACCAACAAAGAGGAGGTGGAGTACTCATCTCTAAAAAAACAACTACAATTTCAGATGGACAACAGTATTAGCTCAACACATCTAAACATACTAAACATATCAAACAATGAGCACTCAATTAACCTAGTCTATAGAGCTCCAACATCATCAGCTGCTGATCTGCCAACGATAGTTGACCAGGCCTGCAACACTGAAAAACCACGACTATTTAATTGGATAGTGGGAGATTTCAACCTCCCCTCCCTACATGACTCTCAAACCGCAGCATTTTTAGAAGCGATTGACAACCTTGGATACAACCAAATAGTCAAAGATCCCACTCATACTATGGGAAATATACTTGACCTGATATTCGTTCCACAAATTACCTCAGACACCAACCACAATTATGACCTTTCCATAATACCAGTACCATGGTCTGATCAGACTCATTTTATTCCAAATTCCAAACTCCTCCAATCCCACTAACTCCAAACCCACCCATGCTAAACCAACAGCTAGGAGGTTCCGCCCCTTTGTAAAAGATGAAATACTCAAGAATCTTCTCCCAACACTACACTCCTCTAAACCTGACCTAGACAGTCTAATCAATACCTGGGACCACACTCTCAGAGCCAATTCTCAACCATCAAACATGGTAAGAAAGACCAACCATCGCACACATGTAGCTTGGTATTCCAATGAGCTAAGAACATCCCTCCTCCATCTTCGGAGACTTGAAAAACACTGGAGAAGATCACGCTCTACTGAAGCCTACACAGCCTACTGCAAATACCTAGAAAAGCATCGCCAGGAAATAGCAGATCGAAGGAAACAATTCCATACTAACCTCCTAAAGAAATCATTAAATAAACATCATGATCTCTTCAACATTGTAAAAACAATGGCAAAGGAACCAACACCCCAACATACGCAAACAATACACCCTCAAGACTATGCTAACTACCTAAAGACAAAAATGACAAAAGCATCCAACATTTGCACCGTTGGACCAACAAATATAGACATACCTTCACAGTCAACTACATTAACCAAGTTTAACACATTATCAATCAAAGAAATTGAAAACACTATCGCATCAATAAATGCTACCACTGCAGCAAGTGATCCATGTCCAGCAGCCTGGATAAAAGACCTTAGATATGAAGTAAGCTGCTTCATACAGAATATCCTTGAACAATCTTTCTCAACTGGAACCTTTCCTCAATGCCTCAAACAAACCTCAATTAGACCTTTATTGAAAAACAGCAAATTAGACCCCCTAAAAGTAGAATCCTACAGGCCAATATCCAGCATCCCACTCCTAGCTAAAATAATTGAGAAAGTGGTCCAACGTCAAATACAACAGCACATAGACATTGAAGTTCCACTTGACCCTGCACAACACGGCTTTAGAGAAGCTCATGGAGTTGAGACCCTCCTCATCACTCTATTCAACACACTAATCACAGGAATAGATAACATCCACCAAGGATTCATCCTTATATTCATGGACATCTCAGCTGCGTTCGACTCAGTAAGCCACCAAATACTTATCGATCGCCTTAAGGAAAAAGGAATCCTTGGTGCTGCACTTGACTGGTGTATATCCTATCTAACTAACCGTTGGCAACAAGTACGAATTGGTGAAACAGCATCAGAACCATTTCTCCAAGATCAAGGGGTACCGCAAGGATCCTCTCTGTCAGCATTAATGTTTAATATATATATGCAACCTATCTGTGACCTCATTCGTTCCTTTAATGTCACCTGTCTAGCATATGCAGATGACATTCTACTATACATGCCATTCTCCATCAACCACCCTGATTTTACACCATTGACAAAATGCTTCGAATCAGTAGAAGATTGGCTCATCTCACAAAACCTAAGAATCAACCACAGCAAGACCGATGTGATGTTTATAACAAGGAACCAAAACTTCACGCCTCCTACTACCTTAAAGATAAAGGACAAGGAATTAACAGTAAAACCTACAATACGATACCTAGGCATCACCCTAGACCAGCGCCTCAGTATGAAAAACCACATAAAAAACATAACAAAACTAATATATCACAAGATACACACACTACGCCACCTTCGACCCTTACTCGAACCCTCAGACTTCAGAACCGTCTATCAAGCCTTGGTAATGCCTCACATTGACTTTGCAAATGCAATTCTATATGGGCTCCCTCAGGCAACATTAAATCCCCTCCAACTGGCGATGAACACCGCTGCCAGAGTACTGGAAGGAATATCAAAGACAGATCACATAACTCCAGTCCTAAAAAGACTCCACTGGCTACCAACCAACGCGAGAATTCACTACAAGATCCTGATTACTACATTCAAAGCCCTAAGCAACCAAGCACCATCAACCATCACCAACCTTGTACACTTACAGACCCCCAATAGATCCAGAAGATCAACTGCTATAAATACATTAACAATCCCGAAACAAGCAGTCAGATACACTAATGAAACAACTAAAAGAGCCTTCAGTATCCATGCCCCAATAGCCTGGAATGCCCTCCCTCCAGAATTGAGAGCTATAGCCAGCCTAACACAATTCAGAAAAAGCCTCAAACACCACCTCTTCTTAAGCTATTTCCCAATCTAATCTTTTCTCATGAAAATACTACCGACACTTTTCCTGACCAAGACAACCCAAATGATAACCAATGTAACTAATGTGTATAGATATTGTAAATAGTTAACTAGTCTACATAGTTTACCTTTTTTAATCCCAAGTTCAAAAACCCCTGTTACTTGTAAATGCATTACAGTTCTCTGTATGTATATGTTTGTTTCATGTAAACCGCGCTGATGACAATAGTGCGGTATATAAGAGATGTTAAATAAATAAAATAAATAAATAAATAGAGCCATACTTGCAGATAATAGAATCTATCTGTAATGTTTAATCTCCAGGAACAAGCAGGAATGAGTCTTCACATATGGGGTACGTCTGTACCGACGGAGTCTGCGTGGGAACGCTCCCAAGCGTCCAATTAGAACGCTTTTGGGAGCATCCCACCACACCTGCGTGCTGCCTTTCCCAACTGCCTCTCCTCAGTTTTTGTTTTTCCGCAGAGCCGGCAGGACGTCCTCCTGTCACCGCAGAAAATTCTCCCTTATTTTTTTTTTTTTTTTTTTTTCTTGTGGTCGCATCTACCTTCCCTCGACGCACCGGTACCGCCAGTGTTTTCTTCTTCTTTTCTTTTACAAATATTTCCTTCTGTAGGAAATTTTTTTCCTATTTAGTGCCTGACAGGCTTCGTCCTGCTAGGCCTCTCCTTTTTCCCTCATGGAAATTCTAGCCAATAAAAAGTGTTAACTGTGGCACGACCAAATTACTTTTGGACACCCATAATTGGTGCCTTCTATGTTTGGGACCTGAACACAATCCGCTGGACTGTCCCTCCTGCACTACTATTTCTCCAAGAAGTTTTCACCATCGAGCTCAACTCGATACGCCGTTCCCCTCTCTCCTGAGGGTACCAGCTCCATCTTCTTTTTTTTTTTATAATACTTTATTTTATAACCGCCAACAAATACAATATATCAGATATACACATCTCCAAGAGGGGTGGACTCTGATCCCCCCTCGGAGTAGTAACAGAGCAGAACAGAGGAGGTGGAAGATCATTTTTTCCCCTTATATTCCCCCGACCCCATCCCCCACCACCCCCTCTCCCCTCCACCCTCAGCACACTCCCCAAAAACTTAGAACCCTTAGTGGGACAAATCCACCCCACATCTCCCACCAATAGCTCAGCTACCAACTTGTAAAATCTCATTACGACTCCTGGCACTTAACTGTTGAATGTAAGGCTCCCATACACGCATAAAGGCTGTCCAACGTTTGACACTGCCCCGCGCCCCCCATCTCTCTATTAACATCATTTGATGGAAGCAGTTACGCCACTCACCAAAAGTAGGCACACTGCAATCCCTCCAAAGGCGAAGAATGGGACCCTTCCCCACCAAACAGGCCTTGCGCACCAACAGACGTTCCCCCTCTACCACCGGACAAGGGGGATCAAGTCGATCGAGCACCACAAGGGCCCCGGACCAGCGCACCCGTCGCTGTAACAATCGATTTAAAAAAGCACACATCTTGGCCCAATAGGAGCGCAACATTCTACAACCCCACCACATATGCAACAAGGTCACAAGTGGTTCCGTGCATTTAGGGCAGCAGCCATCGGTGGTCAATCGACTACGGAATGCCCTCCACGGAGAAAAGTGTGCTCTGGTTACACATTTAAACTGTATCTCTCGCCATCGTGTGTCCTGTGTCAGCCTCACAATCCCTTTTAAAACCTGCCGTATTGACCCGGGGGCCAAAACCTCTCCCAACTCCATTTCCCAAGCCACCTCAACCCCTCGATAATCATGGCCTGTGCTAAACTGAGCCAAACGCTTCTTGAGATCTTTGATCGACGGGGGATATTCCCCCCCCAACCCAAAAAATTCCAATATTCGGGCTGACCTGTCCACGTGTAACTCCTCTCGCGGCAGAGATGACACTTAATGAGCAACCTGCATATAAGCAAAGGAATGGTTATTGGGCAAATCATACTCCCTACTCAAGATCAAAAAGGATTTGCACTGCCATGACGGCTCCACTACGTGCCCAACATTCCGTATTCCCCGATTACTCCAGTCTCGAAAGATCACCGTATCCGAACCAGGCGTAAAAGCAGCATTGCCCTGTAAGGGCAGCCAACTAGAAACCTTCCAAGCTGTATTCCAGTGGACATTAAGTTTTTTCCAAGTCTTGAGAACCGAACCAATCAATTCACTCCGCACTACTTGACACGGGAGAGTCTGATACGTCCCATGTAAGACTCCCAACAACGTCAATGGCGCCACAAAGCACTCCTCCAAAGCCCGGGGCGTATACACATCTGTCCCTCCCAACCAATCTCCCAGATGTCGAGCCTGACAGGCTAGAGCATAACCTACAAGATCTGGAAGACCCATCCCCCCGTCACGCCACGTCCCCAACATCCGCGGCCAAGAAATACGCGCCTTCCCTCCTTTCCACAGGAAACATCTAATAGCGGCTTCAAAGCGGCGCACATCCCGGCGCAATAACCAAACAGGCAATGTCTGGAACCAATACAACAACTGCGGTAGAAGCACCATTTTGACCGCTGCTATCCTCCCTGATAAGGGGAGAGGCAGGGGATCCCAGGCTTTCAACTGTACCTGCAGCCGTCGCAGTGTTCGCTCAAGGTTACGCACATAAAGGACCCGGGGATTACGGGTTAGTACTATGCCGAGATAGGTAAATTCATCAATCGCCCACTTAAGAGGAAAATCTCCCACCCAACTACCCCGCAGTTGATCTGAGACATCTAGGGCTTCAGATTTATCTTTATTGATCCGCAGCCCCGCAATACCACCAAATCTCATAAACTCCTCCAACAACTTTGGCAGCGACTGGTCAGGGGTAAGCAGGTGTACCAAAAGATCATCCGCAAAGGCGGAGAGTTTGAACATCTGGGTGCCCATTCGCACTCCCTGTATCTCGCGGGAGGCTTCGATGGTCTGTATCAAGGGGTCGAGTGACAGGACAAACAATAAAGGGGAAAGGGGGCATCCCTGGCGCGTACCTCGTTCCAAGGGGAAATCTTCAGAGAGTACCCCATTACACAAGACCCCAGCTGTTGGCTGGGCATAGAGACACTCCACCATTCTACAAAACTGAACACCCAATCTGTAGCGCGGGAGAAGATTACGTAGGTATTGCCAGTCCACCCTATCAAAAGGCTTTTCCGCATCAAAGCTGACAAGCATGGATGGTAACCGATGAGCATGCACCCACTCCAAAGAAGCTAAGATCTTACGCAGGTTCCGAACTGCATAGCGCCCCTTGACAAACCCCACTTGCGAGTCATGTACCAAATGCCCTAAAACTGCTGCCAGTCGCAGTGCCAAAACCTTTGCATTTAATTTGATATCAAAATTAAGCAAGGATATAGGACGATATGATCCTATTAGCAAAGGATCTTTACCCGGTTTAGGGATCAGCGTAAGATGGGCATGATTACGTCCCCAATGAAAGGCCCCCTGCTCCGCCCGCTTATTAAAGACCTCCGCCAGAACAGGGCTCACAGAGTCGTCTAGAAGTTTATAAAACTCGGCCCCCAAACTGTCTGGTCCAGGCGCTTTGTTACAGTTAGCTGCCAAAATCGTGGAATGCACCTCTTGCGGGGTTATAGGCTGTTCTAACATCTCCCGCTGTTCAACAGTAAGCTGCGGCAAATCCAACTCTTTCAAATAATCCCCCAGTTCCACAGTGGATGTAAGTTGCGCCTTATATAAATCCTGAAAAAAAAACCCCGAAAGACCCGGGCTATTGCCACAGACTCTCGTTGCAGTTGTCCTTGATCATCTCGGATGGCTGCCACTAACAAGGAGCCCCGTTGGGCCCTTCAGACAACGGGCCAGCAACTTCCCTGGTTTATTCCCGTAACAATGTAGCTGATATCTATAATACAGGATAGATTTCTTGGCTCTCTGATGTATCAGCTCATTGAGATCCACCTGAGCTTCCCAAAGCTTTTTCTTATTTGTGGGTACCGGACCACGCGCACAGAGCCGGCGCAACTTGTTAACCAATCGCTCTAAACCAATTATTCGCTTTGCTATTAGCCGACGTTTCCGGGCTGCAAATCCAATGATATCGCCCCGTAACACTACTTTTGCCGTCTCCCACACCAACTCAGGATTCTCACTGTGGCACTGGTGGTCATTCATAAATTCCCTCCATCGCTGCTTCAGAAAATGCTGAAATCGGACATCCTGACACAACCCCAGGGGAAGTCTCCAAAGTCGTGCCCGGGAATTGTCTATCCCCCAGTGCAGCTCCATTCGGACCATTGCATGATCGGATATCTCTAGTGGGCCAATCTTCACCTCCCCCGTATGAGCAAACAAAACCCCGACACCAAGATATAATCAATTCGAGCACTAGTACCGTGTGCCCGGGATTGGTGTGTAAAATCCCTTTCCAAAGGATGTAGTAGGCGCCAGGGGTCAACCAAATCCATTCTACTACGAAACCGCTGTAACATCCGAGTCGTCGGGATCCTATCTCTCGCCTCCCCCCCCCCCCCCCCCAGAAGTATCGAGGTCCACATCTAAAACCCCATTGAAATCCCCGGCAAGAAGCAGCGGATATTCCGGGAGTTGCTCTATTTTGGAGGCCAGGCCATTATAAAAACTAGGGTCCATCACATTAGGACCGTAGAGATTTCCGATAATCACTGGTTTCCCCTCTAGCCGACCAGCCAGCAAAAGAAATCGCCCGTCTTCCGCAACGATATTCTTTTCCAGGGCAAAACTGACTCGTTTGTGGAACAGAACTGCTACTCCTCCTTTCTTCCCTCGTGCTGGAGCCCCCCCCATACCTGCCCCACCCAGCCTCTATGAAGTTTACTATGTTCTTCTACCGTCTGGTGCGTTTCCTGAAGTAGGGCAATATCGCACTGCTGTCGGGCCAGGGCCTGTAAGATTTTATAACGCTTTATAGGATTCCCCAACCCACAAACATTCCAGGTAATAATCTTCAAAGGCATGGGGCAGTGTCCAAATCCAGCCATTTAAAAAAACTCTAAGCATAACAAAGGAGCTCCCCCAGCCTGGAGCCCCCCCCCCCCCCTTAACAGCCAGCAAAAAAAGAAAAAAACTGAGCCACCTACAAATAAACAGTGAAGTGTGTGCTATCCTACCCCCTCGGCTCCCTTCCCCTCCCACCCCCCCACTCCCCTTCCATTCCCTCGCCCCTAAACTATCAAGGCCACCCATCAGGCTGAACAACTTCCCTGTGGCAATCGGGTCTGCCCCCTATTTCCCCGGATCTAACATTGAACCTAACTATCTGATAGAATTCCATTTTCTTTTTAACCACCCCAATATTAAAATGACAGTACTCCCCACCACGCCCCCTCTCCACTCTTCCCTAGGGCCCCAGCACTCCCTAACCTACTGCATTAGGTAGTGGGAATTAGTACCACCAGGCCCCTCCCCCCATCCAATACCCCTACTTACTTTTGTCCCCCGGGTCCCCGACCCCCTCCGTTCCAAAACCCAGAGCCTTACACCTCTCCTCCGTATCACCCCCCATCTGATATTTATAAAACCATATTTCACCACTGAAGTATATTCTAAAACCACCGTATTAAATCTACCCATACCACACCCCCACTCCTCGCTTTGGTAGGGCTACCACCTTATTACTCCCAAAATGACATAGGGGGGCATCATCAAGCCTCTGGAGGCCACCCCAGGAATTAAACTAAACATCTAGAAAATGTCATAGGTATAATATAAACAACCCACTCATCCATCATTGCAAGCTTACGCCCATAACACACCCCCTCTCCACATTCTTCTACCTCATTCAACCTAGCCTATCTATCAGCAGCCCCTCGTACAGATGTAACCACCAGGGTAACTACCGAGGAACTACTAGATTGAACTCCTCGTGTCCCTCTAGGGGCTCCACCCACTAGTGTCTGCCCCTTCCAGGTCTGTCCAATCCAACCAACCCATGACCCACCTCCCCCGGCTCCTCACCTTTAGCTGTCCAGAGATTAGGGACCTGCAAAGCACAGCTCTCCCTCCTACACTATACTCCTCAGCATAAATAAAAAAGGAGAGAAAAAGAAAAAGGAGGGAAGGGAGCACAAAGAAAACTTTACAAATAATTACCGTTGTCAGTATTATAACCCCACCCCCCCCCCCCCCCTTTGGGTCTGCAGCGGACCTTCACCTGGCCACACACACAAATATACCATTCACTCAGCTCAAACAGTAGCAAGTTGCACAGACAGTTGCTCAGCCAAACAATTGAAACATAATAACAGTTTAGCAATGTTGCCCTCTAAATGGCTTAAACAAGGGAGTAGTTGACACAATTTGGCTAAATGTAACAAGTTACAGCTTAAACAAATCAAGAAAGTAACAGTGCAACACTGGCATCAAAAAAGAAAAAAAAAAAAACTAGTTGCTATAGCCCAGAGCTACATCAGGTCCTTGGGCCCCTCTCTGTCAACAAGATATCCAAATGTCATTCCCACTGGCAATCCCAGATTCACGAGGGCGAATCAGCCTGTGCATTCAGGGTTTCCAAAAGTGCAGCAGCCGCTGCCGGTGTCGGTGTCGTCAGGTAGCGGGTCTGTCCCTGGACCTCCACTCGAAGCCGAGCAGGATACAGCAGCGAGAATCGCACTCCTTTGTTCAGCAATTGTGTGCAGACCCCCGAGAAGGCCCGGCGCTGCTGACTAACTAAGGCCGAGTAGTCTTGAAACACAAGTATCTGTTCCGTATCCTGCTGTCTCATCTTTCGACTCCGAGCAGCTTTTAACACCGCTTCTTTTTGCCGGTAATCCAAAAAACGTGCACTAACCGCTCGTGGTCGTCTCGCCTGCTCCCTCTGCTGGCCAAGTCTATGCACGCGCTCCAATTTTACAGGATCACCGTCCTGGTTTTCAATCCAGGTCTGCAAGTATCCGAAAAGGGCGCCATCCGCCACACTCTCCGGTATCCCGATGAAGCGCAGGTTCTTGCGTCTCCCCCGGTTTTCAAGCTCGTTCAGCTTGTCACCTTGCTGCTTTACCAGGGTCTCCAAGGCCTCCACTTTAGCTGCCAGGGAGTGCTGGTTGTCCTCCACATCTGAAACTCGGGTCTCTACTTGGTCTAGCCTCCCGGTAAAGTCCGTAAATCGTTGACTCACAGTCTGAATCTGGTCTGCCAGGTCTTGGAATCGAGTATCTAGTGCCTGAACCACCGCGGCACTCACCTCCGTGACCAGATCTGGAGTACCACCAGATTTCGGGCTAGCTGGCGCTCCTTCCGCCATTTTCCCCTCCGTGGCACACGGCTTCTCCTTTCGTGGTGCTTTCGACGCCATTCGGTTTCGTGGTGGGAGGGAAACTGCCTCCAGTACTAGATGAGTACCCCCTTTGGTAAGGATCAGTAGATATGGAGACAGAGCCCACTCCGCTAGTATGGGTATGTTCCAGCAAAGTTGGTCAGGGTTAGTTCACAGCACACACCGCTGCTTGCGATTGTCTTTGGATAAAAGGCAACGCCTAAGAGGCCACTCCGAAAAGCCCTCCAGCAGGTCCTCAAGTGCAGGCTCGTCAATCGCAGCCTCGCCTCCACGTGCTGTCTCTTGCGCGTTGCTATCTGCCCCGACCGGGCAGGAAGTCCGCAGTCCTCTTCGTTGCCAGAAGCACAATACCCCAGGGAGGGGAAGCTGAAAAAAGCGGTGGAATAAATGTCTGATTGCGCTTTGGCGCGTTTATTATTTTTTTATTTTTATTTTTAATGTGCAGATATCCGCTCTGGTCAAACAGAGATGGCCACAGGTCTCCTCACCACTGGAAGCACTTCACCACGTGGAGGGAGAGCTGATAATAGCAATGAAAGTATCTTTTTGTGTTCCGTTACCTGTCCCGATCGGGCCAAGATGGTCGCAGATCCGTTCTCCGCTGAAGATACAATACCCCCCAAGGGAAGAGCTGACAATAGCGGCGGGGGAGGTGCTCGATCACGTCCCGGTATGCTTTCTTTCTCGTGCCGGTGTCTGCCCCGGCCAGGCAGAGGTAGCCACAGGTCTCCCTACCGCTGGAGGCTCAGTACCCCGCAAGGGGAGAGTTGATGATGGCGGAGGGGGGGGGTTACCCGATCATGTCCCGCCGTGCTCTTTTTTTTTTTTAGTATAGTTGCCTGCCCCGGTTGGGCAGGGACAGCCGTAGGCCGCTTCACCGCCGAAAGCACAATACCTCGTGGGGGGAAACCAATGATGGCAGTGGAGGGAAAGCCCGATCGCGCCTCGGCACACTTTTTAGATGTGCAGCTTTCTTCTCCGATCGGGCCTGAAGGCACAATACCCCGCAGGGGAAAAGTCAATGATGGCGGTGGTGGAAGTGCCCGATCGCGCCCCGGCGCGTTTTCTGTGGAGGTGTCTGCCCCGATTAGGCAGGGATGGCCGCAGATCTCTTCATCGGTGGAGGCTTAACACCCCTTGAGGGAAGCTTCAATGAAGGTGGTGGGAAAAAAAAAAAGAAAAAAAAGTTTTACAAGGTTTTTTAGCAGTTTTGCGGGGCAAGTTGCCCGGAGCTGATCGTGAGCCGTCCGATCAGCTCATTGCCAAACCGGAAGTCTCGCTCCATCTTCTTTTTCGCAGGATCAGGTAACCAAACAAAAGTCTGTAAAGACTAGCCAGTTCTCGGGTGGTAGATCTCATGTACTTCATAGAGATGCCTTTGGGCTTGCCCCCAAGGACATTTTGGCTTTAAAACCCCGGCGGGAAGCTTCTGTCTCCAAAGCACTAACGGGGTTTCAGGCTGTTCCCAGGGTTTTCACCTCGGTGAACATGCCTGAGCCATGTACGGTGGTGGTATCCGCTTTGAGCGGTGCCGGTACCCCGGCATCGGCAATGGTGCTGGATGAAACATTCCACACCGATCGCAGTTGAGCGTGCTCGGTATCCTCGGTGCCGCTAGAGCCGCTACCGACCGGTCTTCCCATATCGGTCCCAGTACCGATGCTGGTATCCACGTCGGTACCCTCCAGATATGCATCGATAGACTCGCTTCTTTCGATGCCGAGTCTAGAATCGATCTCTAGTCTGGATGACTGGGTACCGACTTCAGACGGTACCTTAGACATTCCACCGATGATCAAGGTCTGCCACATTCGGTTTCCACGGTACCGATAGTGCCATCACAGACTGATCTTCATATATCGGTGTCACCGACGGTACTGATCCCGGTACCGGTATCGACATCAACATCGGTACCGGTATCATCATCATTCTCTGGTTGTAGAATCAGCAACGAGGCGTGTTAAGAGTACTAAGAAACACTCTTCTTATCCGCCAGGTCGTGAGGCTAAGACTTTAGATGCCTTTAAATGTCAAACTTTCCAGGCATCCATGCTTTCAGCAAGAATCCTTTCATATATTTTCTATATGGGATTATCTCTTGAAGTCACAAAAGATTTATTGCTTTTGCCCCTTTCCTCCAAGAGCCTTAAAGAGCAGATTTTTTCTATGTTAGAAATATTTTGAGCATGATTGACTAAGTTCCTTACTTGTGCTTCCCTAGACTCTTTCGAGTCTGTTAGCAGAACTTCTGCTATAGCCATAGGAGCACGACGTAGAGCCTGGCTCCAAGCTTTAGACTTGGACAAATCTGTACAAGATAAACTGGGAAATGCTCCTTGCACTGGAGAGAATCTCTTTAATAAAGAGACTTTACTTAAGGCTGCTCAGTTAACCACTGACACTATTGCTTTACAAGGCTTGTCTTTGCCTTCCTCTATCCCAGTTTGTAGAAAATCTACTACTAAGCTTTTGTTCCCTTAATGGGAGAAGGTTTTATCCATCTTCTACCCATCATACAGAGGCTTCTAGGCAGGGGAATCAACCAGCCAGGCTCAGGAAACCACAACCTCAATGGGTTCAGCAAACCCAGCAGCTGCAAGGTTGCTGATAAACTCTTCCCTGAATCCTTTTTCCTCTTTGAGGTTTAGATCCTGTAGTTTGCTTCTTACCTCTACAAGCATCTACATCGGTTCCATCCAAAAATGTACATATGTCCCTCCCTCTCAAAGAGACATTCTGACTATTAGCTCAATGAGCTTCTTAAAATGATTATGCTTTACAGGTAGTACAGTTACTCCTCGTCCTCTGAACTACACAGAGGAGTAACAGCTGTCAATAAGGTTTGCCTTTACCTTTGACTTTTCTCCTGTATCAGCATCTCTCATACTACTTATCGAAGATTTACTCCACAGTTGGTCTTCTTTTCAACTCTGCCACTCTTCCTAAGACATTTGGTCTGTAGGAGTGATACCACTTTATTGAGGGCGTTTCCGTAAGCCCCTAAGTTTTCTTTCAGAGTTGTCTCCCCCTTGCATTCTTATTTTTCCTAATATTAAAAAATCATAACCCCTCTTATGCAGAAAAGATAAAGTCCCACTCAGGTTCAGTGAATCAAGTGAATCTTAGTAAATATCTATTAAAAAAGAAACCTGCAGTCTCAGGCAAAAACGGCTAAATACTCCCAGGTTAAATTTGACCTCAAAGAGTAATGCCAGATTACATCACCGACCGCTCCAATAGGCTTCTTTAAAAATGTTTAAAGATTTCTTAGATTAACCCTTCACAGTATTTTAGCGGATTTTTCTTGCTGTCCTTCATAAATATCAGAGACTGTACTGGTCATTTGATATCGTAATTTTGCTTATCTTGTAATTCTTCCAAATTCAAATAGTCCCTGTTAAATAATATTAGGTGACTATTACCCTCCTATAAGACAAGACCTATTGCTTCTTATTTTTCCTGGCAGCTTCTCAGATAATAGCGGAGTCTCACCACTCCTACTTAGGTCTGTATTTCTTTCCCAATCTTGGGACCTAAGATGTCTACTGCTGCCCTATCAGTAGTTAGAATTGCAGGGGCTCTTACTGGTTAGACCACTAACTTGCTGACCAAGCAGCCAAAGCTTGTCCTCCCATTTCAATTGTTTCTGGCCTTACCACCAGATCCCAGATGGTTTTAGAACCTTTTCTGGCTATTGTTGCAGACACATCACCTTACCTTCTATCCTTAGCCTTCCCCAATCCTTGGGCTTGGCGGAATAGTCCATGATACCTACTGGCTCTTAAACACCAGTTTTCTTCTGATTAATCTGCAACATGCTCTCTGCATCTCTACGGAGCAGCTCTACACTATGGGGCCTTGTTAGAGAGCACATATTGTCAGATGGTTAGGAAGGGCTTTACCTAGTCAGGCCTACTGGGTTCTCCCTGCCCTTACCATTTCCATTAAAGGCTTCTTAAATAAAGGTCACAGGCCTTTAAGGAAAGACCTAAAGAATTATCCAGTTCCCTGGTTTGCTTCACATCTCCAGGGGACCCCTTCACCAGAGATGTTTTTTTCTTTCAGTATAGACCATCTCTGTCTGGTTTTTTTCCTTCCATCCTCAATTCTTCATGGCGTGATCCATGTTGAGCACAGTAATGCACCATACCCTTTGTACCCTCATCAAGGGTAAATGTGATATAGTTAGTTCATTGAATCTTTTTTTCTTCAGCTACCTGCTGGAGTTGCGGAAGGATTCAGACTTACTGTCTGCAGATTGAAAACCACCTCTGCATTATCCAGGTAGGTCTCCATTCCCGGTTATAAAGGGGCTAGAGTTCTTAGAAGACTCTAGACTTCTCTTGCCAGTGAAAGAACTCCCTTGGCTTCCTACCCATAACCAGGAAATATGGATTCTTTTAATATCTTCTCAAGCAGGCACCCCCTTCTTGTTGCTAGATAAATCTTTCTCTCTCCACATACCCTATGTACAGATAGATCTATCTATCTGCATCCATGCCCATACATATATAGGGTGTATATCTGTATTTACCTATCTATATATCTATATCTATATATATCTATATCTATATCTATATATATATATATATCTCTATCTCTCTCTATATATGTGTATATGTAAGTCATATACATATAATTGCTAATGTTGATACTTATACCTACTACTGTTTACTACTATTGCTACGTATCCCTGCCACGGATAACGGCGTCTGTTGACACTTATACTTGCTAATACTAACTGTTGCAAAGTATACTGTTGATACTTACACTTGTTAATGCTGCAAATATAATCACCAGGTTTACATATATGGTTGTCAGAGTAAAGGGCATTGCAGAGTTACAGCACACCGCTAAGAAAAATGAAGACTCTAACCTGGTACCTTAGAATATGCCTGTTCACACTAATCCCTGCCTACGCCTTCAATTCAAACCTATACCAATCTCTCCCACACCTATGCACACCATTCTACCTCCTCTACACCATACAAACGCCGCAACCGCTCCTACTCACACCATACCACTTCACCGGAAATATAGTAAAACACTCACTCCAACAGAAGGCCCCCACTAACAGTCATACAAAAACTCAGAGGCACCGCAAACCTAAAGCATCATTGACTCACACACACAACCTAACACCGACGCAAACCACTCACAAACAGGCTACACAGGCACTGCATGAAACCTGTAATATCACCCTCATCAATGCTCGATCGATCAGGAATAAGACCCACATAATCCACGATATCATCACAGATGAGCAACCCGACATCCTATGTATAACTGAAACATGGATCACCGACACCGATGCAGCCATATTAAACCAGATCAACAAACCTGGATACAACCTGTATAACTGTCCCCGCCCCCACAAGAAGGGTGGAGGAGTCCTCATAATAGCCAAAGCCAACCTGCAACTCTCAAGCACATATCAGAACTCAAACACAGACATCGACCTACTCAAGGTAGAAAACACAGCAGTATCCATCTGCTTGATATAGAGACCCCCCCTCGCTGCATCACGAGATACTTGCCTCGGCATTAGAAAACATATCCTTGACACAACCAAAAAAATTTCAGATCATACTAGGAGACCTAAATCTGGCTTCAACGACAGCCACGCATGCAAACACCTTCCTGGAAGCTATGACCCAGCTAGGGTACCAACAAATAATAACTGAGCCCACCCATGAAAAGGGGCACACACTGGACATGGTCTTCACACCCACAGGAGAACAGGCCACCATTGAGAAGCCCCTGATTGAGATCAACCCACTACCATGGTCAGACCATCACCAAATCAGTATACGGATAAAAATTCCTACCTTGCCTAAAGACACAAAAGCAAAAAGAGTAACACACCAACAAAGAAGATTTACCAAACCAAACATGGATTGTCTCATCAATACCATTAAATCCCACATAGACCTAGGAAAAACAGACCTCAATGAACTAATAAGCAGCTGGGATTCCGGAATTCAGACCATAGCGATCCCTAAAGGGAACCATACACCAAACAAACCCAAACACCATTCAGAACCATGGTACACCATGAAACTGACCAGAATGAAGAGAGACCTTAGAAAACATGAAAGAAGGTGGAGACGTACCAAGTCCATCCAACTCCGGTCGGAGTACCTCAACCTCCTCTCAAAATACAAAGAAGAAGTAAACACAGCAAAGAGGATACACCATACCAACATTCTAAACAAAGCCATCAACAAACCGAGTGAACTTTTTGCACTAGTAAAATCGTTAACCAAAATAGCCCTACCAGAACATCAAGATAGCTCCATCCATCCACAAACTCTGGCAAACCACTATGCAAGCAAGCTGACTACCACCACGCCCACTCTCTATGTAGAGACACCATACCAAAGAACAGAGGTTGAGCAAGAACAGGCATGGAGCACCTTCCACAACGTCGATGAACATCAAACCATCAACATATTAACCTGCATAAATACCACCACCTCCCCATTGGACCCCTGCCCAACTGCATGGATCAAAGCAGCAAAAAAGGAGATCAGCCAGCAAATATCCCACATTGTAAACCAATCACTAAGTCAAGGAATTATGCCTGACCAACTAAAACAATCTATAATAAGGCCAATCCTAAAGAACAACTCACTCAACAAGGAAGACCCAACCTCATACCGCCCCATCTCCAGCATTTCGTTCCTGGCAAAAATCATTGAAAAAGCAGTACTCATACAACTTCAAGATCACCTTGATGACCGTGCTACCCTAGACAAGCAGCAATACGGGTTCAGAAGAAACCATGGAGTTGAAACACTTTTGATAGCGCTAATGAACAACCTCCTCAAAGGCCTAGAAGACAGGAAGAAAATTGTTTATACTCATTTTCATTGACATCTCTGCCGCCTTTGACACTGTACATCATGGGATCCTCCTTAACAAACTGGAATCTATAGGAATTGTGGGAACCCCCCTCAAATGGTTCTCCTCCTACATAACGAACAGAAGGCCACAAGTACAATTCAATGGTGAAAAAGCTGAAGCATTCTCTCAAACACAGGGCATACCCCAGGGTTCGGCTCTCTCAGCACTACTGTTCAACATTTTACATGCAACCCCTCTGTGACATTTTCAAAAGGCATAACATCAACTACCACATTTATGCAGATGATATTATGCTTTACACACAATTGGATACCTCGGACCCTAATTATACACAGCTCGAAACCTGCCTGGACGAGATGTTAAGATGGCTGCAGAGAAACAACATGACAATTAACCATAAGAAAACAAAAGTCATGTATATATCCAGTAAACTTAACTTCAAGCCCCCTCCTACAATCACCCTATGCAACAACACATACAAAACGAAAAATGAAATAAAATACCTAGGAGTCACTCTCGACTGCAACCTGAAAATGGATACACACCTACGTAAAACAAACAAGGCCATCTTCCATAAACTTAGAGTGATACAACCTCTAAGGAAAATAATAGAACCCTGTGATTTTCGGTCTGTTGCACAAGCACTCATCATGCCACACCTAGACTACTGTAATGCTATCTTACAAGGTCTGCCTAAAAAATCACTAAATATCCTTCAGATGGCCCAAAATGTGACAGCCAGGATCATAATGGGAACAAGCATTGCTGAACACATTACTCCCATTTTAATCGAGCTACATTGGCTTCCAATTGCAGCCAGGATACAATACAAGATGCTGGTAGACCACGTTCAAACTTATCAATAACATAGCCCCCTCATTCCTTTCCTCACTTATCAGCACGCAACCTACAAATAAGGACAGGAGAATCACCAATTCAGGCACCCTGCAAGTCCCCACCAACATCAGAACTGTAAAAGCAAGTACGAGTCGCAGAGCTTTCTCATTCTCTGCGCCAACTATCTGGAATCAACTCCCATTTGAGCTCCGTTTAATCAAGGACATTTCCAATTTCAGGAAGGAGCTAAAAACTCACCTATTCAAAAGTCACTACAATCAACTGTGACTCTTAAGTTTCCGTTTAAATTCATAGCAAAGCAATCAGATAATGACACACTTTTGAAACCGCTATATGTATAAACATGTAAATATGTATGTATAATGTAAAAATGTGTAATCCACTCCCCAAGACACTATCCCTGTGTGCTGTGATATACCCTCAGATCTAATGTATATACTATCCCCTCCTCCCAGTCTTGATTTGACAACCCCCAAAGATGAAATCGAACCGCTGCTGATCGCTGGAAGTAGCGGTATATAAGTGTGTATTAAATAAAATAAAATAAATATATGTATTGCAATATATGATAGTGGGTAGATATGTCTATATACGTTTTCTGTCTGCCTATATATATATATAGATAGATAGATAGATAGATATAGATATATATATATAGAGAGAGATATCCCTACGGACCTGACAGATACACTCTCTATCCCTTCCATGCTGTCCCAGCATACTTAGGATTCTCCATAATCAACCACTTCCCGTGGTAGTTGAGGAGTTCTTGTACCATGACCTTCAGTTTAGGTACACCTGAAGCCTTCCATATACTTTCCTTGCCAGTTAGGAGGAACATTTTCTGAATCTTGAAAAAATGGGAGGCTACAATGCCTCATTACTCCTATCCTTCTTTGTTATCGGATATAGGGATCTTTGAAGCTCCCTTCTCCTACAAGAACTATGTCTCTTAAAGTCAAAAGAGCTTCAGTTTTATTTAATAGAGACTTCTACGTTTTCCGCTAAGTCCTACCTCATTGAACTACCCCAGTTCCACTGGGATTGTTTCTTCTCACCCTAAGGTTCTAACCTCAACCTGTGTTTTGCACAGTTTTACCTCTCCTTACATTGAGGTACTCCCTGGGGATGTCCTCTTGGTTCATATCCACAAATCCACATGAACCTCCATATACCCTTTTACAATGTCACCAGGTGAGGTCCATATTGGTTTATTGCTCTTCAATATTATCACTAAATATCACCTGCACAGAGATTCCTATCTAGGCATCCTGTTTGGTCCAGCTGTTCCACAGCACATCTTTTTAGTTCAACTCCTACCCTCCATCCCTAGGATGCCTGGGGTTTCGTGAAATAGCATGGCTCTCAGATTCGCAACATGCTGGGACTCCTCCAGGCATCTTAGCTTGGGAGTCCCCATATGTGAAGACTCATTCCTGCTTGTTCCTGGAGATAGCACAGTTACTTACCTGTAACAGGTGATCTCTGGGAACAGCAGGAATAAGTCTTCACAACCCACCCACCTCCCCTAGGAGTTGTATCTCTCTCTATCTATCCCCTCTCTCTCTCTCTTTGTCTCAGCTTTAAAACTTAACTGAGGAGAGGCAGTTGGGAAAGGCGGGAAGGCAGCACGCAGGCATGGTGGGATGCTCCCAAAAGCGTTCTAATTGGACGCTGGGGAGCGTTCCCGCGCAGACTCAGTCGGTACCGACGTACCCCATATGTGAAGACTTATTCCTGCTGTTCCCAGAGATCACCTGTTACAGGTAAGTAACTGTGCTATCCATGTATCCCCTTAAGGTCATTGAACTGTTGGATCTTGCCTTCCTCCGAAATCGGTTGTCCCCATCGTATCAGCCCTCTTGATTTCCCAATTTTTATACTGCTCTACCTCCTGACCTGGGGAGAACCCCCTTCCTTCCTCTAAGCTGCCATAATTGTATCCCCCTCCCATTCACTAGTTTGTTATGCTGTCTCTGCCAGATCTCCCTCACTAGGTGTATAAATGGGTGCTCTACATACCCCCTCTCTCTCTCCCTTCCTTCTCCCCCCCCCCATATTACATCCTTGGGTTCTCCTTCCACCTGCTGCCATTCCATCTGTACCCAATGCTTTCCTTCTAACCCTCCCCCCCATCACCATTGCCTGCAGTTGTGTAGCCTGATAATAGCTACGGATATCTGGAATGCCCATTCTCTCCTTTTTCTTTCTCCAGCACATCACTGTATGGTTCACCCTTGGGGCCTGTGCCTCCAGACATACCCAGAAATCCTCCTCTGATATTGTTTAAGCACTTTATCTGGGACCACTATCGGTAGCATCTGAAACAGGAACAGGCGTAGCAAAACATTCATCTTGATGGCCACCCTTCCTCCCCATGAAAAATATGGTTTATCCCATATATCCAGATCCCTACTAACCTGCTTCCATAATGGAGCATAGTTCAATCTATATAGTGTCCCCAACTCCTTCCCTATTTGAACGCCTAAATACCTTAGGGACTTCCGCACTCACCGGAATGGAAATGCTTCCTTCAGTCGCTCCTCCACTGAACTTTGCAGCACAATTTTCAAAACCTGTTTTACTATGATTCAGTTTATACCTAGACACTTGACTATATTGGGCAATGATCTTCATTAAATTGGATAGGGTAGTTAGGGGTTGTCCTACATCATCCGCATACAGTACTAACGTATACTCCCTGTCCCCCACTTTCACCCTATGGACATCTGTTGAGGCCCTCACTACTGCTGCCAGCGGCTCTATAACCATTGCAAATAGTAAAGGAGATAGCGGACATCCCTGTCTCATGCCCCTGGTCAATTCAAACGCCCCTGAGTATGTGCCATTCACGCTAATGTGCACTCTGGGCTTATAGTATAGCGCTTGCAGCCAAGTCATGAACCTATCTCTTATCCCAATCTTCTGTAACACCTCATACATAAACCCCCATTCTGCTCTATCAAATGCTTTTTCAGCATCTGCTGCTCCTAACAACGTTGGTATGCAGTCTTTCCTTACCTGATCAATAATAAACAATTTCCTAACATTATCTCTTCCTTGTTGCCCCGGGATGAAGCCTGTCTGATCTGCCCCATAAGTCCTGGGAGAAACTCCTGCAACCTTCCTTCCAATATTTTTGCAAAGATTTTGGCATCTAAATTTATTAAAGAAATGGGAATGTAGAACCCACATAACATTATCTTTCCCTGGCTTCAGGAGGACTGTAATTCCCACCACCAACAAAGTGTCTGGCAGCCACCCCCAACTGCTAATCTTATTAAAGATACTGGCCAGAACCACAGCCAGTTCCTCTTTGTACAGTTAGTAAAATCGGGCTGTCAGGCCATTAAGTCCTGGAACCTTCCCTTCCTTCAACTCCATTATAGCCTTCCCGACCTCTACTGTTATTTCCCTAACACCTCTTGCTCCTCTTTCAGCAACCGTTCCATGGGCACCATCTCTAGAACCCCCCTCACCTCCCCCCTTGCCCGCCTTTGCCTCTGATGTATACAAATGCAATGTGTGCCTTTGTCAGTCCTGACTCCTGGCGACCCAGAAGCTCCTGGGTTTTCTTGGCAGTGTAACCGGAAGTAGATTGCCAGGCCTTTCTTCCGTGGCAGTGGAGAGTTAAGTGACTTGCCCAAGGCCACAAGGAGTGTTAGTGGGAATTGAACCCTGGTTGCTTCGTTACCAAGCCAGTGTTCTAACCACTAGGCTACTCCTCCACTCCCTGATGTATACAATTTCTGGAAAAAGGTCTTAAAGGCCTCCTGAATCTCCCTAGTTGTAAACTGCCGGTCTCCTTTTGCGTTTCTGATCTTGTACACACTTTGCTGTACCCTCTTAACCTTCAATTGCCTCGCTAATCCCTTCCCTATCCGGTTATTATAGTCAAAGGCATGTTGCCGTAATCTCTCTAACTGGTATGCTACTTCATCCATTCTTATTTCTCTTATAACCCCCCTTAATCTCTCCATCTCTTTTAAAGCCTTTCGTTCTCCTTCCCTTTTGAGACTTTTTCCCCAGTATCCCAGTTCTTCCTGCAGCAGTGCTTCCTTCTTTTCTCTCTTCTTATATGCCCCCAGGCTGATAAATTCTCCTTTAATAAAAGCTTTAAAGCTATCCCATACTACTCCCATTTCCATGTTCGGCATAAGATTTTCTTGAAAGAAGCTTTTTTATCACTTTTTTAAACTTCTCCACTTCATTCCGGTCCTCCAGCCGAGATTCATTTAATCTCCAAAAACGGAGCCCTTCCTTCTCTACATTCCAGGCCACCTCCACTGTAACTGGAGCATAATCCGACCATGGTTTCTGACCCTCTTCCACTGCTTGCACTTGTGTAACTAATCCAGCAGAATCATATATATGTATATGTATGTGTGTGTGTATGTTTTATGCAGTGGAGGGTGATACATGTAGTCCCGCCTCTTACCCATCCTCTGTCACCACACATCCTGTGAGCACCAGTTGTTTCATCATTCTTTTTAACTTACCCCTATGGGCCCTCTTTCTCTTCCCTCATCTGGAGTTATCCAATCTTGAATTAATAGTCAAGTTAAAATCTCCTCCCATTATTAGTGGGATCCCTGCTACCCCTCCCAACTGCTTGCTATCTCCAGGAACAAGCAGGAATGAGTCTTCACATATGGGTACGTCGGTACTCACGGAGCCTGCATGGGAATGCTCCCCAGCATCCAATCAGAAAGCTTTTGGGAGCATCCCTTGCGCCTGCGCACTGACTTCCCGACTTTTCCACTGTCTCTCCTCCAGTTTTCGTTTTTCCGCGGAGCCGGCAGGACGTCGTCCTATCACCGCAGAAACATTTTTCTTTAAATACTTCATTTCTTGTTTTCTTGTGGTCGCGGCTGTTTTTCCCGCCGACACCGGTACCGCCGGTTGTGTTTTTTTTTTTCTTAAACTCAGAGATTTTTCCCTCTGTTTCTGTCTTAACTTTTTTGGGCCTACAAGGCCTCTCCATCATTGAGCCGCCTTCTCCTAAGAAGTGCCTTCACTGTGGAAACAGTTTTCTTTTTAGACTCCAATCTCTGGTGTCTAACCTGTTTGGGTCCTGACCCTTTTTCCCCTGAACTATCAGGCTGCAATACTGAGAGAAGACCTTTCCTCTTTCGAGTTTCCCTCGATACCGTTTTCCCTCCTGCAGTGAGGGCACCGGGTTTTTCTTCTCTACAGGATCAGGTAACCCACAAACAGTCTGTTAAGACTTGCCAATCCTTGAATGGTAGGTCTCATGCCACGCATGATGACGGCTCCGGCCTTGCCCTCAAAACCCCATTGGCATTAAAACCCCGGCGGGAGTCTTCGGGCTCCAAAGCATTTCAGGTGTTTCAGGTTGTTCCTGGGGCTCACCCCTCACAGAACATACCTGAGCCGTGCTCGGGGGTGGTATCCGCTTCGAGCGGTACCGATACCCCGGCATCGGCACCGGTGTCGAGTGTTCCACTCTTCACCAGGGATCGTCATCTGGCATCCTCGGTACCTTCGGGACCGATTGATACGTTCCAGATTGACTTTCCTGTATCTAAGCCATGCTCGGGGGTGCTATCCGCTTCGAGCGGTACCGATACCCAGGCATTGGCACCGGTGTCGAGTGTTCCACTCTTCACCAGGGATCGTCATCTGGCGTCCTCGGTACCTTCGGGACCGATCGATACGACCCAGAGTGACTTCCCTGTATCAGCATCGCCGGTACCACCACCGACGTCGGTGCACTCTAGACATGCATCGATAGACTCGCTCCCTTCGATGCCGAGTCTGGAATCGATATCTAGTCTAGATGACTGGGTACCGACGCGCCTTGGAACCGACCCTTATCGTTTCCGGATACGCAGTACCGAGGATACTCACCAAGACTCTCTGGTTACCTAGGTACCGCTTGAGCAGACTCCGATGACGGCCTCGATGCCATTACCGGTATCGGTATCGATGTCGATTCCTGCAGTTACACCGGTACCATCGATCCTTTCTATGCCTAGTTTGGAATCAATACCTGGCATGGACGATGCAGTACTAACTGCCTCAAATCGTGACTGCCAGTATCATTATCCATCTAGTAAGGTTCTTTTTCTGCACCAGACCAGTACATCCTCTGGTGCTCAGGCTGCATCTTCAACCTTAGCCTTCCCAGGGATGGTTCCCATTGGAGATCCATCCTTCCTTTTCAGAAATTTCTCCTTGACATGGCAACCTTTCTTGCTATTCCTATCCCTGGCTGTAATCTTAACCAAGGCTCTCCTGCAGAAAAGGGAAATATAATGCTTCCTTTACATCATTCTTTGCAGGATCTTCTTCTGAGAATATGGGAATCACCTTTAAGGGTTCCCTCACCTTCTACAGCAACTAATGTTCTGTATCAGGTGCCCCCCTCTCCAGGGTTTCAAAAGAATCAACTTCCCCATCATTCCATTGTAGTGGAATCAGCAATGAGGAAGGTAAAAAGCAAGAAGAAGCATTCTTCTTATCCGCCAGGTCGTGCTTCTAGAGCACTTGATGCCTTTGGACGTCAAACCTTCCAAACATCTATGCTGGCATCAATAATTATTTCTTATATATTTTATGAGTCTAACACTCCAGGAGGTCACAAAGAAATTATCTCTTTTGACTCCTTTTTTGTCAGAGCCTAAGGCTGCTGACTATTCCTTGCTTCTTAGTCATAGCCGGAATATCTCTTGGTTTCTTTCTCGTGCTTCTCTAGACTCTTTTGAGTCTGTTAGCAGATCCTCTGCTATTGCCATTGGAGCACGTCGTAGAGCTTGGCTCCAAGCTTCAGACTTGAGCAGATGGGCACAACATACACTGGGTAATTCTCCTTGTACTGGAGAAAATCTCTTCAATAAGGAGGCTTTACGTCAGGTTGCTCATTGCTCCACTGACTTCCCTGGTTCTGGAGACCATTCTAAGCCGCCTTCTTCCCCAGGAGGTAGGAAATGTCCTACCAAGCCTTCTTTCCCTAAGAAAAGAAGGTTTCACTCTTCTGCCCATCATCCAGAGGTGCCCAAGCAAGGGACACCTCGTCCTAGTCTGAAGTTTCCAAACTCTAGCCAGTCTCAACATACCCAGCAACCATAGGTTCTGAAGGTTACAATCTACAGTTAACTTCTTCTTAACAGAAGTTTGTTCACTGTTTTTTCTTAAAGCTACACTGGTTTTTCCTTTTTCAGTATGCTAAGCTGTCAGGATATTCTTGTCCATGGGTTACAGAATTCTCCTCTTCTTACTATTAAGAAGGGAGGTTACAACTATCCCATGATAGTTTCTGGCCCAACATGAACATTTTTTCCTTCAGCTGACTCGCCATATGGGTAAGTCACCCTCCAATTACCTGTTTTCTCTACCCTCTCATCCAGGATTTTCCCTGACTGAGTGGTACCATACTGAAAAGCTTCTCTAGCCTTTCATTTCAGTGTAGACCTTTTTAGTTTTCTTGAATACATTCTCAAGATAACTCATCAGACAGGGACAGGAATATCTCCTCTCCCTTTGTCTGTTCCTCTCTGTTTTGCACAGGAAGATCCTCTCTGCTGTCTTTTCAGCTTCTGTGCATGCAGGAGTTCCAGTGTTTGAACCACTGGTACTTTTCCACAAGTGCCAGTCCATCTTCCACAATTTTTGTCTAGCCTCAGTAGTGATTCCAAGCTAATCCTCATCTATCTTGGATATTCCTACTCACTTTAGGCTTCTCACATCATCTTTTTTTCTGGCCATCTCCTTTTCCTAGGATGTGGCAGCACACCTGACTTCAGTCAGTTTTATCTCATCATTCTCCTGCACAATGCTCTCTGCAATCTTCAGAGGAGCTTTCTACTATGGGCCCTTGCTACAGAGCATTGAACTTATCTCCAGGAACAAGCAGGAATGAGTCCTCACATATGGGTACGTCGGTACCGACGGAGCCTGCGCGGGAAAGCTCCCCAGCTTCCCAAAAGGAAAGCTTTTGGGGCTTCCCACAGCGCATGCGCGCTGCCTTCCCGCCTTCCTGACCAACTCTCCTCAGTTCTTCTTTTTCCGCGGAGCCAGCAGATCGTGTTCCTGTCACCGCTGAAGAATTTCTTGTTTTAAAAGTTGTTCTGACCGCGTATCTGCCTTCCCCTACCGAACCGGTACCGCCTGTCTTTGCTTCTTTATTTCTTTAAAAAAATATATATATATATATATTTTTCTTTTTCCACACTTGGTGTATTTCTTTTTGTAAGGCCTACCGGCCTTTACAAATTCTCCCTCATGGAGAAACCATCTTCTGGTTTTAAAAAATGCACCAAGTGCTCTGGTACTATTTCAGTCACAGACACCCACGAGTGGTGTCTTAAATGTTTGGGCCCTGACCATTCGGTTCCGGATTGTCCATCCTGCTCTCTGATGTCCAAACGGGGCTTACAGAACCGAGCAGCTAAATTTCATGTGCTGTTTTCTGCAGATAATCCAGCATCAGCATCATCCAGGTCTTCATCTCCGGATGGATCTCAGGTAACCAAACATTCCTCGGGCAAGTCTTCAAGGGGCAAATCTCCCTCAAAGCAGAGAGAGGCCCTTGGGTTCGACCCTGAAGACCCTGCCCCAGCCAAACAACCCCGGCGGGAAGCTCCGGCTTCCAAAGCTCCTCCTATGGGGTTACAGGTTGACATCGATGGCACGGCCTCGACCGATCACCTGTTAGACTGCTCTGGGGTACCGGCTCAAACCGGTACCGACATCCAGGCAGTTGTGGCGTCAATGGGTACTACGGTACAATCCATGCAGCAGGCCATAATGGCTTTTATTAATGCTGCGACGCCCTCGGTACCGCAACCGTCGGTTCCGACTCCGGTTCCGGTACCACAACCGATACCGGTACCCAGAGCATCTACTTTCCGTAGAAGGCCGGTACCGGTTTTTGCTTCCCGCGATATTCTCGGTACCGACCCGGCTCCCGATACGCCCGAGGTCGATACCGGTCGGTACCCGTATCAATCTCTGGAAGCAAGTAGGCGATACTTCGAGTCTTCTGAGGATGCCGATACCTCAGATGATTCTGATGAAGCATCCCTTATTCTTCCTGAGGAGCCTTCTTCCCCAAAGAGAAGAATGTCTCCTCCAGAGGACTTGTCCTTTCAGGACTTCATCTTGGAAGTTGCCAAGGGACTTTCCATTACAGTATCCTCTGAAAAGGAACCTAGAGCTCAAAAATTAGACATTTTAGGATACTCTAAGGTTTCCCAAAGAGGCAGTCACCTTACCCATTCATAATATTCTCCAAGAACATATGATGGATTTATGGGAGGCTCCTCTTACACTATCTCCACATTCTCGCTAGTTGGATACCATGTATCGGGTCCCTCCTTCTCCTGGTTTTCAAAAAACCCAGCTTCCTCACCATTCTATTGTGGTGAAGTCTGCTATGAAAAAGATTAAGAGTACCAAAAGGCACTCTTCTACCCCTCCAGGAAGAGAATGTAGAACTTTGGATGCTTTTGGCAGGAAAATCTTTCAAGCTAGTATGCTTATTGCCAGAATCAACTCCTACAGCCTCTATATGGGCATGTTTCTAAAGGAGCTTGCTCTTAAGGTACAAGATTTTCTCCCCTTTATTCCAGAGGATAGAAAAGAGGAGTTCCTGCTTCTGTTAAAGCATATCCAAGATGTGTCAAAGTTCTCCAATAGGGCTGCCTTTGACTCTTTTGAGGGTGCTAGTAGAGCATCTGGCATAGCCATAGCTGCTCGTCGACTTGCTTGGCTCCAGGCCTCTGACCTGGAATCCTGGGTGCAAGATGGCCTAGGCAATTTACCTTGTACAGGGGAAAATCTCTTTGGCAAAGAGTGGCAAGTCAAAGCCATTCAAATGGATGCAGAGAATGCTGCTTTGGATAGACTCTCTAAGTCTACTTCACTCCCTGCCAAAAAGAAGTCTTTTAAGAAGTCTTTCTACAAAAAGCCTAGATTTGGTTCCAATGCTGGCCAGTCATCCGCTCAAGTTCGCTTTGTTCCTAAGCGACAACAGACTAAACAGGCCAGAACAAAGCCTGCAGCAGCTGCTACGCTTCAACAGTCCCAACCCCCTCAGGGATTTTGACTTCTAGAGAACATACCCTTTCTGGCTCTGCAGCAACCAGAGCCTCTCACCATTCCAGGAAGGCTGACTCATTTTGCTCCCAGATGGGAACAGATTACATCAGAGCAGTGGACCCTCTCTATCATCAGAGAGGGATACAAACTGCATTTTTCCAGCCTTCCTATCTATCCCAGGGTGAGACATTTCATCTCTCCCCCTTCTCTCCTACACCTGTTGGATCAGGAGGTGAATACCCTGCTTGCCCAAGGGGCAATACAACAGGTTCCCCTCCTCCAACAGGGCTCAGGGTTCTACTCCCCCTATTTTCTGATACCAAAGAAAACAGGAGGACACAGACCCATCCTAGATCTGAGAGAATTAAACAAATTCTTGTGCAAGGAAAAATTCAAAATGCTCTCTCTGGGTATTCTCCTTCCTTACCTTCAGAGTCAGGACTGGCTTTGTTCTCTAGACCTAAAGGATGCGTACACACATATACTCATCCACCCATCCCACAGAAAATTCCTTCGATTTCTGTTCCAGGGAAAACATTTCCAGTACAGAGTACTCCCCTTCGGTCTAGCCTCTGCTCCAAGAGTGTTCACAAAATGCATGTCAGTAGTGGCTGCATTTCTACGCTCTCAGGGAATCTTTGTCTTCCCATACCTAGACGACTGGCTCATCCGAGCTCCATCTCAGTCTCAGGCTCAGACTTCCCTGGACCACACCATCTGCATTCTGCAGTATCTGGGACTTGTCATCAATCTGCCAAAGTCTCAACTCACCCCTATTCAATCCCTAGAATTCATAGGGGCCTGGTTAGATACCACCACAGCAAGGGCCTATCTTCCCCAGGCACGTTGCCACCGGCTAGTGCACCTGGCCTCTCAGATTCAGTCCAGAACTCACTTGACTGCCCGAGAGATGTTACAATTGCTAGGCCACATGGCCTCCACAGTTCATGTGGTGCCTTATGCTCGCCTGCATATGAGAGCAGCTCAATGGACTCTGTCCACTCAGTGGACCCAAGCATCAGGAGCTCTCTCCGACCAAATAGAAACCTCCAAACGTCTCTTTGGGTCTCTCCAGTGGTGGATGTCCATTCAAAACCTGTTGCTGGGGTCCCCCTTCCAACCGCTACCACCCCAGGCAACCCTCACTACAGATGCCTCCCAGACAGGCTGGGGAGCTCATCTTCAAGACCTCTCCACTCAAGGCCTTTGGTCTCCGCAGGAGACTGCCCTTCATATCAACCTTCTGAAGCTTCGAGCAATTTTTCTTGCTCTCAAGGTCTTTCATACCCTCCTTTACAACATGACAGTGCTTGTTCATACCGACAATCAAGTAGCCATGTTCTACGTAAACAAACAAGGAGGGACTGGCTCTCTGTCGCTTTGCAACGAAGCTCTCAGACTGTGGGCCTTCGCCAGAGAGCATCAAATCCATCTCCTGGCAGTATATCTCCCAGGAATTCAAAACTCTTGGGCAGACAGACTCAGCCGAGTTCTGCTTCCACACGAGTGGTCCCTGCACATGGATCAGGTACTCAGAATCTTTCAGAAATGGGGAACCCTGGACATAGACCTCTTTGCAAGTCCGTGGAATGCCAAACTTCCCCGGTTCTGTTCCATAACTCCATGTCAGGGGGTTCAGGCCAGGGATGCCTTCCTCCTTCATTGGGGTCAGGGCCTCCTATATGCCTTTCCACCCATTCCTTTGATTCCCAAGACTCTGTTCAAACTGCAGAGGGATCACGGATCTATGATCCTCATAGCTCCACGCTGGCCATGCCAAGTGTGGTTCCCTCTACTTCTGCATCTCTCCCAGGGTCCCTCCCTAGACCTGGGAGCTGCTCCAGACCTTCTGTCTCAGGAGGAGGGGACTTTGTGGCACCCAAACCCCAAGTCCCTCCACCTCAGAGCATGGTTACTGAAGGCCTAGACCTTCAAGACTTAAATGTCTCTCGACAAGTGAAAGATATCCGCCATGCTTCCAGAAAACCTTCCACAAGGCGTTCTTATGCTTTTAAATGGAAGATATTTTCCATTTGGTGTGCTCAAAAGGATCTTGATCCTTTTGATCTTCCTATCAATTCTCTATTGGAATATCTCCTGCATCTCTCCAATGCAGGCCTTAAAACGAATTCAGTAAGGGTCCATTTGAGTGCTATTGCAGCATCCCTCAAGCCTTTCAATGGACAATCTATTTCCTCTCATCCTCTTATTGCAAGATTCATGAGAGGCCTAACTTTAACTAAACCTCCCATTAGGCCTCCTCCGGTGGCATGGGACTTAAACTTGGTTCTTGGTCAGCTTATGAAGCAACCTTTTGAACCCTTAGCCACTACCTCCTTGAAATTTCTTTCCTGGAAGGTTATTTTCCTCATTGCAGTCACTTCAGCTCGTCGCATCAGTGAGCTGCAAGCCTTAGTGGCGAATCCACCCTATACAAGGTTCCATCATGATAAAGTAGTCCTTCGGACAAATCCACACTTTATGCCTAAAGTGGTTTCACCTTTTCATCTTAAGAGGTATACCTACCTGTCTTCTTTCCAGCTCCTCATGCATCCAGTGCAGAGCGGAACCTTCATACTCTAGATTGTAAAAGAGCTCTTGCCTTTTACCTCCATAGGACTCAGCCACATCGAAAGTCTTCCCAACTTTTTGTTGCTTTCGATCCTTCTCATTTGGGACTTCCAGTCTCAAAACGAACACTTTCCAATTGGATTGCTCAGTGTATTTCGTTTGCTTACCAGAGTAAAAACATTTCTCTGGAAGGCCATGTCACAGCTCACAATGTGAGAGCCATGACCACCTCTATGGCTCATCTTCACTCTGTATCCATAGATCAGATCTGTCGAGCAGCCACCTGGGCCTCGGTTCATACCTTCACAGCCCATTACTGCTTGGATAAGGACTCCCGCCGGGATGCCTTATTTGGTCAGGCTGTCCTCAAACACCTGTTCCATTCTTAAACAACTCCTGCCCACCTTCCCTTAATGGATGCCTGAGATCCATCGGAAGATGAAATACCTACGGAGGGGATCTCCCAGGCATCTCATCTAGGGAGTCCCCATATGTGAGGACTCATTCCTGCTTGTTCCTGGAGATAGCACAGTTACTTACCTGTAACAGGTGATCTCTGGGAACAGCAGGAATAGTCCTCACAACCCACCCACCTCCCCTAGGAGTTGTATCTCTTTCTCTTCCTTTCCTCTCTCTATTGTCTCAGCTTTAAACTCAAACTGAGGAGAGTTGGTCAGGAAGGCGGGAAGGCAGCACGCATGCGCTGTGGGAAGCCCCAAAAGCTTTTCTTTTGGGAAGCTGGGGAGCTTTCCCGCGCAGGCTCCGTCGGTACCGACGTACCCATATGTGAGGACTATTCCTGCTGTTCCCAGAGATCACCTGTTACAGGTAAGTAACTGTGCTGTCTCTGAGGGCTATTCTATACAGTAGAAAAAAGCTTATAAATCATTCCCATGACTGTGAGGGTTCTCCACACCCTCTTGTCTCCTGTTATAATACAGAATATAAGCTTTTCTGCGTGAATATCCAAGGCTACTAGTACCGCATGATACCCCTATGTCCCTCCAGTGGGTCCTCCTGGTATCTTCTCTATGCGTTTCTGTACATCTGTCATGTCAGAGTTCTAAAGGACTCCCGCCTTGCTCTTTACAGACTGATATTGTCCTCTGTTTTTCACGCAACCATCCTGGTTATTTTTGCTGGATTGCTTTCCTGCATCCTTTTAGCCCACGGAAATAGATTCTCTATATATTTGTCAAGTGGGTTTCACCCTCTTGTTAGGTGAATTTTTTCCCTTCATATTCCCCATGTGAATGTTCTTATGGGGCTTAGTGTATCTTCAGACTTATTGTCATGTATGTAAATATCTCTATATATGCCTCTACATACATATGTCTGTAAGCTGTGTGTGCATAATTTATGCCTATATATATATATAGATAGATAGAGATAGATAGATAGATATAGATATCTGGATATCTGTTGGGAGACTTTTTATAGATCGATATGTATTACATACTATCTCCTCACTGTCTATGCTATAGCAATTTGTACCTTCTTAGAGGTTACAGACAGTGAGCTCCCTTTTTTTCATACTGTTCCTTAGTATGTGGGGACTGTTATGCACACAACCACTACTGTGGTGATAACAGCTTCCGCTTTGCTCTAGGTCTCCCTATCCTTGAAGATTCAAGCTTCAATATCTTTCCTATCTCTCATCAGCTAGGAAAGACAGTGTACAGCTTCATTATTTTGAGTACACATTGTTCTCCTTGGGAATATGGGCCTTTTTCCATACCCCTTCTTCCCTCCAGGACTGGGCTAGTTGTCCAAATCGGTCAGTCTTCTTCTTTTAGTCCTCAATGTTAATGACTCTGTACCTAAAAGAGTTTTCAGCTTTTTCCCATGAAGCTTTCCATTGAAGACCTGCCGTTCTAATCCTACCCCAGTTGACACCTGGATCACCTGCTAATTCCAGGTCTGGACCTTCACCCTCACTGCTGTGAGGTCACCTTGAGGATTCCGCTACTGCATATCCAGTAGACTCCATCACGCTTTCTACTTCCTACAATCCAGTAGGTAAGCTCCATATTATAACTGTTCATTAAATAATTTTAATGGTACTTATCATACATGCCATGGACTCCTCTTCTGTAGTCCTTGGGTTTGCTGTTTTCCTTATGGCTCTTCTATTCTCAACTCCTACCCTCCATTCCCTCATGGGATGCCGGAGATTCCTGTGTGGGAAATGCACTCCTGATCCAGGAATATGCATTTTATGGGATCTCCCCCTGGCATCTATAGCTAGGGAGTCCCCATATGTGAAGACTCATTCCTGCTTGTTCCTGGAGATAGCACAGTTACTTACCTGTAACAGGTGATCTCTGGGAACAGCAGGAATAAGTCTTCACAACCCACCCACCTCCCCTAGGAGTTGTATCTATCTATCTTCCTTTCCTCTTTCTCTCCTTTTGTCTTAGCTATGAAACTCAACTGAGGAGAGACAGTGGAAAAGGCGGGAAGTCAGTGCGCAGGCGCGAGGGATGCTCCCAAAAGCTTTCTGATTGGATGCTGGGGAGCATTCCCGTGCAGGCTCCGTCGGTACCGACGTACCCATATGTGAAGACTTATTCCTGCTGTTCCCAGAGATCACCTGTTACAGGTAAGTAACTGTGCTTTCTTGGTCATAAAAGTCCCCCCTGCCCATTATTGGGTGCATGAACATTCACCACCACCACAGATACCCAATTAATCTTGCCCTCCCAATTGATCCACCATCCCTGCACACTTATTATCTTTTGTTCTTCTATCTTCAATTCTCTAGAAAACAAGATTCCCACTCCTCCCTTTCATGAATTTTCTCTATTCCTCGCTAGGTACACATGTGGAAACTCCTTCTTGGTAACATTCCTTATGTGTATGTTAGATGCGTCTGCTGAAGCATCAAGATGTCTACCTTAGCCCGAACACCCTCCCTCAGCAGGTTTCTTCTCTTTTGCAGGATGACAAGCCCTTGACATTTAAGGACATATTTGCCCCCTTTCCCTCCCCTCCCTCCGATACCTTTAGCTCCCCTCGCTCCCCCCTCCTTGCCTTCCCTCTTCCCACATTCACCCCTCCCCTCTACCCACTTTCTCAGCAGTATTTAACACTATCAGAGTAGTGACTTCACAGCCCACCCAGCGTTCCTGCTCAAGCCCCACCCAAACCCCCTCCTCCTTTCCCTTCCATGCCACCAGCTCCCACCTTCCATCCATTCGTACTTCTTATCCCCCCCATCTGCTCCTCCTTCCTCTCCCCGATGATCTGCATTCCAACCTTTACTGTGTAATCCCCTCCCCCCCCAAACATTCCCTCACCCTTTTACATTTACCCTTTTACATGAATATCACACCATACTACTCAGACTTAAAACCGAGCTCCGCATATTGTCCAGTATTCAGTCGGAGCCATCCACCATGCTTGTTGTCTTCCTGGCGCGGTCTGCTGTTTCCCATTTTAGTTGCAAGTCTTTCCAGTTCCTCAGGCCTGTTGGTGTAGCCACTGCTGAAGGTAAATTCTGCAGCCCACTTTACACTATTGTAATCTGTAGTTCCTGCAGTCATAACTATTTTAGTTATGCCATTTAGCGTAAATGCCAAGCCCTGGGGGAACAGCCATCTGTATCTGATGTTCTCTTTTTCTCAAACGTGCTGTCAGGCCACCCCACGCTCTCCTCCGGGCTATTGTAGCCACTACCAGATCTGCATACACTGCAACTTGGTGACCTTTCCATCCAAACTTTCCTGCTCACCTGTCGCTCTTTGATGTGCTCTGGTGGTGTTCCTCTCTGGAAGTGTTTTTTTACCAGACTGCACACTGGGTAATCATTAATTTTGCGGTAACGGTTCACGGAGCTTTCGCCTTAGCCGTCCATGCCAGGCTGTGATGTCCGGACAGTCTGTGGACCTTGATCACACAGTCCAAGCACAGCCTCAGTGGCAACATCTGTCACAACGCCCCTGTGGGATTCCTTGTCTTGGTGACTGTAGTCAGCAAACCTGACTGAAGTCTTGCCCTTCCAAACACCTTCCTACCAAAAATTACAATGGATGCATCCAAATTGGGATTTGGAGCCCATGTAAATGGGTTTCAAATTCGGGGTTAATGGTCCTCCCAGGACAGTCTCCTTCATATTAACTTCCTGAAACTGAGAGCAGTGTCAAATGTTCTAAAAGCTTTAGTGATCAGCAGGCCAACCAAATTGTCACGATTCAGACCAACAATCAGGTTGTGATGCACTATATCCTACCTCCTGTGTTGAGGGACACTCAGAATGTTGAACTTTGCAGACTGATTCTCGGGCTACTTATCTGGCAATTGAGGATGCCTCCCTAGGGTACATACTTAGCAGTACCCTGCAACCTCATGAGTGGACCCTGAACAACAGGTTGCAAGGATTATCTTTCAAGAGTGGGATACCCTTTCAATGGATCTGTTACCACTCCCCAGAAAAAACAGGTACCTCAGATTTGTTCCAGGGTAGGGGCACATGGCAAACATGCCTTTCTCCTCGATTGGGGGGGGAAGGTCTTATATCTGCGTATCCTCCCATTCCTCTGACAGCAAAAACTCTCCTGAAATTCAAACAGGACATTAGTGAGAATACTCAGAGCACCTTACTGGCCCAGACAGCCATGGTTCCTTATTCTTCTGAAACTTGCTGTAAGAAAGCCAGTCCGTATCTGTTGCATCCCAACCTTCAGTCCCAGCCCTCATAGTCTGGATGTTGAAAGGCTGACCTTTCCCCTTTAGATCTGCCAGTTGGAGTTGCCCAGAATCTCTCGGCGTCCAGGAGAGATTAGAGGTCGTATGCATTCAAGTGGAGATTTGCCATGGGGTGTGAGAGAGAGGGTCTGGGGCCTTTCTCATGTCTTGTACAAAAGCTGCTTGACTACTTTCTACATCTGGTCTAAAAAACAACTCCAGAAGAGCTTGTGTCGGTGCAATTACCGCTTGACCTGGAAGGTCTTGTTTTCCACAATTAAACTATCTTTAATACCAGACACACCCATTGATTGTAATGAGGCCACCTGAGAGTTCAAAATGGAAACCACCTTCTCAAGGGTCTTTCAATGGTTCTTAAAATCCTTCCTTTTCGTCCCTCTAGTCCAGTCCCGGAACCTTTGAGTTTAGTATCTCTTCCAGCAGCTTTGGAGACTGAAACACGTCATCGCTTTGACACCTGTATAAATAGGCAAGGTCCGCCCCTCTCCTCCAGTAGTTTCAGTCTCCAAGCAGCTGGAGAAGGTTCTGAGCCTGGGACTAGGCTCGCTCAGCACAAATAAGCAGAGATTCTATTTTTTAAATTTTTTCAAAGATTGGGAAATATTTTGTAATTTGAGTTGCTTTTACTTTATGATGGATATTTCAGGGCAGAAGGGTACTGCTTGCTGAGGCTTCCTTGTCTGTCTCTGTCAGGTTTTTTGTTTGATTTTCCTTCTCCTCTTCTCTCCCCCCTCCGTTTGACTTCCCCCGCACTGTAACAAGCATCGGGAGGACTGACTGCATGCATATGCCTCCCTGCTCCCGAACCTGCTTGAACGGGTGAGGAGCAGGTAGCAGGCACTGGCTGGAGCCCCGCGGAGAGGAGAGGAAGCAGACGCTGACAAGCTGTGTCTGCCATGCCGGAGCCGAAGCCGCTGTTTCGGCTGAGCTCCGACGCTGGTTGAGGCCCCCACTGAAGCGGTGAGTCTGTCAGTTTGGCGGTCGGTTTAGGTCAGTGTTTTTTGGCTGGGGAGGACATGGAGCCGCGATCGCGCGGGGCCTCGATTCCGGCATCAAGGCCGGACTGCATGAATTCATGCGGGAAGCGCAAAGGCGGCCATTTTATCTTGGCAAGCAAAGGGGCAGTTCATTTAGGTGCCTGGAGGCCTCCGAGGCTCATTTTGGCTTCAGTTGAAGGGAGAGGGTCTAGCCTGATATCAGCTGCATACAGATTGTGGGGAAAAAAAAAAAAGTGATTGGTGGACTCAGTGTTCAGCTTTCCCGGGATAGTTAGTATGCTGGCGAGACCTCGCTGCTTGGTCTGTGACACGAGGCGCGGCGCAGTCTTGGAGTCAGGTGTGTGTAGGGGCTGCACTCACGAGGTGGCCGTCATGGAGAAGGCACTGGATTTGGCGACCGGAGGACAGTTGGCGGTTCCTCATGAAAAGGGGGAAGCCCTGCCATCTCCGCTGGTCTCCTCGGAGCCGGTAGCGGGGCCGTCTACTGGGGTAGGGCCAGGCGGGGGGACCTCCCGTGGTTCTGCCGGATTTCTTCGTCCTTATGCAGGAGGCGTTTGCTTTGTTGCAGCCTGGAATAGCGTCGCCTCCTCCGGCTGCGGCGAGGGGAGAAGAGGCATGGGACTTCGTTGTGGTCTGAGGAGGGGTCTGCCCCTGTCAAGAGAAGGAAGTAAGGGGGCGGAGCGCTCAGCATCCCTGCCCTGGGGGGACTTAGTGGCGGGTGACGGGGATGTAGAGACGTCTCGGGGGGACGATTTAGAAGAAGATGAGTTGCCTGACTCGGAGCAACAGGCTAAGGTAGACAGGGTGTTTAGGTGGGAGGAGCTGCCAGCTCTGACTACCAAGACGCTCAAAACGGTAAACATGCCCTCTACAGTGCCTGCATCGGATGAAGCGTTAGAGGAATCCGCTCTTGCAGGCGGTGCGGATGACCCAACGGGTGTTTCCCATTCATAGAGTGTTTAGGAGCATGATTCAGGATTTGCCCGAGTCGGCCCTGAGAGGTTCTAGGGCGATAGCTAGGCTGTATCCACTATCAGACCGCTTTTTCGCTCTCCTAAGGTAGATGCGGCGGTGTCGGCTGTTACTAAGAAGACTACGATCCCGGTAGAGGGCGCCGCGGCACTTAAGGATGTTCAAGACAGGAAGTTAGATACCTTGTTGAAGCAGGTGTTTGATATAAGCGCCCTTTCCATGCAGGCCTCGATAGCGGGGACATGGGTGGCGAGAGGCTGCCTGAGATGGTCCCAACGAATGCAGGGTGATCAGCTGGGAGAACAGGTTGATGAGGTAGCACGGCTGGAGTCAGGGACTGCCTATCTGACGGATATTCATTATGACCTCATCCGGGGGCTTGCAAAGAGTATGGCATCCGTAGTGGCAGCTCAGCGGTATTTGTGGTTGAGAAACTGGTCATCCGACGGTTCTTCTAAGGCTCGTCTCAGCAAGCTTCCATAAGCCTAAGCAGGGCCATCCTAGTACAGGTCCCAAGGGATCTCGGAGAGAGTTTCGTAGTTTTCGGTCCTCTCGCTTTGGCCAGTCGCAGTGAGGAAGGTTTCCGATGCGAGGCCAGGGATTGCAAGGATTTTGGGGGGGGCGGGCAGAGGTTTTGCGCCCTTCCCATCCTCAAACCTTAAAAAGCCACAATGAGATGAGGGGTACTCAAGTGGGGTTCGTGCCCGTGGGAGGACGGCTATGGGAGTTTTACCCTGCCTGGGTCCAGATTGTCAGACCGGTGGGTGTTGGAAGTCATTCGAGAGGGTTATGCGCTAGAGCTCCATTGACTGGTGTTAGATTCCTTTGTCCTGTCACCTTGCAGAGCCTCGCACAAGGTCCGGATGGTTTGGGAGACGCTACAGCGGCTGCTGCAGCTCAGGGCAGTGGTGCCCGTCCCATCGGACCAGTGCAGGTGCGGTCGATACTCCATCTATTTCGTGGTGCCAAAGAAGGAAGGCACATTTTGGCTGATTCTGGATTTGAAAAGAGTGAATCGATGTCTCCAGGTGACTCATTTCCATATGGAGACGTTGTGCTCCGTGATTGCGGCGGTCAGGAAGGGAGAGTTCCTTACGTCATTGGACCTTACGGAAGCTTATCTGCACATCCCTGTTCGGCGAGAGCATCAACAGTTTCTACGGTTTACGGTGCCCATGGGGCACTTTCAATTCCAGCCCTTGCCCTTTGGTCTGGCGACGGCGCCAAGAACTTTCACCAAGATTGTAGTGGTGGCGGCAGCGCTCCGCAAGGAAGGAGTGTTGGTGCACCCGTATTTGGACGATTGGTTGATTCGAGCAAAGTCAAAGGTAGAGAGCGACGCAGCCACCGCCAGGGTGGTGCAGTTGTTAGAGAGCCTGGACTGGGTGGTCAACTTTGCAAAGAGCAAGCTGGTTCCCTCGCAGTCTCTGGAATATCTGGGGGCGCGATTCGATACAGAGCAGGGAGCGGTGTTTCTTCCGTTTTCAGCGAGCGCAGGGATTAAGAGAGCTTGTGTGGAGGTTTCTGTCCCAACCGGCGCCTACAGCTTGGCAGTATCTGCAATTGCTCAGAACGATGGCGGCCACAATCGAAGTGGTGCCATGGGCCAGAGCTCACATGTGGCTGTTGCAGAGGGCTCTACTCTGGAGGTGCGGCAGGAACTTCTCTGGTGGTTACGGCCTGAGAGTTTGGAGAAGGGCATGCCTCTGGAGACCCCAGCCTGGAGACTTTCAACGACGGGTGCAAGTCTGTTGGGATGGGGAGCACATTACGAAGGGAGGTTAGCGCAGGTACAGTGTTTGCTGGTAGAGAAGGAGTGGTCGATCAACAGATTGGAGAGGAGGGCGGTGTTTTTGGCCCTCCTGAAGTTCTAGTCGTGGTTGAGACAGATGGCGGTGCGGGTGCTGTCCGACAATGCGACTACAGTAGCCTACATCAATCGACAGGGCGGCACAGGAAGTGCAGCGTTAGAGGCAGAGGCGAGTCAGCTGTTAGACTGGGCCGAACTAAATCTGAAGGGCCTGTCGGCGCAACACGTGGCTGGAGTGGACAATATCGAAGCGGATTACCTAAGTTGGCGCAGAGTGGATCCCGGAGAGTGGGTACGTCACTCAGATGTCTTTGCTCTGGTCGTATGGCTTTAGGGGACGCCTCTCATGGATCTAATGGCGACCTTTGAGTCAGCAAAGGCAGCACGATTTTACAGCAGAAGAGGAGAGCGAATGTCGGAGGGTCTCGATGCGTTGATGCAGAGGTGGCCGGTGGAGGGTCGTCTGTCTTTCCTCCTTGGGCTCTCATAGGCCGAGTGGTACAGCGCATAGAGAAGCATGAGGGCCTGGTGGTTCTGGTAGCGCCCGATTGGCCCAGAAGGCCTTGGTATGCGGATATGGTGCGTCTGCTGGTGGGACAGTCCGTGGAGACTTCCACAGCGGGAGGACCTGTTGCTTCAGGGGCCGTTACGTATGCCCCAGGTGAATCGGTTCTCACTTACGGCATGGCTCTTGAAAGGGCTAGGATGAAGGCCAAGGGCTATTCCGCGGCAGTCATTTCTACATTGTTGAAGGCGCAGAAGCGATCTACATCGTTAATGTTCGTACAGGTCTGGCGTGTTTTTGAGGCCTGGTGTGCGGATCGGAGGCTGCGGCCCTTAGAGGCATCGATTCCACAGATCCTTTCGTTTTTGCAGGATGGCGTGGAGAAGGGTCTCGCGGCTAGTTCTTTGCGAGTTCAGTTGGCAGCGCTATCTTGTTACCGTGGTAAGGTACAAGGTCAGGTGTTAGGAGCTCACGTGGACATTCGAAGATTTTTACGGGCCGTGTTACTCATGCGGCCGCCGCGCAGGTATTCAGTTCCGGCATGGGATCTGAATTTGGTGTTGGACACGTTGGTCAGGGAACCGTTTGAGCCGTTAGGTAAGGCCTCTCTAAAGGATCTGACTGAAGACAATTTTTCTAGTAGCTATTTGCTCCGCTCGCAGAATTTCGAAGTTACAGGCTTTGTCCTGTAAGGAACCGTATCTTTCCTTCTTCGATGACAAGGCGGTGTTGCGTACGGTTCCTGCATTCTTGCCTAAGGTGGTTTCGTTTTTTTTATGTCAACCAGGTGGTTTCGTTGCCGGTATTCTCGGGGGAGCAGAAGGAAGCAACGGAAGGTAAATTGCATCATCTTGATGTTCGTCGGGCACTCAAATACCTCCGCAGGACAGCGTCCTTCCGTAGGTCGGACAGGTTGTGTCGTTTGGGGGGGCTGCGGAAGGGAGAGGCGGTGGCAAAGTCGTCCATTTCCAGATGGTTGAAGGAAACCATTGCAGCTGCGTATATTTTGAAAGGTAAAGTAGTACCGGAGGGTCTTCAAGCTCATTCGACTAGGGCGCAAGCGGTATCTTGGGCAGAATTCAATTTGGTGCCGGCCGCGGATATTTGTAGGGCGGCGACTTGGTCGTCGCATTCTTTTGCTAAGCATTATAGGCTCGATGTGCAGGCGTCTGGAGACGTACGTTTTGGGTCAGCAGTACGTCAGGCTGGGTTTGCAGGGCCCTCCTGATATTCACTGCTCTCTTACATCCTCAAAGGTTCCGGGACTGGACTAGAGGGACGAAAAGGAAGATGTAATTAGACTTACCTGCTAATTGTTGCTCCTTAAGGAACTCTAGTCCAGCCCCGGATCCCACCCGGGGTGTTTTACTGTCAGCCTGAAGTTCGTAGCGTGCAGTGAGGTATTGGGAAAATCCTCCGTAAGAGCTAGGTTGGAAGGAGCGGATGGGGTCCTTTCTAAGCAGTACTTTGTTTGCTCTGGGGGTACGTGCTTCATCCAGAAGAGTGTATTTTACATTTTTATATTTGTACCTTAAGGGTGCGGTTTCAGACAGTTAAAAAAAAAAACAAACAAACAATTACTACGTATTTACCTGCTTACTTATTTAACTACTGTTTTGACTACTTATTTGTTGCTCTGCTGAGTCTGCTTTGTCAGTAGGTACTGGAGGAGAGGGGCAGACCTTGCCTATTTATACAGGTGTCATCAAAGCGATGACTTGTTTGTCTCCAAAGCTGCTGGAAGAGATACTAAACTCAAAGGTTCCTGGACTGGACTAGAGTTCCTTAAGGGACAACAATTAGCAGGTAAGTCTAATTACACCTTAATCAGTCTGAGAAAATTTACATAACTAAAGAATAGTTGTAGTAAGAGATTTCTCAGTGTGTGTAATTACCTGCCAGACATCTGTTAGGGAAACCCGGGAACCAGAAATTCGAGAGGGTAATGTTTTCAATATAACAAATTACAGGATTAGAACAGATAGCTACAGTAATGGACCCTCCAACAGAATCACACTGGAATCAATAGGAGACTTGTTTGCAAAATTGGGGGAGGTGGAGTTCTCGTGAGAGGGCTCAAAGAAACCCCCCTCAGTTAAGGAAGAAACATGCGCTGTGATTTGCTCCAAAAAGTGTTTTCCTTAAGTGTTACATACTTTCCATGGGTCCTAAATTAACCAATTTTGACCTGCTTGCAACCTTCTAGATTTTTCTTTGCACAGGCATCCCAAGCTTCAAAAACAAAAGTACTTAAAATACTCAGCTCATCTCTCCACTGGTTCTTCAGAGGGTCTCCTAAGGGGGTGTGTTCTTCCCCTTGGTGCATGTCATCTCCGGGAACAAGCAGGAATGAGTCTTCACATATGGGTATCGTCGGTACCGACGGAGCCTGCATGGGAACGCTCCCCAGCGTCCAAAAGGAAAGCTTTTGGGAGTATCCCACAGCGCCTGCGCGCTGCCTTCCCGCCTTTCCTAACCGCCTCTCTCCAGTTCTTCTTTTTCCGCGGAGCCAGCAGGTCGTGTTTCCTGTCACCGCTGAAGAATTTCTTATTTTTTCTTTTATTTCTTTAGTCGTGTGTCTGCCTTCTCGACTCCGGACCGGTACCGCCGTTTTTTTCTTTCTTTAAAAAAAAAACAAAAACTACTCTTTTCTACTTCAGTGCATTTTTCTTTCTGTGGCCTTAGGCCTGCAGAAAATTTTTCCTCATGGAAAAGCCCGCCTCCGGGTTCAAAAAGTGCACGAAGTGCAGTGGCACTATTTCTGTCACCGACACCCACGACTGGTGTCTTAAATGTTTAGGTCCTGACCATTCCATCGCGGACTGTGAGTCCTGTTCCATGATGTCTAAAAGAGGTTTACAGAATCGAGCAGCCAAGCTCAGTACCCTATTTCCCTCTGATGCAGCTTCTGTGGCATCGACGTCTTCCAGGGCTGCTTCTTCCTCCCATGGATCTCAGGTAACCAAACTTAAATCTTTCCGGTCCTCGAAGAGTACATCTCCCTCTAAGTATCGAGATGCCCCGGGCTTGCTCTCGAGGAATCCACACCAGCAAAATTACCCCGGCGGGAGGCTCCGGCTTCCAAAGCTTTATGGGGTCACAGGTTGACATCGATGGCTTGGCCTCGACCGATCACCTGTTAAAATGTTCTGGGGTACCGGCGGTTCACACCGGTACCGACATCCAGACATTGGTGGCATCGATGGATCAGAATATTCTGACCATGCAGCGTGCCATCACGGCATTCATACAAGCTGCGACGCCTTCGGTACCGCAACAAACTCTGTTGTTGGTACCGATTCCGGTACCGGACCCGATACCGGTTCCGCTGCCGGTACCGATTGCATAGACAACGACGTCGACGGCAGCGGTACACTATCCTTTGATGCCCATCGGTACCGATCCGGTACCGAGTACTCCCGATGTCGATACCCCCCGGTATGCGTATCGGGCTCTGCGAGACCATCCAGACAGGCGATACTTCGATTCCTCTGAGGACTCTGATTAATCAGAGGCCTCTATCGAAGCATCGGGGATCCTTCCTCAGGAACCCTCTTCTCCAAAAAGAAGAATGTCTCCTCCAGAGGACTTGTATTTTCAAGACTTTATCAGGGAGGTGGCCAGGGGCCTTTCCATCTCAGTGGCCTCTGAGACAGAGCCTAGAGCCAAAAAATTAGATATTTTACAATATCCTAAGGCTCCCAAAGAGGCAGCCACTTTACCAATACATGAAATTCTCTATGATCGCATGTTGGGCATATGGGAGACTCCTCTTCCCACCTCCCCTCATTCTCGTAGGTTGAAAACCATGTATCGTGTTCCTCCTTGTCCTGGTTTTCATAAGACTCAGCTTCCTCACCACTCCATTGTGGTGGAGTCTGCTATGAAAAAGATCAAGAGTACAAAGAGGCACTCTTCTACTCCTCCAGGAAGAGAATGCAGAACCTTAGATGCCTTTGTCAGGAGAATTTTCCAGGCCAGTATGCTTGTAGCCAGAATCAACTCCTATAGTCTCTATATGGGGATGTTTCTAAAGGAAGTTACAGATCATCGGCAAACCTTATCTCCTTTTATGTCAGAAAATAAAAGTGAAGAGTTTCTCACCTGGCTTAAACATGCCCAGGATATTTCCAAGTTTTCCAACCATGCAGCCTTTGACTCTTTGAAGGTGCCAGCAGAGCCTCGGCTATTGCCATAGGTGCACGCAGAGTTGCTTGATTTCAAGCCTCTGATTTGGAATCCTGGGTTCAGGATGGACTAGGTAACCTTCCTTGTACAGGTGAAAACCTGTTTGGCAAAGATTGGCAAGCAAAGGCCAACCAGATGGATGCTGAAAAGTCTGCTTTAGATAGACTTTCAAAGTCTACTTCTGCTCCTTTTAAAAAGAGGTTGTTCAAAAAAGGATTTTTCCCAAAAAAAGGGAAATATTCTTCTGTTTATGGTCAGGCCTCTTCTGCAGGTCGTTTTGCTACAAAGAGGCAACAACCACCAAAACAGGCCAAGCCTAAGGCTGCGAGGACTGCTATGGCCCAACAGCCTCAGCCTCCTCAGGGCCTTTGACTTACCACTAGAGAACTTAGCCTTTCTGGCTCTAGAACATCCAGAGCCTCTCACCATCCCAGGAAGGTTAGCTCATTTTGCTCCCAGATGGGAACAAATCACAGCAGAGCAATGGACCCTCTCTATCATAAGAGACGGGTACAAGCTTCACTTCTTAAACTTTCCTCCTCACACTATGATGAAACAGTTCAATTCTCCAACATCTCTCCTCAACCTTCTAGGTCAAGAGATTGCCACCCTTCTTGCCCAAGGGGCAATAGAAGAAGTACCCCTTCTTCAACAGGGCTCAGGGTTGTACTCCCCCTATTTTCTCATTCCAAAGAAAACGGGGGACTACAGACCCATTTTAGATCTCAGAGAATTGAACAAGTTTCTATGCAAGGAGAAATTCAAGATGACTTCTCTCGGAACTCTCCTTCCATACCTCCAGAGTCAGGACTGGCTTTGTTCTCTAGATCTCAAGGATGCGTACACCCATGTCCTCATCCATCCAACACACAGAAGGTTCCTTCGGTTCCTTTACCAAGGAAAGCACTACCAATACAAAGTGCTTCCTTTCGGTCTGGCCTCTGCACCAAGAGTGTTCACCAAATGCATGGCAATAGTAGCTGCATTTCTACGCACTCTAGGGATATTCGTATTCCCATATCTGGACGACTGGCTCATCCGAGCTCCATCCCAGTCAGAGGCCCAGGCTTCCCTGGCCTGCACAAGGCGTGTTCTTCAGTATCTGGGACTGGTAATAAACATTCCAAAATCCCATCTCACCCCTACTCAATCTCTAGAGTTCATAGGGGCCTTGCTGGATACCACAACTGCAAGGGCCTATCTCCCCCAGACCCGTTGCCTACGCTTGGTGCAGTTAGCCTCACAGATTCAGTTAAAATCCCATTCAAGTGCTCGAGAGATGTTACAACTGTTAGGCCACATGGCATCCACTGTGCATGTGGTTCCTTATGCTCGCCTTCACATGAGAGCGGCTCAATGGACTCTATCCACCCAATGGACCTAGGCATCAGGGTGCCTGTCAGACAAAATAGCGACCTCCAGTCGCCTCTTTTTTTCCTCGCTCCATTGGTGGAAGTCCACACAAAATCTGTTGCTGGGGTCCCCCTTTCAACAGGTATTACCCCAAGCAGACCTTAAAACAGATGCCTCTCCAAAGGGTTGGGGAGCTCATCTACAAGATCTCTCCACCCAAGGCATCTGGTCTCCACAGGAGACATCTGTACATATCAACCTCTTAAAGCTCAGAGCAATCTTCCTGGCTCTGAGTCTTCCGCACCCTGCTCAGCTACAAGACTATTCTCATCCACACGGACAACCAAGTAGCCATGTTCTACGTGAACAAGCAGGGGGGGGACTGACTCTCTGTCGCTTGCAACGAAGCTCTGAGATTGTGGGCCTTTGCCAGAGAGCATAAAATCCATCTCATGGCAGTATATCTTCCAGGGGTTCAAAACTCTTGGGCAGACACTCAGTCGAGTTCTGCTTCCACACGAATGGTCCCTCCATGGGGACCAGATAGCCAAGGTCTTTCGAATTTGGGGAACCCCAGACATAGACCTGTTTGCAAGTCCGTGGAATGCCAAACTTACCAGGTTCTGTTCCAGGATTCCATGTCAGGGAGTTCAGGCCAGGGATGCCTTCCTCCTTCATTGGGGGCAAGGCTTCCTCTATGCCTTTCCACCTATTTCCCTCATTCCCAAGACACTGTTCAAGCTTCAGAGAGACAGGGGGTCTATGATCCTCATAGCACCACGTTGGCCACGCCAAGTGTGGTACCCTCTACTTCTGCATCTCTCTCAAGCTCCCTCCCTGGACTTGGGGTCTGCTCCAAATCTCCTCTCCCAAGAGGAGGGAACGTTGTGGCACCCAAACCCCAGTCTCTTCATCTCAGGGCCTGGTTGCTGAAGGCTTAGACCTTCAGGATTTACACCTTTCTCAGCAAGTGAAGGATATCCTTCATACTTCCAGAAAGCTTTCCACCAGACGTTCCTATGCTTTTAAATGGAAAAGGTTTACCATTTGGTGTGCAGAGAAGGGTCTTAACCCTCTTGCAATACCTCTGAATTCTTTACTAGAGTATTTGCTGCATTTATCCCATGCAGGCCTTAAAACAAATTCAGTAAGAGTCCATTTGAGTGCTATTGCAGCATCCCTTAAGCGTGTCAATGGACATCCTATTTCCTCTCATCCGCTGATAGCAAGATTCATGAGAGGCCTTCTTTTGACTAAACCTCCCATTAGACCACCTCCAGTGGCATGGGACTTGAATCTGGTTCTTGGCCAGCTTATGAAGCCACCCTTAGCCACTACCTCCTTGAAATTCCTTTCCTGGAAGGTTATTTTTCTCATTGTAGTCACCTCAGCTTGCCGTATCAGTGAGTTGCAAGCCTTAGTGGCTAATCCTCCTTATACAATGTTCCATCATGACAAGGTAGTCCTCAGAACTAATCCACACTTTATGCCTAAAGTGTTCTCACCTTTTCATCTGAACCAGGAGGTGTATTTACCTATCTTTTTTCCAGGACCTCACGCATCAAGTGCAGAGAGGAATCTTCATACCCTGGATTGTAAAAGAGCACTTGCTTTCTACTTACAAAGGACACAGCAACATAGAAAGTCCTCTCAACTTTTTGTTGCTTTTGATCCCTCTCATTTAGGACTTCCAGTCTCTAAGAGAACTCTGTCCAATTGGATTGCTCAGTGTATTTCTTTCGCCTACCAGAGTAAGAACCTTTCTCTGGAGGGCCATGTCACAGCTCACAATGTGAGAGCCATGGCAGCCTCTATGGCTCATCTAAACTCTGTGTCCATCGACCAAATCTGTCGAGCGGCCACCTGGGCCTCGGTTCTTACCTTTACAGCCCATTACTGCTTGGACAAGGACTCCCGCCGGGATGCCTTGTTTGGTCAGGCTGTTCTCAAACACCTGTTCCATACCTAATCAACTCCTACCCTCCATCCCTGACTGGATGCCTGAGATTCATAGGTGGAGGTAGAGCCCTTTCCAGGGGCTTACAACCTGGGTGATCTCCCAGGCATCTCTAGCTGGGGAGTCCCCATATGTGAAGACTCATTCCTGCTTGTTCCTGGAGATAGCACAGTTACTTACCTGTAACAGGTGATCTCTGGGAACAGCATGAATAAGTCTTCACAACCCACCCACCTCCCCTAGGAGTTGTATCTCTCTATCTTTCCTTTCCTCTCTCTCTCTTTGTCTCAGCTTTAAAACTCGAACTGGAGAGAGGCGGTTAGGAAAGGTGGGAAGGCAGCGCGCAAGCGCTTTCTGATGTTCCCAAAAGCTTTCCTTTTGGACACTGGGGAGCGTTCCCACGCAGGCTCTGTCGGTACCGACAATACCCATATGTGAAGACTTATTCCTGCTGTTCCCAGAGATCACCTGTTACAGGTAAGTAACTGTGCTTTCTGCTGCATGCCTTTGCATGGACAGATTTTATAGGGAATTCAGAGGAAATCCAGCTGTCCAGAGGGGTTCTTGAGAATGTGCAAGCATGATGCCAACCCCCTCGCCACCCCCGATGCTGGTCTTCCTTGGCAGGCTCAGAGCAACAAGTAAGGTGGTTCCCTGGAAGGTCTTGTTTTTGGTAGCAGTGAGTTCATCATGCAGTTAGCGAGCTCTAGGCTCTAGTTGCAGATCCACCCTACCCCCAGGTTTCATCATAATAGGATGTTTTTTTGTATGTATCCTAAATTCCTGCCTAAGGTAGTGTCTGTTTCCACCTAAATTAGTTTAATCGTTTGTAAGCATGTGGTCTTTGAAAGAAGCATTGGAAAAAGGGGAAAGTTCATTGCACACTTTGCAAGAGAGCCTTGGCCTTCTGTTTTGGAATGGACTAAACTCATAGAAAGTCCACCCAGCTTTTTTTCTTTTACCTCAATATATTGGGGGCTGCCATCGACAAACGCAGTCTGCAAGCCAGATTTAAAGTGCATCTCCTTTGCTTATGCCCGGGCAGGCTTGATGCTTGAGGGTTATGACACTGCTCATAATGTCTGAGCCATGGCTGTGTTGGAGGCCCACTTGAGGTTAGCCTCCATGGAGAGTTGCAGAGCTGCAACTTGGACTTCTGTCCATACATGCACATCTCACTATGGTTTGGACATGCTCCCGATGCAAGGACAGATTCAGCCACTCCATTCTTCTGAGTCTTTTCAGGGAATAGAATCCAGCTCCATTCTCCCCTAGATCAATTTCTTTTCTGTTTAGGCTTCCTATCCAAACAAAAAAAAAAAGCCTGCTGCTATCAAAAAGACATTTGTTCCTTATCATCCCTCTAGTCCAGTCCCGCACCTCTGGGTAGCGCACCTCCTCCAGCAATTTGGAGACTGAGCATGTCATCTTTTTGATGATACTAGTATACATATGCAGCTGGCACCGCCCACCAGCCCCAGTAAGCTCAGTCTCTAAGCAGCTGGAGGAGATTGTGAGCCAGGGTGCTGGAGTCACTGAAGAGACAACTAAGGAGATAGGTTTAGTTAGTTTGCTTTTATTTCCCCTGTTAAGGTGCAGGTTTCTTTGTTTTTAAAGGCATAAAAAAAATCTGAAGGAACAGAGAGAACCCAGGGGACAACAAGGCTGAGGGGAACATAACATAAGAACATAAGATATGCCATATTGGGTCAGACCAAGGTCCATCAAGCCCAGTATTCTGTTTCCAACAGTGGCCAATCTAGGTCATATGTACCTTGCAGTTTCCCCAAGAGACACAAGTTCCACAATGCTTGTACTGGGTCAAGCATTGATATCTTCGGTCACTTCTTAATAATGGTTTATGGACCTTTCCTCCAGGAACTTGTCCAAACCTTTTTTAAACCCAGCTACACTAACAGCCTTTACTACATCCTCCGGTAACAAATTCCAGAGTTTGATTACACGTTGAGTGAAAAAATATTTTCTTTTATTAGTCTTAAATAGTTTACCCTGTAGCTTCATTGCATGTCCCCTAGTCTTTCTATATTCTGATAACGTAAACAATCGATCTACGTTTACCCGTTCCACTCCGTTCATTAATTTATAGACTTCTATCATATCTCCCCTCAGCCGTCTCTTTTCCAGGTTAAAGAGCCCTAACCTTTTTAGCCTTTCTTCATAGGAGTATCCTTCCATCCCCTTTACCATTTTGGTGGCTCTTCTCTGAACCTTTTCTAAAATCGCTATATCCTGTTTAAGATACGGCGACCAGAATTGCACACAATATTCAAGGTGCGGTCTCACCATGGAACGATATAGAGGCATTATAATATCATTTGTTTTATTTTCCATTCCTTTCCTTATCATACCTAGCATTCTATTTGCTCTCTTGGCCGCCACTGCACACTGGGCCGAGGGTTTTAACATGGTATCCACAATGACGCCTAAATCTTTTTCCTGGGTGGTGGTTCCTAATGTGGAACCTTGCATCGTGTAACCATAGTTTGGGTTGTTCTTCCCTAGGTGCATAACCTTGCACTTGTCCACATTAAATTTCATCTGCCATTTTGATGCCCAGTCTTCCAATTTATCAAGATCCTCTTGCAATTTTTCACAATCCTCTTGGGTTTTAACAACTTTAAATAGTTTTGTGTCATCTGCAAATTTGATAACCTCACTCCTTATTCCACTTTCCAGGTCATTTATGAATATGTCAAAAAGCAGCGGACCCAGCACAGATTCCTGGGGTACACCACTATTCACCTTTCTCCATTGGGAAAATTGGCCATTTAGCCCTACCCTCTGCTTTCTATCTTTTAACCAGTTCCTGATCCACAATAGTACACTGCCTCCTATCCCATGACTCTTTAATTTTGCCAAAAGTCTCTGATGAGGGACCTTGTCAAAGGCTTTCTGAAAGTCCAGATACACAATATCAATGACTCACCTTTGTCCAAGGATATTCCTTCTTCACACTTTTTCTCTCCCCCCCCCCCAGGATTTCAGGGGGGGGGGGAGTTCTGCGGGGCCTTCCTCAGTCCGAGACTTCTGGCTGCTCCCGAACCTGTTATTGGGGGAGGAGCCGCTGCAGGGGTTGCAGTTGCTTGACGGGGCTGCCAGCTTTCACCCCTGAGTCGCCCCCCTCTGCGCCAAAGCCGGGAAGGAAGGCTGAGCGCGAGGGGTAGAAAAGCCATGCGGCAAAGAGGCTCCAAGGTAATGAGTGGTGGGGGGGGGGGGGGGACAGCAGGAACCCCTAGCAACTGCCAGAACACGAGGAGACAGCAGCCTGCAGCCGCATGTTTGGGAGCCTGCAGTGGTGCGGGAAACTCCCCCCGCTGCATTCAGGTGTGATTTCTTCTTATTCAGGCCCGCATGTGTTTAACCCGCTGCTGTGTTTTGGGTGCCCAGGAGAGGCAGCCACTGGAGAATAAAGCAGGACAGAGCAGCCTCTTCCTAGGGGGCCATTTGCAGTTTCTTTTTAATTTCAGTTTCAGGTAATTAGATTTTGGTTTTTGGTTTTATTTTATTTTAGTTCAAGACTCTAGTGCTCTGTGCCTAAGCCTGTGGAGGTGCACTGTGCTGGGGATCCTTTTACCTACCCAGGTACAGAATGAGGGCATTCCTGGGGAGTGCCCCCAGCTCTTCCCACCATGCCGGCCAGACTGCAGTGCCTGGTATAGGATGGTATCAAGGGGTGTGAACCCCATTTAATGCTTAAGCATTCCTTGTGTTATACAGCTCAGAACTGATTCAGTGCACAATGACTTGATGCAGACATGTGGGAAAGGCCTAATCAGATAGGCCATTGTTTGTTGCTGGCCTATTTTCAGAGGGCTGTTGTGCTAGGGTCAGGTGATGTAGCTGGCAGTTAGTTGAGACATTGTTACTTTCTCCTGAGAAGGGTCAGATAAAGTCAGAGACAGAAATAAAAATAAGTTTTAAAAAAAGAGGTGCTGCATATAGGTTTGTTGCAGCTACAGCTCTGTGGAAAACAGGAAGTACCTGCATACATGAAATGTATGTAATTTTGGAAGATATTCAGTGGATTGGACGCAAATGAAATCCATCTGTCTACGGCAATGAGTAACCTGACATGATCATCTCTTGCCACTTAGACAAGATTATGTACCTATTAAATCTGTAATATTGCTTTTAAGGGAAGTTGTACTCCCTTATAGCCATTTGTAGTATTAGAAGAAAAACAAACTTTACTCGGAGAATGTGCCAGTTTGATTGGATCAATGCAAGGTTCATTTCATATCTTTAAGATACAACACTGCAGCGCAATCTAAAAATCCTCAAGTTATGCAGTCCCCAATGTGTTGTGGCCTCGGAGGCAGGCGTCTGCCTAAACTGCATGCAAGAGGCTGCCATGAGAGCAGGACCTGCAGGATGAGATGAGGCAAGTGAGTCCCTCCCAGTTGCAAGAGACCCTGGGGCGGGGGGCACTGTTACCTTTAACAGATCCGGCCCCCAGTCCCTACACGATGCCTGGACCATCCACCCCTTGAGCCCAGAGAGCAGTAGGGCTCCTGGGGGAGTTCTCACTGGAGATTGTCTTTTGCAGAAGGTGTTTTGCCTACCAAGTGGCTCCTCAACCTCAGAACACAGGGCTAAGAGGATGTCAGACACAAAAGAGCATGAGTCAGGAGCAGTGGTGTCTAAGTGGGCTAGAGGCTTAGAGGAGTGGCAGCAATCGCCTTTGTCGGAGGGGCTGGATGGGGAAGACCTTGACATGGAGCTAGATCTGCAGGAGGAGTTGGAAGAAGGAGAGAGCCCAGAACAGGAGGATCAGGCCCGGATTGTTCGGGTTTTCCACTGGGAGGATCTACCAGTGCTCATCTTTATGCTTATGTTTATGCAATTGCTCGATTATACTGCCCAGGCTGAAGGCCATTAGGGCAGTTTAAAATCACTACAAGCGGGTACTGATAGAATTCCTCGCCCCCAAAGTGCTCATATTTTATTTGTACCTTGGAGACCCTGAATATGCCTGCTAACCTCCCGTCAGAGGAAGAGGTGCTGTAGGATCCGCTGTTCCAGGCAGTATGGAAATCGCAGAAAGTCTTACCAGTACATGGAGTAGTAGGACAGATGATCCAGGATGAGTGGGATCTGCTGGAGGTTGGCCTTAAAAGGGGTGCGATCCATGATGTGAACTATACCCGCTGCCGGAACAAGAACGAGCTCCTTTGATCACCCAAAGTGGGCGTAGCGGTGTTGGCAGCAGTCGAAGAAACCTTGACGACTTTCCTGCAGCTGAGAGCCATGGAACTGGTTCCGCGAGACCAGTACGTCTGCAGTCGATGCTTCATGTATTTCGTGGTGTCCAAATGAAAGGTTCCTTTGCCCAATTTTCGACTTCGAGGGCATGAACTACGGTCTCTGGGTACCGCATTTTCACGGTAATAATGGTGGTAGGAAGCGGAGATTTTGGGCGACTTTCGATCTCGCAGAGGCGTATCTGCACATTCCCATCCATTGAGAACATCGACAGTATCTCCAGGAACAAGCGGGAATGTAGTCATCACATATGGGTATCGTCGGTACCGACTGAGCCTGCGTGGAAACGCTCCCCAGCGTCCAATTAGAAAGCTTTTGGGAGCATCTCACAGCGCCTGCTTGCTGCCTTCCTGCCTTTCCCAACTGCCTCTCTCCAGTTCTTCTTTTTCTGCGGAGCCAGCAGGTCATTGTTCCTGTCACCGCAGAAGATTTCTTCTTTCTTTCTTTTTTGTGGTCGCGTCTGCCTTCCTCGACGCTTTACCGGTTCCGCCGGTTTTTTCTTCTTATTTTGTGTCTTTAAAAAAAATATACTAGTATTTTTTCCTATTTTTCCCAGGTGCACGCTCCTTTTTGGGCCTTCGGCCCAAAACATTTTCTTACAATGGAGAAACCTGCCTCGGGTTTCAAAAAGTGCACCAAGTGTGGCAGTACCATTTCTGTCACCGACACCCATGAATGGTGTCTAAAATGTTTAGGTCCTGACCACTCCATCACGGATTGTATGTCCTGCGCCATGATGTCTAAAAGAGGTCGGCAGAATCGAGCTGCTAAGCTCAGTACCCTGTTTCCCTCTGATGCAGCTTCGGTGGCGTCTTCCAGGGCTTCCTCTTCCTCCCGTGGATCTCAGGTAACAAAACATAAATCCAGCCGGTTCTCAAAGGGTAGATCTCCTTCTAAGCATCCAGATGCCTCTGGCGTTGCCCTTGAGGATTCTGCACCGGCAAAATTCGTCCAGCGGGAGGCTTCGGCTTCCAAAGTATTATCGGGGCTCCAGGATGTTCTCGAGGCCTCGACCTCGGCAGAACTACTGGTGCCATGCTCTGGGGTACCGGCGGTCTTCTCCGGTACCAACATCCAGGCATCGGCAGCGTCGATAGACCAGAGAGTCCTGGCTATTGAGCGCAGTCTGGCGGCTCTCCTTTCGGCATCGACGCCCTCAGAACGGTGACAGACAATCCGGCCGGTACTGGCACCAGCCCCGGCATCGGTATTGGTACCGGTAACGATAGCTTCGGCATCGGTGTCCGCTTTGCCGGTACCCAGTTATCCGATGCCCTCGGGTACCGATACCCCGGTACCAATTACTCCCGGTACCGACAGAAGTCGGTACGGGTATCGGGCTCTTCAAGAGCATCCGGACAGACAGTACTTCGAGTCCTCAGAAGAATCTGAGGATTCTGTCAGTTCTGTCGATGCAGGAATGCTTCTCCCAGAGGAGCCCTCCTCCCCTAAGCGCAGGATGTCTCCTCCAGAGGATATTTCCTTCCAGGATTTTATCAGGGAGGTGGTTTGGGGTCTGTCCATTACTGTGGCCCCTGAAACAGAGCCAAGAGCTAAGGAGTTGGAAATTTTTCAATATCCCAAAACTCCTAAGGAGGCAGCTACCTTGCCCATTCATGAGATTTTGCATGATCTCTTGTTAAGGCTTTGGGAGACACCTCTTACCACCTCTCCTCATTCTCGCAGACTGGATAATCTGTATTGAGTCCCTCCTTGTCCTGGTTTCCAGAAAACTCAGCTTCCTCACCACACTCTTGTAGTGGAATCAGCTATGAGAAGGATCAAGAGTGCAAAGAGGCATGCCTCTAATCCTCCAGGACGTGAGTGCAGAACCCTGGATGCTTTTGGACGTCGTGTCTTCCAAGCTTCCATGCCTTCTGCCAGGATCAGTTCCTATAGTCTTTACATGGGAATGTTCCTGAAGGAGGTCACAGGACTCAAGGCCTCTAAATCATCTATTATTCCTGAGGATAGAAGACAGGATTTTCTCACCTTGATCAAATATGCCCAAGATGTTTCTAAATTTGTCAACCGTGCAGCCTTTGACTGCTTTGAGATCATGAGCAGAACCTCTGTCATTACCATAGGCGCACGTAGAATTGCTTGGCTCCAGGCATCTGATCTGGAGCTCTGGGTACAAGACAAGTTGCGGAAATATCCCTTGTACTGGTGAGAACCTGTTTGGTAGAGATTGGCAGGAAAAGGCCAATGAGTTAGATGCTGACAACTCCTACCTTGGATAGATTATCCAAGTCCACAGCTGATCCTGCTAGAAAGAAATCGTTTAAGAAACCATTCTTTTCTAAGAAGAAAAGATATTATCCTGCTTAGGCTCAGCAGGGACGTTCTGCAGGTCAGCTTGTCAGGAAAGGTCAGCAACCACCCAAGCAGAAGAAAGCAAAGACTGCTAAGCCTCAATCGTCTCAGCAGTCTCAGCCTCCACAAGGCCTTTGACTTTCAGCTAGAGAACTTAGCCTTTCTCCAGGACCAAGCAGGAAGTCAGTCCTCACATATGGGTGTCATTGGCGCCGATGAAGCCCCAGCGGAGCATTTCTCCAGCTTTCTAAGAAAGCCTTTGGGAATGCAGGCACGCATGCGCAGTTCCCTTCCCGCCTAAAGGTGCCATCTTACCTCAGTCTCTCTTTTTCCGAGAAGCCCACCGGACGTGTGTCCTGTCATCCCGGATAAAAGTGTGATTTTTCGGCGATTTTCGCTATTTTTTTCTTTCCGGTTCGACGCCGGGTTCGGTACACCGGTATCGAGCCCGATTCTTCTTTTTTGGTTTTTGCCCTTCGTGGCTGGCGTTCGTGCCCTTTTTTGATTTTTCCCTGGAAGGTCGGTCCTTTGACCTCGCGGGGACTCTTTTTTTTTTTTTTTTTTTCCCCCGATGGCTTCCAGCGGTTTTAAAAAGTGTGATCGGTGTAAGAAGTTGATGTCTCTCACCGACATGCACGACTGCTGCCTTCGGTGCCTCGGTCCTGATCACCACCCTAAGACGTGTGGACCATGTGGGAAGATGTCTTCCAAGGCACAACGAAGTCGCCAGCAGCAGAAAGAAAGGCTTTTCTCCGACTCGGCCTCCGGCCGGGCCCGGACCTCGTCTGAGGCCTCAACATCTCGGGATTTGGATCCCGAGCGCCATCGGGGCTCCTCGGACAGGGGGTCCCCCGACCGGGAACGCAAGAGGAAGAAGCGGCTCGTGAGGGCGTCGTCGGAGGAGGTCCCTGGCTCCTCGAGGGCCAGGTCTAAGACCCCCGACCGTCGCCCCGGGCCCGTGGAAGAAGAGAAGCCTGCCAGAGTTTCTCGCGTGGAGCTGGAGTCTGCTGGACACGTAAGCCCCGTAGTCCTCGAGGACTCTCCTCCCAGAGAGCCGCCGCCGGGGCCTGAGTCGGTGGCTGCTGCGTCGTCTCCCGAGCTGAGTCTCAGGATGACAGCCTTGGAGTACAGAGCAGCAGCGGGCACTGATGGCCAGCCTGTATGGCGCATCTGCCCCGACCACCGGGACATCGACATCGAAGTCGACCCCGGAGACCGAGCCGATACTCAAGTCCATGATGGCTCGAGGTCGACCTCGGTCGCGGTCTCCCTCGACCTCCCGTTCGGGACCGAGGGCATTGACGCCGGTGCCTCCGCCGTCGGGGCGGGTGCTCCAGGGCCCCGCGGGGTCGGACCGCGACTCCTCGTCGGATGAGTCCGCCTGGGAAACGGAGGATGAGGAGTCCCCCGACACGTTCAAGACTCGGTGAGCCCCGGAGTAGATCCCCTCCGGAGGATACCCGGTTCTCGGAGTTTGTCTGGGATATGGCCACCGTGTTGGCTATCCCGGCGGACCCCGAGGAAGAGCCTCGAGCCAAAGAGTTTGAGGCCCTGCAGTACGACTCTCCTCCGAAGGAGGCCTTTACTGTCCCGGTTCCTCCGATGCTGGAACGGCTCCTCTTCCGGATGTGGGAGGCACCAGCCTCGGCGCAGGTTCTAAGCAAGCGGGTCAATTCGATTTATCAGCTCCGGAAGAGCCCTGGCTTTCAAAAGGCGCAGCTACCACACCATTCCATGGTGGTGGAATCGGCCATGCATCGCCTGAAAAGTCAGAAGATGCACTCCGCAGTGCCCCCCGGCAGGGAGGCCTGGAACCTCGATGGTGTCGGTAGAAAGTGCTTCCAGGGCTCGATGCTTGCTTGCCGTGTCCAGTTTTACCAGCTGTACATGGGCATGTACTTGCGAGACCTGGCCAAGGAGTTGGCCGGGTTCTCCGCTGGTCTCTCCGGGGAGCCCTTGCAGAGATTCAAGTCCTTGTTCTCAGGGATTCGGGACTGCTCAAAGTTTGTCCCGCGCCGCCTACGATGGCTTCGAGGCTTCGGCCCGAGTTGGGGCAGCCGGCATCACGGCTCGACGGCAGGCATGGCTACAGTCATCGGACCTCGAGCCATGGGTTCAGGACAAGTTGGTCGATGTCCCTTGCCGAGGTGAGAACCTTTTTGGCAAGCCCATGGCCGAGAAGGCCGCACAGCTCGAGACTGAGCACCTTACAAGGACAAGGCTGTCCAGAAAGACCTCTGCCCCTTCTCACAAGAAGGCCTTGGATAAGAAGCCCTTTTACCCGAGGAAGGGCACTGCCTACAAACAGTACCCTCAGTATCAGGCTGCCCAAGCTGCACCCCAGAGTCAGCATGCCAAGGGGCAGGGTAATGGGCTCCGTAGGCAGAGGACCCCCAAGCCTCCGGCCCCTGCTCCCACTCAGCAGGGTGGGGGTTTTTTACTCCTTGAGCGTAGCCTCTGTCCCTGCTCTCCCAACCCTGCACAGGAGGTCGCCTCACCCTCTTTGCCCACCAGTGGCCCCACATCACTGGGGACAGTTGTGTGTTGAACATAGTCCACAGGGGCTATGCTCTTCATTTTCACCAACTGCCTCCGCCATACTTTCCAGGGGAGCCTCCAAGGCTTCCCCTGCACACAGATCTTCTCCTCCAAGAGCTTCAAGGTCTGTTGGTGGACAGGGCGGTGGAGCCTGTACCTCCCCACTTGCAAAGTCAGGGGTTCTACTCCAGGTATTTCCTGGTGCCCAAAAGAACCGGTGTCTTTCGACCTATTCTGGACCTCAGGAACCTCAACAAGTTCCTAGAGAAGGAAAAGTTCAAGATGCTTACTCTTGGAACACTTCTGCCCTACCTCCAGCAGGGAGATTGGCTATGCTCCTTAGATCTAAAGGATGTGTACACTCACATCCTCATTCATCCAGACCACAGAAAGTACCTCAGGTTCATTGTGGGAGGAAACCATTATCAGTACAGAGTACTGCCTTCTGGCCTCACCTCCGCTCCCAGAGTCTTTACCAAATGCCTGGCAGTGGTGGCGGCCTACCTGAAAAATCAGGAAATCTTTGTCTTCCCCTATCCGGACGACTGGCTCATCAGGGGTCAGACGTTCCAGGAGGCCAGACAAGCCACCCTCAGAACTATTGCTCTTCTTCAAAGCCTAGGGTTTGTAATAAACCTCGCAAAGTCCACTTTGCTCCCCTCCCAGAATTTGGAATTCATAGGAGCAAGGCTGGACTCTCTCCTGGGAAAGGCTTTCTTGCCAGAAGACAGAGCACGAAGATTGACAGCCCTGGCAAACCAATTTCTCAACAGGTCACTAGTCTCCACCAGACTCTGCCTGAGGCTTCTAGGCCACATGGCTTCGACAGTACATGTGACCCCCAATGCCAGGCTCCATATGAGGCCTGCACAGTGGTCCCTTCGGACTCAGTGGTCACAAGCCACAGTCAGCCTCAGACACAGAATAAGGGTGTCCAGACCATTTCTGGACTCCCTCAATTGGTGGCTGCACCCATCCAATCTACTAAAGGGGGGGTGCCCTTTCAAATTCCAGAGTACACAGTGGTACTGACCATAGAGGCCTCCCTACAGGGCTGGGGGGCTCATTGTCTCAACAAGTGCACCCAGGGCCTGTGGTCTCCTTGGGAGGCTGCACAACAGATCGATCTCCTAGAACTCAGGGCTATTTGCTTGGCTCTCAAAGCTTTCTCTCCTGCCCTGGCTCATCAATCTGTCCTGGTTCAGACAGACAATCAGGTAGCCATGTTTTATGTGAACAAACAAGGCGGAACTGGGTCCAGGCTCCTTTGTCGGAAGGCTCAGGACCTTTGTTCATTTGCCCTCAAGCACAACATGCTCCTCAGGGCGGCTGAGCAGAATTTTGCAGCCCCACAAGTGGCAGCTGCATCCCTTGGTAGTTCAGAAGATCTTCCTGTAATGGTGTCTCCCTTTGATAGATCTCTTTGCCAGTCCACTGAACAAGCGACTGCCAAAGCTCTGCTCCAGGCATCCGCATCCTCTGCGGATAGCAGCAGATGCTTTTCTGATTCCATGGTCTCAGGGCCTCCTGTGTGCATTTCCTCCCACACCTCTGATGGCCCGAACTCTGTTCAAGATTCTCCAGGACAAGGCCTCTGTCCTGCTGGTGGCTCCTCGGTGGCCGAGACAGCCTTGGTTTCCACTTTTGCTTCAGCTGGCACTGGATCCCCCACTGCCTCTAGGGTTGCAACCCGACCTTCTGTCTCAGGATCAGGGGTCTCTTCTGCACCCCAACCTCAAAGCTCTCAATTTGATGGCTTGGAGGCTGCAAGGGTAGTTTTGGCCCCCTGGGGCCTACCTCAGGAAGTTGAGGAGGTTCTCCTAGCCTCTAGGAAACAGTCCACTAGGAAAATCTATGCTCCTCAAATGGAAGAGGTTTTCTGTGTGGTGTCAGCTACGTACAGAAGATCCCTTCTCCTGTACTGTTCCTGTAGTACTTCAGTATCTGTTGCACTTATCCAATCAGGGACTTAAGTCCAATTCTGTTCGGGTCCACCTCTCAGCTCTAGCAGCTCACCACTCACTAGTGGAAGGACATTCTCTGTCGGTTCACCCCTTGGTGTCCCGGTTTCTCAGAGGCCTGCTTTTGCTCAAGCCTCCTCAGAGGCCTGCTTTTGCTCAAGCCTCCCATCCTTCCTCCTGCCCCTGAGTGGGAGTTGAATGTGGTCTTGCAGCAACTGACTCGCCCACCTTTTGAGCCGATGGCTACTTGCCCTCTACGCTTCCTGTCCTGGAAGACACTCTTCCTAGTGGCCCTTACCTCAGCCAGGCGAGTTAGTGAGCTTCAGGCCCTGGTCTGTGACAGGCCTTACACTCGCTTCTATGGGAACAGGGTAGTCCTTAGGACTCATCCAAAGTTCCTCCCAAAGGTTGTCTCCTCCTTCCACCTTAACCAGGAGGTGGTTGTTCCAACATTCTTTCCTAGGCCTCATGCAAGCCAGGCTGAAGCAGTTCTGCATACTCTGGACTGTAGGAGGGCCTTATCCTTCTACCTTGACCGTACGCAAGGGCATAGAAGAGCTACTCAGCTCTTCGTATCCTTTGACCCTAATAAGTTAGGGTTGGCTGTGTCCAAGCGTACCTTGTCCATCTGGGTGGCTGACTGTATCACCTGTGCTTACAAGGCGGCTGACCTTCCTTTGCAGGATAGGGTTAAGGCCCACTGTGTCAGGGCAATGGCTGCCTCAGTGGCTCATCTCCGCTCTGTGCCCTTGGTAGACATCTGCAGGGCTGCAACTTGGTCTTCAAGCCAGACTTTTGCAGCCCATTACTGTCTGGAGAGGGAGTCCCGTAGGGACAGTGCTTTTGGCCAAGCAGTACTCCGGAATCTCTTTGAGGTTTAGGCAACTCCTGCCCTCTGTTGGGCTACCGGTGGAGGTTTAGTCAGTCAAAAGCCTTTTCTTTGCTGCTGAGACTAGAGGGAGTTCTCTTGTTTAGCCTGGGTTCCTGGTAGCCCAGAGCTAGGGAGTCACCCATATGTGAGGACTGACTTCCTGCTTGGTACTGGAGAAAGAGTAGTTACTCACCTGTAACAGTTGTTCTCCAGGAGCAGCAGGAATCAGTCCTCACAACTCTCCCTCCTCCCCTTGGAGTTGCAGTTGTACATAGTTTAATGTTTTCATTTTTTGTGTGCTGTTCTTAGCTATTTCATTTCACTGATTTAAGATGGCACCTTTAGGCGGGAAGGGAACCGCGCATGCATGCCTGCATTCCCAAAGGCTTTCTTAGAAAGATGGGGAATTGCTCCGCTGGGGCTTCATCGGCGCCGATGACACCCATACGTGAGGACTGATTCCTGCTGCTCCTGGAGAACACCTGTTACAGGTGAGTAACTACTCTTTCTGGCTCTCGTAGAACCAGAGCCCTCCACCATTCCAGGAAGGTTGTCATTTTGCCCCCAGGTGGGGGCAGATAACAGCAGAGCATTGGAAACTTTCCATCATAAAGGAGGGGTACAGGCTTCATTTTTCAAGCATGCCCCCTCCCACAATAATAAGGCAGTTCAATTCTTCGACACCTCTCATCAACCTGTTAGGTCAGGAGGTCACTATCCTTCTTCCCAAAGGGCGATAGAAATACCCATTCCTCATCAGGGTACGGGGTTTTACTCCCCCTATTTCCTTATCCCAAAGAAAACAGGGGGATACAGACCTATCTTGGACCTCAGAGAATTGAACAAATTCCTTGTCAAAGCGAAATTCAAGATGATTTCTCTCGGAACTCTGCTGCCATACCTTCAGAGTCAGGATTGGGTTTGTTCTCTAGATCTCAAGGATGCGTACACCCATGTTCTCATCCATCCAACTCAAAGAAAGTTCCTTCGGTTTCTTTTTCAGGGAAAGCACTACCAATACAGGATGCTTCCTTTTGGCCTGGCCTCAGCACCAAGGGTGTTCACACCGCCTTGATTTAACGATAAGGCGGTATACTAAATCCTTCTAAATAAATAAATAAATGCATGGCTGTTGTAGCAGCATTTCTCCGCACTCTAGGGATATTCGTCTTCCCCTACTTACACGACTGGCTCATTCGAGCCCCAACAGAGTCAGAGGCCAGGACTTCTCTATCCTGGTCTCTGACTCTGTTGGGCTTCTCTATCCTTCAGTATTTGGGTCTGGTAATAAACATCCCAAAATCCAGTCTAACTCCCACTCAGTCTTTGTAGTTCATAGGAGTTTTGCTGGATACGAGAAAGGCAAGGCCCTACCTCCCCCAGGCCTGTTGTCTTCGCATGGTGCAGCTCGCTTCTCAAGCAGTGCTAAAGTCTCATCTCAGTCCTCGAGAAATGTTACAACTACTAGGCCACATGGCATCCACCGTACATGTGGTGCCCTATGCTCGTCTCCATATGAGGGTAGTCCAGTGGACTTTATCCACTCAATGGACCCAGGCATCAGGATGCCTTTCAGACAAAATAGCTAACACAAGTCGCCTTATTTTGTCCCTACAGTGGTGGAAGTCCACTCAAAACCTGTTGCTGTTGCTGGGGTCCCCACAGGAGACTCATCTACATATCAATCTCTTGGAACTCAGAGCAATCTTCCTTGCTCTTCGAGTGTTCCATACCCTGCTCAGCTACAAGACAGTCCTCATTCATACGGACAATCAAGTAGCCATGTTCTATGTGAACAAGCAGGGGGGAACAGGCGCTCTGTCGCTTTGCAACAAAGCTTTGCGACTATGGGCCCTTGCCAGAGAGCATCAGATTCATCTCCTGGCAGTGTATCTTCCAGGCATACAAAACTCTTGGGCAGACAGACTCGGTCGAGTTCTGCTTCCACACGAGTGGTCTCTGCATGCAGACCAGGTGACCAAGATTTTTCAAATTTGGGGAACCCCGGACATAAACCTCTTTGAAAGTCCGTGGAATACCAAACTTCCCTGGTTCTGTTCCAGAATTCCGGCTCAGGGGGCTCAGGCCAGGGATGCTTTCCTCCTTTACTGGGGTCAAGACTTCCTGTATGCCTTTCCATCCATTCCCCTAATTCCCAAAACTCTGTTCAACCTTCAGAGAGACAGAGGCCATATGATTCTCATAGCTCCACATTGGCCACGGCAAGTGTGGTACCCTCTGCTTCTACATCTCTCTCAAGCTCCTTCCCTGGAGTTAGGGTCTGCTCCAGATCTCCTATCTCAGGAGGACGGAATATTATGGCATCCCAATCCCCAGTCTCTGCATCTCAGGGCTTGGTTGCTGAAGTCCTAAATCTCCATGATCTTAATCTCCCTCAGCAAGTAAAGGATATTCTTTTTGCTTCCAGAAAACCTTCCACAAGACGCTCTTATGCTTTCAAGTGGAAAAGGTTTACCATATGGTGTTCGTAAAAGGGTCTTAACCCCCTTGCGATACCTCTGGCATCATTGCTGGAATATCTCCTTCATTCATAGATTCTTATCAACCAATCTCTAGTATTCCATTACTAGCTAAAATTGTTGAGAAGTTGACCCAGAGACAAATCCAGCAGCATGTAGACTCATCCTCCCCATTAGACCCTTGTCAACATGGCTTCAGAGAAGCCCACAGCGTAGAAACTCTAACGACATTAACCAGTACCCTTATCAATGGAATAGACAGCATCAAGAAGGGCTTTGCGCTAATCTTCCTCGATATAGCAGCAGCATTTGACTCCGTAGACCACGTGCAACTTCTGATGCGGCTTCATGAGAAGGGAATCCAGGACCAAGCATGGAACTGGTGCAATTCCTACCTCGAAGGCAGATCGCAACAAGTCCGTATTGGTAACGCCACATCTGAACCCTTCCAGCAGAAACATGGTGTACTCCAAGGTTCCTCCCTGTCTGCTCTGCTCTTTAACATCTATATGCAGCCAATTTGTGACATTACCCGCTCCTTTGGAATTTCATGCCTTAGAAGCACGTCGTCTGCGTACATATTTACTCGTATAACTGTCACCTGCCCGGACTATACAGCGTTAATCAACTGCTTCAACGCAATAACGGACTGGCTACTCACTCAGAACCTCCGTATAAATTTAAAAAAAAAACAGAAGTCCTAATAATCACAAGAAATAAGTTTCTCTCCTCCACCAGCACTAAAAGTCAGAGACGCGGAACTTCCAGTAAAGTCCAGTATATGCTATCTTGGGGTCATACTCGATGAATAGTTGGACTTCAAGGAGCACATAAAACGCACTGTAAAAACCATCTACTTCAAAACCCTGCGACACTTGAGACCTATGATTGAACCCGGTCACTTCCGTACTATTTTCCAAGCGCTAATCACACCGCACTTCGATTATGCCAATATAATAGTGCAGGGCCTCCCAAAGAGTGCCCTCAATCCTCTACAGTTAGCCATGAATGCAGCAGCCCGTGTTCTTTGGGGAGCCGCAAAGAATGACCACATCCCCATCCTAAAAGAGCTCCACTGGCTTCCGATAAGCTGTAGAATCTCATACAAGGCCCTCCTCATTACCTTCAAGGCCTTCAACATAATGTCACCTACATCTATTTCTGACCTCATCACACATACTGCAAACAGATCTAGGAGATTGCTGGCTACAGACATGCTACTAATATCAACTGAATCTACAAAGCTCAACCAGACCACCATCAATAGGGCATTCTCGAACTATGCTCCCAGGTGTTGGAACAAACTCCCAGCATTAGAGAAATCAGGAACCTTAGGCTATTCAGAAAAGCCCTCAAACACCACCTTTTTCTCATGTACTTTACACATCTAGATATCCCCCCCTTCACCCTCTCCCACCCTCACAATCTCAAACCACTGCCATATGATTACAAAAACTTACAGCAAATTTATCTGTAATATCTAATGCACTAGAATGTATATAGTTTCCCCCAAGTTTACCTCCATGATAAATCCCTGTTCTATGTAAACGTCTGCCAAATTTACTTGACCAAGTGTTATATTGTTTCAATGTAAACCGCACTGATGACAAAGAGCGCGGTATATAAGAAATGTGAAATAAATAAATAAATTTATACAATGCAGTACTTAAGACTAACTCAGTAAGAGTCCATTTGAGTGCTATTACAGTTTCCTTTAAACCTCTAAATGGACAGCCTATTTCCTCTCATCCTCTTATAGCAAGATTTATGAGAGGCCTTCTAACTAAGCCTCCCATTAGGCCACCACCGGTGGCATGGGACTTAAACCTGGTTCTTGGGCAGTTCATGAAGCCACACTTCGAACCTTTAGCTACTACCTCCTTGAAATTCCTTTCTTGGAAGGTTATCTTTCTTATTGCAATCACATCAGCATGTCGCATTAGTGAGTTGCAAGCGCTAGTAGCTAATCCACCTTATACAAGGTTCCATCATGACAAGGTAGTCCTTAAGACTCATCCACACTTTATGCCAAAGGTGGTCTCGCCTTTTCATCTGAACCAAGCGGTCTACCTACCTGTGTTTTTTCCAAGGCCTCATGCATCAAATGCAGAGAGGAATCTTCATACCTTGGACTGTAAGAGCTTTAGCCTTTTACTTAACACAGCAACATAGAAAGTCCTCTCAATTATATTTGTTGCTTTTGATCCTTCTCATTTGGGACTTTCAGTCTCCAAGAGAACACTATCTAACTGGATTTCTCAATGTATTTCCTTCGCCTATCAGAGTAAGAACCTTTCTCTGGAGGGCCATGTCACAGCTCACAATGTGAGAGCCATGGCAGCCTCAATGGCTCATCTGCACTCTGTGTCTATCAACGACATCTGTCGAGCAGCCACCTGGGCCTCGGTTTATACCTTCACAGCCCATTACTGCTTGGACAGGGACTCCCGCCGGGATGCCTTGTTTGGTCAGGCTGTTCTCCAACACCTGTTCCATACCTAATCAACTCCTACCTACCATCCCTGGTAGGATGCCAGAGATCCATGGGGGGAGGCGGAGCCCTTCTCGGCGGTACACAACTTCTGGGGTTTCTCCCTGGCTTCTAAAGCTAGGGGGTCCCCATATGTGATAACTACATTCCTGCTTGTTCCTGGAGATAGCATAGTTACTCACCTGTAACTGGTGATCTCCGGGAACAGCAGAAAATTAGTGATGTAGGTGGAAAAACAAATTTATTAAAATTAACAAAGACCTATTACCAACCCGACACAGGCCGTGTTTCGCAAACCTTCATCAGGGGTTGATCAGGTAAGGTACTAAAAACATAAACATAGATATTAAATATAATGACATAATTAAAATAATGTGAAAGAACAGATCCAAAATCATGATATATAAAACATGCAGATGTATACTAAAATAAAGCCCATAAATGGATAAAACAATAAATATACTATAAACCAAATAAGAATAGAAGAATAAAAAGTATGGACATACAAAATTGAAAAATAGGTTAAAACAGAAGCATAATCTAAACACAATATTAATAAAACATAAATACAGAATTGTAATAAAAACAAAACAGGGTGTGTCGAGCAATTATATTGTACAGGGGTACCTTTGTATGTAGACCCAAGAAACTTGTGGCCCTCGGAAGGAAATATGTTGGTATAACTAAAATAAATAAATACAGCTTGAACATACCTACTAGACATACATAATAATTATCCTAAAAGCTAATAAATAATTAAAACTACCTAATACAACTAAAAAGGACTATTGTGAAATTAGGGAACGTACTCATTGGAAAGCAAGAGACGTAAAAAAGCAAGAGACGTAAAAAAGCAGCAGGAGCGAAAAAGGGGAGAAAAAAAATATATGCCGAAGCGTCATTGTAAATATGCAAAAAAACAATTGGTACCTTTGTATGTAGACCCAAGAAACTTGTGGCCCTCAGAAGGAAATTGTGATGGTGTAACTAAAATAAATAAATACAGCTTGAAAATACCTACTAGACATGTATAATAAATATCCATACCTAGTAAATATCCTAAAAGCTAATAAATAAAACCAACTATAAGCACTAAAAAGGGGGCTATACTAAAATTAGGGAACAAACCCATAAAAGAGCAAGGGACGTAAAAAAGCAGCAGAAACAAAGAGGGAGGAAAATTATAACGCCCAAACGTCATTGTGAATGTGCAAAGAACCAATTGGTAACTAATATTGGAACAACGATCCTTTCTGAAATCATAACTTAGGAGCAACTGTTTGCAATTAGGATAGCAAATCCAACGTAAACTGGCAGACTAACTGCTTTTAACTAAGGGAGGAATAAATCTAACGCAATGGAAAATAGTATTGCAGAAACTAACATTCATCATATCTTTATGGTTAACCTATGTAGCCCAGATGCTGCATAAAAAGAAAGTCTTTCTAGCGTGTCACCAGCCGCCATGCTGAACAGCTCTAAACATATACTTGAAGCAAGAAGACCTCATATGACATCCATTAAAAATGCGGAAGATGAAAAGAATATATATTGAGACATAAAAACGTGGCTCGATTAAATAAGCACGGGTATGGAGCACCCTTCAGACTATAAATGTTATTGCACAGATAGCATGTACTCTTGTGGAACTCTCAAAACGTGCCCTTTAATATAGCACGGGTGATGCTCTATCGTTTAAGGAGTTCCTCTACACAGAAGTTGTGTTACGGAGGTACGTTGGAGTTTATATTGACGCCCATTTTAAGAAGACTATTCTTGCGCCGGTAGACTTATATATAGTTAATAAATATAATGTATGTAGCTTCAGCTATTGTACGATAGAGTTATATATTTAACGAATGTATGATGCCTTTATTCTCGCTAAAGATCTATATTAAAGGGCACGTTTTGAGAGTTCACTGCTTATTTAATCGAGCCACGTTGCTCCTAAGTTATTTCAGAAAGGATCGTTGTTCCAATATTAGTTACCAATTGGTTCTTTGCACATTCACAATGACGTTTGGGCGTTATAATTTTCCTCCCTCTTTGTTTCTGCTGCTTTTTTACGTCCCTTGCTCTTTTATGGGTTCGTTCCCTAATTTTAGAATAGCCCCCTTTTTAGTGTTTATAGGTGGTTTTATTTGTTTATTAGTTTTTAGGATATTTACTATGTATGGATATTTATTATGTATGTCTAGTAGGTATTTTCAAGCTGTATTTATTTATTTTAGTTACACCATCACAATTTCCTTCTGAGGGCCACAGGTTTCTTGGGTCTACATACAAAGGTACCCCTGTACAATATAATTGCTTGTCACACCCTGTTTTGTTTTGTTTTATTACAATTCTGTATTTGTTTTATTAATATTGTGTTTAGATTATGCTTCTGTTTTAACCTATTTTTCAATTTTGCGTGTCCACACTTTTTATTCTTCTATTATTCTTATTTGGTTTATAGTATATTTATTGTTTTATCCATTTATGGGCTTTATTTTAGTATACCTCTGCATGTTATATCATGATTTTGGATCTGTTCTTTCATATTTTAATTATGTAATTATATTTAATATCTCTGCTTTTTATGTTTTTAGTACCTTACCTGATCAACCCCTGATGAAGGTTTGCGAAACATGGCCTGTGTCGGGTTGGTAATAGTCTTTGTTAATTTTAATAAATTTGTTTTTCCACCTACATCACGTTTTGGACTGTGTCTCTGATACTGACGTGAGTACTGCCTTACCTGTTGGACTTTACAGCAGGAAATTAGTCCTCACAACCCACCAACCTCCCCTAGGAGTTGTATCTCTCTATCTCTTTCCCTTTCTCTCTCTCTCTCTCTTTGTCTTAGCTTTAAAACTCAACTGGAGAGAGGCAGTCGGGAAAGGTGGGAAGGCAGCATGCAGGCGCTGTGGGATGCTCCCAAAAGCTTTCTAATTGGACGCTGGGGAGCGTTCCCACGCAGGCTCCGTCGGTACCGACGATACCCATATGTGAGGACTAAATTCCTGCTGTTTCCAGAGATCACCTGTTACAGGTGAGTAACTATGCTTTCTCCACTTTGCGGTGCCAAGGGGCCATTTCCAGTTTCGAGCGTTGCCATTCGGTCTGGCGACCACTCCCCCCCCCCCCCACCCCCAATACCTTCATCAAGGTCATGGTGGTGATGACGGCAGCTCTCCACAAGGAAGGGGTTCTCGTCCATCCGTACCTAGATGATTGGCTGGTTCAGGCGAAGTCCAGGGATGATAGCGAAAAGAGCAACAGCGTGGGTGGGAGAGTTCCTTCATAGTCTCAGTGGGGGGTCAACCTGGCCAAGAGTCAGTTACGGCCGGCCCAGGAGCTAGAGTATTTGAGAGCGTGCTTTGATACCTGCGTGGGCAGGTTTTTCCTGCCGGTTCGTCGGGCGCAGGAGTTATGACAGTGGTTCTGAAGATGGCAAGAGGCCATCAGAGTGGCAGCATCTGCAGGTTCTGGGGACCATGGTGACCACTCTCGAACTAGTCCCATGGGCAAGGACACACATGCAACCATTGCAGAGGGCTCTGCTCAGTCGATGGTCCCATCAGAGTCAACCCCTGTCCCAAGTACTCCCTGCCTGCGGAGCGCCTGGAGAGCCCTCAGTTGATGGCTACATGTGGGGAGTCTGGAAGGAGTCCCCCGGTGTGGGTTCCTCTTATGACTGATGTCAGCCTGTCTGGTTGGAGAGCCCATTGCGAAGGACGCTTTGTAAAGGGACAAGAGTCCGCAGGAGGCCCCATGGTCGATCAACAGGCTCAAGATGCGAGCGGTGACCTTGGACCACCTTCCCACCATGGCTCGAAACTTTCTAGCACCAAGTCCTCTTGGACAATGTGACCACGGTGGCTTTCATCAACTGGCAAGGAGGCACAAGCAGTGCAGCCCCTGGAGAAGAAGGCCGAAAAGCTGTTCGGATGGGCAGCGATTCGTCTCCAGGCGTTATCGGCTGCGCAAGTAGCAGGAGTTGACAGTGTGACGGCAGCCTACCTCAGCCGAGTGTGCATGGACCCCAGAGAATGGCAGCTCAATCAGGAGGTGTTCGAGCAGGTGGTCTGCCGATGGGGCACACTGGTCATGGACCTAATGGCAATATTCGAGTCGGCCAAGGCCTGCCGTGTTTTTTTTTTCAGCAGAAGAAAAGAGGACGTCATAGGTCTGAATGCTCTATTTCATCAGTGGCTCAAAGATAGTCTTCTCTGTTTTTCCCTGTGGGTGCTCATAGGCCGGTTAGTGCAATGGCTAGAGGTGCACCGGGGATTTGTAATTCTGTGGCACCAGACTGGCCGAGATGCCAGTGGTATGCTGACCTGATTTGGATATTGGTGGATTGACTGTGGTAGGTTCCGGATGGAAGGACCTCTTGACGCAGAAGCCACTTCGTATGCCCCAGGTGGATCAATTATCACTTACGTTATGGCTCTTGAAAGGGCAAAGTTGAAGAAGAAAGGATAATCGGGCTCGGGTATAGCAACCTTGCTACAGGCCCAGAGGTGGTCTACGAACCTAGGGTGCATCTTTGAATCATGATGCGGAGAAGAAGCAGGTGCGCCCTTCCACTGCCTCCATCCCGGATATCTTGGCATTCTTGCAGTCCGGTTTTGATAAGGGTCTAGCTGCCAGTTCCTTGAGGGTGGAACTGGCGGTGATTTCCGGTTATCGCGGGAAAGTCCACAGGGTGCCGTTGGGTACACACCCAGAAGGGCTGAGTTTTCTAGGGGCGGTGACCCACCTCCGTCTGCCAAAGAGGGCAGTGATACCGCCTTGGAATCTCAATCTGGTGCTGATGGTGCTGTCTGGGGAACCCTTTGAGCCATTGAGTCGAGTTTTCCTGAAGGATTTGACTCTGAAAATTGTATTCCTGGTGGCGATTTGCTCAGCACGCAGGATTTCGGAGCTTTGGACCCTGTCATGTCAGGAGACCTTCCTTTCCTTCTCCAAGGAGAAAGTGGTCCTGTGCTTGGTACCTTCATTTTTGCCCAAGGTAGTGTGAGCATTTCATATAAATCAGGCCGTTTCCTTACCGGCTCTGGCGAGAGCGGATATAGGCTCTGCCACTCCACAGCTGTGCCACTTGGATGCGAAGGTATGTGAAAAGGGCATAGTCCTTTTGGAGATCGGACCGTCTGTTTCTGTTTGGCAGGTTGCGCAAAAGTGAGGCGGCAGCTAAGCCTCCATTTCCAGATGGATCAGTGAGGCAATCACACCTGCATACATCATGAAGGGTAGAGCAGTGCTGGCAGAGTTGCAGATGCATTCCACGAGGGCTCAGGCAGCCTTGTGAGCAGAGTATAATTTAGTTCCGCCGGTGGAGATCTGTAGGGTGGCATACTTTATCTGAACATTTTTTGCCTGGATGTCCAGGCAGCGGGGGACGCTCGTTTCGGATCAGCAGTGCTTCAGGTTGGTTGTGCGGGTCCCTCCCATTAGTTTAACTTCTCTGATACATCCCAGAAGTGTGGGACTGGACTGGAGGGACGATAAGGAAAGAGAAATTAGATTTATCTGCTAATTGTTCCTTGAGGAACTCCAGTCCAATCCCAGAACCCTCCCTGAGAGCTTTCTGTGATCTATGCACACCCCAGTTCTGAAGCTGTTTCCCTTGGTGGAGAAGTGGCCAGGGGGAGCCAGGGAGGGGCGGACCAGAAGAGCTGTCGGTCGCTCGCTTTCCGCTGGTTGGAGTTGCTCAAGCGCTCAACAGGTAGTTCGCTTCATCCTGGAGGGGGGGATGAGTTATCCTTTCCAGGGGATGGAGGGGGTACTTGTTTGTTTAGACGTAGAAGTGTTTGTTGCATGTTTAACTACTTATTTGTTGCTCATCTGAGTCTGCTTTGTCAATAGGTACTGGGGCTGATGGGCGGTGCCAGCTGCATATGTATACTAGTATCATCAAAAAGATGACATGCTCAGTCTCCAAGCTTCTGGGGGAGGTGCACTACCCAGAGGTGCGGGACTAGACTGGAGTTCCTCAAGGAACAGCAATTATCGGGTAAGTCTAATATTTCCAGGAACAAGCAGGAATGTAGTCTTCACATATGGGGTATCGTCTGCACCGATGGAGCCTGCATGGGAATGCTCCCCAGCATACTATAGGAAAGCTTTTGGGAGCATCCCACTGCACCTGCGCTGCTGCCTTCCTGCCTTTCCAGCTCTCCCTCTTCAGTTTTTCGTTTTCCGTGGAGTCGACAGGCAGCAAACCCTGTCGCCGCAGAAAATTTTCTTTTTTGTGGTCGCATCTGCCTTCCCGTCGATGCCTACACCGGCACCATTGGTGTCTTTTTTACTTTCTTTCTTTCTTTAAAAAAAAAAAAAAAAAAAAAGGCTTTTTACCTGTGGGTCTGTCCCCTCTTGGTGCTTCGGCGCTATTTTGGGCACTAGACCCTCTTTTTCTTTAAAATGGAGAAACCAACTAGTGGTTTCAAAACAATGTCTAAAATGTAGCAGTACCATTTCTGTTACCGACACCCATGATTGGTGTCTTAAATGTTTGGGTCCTGACCATTTGCCATCGGAGTGTCTCCTTTGCAGAAAAATGACTAAGAGGGGCCTGCAGAATAGAGCTGCGAAACTCGGCACTCTTTGCTTCAGATGCAATGTCTGCATTGATGTCCAGGGTTTCATCTTCCTCCCATGGATCTCAGGTAACCAAATCCAGGTCTTTCAAGATCTGCTAGTCGTCGAAGGGTAGATCTCCTTCTAAGCATTGAGATGCTGTTAGCGTTGCTCTCGAGGAGAATACACCGGCCAAATAACCCTGGCGGGAGGTCCTTGTCTCCAAAGCATTATCGGGGTCTCAGGATGTTCCTGAGGCTTCCACCTCCGGAGAACTCTTGGTGCCATGTTCTGGGGTCGGGCCTGCTATTCTGGTACCGACACCCAGACATCGGCGGGCTCTATGGATCAACGTATCCTAGCCATTGAGCACAGTCTTGTGGCTTTGTTAGCAGCCTCGGTACCGCTAAAGCTGCTGCAATCGGTTCTGCAGCCATCGGTACTGATAACGGTACTGGATGTAGCTGTAGCCACCGGTGTACCACTCTCCATGCTTCCACCCATGCTGTCCCTTGAATCGGTGTCCAACATGGAGGGTCCGGTATCAAGGCATTCCGATGCCGACTTCGATCGGTACCGGTGACAGGCAGTACGAGAGCACCCCCCAGTCCGTAGATACTTTGAGTCCTCCGATTCAGATGATTCCGATGACTCTGCCAGTACCAGAGTGATTCTTCTGGATGATCCCTCTCCTTCGCCACAACATCGGATGTTTCCCCCAGAAGATGTCTTTTCAAGACTTTATACAAGATATAGCTCGGGGTCTCTCGATCACCGTGACCCCTGAGAAGGAACCGAGAGCTGAACTAGAAATTCTTCAGTATCTGGCAGCCCCAAGAGAGGCCGCAACCCTTCCCATACACTGGATTTTACATGACCTTATGCATAGGATGTGGGAAACAACTTTAACGGTGTCTCCACATTCTCGGAGACTTGATAACAATGTACCTGGTACTGCAGTGTCCCGGGTTCCGAAAAGCACAATTACCACACCATTCTATGGTGGTGGAATCGGCAGTGCACCGAATCAAAAGTGCTAAAACATATTATTCTAATCCTCCGGGCCGTGAGGTGAGGACTCTTGATGCTTTTGGCCGTCAATATTTTCAGACCTCTGTTATCGGACAGAATAAGTTCATACATACTCTACATGGGTATGTTTTCTTCGAGAGGTTGCAAAAGATTTGGAACTCATGTCGTCTCTTCTTCCCAATGACCAGAGAGCAGATTTCCTCATTCTTGTTGAGCATGCCCAAAATGTTTCAAAGTTCACAAACAGGGCAACCTTTGATTGTTTTGAATGCATTAGCAGAACTTGTGCTATTTCTATCTGTGCATGTCAGATTGCTTAGTTACAAGCATTTGATTTGGAACAGTGGGTGCAAGACAAGCTGGGAAATATTCCTTGCATGGGAGAAAATCTTTTTGGCAAGGATTGGCAGGATAAAGCTTCTCAGCTTGAGTCAGAGAACACTACCTTGAATAGACTTTCCAGGACCACTGCCAACCCAGCTAAGAAAAAGGCAGTTAAACCCTTTTTCAGCAAAAAGAAGAAATTCTATCCGTCTTACACCCAAACTGTCCACTGCCCAGTCCATGCTCCCCAAAAGGGACAGCAGCAGCCCAGGCAACAGAGGGAAGGCTCAAACCCCCAGAGCTCAACCAGCTCAGCAGGCACAGCCTCCACAAGGTCTTTGACTCCTTCCTAGGGAACCTAGTCATCCTACCTCTAAAAGGTCCAGAGCCTCTCAACATTTCAGGCAGACTGTTATTTTGCCAAGAGGTGGCAGCAGATAACATCAGAGCAGTGGACTCTCTCCATAGTGACAGAGGGCTACAAGCTCCACTTCCACAGTATGCCCTCTCCCTCTACTCCAAGAGAGTTCAGTTCTCGGCCCCCCTCACCACTCTTGTGTCAAGAGGTCACCTCTCTCCTTGCTCAGGGTGCAATAGAGAAGGTACCTCTTTCTCAACAGGGCCTCTGCTTTTACTCTCCCCCCCCCCTACTTCCTCATACCAAAGACAGGAGGGTACAGGCCCATTCTGGACCTCAGGGAGTTGAACAAGTATCTGTTCCGAGAAAAATTCAAAATGATTTGTCTCGAACACTTCTCCTTTACATGCAGAGTTAGGATTGGCTATGTTCTCTAGACCTAAAGGACGCATATACACATATCCTTATTCATGCAGAACACCAGAAGGTTTCTTCGATTCCTCGTTCAGGGAAGACATTACCAGTACAGTGTTCTACCCTTTGGCCTGGTTTCCGCCCCAACAGTCTTCACAAAATGCATGGCAGTAGTAGCAGCATTTCTAAGGACTCTAGGGATATTTGTCTTCCTCTACTTAGACGACTGGCTAATCCGAGCATCAACATCTCCAGAAGCCAGCTCGGCTCTATCCTGCACAATGCAAATCCTGCAATTCTTGGGACTGGTCATAAACCTCCCAAAATCCCAGCTCGCCCTATCTCAATCACTAGAGTTCATAGGGGCTCTCCTAGACGCACGACAGTCAAGGGCTTTCCTGACACAACTCCGTTGTGCTCGGATACTCCAACTGGCCTCTCAAGCAGCTATGAAAACTTCCCTAACTGCTCGAGAAATGCTTCACTTGCTGGGGCATATGGCGTCCACTGTTCATGTGGTCTCCTATGTTCACCTACACATGCGAGCAGCCCAGTGGACCCTAGCCTCTCAGTGGATGCAGGCATCAGGTCGTCTAGGGGACAAAATCAAGCTCTGCACGCCTCATTTCGTCCCTTCAGTGGTGGCAATCACTGGAAAACCTTCTCATAGGGTCACCTTTTCAGCAGCCACTACACCAAGCTACCTTGACGATGGATGCGTCCAAGTCAAGTTGGGGGGCTCAAATGGACGATCTCTCCAATCAAGGTCTATGGACCGAACAGGAGGCTCGTCTTCACATAAATCTACTGGAATTCTGAGCCATTTTCTATGCTCTCCAAGTATTTCAGGGCCACCTGAGGTACAAGACAGTTCTTGTCCAGATGGACAATCAGGTAGCCATGTTCTATCTGAACAAACAGGGTGGAACAGGCTCTTGGGTGTTGTGCAATGAAGTTCTACGTCTCTCATCCTGCGCAAGAGGCCTTCAGATTCATCTACTAGCGGTGTATCTTCCAGGCACACACAATCTTCTGGCAGACAAGCTCAGTCGAGTACTGCTGCCACACGAGTGGTCTCTTCATCAGCAGAAAATTGCTTGAATCTTTTGGATCTGGGGAACTCCAGATATAGACCTGTTTGCAAATCCTCAGAATGTCAAACTTCCCCAATTCTATTCCAGAATTCTGGCTCAGAACAGGCAAAGGATGCTTTCCACCTCCATTGGGGTTAAGACTTCCTCTGTGCCTACCCACCCATTCCCCTCATCCCCAAGACTCTGTTCATGCTTCAAAGAGACAGGGGCCATATGATCCTCCATAGCCCCACTTGTGCTTCGACAGACGTGGTATCCACTGCTTCTTCGTCTCTCTCAAGCCAGGCCTCTGGACTTGGGATGTGTTCCAGATCTCCTTTCCCAGGAGGATGGGACGCTTTTGCACCCGAATCCTTAGTCCTTACACTTGATGGCGTGGCTGCTGAAAGCTTAGGGTTCCAGGATATCAACCTCTCTCAAAAGGTTAAGCATATCCTTTTAGCCTCTAGGAAACCTTCCACAAGGTGTGCCTGTGCCTTTAAGTGGAAAAGGTTCTCTATCTGGTGTTCAAAAAAGGAACTTAATCCTTTTTCAGTTTCAGTGAGGGCGTTGCTAGAGTATCTCCTCCACCTATCATCCTCTGGTCTTGAGACTAATTCAGTAAGGGTCCACCTCAGTGCCATTGTGGCTTTCCACAAGCCCTTGAATGGACAACCTATCTCCTCTCAACCGCTTGTAGCACGGTTTGAGGGTCCTGCTCTTGACTAGATCTCCCATTTAAGCCACCACCCATGGCATGAGGCTTAAATCTTGTCCTTGGGCAGCTTATGAATCCGCCCTTTAAACCCTTAGCTACTACATCTCAAGTTTTTCTTGGAAGGTAATCTTCCTCATTGCCCTCACTTCTGCCAGACGCATTAGTGAGCTACAAGCTTTAGTGGCTGATCCTCCTTATACAAGGTTCATAAGAACATAAGATATGCCATTCTGGGTCAGACCAAGGTCCATCAAGCCCAGTATCCTGTTTCCAGCAGTGGCCAATCTAGGTCATACGTACCTAGCAGTATCCCCAAAAGACACAGGTTCCACAATGCTTGTATTGGGTCAAGCATTGATATCCTGGGTCCCTTTTTATTTCAACTCCTTTTTATTGATTTTTGCAGAGAGCCACAACAGAACACAAACAGCACATAAGAACTTAACAGCCACACAACCAGCAACATTTCAGGGACATAGCATGACAGCCTCCGTCATACATATACAGAACACAAATTCGAAATATCAGTAGAAACAATAGTACCCCATTATGATAATCCTGCCCCCTAGTGTTCTAAACCGCCTGTCCCCACAGCCACCCCCCCCCATCCCCTAACCCCCCCCCCCCCCCAAGCCCCTGACATCCTGCATAGACAAGCAGACACAATAAGTACAAGGAATACAAGAAATAAATAACGATATACAGGAAGTAGAAGAAAGCAATGCCAGAGTAACAGCAGCTTCTCTCCGCTAGGAGCACATACTAAGCCTCGCTTTATGTCCATTTCCAGGTACCCTCCCCTGGGGTTGTGTTAAACATTCAATACCACACTTCGCTCTCTGGGCGCTAGGTTATTTATGACTGGGGACCATAGGTCAATGAACCTATCCCAATGTTGGCCACCTTGCTGCTTCGATGTTAACTTTTCCATGTACATCAACTCCAGCAAGGCTTTTTCCCACACCATCACCCCTGGTGGCGTGGCCTCCAGCCAGCGACTCAGTAAGGCCTTCTTAACAAGCAGGAAGCCTCTTTCCAAGACTCCCCGATGTACCTGTGTCACCTGCAGATCCGAAAAACTCCACTCATGAAACAAACATCCCTTTGGAGGACCTCCCCTATCCCCAACCAACCTTCCATCTTTGTACAAGCTTGCCCCCATAAAACCCGCACCGCAGAGCACTCCCAGAATCGATGCAAAAGGGTTCCTACTACTTGCCTACACCAAACACAGTGAGCAGTTGATTGCAACCCTATTTGAAAGGCCCATTTATCAGTAGTGTAAGCTCTCCAAAGGAATTTATACTGCAGCTCCTGCAAATAGATCCATGCAGACCCTTGTTTGACCCGTCCGAACGCAGCTCGCAAGAGATCCACGGTCATCCCCGCCACCCTATCACTACGCCATCTACTCGCCAGCGCAGAAAGAGAAGACTCGTCTCCCATCGGGCAAATTAGCTGCCGGTATACCTGCCCCCCCCCCCCCCCATCTCCCTCTACCAAGATCAGCAGAGTTTCACAAGGGGTCCCAACTTCAGGCCTCGCCCCAGCTTTCACCTGTCCCCATAAGCCCCCCACATAATGTCGCACCTGCAAGTACCCATAAAACTGATGTTTGGGAAGCTGGAAACGCGCTGACAGGGTTTGGAAGCTCTCAATTATCTCCCCTCCTGGCATACAGAGGTCCCCAAGACACACCAACCCCCTCTCTGCCCACAGATGAAATAGATTGCGCACAGGTATTCCCGGGGGAAATCAGGATTCCCCACCAAAGGCAGCAAGAGCGACCTCTTCCAATTCCAGCCAAAATGAGAGCACAACGCTCGCCAAGCCGCGCGGAGGGCAGCCATATACACACACCTCCCCCACCAGCTTGTATCGCAGATGGTCGCTCCATGTGCAATAAATAAAGACTATGATAGGGAGCACACATCCAATTCAACTGATGGGCTGGGGCACACCCCCCACTCTCTCCTAACAGACCCCAAAGATGACGGACCATATACCGAAGATTGTAATTCCGAAGGGATGGTAATCCCAGCCCCCCCTCCTCCACCCGCTGCATCAGGGCCTTTAATGGAATCCTCGCATGCTTGCCGCCCCATAAGAAAACTCTAAGGAGACCATCCAATCTCTTCCAATCCTTAGCAAAAACCCAGAGAGGCAGCAACCATAGGACATACAACCATCTAGGGAACTCCACCATAGTAAATAATGCTACCCTCCCTCTCAGTGATAAGGGCAGCCCTCGCCAGTTCTTGAGTACTTCCTTAGTCTTGTCTAATAACCCAGGTATATTGGCTTGGTAAAGTCTCTCAGGCCTATCAGGGAGCCATACTCCCAAATATTTTAAAGAGCTCTCGGCCCAAACCAGTGGAAAGGAACCTTCCCAAACCGGCCTCACTCGCCTGCCCACATCCAACACCATTGACTTGGATGTGTTGATCTTAAGTCCCGAAAAGCTACCAAATTCCTCTATCAGCTGCAACCCTCGCGGTAAAGACTGCTGCGGTTGGGTCAGGCACAAGAGCATGTCATCTGCAAACGCACTGACTTTGAGCTCCTCCCCCCCCATGACAACCCCTCCAATCTGCGGGTCCCTCTGAATCGCCTGTAATAACGGCTCCAGAGCCAGTACAAACAAAAGGGGGGATAGAGGACATCCCTGGCGTGTGCCTCTTTCCAACACAAAAGACTCCGAGAATGTGCCGTTCACTCCCACTCTGGCCATGGTCTTTTCGTACAGAACTCGGAGCCATTGTACAAACTCACCGCGGAATCCCAAGCTATGAAGCACATCCCACAGGAAGGTCCACGCCACTCTATCAAATGCCTTTTCTGCATCCAGGCTTACCAAAGCAGAGCCACCCCCCGACGCAGACAGTGTTCCATCCCCAAGAGCAGCTTAGCAATATTCCTGGAGGCATCCCTGCCTTGCACAAATCCCACCTGCCGGGAGTCTATAAGCGACGGCAATATAGGATTCAGCCTCTTCGCCAAGACCGATGCCAGTATCTTCATATCACAATTTATAAGGGATATCGGCCTATATGAGGCAGGGTCAGTCAGATCCTTTCCCGGCTTCGGGATCACCGTTATATCGGCACACCTCATATCCCTAGGGAATTCACCCATCCTACGTGCTTCATCGAACATAACCACCATAGAGGGGACGAGCCGGGAAGCCAAGATTTTGTAATATTCATAGCTGAACCCATCGGGGCCTGGGGCCTTATGAGCCTTCCCTTTTCTGATCACCTGCTGAATTTACCCCACAGTCAACGGTTCATTCAACCTCTGCAGCTCCTCCTCCGTTAGTGTAGGAAGAGACAACGTACGTAAGAACTCGCGCCCTCTCGTATAGTCCCTCTCCAGTGTATAAGTTAGTGTAAAACCTGCGGAAGAGCTGCGCTATCTGCGTAGGCTGATGCTGCACAGCACCCCTTTCGTCCCGGAGGACAGGTATAAATCGCGCGCCTCCAGGGTCTTTGACCAACTTAGCCAACAACCTCCCAGATCTATTGCCATATCGGAAAAACTGATGCCTGTAACATTGCAAAGAATACACAGCTCGCCTCTGAAGTAATTCATTAAGCGCTGCCTGGGCCCCGGCACACTCTAACTGTAGCTCCCTGTCCGCTTTCCTGCACAACCGCCATTGCAAATCCCTCTCTACGCTCCAACACCAATAAGCTGCGATCCATGTGCTTACGTCGCTTTACACAATAGGAAATAATGGCCCCTCGCATAACTGCCTTACTGGCTTCCCAGAAGAGAACTGGCGAACATTGCGGCGTATCATTAAAGAAAAGGAACTCGTCCCATTGATTTTCTAAGTACTTCCTAAACTCTAAATCCTCCCACAGATATGCAGGGAATCTCCATCCCCTTCTTGGGGTCCCCTGACACTCCCATGTTATCCACACCAACCCATGGTCAGATACCACTATAGGCTCAATACCCGCCTGCAGCACCTTAGAGACCGCCCCTTCGCTCACCAGGACATAGTCAATATGCGACCAGGAGAGATGCGCCCTGGACTGATGTGTATACTCGCGGGTCCCAGGATTGAGGACATGCCATATGTCAACCATGTTCCCCATCCGGCAGAGATAACCCACCCCTCTTCTCCGCCAGGCTCCTGACCCACTGTTCTGGGACTTGTCCAGGAGCGGATCATGAGGACAGTTAAAATCCACAGCCAAAATCAAATTCTTTCTCTCCGCTCCTCTGACAAATCCCAGCAGCTTACGGAAGAAGGCGTGGTCATACACATTAAGGGCATAGATGTTGGCGAGCCAAACTTCCTCGTTATGCAGCTTGGCGGGCAGTAAAACATATCTCCCACCCGGGTCAGCGTCTAGCTGTTGTACCTCAAAAGGGACCCCCCCGTTTCACCAGGACCACCACCCCTGCCCTCTTGGTACCCGAGGACGCTCCGTAGGCGGCTGCTACCCAATCCCTAGCCAACCTCTGGTGCTCCACTACACTTAAGTGTGTTTACTGCAACAGTGCTATATGTACCCCTTTCCGCTTAAGAAATTGCAATATTTTGGTACGCTTAATGGGGAGCTGATTCCCCCCACATTCCAAGAAGTGATCTTTACACTAGGCATGCAGTGTTGTTGGGGTTACGTCCGACAGTCTAATCCCGAGCTCGTGCTCCGGGAGTTGCCCAGCCTCAACTCCCAGGCAATGGTGCTCCTCGCCTCCAAAGACAAAGTACTTCCCAATTTGCCAGCTACTCCCTGTGCCTGACATCCCCATAGGATCTGCCCCCCTCCCCCCTGTAGCAGCCCAATCCCCCCCCCCCCCGCTCCCTGCCTGCTCCTGCTGTCCCTCCCTTTTCCCCTCCCCCACCTACCCACCCCCTCACCCAACCCACCCCACATTCACCCTAACCCCATCCGAATCGTCCCTACTTACCACAATACACCAGCACACACCCTCACAATCACCCTTACAGACACACCTTCTCTTTCCAGTCAATCCAACACTCAACCACATCCCCCCCAAACAGCAACAACCCTTGTGGAAGCAAGGTACCCATATACAGGGATAAGATCACTGTCCATGCACCTCCAGGCCCTCTTAGGCTGATAGCAACCTGAGGCGACTTAATGTCCAAGTTGTTCCTGCAATGTAGAGGCCATGTCCAAAGAGGATTGAAGCTGACAATCCAAAGGCAGATCACAACTGTCCACTCCCCAGTAGGGCCCGCTCATCGTGCAGTCCCCGTCCAGGCATACTACTCTAAGTTGCAGCTGTCGTAGATCCAGACAAGATGGCGGAGACAAACTTCCGCGCCGCTGCCACCTGCTCGAATGTATGTGTTTCACCCTTATGGAAGACTCTCAAAATTGCTGGATAGCTTAGCGCAAAGCAAATTCCTCCATTGATGAGATCACTGCAGACGGGCGAAAACTCCTTCCGCTTTGCGGCCAATGCCGCTGAATAATCCTGAAATAAGAATATTGGAGCGTTGTCTAGTTTCAAATCTCGCTTTTTCCAATACGCTTGCAAAAGTAAAGTCTTATGGTGGAAGTCCAGTAAGCGGACTAACGCAGGTCTACGCCTGTTACGTCCCTCCAGCCGCTGCCCCAGCCGGTTTGCTCTCTCCACCTTGATCTGGCCCTGGAGTTCCACGAGACCCAACTCTTTCAGCAACCACGCTTCAAATAAGGTGAAGAGCTGAGGTCCCGTCCAAGATTCCGGCACCCCAATCAGTCGCAGGTTATTCCTGCGGGATGTCACCCTTACACCCACTCCCTACCCTTGAGGGTTAAGGAGGGATGGGCCTTGTGTAGTTGTGGGGGCCAATTAAAGTCGGGAACAAGAAAATTTATATTCACCAGGATTTTATTTTCCCCGCTCCTTGATGGTCAGGAACAGGTGAGAAGGTTAAGCAATCAGGAATTATACAAAAACAGAGGCTTTCAATGCTGTGCTTCAACTTATTCTTCTCTCAGGAAAACACATTACCTCATGTGTCTTCTCTGTGCTGTATTCACAAAAATGCTTTGGTAAGAAATAATATTGTTTTCTTTTGCAATTAGGATACAGTCCAGCTTATTTCAATGCTTCAATAAGCTTCCCTTTCAATTGCTCAAAACAGTATTTCTTTCATATGCTTTTCACATATTCTGGGTTAGCATTACCAGAATAAACTGTCAGGTATAATCATTCAAGCTTTGCACTTATCAGTTTTCTCAATTAACCCAATTGAGCAGTCCATCGGCTGGTTAATTTCAATCATGGGTCGTGGAGCCGGTGTGGGAATTCCTATTCCAGGATTACTCCCTGCTTGAATGCTAGCCTCTTCTGAAACAGTTCTTTTATTTAAGAATTGTCTAAATTCATTCAGGAGTTGTTCTGCCTGTCTCCTAGCAGGACTATTGGGTAAATCTTCTCCTTGCTTGGGCAGGTAATTATCTGCTCCTGGTAAGCAAACACTGCTCTCCCTGTTTAGGCAGTCTGTGCCCGTGGTGGAGTTACCCCTCCCCCACTTATCTCCGTTAGTGAGTGGTGTAATCACAGGTTCCTTTGCACAAGCTCTGCTCTTAAGAAAAGCTTCAAAGGTAGGACCTTCAGTATCAGTATAGCCTAAACCTTTTGTAAACAGTTTGGCTGAGTTCCTTTCGCCAGCTTGCTTGTTAAAAGCAGGAATTACTGGCTGAGGAAAGCTTGGCTTACTTAGAGAGCTTTCAGGCTGTAACCAACGTCTCTCACATTGCCTGAAACTATCCTGTACTTTAAAATCAGGATTCCCTCTTTCTGACTGGTAAAACTTATGAAAGGAATTAAGTGCAGCGGGTACCTTAAAATGAGACCGGTCAGAAAATGCCTTGCCAGCGTGCCTCTCTCTCCAAGGGTAAAAACTGTTCCCCAACAACGTAGGCTTTTCTCCTGGGTCTGAATCAGTTTCCCTTCTGTTGCAGCTGGGCAGTGTTTCTGTAGCAGGGTCAAAGGGTTCTGCAATCAAGAGAGCTTCTTGCCTTCCCAATGCCTTTTGCCTTCTCTCTTGTGGATTCAAACCACCTTTACTTCTCAATCCGTTTATAGTGCTCACTTCTCCATTCCTTCTCCTTCTTCTTCTATCTGTGTCTTCCCTCTCTCTGCTCTGTTCTGGGAAGCCCGCCTCCTACTAGGGCGTGCCCAATCCATAGCTCTGCTTCTCTCCTCCCCTGAGGTGAGCTGATTGGTTGCCTGTAAGTTATGCTGAGAATGGAAAACTCTGTCTTTTCTTGCAGTACCTGAACCGACCAGAGGGTCAGTATCAGTTTCCATGGCTTCTGCTGTTGCCACTGTTTTTTATTTATTTTATTTGAACACATTTATATACCGCTGCTTCCAGCGATCAGTAGCGGTTTGATTCTTCTTTTGGGATAAGTCGATCAGGACAGTGGGGGAGTATATACATAGAGGAATGGGAGGTCACGGCACACATGGTTACTGTTTTGGGGGTAAACTTATTTACATTTACATTTACATTTAACATTTAAATACATATTTACAGATTACAGATTGGGGAAAAATCACATTTTACATGGCTTTACATGGTTATACAAGGCGGATCTATAATGTGTATATTTATCAGTTTACTTTGTTGTTTTCTGGGTTTTGTGAGTTATGGCTGGTTGTAATAGCATTTAAATAGGTGGGTTTTTAACTCCTTCCTGAAGCTCTTCATGTCCTGAGTTAGCCGCAGGTCAACAGGGAGCTGATTCCATATAGTGGGTGCAGCGAAAGAGAAGGCTCTGCGACATGTACTTGTTTTCACAGTTCGTATTGCGTTAGGGACTTGCAGGGTGCCCAAGTTGTTAGATCTTCTATTCCTATTTGCTGGCTGAGTGTTGATAAGGGAGGATAGAAACGAGGGTGCTATGTCGTTGATCAGCTTGAACGTTGTTACTAACATCTTGTACTGTACCCTAGCAGCCACTGGAAGCCAATGAAGGTCGATCAACATTGGGGTGATGTGGTCAGTCACTCTCGTTCCCATTATTATCCTAGCTGCGACATTCTGGGCCATTTGAAGGATACTTATTGATTTTTTGGGTAGACCTTGGAGGATCGCGTTACAGTAGTCAAGGTGCGGCATTACTAGTGCTTGTGCCACTGACCTGAAATCGCAAGGTGCTATTATTTTCTTTAGAGGTTGTATCACCCTAAGTATCACTGTGTCACAGGGAGCGGTTCTCCAAATCATCAACTTTAAGCAGGAGGGCATCAATTTGCTTCTGCTGCTGATTGCAACGCTCCAGTGCCAATTCGCCGTCCTCCAGGACCGTCACCCGTTGCTCGACTTCATCCACCCTCCTTGTGAGCTCGCCGAAGGTGTCACTCATCTCTGCCAGCTTCTGTAAGACTGCGTCGAATTTGGGCTCCAAGAGCTTGGCCACCTCCAACGCTAGTTCCTCTGGGCCAGAGTCCACGCTGTCTTTTCCCGGGGAATCGTGCACCAACGTGGCCTTCACTGCTGACGCCATCTTGGGGTCTCGTGCACCCGCGGCTTTCTCCCGCCTCGCTGCTGCTTTCATTCTCCTCCACGAGCAGCACCTCGCTTCAAATCGGTACTCTGGTTTTCCTGCTAGTAGCGGAGGTAAATGCCAGTCCCTGCCACGCAACAAGTCGCCGAATTAACTACAAGATTCTTAGGGCGGCCTGGGAGCACGATGAGGAACGTCCTCACCCGCTCATGCGCTCACGTGATCCCTGGGTCCCCTTTTAATAATGGTTTATGGACCTTTCCTCCAGGAACTTGTCCAAATCTTTTTTTTAAACCCAGCTACACTAACAGCCTTTACTACATCCTCCGGTAACAAATTCCAGAGTTTTACACGTTGAGTGAAAAAATATTTTCTTTTGTCAGTCTTAGTTTACCCTGTAGCTTCATTGCATGTCCCCTAGTCTTTCTATATTCTGATAACGTAAGCAATTGATCTACGTTTACCTGTTCCACTCCGTTCATTAATTTATAGACCTCTATCATATCTCCCCTCAGCCGTCTCTTTTCCAGGCTGAAGAGCCCTAAGCTTTTTAGCCTCTCTTCATAAGGGTCGATAGTACACCCCACTGCCACCACCTTCCCCTTCATACATGGAATTTCAATCCATAGAGATTCTACAGCAAATTTTGTTTCCTGCAAATCTTTAATCCTTTCTGACTCAATGCCCTCTCTAACATAGAGTGCAACCCCTCCTCCATTTTGATCAGTTCTATCATTACGATATAGTTTGTATCCAGGTATCAGTGTCCCACTGGTTATCCTCCTTCCACCATGTCTCTGAGATTGCAATCATATCTAACCTCTCATTTAGTGCTATATATTCTAACTCTCCCATCTTATTGTTTAGACTTCTAGCATTTGCATACAAGCATTTCAGAGACTGTATTTTATTAATATTAATCTGGCTATTGGTAGGCATGGGTAATTTGGAATCTTTACGCTCTGTCTGCACCATACTCAAGGGCATTTGGGCTACTTTACTCTTTTTTGGAACCTCACTGCTTTCGGTAGTATCCTTCAAGGATGCCTTCTTCCGAACCATGCGCTCTTGGGTGACTGTCGGCTTTCCCCTATTTTCTAGTTTAAAAGCTTCTCTATCTCCTTTTTAAAGGTTAATGCCAACAGTCTGGTTCCATCCTGGTTAAGGTGAAGCCCATCCCTTCGGAAGAGCCCCCTCCTTTCTCCAGAATGTTCCCCAGTTCCTAACAAATCCAAACCCCTCATCCTTGCACCATTGTCTCATCCACGCATTGAGACTTCGGAGCTCTGCCTGCCTTTTGGGTCCTGCACGTGGAACAGGAAGCATTTTGGAGAACGCTACCCTGGAAGTTCTGGATTTCAACTTCCTACCTAAAAGCTTAAATTTAGCCTCTAGAACTTCCCTACCACATTTTCCTATGTCATTGGTACCGACATGTACCAAGACAGCAGACTCCTCCCCAGCACTATCTTAAGATCCTGTCTAGGCGGTGCGTGAGGTCCTCTACCTTCGCACCAGGCAGGCATGTTACCAGGCGATCCTCATGTCCACCAGCCACCCAGCTATCTACATGCCTAATGATTGAATCACCAACTATAACAGCTGTCCTAACCCTCCCCTCATGGGCACATGGCCCTGGAGAAACCTCCTCGGTGCGAGAGGGTTTTACATCACCTGGAGGACAGGTCCTAGTTACAGGATCATGTCCTGCCACACCAGGGTGATGCGCTCCTGTCACGTGACCTCTCCCCTCCATGGCAACAGGGATGCTGCCAGACTGGAGATGGGACTTCAGGACTATATCCCTGTAGGTCTCGTCCATGTACTTCTCTGTCTTTCTTATGTCTTGCAGGTCTGCTACTTTAGCCTCTAGAGAACGGACTTGTTCCCTGAGAGCAAAGAGCTCCTTGCACTTACTGCATACGTAAGACCTCTCACCAACTGGGAGAAAATCATACATGTGACACTCAATGCAAAAGACTGGAAAGCCCCCATCTCGCTGCTGGACTGTTGTCTGCATCTTAGTTTAAAGCTTGTGTTTAGGTCTTAAAATTCTGTATTCACTAAGAGTTGGTGTAGGTGCTTATACTAATAAAAGTGTATCTAATACCTCTAATATACCCTGTTCACCTGAAGCTTAATTAATCTCAGGTCCTCAATGTATTACTGATTTGGATAAAGAGCTGCATCTGAGAGCAGCCCCTTTCCTCTAAGATGTGTAAGTACCTATGAGGCTACAATTACCCCAGGGGCGGGTGGGTGTTGGGGAGGGAGGGAGGAAAATAAGACCTATTAAAAGAAGAGGGCTGTTACAAGGTACCCTGTCCTGTACCCTCTGCAGGGAGGGAGGGGGGTAGTCCTTCAGGTAGGCTATAGCAGGAAAAAAAAGTTTAAAACGCAGCAGGTTCTGGGGACAGAGCAGGGAGAGATACTTAATTTAAAGTAACAGTTAACCTGGCTACCACACAAAAGCCAGTTGAGAGAAGCAAGGTAAGTTATACAGCTGAGAAGTTAAAGTGCAAAACTAAAGGGAACAGGGGAGGTGAAGTAGCACACCAATAAGACAACAATAAATAAATATATAAATAATCAAATAGACAGCTAGAACTCACAGCAAAGTTGTCACAGGAGTTCCACCTTGATATAGTCTTTAGGACTCATCCTCACTTTATGCCAAAGATGGTTTTGTCTTTTCATTTGAACCAGTCGGTCTACCTTCATGTGTTCTTCCCTAGGCCTCACGCCTCTAGTGCAGAACGGAATCTTCAAACTCTGGATTGTAAAAGAGGTTTAACTTTTTACCTTCAGAGGACTAAGCAACATAGAAAGGCTTCACAGCTTTTTGTTAATTTTGACTCCCGTCACCTGGGCCTACCAGTATCCAAGAGAAATCTAAGTGAATTGCAGACTGCATATCCTTTACCTATGAGAGTAAGGGACTTTCTCTCGAAGGTCATGTCACAGCTCAGTGTGAGAGCAATGGCTGCCTCTGTGTTTAACCTTTGCTCGGTGTCGATTGACGACATTTGCAAAGCAGCCACTTGGTCTTTGGTCCACATCTTTGCAGCCCATTACTGCTTGGACAAGGACTCCCGTCGGGATGCCTTGTTTGGTCAGGCTGTTCTCCAGCATCTTTCACACTTAGAACAACTTCTACCTGCCATCCCGGGTTTCGATGCCAGAGATCCATGGGAGGAAGTATGACCCACCTTAGCCCGGGTTTCGCAGCTTCTGGGATCATCTCCTTAAGAACATAAGATATGCCATACTGGGTCAGACCAAGGTCCATCAAGCCCAGTATTGTGTTTCCAACAGTGCAGGTCATACCGTACCTAGCAGTTTCCCCAAAAGACACAGGTTCCGCAATGCTTGTACTGGGTCAAGCATTGATATCCTGGGTCCCTTCTTAATAATGGTTTATGAACCTTTCCTCCAGGAACTTGTCCAAACCTTTTTTAAACCCAGCTACACTAACAGCCTTTACTACATCCTCCGGTAACAAATTCCAGAGTTTGATTACACGTTGAGTGAAAAAATATTATCTCCAGGAACAAGCAGGAATGAGTCTTCACATATGGGTACGTCAGTACTGACGGAGCCTGCGTGGGAACGCTCCCCAGCGTCCAATCAGAAAGCTTTTGGGAGCATCCCTCAGCGCCTGCGTGCTGCCTTCCCACCTTTCCAACTGTCTCTTAGTTTTCGTTTTTCCGCGGAGCCGGCAGGACGTACTCCTGTCACCGCAGAAAATTTCTTTTTTCATTCTTAATTCTTTGTTTTCTTGTGGTCGCGGCTGCTTTTCCCGCCTCCACTGGTACTGCCAGTGGGTGTTTTTTTTTTTCTTTTTCTCAAACTCGGGGAGAGTTTTCCCTCAGTTTCTGTCTTCAATTTTTGGGCCTGTAAGGCCTCTCCATCATGGAGCCGCCTTCTCCTAAGAAGTGCCTTAACTGTGGAAATAGTTTTCTTTTTAGACTCCAATAACTGGTGTCTAACCTGTTTGGGCCCTGACCCTTTCCCTCCTGCGCCATTTGGCTACAATCTTATGAGAAGAGATTTTCCATTTCGAGTTTCCTTCGATACCAAGTTCCCTTCCAGTGTCAGGGCACCGACCATATCTTCTCTACAGGATCAGGTAACCCACAAACAGTCTGTTAAGACTAGCCAATCCTTGAGTGGTAGGTCTCATGCCAAGCATGATGATGGCTCCGGCCTTGCCCTCAAGACTCTATTGGCTTCAAAACCCCAGCGGGAGTCTTCGGTCTCCAAAGCATTTCAGGGGTTTCGGGTTGTTCCTGGGGCTCACCCCTCACAGAGAACATACCTGAGCCATGCTCAGTGGTGGCATCTGCTTCGAGCGGTACCGATACCCCGGCATCGGCACCGGTGTTGAGTGCTCCACTCTTCGCCAGGGATCGTCATCTGGCATCCTCTGTACCTTCCGGACCGATCGATACGTCCCAGATTGCCTTTCCAATGTCGACAGCATCGCCGATACCACCACCGACGTCCGTACTCTCTAGACATGCATCGATAGACTCGCTCCCTTCGATGCCGAGTCTGGAATCGATATCTAGTCTAGAAGACTGGGTACCGACGCATCCCGGAACCAACCCTTATCGATTACGGATTCGCAGTACCGAGGATATTCACCAAGGGTTTCTGGTTGCCTCTGTTCTGATTGAGCAGCCTCCGATGACTGCTTCGATGGCGTTCTCACCTCTGATTCCGTCACAGGTATCGGTATCGATGTCGGTTCCTGCAGTTACATCGGGACCAACCACTTCCATGCTTTTTTTCTCCATCGCTCCTCTCTATACCTAGTTTGGAGTTGATACCTGGCATGGACGATGCAGTACTGACTGTCTCAATTCGTGACTGCCAGTACCAGTATCCATCTAGTGGGGGTCTTTTTCTGCACCAGACCAGTACATCTTCTGGTGCCCAGGCTGCTGCTTCATCTTTATCCTACCCAGGGATGGTTCCCATTGGAGATCCTTCTTTTCAGAAATTTCTCCTTGACATAGCAACATTCCTTGCTATTCCTATCCCTGGCTGTGACCCTACTCAAGGCTTTCCTGCAGAAAAGGAAAATATAATGCTTCCTTTACATCATTCTTTGCAGGATCTTCTTCTAAGAATATGGGAAACACCTTTAAGGGTTTCCTCACCTTCTACAGCAACTGATGTTCTGTATCAGGTGCCCCCCTCTCCAGGGTTTCAAAAGACTCAACTTCCCCATCATTCCATTGTAGTGGAATCAGCAATGAGGAAGGTGAAAAGCAAGAAAAAGCATTCTTCTTATCAGCCAGGTCGTGCATCCAGAGCACTTGATGCCTTTGGACGTCAAACCTTCCAAACATCTATGCTGGCAACAAGGATTATCTCTATTTTCTATATGAGTCTATCTCTCCAGGAGGTCACAAAGAAATTATCTCTTTTGACTCCTTTTCTATCAGAGCCCAAGACTGCAGACTATTCCTTACTTCTTAGTCATAGCCAGAATATCTCTTGGTTTCTTTCTCGTGCTTCTCTAGACTCTTTTGAGTCTGTTAGCAGAACTTCTGCTATAGCCATAGGAGCATGACGTAGGGCCTGGCTCCAGGCTTCAGACCTGAGCAGATGGGCACAACAAAGACTGGGTAATTCTCCTTGTACTGGAGAAAATCTCTTCAATAGGGAGGCTTTACGTCAGGTTGCTCATTGCTCCACTGACTTCCCTATTCCTGGGGGCCATCCTAAGCCTTCTCCTTCCCCAGTAGATAGGAAATGTCCTACTAAACCTTCTTTTCCTAGGAAAAGAAGGTTTCACTCTTCTCCTGCCCATCATCCAGATGTTCCCAAGCAGGGGACACCTCGTCCTGGTCTGAAGAATCCAAACTCTAGCCAGGCTAAACAAACCCAGCAACCATAGGTTCCTGAAGTTTGCAACCTACAGTTAACTTCTTCGTAGCAGAAGTTTGTTCACTGTTTTTTCTTTCAAAGCTCTACACATGGTTTCCTTTCTTCAGGACATCTTTTTCTTCCTAGATATGCTGAGCTGTCAGGATATTCATGTCTATGGGTTACAGATTCTCCTCTTCTTCCTACCAAGAAGAGAAATTAACAACTATCCTATGATAGTTGTCTGTCCCAACATGCATTCATTCCAGTGTAGAGTTTTTTTCCCTCCTTTCTCTGGGCAGCTCATCAGACATGGACAGGAATTTCTCCTCTCCTTTTGTCTGTTCTCTTTGTTTTACACAGGAAGATTCTCTCTGCTGTCTTATTCAGCTGCTGCCCATGCAGGAGTTCTAGTGATTGAACTACTGGTACTTTCCCACAAGTTTCCAGTCTGTCTTCCACTACTTTCTGTCTAGCCTTAGTACTGATTCCAAGATAGTGCTTCATCTATCTTGGATAATCCTAATCACTTCAGGCTTCTCACATTATCTTCTTTTCTTACCATCTCCATTTTCTTGGATTTGGCAGCACAGCTGACCTACAGTCAGTTTTATCTCCTACTTCTCCTGCATAATGCTCTCTGCAATCTTCTACTATGGGCCCTTGCTAGAGAGCATAAGGTTTTGTCTCTGACTATTCTATATAGTGGAAAAGGCTTATCAGTCATTTTCCATGACTGTAAGGGTTCTCCACACCCTACTGTCTCCTGTTATAATACAGGATATAAGCCTTTTCTGCGTGAATATCCAAACAGTTTTTCAATCTTGCAGGAATATGCTCTTTTTTCCTTGCAGCTTGTCCTCAGGGTGTCCTACTCCTTTATGGACAGCACATGTTCTACTAGTAACGCATGATACCCCTTGTGTCCCTCCAGTGCGTCATCCTGGTATCTCCTCCTATGCGTTTTTCTGTCCATTTACCATGTCAGAGTTCTACAAGACTCAGGACTTGCTGTTTACAGACTGATATTATCCTCTGTTTTTTCACGCAACCATCCTGGTTGTTTCACTGAATAGCATTCCTGCACCATCTTAGCCCAGAGGATTAGATTCTCTATATATCTTTTCAAGTAGGTTCCACCTTCTTGCTATTAGATGAATCTTTCTCCTTCACATCTCCCATGTGAATGTTCTTATGGGCATATCTCTATCTGCTTAGGTGCAAACATGTATCTTCAAACATACATATTCATGTATGTATATATCTCTATATACTTCTATAGATACATATGTCTGTGAGCTGTGTGTGCATATCTTATGCCCATATATATATATATATATATATATATATATATATAAATATAAATAATATTTCTGAACATATATCTATATATGTGTATCTGTCGAGACCTGTCTATGCTATAAAGGTTTTACTTTCCTAGAGATTCCAGACAGTGGGCTTGCATATTTTCATACTGTCCCTCAGTATGTCGAGGGTGTTATGCACACAACCACTACTGTGCTGCTGACAGCTTCCACTTTACTCTAGGTCTCGCTATCCCTGAAGCACCATGCTTCAATATCTTTCCTATCTCTCACCAGCTAGGAAAGACACCGTAGATCTTCAATAGTTCTGAAGTTTCAGCCCTTCACACATCTGTCCTCCTTGGGAATACGGGCTTTTTCCCAAACCCCTTCTTCCCTCCAGGACTGCGCTAGTTGTCCAAATCGGTCAGTCTTCCTCTTTTACTCCTAAATGTTAATGACTCTGTAGCTAAAAGAGTTTTCAGCTTTTTCTCTTAAAGCTCTCCACTGAAGACCTGCCGTTTTTATACTACCCCATTTGACACGTGGGTCACCTGCCAATTCCAGATTTGGACCTTCACCTTCACTGCCGTGAGGTCACCTTGAGGATTCCTCTACTGAATCTCCAGTAGACTCCATCAGCCTCCCTACTTCCTGCGATCCAGTAGGTAAGGTCCATATTGTGATTGCTCATCCAATATTTTTAATGGTAAATTATCATATATACCAAGGACTCCTCTCCTGTAGTCCTTAGGTTAGCTGTTTTTCCTACAGCTCCTCTCTTCTCAACTCCTACCCACCATCCCTCATGGGATGCCAGAGATACATGTGTGGGAAGTGCAGTCCTGTTCCACGGACATGCATTTTATGGGATCTTCCCCTGGCATCTACAGCTAGGGAGTCCCCATATGTGAAGACTCATTCCTGCTTGTTCCTGGAGATAGCACAGTTACTTACCTGTAACAGGTGATCTCTGGGAACAGCAGGAATAAGTCTTCACACCTCACCCACCTCCCCTAGGAGTTGTATCTCTCTATCTATCTTCCTTTCCTCTTCCTCTCCCTTTGTCTCAGCTCAAAACTCAACTGAGGAGAGACAGTTGGAAAGGCGGGAAGGTAGCACGCAGGCGCTGAGGGATGCTCCCAAAAGCTTTCTGATTGGACGCTGGGGAGGGTTCCCGCGCAGGCTCCGTCGGTACCGACGTACCCATATGTGAAGACTTATTCCTGCTGTTCCCAGAGATCACCTGTTACAGGTAAGTAACTGCTTTCTTTTGTCAGTCTTAAATAGTTTACCCTGTAGCTTCATTGCATGTCCCCTAGTCTTTCTATATTCTGATAACGTAAACAATCGATCTACTTTTACCTGTTCCACTCCGTTCATTAATTTATAGACTTCTATCATATCTCCCCTCAGCCGTCTCTTTTCCAGGTTAAAGAGCCCTAACCTTTTTAGCCTTTCTTCATTTCTTCATCTCCTTGGCATCTCTAAGCTTGGGAGTCCCCATATGTGAAGACTACATTCCTGCTTCTTCCTGGAGATAGTGTAGTTACTCACCTGTAACAGGTGATCTCTGGGAACAGCAGTAATTGAGTCTTCACAAGCCACCCACCTCCCCTAGGATTTGTATCTCTCTCTTTCTTTCTCTCCTTTCCCTCTTCAGTTGGGTTTGTAGCTGAGACAGAGTTGGAAAGGTGGGAAAGCAATAGCGCAGGCGTAGTGGGATGCTCCCAAAAGCTTTTCTATAGGATGCTGGGGAGCATTCCTGCGCGGGCTCTGTCGGTGCCGACGATTCCCCATATGTGAAGACAATTCCTGCTGTTCCTGGAGATCACCTGTTACAGGTGAGTAACTATGCTTTCTCTTTGGTGTTGGCTTGTTGCAACATCAGTTTTTCTCCTTTTTTTCTTTTGAGGCAGCCTGTAGTTAGAGATTACTATATGTGAGCACTTATCCCACTTTTCCACAGAGCAAACAGTTAACTGTAGGTGTTTGTGGAAAGCAGGATAAGTCTGCATAACACTTCCTCTTCTACGGAGTTGTATTCTGGCTAGCTCACTAAATTGGCTCTACCATGCCTCTCTGTAAGTTTCTTCCTGCCATTGCCTCACCCTATCTAAAAGTTGCTAGAAGGAGCCAACTGAGGTTTCTGAGTGGGCTTCATTGGTGATGTCGGCCATAACTCATATGTGAGGGCTTGTCCTGTTGTCCATGGGGAACATCTGCTACAGCTAGCTAACTTTGTATAAAAACTGATAAATACTGAGAACCACACCCCCAGTGCAAAAGTATTCAGTGTTCACTGTATAAACACCTGAAAAATACTTCCCCCCTGATATTCCTTCACCTCTTCCCTTTGCCTGCCTTGGATCCCTCTTGATTTTCTACCTTTTTCATGGTGGTGGCTTCTCTGCAGTACACATGTATTTATTGATTCAACCAAAAAAGATACTCTTTAATAGTACCTGCATCCCAAGAACATCAGTAAGGGATCTCTCACTAGCTAGAAATGGAACATCTAATTTGCAGATTATAAACGCCTAAGAATAAAAGTCTTAGTCATAGACCAGACTCCCTATTCAGGAAGGAGGTGGTAATGTCTCTGTATAAATCTTTGGTGAGACCCCATTTGAAGTATTGTGTGCAATTGTGGAGATCATACCTTCAAAAAGATGTAAACATGATGGAGCCAATGCAGAAGGTGGCTACCAGAATGGTCACTGGGCTTTGTCATAAGGCATATAGGGGGGACACAAAGATCTCAATGTGTTTACTTTGGAGGAGAGATGGGAGAGAGGCAATATGATACAGGCGTTAAAATATCTCCGTGGCATAAATACACAGGGGCAAAGCATCTTTCAATTGAAAGAGAGCTCTGCAACAAGGGTCTTAGGATAAAGGTGAAAGGGGATAGACTCAGGAGTAATATGCAGAAATATTTGTTTAGGGAAAGTGATTCATGTGTGGAATAGTCTCCCAGTGGGAGGTGGTAGAGACGAGGACAGTATCTGAATTCAAGAAAGCATGGGACAAATATAGAAGATGTTTAAAGGAAAAAAAGGGGACACTAGTAGTTGGTTTGGGCAGACTTAGGTCATATGATCTTTATCAGTAGTCATGTTTCTGTTTAACTTTGCCTTGACTAGAACCACTTCAGCTCTGTCCTAAGTATCTGTCCTACTTCACAAGACTGGGACATTTGGGGTTAGAGTAATAGGGGAAAAATCCCTGGGTAGTTGAGAATGAAAACTCAGGGCACCAAGAAGCCAGCCTCATTTCTGATTGAGCTGGAGTCCCAAAGGAGCAGGAAAAAACTGCTTCCAAAACCTGAAGTCTTTCAGGTCACTAAACTTGACTTTTTTTCCCCCATGTCTTGCTTTATTTTTGCTTATAGCAGAAGAGGAATCATCCCAGTCTGCCTCCATTAGGGATGTGAGCAGTATAAAAATAAAACTTTCCTAAGGGGTTTATTGAAGTTGGAGTAGCCTAGTGGTTAGAGCACTGTCTTGGGTAACCAAGAGAACAGAGTTCAATTCCCATCGGCACCACTTGTGGCCCTGGGCAAGTCAATTAACCCTCCATTGCCTTGGAAGAAAGGTTTGGCAGTCTACTTTGTTACCCTGCCAAGAAAACACAGGAGCTGCTGGGTCCCCAGGAGCCAACGTTGGCTTGAAGGCACGCATTTATTTATTTAACCAGTTTTGTATACCACCTCATACTTCAATCAAAGTGGTTGACAAGACAACAAAGGCTAACATATTGAGGGTATGGGAAAACAAAAACAATACATTACAATATAAATACAAAACAAAACAGGTGTTAATACTATATCATAGTGAAATTAAATATACATAATGGTTAATTTAAGTAATTTTACCAAATGGTTCTATAAATAAGTAAGTCTTTAAAGATTTACGAAAAGAAAAACATATCTTTTACCCTGAAAAATTATAAGACATTTACAGGGAAATTTCAAATGGAAAACAGCTCCAAGAGCCAGGACACGCGGCCGCACCTCTAAAAAGGCCTTACGCCGCCCTTGTGTAACCTTGGAGACATCCGGAAACATCTGAATAACTTGTCCATAAAACTTTTCAGATTTCTTTTGAAAATAAGCACGCAAAATTCTATCTTTATCCATCTCTAAAGCTAGAGAAACTAATAATGTAGCCCTAGAGGAAATATCACAAGTAGACTCCAAGAAAAGAGATCTATCCAGGGTAGAAGAAGCTAAATGATCATATTGAACCACCCCCTCAACCTCTCCACCCGATCCCTTAACTAATTTCCCCAAGGGAACATAATATATCTTTGAGACAACAATAGAATTCACATCAGTAAACAATAACACTTCTTTAAGATATTTTTGAAACAGTAATAATGGAGACCATTTGACGTTGACCATTTGTTGGAATTTTTAAAAGGCAAGACATAGTAAGCGTGTATGTTCTGCGTATTCTAGTTTCTTGACTTAGTTAATGGAGCTAAACTGTATTTATCGGTAACCTATTGGGTTTTTTTCTTCTTAATACTGGCATCTCCTTGATGTGGACTAAAGTTATGCGTGGTGGTTATATGATATCTGTGATATATTGTATGGTATATTGTGTTTTTTTCCTGTTATGTATATCAAATATTTTATAAATTTAAAAAAAAAAAGATTTGCTAAAATCCTTAAGGTCTTCCTGAGTTCTTAAGTCTTCAGGAATAGAATTCCATAACTCTGGTGCCATAAAGGAAAACGCTCTTTTAGAAATCATTTGTTTTGATTTGTTGAAGTTCAAAGGAGTATTAAGTTTATTGATATTTTGAGATCGTCTTGGTCTTATGCTCTTGTCTTTTGAAATAATAGATTGTAGAATATCTGCTGAGGATTGGTGAACATTTTTGAAAATAGTCATTAGGTTTTTATATTTTGTCCTTGCAATAACCAGAAGGAAATGTAACTGTTTGAGGACTGGAGTTGTGTTCAAAGTTTGTAGAGCCAATCCACTGGTCAACATTGAAATCGTTACTGACTTTCAAAGGCCCTAATCTGTAGTATCTTGGTGAGCTGAACATGAATATAACATTAAAAAAATTTTATTGGCTCTCGTTTTGAAGATATTGCATGTAGTTCATTTTTGATGTTTCACAGTGTGAATTTATCCAGTAGGACATCAACAACGTCCCAAATAAGCCTTGAATGATGTAATATTGCATTACATTGCATAATACCAGCATGCACACATCATCCAGAGTTGATTGCATCATTTTCTGATGCAATGCAATACTACTGCCAGACGGCTGCTGAAGCCATCTGACATTAGCAGTATACTATACGCAGTCGGAAAGGAAAGTAATCTGGTATTCTGTTCTGATATTGAAAGCCTCATGAATGCCTTAAAAATCACTCATGACCCACAAGACTGGAGACTATTTATAGACTCTTCGAAACTGAGTCTGAAGGCTGTGCTTTTGAACAATGGAAACGGTCTTCCATCTATTCAAGTAGCACATGCCGTCCACATGAAAGAGGCATACGATAAATTAAAGCATCTACTGACTTCCACTCCTTTCGCACTCAGTTTAAGTTACTTACTCTAGTTCACAGGGCGCTTCACACTAGTATTCCACAATACCTGGCAGACCGTATTACATTCCACACCCCCAGACACACTCCCCGCTCCTTCCATCTTAACCACCTTAATCTCCCTCATCCTCCCTTGCTCACCTTCAATCCACCCGCTCCTCTGCTTTCTTTTTCATCGGCCCCGTGCTCTGGAATTCACTCCCCACCTCCCTCCGGTTAGAACCCCATCACACCACTCTCAAGCGAGACCTAAAAACCCACCTCTTTTCCTTGGCCTATGACCTTCCCTCCCCTCTTGTCTAATCCTGTCCCCTACGTATAGTCCTTTATCCTGTCTCTCATTCTATTATATCAACAATTGTAACTTCCTTTCCTCCTTTCTGGCCCTGTGCCTGTTTCTAATTGTTTGTGAATTGTAAACCGCTCTGATTGATAAAGTAGGGCGGTATATCAAATAAACAAGCATAAACATACAACTGGCACCTCTGTAGTGACTTGAAGGTAGTTGCCCTTTTAATGGGACTGCAGCAGGGATATATAAAATACATGTGTTTCTTAAGTGAGTGGGATAGCCAAGCAAGGGATTGGCACTACTTGCAGAAGGAATGGAATCGCAGACAAAATGTAACAGTTGGAGAGAAGAATATCTAGCACCCAGCTCTGGTTAAGACTCATAAAATCCTGCTACCACCCCTTTACATCAAACTAGGTTTGATGAAAATCTTTGTGAAAGCCATGGACCGCACTTCGCCAGCTTTCCGATACCTGCATGAAAAATTCCCTTTACTCAGCGAAGCTAAGATTAGAGGGAGTTTTTGTGGGTCCTCAGATTTGAGAGCTCTTCAAAGATGACCGGTTCAACAACTTGCTGCAGGGTGATGCAAAACAAGCATGGAATGCTTTTCGCCTAGTGTCAGCAAATTTTCTCGAATGTTAGGGCAGAAAACTACAAGGAACTAGTAGAAGACATGCTGATGCAGTAGAAACCTGGCTGCAATATGTCTCTAAAGATCCATTTCCTTGATTCCCATCTCGATTTCTTCCCTGACAACTGTGGTATGGTTAGTGATGAACAGGGCGAACGTTTTCACCAGGATATCGCAACGATGGAGCAAAGATACCAGGGAAAATGGTCCACTACAATGCTGGCTGACTACTGCTGGGCACTCCCCAGAGAAGCTCCCGAACAGCTGTACAAGAGACAGGCGAAAAAATCTAAGTAGTAGTCTATGACTTGGTTTTTTACAAGTATTAACCGAAGGCCTATTATATTTACTATTGACATGCATTTCGTGATGTAAACATTACTACTTGTAGATTACAAAAAAACTAGAGCCAACTTTGCAATTTCACTGTCATATTCATGTTCAGCATATAAAAATTGATAAGAAATGACTATTTGTTTTCAGTAACATGACTTTTTTGTAAAAATTTGTTGACCAGTGTTATAATATGTGCAGTGGTGTTCTGAACTAATTGGAGAGGATGGCATTGCAAGGGGTCTATTAGTACTCATTTTTTCCAAAGAGACAGGTTTTTCTGTGTGCCTGTACTGGAAATATGGTAACGGACAGAGCTTGGATTAACAAAAGCTTGAAACTTTTGCATATCGTAGTGCCAGTCATCTGAAAACAGAAACATTTTTCTGTCCTATATACATAAAGGGCCTGATATTCAAAGGCATTTGCATGGTTTAAAAACCTGCAAACCGTGTAAATGCTGCTATAGAGGGATGTTCATTGGCAGTAACACAGTTAGTGCTGATGAATATCCACCAGTTCCACTGCTACACACCTTGATGCTGTCAGTGTAGAATCAGGGCAAATCATGGGCGTTCCAGGGCAGAGCAGAGGTGGCACCTTTTGCTAACCGGCCAGCGGCGATATCGCCTGGTTAGCAACCTGCAGGTAAAGATAGGTGTGGGAAAACCTCTACTATCTTTACCCATGGGAGCCAACCAGACAGTGGCTCAATATCACCGCTGCCTGGTTAGTTTCCACACTGTGCAAACGTTGCAGCGTGTTGCAGCAGACCTAGATATTCAAGTCTGGTGGCTGGATATGGCCCCAGATTGAATATCCAGGGTTAAAATTCAGCAGTAGCCGTCGCAATTCAATATCTGGCCCAAAGCCTTTTAGTATAGTTGGCTTGTAACACCAGTGTTGATGGCAGTGTGAAATGACTTTCTCCAGGACCAAGCAGGAAGTCAGTCCTCACATATGGGTGACGTCGGCACCAACGGAGCCCTTGCGGAGCAAATTTCCCCAGCTTTCAAAGAAAGCCTTTGGGAATTGCAGCGCGCATGCGCGGTCCTCTTCCCGCCCAAGGGTGCCATCTTGCTCAGTCTTCTTTTTTCCGCGGAGCCCTACAGACGTACCCGTCGTGTCCCCGCGAAAAAGTTGATTTTTATAATATATTTCTCTTTTTTTCCTTCGGTTCGACGCCGGTCTTTTTCCTGCCCGGACTCGCGACGCCGTCACGAGTCTTTCTCTTATTTTTCGGTTTTTCTGATTTTACTCAGTTTCGTTTTCGGTTTTTCGCTGGCAGCCCGGTCCTTTGACCTTGCAGGGGCTCTTTTTTCCCCCGATGGCTGCCAGTGGTTTCAAGCGGTGTGGTCAGTGTGACAGAAATATGTCACTCACTGACACACACGATAATTGCCTCCGCTGCCTGGGCCCGGATCATGAAGAAATGATCTGTGGGGCCTGTGGCAAAATGTCCTCCAAAGCGTTGAGAAGTCGGCGGCACCAGCGGGATAGAATCTTCGCTGACCCCAGCCGTACCCGGACCTCGTCGGAGGCTTCGGCGTCCAGAGGTTCCAGCTCTGAGCATCGCCGAAGCTCCTCCGACAGGGGTTCTCCCTCCGGGGACCATCGACGGAAGACGAAACCCGCGAGGGCGGCGTCGGTGGACGCTCCTGGCTCCGCGAGGGCCAGGTCGCATAGCCCCGATAGCCGTCCCAGGTCCTTGGAGAAGGAGCACCTCCCGAAGCGACCTCGCCTGGAGTCGGAGTTGCCTGCTCGGGTAAGTCCTGTAGTCCTCCTGGACTCGCCTCCGAGACTGCCGACGTCGGGCCCGACGCTGTCGGGGCCCGAGTCGGGGGCTGCTGGGTCACCTGAGGTCGGACTCAGGTTGACGGCCTTGGAGAGCAGACTATCTGCCTTCATGGACCAGCAGCGGGCACTGATCGCTAGCCTTGCTGTCGCCGCTGCCCCGACCGCCGGGACGTCGACGTCTAAGTCGACCCCGGAGACCGAGCCGATCCTCGAGTCCATGCGAACTCGAGTCTATCCTCGGTCGAGGTCACCCTCGGCCTCCCGTTCGGGACCGAGGTCGTCGACGCCGACTCCCTCCGTGTCGGGGCGGCCGACGTCTGCGCCCGCCCGAGCCGACCCCACCGAGTCCTCCTCGGAGTCGGTCTGGGAATCGGAAGAGGAAGAGTCACCTGATTCCTTTCGGACTCGGTGTGTCCCCTCGGACTTGCCTGAGTCCGAACCTCGGAAGCAGTCCCCTCCGGAGGATGCCCGGTTCTCGGACTTCGTCAGGGATATGGCCAAGGCTTTGGCCTTCCCTGCGGATCCCGAGGAGGAGCCTCGAGCCGAAGAGCTCGACGCCCTCCAGTATGACTCTCCCGCCAGGGAACACTTTACTGTACCGGTTCCTCCCATGCTGGTACGACTACTCTTCCGCATGTGGGAGAGTCCGGCCTCCTCGCCGGTCTTAAGCAAGCGGGTCGATTCCATCTATCGGGTCCGCAAGAGTCCTGGCTTCCAAAAAGCACAGCTACCACACCATTCCATGGTAGTGGAATCGGCCATGCATAGGCTTAAGAGCCAAAAGATGCACTCCTCGGTACCTCCTGGCAGGGAGGCCCGTAACCTGGATGGCCTTGGTAAGAAGTGTTTCCAGGGCTCTATGCTTGCTTGTCGTGTTCAGACCTACCAGCTATACATGGGCATGTATCTCCGAGACCTGGTTAAAGAGCTAGCCGGATTCTCCGCTGGATTGTCCGAGGAACCTTTGCGGAGGTTCCTGGCCTTAACAACTGGTATTCGGGAATGCTCCAAATTCATGTCCCGAGCAGCTTATGATGGCTTTGAAGCATCGGCTCGAGTGGCCGCAGCCGGCATCGGTGCCCGCCGACAGGCTTGGCTTCAGTCGTCTGACCTTGAACCCTGGGTGCAGGACAAGTTGGTCGATGTCCCCTGCCGAGGTGAGAACCTCTTTGGCAAGCCCATGGCGGAAAAGGCTGCACAGATCGAGACGGAGACTCTCACCAGGACTAGGCTTTCTAGAAAGACCTCCGCTCCTTCCCAGAAAAAGAAGGGCTCGGGAAAGAAGTCCTTTTACCCGAGAAAGGCGGCTGCCTATAAACACTACCCTCAATATCAGGCCTCCGCAGCTCCCCAACAGGGCCAGCAGGCCAAGGGACGGGGTAACGGGTCCCGTAGGCAGCAAACCCCCAAGCCTGCACCACCAGCCCCTGCTCAGCAGGGTGGGGGTTTTTGACTACATCAGCATAGCCTCTCCCCCTCCGCTGGCTCCTCCCAGCACCGGAGGCCGGCTGGTTCACTTCGCCCACAGGTGGTCCAACATCACTTCCGATGCCTGGGTGCTTCAGGTCGTACGAGAAGGCTATCTTCTCCACTTCCATCAGGTTCCTCCCTCTTATTTTCCGGGAGAACCTCCACGACTCCCTCTGCACAGGGACTTACTCCTTCAGGAGTTAGCAAGTCTCCTACAGGAACAGTCTGTGGAGCCGGTGCCCCACCACCTGAGAGGTCAAGGCTTTTATTCCAGGTATTTTCTGATACCAAAAAGAACAGGAGGCCTCAGACCCATCCTGGACTTGCGCAACCTCAACAAGTTCCTCGTGCGAGAAAAGTTCAAAATGCTTACCCTTGGAATCCTTCTGCCCTACCTCCAGCAGGGAGATTGGCTATGCTCCTTGGATCTAAAGGATGCCTACACGCACATCCTCATCCACCCAAGCCACCGCCAATACCTACGGTTTGTGGTGGCAGGAAATCATTACCAGTACAGAGTACTGCCCTTTGGCCTGTCCTCCGCACCGCGAGTCTTCACAAAATGTCTCGCGGTGGTGGCGGCCCATCTCCGCCTTCACGGCCTCTATGTCTTTCCGTACCTCGACGACTGGCTCATCAGAGCAGCGTCCGCTCCGGAGGTCACCAACGCCACGCACCGCACGGTGACCCTTCTGCAGTACTTGGGCTTTGTCATAAACTTCGCAAAGTCCACTTTGCTCCCCTCACAGGATCTCGAGTTCATCGGCGCAAGACTGCACACTCCTCAGGCGCGAGCTTTCCTGCCTCTCGACAGGGCTCAACGGCTCATGGACCTAGCCGGCCGTTTTCGCAGACAGTCCCTGGTCTCCGCCAGGCGCTTCCTGAGACTGCTCGGCCATATGGCTTCCACCGTCCATGTGACCCCCAGTGCCCGCCTGAATATGCGGCCTGCTCAATGGTGCCTTCGCAAGCAGTGGCAGCAAGCCACCGGCGGTCTAGCCGACTTAGTGCGCATCTCCGAGCCGCTGGCCTCTTCTCTCCAGTGGTGGCTTCATCGGCCGAACCTGGTACTCGGCATGCCTTTTCAGTCACCTCAGCCGGCTCAAGTGCTGACGACAGATGCGTCCCTCCTGGGTTGGGGAGCACATTGCCAAGGGGCATGTACTCAGGGTCTTTGGACCGCGTGGGAGTCTGCTCAACAGATCAACTTCCTGGAGCTCAGAGCAATTCGTCTGGCGCTCATGGTTTTCTCCCACCTGACTTCTCACCAGTCCGTCCTTGTCCAGACGGACAACCAAGTGGCCATGTTCTACGTCAACAAACAGGGGGGCACGGGCTCCTTCCTTCTCTGCCGCGAGGCTCAGAAGCTCTGCTCTTGGGCCGTCAGTCACGGCATCCTTCTCAAGGCAGTTTATCTCCCAGGCCAAGAAAATTGCCTGGCAGACAAGCTCAGCAGGATCCTCCAGCCGCACGAGTGGCGCCTGGATCCCTTGGTAGTTCAGAAGCTATTTCTAAAGTGGGGCCTCCCCACGATGGATCTCTTTGCCAGTCCTCTCAACCGGCAACTTCCTCGCTTCTGTTCTCGTCAGCCACATCCCCTTCGAGTTGCGGCGGATGCTTTTCTACTCTCATGGTCGGAGAGCCTTCTGTATGCTTTCCCTCCCATCCCGCTAGTCTCTCGAACTCTTTTCAAGGTTCTCCGAGACAAAGCTTCCATGATCCTGATCGCTCCTCGCTGGCCCAGACAGCCGTGGTTTCCACTCCTGCTGCAATTAGCGGTGGAGGATCCATTCCCTCTGGGGTTTCCACCGGATCTCCTCACTCAGGATCAGGGGTCTCTGCTACACCCCAATCTCAGATCTCTCAATCTAATGGCCTGGCTGCTGAGAGGGTAGTCCTTGCTCCACTTCTCCTGCCGGCAGAGGTGGAAGAGGTCGTCCTGGCTTCTCGGCGACCTTCTACCCGTAAATGCTACGCCCTTAAATGGCGTCGCTTTTCCGTTTGGTGTACCCAACAGTCTCAGGATCCCTTCTCCTGCTCGGTGTCGGTGATCTTGCAGTACTTGCTCTACCTCTCTAATCTGGGGCTTAAGTCCAACTCCGTCAAAGTTCACCTCAGTGCTCTTTCAGCACATCATGTGCCGGTGGACGGCAGACCTCTTTCCAGCGACCCTCTCGTAGCGAGGTTTCTCCGAGGTCTCCTTCTACTTAAACCACCTCTGCGCCCGCCAGCGCCTGACTGGGATCTGAATGTGGTTTTACAGCGGATCACCTGTCCGCCTTTTGAACCTATGGCTACCTGTTCTCTCCGTTTTCTTTCTTGGAAGACATTGTTCCTGATAGCCCTCACTTCCGCTAGACGCGTAAGTGAATTGCAGGCCCTCGTGTCTGATCCCCCTTACACTCGGTTCTACAAAAATAGGGTAGTCCTACGGACTCACCCAAAATTTCTTCCAAAAGTGGTCTCCCCTTTTCACATCAATCAGGAGGTGGTACTTCCGACCTTCTTTCCCAGACCACACTCCAGCCGAGCCGAAATGGTCCTGCATACCCTGGACTGTAGAAGGGCATTGAACTTCTACCTTGACCGTACGCGGGAGCACCGTAAAGCTGCTCAGCTTTTTGTGTCTTTTGACCCCAATAAATTGGGGCTCCCGGTCTCCAAGCGTACTCTGTCCATCTGGGTTGCTGACTGTATCGCTTGGGCTTATGGGGCAGCCGGACTCTCGTTAGAAAGTCGAGTCACGGCTCATTGTGTTCGGGCGAAGGCTACGTCAGTGGCTTACCTCCGCTCGGTTCCGCTGGCAGACATCTGCCGGGCCGCTACTTGGTCTTCGAGCCAGACTTTTGCGGTCCATTACTGTCTCGAGAGGGAGTCCCGCAGGGACAGTGCTTTCGGACAGGCAGTCCTCCCAAATCTCTTCGAGGTTTGAGCAACTCCTACCCTCCATCCCGGATTTGGGCTACCGGTGGGTAACAATTCAGTGAAGATTCCTTCCTTCTGTGCCGCTGAGCTAGAGGGAGCTCATTTTTGTGCTTAGGGTCTCCGGTAGCCTTAATCTTGGGAGTCCCATATGTGAGGACTGACTTCCTGCTTGGTCCTGGAGAAAGCGTAGTTACTCACCTGTAACAGGTGTTCTCCAGGAGCAGCAGGAATCAGTCCTCACAACCCTCCCTCCTCCCCTTGGAGTTGCAATCATCTGCTTAAGTTTTTTTGCAAATTTTTATGCTGTCTTTTAGCTATGTCATCAGACTGGCTAAGATGGCACCCTTGGGCGGGAAGGAGACCTCGCATGCGCGCTGCAATTCCCAAAGGCTTTCTTTGAAAGCTGGGGAAAATTGCTCCGCGAGGGCTCCGTCGGCGCCGACGTCACCCATATGTGAGGACTGATTCCTGCTGCTCCTGGAGAACACCTGTTACAGGTGAGTAACTACGCTTTTTCTTTATTTTTCTTCGGTTCGACGCCGGTTCTTTTCCCGCCCGGACTCGCGACGCCGGTTACAAGTCCGTCCGTTATTTTTAGGTTTTTCTTGTCCTTAGTGACAGACTTCGAGCTTTTTTCTTTTCCCTGGCTGCCCGGTCATTCGACCTCGCAGGGGCCCTTTTTCCCCCTATGGCGGCCAGTGGCTTCAAAAAGTGTGACCTCTGTAAGAAACTTATGTCTCTTACAGACACTCACGACTTCTGCCTCCGCTGCCTGGGCCCGGATCATAACTCCATGATCTGCGGGCCATGCGGCAAGATGTCCTCCAAAGCATTGAGGAGTCGGCAGCACCAGCGGGAGCGTATCTTCTCTGACTCCGGCCGGTCTCGGACCTCGTCAGAGGCTTCGACGTCTCGGGACTCTGGTCCTGAGCTTCGTCGAAGTTCCTCTGAAAGGGGGTCTCCTACCCAGGATCATCATCGGAAGAAGAAACCCGCGAGGGCGGGTTCGGTGGACGCTCCTGGTTCCTCGAGGGCCAGGTCGCATAGCCCCGATTCCCATCCCGGGTCCTTGGAGTCGGAGAGGCCATCGAAACATCCTCGACTCGAGGAGGACTTGCCCGCTCACGTGAGTACTGTTGTCCTCGTGGACTCGCCTCCGAAGGAGCCGACGTCGGGCCCGATGCCGTCGGGGCCCGAGTCGGGGGCTGCTGGGTCTCCTGAGCTCGGACTCAGGTTGACGGCCTTGGAGGTCAGCTTGGCTGCCTTCATGGACCAGCAGCGGGCATTGATCGCTGGCCTCGCTGGCGCTTCTGCCCTGACCGCCGGGACGTCGACTTCCAAGTCGACCCCGGAGACCGAGCCGATCCTCGAGTCCATGAGGGCTCGAGTCGATCCTCAGTCGAGGTCTCCTTCGGCTTCCCGTTCGGGACCGAGGTCGTCGACGCCGACTCCCTCGGCGTCGGGGCGGATGGCTTCAGTACCCGCCCGACCGGAGCTGGTCGACTCCTCCGAGGAGGAGTCGGCCTGGGAATCTGAGGACAAAGAGTCACCTGGTTCCTTTCGGACTCGGTGTGTCCCATCGGACTCCCCCGAGTCCGAACCTCGGAGACGGTCCCCCCCGGAGGATACCTGGTTCTCGGACTTCGTCAGGGATATGGCCAAGGCCTTGGCCTTCCCTGCGGATCCCGAGGAGGAGCCTCGAGTCGAAGAACTCGATGCCCTCCAATATGACTCTCCCCCAAAGGAGGCCTTTATTGTACCGGTTCCTCCCATGCTGGAACGGCTTCTCTTCCACATGTGGGAGAGCTTGGCGTCGTCGCCGGTATTGAGCAAGCGGGTCGATTCCATTTATCGAGTCCGCAAGAGCCCCGGGTTCCAGAAGGCACAACTACCGCACCATTCCATGGTGGTGGAATCGGCCATGCATAGACTGAAAAGTCAGAAGATGCACTCCTCGGTGCCCCCTGGTAGGGAAGCCCGTAGCCTGGATGCCCTCGGTAGGAAGTGTTTCCAGGGCTCTATGCTTGCTTGTCGAGTCCAGACGTACCAGCTCTACATGGGCACGTATCTCCGAGACCTGGCTAAAAAAATAGCCGTGTTCTCTGCTGGTCTCTCCGATGAACCTTTGCAGAGGTTCCAATCCTTGTCTACTGGTATTCGGGAGTGCTCCAAATTTATTTCTCGAGCAGCCTATGATGGTTTTGAGGCTTCGGCTCGAGTAGCCGCTGCCGGCATCGGTGGACGCCGCTAGGCTTGGCTCCAGTCGTCCGACCTCGAGCCCTGGGTGCAGGACAAGTTGGTCGATGTCCCCTGCCGAGGTGACAACCTCTTTGGCAAGCCCATGGATGAGAAGGCTGCACAAATCGAGACGGAGACTCTCACCAGAACTCGTCTCTCCAGGAAAACCTCTGCCCCTTCTCAAAAGAAGAAGGCCTCGGGGAAGAAGCCCTTTCACCCGAGGAAGGCGGCTGCCTACAAATACTACCCTCAGTATCAGGCCTCCCCAGCTCCCCCACAGGGGAAGCAGGCCAAGGGACGGGGTAATGGGTCCCGTAGGCAGCAAGCCCCCAAGCCTGCACCACTGGCCCCTGCTCAGCAGGGTGGGGGTTTTTGACTTCATCAGCATAGCCTCTCCCCCTCCGCTGGTTCCTCTCAGCACAGGAGGCCGGCTGGTCCACTTTGCCCACCGGTGGTCCAACATCACCACCGATTCCTGGGTTCTTCAGATAGTTCAAAATGGCTATCTTCTTCATTTTCACCAGGTGCCTCCCTCCTACTTTCCGGGGGAGCCTTCCTGGCTCCCTCTGCACAGGGACCTACTCCTTCAGGAGTTAGCAAGTCTTATTCAGGACAGGGCCGTGGAACCGGTGCCCCACCACCTGAAGGGTCGAGGGTTTTACTCCAGGTACTTCCTGGTTCCAAAACGAACAGGAGGCCTCAGACCCATCCTAGACTTGCGAAACCTCAACAAGTTCCTTGCAAGGGAAAAGTTCAAAATGCTTACCCTTGGAATCCTGCTGCCCTACCTCCAGCAGGGAGACTGGCTATGCTCCTTGGATCTGAAAGATGCGTATACTCATATCCTTATTCATCCAGACCACAGACAGTACCTGAGGTTTGTGGTGGACGGACGCCATTACCAGTACAGAGTACTGCCCTTTGGCATATCCTCCGCCCCCAGAGTGTTCACCAAATGCCTAGCAGTGGTGGCGGCCTATCTGCGGCTTCAGGCTCTCTTTGTGTTCCCCTACCTGGACGACTGGCTCATAAGGGCCCAGTCTGCCCAAGAAGCCACTCTGGCTACTCATCGCACAGTAGCTCTGCTCCAGCACTTGGGATTTGTCATAAACTTCGCAAAGTCCACTTTGCTCCCCTCTCAAAATCTGGAATTCATCGGCGCCAGGTTGGACACTCTTCAAGCGCGGGCCTTCCTGCCCCTGGACAGGGCCCAAAGGCTCATGGATCTCGCCAGCCGTTTTCACAGCAATTCCCTGGTCTCGGCCAGGCAATTTCTGAGACTGCTCGACCATATGGCTTCCACGGTCCATGTAACCCCCTATGCCCGCCTGAACATGCGACCTGCTCAATGGTGCCTTCGCAAACAATGGCATCAGGCCACTGGGAGCCTAGCGGACTCCGTACAGATCTCCGACCAGCTGGTCTCCTCTCTGCGATGGTGGCTTCACCTGCCAAACCTAGTACTCGGGGTGACTTTTCAGCCCCCTACACATTCTCAGGTCCTGACGACCGATGCTTCTCTCCAGGGTTGGGGAGCACATTGCCAAGGGACTTGTACTCAGGGTCTCTGGACTCCTTGGGAGTCCGCTCAGCAGATCAACTTCCTGGAGCTCAGAGCCATCCGCCTAGCGCTCAAAGCCTTCTCTCACCTGATTTCTCACCAGTCAGTACTTGTCCAGACAGACAATCAGGTTGCCATGTTCTATGTGAACAAGCAAGGCGGAACCGGCTCCTTCCTTCTCTGTCAGGAAGCACAGAAGCTCTGCTCTTGGGCCGTCCATCGCAACATCGTCCTCAAAGCTGTCTATCTCCCAGGTCAAGAAAACTCCCTGGCAGACAAACTGGATCCGCTTGTGGTTCAGCGGATCTTTCTACGGTGGGGCCTCCCCACCATGGATCTGTTCGCCAGTCCTCTGAACCGGCAGCTTCCCAGATTCTGCTCTCGACAGCCGCATCCTCTCCGGGTAGCGGCGGATGCTTTTCTGATTCCATGGTCCACAGGCCTCTTGTATGCCTTTCCACCCATGCCTCTGGTGTCTCGGACGCTCTTCAAAGTTCTCCGCGACAAGGCATCGTTGATCCTAGTGGCTCCTCGGTGGCCGAGGCAACCTTGGTTCCCGCTTCTGATGCAGCTAGCGGTGGACACCCCTCTTCCTCTGGGGTTTCAGCCCGATCTCCTCTCGCAGGATCAGGGGACGCTCCTGCACCCCAACCTCCGGTCCCTTCATCTCATGGCCTGGCTGCTGAAAGGGTAGTCCTTGCTCCTCCCCAGCTGCCTCCAGATGTGGAAGAGGTTGTCTTGGCCTCCAGGAGGCCTTCCACCCGGAACTCCTGCGCTCTTAAGTGGCGTCGGTTCTCTGTCTGGTGTACTCAGCAGTCTCAGGACCCCTTCTCCTGTTCGGCATCAGTGGTCTTGCAGTACTTGCTTTCTCTTTCTAATTTTGGCCTCAAGTCCAACTCGGTCAAGGTCCACCTCAGTGCTATTTCTGCGCATCACGTGCCGGTGGATGGTAGACCTCTTTCCAGCCACCCTCTGGTGGCTCGTTTTCTCAGAGGCCTCCTTCTCCTTAAACCACCTTTGCACCCGCCAGCCCCGAACTGGGATCTCAATGTGGTTTTACAGCGGCTTACCTGTCCGCCTTTTGAGCCTATGGCTACCTGTCCTCTTCATTTTCTGTCCTGGAAAACCTTGTTCTTGGTGGCCCTCACTTCCGCTAGACGCGTTAGTGAGCTGCAGGCCCTGGTATCTGACCCTCCTTACACTAGGTTCTACAAGAACCGGGTAGTCCTACGGACTCACCCTACGTTTTTTCCCAAAGTGGTTTCCCCTTTTCATATCAACCAGGAGGTGGTACTTCCGACCTACTTTCCCAGGCCTCACTCCAGTCGAGCTGAAATGGTCCTGCATACCCTGGACTGTAGGAGGGCGCTGAACTTCTACCTTGACCGTACGCGGGAGCACCGAAAGGCTGTTCAGCTCTTCGTGTCTTATGACCCCAACAGGTTGGGGCTCCCTGTCTCCAAGCGTACTCTGTCCATCTGGATTGCAGACTGCATCGCTTGGGCTTACGAGGCTGCGGGCCTCGTGCTGGAAGGTAGAGTCACCGCTCATCGTGTTCGGGCGAAGGCTACATCAGTGGCTTACCTCCGCTCTGTTCCATTGGCAGACATCTGCTACTTGGTCTTCAAGCCAGACTTTTGCAGCCCATTACTGCCTGGAGAGGGAGTCCCGCAGGGACAGTGCTTTCGGACAGGCAGTCCTCCGTAACCTCTTCGAGGTATAGGCAACTCCTACCCTCCATCCCGGATTTTGGGCTACCGGTTGGAGACATATTCAGAGAAGATTCCTTCCTTCTGTGCTGCTGAGCTAGAGGGAGCTCATTTTTGTGCTTAGGGTCTCCGGTAGCCTTAAGCTTGGGAGTCCCATATGTGAGGACTGACTTCCTGCTTGGTCCTGGAGAAAGCGTAGTTACTCACCTGTAACAGGTGTTCTCCAGGAGCAGCAGGAATCAGTCCTCACAACCCTCCCTCCTCCTCTTGGAGTTGCAGTTTTATGCTTTCGTTTTTGCTAATTTTTGCTGTCTTTTAGCTATGTCATCTGACTGAGCAAGATGGCACCCTTGTGCGGGAAGAGGACCGCGCATGCGCGCTGCAATTCCCAAAGGCTTTCTTTGAAAGCTGGGGAAATTTGCTCCGCGAGGGCTCCGTCGGCGCCGATGTCACCCATATGTGAGGACTGATTCCTGCTGCTCCTGGAGATCACCTGTTACAGGTGAGTAAATACGCTTTATTTCTACCTGTCTTGGAGTTTGTTCCAGAGCTTTATATGGAGGGGCTTGCTCATCTAGTTCTGGATCCTTTCCGATAAGAAGGTTGTGTTTTTAAACTTTAATTTTCCCTTATCCCAGCAGATTTCTAGCTCAGGCTAATGCAGAAACTGCGCTATTCTCTAGCACAGCTTTTTATTGGAGATCTTTCCGTGCTAGTCTTGCTCCCTGATGCAAAAAGCAAGCTAGCATAGGGAAATCTCAAGCAAAACCACTGTGCTAAAGCCTAACTCAGTGGACAAGCTAATTGCTTGCAAACAAGTGAATATTTAATTGCTCCCAATGTTTACCAAAAAACAAAACACAAACTTAAGGCAGTTTTTTATTCTTCTCTTAACGCTGTATCTTTATTCCAGCTCAGGGCTGACATGAAGATGCAGCTGGGAGCCAAAGGATTATCTGAGGTGAAGCACTAACCCAAGCAGGCCCAGATCCTAGTCTCCACATGGACAGTAAAAACATCTTTGGCCTCAAACATCTTAAATTAATGTGATCCAGACGCCTCCAACCACCTAGGATAGCTTTCTTTTTTTATTGGGGGGGGGGGGTAGTAAGGGGGGTAAGAATGATGCATTATATGCAAACTGTGACACAACATGGGGTTGGCAGACTTGACCTTGCCTAGTGTATCCTGGGATGCACTGTGTGGGATCAAGTGCTGCCATTTTCCAAGATAGCAGTGTGTGGCAGGGGCATGTTGGCATTTGCGCCTGCCACCCCTACACCCCCCCCCCCCCCGAGAGAGGTACGCACGGGAGGAAGGACAACAGGTCAGCATTTAAAATTTTTTTTCTTTTTTTTGATTAGGGAGTGGGGCTACCAGGCCATTAGACCAACTTGTAAAATATTGGGGGCTCGGAAGAAGGGAGTTAAGGGCCACCAGGCCATCTTTTTTTCTTTTTTTAATGTGGGGAGATATTGGAAGGAGATCTGGGCCACCTCAGGTTATCTGAAGTGAAGTGTCGCACTTCATTTCTGATGACTCGTACTTGCAACTGCAGTTAGTGCAAAGCCATGTGCACATCTGTATTCCGCACTCTGCCTTCTTTTGCACAAGGTTTTTTGCATATGTTATGCATATCTTTCTCTGTTTTTTTTCCTGCTATTGGAAACAAAATTTTTGCATTAATCTTGAAGTTGAAAACAGTGCGCTGAGCTATAGCACATGTCTGTAATACAAGGTTTCTGCATCAGCCTTTCAGTCAGAACCAGGGCTGGGATCTGGTGCCACGAACCTTCATTCACAACTATCAAGAGGGTTCCATAACGCCATTCTTATATCTTCTCCCAGCTTAGTACTGAGCTGGAGACCATACACTGGGGCTGCTTATGTAGTTCTGCAGTCATTGCAACTAAATATGGCTGCAAGGTATCGTCATTGTACAATGACTGATTCTCTTCACGCCAGAGGCTGCGAATGCTGACTCTGCAGCATCTCCAGTAGATTCTGCTCAGAAAACATGATCCAGGAATTTGAACCAGGGTCGCCTGCATGGTAGCGCATATCACTGCCAAGCTACTGGACTGGCACCTTGCAACCTTTTTTACCTGGTCTGTATGTTACCTATGTTAAACTTTGTGAAATTTTAATCTATTGTAATTAAAATGTGGTATCTGGCCCAACCATAGGTCTTTTTACTTGCATATATCATCTGTACTACATATTTTGTTCTGAATGCTACCCAATGATTTCATGACAGTATTGTGCATAACCATGTGGAGGGACTTCATCCTGGGTTGGCTGTAAGAGGGGAGGACAGAGGTTCTCCGGGAACAATCAGGAAGTCAGTCCTCACATATGGGGTGACGTCTGCACCGATGGAGCCCTCGTGGAAGCATCCCCCCCCCCCCCCAAGCTTTCAAAGAAAGCCTTTGGGAGAGGCCACCATGTATGTGTGGTCCCCTTCCTACCCAAGGATGCCATCTTGCTCAGTCTTCTTTTTTCCGTGGAGCCCTTCAGATGTTTGTCTGGCTTGTCCCCCGAAAAGGTTGAATTTTCTCTGAGTTTAATTCTCGCCTCCGGTATTGCACCGGTACTCTTCCTGCCTCCCAACCTTGTTGCCTCAGCGTCGAGTTCAGTCTATTTTTGTAGTTTTTCATTCTTTTCTTTTCCTAGCATCTATGCGACTTTTTTTTTCTCCCACTGGCAGCCCAGAGAGTCTTCGACCTCACAGGGGTACTTCTTTCCCCCATGGCTACCAGTGGCTTTAAGAAGTGTGATCGGTGCTCTAAAATGATGTCTCTGCACGACACAACTACTGTTCTCCGCTTCTCCGCTGCCTTAGGCCAGACCATGACCCAGCAGCCTGCAGTCTCTGCAAGAGGATGTCCAGTAAGGTCCTCAAGAGCCACCAGCAGCAGCACAATAAGATTCCTCCTCCCCCCCCCCCAAGTCCCCAGTGCATCCAAAGGCCAGGCCTTCATCTGAGGCCCTGATATCTCGGGTGGAACCTTCCAAACCTGAGCCTCTTCGTGGGTCCTCAGAAAGGGAGTCTCCTTCAAGGGAGCCCAGAAAGAAGAAACAACCCTAGAAGGCAGCGTTCTTGGATTGTTCTGACTGGCCCGGGTGCTCCTTGGGCCCGGGCCCGTAGTCCGAGATGTTTGTCCGAGGTGTCAGAAAAGGAGCGGCCTGCGAAGGTCCCACTGAAGGATCTGACTGTGGGACCGGCTTTGGTCCCCAGACACCATACTCATTGAGGATTCTCCTTTGGGGGAGCCAGTGTTGGGCCCGAGTCCCTCAGTGCCCACGCCGAAGGTTGCGGAGCCTTCTAGTCTGGAGTACAGAATGGTAGCCCTAGAGCGCAGTTTGTCTGCCTTCATGGACCAACAGAGGGAGCCGTTGTCTGGCACGACCGGTTCATCTGCCACGACCACCGGACCCTCGACGTCCAAGACATCCCCGGAACCCAAGCCAATCCTCAAGGTCCTTTGGCCTCAAGTTGATCCTTGGCCGAAGTCGCGATCACAGTCCTGCTCAATGGGACTGTGGTCATCCCTGGTAAGTTTGCCGGGCACCAGCAGCAGGGCTTCAGGGGCCCTGAGGCCCATGGAGCAGCCCTCCTACAAGTCATCGATGGACTACTCTGAGTGGGAGATGGAGGATGAGGAGTCCCCCCAATACCCATCGCCACCATGACGTCCCATCTGACTCAGCCGTCTCTGAGCCTCAGCGGCGGTCCCCGCCCGAGGATATGGGCTTCCTTGATTTTGTCAAGGACATGTCTAAGGACCTGGCGTTCCTGACCGTTTTGGAGGAGGACTCTCGAGTGGATGAGTTGGGAATTGCTCATGGTGCCCATCCCTCCCATCCTGGAACAGCTGATGCGCTGAATGTGGGAGACACAGTCTTCAGTGCCGGTGGTGAGCAAACTGCTTGACTCGATGTATCAAGTCCGCTGGAGCCCGGGCTTCCAAACTATGGTGGTGGAGTTGGTCATGCATCGGCTGAAAAACCAGAAGATGCACTCCTTGGTGCCCCCCGGCAGGGAGGCTTGACCCCCTGGACACCCTCGGCAGAAAGTGCTAGCAGGGCTCAATGTTCAGCTGCATCCAGGGCTATCTGCTGTACATGGGCATGTACCTGAGAGACCTGGTGAAGGAACTGTTGCAGCAGTTCAAGAACCTGGCCAAAGCAGTCCATGAATGCTCCAAATTCATGTCTCGAGCGGCCTATGACAGGCTTGAGTCGGCGGCCTGAGTAGCGGTGGCTGGCATCGGTGCATGCCGCCAAGCTTGCTACAGTCCGACCTCGAGAAGTGGGTTCAGAACAAATTAGTTGATGTCCCCTGCCAAGGAAAGAACGTCTTTGGCAAACCCATGACCGACAAGGCTGCCAAACTGGAGACAGAGTTCATGATGAGGACCAGGCTCTCCAAAAAGACCTCTGCCCTTCCCCAGTGGAAGGGCTCAGGTCACAAGCCCTTTTACCTGAGGAAGGCTGCTTACAGAAACTGCCCACCTTTATCAGGCCTTCCCAGCTCCCCAGCAGGGTCAGCAGGCCAAGGGACATGGGCATGGCCTGCATAAGCAGAAGGCTCCAAAACCCCACCGGCTCAGGTTATGCTCAAGTAGTCAAATATTCCCCCTTAGCTGGGCTGATCTACCCCAAGAAGATAGCCCACAGGGGGCGTCTGGCCTTCTATGCCCAGAAGTGGATGTCCATCACCAGCGATTCCTGGTCACTTCAGGTAGTCAGGGAGAGTTACCTCCTCCACCTGACTCTGCACCTCCCCTTTATTTCCTGGAAGAGCCCCTCAGGTCTCCACTCTACCGGGACCACCTTCTGAAGGAGTTGGCAGGTCTTTTTGAGGACAAAGCAGTGGAAGTGCCCCACCATCTCAAGGGCAAGGGGTTCTACTCCAGGTACTTCCTTGAACCAAAAGGGACAGGGGGCCTAAGGCCTATCCTCGACCTGCATAACCTCAACAAATTCCCAGTGAGGGAGAAGTTCAAAATGCTCTCCCTTGGAACATTGCTGCCCTACCTCCAGCAGGGAGACTGGCTATGCTCCTTAGACCTCGGGGATGCTTATAACCCACATCCTCATCCACCCTAACCACAGGCATTACCTGTGTATCGTACTGGGGGGCAAGAATTTTCAGTACAGGGTGCTCCCCTTCAGCCTAGCCTCTGCGCCAAAAGTTTTCACAAAATGCCTGGCAGTCGTGGCCGCCTTCCTCTGGCTCCAGGAGGTCGTTACCTGGACGACTGGCTCATAAAGGGAGGCATGGCCTCGGAGGTTCAGCAGGCCACCACACGCACCATCAAGGTTATGCAACAATTGGGGTTTGTCATTAACTACCCCAAGTCTCACCTTCTTTGGAGTTCATTGAGGCAAAGATCAACACACTCCAGTTGAAGGCTTTCTTGCCTAGGAACCGAGTCAGTCGTCTCAGGACTCTGGCTCAGGACATACAGTACTGTCCTTGGTGCCTGCTTGTATTCTCCTGCCCCTCCCTGGGCACATGGCCTCCATGGTTCATGTCAAACACCCCCCCCCCCCCCCGATGCTTACCTCCATATGAGGGCAGCGCAGTGATGTCTCCGGGACCAGTGGTCACAGGTCACGGGCCACCTCTGAGACAGAGTTTCTGTAACCTGCCAATTGATGGATTCTTTGGTCTGGTGGCAGTCTCCCCAGCATTTCGAGGCAGGCATACCTTTTCAGGCCCCAAGCCCCTCAAGGGTCCTCACCACGGACGCCTCCCTGCTTGGCTGGGGGAGTCCATTGTGGAGATCTCCACACTCCAGGGCAGCTGGTCACCAGACGAGAGCACCCAGCAGATCAGCCTCCTGGAGCTCTGAACCATACATCTATCCCTGAGGGTCTTCTGTCACTAGCCATTGCTGGTCCAGACGGACAACCAAATGGCGATGTTCTACGTGAACAAACGGGGGCATGGGTTCTCGTACCCTTTGTCAGGAGGCACTGGTCCTCTGCTTGTATGCATTCCAACAGGGTATCCTCCTGTGGGCAGTGTACCTGCCAGGCCAGGACAACCTGCTAGCCGACAGGCTCAGCAGAGTTCTCAAGCTGCATGAGTGGCATCTGGACCCCAGAATAGCCAGTCGGCTTTTCTGGCTCTGGGGGAACCCGTGATGGACCTGTTCACCAGCCCGGACAACTTTCAGTTGTTCTGCTTCTGCTCCCGGTAGGCCCACTCCTCCAGGGTGGCAGCAGACACGTTCCTGGTCTCATGGTCGGAAGGCCTCATGTATGCCTTCCCACCTACGCCGTTGATCACCAAGACCTTGTTCAGGGCCTCACTCATCCTGATAGCTCCTCAGTGGCCCAGGCAACCATGGTTCCCGCTGCTTCTACAGTTGACGGTGGAGACCCCCATCCCCTTGGGGACTGCTCTGGGACTCCTATCTCAGGAGGGGGGCTCCCTCCTGCACCCCAATCTGGGGTCCCTGTTGCTAACAGCGTGGCTGCTAAGAGGGTGACTGGCCCCTTTCAACCTTGCGGTTGAGGTGGAAGACATTCTGCTAGCCTCTCGCAAGGTCTCTACTAGGAAGGCTTACGCCCTCAAATGGTGCAGGTTCTCTGTTTGGTGTGCCGAACACAGGGCTGACCCTTTCTCCTGCCCGGTGGTTCTGGTGTTACAGTACCTTCTCCACCTCTCTGTCTGGGCTGAAGTCTAACTCCGTCTGAGTGCACCTTAGTGCCATTGTGGCACACCACCATCCGGTGGATGGTAGGCCCCTCTCTGTCCAACCGTTGGTGACTCATTTCCTTTGGGGCCTGCTCTTATTCAAGCCCCCGATTCGCCCTCTGGCAACCGAATGGGATCTCAGTGTAGTGTTGGGGCAGCTCACTCGCCCGCCCTTCGAACCTCTGGCTACCTGCCACCTTTGCTACCTATCTTGGAAGGTGGCTTTCCTGGTCGCACTTACTTCTGCTCGCAGAGTTAGCGAGCTTCAGGCCCTTGTGGTAGAGGCACCCTATATACCAGGTTCTACCAGAACAGAGTGGTGCTTTGCACGCACCCCAAATTCCTGCCGAAGGTAGTGTCACCCTTCCATCTCAACCAGGAAGTGGTGCTCCCTACCTTCTTTCCCAGACCTCACTCCATTCGGGTGGAGACGGTCCTTCACACCTTGGGACTGTAAGAGGGCTTTGTCCTTCTATATGTAACACACTCGGGGCCACCACAAAGCTTCTCAGCTTTTCATCTTCTACGACCCCAGTTGGCTGGGGGAGGTGGTGACCAAGCTGTCCACGTAGGTGGCAGACTGTATCGCCCTCGCTTATGAGCAGGCGAGGCTCCTACTGGAAGGCCATGTCATGGCGCACCATGTCAGTGCCATGGCGGCCTCGGTCTTCACCTGGTCTTCAGTCCATACCTTTGCAACCCATTACTGCCTGGAAAGAGTCCTATCGGGACAGCGCCTTTGGCCAGGCTGTGCTCCATATCCTTTTCAGGGTTTAGGCAACTCCTACCCTCCGACCCTTCTGTGTTCAGGCTATCGGAATGCTGGTTTCAACGGACACAGGGGTCCTACTGTGGTCTGTGCACACGGTCTGAATTGCTGCTGCTTGCGACTCCCCATGAGGGAGCCCTTATTTTGCTATGGGCTTTCAGTGGATGGTAGTCTGTAGCTGGGAAGTCCCATATGTGAGGATTGATTTCCTGCTTGTAGTTACTCACCTGTGACAGGTGTACTCCGGGAACAGCAGGAATCAGTCCTCATAATCCTCCCCCCTCCCCTTGGAGTTTCTCCTTTTACTATCTTTTATTTTTGCCATCTTGTAGCTATGTCATCTATCTGAGGAAGATGGCACCCTTGGGTGGGAAGGGGACCACACATGCATGGTGGCATCTCCCAAAGGCTTTCTTTGAAATCTGGGTGGATGCTTCTGCGAGGGCTCTGTCAGTACTGATGTCGCTCCATATGTGAGAAATGATTCCTGCTGTCCCCGGAGAACACCTGTTACAGGTGAGTAACTACGTTGTTTCAGCCATTATACATTGGTGACACCCAGTGACCAGGCTTTGGCATGCCAATGTGCTAACTTCCAGAAAGAGACATTGCTGCTGCTGCTGTTACTACCAGCACCACAACTAGCACTGCCACCACCACTGCTACTAATACCACTGCATGTAAGAGACCAGTTCCTGCTAATCGGAGCTTACACTGATCAAGACAGACAATATAACAGCTGGGGACAAGGGGAACTCTAGGGAAATAGTACAGATATCAATAGAAGATGAACAGGAGACTAAGTATCAGGATTCCAGAGTAGCCTCAAAGTGGGTTTCTAGCCTGGATTTGAATAGGATCAGAGATGGAGCTTGATGTACCAACTTTGGTAGTTTGTGCCAGGCATATGTAGTCTGGAGTTTGCAGTGGAAGAGACGTGCACAGATAAAAGGGATCTGTGAAAGGGATGAAACTCCTGAGGTCTTAGAGATAAGAGACAAAAAGTGGTGAGGAGCCGTAGAATGAATGCACTTATAAGTCAGTAGAAGAAGTTTGAACTCGATGAGGAAACTGATATGGAGCCAATGAAGTGATTTGAGAAGAGGGCTCACATGAGCATAGTGACACTGGTGGAATATTGACCATGCAGCTAAGTGTTGAACAGATTGAAGTGGGGAGAGATGACTCTGAGGGAGACCGGGTTGTATTGTAGTCTAGACAGAAGGTGACTAACCTCTGTGTCTAGAATAATGTCGCTGGCTTTACAGCAGAGGGCATAGGAAAAATAGCATAGAATTGCAGGGAGCATGGAAGAATTTCCTTGAATGTCAACCATTGAGTAGAGAGCCACAGGAGACTCTCCTAGGGGCATCCCTTATAATAAACACTGTTGTAATTCTAAATATTGTGCATCAGAAATCCTCAGACTGGAATGAACTAGACACTTCAGGGATAGAAGGCAGGCATCTTGCAGGAGGAGCTAATACAGAAAGTCCCCAACTTACGTAAGTGTATTGTTCCACAACTCTATGCGTAAGTCAATATTTACGTAACTCGAAGCCATGTTGCTGCCTCTCTGGAATCTTTCACTTTGTGAAACCCTGCACGATTCCTGAAACGCTGAAACCAACCCCTGCTGGCCAAAAAGGTTTGAGTGCCATCCGGATACTTGGCCTTGATGTCTTCAAAAAGGCTTTTGGCCTTTGCCTGAACTAACTGCATGCTTTGGGAACACTTTTTTGAGCCTGGTCTTCCTTCCAAATTGACAATTTCTCCATCTCGCAAATTGCTCCCTCACATTTTTTACAGATTGTTGCCTTCAGCATAGCAATACCTTTAGCATGCTTTCTTACACGGGAGGCATCTTTGACGATTTTCTTTATTGTAGATGGTTTGGCCACTTTCATGTTTTACGTATGATTTTTTTATTTTGGTCTCCAAGTCTTATCACATGACATTTGCGAGAAGGCTCTCCTTTTCGGTTGTATCAACATTTTCCACTGGCCGTTAATGAAATTAGCTTTGAGTTGCCACGTGCTGCAGTTTAACACTTTTTCTCGCAATTGGTGGCATTTTATGTTACCAGTTTGTTCTGTTAATTCCATAGATTTTTTGCGCATGATGGACATTTTTTTTTAAGTAAGTCCGGATCAAAGTAAGTTGTGGTCCTTCTGTATATTGCCAGTTCTGACTGAAAGCTCTGAAGATCATCCGGGTTAATGTGATAATGGTTCCCTCGGAGAGAAATGGCCCGTGTTACACCACAATCAGTTGCACAGGGGGAGGGACCACTGGAACTCATCAAGGGGAATTACAGGCTCCCAATGGAGCCAAAGTAGAGACTTGAGCAGGCTAAAAGCCCAGATTGCCCCTATTGCAACTGAGGTCAAGAGGCATTCTCAGTAGTCAGAGGTGTCTCTCTCTAGTTTCTAATTCATGATCTCTGGCTAAGGGTTGTAATTTTGATGGTTGAACTAAATTGGAGGTAGAGGCATTATAGAATGCAGAAAATGCCCCAGGTAATTCCATCCAAAAAATTGAACTTTGAAAAGAATAAGAAGACCCTCTATCTTTTTTGTCGGAGTATAGTTCACCAAAAGTGGGGGGTTCCAGCAAAACCACCCTTTTGACCAGGTAATTCCAGGCAGAGGTTCATAGTGTGGATAGCCCAGTAGAGGCCACTTTAATTGAGCCATAAGCCCAAAGGAACAGGAGGAAACTTGCTCAGTCTTTTTTTTTTTTCTCTCCGCACACTGGCACAATATGGCCTAGTTTAATGTGATCAAAGTAAAATATAAGAAAAACCTCACTAGATGAAATCTATTAACTTCTGTAAATCCAGCAGACATTTAATTAGAACCTGTAACATTTACAGTTAACATTATTGGCACCCTTGCATTTTAGGTATGTTGTGTATAATATCTTGAGAATAATGGGAAATATTCCAACTGTATGTTATAATATTTTAATAGTATGTTCAAAGGTATACAACAAAAAAAGATGTGTCTGCAGCTTAGACATAGTAATTGCTGAGAAAAAAACAAAATATGACCTGGACAGGATTAATGGCACCCTTCACTAATATTTGTTTGAAAAACCCCTGGCAGTGATGACAGCCTCCAGATGTTTCTTGTAGCCATCTATAAGTTTTGCATATCTGTCTGCTGGTAGTTTCTGCCACTCTTCAACTGCCATTTGTTCCAGCTCATGAATATTTCCAGGATTCCTTTTACCATTGGCAGATTTCAGCTCTTTCCAAAGATTCTCGATTGGATTGAGATCAGGATTCATTGCTGGCCAGTTTAAAACGGTCCATTTCTTCCCTCCAGTCTGGTCCCACACCTCTGGGTAGTGCACCTCTTCCAGCAGCTTGGAGACTGAGCATGTCATCCTTTTGATGACACCAGTGTACTTAAGCAGCTGGCACCGCCTACCAGCCCCTGTATGCTCAGTCTTCAAGCAGCTGGAGGAGTTAGTGAGCCAGGGTGCTGGACTCATTGAAGGGACAACTAAGAAGATAGTCTAGATTTCTTTCTTTCTTTTATTCCCTTTTATATTGCAGTGCGCTGATTTATTTTCTAAGGCAAAGTTCTGAAGAAAAAAGAAAATGCAAAGAGCTGAAACTGGGGAGGATCCCTCTCCCTCCATCCCTTCCCCACCCCCTCCAAGATGGTTTGTGGGGTGTGCAGGGGAAAGATTTTGACAGACTGGGTCTTGGCACCTCCCGAACCCGTTATTGGATGAGGGGCCGCCGTGGGTGAAATCTTGTCAGTGAAGCTGGTACAGGGAGAAAAGAAGATTGACAGCTCCTGGTCAGCTCTCCTTGATGCTGAAGCCCTCAATTTAGGCTGAGCTCGAGGTGGAGGAACTTGCAGTTGAGGTGGTGAGTGGAGCAGAAGCCTCATTGCAGGTATTTGGGAGGTGCTCTGTGACCAGCCCATCAGATGCACGCTGTGAGCTTTGGGCCCGATTGTGTTGGTGGCGGCCATGCACCGCATGGAAGAGGCCTAGCAGGGTGATTGCACAGGGTTGTCAGTTCCTCTGGCTCCCCCGGGTGCATTAGGCAGGCCTGCAGCTTTACGGTTCCACTTTGTCCCTGGGGACTTGCTCGCGGTGTTTTTGTTGAATTACTGGCACATCTGTTTAAGGGGAATACTGTAGTAGAGGGGTTTCATTTTTCTTTCTTTCAGTGGTTTTCTTTGAGTGGAAGCTAGAAGGGACATTTTTCTGCTTCACCCTCCTCCCTCCTCCATTTGTCTCAGTCGTTTGTTCTTGCATGGACTTTGGAGCAGGGGTATTACCATAGCCGGGCTACGGAAGCACACACCATGCCATCTCGACCACAGTGCCTGGTTTGTGGGACCAGGAGGGGAGCGGTCTCCGAAGCAGGTGTGTGTCGGGGCTGTGCTCAGGAAACCACCGCTATGGAACAGGGTCTGCAAGATAGGGCAAGACAGGACAAGTCTCCCTCTTCATGTAGCCCAAAGGTGGTCCAGATCCTTTTGGACAATGCAACCTGTGACGTAGAAGCCTCTCATGAAGCTATGGAAACAGACAAAGATCTGGTGGAGAAAACCGGTACTGCAAGAGAATGCAGGATTTCCTCTTCAGAGAGAAAAAAACATGTAGCTAATCAGGAACCACACCTCACCTTAGGGGTGGAGAGAAGCCAAGTCCCTGATTGGGCATGCCCAAGCAGGAGGCGGGCAGTGCAACACACGGGCAGCTTGTTAAGCAGTCAGAAACAGAGTTAGTAGGAGGACAAGAAGAACAGGAAGAGTTGGAGAGAGAGCAACTAGGCAGCTGTGATCCACAGAGGAGCAGTTTGGACTCACGAAGCAAGTACCTGGGAGACTCAGGGGCAGTGAGAGACTTCTGGGAGCAGAAGGATTGAAGAGCACTGAGAGACCCAAGGATACAGCCCACGCTTCCAGAGAACCAAGCAGGACCTTGGAGCAGAAAGCAGAGGGACAAAGAATTCTCCTGGAGAAAGCCTCAGCACAAGGTACAGAGTGGGGTTGAAGCAGCTAGCAGCTATAACAGTGGGAAGCTAGAAAGATTGAAGGCTAACTTTAAAAGCCAGAATAAAGTCAGACAATACTGTGGCAGTTGGGTGCAGCCTGAAAGGTATTTAAGCAGCCCAAGAGACTCTCATAAGCCAGCTGAAGCCTATAGCTTAGAAACTAATAGAAAGAAATCTGCTGAGTCTTATTGCAGAGACGTGAACCAAGAGAAACCTGACGGTTCTACTTTTAAAACCCTGTTTAGAAACTCTCCAGACCCAGCTGAAGTTTTAAACCCAGCACTTACGTTCAGAGATAAGTGGGGGAAGGATTCTTCTAGCACGCTGAACTGTTGTCCTAACAAAAGCAGCATTGCTAATTATCATGAGATAAAGGTCTTAAACATTTACCTGAAGGAGAAGGAAAATACCAGCTTAACCCAGGAATGACGCAGGCTGAATTACTTCTCAAAGACTTCAGGGAATTCCTTGAGAGCAGGCCAGTTTCTCCCTATAATTCAGCACAGCCTACAAACAGCTGTGAAGAGGAGATGCCTCTAGATTCTTCTCTGCCTTCCACGGAGCAAGACATGGCAATGGATTGCTCAACATGTATTATTGAGAAGGATATGAATTAAATGCTTTAAAAGGTTATATGAAGAAATATAACAAGAAGTTACCTTACTGATGGTCATGCTGAGAAGCTTATGAGAAGTGAATAAGTTAAAGCATAGTTGTCTGGATATCAAGAGCTTTGCTGTTATGCCAGAGTTTGTTTGTTAATGAGAAGTCACATGACAATTAAATGTGAATCCTGAAGCTAATGGACATTTAGCCCAGCAGTGCAAACCTTGTATAGTTTGGTTTCTCACTCTTGTTTTGTGCTTTAAAACTTCTTTTGCGTCTGTTTGCACTTGAACTGCAAAGCGGGAAATAAACCTCATAAAAAGAAATTTCTTTGCCTGCCTTAACTACTTGAGCACACAACTACAATCTCAACCCTGAAGGGCACCAAAGGCCACCTCCTACTGAAACCCTCAAGGTCCAGGTAGTGGGTGGGTGGCAAACCACAGTGGTGTGTATCAACAGACAGGGAGGCATGGGCAGTGTAGCCCTGGAGGAAGAAGCGGAAAGGCTGTTCAAATGGACAGAGATTCATCTCCTGGTTTATCGGAGCTCACGTAGCAGGAGGAGTCAGTGTAACGGCGGACTACCTCAGCCAAGTGCGAGTGAACCCCGGTGAGTTGCAGCTCAACCAGGAAGTGTTTGAGCAGGTGGTTCACCAATGGGGCACACCGGTCATGGACCTCATGGCAGTGTTCCAATCAGCAAAGACCTGTCGTCTCTTCAGAAGAAGAGAGAGAATGTCAAAGGGCCTGGATGCGCTAATACAGTGCTGGCCCGAAGAGGGTCTTCTCTACGTGTTTCTCCAGTGGGTGCCCATAGGCTGGGATGTGCAACAGATAGAGGCGCACATGGGATTAGTAATTCTCATGGCACTGGACTGGTCACGCCTGTGGTATGCCGACTTGGTGCAGATACTGGTGGATCGACTGTGGCTGCTTCCCATTCAAAGGGACCTCTTGAGGCAGGGGCCACTCTGCTTGCCTCAGGTTGATCGATTCTCCTTTACGGCATGGCTATTGAGAGAGGGCAAGGTTGAGAGAAAGATATTCGGCCTCTGTGATAATGACCTTGTTACAGGTCTGGAGGTGGTTTGCGAGCCTGGCGTACATCTGCATGTGGTGCATCCTCATGGTGCAGGGATAGGCAATTGCACCCTTCCACGGCCTCCGTTTCAGAAGTTGTTCTTGCAATCCGGGTTTGATGAGGGTTTAGCTGCCAGTACCTTGAAAGTGCAGCTGGGGGTGATTTCTTGTTATCGTAGAAAGGTCCATAGGGTGTCGCGTACACACCTGGACATGCTGAGATTTCTGAGGGCAGTGAGCCATCTTTGCCCTCCAAGGAGGGCGGCGGTACCACCTTAATCTGTCTAGTTCTGATGGCACTGTCGGGAGCCTTTTGAGCTGTTGAGTCGAGCTTCCCTGAAGGATTTGATGCTGAAAAATGGTATTCTTAGCGATCTGCTTGGCACGCAGGATTTTGGAGCTCCAGGCCCTATCATGCTGGGAGCCATTCCTTTCCTTCTCCAGGGAGAAGGTAGTCCTTCGCCCGGTACCTTCGTTCTTGCCGAAGGTGGTGGTGGAGTTTCATGTGAACCAGGTGGTTTCATTACTGGCGATGACAAATGCGGATGGGGGCCCAGCCTCTCAGCAGCTGCATTGCCTGGATGCTAGAAGAGCTCTGTAAAAGTATCTGAAAGACATCCTCTTTACGAAACTCGGATCGGCTGTTCGTTCTGTTTAGAGTGCCACGCAAAGGTGAGGGGCATCAAAGGCCACCATTTCCAGGTGGATCAAGGAGGCAATCGTGTCAGCATACATCTTGCCAACAGGGTTGCGGGTGCATTCCACGAGAGCGCAGGCAGCCTCTTGGACTGAGTATAGTTTAGTTCCGCCAGTAGACATTTGTAGGGTGGCGATGTGGTCATTGCTTCATACTTTCTCTAAGCATTATCGCCTGGGTGTCCAGGCGGTGGAGGATGCTCGTATTGGATCGGCTGTGCTGCTGGCCGGTGGTGCAGGTCCCTCCCATTAGTTTAACTGCTCTGTTACGTCCTAGAAGTGCAGGACTGGACTGGAGGGACAATAAGGAAAGATAAATCCGTCTCCGTATCCAATTTAAACTTCTCCTCCTGACCTATAAATGTATTCACTCTTCTTCCCCCCAGTACCTTTCATCTCTCATCTCTCCTTACACCCCCCCCCCCTCAGTTGCTTCGCTCTTCTAATAGTCTTAGTTTATCTGTGCCCTTTACTTGTACTGCCAGTTTCAGACTTCGCTCTTTCCAACTGGCAGCACCCTTTGCTTGGAATAGTCTTCCTATCTCTGTGCACCAGGCATCCTCCCTGGCCATTTTCAAGTCCAGACTAAAATCCCATCTCTTCACTATTGCTTTCCTTTCCTGTCTTACCCTATCTTGATCTCTCTATCAACATTTACTTACTTTCTTGTAAATTTTTGTTATTTGTATTATGTAACTTATTTTGTTTTCTGTCTTATTAGATTGTGAGCTGTGATGAGCAGGGACTGTCTCTCTTCTATGTTTGTACAGCGCTTCGTATGTTGCAGCGCTTTATAAGTCTTTAATAATAATAAATTAGACTTTCCTGCTAATTGTTCCTTGAGGAACTCCAGTCCAGTCCCGGAACCCTCCCTAAGTGCTTTCTGTCTAAATCGGTCGACACCCCGGTCTTGAAGGTACTTCCCTTGGGGAAGGACGTGGCCAGGAGGAGTCGGAGTGGGATGCACTTGATAACGTGGGGGGCGGCGGACTGGAAGAGCCGTCGGTCTCTTGCTCCCTGCTGGTTAGAATTGTTCAGACACTTAACAGGTAAACCTCCTTATCTGGGAGGTGGGGGACGAGGTATCCTTCCCAGAGGGTGGAGGGGGAGTTAGTTTATTTAGGGGTAAGACTGTTTGAGTATTTTAACTAATTTGTTGCTCCTGTGAGTCTGCTTTGTCGATAGGTACTGGGGCTGATAGGCAGTGCCAGCTGCTTAAGTACACTGGTATCATCAAAAGGATGACATGCTCAGTCTCCAAGCTGCTGGAAAAGCTGCACTACCCAGAGGTGCAGGACTGGACTGGAGCTCAAGGAACAGCAATTAGCAGGTAAGTCTTTTTTATCTTTTTTTTTTAACCATTCTCTTGTACTTTTGGATGTATGTTTTGGGTCATTGTCCTGCTGGAAGACCCATGACCTTCGAACCAGACCTAGTTTTCTGACACTAGTGAGCACATTTCACTCCAAAATACCTTGGCAGGCCTCTAATTCCTGAGGCAGCAAAACAGCCCCACAACATTATGGAACCTCTACCATATTTAATTGTAAAAAGGGTGGTGGTTTTTCTTATAAGCTTAATTTTTGTCTGTAAATGTATCACTGGTCTGCTTTGCCAAAGGGCTCAAGTTTTAGTTTCATGTCTCCACAGAACATCAGAACATTTTCCCAAAAGGATTGTGATTTTTCTCAAGGTGGGTTTGGGCAAAGATCAGACGTGCTTTTTTATGTCTGTCTTTGAGCAGTGGGGTATTCCTTGGCCTTCGCCCATGAAGTCCTTCTTTATTTAGTGCTTGGCATTTATGAGGGTTGAAACCACAACTTCAGATTGTTCCAGGTCTTTGGATATTGTACATGATTTCCCAATAGTTTGTACTAACCTTCAAAGACTTCTTGGATTGATTTTCCTTTTCCCACCACATCCTGGGAGGTTCTTGACAGTTCTATGGTCAGAAAACTTCTTAACCTTGTGAACTGTAGACACAGGAACCCAAGGTCTTTGGAGATGGCCTTGTATGCCTTTGAAGTTTGATGTTTAGTGGTTGGGGCAAGGTACTTCAGGCCGGAAGGTCGGGGGTTCAAATCCCACTAGAGGACAGCAACCTTGGGCCAGAAGGACTGGGGTTTCTAGTCCCACAGGTATTCCTTGTGGTCTTGGGCAAGCCACTTAACCCTCCATAGCCCATGTTCCCTGTAAAATAGTTATCTCCAAGTTATAATGCCCTGTTCAATGTAATTTCAGTTTGTTCAATGTAAACCGCACTGATGCAGAATAGCGCGGTATATAAGAGAATGTAAATAAATAAATAAATAAAATAACGGCTTTTCTGATTGTCTTGGGCAGCTCTCTTGTCAAAGTTGTGAAAATGGAACGGAGAGTGAATGTGTCCATTTTAAACATTAGTGTAGTCATTGGTTGATTCAAATCATGTGAATACTGACAATTGATCACAGGTGTCTGATTTTACTGCCATGGGAATGTGGTTCTTCTGTTCAAACTGATTTGAATGGAATTGTTTATAAAGGTGTCAATTATGCCCTGGCAATATCAGTTTTTATACTATTTCCTTTTTAATTGGCCTTATTTTATTTGATTCTTTTATGTGTCAAGTATGTATGCATATATAGTCCAAAGCCAATTCACTAGCTCTTTTTTAAAGGAGATATTGGACATTAAGGGGTCGAACTGCAAGGTTGCCAGTAATGTTGACTACAACTTTATTTTTCAACAAAGGAATGGCCAACACAGTGGTTTACAGATATCACTTAATGTTTATGTTTATGTTTAAAAGCCAACTGGCCGTCAAGCATAAAAACAATAAAATTATAACAATAGAATAAAGTAAGAATAGTATCAACCAAAAAATTCAAACACACACACAAGGAAATGAGTTGCATAGAACAATAATATAAACCTTAACAGAGACACTATTTTCTGATACATGAGGTATCAAAGGACAAGAAGGGCCATTTGTTTCATGGCCCTGTCAAAAAAGATCAGTTTATACCACCTTAGAAAACAAAATGTAAAAGTTGAAACTTTTCTGGTTGCTGCTTTAATTTGCATTTCTGCTATGAGATAGAAATTGTGTCTAATTTTACCGCAGTCTGTGCATACTTTATTCCTCTAAGTCTGTATTTAGGTTTGAGACTTAAAAAATCTTAACATCCTAATGGCTGCATGAAATGGCAAGTGGAATTGATCTAGGGTAATCTTGTGTTCTTCCTTCTAGGTGATCCCCCCTAAGGAATGGAAGCCCCGTAAAACATATGACGATATTGACAATATGGTGATTCCTGCACCCATCCAGCAAGTGGTGACAGGACAATCTGGCTTGTTCACCCAATATAACATACAGAAGAAGCCCATGACTGTGGGAGATTACCGCCGCCTGGCAAACAGTGAAAAGTATGTACAGTTTAGTACAAGCCTTGAAAAACTTACTTAGGCTCTAGAAGCCTGCCTAGAATTTAGGAGCTAGATTTTTGACATTGAAATTTGTATTTATTTCTGCATGGTTTTAAATTACTCATTCAAAATGTTCTCAAGGTGGTATACATAAACTAGTTGTTATAACAGCAGTTTAAACATGGAAAGGTAATTTTAAAAAATATGCAAAACAAAATTGCCAATAAATACATCTATCCTAACAACTGCATTCTCCAGGAGCAAGCAGGAAGTCAGCCCTCACATATGGGTGACGTCTGCACCGATGGAACCTGCACAGAGCATTTCCCCAACTTTCAAAGAGAGCCTTTGGGAATGCTGATACGCATGCGTGGTCCCCTTCCCACCCAAAGGTGCCGTCTTGCTCAGTCTCCTTTTTTCCGCAGAGCCCAATGGATGTAGTCCTCTACTTCCCCAGAAAAAGTACCAAACTTCTCTCTCTTCCCAGTGCTGCTCCGATCTCCTCCTTGTATTGAGGCAGCGCCTGTGGCGCCTGTCTCAGCTTCTTTTTCTCTTCTTGAGGTTTTCCCTTGACTGCCTTTCGTGCCATTTTTTGTCCGAGGTCCTCAACACTGGCCAGGTGTTCTCCTACCATGTCTCCCAATGGGTTCAAGAAATGTGGCCATTGCAGTCAGACTAATTGAGTCACTGATACTCGTGACTGCTGCATCTGCTGCCTGGGCCTGGACCACAGCAGTTCCACCTGCGACCGGTGCCAGGCCATGACCCCTAAGACCAATAGGAAGTGGTCTGAGTTGCAGGGGAAGCTGTTTCCAAGATCTGACTCTGCCCCAGCTTCCCCATCACCGAGCCCTGAAGCCAGCTCTTTGCGAGAGGTCCGGGTGTTCTCGAAGTCCCGCAGCAGTGGCTCCTCTGGTGCGGCCCCGAACCCTCCTAAAAAGAAGAGAGTCCCAAAGGAGGTGCCTCCGATCAAACCTGGCAAGGTCCCTCTCTGGGACTCGGGTGACTCTGAGCAGCGCCCTCAAAGTCTCAAGACAGGAGTCCTTGGTCAGCAGAGACCGCGCCAGGACCCATGAGCCTATAGTCCTTGAGGATATACTCTTCGGAGTGCTAGCGTCGGACCTGAGGGCCTCAGTGTCCACGCTAGCAGCTGCACAGCCATCGGGTCTCGAGTCTTGCATGACTGCCATGGAGCAGAGCTTTTTCTCCATCTTGGCCTTGCAGCAAGCATTTGTCAGGCCCCCCGGCATCATCAGCCCTGACACCGGTCCCCCCAGCCGTCAAACTTGGAACTGAGCACCACCGGCCTCGGGTAAGTACTCGGTGTCGATCAAGGTCTCAATCATGCTCCTTGAAGATCTGGTCCCAGGTCTTCTGGGGAGGGGGGGCCCAGTCCCTCAACGCCGCCCCCTGGCTCTGGCTCCTCGATGCTGCTCCCCGGCTCTGGCTCCTCGATACCGCCCCCTGGCTCCGACGCCTCAACGCCGACGCCCTCTGGCGCCAATCCCTCGACTCCAATGCCTCGATGCCACTGCCTCCGGCTCCGACGACTCGCCGCCCCCGGCTCCGACGACTCGCCGCCCCCGGCTCCGACGACTCGCCGCCCCCGGCTCCGACGACTCGCCGCCCCCGGCTCCGACGACTCGCCGCCCATGCCCCCCTAGCTCCGACTGGGAGATTGAGGACAAGGCTTGGGCTCTCTCGATCCAGATGGAGTCAGAGGAGGACCCGTGTACCGAGGAACTTGAGATCCTACAATATGAATCCCCTCCCAGGGAAACTCTGACGGTGCCAGTTCCACCCATCCTCGAAATGCTGCTCCCTCCGGATGTGGGAATCCCTGGTCTCTTTGCCTGTGGTCAGTCGGTGCTTGGATGCCATCTACCGTGTCTGGAAGGGCCCTGGGTTTTATAAGCCATAACTTCCCCACAACTCGATGGTAATGGAGTCCTCTGTGTAAAAACTGAATTGTCAAAAGACCTACTTCTCAGTTCCTCCGGCAGAGAAGCCCAAGCCTTCGACACCTAGGGCACAAGTGCTACCAGGGTGCCATGCTCGGGTGCCGAATACATGCATATGAATTGTACATAGGGGTGTACCTTAAGTGCCTGATACAGGAGCTCTCGGGGTTCTCGGCGGGCCTTGCTGGGAACCTCTGCAACAGTTCCAGTCCCTAGCAGCAGGCATCCGAAACTGTTCCAAAGTTTTCTCTTGTGCTGCCTATGACTGGTTCGAATCTGCAGCCAGGGTTACAGCTGCCAGCATCAGCACCAGACATGGTTGCAGACATCGGACTTGGAGAAGTGAGTGCAGGAAAAGCTGCTGGATGTCCCCTGCAATGGTGAGAACTTATTCAGGAAACCAATGTCTGAAAAGGCTGCGGAAATTGAAGCCGATGTAGTGACCTGGCAGAGGCTGTCCAAAAAGACTTCGACCCTCCCCAGGAAAATATCCTTGGTGGAGGAAAAGCCTTTTTCCCAAGGAAAAAGGGTTACCCACAGACTGACCACTATCAGCCTTACTCGGGGGCAGCCTCACCAGGCCTCACAACCAAAAAGCCAGGAACGGCTTCCGGTGATGTCATCGGGACGGATGGTGGGGTAGGAGGAGAGCTCTGCCATCCAAGCCTGTGAAAAGGGGGCTAAATACCACTATTTGAGCTAATTGCGAGGGGCAAGTTGGAGAACCGGCGCCGCTAGACCCGAGGATCGGGCAGAGGTGAAAAGAAGCAGCTTGGCCCCGCATCGGCATTTCCCCGAAGGGGGAGCCTCACGAGCGGCCTAGAGCGCTGACCGCGTGGTCGGCCGGGACCGGCGGCAAGAACCGCAGACGTGCTGTGAGGCTGCAGCAGAGCAGTGTGTGGGGTCCAAGGCCTAGCCAGCTGAGAATCCGGCAATCGGGCAGCACTACAGAGCTGAGGGCCTGCGGGGGACCTCACATCTCCCGACGGCAGTGGGGCTGGTACGTACAGCACTCCCTTGCTAGACAGCAGTGCAGAGCGGAGGAGCCCAGAGGGCGGTAATAGCCCGTGCAGCGCAGCCCGCAGTGACAGCGGCGGTTGCGGGAGAGGGCCACGCGGAGCTGAGCCGTGTGTAGAACTGAGGAGAAGGAGTGCTGCGGGGGAAAACAACAAAGCAGTGGAGTGTGGGCTGAGAAGCCCTGGAGAAGAAGCCGGTGGAGGCGACGGCAGAGAACCAGCGGAGTGTGAGGTGAGAGAGATAGCCCTTAAGGAGAACTGCAGAGCAGAGGCCATAGACGGGCAAGACCTCAGGAGGGGTGGAGGAGAAAGGCTGTGCAAGCGGTATCAAGGACTTGACGTTATAGAGGAGACAGGGAGAGGAGAGGCCCCTGTACTCCAGAAGAGATGGGGGGGGGGCAAAGCCCTGCAGCATTTACAGCCACAGTTATCCATACAGCGAAGACATAAAGAACCTACGACTTAGAGCCAAGATGGATAAAAATAAAGCGGGGACGTCAGCGCGTAAGAAGCTGGCGGAATATAGATCTCCCTACGGAGCAGCCAAGAGTAACAAGGAGGGGGCCAAAGAGAATAGTAAGCAGCTGGCAGAGGCCCAAGAGCTGGTGGAAGAGTTGGAACGGAGCTGTAGCCCAGGAGGGATCGTGAAATTGAAAGACTGGCTCACAGAGCTGAAGGATGAGATCAAAGCTGATATCGGTGGGGTGTCGCGGGAGCTCAGAGTCCATCCACTCTCTGCGACAAGATATAGGGGAGATCGGAAACCGTATGGAAGAAATGGAGACTCAACTGCAGCAGCAGGGAGAAGAACTCGACGTGTTACAAAAAGACTGGGCAGACATTAAGCGGATTCAGCTGGAGCAGCAGATGAAGGCGGAGGACCTGGAGGATAGATCCCGCCGATGTAATATACGCGTCCGGGGCCTTCCAGAAGAAGCACGATACCGCAACTGTGAGGACGTGATTGTTAAAATTTTTAGCTCCCTGCTCGAGACAGCAGATCCAGAGGGGGGCACTGAGATCACACTGTCACAAATAGAGAGAGCGCACAGGAGCCTGGGCCCCAAACGAGGCAATAAACCAAGAGACATTGTGATATGCCTGGGCTCCTTCAAGATTAAAGAAAGGTTGTTGATGGCAGCCAGGAAGGTGAGACAGTTCCAGTGGGAAGAACACTCCCTGGAGTTTTTTCAGGATCTCTCAGGGGGAACACTGCTGCGTAGACGGGACTTCAAAGAAGTTACAAAGTACTTGCGAAAAGAGGACATAAGATATAAATGGCTGTTCCCTTTTGGCATGTTGATCACGGCCAGGGGTAGGTCAAAACGAGTGCAAACTACAGAGGAAGCCTGGAGAGCACTGCAAGACTTGGAGCTGCCAAATATCCCTGAAGGGAATATGACCACAGCTAGACAGGGGGCTAGTACGTCGACGTCCTCTAATCCAGCTCAGAGAGCCCAGCGGTGGCATCGAGTCCCAGCAGAGGGCCGAAGACTGGCGCGCAAGCTTGGAGAGAGCCCCGGGACATCAGCAGCTGTGAACGGAGCGGGCTGAAGTAGAAATCTTAAAGCTTTGTGCCTTGTAGTACTGCTGTGTATATATATTTTATTGGGTTACTGTAGGAGGGGTGCATCATGAGGGGGGGGGGCAAGGGGGATGTAGCAAGAGGGGCGGCAGGGAGGGCGAAGAGGCAGGGGGATGGGGGGAGCAGGTAGCGGTTGAGTCGGGGGGGGGGGGATAGAGCAAATGGGGAGATGAGGAATGGAGGGGGGAAGACAGGCAGGCCCGTAGGAAGTCACCTATATGGAAGACAAATCTCTCTTTGGAGAGAGCTGGGGGGGTGGGGTCAAGGAGATTGGGGGGAGGGGGAGGGAGGGGAGCGGGAGGGGGGCGAGGGGGGTTGGAACACCTATGGGCTGACAGTGGGGAGTGAGGTATACCAAGATGGGGGATTTAAAAATTGTATCCTTAAATGTTAAGGGCCTGAATTTGCCTTTTAAACGGCAGAAACTGTATGATGAGCTGGCTCGCCAGAAGGCGGGGATAGGGCTGATTCAGGAAACGCACCTTACCAAAACAACAGAGTTCCTGGTCAAGCCTAGGGGATTTGGGGTATGTATTCATGCCTCTAACCTAGTTGAAAAGAAGAAAGGGGGGGTGGCTATCCTGATAGCCTCCAGATTAAAGACCCAAGTGCACTCCGTTGACAGGGATAAGGGAGGGAGATATGTGCTGGTGAGGGTGCGGGTGGGGAACGAGTGGTACTGTATAGTGAACCTATATGCCCCTACGGGATCGCAAGGTAATTTCTGGAAGCAATTGACTGAGGAGGTGGGGAACATGGGGGAGGATACCCTTATATGTGGGGGAGATTTCAATCTTACCTGGAATCCGGCATGGGATGCAACTGGGGGTCGGGAGGGTAAGCGGGCGGACAGGAAGAGGTATCGAGCTTTTGTGGTGCAGCATGGATTGGTTGATGCTTGGAGGTTACAATACCCTGGGAGGAGGCAATTTTCCTATTTCTCGCCCACACATGGGTCCTACTCCCGGATAGATGCTATCTGGGTTTCCGAAGAAGTAGGGGGTCGGATTACTGAAGCAGCAGTGGAGGCCATTACATGGTCTGATCATGCCCCTGTGACGGTCTTTTTGCGCATGGCGGATGAAGGGAAAGGGCTACAATATTGGCGGTTCAACGAGTCGCTGCTGGATGATGAGAGGGTCCGGGAGGAGGTAGGGCGGGAAACAAGGGAATATTTTATAATTAATGATAACGGGGAGGTGGTATGGGACGGCTACAAGGCAGTGATTCGCGGGGTGCTTGCCAAGTGGGGGGCACTGTTAAAGAGGGAGAGAGAGAGCAGGGAAGGGGCATTGAGGCTCCGTTTATTAGAATTGGAAGAGTTGGATGCACAGGGGCGGTCGAGATCTTATCGAGGACAGATACTGGCGGTGCGGGCACAGTTAAATGCGCTGCAGGCAGAACGGATACAGTATCAGATGCAACTCTTACGGCAAGAGGTTTTTGAGGGGGGGGGATAAAGCGGGGAAATTTTTGGCACAGAGGCTCCGACAGAGAAAGTTGCGCTCCCATATCATCAGAGTCCAATCTAAGGGAGGGACCCTGGTCACTAAGGAAGGAGAAATCAGGGAAGCCTTTAGAGAGTTTTACCAGGAGCTATATAAAGCCCGTGACTCGGCAACAGAGGACAGAGTGAGCAGATACCTTGCTTCAGTGCGATTGCCTAAACTGGGGAGGGAGGAGCAAGGGGAAATTAATAGACCGATAAGCGGGGATGAGGTGCAGAGGGCAATTCGACAGTTAAAAATCGGGAAAGCTCCAGGCTTAGACTGGTTAACAGCGCCATTCTATAGACGGTTTGGGCATCTCCTGATCGAGCCATTGGTGAAGTTATTTAACTTGCCAAGGGAGGGAGGGAGACTAGCGGGCACGATGGGCTGGGCGGGGATTACGGTTATTCATAAGGAGGGGGAAAACCCGCAGGATTGTGCATCTTATCGGCCCATTTCTTTGCTTAACCTCGATGCCAAGCTACTCGCAAAGATATTAACAGCCCGCTTAAACAAGGTAATTGGAAAATTGATCCACCAGGACCAGGCGGGCTTCATACCAGGTAGACAGGTGGCGGACAATATAAGGAAAATATTGAATATAGTTTGGTCAGTTGAGCAGAGCGGGGAAGAGGCCCTGCTCCTGTCGTTGGATGCCGAAAAAGCCTTCGACCAGGTAGCCTGGCCCTTCTTGTTCCAGGTGTTAGAGAAGGTTGGGCTGGGGAATGATTTCTTGGCCTGGATAAAGGCACTCTATGAGCGGCCGCAAGCATGTGTTCGGGTGAATGGGGCGTACTCGGGGTTTTTCGAGCAGGGGAGGGGTACCCGACAGGGGTGCCCTCTGTCGCCGTTGCTCTTTGCCATTGCGTTAGAGCCATTTGCACAGAGGGTGCGAGAAAGGGAGGATATCCGGGGACTACTGGTGGGGACGAGGGGCTATAAGATTTCCTTGTTTGCTGACGATATCATTCTAAGCTTGGGTAGTCCCAGAGTGAGCATTCCAATAGTGATGTGGGAATTGGAGTAATATGGTAAGCTGTCGGGTTTTACAATCAACTGGGCTAAATCGGAGATTTTAAATCTGGCGGTCTCGGGAGCAGGACTAGCAAGGTTGGCCAAGCAATACCCTTTTAAGTGGGCGAGGGAAAGCATAAGGTACTTAGGAGTACGACTAAGTAATAAAACAGCGGCACTATATAAACTGAATTATGGGAAGGTACTCGGGCAGACGGAGAGTTGGTTGGGGGGTTGGGGAAAGGGGTTTATATCTTGGTTTGGGCGGATAGCGACAAGTTAAAATGATGCTTGTGCCACGCCTGCTGTTCTTATTCCAGACACTCCCCATAGAGGTACCACGGAACCATTTGAAATGGGCGCAAGGGATGGTAAATAGATTCATATGGAAGCAGCGAAGACCGAGAGTGGCGATGAGCATACTGCAGAGAGCGAAAGAAGAGGGGGGGCTGGGAGTTCCCAACCTGGGGAAATACTATGAGGCAGCCCAATTGAAAACCGTATATGAGTGGCAACGAAATGAGGGGAAACAATGGGTGCAGATGGAGCAGGAGCAGATGGGGGGGGGGGCGGACATGGAGAGGGTGATTTGGCGGGGAGGAGCGGGCGAAGCCTCTAACATTCTAAACCCCATGATAGTGCATAGTCTGAAAGTGTGGAAACAGTACAAACAGCTGGTGGCAGGAAAAGGGTATACACAGGGCATGGGATTAGAGGCATGTTTTGAGAAGGGGCAGGGGCCGGACGCGCGGACCTTTCAAAGGTGGGCAAGGGGGGGGGGGTTGACGCAATTATCCCAGCCCTTACATAACCAGGGGATGTATGGGTTTGAGGGTATAAAGGATCTCTATGGGTTGACAGAGAATGATCACTATGCCTATTTGCAACTCTGTCATTGCCTCCGGCAGACTAGGGTGTGGAAGGACCTGTGGGGGCATCGTAGTTGGTTTGAGGTTTTATGCACAGGGCATTTGGGACAAAAGGGGGTGTTATCCCGAATATATAGGGGTCTGATGGAGCCCGGGGAGGGTAAACTGCCCTATATGCTGAAATGGGAGGCAGATTTGGGGATGGTGTGGAATGAAGAGGTGTGGACCAAGGTGCTCCGGACTGTAGCGCATGTCTCTATCTCTGCATCCCTTAAGGAAAATGCATATAAAGTGCTGTCCCGATGGTACTGGACGCCAGTACGTCGTGTGAAAGCTAAACTTGGACAGGATGACCAATGCTGGCGAGGGTGCAGGGAGAGGGGGGACTGGATGCATATGTGGTGGCGGTGTGTCCATATGCGAGCTTACTGGACGAGGGTTTTAGAAGTGATACATGCGATGACAGGACACAAAGTGCCACAAAAGCCTGAAACATGCCTGTTACATCTCCTAGAAGAAGAGATACCCAGGTGGGAGGCGGGGGTACTACACCATTGTCTAGTAGCGGCCGTTGCGAAATAGCCCGGCACTGGGGGGGACAGAGTGCCCCGCAGGTGGCCAGTTTCATCCGAAGAGTGAGTGAAGTGGGGCTGATGCACCGGTTGACAGTGCAGCGCCGGGGGGGTGGGGAGAGAAGTGGGGTACAATGGCAGAAGGTATGGAAATGGGTGGAGGAATGGCAAGAGGAGGGGGGGATTAGGGGGAGGATTTATGGAGGGGGGGCAGGTGGGGGTGCTGGGACTGGTGGGGGGAATAGTGGGCATAGGTAGGGTTCACAGATGCAGAAATGGATCTAAGTGTTTGCATACGGGGGGAGGGGGGTAGGGAGGGGAGAGGGGGGGTAGAGTGGGAAGGAGGGGGGATTTAGCACAGGGGAGTTGCTCGTGTTTTGTTGAATAATAGGCGGGGGGATTAAAGCAGGGGAACATCACATCTGCTGTTTTATTTTATGTTATTTAACGCTGGTGAATTGATCACTGTTTGAATTATGTTAGTGATTTCATTGTCTAAGAGCAGTTTACTTCGGTTCCTCTGTCCTATAATAGCGATGAAGGGTTGGGATGGGGTGATAACTTGCTGTATTAAACATGCTGTATATTGGTGTGTTATTCACTAATAAAAATTTTAAATGGGGAAAAAAAAAAAAAAGCCAGAAACACAGGCTCAGGAAGTCCAAGGCTCCAAGCCCCAGTTACTAGCTCCCATCCAACTGGGGGGAAGCTTTTGACTCTATGGATTTGGTGTCCCCTCCCCCAGGAAGTCCCCATCTCAGCCCAAAGGGGGTCGACTGGACTCTTTTGCCCACAGATGGTCCAGCATCACCACAGACCAGTGGGTTCTGCAGGTGGTGCAGGAAGGGTACTTCCTCCATCTACAGCAGAACCCTCCAGACTTCTTCCTAGGAGAGCCACCACAGCCTGTCCTCCTCCAGGCTTTGCTCACCACAGGACTTGCAGGCTTGCTCAGGGACAGGGCGGTGGAACCTGTACCCCAGCACCTCTGGGGAAAGGGGTTCTACTAAAGGTATTTCCTTGTCTCAAAAAGAACAGGGGGGGGGGGGGGGGGCCGTCGGCCCATTCTGGACCTTCGCAGCTTGATCAAGTTCCTGGTGTGGGAGAAGTTCAAGATACTCTCCCTTGGAACACTGCTGTCCTACCTCCACCAGGGAGACTAGCTCTGCTCCTTGGATCTCAAGGATGCTTACACTCACATCCTAATCCACCCCTCCCGCAGGCATTACCTGAGATTCGTGGTGAGGGGCAGCACTAGCAGTAGAGGGTGCTGCCGTTCAGCCTCTCCTCCTCTCCAAGGGTCTTTAAAAATGCCTGGCAGTCATGGCCACCCATGTGCCATCTCGAAGGGGCCCACATCTTCCCTTACCTGGACAACTGGCTCATCAGAGGCAGCACACCTCTCAAGGTCAGTCGGGCCACAAGGCTCACTATCCGCACCCTGCAGAATTTGTGGTTCATCAACTACCCCAAGTCCAGCCTCTCCCCGGTCCAAGACCTGGAATTCATAGGGGCCTAGCTGGACACTCTGCGGGTCAAGGCCTTTCTCCCTGTGAAAAGAGCCCACCGCCTGATGCAGCTGGCAAGGGAAGTGTAGAGCCGCAGTTCGGTGCCAGCTCACCTACTCCTCTGCCTGTTAGGCCACATGGCCTCGAAAGTTCACGTTACGCTTCTGGCTCGCCTACACATGTGGACAAGCCCAGTGGTGCCTCCGTTCCCAGTGGATGCAAGCCACAGGCAGGCTGAGGGACAGGGTGAAGGTCACCCAGCAGCTGGCAGCCTACCTCACCTGGTGGCAGTCCCTGCATCACCTCAGGGCAGGGATGCCCTTCCAGGCACCAACTCCTCAGAAGGTCCTTACGACAGGCACCTCCCTTGTGGGCTGAGGTGCACATGGTGAGGGCCATTGCACCCAGGGCACCTGGTCCCCAGAGGAATCCCTCCTGCAAATCAGTCTTCTCGAGCTCAGGGCCATCTTCCTGGCCCTTCAAGCCTTCTGCCACCTCCTGAACGACCTCCCGGTCCTCATACAGACAATCAGGTTGCCATGTTCTGTTTGAACAAGCAGGGGGTCACGGGCTCATACTCCCTCTATCAGGAGGCAGTGGCCCTCCACTCCGTTGCAATGCGCAACCATATACTTTTGAGGGCGTTGTACTTTACTAGGCCAGGACAACCGACTGGCGGACAACCTCAGCAGGGTCCTTCGGCTTCATGAGTGGCACCTGGACCTAAGAGTGACCCAGAGGCTTTTCCACCTCTGGGGAAGACCCTGGCTGGACCTGTTCGCTTCCCCGGACAACTCACAGCTGCTCAAAGTTTGCTGCTCTCAGCCACACCACAGGAGGGTGGCGATGGATGCGTTCCTGATCTCCTGGTCACAGAGCCTGCTTTATGCATTCCCACCGACCCCTCTGATAGCCAAGTGCCTTTTCAAGATCCAGAGCGAGCACGCTTCAGTAATCCTGATTGCTCCCAGGTGGCCCAGCAACCCTGTCTGTGGCAACCCCAGTACCACTGGGCCGGGACCCGAACCACCTGTCCCAGGAGGGGGGGGCTCCTTGTTACACCCCAACCTGGAGTTCCTAACTGACAGCATGGCTGCTGAAAGGGTAGCAGAGGATCTCTAAAGGTAAAAAGTGGACTGTTGTTGTTGTTATGGAAGGACAGACTAGATGGGCCTTGTGGTCTTTTTCTGTCATCATGTTTCTATGTTTCTAGCACTGGCCCCTTTCAACCTCCCAGGTGAGGTCGAGGAGAGCCTCCTGGCCTCCCGGAAGCCATCCACCAGATGGGCTAACACCTTCAAGTGGAGGAGATTCTCCGTCTGGTGTGTAGAAAGGAATGAGAACCCATTCTCCTGTCAGGTAAAGCTCGTGCTGCACTACTTACTGTACCTCTCACACTCTGGCTTGAAATAGAACTCGGTGAGGGTGCATCTCAGTGCCATAGTGGCTATCCATCATCCTATAGAGGGGAAACCCCTCTCAGGCCAGCCTTTGGTCTCCAGATTTCTCAGGGGCCTCCTGCTATCCAAGCCCCCTCTCCGCCCTCCGGCAGCAGAATGGGACCTCAATGTGGTGCTCTCTGAGCTCACTAGGCTGCCTTTCGAGCCTCTGACCACCTGCCAACTGCGACACCTTTCCTGGAAAGTGGCCTTCTCGGTGCCTTGGTAGAGTAAGCGAGCTGCAGACCCTGGTGGCAGACCCGCCCTATACCAGGTTCTATACGAACAGGGTGGTGCTTTGTACGCACCCCAAATTCCTTCCAAAGGTGGTGTCCGCTTTTCACCTCAATTAGGAGATAGTTCTCCCCACCTTCTTCCCATGCTGGCAGGGAGGAGATCATCTTTCATACCCTGGATTGCAAGAGGGCACTATCCTTTTATTTACAGAGGACCAAGGCCCATCAAAGCTCCTCAGATTTTTATCTTCTATGACCCCAGCAGACTGGGGCTACGTCGACCAAGCGAACCCTGTCCACCTGGGTGGTGGACTGCATTGCCCTTGCTTATGAGCAAGCTGGCCTCTCTCTGGAGCTCCGAATCACGGCTCATCGCATTTACAGGGACAGCAGGAATCAGTTTTCACAACCCTCCCCTTGGAGTTGCCTCCTTTACCTTATTTTCTTTTGCCTAAGCTATGTCATCTGACTGAGCAAGATGGCACCTCTGGGCGGGAAGGGGACCACGCATGCTTGGTAGCATTCCCAAAGGCTTTATTTGAAAGCTGGGGAAATGCTCTGCGTGGTCTCTGTCGGTGCCGACGTCACCCATATGTAAGGACTGATTCCTGCTGTCCCTGGAGAACACCTGTTGCAGGTGAGTAATTATGCTGTCTCTGCTATTCCTCACCTGTCCATCCACCCTACAGCACACTCCACTCAGCCACTCCCCATTACCCACATAATCACACCAGCAGCCACAGCCTCTCTCAAGCTTACTTTTTTTCTTCCCTCTTTAGCAGTTGATTCTCTTCTTTCCTTTCTTCCTCAAGGCTTCTTTTGGACTCTTTTTTTTCCTTTTCCTCCCCTACCCAGACCTCTCTTGGATGCCCTCTCTTTTTTTTTTTCCTCCTCCCCTTTGACTTCTCTCCGGTTCTCTCCTCTTTGTTTTTCTTCTCCCCCATCAGCTTTCTGCCTCTCCACAGAAAAGACTTGTAATCTGCCATTAGTTCTGCCCACAGTGTTTGTTTTTGCTCGGGAAATGCTCCACCAAATGCTGCTGCCTTTTTTCTGCAAAATGCTTCTCGTGGGCTGAAGATGCTGTTGCTGCTGCCACCGCTGTTTGCCAAATGCTTCTGTGCGGATGCTACCACCATTCAGGGGCGGCCCAAGGGGGGTGCGGGGCCATGTGCGGAGACTCGGTGCGGGGCCTCATTTGCATAAGTGGTCTTATTTGCATAAATATTTGCATAATGTTACCATTCACTAACTTTTAGTAAACATGTCTCTTAATGAGTGTATGGATAAAGACAGACTAAAAGATTTCTACATTACTATAATCCAGTGCCAACCGCCAGGCACATTAGGAACTACTACAAACGCTGCCCATTTAGAACCCATAGCAAACCCGCCGTATCCTGACAGCATTACCAGGACTCACAAAGCACCATACCCTACCTATCAAAAGGCAACACTGCAAATATTAAACCAATACATTTCAGAGAATACTGGGGAAAGAGAACAAGTGGCAACGTCAAATAGGAATTACATAAACAGAATACCTCAGCTCAGTTACACATGCAGAACATAGACCATCACCAAACAAGGAATCACAATTTAGAAACAGGAAGGCAATAATTAAACTGGGAACCCCAAAAGCCAAACTTGGAATGTACAACAACACTGTAGAAATAAAACTATAAATTAATTTCCTCTTGTACCAAACAAAGCGCAGATGTTAATGATGCACATTTCCCAGAGTTAACATATTCCAGTTAATAAATTCAAAATAAAGAGATATCTTTCTACCTTTTGTGCATTTTTTTTTCAGTTGCAATTGGTCCAGCCACTTTCTTCTGGTTTCTTCATGTTTTCTGCTAACTTTCCATCATCTGCTGTCCATTTGTCCTTTCTTCTCTCTTCTAGTTTTTTTTTCCATTCTCTCTCTCTCTACATCTGCTTTAACATACTAATCTTTCTCCTTTTGCTCTTTCCTCATTCCTATTTCATCCACACAAATTTTACCCCTCCATCCTCAATCCCCAATTACTCTCCCAATACCTGGCCAATTGTAGATTTTTCATCCCTCCTACACAAAATATTTTCCCCTCTCCATTTTAATCTCCCAGCCCCATCCCATTCTAATCCTCCCCCAACATCAGCTCCCTTCTAGTTCCAGTCTCACCCAGCATCCATTCTCTTCTAGTCCCTGCATCAGCCCATTTCCAGTCCTAGCTCCCCCATCCATTTCCAGTCCAAGTCCCTTCATCAGCCCATTTCTAGTCATTTCCTAGCCCCACCATCAGCCCATGTCAAATCATAGCTCCCCTCCACTCAGCCCAATTCCAGTCCAAGCCCCCCCATGAGCCTACTTCCAGTTCTAGCCCCTCCATGAGTCCATTTTAATTCAAGCCCCCACCACAGCCCATTTCCAATCTTAGCTCCCCCCAACAGCCCATTTCCAGTCCTATCCTAGCTGTTCCATCAGCCCATTTTCAGTCCTAACTCCCTTCCCTCACAGCCCATTTCCATTCCAAGCCCCCTCCCCATCAGCTATTTGCAGTTCAAGTCTCCCCTTCCACTCAGCCCATTTCCAGTCCTAGCAACCCCCCAACCCATTACCAGTCCTAGCCCCCCGTCTATCAACTTCCAATCCTAACCCCCATCACCCCATTTTCAGTTTAAGCCCCCCCTATAACCCATTACCAGTCCTAACCCCCCATCAGCCCATTTCCAGTCCTAACCCCCCCCCATCAGCCCACAGCCCATTACCAGTCCTAACCACATCAGCCCACCTCAAGTTCTAACCCCTCCCCATCAGCCCATTTCCTGTCCTAGCCCCCCCATAACCCATTATCAGTCCTACCCCCCCATCAGCCCACTACCAGTCTTAACCCCCCCCATAGCCCATTGCCAGCCCTCATCAGCCCACAGCCCATTGCTAGTCTTAACCCCCCCATAGCCCACTGCCAGTCTTAACCCCCCCATAGCCCATTGCCAGTCTTAACCCCCCATAGCCCACTGCCAGTCTTAACCCCCCCCAGCCAATTCCCAGTCTTAACACCCCTCCCAAGCCCTCTGCCAGTCTTAAACACCCTACCCAGCCCACTGCCAGTCTTAAACCCCCTCCCTAGCCCATTGCCAGTCTTAACCCCTCTCCCTCCCTCCCTAGCCCATTGCCAGTCTTAACCCCCCTCCCTCCCTTCCTCCCTAGCCCATTGCCAGTCTTAACCCCCCATAGCCCATTGCCAGTCTTAACCCCCCCTCCCTAGCCCATTGCCAGTCTCAACCCCCCTCCCTCCCCAGCCCATTGCCAGTCTCAACCCCCCCCAGCCCATTGCCAGTCTCAACCCCCCTCCCTCCCTCTCTAGCCCATTGCCAGTCTTAACCCCCCTCCCTAGCCCATTGCCAGTCTTAACCCCCTCCCTAGCCCATTGCCAGTCTCAACCCCCCTCCCTCCCTAGCCCATTGCCAGTCTTAACCCCCCTCCCTCCCTCCCTCCTCGCCCACTGCCAGTCTTAACCCCCCTCCCCAGCCCATTGCCAGTCTTAACCCCCCTCCCTCCCTAGCCCATTGCCAATCTTAACCCCCTCCCTCCCTCCCTAGCCCACTGCCAGTCTTAACCCCCCCATAGCCCATTGCCAGTCTTAACCCCCCATAGCCCACTGCCAGTCTTAACCCCCCTCCCCAGCCCATTGCCAGTCTTAACCCCCCCATAGCCCCTTGCCAGTCTTAACCCCCCGCCTCCCTAGCCCTAGCCCAGTGCCAGTCTTAACCCCCCTCCCCAGCCCATTGCCAGTCTTAACCCCCCCATAGCCCACTGCCAGTCTTAACCCCCCATAGCCCACTGCCAGGCTTAACCCCCCCTCCAGCCCATTGCCAGTCTTAACCCCCCAGCCCATTGCCAGTCTTAACCCCCCCTCCCTAGCCCACTGCCAGTCTTAACCCCCCCCCATAGCCCACTGCCAGTCTTAACCCCCCTCCCCAGCCCATTGCCAGTCTCAACCCCCCTCCCTCCCTAGCCCATTGCCAGTCTTAACCCCCTCCCTCCCTCCCTAGCCCATTGACAGTCATACCCGCCCCCCCTCGGCTCATGGCAATAAAAAAAAAAAAAAAAAAGCTGGCCGCTGCGGCATGGAGTGTCCCGCGGGGCTCCCTCTGCCCGGCGGAACTCTCCCGGTGCGGCTGAGCCCCTCTCTGCCGGCTTGCAGATACGCGAAGGGAGAGAGTCTCCCTTGCGTCTCTGTTAAGCCCGCAGGGGCTGATGGGAAATTTCCCATCTGCCCCTGCGGGCTTAACAAAGACGCGAGGGAGACTCTCTCCCTTCGCGTATCTGCAAGCCGGCAGAGAGGGGCTCAGCCGCGCCGGGAGAGTTCCGCCGGGCAGAGGGAGCCCCGCGGGACACTCCATGCCGCAGCGGCCAGCTTTTTTTTTTTTTTTAATTCAATTAAGAAAAAGCAGAATGTTCTTTGCGCGGGGCCCTGTGCAAAAAACATTCTTGCTCAATGGACGGGCCGGCCCTGCCACCATTGCTATTGCTTCCGCTTCTCTGAGTAATACCACTGTGCCACTGATGTCGGCTGCCATCACTGCCACTGCTTTTCAGTTGAGTGCCCTACATTGGCCACCGATGTTCCTGCTTTTTAAAATGACCTTGTTGCCCTTTACATCGTTGCACTACTGTGAAGCATGCCCCTTTGCCAGCCTAGACCAGATAATGTAGTTACACCTTCAGCTGGTTCTGGCCAAGGACATTGCTGCCCTGTCTATGCAGAGTGAGACTCCACTACTGCCACTGATGATGTGGGCCTAATGCTGAACTGGGGGTGTGACACCTAGGCGCCAGTTCTGATTTTCTAGTTGCCATGACGACTTGACACCTAGAGTTTGTCTAGCCTTGGTTTAGCAACTTGTTCTAGTGTACAGGGGGCTTGTATGTAATATGAAGGGCTTGGACTAGTAGGAGATTATGACCATCTAAAATCATTTTTTTTCTGGTTGACTCAAATATTTTCTGTGTGACAGGCATGTAATGAAGAATAAGCTTCCAGTGTAGAACAAAGTGTCGACTAAAGCAGTGTTTCCCATCTCTACCTGGTTGGATTTTCAACATTGCTGCAATGAATATGAATGAAAGTGAGAGTTGCATACGCTTGGTCTCTAATATGTTTACATCTATCTCATGCATACTCTTTTTGTAGATATCTGGAAGATTAGACTGGTTAGATGTGGGCCTCAGGACAGGGTTGGGAAATACTGTGATAAAATGTTCCAGTTCAAGACAAGTTGTACTATGGGGAATGGCCTTGCTTGCTTCCTTTATTCACCTTCTGTGAAAGATCTGCATATTTCTTCACCTTGTGTCACACCTGACTTGTGTTAGAGCAATTCTCAATTCTCAATTGTGGTCTTGGGCAAGCCACTTAACCTTCCATAGCCCATGTTCCCTGTAAATAGTTATCTCCCAAGTTATAATGCCCTGTTCAATGTAATTTCAGTTTGTTCAATGTAAACCGCACTGATGCAGAATAGCGCGGTATATAAGAGAATGTAAATAAATAAATTCTGTTAGCCCTTTCCACTTGGATAAATTTTCTTTGTCTCTCATGCCAGATCGGAATAACTTAACAAGAAATTGCCCATATTTATAACCCATATGACATAGAATGTGACTGGTCACTGTAGAATGTATGTTTTAGGCCATAAACTAGCATGTTCACAATATTCCACAGGGTAGGACAGCAGAGTGGAAAGGGTTACACACAAAACAAGCTTTTGTTTTTATTTTTTGTGCTGGTGATTAGTAAGATTTCACTATACATTAGATTCCTCTTCTGAGCGCCCTTGTTACATGTTTGTCCCTTCACCTTTGAGCATTCAGAATGTATGGGTTGCATCAGATTTCTGCGGTTAAGAGCTGAATGAGCTACTACCTGACAGCCCTGAGGTCAGTAGAAATACTCCTGAAATTCTCAGGGCATTATCTTCGGAATTAGCATATGTCAAAACAGCAAACCTACACAGTACTCTGTCATTCCCCACCCATTACAACATAGTAGATAATGCAGAAAGAGAATAGTGGGCCCACCCAATCTTTCCAGTTATTTCCGTTTATATTATTAAGGATACACCCCAGCTGCCAACCAGAGTATGACTGCTGGTAGGGTATCGCACTCCATCCAAGACAGTTTTTGTTGATTTTGTCCTGGACATACCACTTTCTTGGGTAAATGAACATCCAAGAACCTTCCTGTTACTCCCCCAACTTTCAGCATGCTTGGACCTGTAATATAGTCTCATACCCTAGCTATCCTATATTTGCCTCACTCCATGCACAATAATCTCCCTCACCCTGTTAAGTATCACATATTTTTCTATTTACAATAGTTTAACCTGTTCTCAAATATGTATAGTTACCAACCATGTTCCATGTAAAGTTCTTAACGTTCTTTTTCTCTGTACACCGCTGTGACTTGTAGATACAGTGGTATAGACATGTTAAATAAATAAAATGAATATGAAAGCAATTTGAAGACCACTGGCTGACCTTATCCTCCCCAATAGCATGTAAACTTTAATTTGGAATTTGCTTTCCCAATCGCCTTAGAATGTTCTAACACTTTTTTGCATCTAATATTTTTCATTTACGTTATGACTGTGGGAAAATGGATCATCCAAGAAAATAATTGCAGTCAGTTAGTTGTCAAGGATTGTGGAATTATAAGAGTAATAACGGACGTTGAAAACATGCTTGTCTGATCCTGGAGGTGGTTGCATTCGGGTTGCTAAGTGGCCCCAGATGTGCCCAACAAGCTTGATCCAGTTCTGGGTTTACCCCATTGCCTGCAGGGACTTGTAGGCTTCTTTTCCTTATGGAGTGCAGTGGAGAAATTGGAACTAAACGTATGCTGGATTGATTGAGCCTGTTGGGCGCATCTGGAGCCAGTTGGCCAACCTAGGTGGCATAATTTGAAGAGGATGACTTTGAATACTGACCACTAGGTGGAGGTAGTGTCCATCCAGCCCTCAGTTCAGGCTGCTTGCTGCTGTCTTCACCGCTTGGTTGCAGAAAGCCCCCTTCGGCTGCTCTTTGGAGTCCATAATCAACCATGCTGGGAAAAATGTGCAAATCTTCTGTTGCCCTCATAAGACTGGCTGTATTGCATATTTTTTTTCTAAGCCAGGCCTTGACAGATTTGAAGAAAATTTAGAATTCAGCCTTAAAATCTAGGAACCAGCCACCAAAACTTTGGTCATAGTGTGCACATTCATCCCCCCTCCCCCAAAAGGGTATATCACAGTTGTTTGTTGTAATTTTTAAGACTTGATTTACTAAGACTGTCTTCCCTCCTGTTCCTTCTATTCCTTCTCCCACTGCGACTGACTTTTTAAGCTACACCTGTGTGTGTGTTTTGGGGAGGGGGGGATTTGCGGAGGTGGTGGGTGCCTTTTGTGTATGTGTGTGTAGTGCCTGCATGTGTGTGTGGTGCACCTTTTGCACATACAAATTACTATGCATTCCCCATGCTTTTTCCATTTATTAATCTCTTCACACTCCAACAGCTTGCACTATTCCTTCCCCATCTCCATCTTTGTTTCTCTTCCCAGACCGTCTCTCCTCTCTCCCTCTTGCACTCATCTCCTGCCCTCCAACCCCCCATTTTATTAAAAAAAGAAAAAAAGCTTCTGCCGCCCCTTTAAATTCTTTACCTCTTCATTCTGTGCTGCTGTATCCCAAACTCTAACCTTTCCCCCATGGACAGACTCCACCAGTCTTGACGGCAATTGTGACCTTTTGTAGCCCTTCTGCCTGCGGGCATGGGATACCTGTGGCAGACAGCACCAGCTCACATATGCGCTGAGCCCCAGGTCAGATTTTTCAGTCACCATGGCGACCTGGCACCCGGGGTTTATCTAGCTCTGTTCTAAGCAATTTATTATATCTGCATGACATGGTAGACCATGAAGAGACATTTTTTTGGTTAGTTTTTTTCTATTCTGAATAATTTGGGCATTTGTTTAGTATTGAGAATACTCTTTGTTTTTTTAACAAGATTTGAGAGAATTTTTGTTTGCTTTCCTCCCAGGTATTGCACACCACGCCACCAAGATTTTGAGGACCTGGAGCGTAAATACTGGAAAAATCTAACATTTGTGTCTCCAATTTATGGAGCGGACATCAGTGGCTCGCTGTATGACACTGTGAGTAGTTAACCCTTCCTGCATATTTGAGACCTCATAGGTGTCCTGTAACAGTGAACGCAAGGACATCTCTTTCCTGGGGGAGGAATAGAGATGGACTGCTTACTCTGACTGAAAAGAAATCTGGCTTTGTTCCCCATGGACAAGCATGGTCACTCCAGCCACACAAGTGGGTGACTGCACCTCAGGACGGAGCCAATCGGCTTGGTCTTTAGTTCAGAGAACTCTGGAAAGTCTGAGCTTTTGTGAGTCTTCCTGTGCTGTCAGTTGTCTGTCAGTTCAGTCTTATTCTTTTTGCAGTCGCAGCCAGATGCCAAATGGGTTCTTCCTTATCGTCCCTCAAGTCCAGTCACAGACCTCTGGGTTGTGATCCTCCTCCAACAGCTTGGAGAATGAGACACGTCACTCTTATGATGTCACTGGCATATATAACCACAGGATCCACCTCCTCGCTCCAGTTATCTCAGTCTCCAAGCAGCTGGAGGATTTTGAGCCTGGAGGTTCGGGGCTCACTTGAGGAGCAATTAAGGAGAGTTAGAATAGGGTTCTTGTAAGATTTCTTAAGATTTTCTTGTTTTTTGCTTAATTTGTAAAAGTTGGTAATATCCCTTTCCTTAGCGTCCTTCCAGTCTGGTCCCGAAACCTCTGGTTTTTTTTTCCTCCTCCAGCAGCTTGGAGACTGAGAAATGTCACACTTGTGATGTCACTGGTACATAATCTCCGGAACCGCCTCCATTCACCAGTTACCTCCAGTCTCCAAGCAGCTGGAGAGTGGTGAGCTTAGCAGGCTCACCAGAGGAGCAATTAAGGAGAGTTAAGAGCCAGTGGGGTTTTTTTTTATTTGGTTGCTTAGTTTGAAAAAGAAAAAAATATATAAAGGAAAAAGGATCTTTTACTTCAGAGCTTCAGTGTAGCTGGGTTGTGAGTGCTGCAGTCTCCTCCCCCCCCCCGCCCCCCCCCCGTGGAATCTCCTTCGGCAGCAGGGATTGTTGTGGGGGGTGAAGACTCACGAGCTGAGGAGATCGGTGACGAGGCCAGTAGCGTGCAGAAGTGGTTGGTGCCTGCTAGAGCTACCGAGGCCGTCGGTGACACAGGCAGAGAGCCGGCAGAGAGGCTTGTCTGCCTCACGCTCCTGCGCGGTACTGAGGGCTCGATATCTCCCGCGCAGGGCGGTAGAGCCCGGAGCAGAGAAAAGCCTCTCTTTCACGTTCCAGGCCGCAGGTAAGGGGGGTCCCCGGTGTTCACATGAGCCGGCAGGGCACGGGGCACAGGGGAGCGCAGAGCCACAGTGTCGGCGCGACAACTGAGCCGCGTGGGAAAACACAGTTTCAGGTTTTTTTCGGCAGTTAGAGGCGTCGGGCAGTCTCGTTTTCACTGCGGGGGCCTGGCTGCTGACACGGGAAAGTGCTCGGGGGCACGAATACTGCCTAATTTGAGTTAATTTGATTAAAAAAACAAAACAAACGGAGCAACAGCATAGCAGCGCAGCAAATTGGTCTATGCTGGGAACAGGGCTCTGAGACTCCGGAGTATTTTTGTAATCCATTTCAGCTCGGTTCAGGACAGGATGCCTAGACCGCTCTGCTTAATCTGTGGGGCTAAGAAAGACAGTTTCATCAGCGGGGGTCTGTAAGGGCTGCACTCAGGAGGCTGCAGCCCTGGAGCTGGTCACAGAGGGGGGCAGAGGACGCGCGGGGGAGAGTCCCCATACCCCCTCATCAACCCGGCTCTCCAAACATTCCTTCTCTCCAAACATTCCTTCTCTGGAGCCCATGCCAGGCACGTCGTCCACTTCTGACCCTCCCGCCTCGCAGCCCATGCTGCCAGGGGGATTGGTGGTGATTTTTTTTTTCCGGATTTCATGACGCTGATACAGAAGGCTTTTAGCTGTCTGGCTGGTAAGCTGGGCCCCGGGGCCGCAGAAGGGATCTCGAGTCTGAAGCGCTCAGGGATGCTTATGGATACGGAAGTGACAGGAATGTTGGCATAAAGGACCAGGGCTGACAGGGAACATTCTGTGGTATCGGAGGGTCTCCGTTCGGAGGAGCAGGACATAGATTTAGATTTGGAAGAGGGCTTGGAGGAAGGTGAAATTGTGGAGCAGGAAGATCAAGCCAGGGTCGTGCGTGTTTTCCGGAGAGAAGAGTTGTCGGCGCTTATCTCGGAAACGCTGAAAGCACGAAATATGCCCTCAGGGGGGTCCGACAGAGGATTCTTCCCTAGAGGATCTATTGTTGCAGGCTTTTCGCAAGACTCGGAGAGCTTTCCCGGTGCACAGAGCGATTAAAGAGATGATTCAGGAAGAATGGGATTTGCCTGAGTCTACCCTAAAGGACTTGCGAGTGATGGCACGGCTCAATTCGCTGATAGACCAGGATCGGGAGGAGTTTGTCTCCCAGAGTTGATGCCGCAGTTTCGGCAGTTACTAAAAAGACTACTATTCCGGTAGAAGGGGGTGCGGCCCTTAAGGACCCCCAGGACCGTAGATTGGAAGCGCTGTTGAAACAGGTTTTTGATGTCAATGCACTCTCGATGCAAGCGTCTATTTGTGGGGCTTGGGTAGCGAGAGCATGTCTGAGATGGGTACAGCGTATTCAGTCAGATCACTCTGAGGAGATTGCGGCAGAGGCCGCCAGATTGGAATCTGGGGCAGCCTATTTGGCAGATATTCATTGACCTTATCAGGGATCTTTCTAAGAGTATGGCATCCGCTATTGCTGCTAGGCGGTACCTTTGGCTACGTAATTGGGTGGCGGACGGCGCTTCCAAAGTGAGATTGAGTAAGCTCCCCTTTAGGGGGAAGCTATTTGGAGAAGACTTAGATAAGTTGGTTAAGGATTTGGGGGAGTCTAAAGGCGGCAGATTGCCAGAGGACAAACAGAAACAGGGGCGTTCAGTTTCCAGGCCTAAGGGTCAGCTGAGGGAATTTCGACGCTTTTGTTCCCCCAGATTTGGACAGGCTCAGCGGGGGCGCCTTCCCTATAGAAACCAGGGGTTTCGAGGAGCAGGAAGGGGATTTGCGGCCGCCTCCTCCTCCTCCTCTACCTCAGGTCCTCGGAAGTTGCAGTGAAGCCGAGGGGGCCCAGATGGGGTTGGTTCCCGTTGGGGGTCGGTTGCGGGAATTTTACCCTGCTTGGGTCCAGATCATGTCAGATCAGTGGATGCTAGAAGTGATTCGAGAGGGCTATGCATTGGAGTTCCAGAGGCCAGTGAGAGATTCTTTCATGCAATCACCATGCGGGACAAGTCTCAAACGAATAGCAGTACACGACACGGTGCGGAGATTAGCCCTCAACACAATAGTGCCGGTAGCTTCAGACCAATGCGGCAAAGGTCGATACTCCATATATTTCATAGTGCCGAAAAAGGAGGGTTCATTTCGGCCAATTCTAGACCTAAAACGAGTAAACCGTTGTCTGTGTCCCATTTTCGGATGGAGACCTTGCGATCGGTGATCGTGGCGGTACAGAAAGGGGAGTTCCTCACGTCCCTGGACTTGTCGGAGGCATATCTGCACATCCCGATACGGCGAGAGCACCAAAAGTTTCTCAGATTTGCAGTGCCTTTCGGGCATTTTCAGTTCCAAGCATTACCTTTTGGGCTGGCGACAGCACCGCAAACTTTCACCAAGGTGATGGTGGTAGTGGCAGCGGCTCTGCGAAAGGAGGGGGGGTGCTAGCTCACTCTTATCTGGACGATTGGCTGATCCGAGCAAAGTCGAGAGAAGAAAGCGAAGTGGCTATGGCCAAGGTGGTAACGTTTTCTACAGAATCTCGGTTAGGTGGTCAACATGTCCTAGAGCAAGTTGACGCCATCGCAGCACCTGGACTATCTGGGAGCGCGCTTCGATACGAGCTTAGGGAAAAATTTTCTACTGAAGCTGTGAGCGCAGCGTCTACGGAGGATGGTCCGGGAGTTTCTCAGCAAACAGGCTCCCACGACATGGAGCTACATGCAGTTGCTAGGGACAATGGCGGAGACGCTCGAGTTGGTTCCCTGGACGCTAGCGCACATGAGACCATTGCAGAGGGCGTTGTTGCGAAGGTGGTCCCATCAAAAAGATCCTTTGACACGGCGGCTGCCCTGTCTTTCAGAAACACACGTGGCGCTACGCCTGTGGCTGCGCACCGGATGTCTGGAAAAAGGAATGTCTTTGGAGGCCCTGGCGTGGGTGGCGTTGACGACAGATGCCAGTCTCTCAGGCTGGGGAGCTCATTGTCAAGGCAGTTTCGCTCAAGGACAATGGACGGTGCTGGAAAGGAGTTGACCCATCCAACAGACTGGAGTTGAGGGCGGTGGCAAGGGCGCTGCAAGTTCTACGGCCTGCTCTCGAAGGGAAAGCCGTTCAAGTGTTTTCCGACAATGCGACTAAGGTAGCTTATATCAATCGTCAAGGGGGTACCAGCAGTACGACGCTTGAAGCCGAGGCCGGGGATTTGTTCTTGTGGACCGAGGACAATCTTCTGGCACTGTCGGCAGCACATGTAGCGGGAGTAGACAATGTGGAGGCCGACTTCTTAAGTCGATTAAGAGTGGACCCAGGAGAGTGGGTTCTTCACCCGGAGGTGTTCGCAATGCTTGTGCGGCATTGGGGGACGCCGGTGATGGCTCTCATGGCGTCTTTTCGGTCGGCACAGGTGGATCGCTTCTTCAGCAGGAGAAGGGAGAGAATGTCAGAGGGTCTGGATGCCCTTATTCAGCCTTGGCCAGAGGATCAGCTTCTGTACGTGTTTCCGCCCTGGGTGTTAATAGGGCGAGTGTTGCAGTGCATAGAGCATCACCAGGGTCAGGTGATATTGATCGCACCGGATTGGCCAAGAAGACCGTGGTATGCAGATTTGATGAGACTCTTGATTGGGAAGCCGTTGCGTCTTCCTTGGTAGATAGACCTTCTCTCTCAGGGGCCGCTGGTCATGCCGCAAGTGGATCGGTTCTCGCTTATGGCCTGGCTCTTGAAAGGGCAAGGTTGACTGCAAAGGGGTATTCGGCGGCAGTTATTTCCACATTGCTTAAGGCTCGTTGGCGGTCAACGTCCTTGGCCTATATCCGGGTTTGGCGAATATTTGAGGCTTAGTGTCAGGAGCGACAGCTGGTAGCGTTGAGAGTTTCTATTCCACAGGTTCTGTCTTTCCTGCAGGATGGGTTTCAAAAATGTTTGGCGGCCTCATCCCTAAGGGTGCAGTTAGCGGCGCTGTCCTGCTATAGAGGAAAGGTTCAAGGGATGGCCTTGGGGGTACATCTGGATATTAAGCATTTTTTAAGAGCAGTAGCCCTGCTGCGTCCGCCCAGGCGACCGGTGGTTCCGTCCTGTGATTTGCCTCTGGTTCTGGAAGCGTTGGGGCGCGAACCCTTTGAGCCGCTGGCGAGGGCGTCGCTTAAGGATCTTACCTTGAAGGTGGTGTTCTTGGTGGCTATTGCGTCGGCGCGGAGAATTTCCGAGTTGCAAGCGTTGTCCTGTAGAAAGCCTTTTCTGTCTTTTAGTGAGTCAAAGGTGGTTCTCAGACCGGTACCGTCGTTTCTGCCGAAGGTGGTCTCGGGTTTTTCACATGAATCAAGTGGTTTCTTTGCCAGTTTTTCAATCTAAAGTGGAGAATTCTTCCTCAAAGCACTTACAAGGCCTGGATGTACGGAGAGCTTTGAAGCGCTACTTACGTAGGACAGCCCCCTTCCGGAAGTCGGATAGACTTTTTGTGCTCTCTGCGGGGGCAAGAAAAGGAGAGGCAGCTTCTAAGGCTTCCGTCGCCCGTTGGGTGAAGGAGGCGGTCGCGTCTGCATACCTTCTCAAGGGCAAATTGGTACCGAAAGGGTTGAGAGCTCATTCTACGAGAGGGCAAGCGGCGTCCTGGGCAGAATGCAGCTTGGTGCCGGCTGCGGAAATTTGTAAGGCAGCAACCTGGTTGTCTCTGCATTCCTTTGTCAAGCATTACCGGCTGGATGTCCAGGTGGGCAAGGATACCTGTTTTGGATCTGTGGTGCTTCAGGCGGGTCTGCATAATCCCACCCATTGAGTTTTTCAGTGCTCTGTTACATCCCCAGAGGTTTCGGGACTAAACTGGAGGGACGCTAAGGAAGGTGAAATTAGACTTACCTGCTAATTGTTGTACCTTAAGGAACTCCAGTCTGGTCCCGTATCCTGCCCTAGGGTTTGTAGTTCTAGAGCGTCTGAAGCACAGGGGAGTTACTGGTAAGTGGCACGAACAAGAGGAGATGATGTGAGTTTTTCCCCCAACAGGGGCATTCTGTGGGTTACAGTAGATTCCATGTTTCCATAAAGGGGGTGAAAGAACCTGGGCACTTATGGATCAGTTTGGGGTCAAGGTGTCACTTTTGGGGGTTTTACATACTGTTAGTCAGTGGTTTTTGTTATTTTGAGTGTTTACTACTTAATTGTTGCTCCTGGGAGTCTGCTTTGTCAATAGGTTACTGGTGAATGGAAGCGGTTCCAGAGATTATGAACCAGTGACATCAGAAGTGTGACGTTTCTCAGTCTCCAAGCTGCTGGAGGAGGAGCAAAACCGCAGAGGTTTTGGGACCAGACTGGAGTTCTGTAAGGAACAACAATTAGCAGGTAAGTCTAATTTCACCTTAAATTTTAGAGTTTGTGCTGAAGTACTTCCCTTCCTGTCTCATTACTCGGTGCTGGGGCCCTGTGCTGCCTAGGGAGCAGGCGAAGCCAGGAGTGCAAAGCCGGTTTCTGAGCCCGTGGGTGGTTCAGACATACCGGTGTCTTCGGCTCCGACTCATGCAGAAGTGGTGCCTGCTAGAGTCGGGGGTAATAGGGAGAGGAGAGCTGGGATGGCCAGCAGTTTTCAGACCGCAAGGGTTGTATGCCGGCAAGGATGCGGTCACACGGCTGGGCATCGGCAGGCGAGTTAACACATAGTACGGAGGTAAGAGAGCCGGTCCCCTTTTTTGTCCGGATTGCGATCGCTAGGCTTGAAGGGGGGGGGGGAGAGCTGCTGTGAAGTCGGCAGCGCTAAGGTTGGCCACGCCGAGTGGCTAGAGCACAAGAAACGCCATTTTGAGCAGACAATCTTCTGGGGCTCCTGCTCGGGCCACGAAGCTTCATTTTGGAATTCGTACCTCAGGAATTGAGTGGGAGCACGTTAACTGAAAGGTCCACGTCAGTTTAAAAACAAAACAAAACGCAGATGTTAAACAGTTGAAGTCTAGGGCTAATTGTCAGTCACTAATATTTAGGGCTGACAGACTGGGCTCAGGCAGAAATCTATGGGGCTGGAGTACAGGTTTGGCCGGAATGCCTTCTATACCGCTCTGTTTACTTTGTGGTGCTAGAAGGGGTTCAGTGTCGGAGACCGGTGTGTGTCAGGGCTGCACTCAGGAGGCAGCTTCAATGGAAAAGGCATAGGCAGCTGGTGAAGGGCACACCAGTGTTTCAGGGCTGTTGGTGTACCAACTTTCTTCCAAAATGCCACCCCCAGAGCCGGTAGCAGGAACTTCTTCCTACTTGGATCTCCCGCGTTCTCAGCCATCGTTGCCAGTGGGCTTGGTGGCAATTTTTTCACCTGAATTAACATAAGAAATGCCATACTGGGTCAGACCAAGGTCCATCAAGCCCAGTATCCTGTTTCCAAAAGTGGCCAATCTAGGTCATACATACCTAGCAGTTTCCCCAAAAGAGACAGGTTCCACAATGCTTGTACTGGGTCAAACATTGATATCCTGGGTCCCTTCTTAATAATGGTTTATGGACCTTTTCTCCAGGAACTTGTCCAAACCTTTTTTTAAACCCAGCTACACTAACAGCCTTTAATACATCCTCCGGTAACAAATTCCAGAGTTTGATTACACTTTGAGTGAAAAAATATATTTTCTCTTATTAGTCTTAAATAGTTTACCCTGTAGCTTCATTGCATGCCCCCTAGTCTTTCTATATTCTGATAACGTAAACAATTGATCTACGTTTACCCGTTCCACTCCATTCATTAATTTTATAGACTTCTATCATATCTCCCCTCAACCGTCTCTTTTCCAGGTTAAAGAGCCCTAACCTTTTTAGCCTTTCTTCATAGGAGTATCCTTCCATCCCCTTTACCATTTTGGTGGCTCTTCTCTGAACCTTTTCTAATAACGCTATATCCTTTTTAAGATATGGCAACCAGAATTGCACACAATATTCAAGGTGCGGTCTCACCATGGAACGATATAGAGGCATAATATCTTTTCTTTTCTTTTCCATTCCTTTCCTTATAATACCTAGCATTCTATTTGCTCTCTTGGCTGCCGCTGCACACTGGGCCAAGGGTTTTAACATGTTATCCACAATGACGCCTAAATCTTTTTCCTGGGTGGTGGTTCCTAATGTGGAACCTTGCATCGTGTAACCATAGTTTGGGTTGTTCTTCCCTAGGTACATAACTTTGCACTTGTCCACATTAAATTTCATCTGCCATTTTGATTTCCAGCCTTCCAAATTATCAAGATCCTCTTGCAATTTTCCACAATCCTCTTGGGTTTTAACAACTTTAAATAGTTTTGTGTCATCTGCAAATTTGATAACCTCACTCGTTATTCCTTTTTCCAGGTCATTTATGACTATGTCAAAAAGCAGCGGACCCAGCACAGAGCCCTGGGGTACACCACTATTCACCTTTCTCCATTGGGAAAATTGGCCATTTAGCCCTACCCTCTGCTTTCTATCTTTTAACCAGTTCCTGATCCACAATAGTACACTGCCTCCTATCCCATGACTTTTTAGTTTTGCCAAAAGTCTCTGATGAGGAACCTTGTCAAAGGCTTTCTGAATTTGTTACGCTGATGCAACAGGCGTTCGGAGGCCTTCAGGGAAGACCTGCAGCTACGACCGCTGCAGGGGTTCCAGGAGAAAAGAGGCAAGGCACACCTCTGGGCTCCACTGAGTCATGTATTCTTCTAAAGAAGCTCAGAGCTGATAGAGGTCAGTCGGAGCCTTCTGTAGCTTCGGAGGGTGTTCATTCCGAAGGAGGAGAGCATGATTTGAAGTTAAATGATGATTTGGAGGAAGGAGAAATAGCTGAACAAGAGGATCAGGCTAGAGTGGTGCGCGTCTTTCGTAGGGACGAGTTGCCAGCGCTCATATTGGAGACCCTCAAGGCTCTGAAAATGCCGGTAATGAAGCCGACGGAGGATTCGACCCTGGAGAACCCGTTACTACAGGCCTTTCGAAAGACTAACAGAGCTTTTCCAGTCCACAGGGTGCTGGCGTGAGATGATTCAGAAAGAATGGGACATGCCTGAGGCTGCCCTTAAGGTTGCAAGAGTTATGTCTCGCCTTTATCCTCTGGTGGACCCTGATCAAGAGTTGTTTAAAGCTCCGCGAGTCGATGCAGCTATCTCCAGGAACAAGCAGGAATGAGTCTCCACATATGGGTATCGTCGGTACCGACGGAGCCTGTGCGGGAACGCTCCCCAGCGTCCAGAAAGAAAGCTTTTGGGAGCATCCCACAGCGCCTGCGCACTGTCTTCCCGCCTTTCCCAACCGCCTCTCTCCAGTTCTTCTTTTCTGCGGAGCCAGCAGGTCGTGTTCCTGTCACCGCTGAAGAAGTTCTTTATTTTCTTTTATTTCTTTGGTCGCGTGTCTGCCGCCTTCGACGTTGGACTGGTACCGCCGGTCTTTTCTTCTTTCTTCTTTAAAAAAAAATAATAATAATTACCGTTCCCACTTCTGTGTTTTTTTTTTTTTTTGGGACCTTAGGCCTACAAAAATTTTCCTCATGGAAAAGCCCGCTTCCGGGTTTAAAAAGTGCACGAAGTGCAGCGGTACTATTTCTATCACCGACACTCATGAATGGTGTCTAAAATGTTTGGGTCCTGACCACTCCATCACTGATTGTGAGTCCTGTTCCATGATGTCTAAAAGAGGTCGACAGAATCGAGTGGCCAAGCTTAGTACCCTGTTTCCCTCTGATGCGGCTTCGGTGGCATCGACATCTTCCAGGGCTGCTGCTTCTTCCCATGGATCTCAGGTAACCAAACATAAGTCCAGCCGGTCCTCGAAGGGTAGATCTCCCTCTACGTATCGAGATGCCTCCGGGCTTGCTCTCGAGGATCCCGCACCGGCAAAATTACCTCGGCTGGAAGCTCTGGCTTCCAAAGCTCTATGGGGTCACAGGTTGACATCGATGGCACGGCCTCGACCGATCACCTGTTGCCGTGTTCATAGGTGCACGCAGACTTGCTTGGTTACAAGCTTCTGATTTGGAACCCTGGGTCCAGGATGGATTAGGAAGTCTTCCTTGTACAGGTGAAAACCTTTTTGGCAAGGATTGGCAAGCAAAGGCCACTCAGATGGATGTTGAGAATTCTGCCTTAGATAGATTTTCAAAGTCTACTTCTACTCCTGTTAGAAAAAGGTTATTCAAAAAGGCTTTCTTTCCCCAAAAGGGGAAATATTATCCTGTTTATGGTCAGCAGGCATCTTCTGCAGGTTGTTTTGCTGCAAAGTGTCAGCAACAACATAAACAAGCCAAGCCTAAGGCTGCAAGGACTGCTACGGCCCAACAGCGTCAGCCTCCTCAGGGCTTTTGACTTACATCTAGAGAACTTAGCCTTTCTGGCTCTAGAAGAACCAGAGCCTCTCGCCATTCCAGGAAGGTTAGCTCACTTTGCTCCCAGATGGGAACAAATCACAGCAGAACAATGGACCCTCTCCATCATAAGGGAGGGGTACAAACTTCATTTCTTAAACCTTCCTCCTCACACCATGGTGAGACAGTTCAATTCTCCAACATGTCTCCTCGACCTTCTGGGTCAGGAGATTGCTACCCTTCTTGCCCAAATCTTGCCCGATCACTGAACAAACCACGAGACCTCTTTAATATCACTAAATCCTTAACAAAGGCACCATCCTCCAACCAAACAATATCAATTCAACCTCAGGATTTTGCCGACTATCTTCAATCTAAATCCATTAACACAAACTCCACATCAAGTTGTATACCTAACCCCGTCTCAATTACTCAGCCTCTAAAAAATTTTGTCGCTCCCACAGTGAAATCCATCACTGACCTTATTGCCACCTTGAATACTACCACAGCCCCAAACGATCCATGCCCTGCCTACTGGATCAGAACAATGCGTGCTGAACTGAGCCCCATACTTGCCCTTATCATGCAACTTTCCTTCACCACCGGATCATTCCCATCATCTCTCAAGCAAACTTCAATACGCCCTCTCCTAAAGAACAATAAACTCGACCCAGCAAAAACTGATTCATATCGTCCAATTTCAAGTATACCCCTTCTAGCCAAAATCATCGAGAAGGTGGTACAAATCCAATTGCAACAGCATATAGATACTTCAGCTCCTCTCGATCCCTGCCAACACGGATTCCGAGAATCACATGGCATAGAGACCCTTCTCACACTACTCATCAACACCTTATCAAGAGGGATTGACAAAATTGAAAATGGGTTCATCCTCATCTTCCTTGACATCTCAGCAGCGTTCGACTCGGTTAACCATGTACAACTTCTTCACCGTCTTAAAGAAAAAGGAGTCCAGGGATCAGCTTGGGAATGGTGTAGATCCTACCTAAACAACCGCTGGCAACAGGTGCGGATAGGATCTTCAACCTCCGATCCTTTCCAGCAACAACAGGGTGTACCCCAGGGATCCTCTTTATCAGCTCTTCTATTTAACATATATATCCAACCAATCTGTGAAATCATCAAAACATTTAACGCCTCCAGCTTGATCTATGCAGATGACGTACTAATATTCACGCCAATAAAAATTAATGCCCCTGACTTTTCCCCAATTATCGCCTGCTTCAACGCGATTACAGATTGGCTCCTATCCCAGAACCTGCGAATAAACTTCAAGAAAACGGAAGTCCTATTCGTAACCAGGAATAAGAAATTCTCCCCCCCCCCGCAACTTTGAAGGTGAGAGTTGTGGAACTACCATGTAAATCATCAATTCGCTACCTGGGAGTAACCATCGACCAAGAACTGACCTTCAAAGATCACATAAAGCAGACCGTTAAATCCATTTACTACAAATTAAGAACGCTGAAACCCTTAAGACCACTACTCGCCTCCAATAACTTCCGAACAGTCTTCCAAGCCCTTATAACACCTCATTTTGACTATGCTAATATCATCCTGCATGGTCTACCCAAGAGCACCCTCAACCCACTCCAATTGGCGATGAACTCAGCAGCCCGCATCCTCTGCGGCACTTCCAGTAGAGACCACATCACCCCCATACTAACAGAGCTTCACTGGTTACCCCTACAAGCCAGGATAACTTACAAAGCACTCCTGCTATCCTTTAAAGCAATTAATCAAATAGCCCCACCCTCCCTCTCATCACTTATTATCAACACCCCCACGAACAGATTGAGAAGATCCGCAGCCGCCAATACTCTTGTCGTACCAAAGGAGTACACTAAATGTAACCAAACAACCAGAGACAGGGCTTTCACCTTATTCGCTCCAACTTGCTGGAATAATCTCCCTCCTCATATCCGATCAATAAAGGACCTCTCTCAATTCAGAAAGGCCCTCAAACACTACCTATTCTGTCATCATCTTTTAGGCCCTAACCCTACACCTCCTCCCCCCATCTCACAAATCACTCTCACAGCCTCTGACATTCCAACAACATAGTCATAACAGAACACGACCTAGACGCTCTGCACACCCAAAGTTACGACCCACTTTAACTGTAAATTTCCAGAGGTAATATATCTTTCTGTATATAGCTTGTATATAGTTTACCATGTTGTCTCCAAGTTACTGACCCTGTTATAATGTAAGCAAAAGACCCTGTTATAATGTAAGCAAAGGACTGTTCTAATGCGAAATTTGTTATCTGTAAACCGCACTGATACCAAAGAGCGCGGTATATAAAAACTGTAAAATAAAATAAAAAATAAATAAATAAATAGAAGAAGTACCCCTTCTTCAACAGGGCTCAGGGTTCTACTCCCCCTATTTTCTTATCCCAAAGAAAACAGGGGGCTACAGACCCATTTTAGATCTCAGAGAATTGAACAAGTTTCTATGCAAAGAGAAATTCAAGATTTCTCTCGGTGCTCTCCTGCCATACCTTCAGAGTCAGGATTGGCTTTGTTCTCTAGATCTCAAGGATGCGTACACCCATGTCCTCATCCATCCCACACACAGAAGGTTCCTTCGGTTCCTTTATCAAGGAAAGCACTATCAATACAGAGTGCTTCCCTTCGGTCTGGCCTCTGCACCAAGAGTGTTCACAAAATGCATGGCAGTAGTAGCTGCATTTCTACGCACTCTAGGAATATTTGTATTCCCATATCTGGACGACTGGCTCATCCTTGCTCCATCCCAGTCAGAGGCCCAGGCTTCCCTAGCCTGCACAAGGCGTGTTCTTCAGTATCTGGGACTTGTAATAAACATCCCAAAATCCCATCTCACCCCTACTCAGAGTTCATAGGGGCCTTGCTGGATAACACAACTGCAAGGGCCTATCTTTCCCAGGCCCGTTGCCTACGCTTGGTGCAGTTAGTCTCACAAATTCAGTTAGTCCCATTTAACTACTCGAAAGATGTTACAACTGTTAGGCCACATGGCATCCACCGTGCATGTGGTTCCTTACGCTCGCCTTCACATGAGGGCAGCTCAGTGGACTCTGTCCACCCAATGGACACAGGCATCAGGGTGCCTGTCAGACAAAATAGCAACCTCCAGTCGCCTCTTTTGGTCTCTCCAGTGGTGGAAGTCCACTCAAAATCTGTTGCTGGGGTCCCCCTTTCAACAGTTGCTACCCCAAGCAACCCTTACAACAGATGCCTCTCCAAGGGGTTGGGGAGGTCATCTACAAGATCTCTCCACCCAGGGCATCTGGTCTCCACAGGAGACATCTCTACATATCAACCTCTTAGAGCTCAGAGCAATTCTTCTAGCTCTCAGTCTTCCACACCCTGCTCAGCTACAAGACAGTCCTCATCCACAAGGACAACCAAGTAGCCATGTTCTACGTGAATAAGCAGGGCGGGACTGGCTCTCTGTCGCTTTGCAACGAAGCTTTGAGATTGTGGGCCTTCGCCAGAGAGCATCAAATTCATCTCGTGGCAGTGTACCTTCCAGGGGTTCAAAACTCTTGGGCAGACAGACTCAGTCGAGTTCTGCTTCCACACGAATGGTCCCTCCATGGGGAACAGATAGCCAGGATCTTCCGAATTTGGGGAACCCCGGACATAGACCTGTTTGCAAGTCTGTGGAATGCCAAACTTCCCCGGTTCTGTTCCAGGATTCCGTGTCAGGGAGTTCAGGCCAGGGATGCCTTCCTCCTTCATTGGGGGCAAGACTTCCTCTATGCCTTTCCACCCATTCCCTTAATTCCCAAGACACTGTTCAAACTTCAGAGAGACAAGGGGTCTATGATCCTCATAGCACCACATTGGCCACGCCAGGTGTGGTACCCTCTACTTCTGCATCTCTCTCAAGCTCCCTCCCTGGACTTGGGATTTGCTCCAGACTTCCTGTCCCAGGAGAAGGGAACGTTGTGGCACCCAAATCCCCAGTCTCTTCATCTCAGAGCCTGCTTGCTGAAGGCCTAGACCTTCAAGATTTGCATCTTTCTCAGCAAGTGAAGGATATCCTTCATGCTTCCAGAAAGCCTTCCACTAGACGTTCCTATGCTTTTAAATTGAAAAGGTTTACCATTTGGTGTGCACATAAGGGTCTTAACCCTCTTGCAATACCTCTGAATTCTTTATTAGAGTATTTGCTGCATTTATCCCATGCAGGCCTTAAAACAAATTCAGTAAGAGTCCATTTGAGTGCTATTGCAGCATCCCTTAAGCCTCTCAATGGACAGCCTATTTCCTCTCATCCTCTTATAGCAAGATTCATGAGAGGCCTTCTTTTAACTAAACCTCCCATTAGACCACCTCCAGTGGCATGGGACTTGAATCTGGTTCTTGGCCAGCTTATGAAGCCACCCTTTGAACTCTTAGCCACCACCTCCTTGAAATTCCTTTCCTGGAAGGTCATTTTTCTCATTGCAGTCACCTCAGCTCGCCGCATCAGTGAGCTGCAAGCCTTGGTGGCTAATCCTCCTTATAGAAGGTTCCATCATGACAAGGTAGTCCTCAGGACTAATCCACACTTTATGCCTAAAGTGGTCTCACCTTTTCATCTGAACCAGGAGGTGTATTTACCTGTCTTTTTTCCAGGACCTCATGCATCAAGTGCAGAGAGGAATCTCCATACCCTGGATTGTAAGAGAGCACTTGCTTTTTACTTACAAAGAACACAGCAACATAGAAAGTCCTCTCAACTCTTTGTTGCTTTTGATCCCTCTCATTTGGGACTTCCAGTCTCTAAGAGAACTCTGTGTAATTGGATTGCTCAGTGTATTTCCTTTGCCTACCAGAGTAAGAACCTTTCTCTGGAGGGCCATGTCACAGCTCACAATGTGAGGGCCATGGCAGCTTCTATGGCTCATCTAAACTCTGAGTCCATCAACCAAATCTGTCGAGCGGCCACCTGGGCCTCGGTTCATACCTTTTACAGCCCATTACTGCTTGGACAAGGACTCCCGCTGGGATGCCTTGTTTGGTCAGGCTGTTCTCAAATACCTGTTCCATACCTAATCAACTCCCACCCCCCATCCCTAGTTGGATGCCCGAGATCCATAGGGGCAGGTAGAGCCCTTCTCAGGGACTCACAACCTTGGAGATCTCTCTGGCATCTCTCGCTGGTGAGTTCTCATATGTGAAGACTCATTCCTGCTTGTTCCTAGAGATAGCACAATTACTTACCTGTAACAGGTGATCTCTAGGAACAGCAGGAATAAGTCTTCACAACCCACCCATCTCCCCTAGAAGTTGTATCTCTCTATCTATTTTTCCTTTCCTCTCTCTCTCTCTTTGTCTCAGCTTAAAACTCGAACTGGAGAGAGGCGGTTGGGAAAGGCGGGAAGGCAGCGCACAGGTGCTGTGGGATGCTCCCAAAAGCTTTCTGGATGCTGGGGAGCATTCCCGCGCAGGCTCCTTCGGTACGGACGATACCCATATGTGAAGACTTATTCCTGCTGTTCCCAGAGATCACCTGTTACAGGTAAGTAACTGTGCTGTCTCGGCGTTCACTAAAAATACTACCGTTCCTGTAGAAGGGAGTCCGGCCCTCAAGGGTGCTTAGGACAGGAAACACGAAATCTTATTAAAGCAGGTGTTTGAAGTGAATGTGCTGTCCTTACAAGTGTCTGTGGAGCTTGGGTAGCGAGAGCCTGTCTTCGATGGTCACAGAGGATTCAAGGGGAATCGATAGGAGCGACCGGGGAAGCGGCAAGGTTGGAGACGGGGTCTGCTTATTTGGCCGATATCCACTATGATCTCATACGAGGTTTGGCGAAAAGCATGGCCTCAGTGATTGCGGCTCGTCGTTATCTTTGGTTGCGCAATTGGGCTGCAGATGGATCGTCACAGGCCATATTGCGTAAACTCCCCTTTAGAGGCAAGCTACTCTTTGAAGACTTGGATAAGCTGGTGAAGGACTTGGGGGAGTCAAAAGGTGGTAGGCTGCCGGAGGACAAGCAGAAGCAGGGACGGCAACTCCACTGCCTAAAGGGCAGCAAAGGTAGTTTCGTCGTTTTCGTCCCCCAAGGTTCGGCCAAGGCCAAAGAGGTTGTTTTTCCTGTAGGTCCCAAGGTTTTCGAGGGTTTTGGGGAGCAAATAGAGGGTTTGCAGCCTCTTCCTCCTTGAATCTTCGAAAGTCGCAATGAAGTCAGGGGGACCCAGGGGGGATTTGTGCCCGTAGGGGGCTGGCTACGGAATTTTTATCCTGCTTGGGTCCAGATTACGTCGGATCTGTGGGTGTTGGAGGTCATTTGAGAAGGTTATGCATTCTAGCTTCACCGATCGGTGATGGATTCTTTCGTACAGTTGCCGTGCAGGGCACGACTCAAGTGTGCTGCTGAACGACAGTGCAAAGGTTGCTGGCTCTCAAAGCCATAATACTGGTACCACTGGACCAATTCGGCTGCGGTTGGTACTCCATATATTTCGTGGTCCCAAAAAAGGACGGGACCTAATCGACCAATTTTGTATATCAAGAGTAAATCGCTGTCTTCAAGTATCTCACTTTCGTATAGAGACTCTAAAGTTGGTCATAGTGGCAGTATGAGCGGGCGAGTTTCTTACATCCCTAGACCTCTTGGAAGCGTACCTGTACATTCCAATCCGTCAAGAACATCAGAAATACCTCAGGTTTGCGGTTCCGATGGGACATTTCCAGTTTCGGGCCTTACCATTTGGTCCGGCAACGGCGCCTCGAACATTCACCAAAGTGATGGTGGTCGTAGCAGCGGCATTGCGGAAGGAAAGGATGCTGGTGCATCCTTATCTGGACGATTGGTTAATTAGAGCAAAGTCCAGGGCAGAGAGCTAGGCGGCTATGGCCAAAGTGGAGCGTTTCTGCAGAATCTTGGTTGGGTAGTCAATCAGGAGAAGAGCCGGTTGGTTCCGTCACAGAGCCTGGAATATCTGGGAGCAAACTTTGATACCAAAGTGGGACAAATCTTTCTGCCTCAGCATCGAGCTCAGGCATTGAGGAACTTAGCAAATTTCTCAACAGGCCGAATCCGATGGCATGGCATTATCTTCAGTTGCTCGGGACCATGGCCACGACTATCGAGCTGGTGCCGTGGTTTCCCTAAGTTATCCAAGTTGTATTTCCTTGTTCTCTGTAAAACTAATGTTTGTTCATTATGTTTCACTGTTCCATGTAAACCGCGCTGATACTAAATAGTGCGGTATATAAGAAACTAAAATAAAATAAATAAATATGAGGCCGTCGCAACGTGCCTTGCTCAGGCGGTGGTCACACCAGAACGATCAGTTATCACTGAAGCTGCCCTTTCCGCCAGAGACGCGTCGGGCACTTCGGTGTTGGCTGCGTCTGCAGTATCTGGAAAAGGGAATGCCTTTGGAAGTTCCGGCATGAATTGCCCTGACGACAGATGCCAGTCTGTTAGGCTGGGGAGCTCACTGTCAGTGGGGGTTCGCTCAGGGTCAGTGGACCGCGCTGGAACGCAGTTGGTCGATCAACAGGTTGGAATTACACGCGGTAACATTGGCACTGCGAGAGTTTCAGCCCTATCTCTGAGGAAAGGCCATTCGTGTGTTTTCCGACAATGTGACAGCGGTAGCTTATATCATTTGTCAGGGAGGTACCAGCAGTGCCAAGCTTGAGGAGGAAGCCGAGGGACTGCTTGAGTGGGCCGAGGTGCAGCTGGTAGCTCTGTCTGCAGCGTATGTAGCAGGAGTGGACAATGTGGGGGCCGTTTTTTTGAATCTCGTAAGAGTGTATCCAGGAGAGTGGAACCTTCATCAAGAAGTGTTCCAGATGCTGGTACAGGGTTGGGGAACGCCAGTAATGGATTTCATGGCCACGTTTCAGTCCGCAAAGATCGAAAGTTTCTTCAGCAGAAGGCGGGAGAGAATGTCAGAAGGTCTGGATGCCCTGGTACAGCCTTGGCCCGAGTGCCAGCTCCTATACATATTTTCACCTCGGGTGTTGATAGGCCGGGTGTTGCAACGCATAGAAGGTCACAGAGGATTGGTGCTGCTGTTCGCGCCAGACTAGCCAAGAAGACCTTGGTATGCGGATATGAAGAGGCTGTTAGGGCAGGCGCCATGGCTCCGCTACTATCGAAGAGACCTATTATCTCAGGGACCATTAGTAATGCCACAGGTGGATCGATTCTCTCTTATGGCTTGGCTCTTGAGAGGGCAAGGCTGAAAGGAAAAAGTTAATCTCCAGGAACAAGCAGGAATGTTGTCTTCACATATGGGTATCGTCGGTACCGACGGAGCCTGCGCGGGAACACTCCCCATTTTCCAATAGGAATGCTTTTGGGAGCATCCCTCAGCACATGCACACTGCCTTCCCGCCTTTCCAACTGTCCCTCTTCGGTTCTTTATTTTCCGCGGAGCCGACAGGATCTATTCCCTGTCACCACAGAAAATTCTGTCTTTAAATTTCTTTTCTTGTGGTCGCGCTTGCCTACCGCACGACGCCTACCGGTATCGCCGGTTCTTTTCTTTTCATACAAACCCCCCCCCAAAAAACCTTAGACTTAGACTGTTTCTTTTCAGAAACTTTTCTCTTGGTGCTAGGTGCCATTTTGGGCACTAGGCCCCATATTCCTAAATCATGGAAAAGCCAACTAGTGGTTTTAAAAAATGTACTAAGTGTGGCGGTACCATTTCCGTCACCAACACCCATGATTGGTGTCTGAAATGTTTAGGACCTGAAAATTCTCCGACTGAATGTCTCTCCTGCATGGGGATGACTAAAAGAGGAAGACAGAACCGTGCTGCAAAGCTCAGTACCCTCTTTTCTTCAGATGCCAGATCCATTGCATCGACATCGTCAAGGGCCTCTTCTTCCTCCCATGGATCTCAGGTAACTAAACATAAAAGCCAGTCCTCAAAGGGTAGCTCTCCTTCTAAGCATCAAGAGGCCATTGGCATTGCCCTTGAGGGAACCACATCGGCAAAACAGCCCCGGTGGGAGGCTTCGGCTTCCAAAGCATCGATGGGGTTTCAGGATGTTCTCGAGGCCTCCACCTCGCAAGAACTACCTGTGCCATGCTCGGGGGTTCCGGCCGTCCTTACCGGTACCGACACCCAGGCATCGGCAGCGTCGATAGACCAGAGGTTCCTCGCTATTGAGCGCAGCATTGCTGCTCTCCTTTCAGCTGCGATATTGGTGGTCCAACAGGCACCGGTACTGACACCGACGATACCAGTACCAACAGTACCAGCCCTGGTGCTAACTTCCCACGCCATCTCTGGCTGGAATTGACAAAGCAGTACCGGCTTAGTTCAGTACCGACTTCGGTACCGTGATCGTGCTTTGCAAGAGCATCGGGGTCAGGAATACTTTGAATCCTCCGATTCCAAAAACTCTGACAATTCTGCAGGCACTAGAGGGTTTCTCCTAGAAGACTCCTCCCCAACGCAGAATGTCACCTCCAGAGGACATGTCATTTCAGGATTTCATCCATGATATGGCCAAAGGTCTTTCAATCACAGTAGCTCCTGAAGATGAACCCAGAGCAAAGGAACTGGAAATTCTCCAATATCCTAAAGCTCCTAAGGAGGCAGCCACTCTGCCTATACATGGAATTCGGCATAGCTTGATGCTCAGAATGTGGGAGACACCTCTGACTACTTCTCCTCACTCTAGGAGACTTGATACTATGTATAGAGTTCCGCCAACTGGATTTCAAAGAACTCAGCTGCCACACCATTCAATGGTAGTGGAATCAGCTATGCGTAGGATGAAGAGTGCAAAGAGCTATGCGTAGGATGAAGAGTGCAAAGATCATCCAATCCTCCAGGTCATGAATGCAGGACTCTGGATGCTTTTGGACACAGGACTTTTCAAGCTTCTATGCTTTCAGCTAGGATCAGTTCATATATCCTATATATGGAAATGTTCCTCAAGGAAGTCACAGGAGACTTGGAACTTATGAGCCCATTTCTTCCATATGATAAGAGACAAGATTTTCTTGCTCTAAGCATGCTCAAGATGTCTCCAAGTTTGTCAATCGTGCAGCCTTTGTTTCGAATGCATCAGTAGAACCTCTGCTATTGTCGTTGGCGCACGATGGATTGCCTGGCTACAGGCTTCAGACTTGGAGACTTGGGTAAAGGACAAGTTAGGCAACATTCCTTGCACGGGGGAAAATCTCTTTGGCAAGAACTGACAGGAAAGGGCTAACGAGTTAGATGCTGACAATTCTACCTCAGATTGTCAAAATCTACAGCCACTCCAGTCAAAAGGAAGCCTTATAAGAAACCCTCTTTTAGCAAAAAGAGGAAGTTTTTATCCTTCCTATGCCCAGCAGAGGCAAACTCCAGGTCAGGTTGCCCAAAAGGGACAACCTAGACAGCAAAAGAAGCCGAAAGGCCCGAGAGCCCAACCAGCTCTCCAGGTTCAGCCCTCTCAAGGGCTTTGATTCCTTCCTAGAGAGCTTTGCCTCCCTGCCTCTGAGGGGTCCCCAACCACCAATATTCCGGGCAGGTTATGCCACTTTGTCAATAGATGGCATCAGATAACAGCAGAAGATTGGACTTTGTCCATTGTAGGAGAGGGGTACAAGCTTCATTTTCACAGCATGCCCCCTCCTACAATTCTAAAGCAATTTAATTCACAAACCTCTGCAGACATTCTGCTAGAGCACGAGGTCTCCACACTTCTTGCCCAAGGGGCAATAGAGGAAGTACCTGTTCTTCAACAGGGTGCAGGGTTCTACTCCCCCTATTTTCTTATTCCAAAGAAAACAGGAGGACACACCCATTCTAGACCTCAGAGAATTGAACAAATATCTGTTTTGAGAGAAATTCAAAATGATTTCTCTAGGAAATCTTCTGCCATACCTTCAAAGCCAGGACTGGCTTTGCTCTCTAGATTTAAAGGATGCATACACTCACATTCTCATCCATCCAGATCACAGGAAATTTTTACGTTTCCTTTTCAGGGTTCTTCCATTTGGCCTGGCTTCAGCACCAAGGGTATTCACAAAATGCATGGCAGTAGTAACTGCGTTTCTACGGACCCTGGGGGTGTTTCTTCCCCTACTTAGACGACTGGCTCATTCGAGCCCCTACAGTTGCAGAGGCCAGCACTGGACTGTCCCATACAATGCGAATCCTCCAATACTTGGGACTGGTAATAAACTTCCCAAAATCTCAACTAGTTCCTTCCCAATGCCTAGAATCCATAGGAGCCTGTCTGGATACCAGACAAGCAAGGGCTTTCCTTCCACAAGCCCGGTGTCTTCGCATAACGCAACTAGCTTCTCAAGCAGCAGGCAAATCCTCCCTCACTGCTCGGGAGCTACTTCACTTACTGGGACATATGGCATCCACAGTTCATTTAGTCCCATATGCTCACCTCCACATGTGAGCAGCTCAGTGGACCCTTTCCACACAGTGGACACAGGCCACGGGTCATTTATCGGACAAAATAACAATCTCTCAATGACTAATTTTGTCCCTCCAATGGTGGCAATCACTAAAAAATCTGACAGAGGGGTCTCCTTTCCATCAACCCCTCTTTCAGGCCACCCTAACAGATGCATCACAGGTGGGTTGGGGAGCACACCTGAACCATCTCTCTACCCAGGGCACCTGGACTCCACAGGAGGTTGGTTTACATATAAACCTCCTGGAATTAAGAGCAATCTATTTAGCTCTTTGAGTGTTCCACGCCCAACTCCAGCTACAAGACAGTCCTAGTCCAGACGGACAATCAAGTAGCCATGTTCTATGTGAACAAGCAGGGTGGAACAGGCTTTCTGTCATTATGCAATGAAGCTTTATGACTGTGGGCCCTCGCCAGAGAGCATCAAATTGACCTTCTAGTGGTATATCTTCTAGGCATTCAAAACCTTTGGGCAGACAAGCTCAATCGAGTACTGCTGCCTCACGAGTGGTCCCTCCACCTAGACCAAGTGGCAAAGATATTTCATCTCTGGGGGCACTCCAGACATAGACCTCTTTGCAAGTCCACTGAATGCCAAACTTCCCCGGTTCTGTTCCAGGATTCTGGCTCACCACTGTCAGGCAAGGGATGCCTTCCTCCTTCACTGAGGTCAGGACTTCCTTTATGCCTTCCCACCCATTCCCCTCATCCTCAAAACACTTTTCAAGCTTCAGAGAGACAGGCGTCGCATGATTATCATAGCACCACGATGGCCACGCCAAACGTGGTATTCCCTGTTTCTACATCTCTCTCAAGCTGCACCTCTGGAGTTAAGGCATGCTCCACATATCCTTTCCCAAGAGTACGGGACGCTATGGCACCCGAATCCCCAGTCCCTGTGTCTCTCAGCCTGGTTGCTGAAGGCTTAGCCTTCCAAGATTTCAACCTGTCCCAGCAGGTAAAGGATATCCTTCAGGCTTCTAGGAAACTTTCCACAAGAAGATCTTATGCCTTCAAGTGGAAACGTTTTACTATATGGTGCTCCAAGAAGGGATTAAACACCCTTGTCATACCTTTAGAATTGATACTAGAGTATCAACTTCACTTATCCAATTCTGGTCTAAAGACCAATTCAGTAAGAGTCTATCTTAGTGCAATTGCAGCTTCTTATATGCCTCTGAATGGACAACCAATTTCCTTTCATCCACTCATATCAAGATTTATGAGAGATCTTCTATTAACCAAACCTCCCATTAAGCCACCACCGGTGACATGGGATCTAAATCTAGTTCTTGGGCAACTACAACCCTTATGTTTTTGACCTGGAAGGTCATCTTCCTAATTGCAATCACCTCTGCACGTCGCATTAGTGAATTGCAAGCGTTAGTGGTTGATCCTCCTTATACTAGGTTTCATCATAAGATTGTTCTTAGAACTCATCCACACTTTATGCCAAAGGTGGTTTCGCCGTTTCATTTAAATCAATCAATTTATCTTCCTGTGTTTTTCCCGATGCCTCATGCCTCTAATTCAGAAAGGAACCTTCATACTTCGGATTGTAAAAGGGCCTTAGCCTTTTACTTACAGAGAACACAGCAACATAGAAAGTCCTCGCAACTTTTTTAGCTTTTGATCCTAGTCATTTGGGACAACCAGTCTCCAAAAGAACTTTATCGAAATGGATTGCCCAATGCATATCCTTTGCTTATGAGAGTAAGGGTCTTCCTCTTCAGAACCATGTCACAGCTAATAACATGAGAGCCATGGCAACTTCCATGGCTAATCTCCACTCTGTCTCTATCAATGACATTTGTCGAGCAGCCACCTGGGCATCGGTACACACCTTCACAGCCTACTACTGCCTGGATGAAGCCTCCCGTCGGGATGCCTTCTTTGGCCAAGCTGTTCTTCAAAATCTCTTTCAGACCTAATTCAACTCCTACCCACCAACCCTGGTGGAATGCCAGATATCCATGGGAGGAAGGACGCCCACCTTTCTAGGGTGGCACCTTCCTGGGGCTATCTCCCTGGCATCTTCATCTAGGGAGTCCCCATATGTGAAGACTACATTCCTGCTTGTTCCTGGAGATAGCGTAGTTACTCACCTGTAAAAGCTGATCTATGGGAACAGCAGGAATTTAGTTTTCACAACCCACTCACCTCCCCTGGGAGTTGTCTCTCTATCTCTTTGTCGTTTTCCTCTCTCCCTCTATCCTTTTCACTCAGCTACAAACTTAACTGAAGAGGGACAGTTGGAAAGGTGGGAAGGCAGCGCGCATGTGCTGAAGGATGCTCCCAAAGGGGTTCCTATTGGACGCTGGGGAGCGTTCCCGTGCAGGCTCTGTCGGTACCGACGATACCCATATGTGAGGACTAAATTCCTGCTGTTCCTGGAGATCACCTGTTACAGGTGAGTAACTACGCTTACTACAATCCACATATGATGACTATGACACTGCTGTGAGAAGCAGCCATAGGTACAGCTACCAGAAGAACGGTCTGGTTGAGAGGCTCAGGCCTTTGAGAAATTGTGCATGATAGGCTGATAGATGCACTTTGTACTGGTGAAAACCTTTTTAGTGAGAAGGTGAATGAGAGCGTTTCGCAGATAAAGGATAATTGTTCCTCCATACAAGGGTCAGCAGCAGACAGTATTGCTCTACAGCCTTTGGAGAGGAAATTGCATTACTGCTTCTACCAAAGATCTTATCACCACCGACAATACCACTTGCACCAGTACTCCTATGAAAGATCACCTTAACAAAGACCTCAACAAGCATACAATTGGAGACTGAAGCCAAGAGAAGAGAGAACCTAGACCAAGCTTGGACTGACCTTTTGACAGCTGAACATGGGAGGTCGACTAACTTGTGTGTGTTTGGGTTTATTTTTTTTTTCCAGGACAACTGGAAACCTTTTCAGGAGACAACATCAAACCTATGGAAGGGCCTGCAGTAACGATGTAAGAACTGTAAAGCAGATTAAAATTATCCCCAAACTGGAAGAGCCCTGGCCCAGATGGAGTAACCAACTTTTGGCTCAAACAGTTTCATCATTCCACCAAGACCTGGCGAATTGCAGTAATCAATTGTTCAAACAGCCAGACTTAACACCACAATGGCTTAATAAAGGAAGAACATTTTGCCTTCCAAAGGGGGACCCGAGTAGTATTCCTAATCATTACAGACCAATACCTTGTCCACCTACAACCTATAAGCTGTTCACTGCAAGAGATACAGACAGAATATATGATCATATAGAGTCCAATGACATCATGCCAAAAGGGCAATAAGAGGGGAGCATATGGAACCAAGGATCAGTTAATGTTGAATAAGGCCATTGTGGCCAGTTCTAAAAACAAGCAAAAATCTCAGTATAGCATGGATTGATTATAACAGCTTTTGACAACAAATTACCTTGAAATGTATAAAATATGGTTTGCTAAGAGTATATTCTCCAGGAACAAGCAGGAAGTCGGTCCTCACATATGGGTGACGTCTGCACCGGCAGAGCCCGCACGGAGTATTTCCCCAGCTTTCGAAGAAAGTATTTGGGAATGCCACCACGCATGCGTGGTTCCTTTCCCGCCCAAGGGTGCCATCTTACTCAGTCTCCCTTTATCCACAGATCCCTTCGGATGTGCGTCTCGTCCCCAGAAAAGTTTTTTTCTTCACTTAAGTGCATTTTTGTGATCTCCAGGAACAAGCAGGAATGAGTCTTCACATATGGGTACGTCGGTGCCGACGGAGTCCGCGTGGGAACGCTTCCCAGTGTCCAATCAGAAAGCCTTTGGAAGCATCCCAACACGCATGCGTGCTGCCTTCCCGCCTTCCCAACTGCCTCTCCTCAGTTTTTGTTTTTCTGCGGAGCCGGCAGGACGTTCTCCTGTCACCGCAGAAAATTCTTCTTTTATTTTTTTAGTTTTCTTGTGGTCGCGGCTGCCTTCCTCGACGCCACCGGTACTGCCGGTGTTTCTTTCTTATTTTCTTTTAAAAATTTTCCTTAAGGAATATAAAATTTCTTCTTAGTGTTCACGGTTCTCAGCCCTTCTAGGCCTCTCCATTTTTCCTCATGGAACCGCCAGCCATTTTCCCCAGGAAATGCACAAACTGTGGCGGTACAACTTTATTTTTAGACACTCACAATTGGTGTCTAACCTGCTTGGGTCCTGACCATTGTCCTCCGGAGCCTTCGGGCTTCAGTGCTGTGAGAAGCAGTTTTCAACATCGAGTTTCCCTCGACACGCGGTCCCCTTCCAACTTCAGGGCACCGACTATATCTTCTGCACAGGATCAGGTAACCCAAAAACAGTCTAAGACTAGCCAGTCCTCGAGCGGCAGTTCTCATGCACAGCATAGAGATGCCTCTGGCCTTGCCCTCGAGAATCCACTGGTTTCAAAACCCCGGTGGGAGTCTTCGGCCTCCAAAGCCTGTGTGGGGTTTCAGGTTGTTCCTGAGGTTCACCCCTCACAGAACATACCTGAGCCATGTCCGGTGGTGGCATTCGCTTCGAGCGGTACGGATACCCCGGCATCGGCACCGGTGTTGAATGAAATATTCCTCACCGAGGATCGTCGTCTGGCGTCTCCGGTACCTACAGGGCCGGTGGATACGCTTCAGATCGATTTCACAGTATCGGTATTGACACTGATACGAGTTCCAGACGTGCATCGATAGACTCGCTTCCTTCAATGCCGAGTCTAGAATCGATCTCCAGTCTGGAGGACTGAGTACCGACTCGCCTTGGTACCGACTCCCGTCGGTACCGACGGCTCGGTTCCAATACCTCGGATCCGCAACCCTCGGTTCCACCGATACCGTTAGAGTTGCCACCGGCTGGTTTTTTTCCTCCGGCATCAGATTCGGTACCGAGATCGGTACCGACATCCACAGTACCTTTACAGTCGGTACCTTCCATGCTTCACTCATCAGGATCGCTTCCCTAGATGCCGAGTCTGGAATCGATTCCAAGCATGGACGATATGTTACCGACTGTTGCTGGTTCTGTCCTGCAGTACCAGCGACCACTATCTAAGGATCCCATTCTGCACCATTCAGGATCTTCTATTCCTATATACTGGAATAGATCCCTTGGTGCCAATGCTAGTTCTTCATCAGATCTAGCCTATCCAGGGGGAATTCCCTCCAGGGATCTTTCTTTCCAGACTTTCCTCCTGGATATGGCAAAATCACTTGCCATTCCTGTCCCTGGACAAGATCCTACACAAGGGAGTACAGAATACCTCTCTGTTCCTAACGAAGCAAAGGAAAATATAATGCTTCCTTTGCATCATTCTTTGCAGGATCTCCTTCTACGAATGTGGGAATCTCCTTTAAAGGTACCCCCACTTTCCAGAGCAACTGATCTCCTATATCAGGTGCCCCCCCCTCTCCAGGGTTTCAAAGGACTCAACTTCCTCATCATTCCATTGTAGTGGAATCAGCATTGAGGCGAGTGAAGAGTACTAAAAAGCACTCTTCTTGTCCGCCAGGTCGTGAGTCTAAGACACTAGATGCCTTTGGATGTCAAACCTTCCAGACCTCCATGCTTTCAGCAAGGATTCTCTCATATATTTTTTATATGGGTCTATCTCTTGAGGAGATCACAAAGCAATTACATCTTTTGACTCCTTTTCTTCAGGAGCCCAGATGTACAGACTATTCCTCACTGGTTAGTCATATTCAGAATATCTCTAAGTTCCTTACTTGTGCTACCCTAGACTCCTTTGAGTCTGTTAGCAGGACTTCTGCTATAGCTATAGGGGCACGACGTAGAGCCTGGCTTCAGGCCTCAGACTTGGACAAATGGGCACAGGAAAGACTGGGAAATACTCCTTGTACTCGAGAGAATCTCTTCAACAAGGAGTCTTTACTTCAGGTTACTCAGTTCTCCACTGACTTTCCTTTTTCCAGAGGCTGCTCTGCGCCTTCTTCTTTCCCAGTAGGTAGGCAATGTCCTACCAAACTTTCAACCCCTAAGGGGAAAAGGTTTTACCTATCATCTGCCCATCATTCAAATGTCCCTAAACAGGGGAAACATCGTTCTAGTCTGAGCAATCCACAACCTCAACAGGGTCAACAAACCCAGCAGTTGCATGGTTTTAAATAGATCATTGCCCCTTTGTTTGTGGGGTTGGGATGGCAGTCTGCTTCTTTTCACTTGAAGTATCTGCACTAATTTTATCCTAACCTACTTAGATATCTCTTCATGAGACATCTTTTCTTAAGAATCTTCATGATGATCATGCCCATACTTAACAGATTTTCCTCTTTCTCTTGGAGGAGAGGGAGAGGTAACAACTATCAATAGACAGTTGTTTCCATCTACTGGCATGTATCATCTCACCTGTCGGAGATTTCCTCCATAGTGGGTCTCCTGCAACTCTATCTTACCTCCCTCTTACTACAACATTTGCTTTGTAAGAGTGACTTTTTATACGAGGAAGTCCCTATGGTCCTCTACCTCTTCTACCGGGGGATTCTCCCTTCTGGAGTTGTCTCCCCCTTGTTACCTTAGGGCAGCTCCTCAGACCATAGGAAGTCCTACCATGTCTGTTGGTTTTTCCTTTTTCCCAGTCTACAGAGTAGGGGAAAGAAATTCTCTATGCTGCCCTCATAGTTGCTGCAGATGCGAACATTTCTAGTGGTTACGCCACAGGTTTTGTTCACTACACAACCAGGGCTTCCTCTCCACTAGCAATCCTCCTAACCTCAGTACTAAGTCCCAAACAGGTTATCAACCTCGTTGGGAAACCCTGTTTCACAGTTTGGTTAGGTTATCTTCTATTCTTTGCCCTTTGTCCTTGGCAGAATAGTTGGTTACCTGCTGGTTGTCCACATTCCTCAAAAGGTATCGTCCACAGCCAGTTTTTCTTCTAACCAACCTGCAGCATGCTCTCTGCAACTCTACAGCGCAGCTTTGCACTATGGGCCCTTGCTAGAGAGCATCAATATCTTGCCTAGCAGATAACCCCAAATGGTTTAAAAGGGTTTTCCCCAGTCATATTCATGCCTGGCAGGTATTCTACCCTTTCCATCTTATCTTAAATCTCTGTTAAAGCATAGGCCTCAGGCTTTTCATTTCGTGAAAGCCTAAAAGAGGGGCCAACTCCCTGGCTTGGCCCATATTTCCGGGGATTTTTCCCATCAGGGATAAATTTTTTCTGGCAACTAGAGGACATCTAATACCCATCTTGCCCTCATAGGCGGATCGCTAGGGTATCTTCCTCTAGTAGCTTCCTCTATCCAATCTCCATACCACAATTCTGGAGATATCTGGACTTCTGGTCTGCAGACTAATGTTGTTTTATTTATTTATTTATTTATCTATATTTTTCTATACCGCCCCTTCCAGCGATCAAGGGCGGTTTACAAGGAACATTTTAACAATTGTACACAGATGTATACATTTACATTGAACAATCAGATTCAACTATTTACAATGAACGGTTAAGTTTAACTATTTACATTGAACAAAACTTCAACTTCAAGATGTATTAGTAATACAAACAACCATTAAATTATTTACATTGGATATTTACAGTGGTTGTGTTTTGTGTATATTTTGGAATTTATTTCCTTTTATGACGTAAATCGGGGGTGTGTATGGGGTTTCAGACAGGGGGGGGTGAGTTGTTTAGTTTTGAGCAAGGGGGTTCGTGTGTGTAATACCATGGTTATGGAGGTGTTTTGGGGGAATATGGGATTTCAAAGTGTTCAGTAAAGAGGTAAGTTTTTAGCTCTTTCCTGAACTGATAGAGGTCATTTATGACGCGAAGGTCTATTGGGAGGTCATTCCAGAGCGTAGGGGCAGTGAATGTGAATGCTCTGGAGCTAGTGGTTTTCTTTGTCTTCCTGAAGGCTTTTGGTGTGATAAGGGAGTGGGCTTCGTTTTGTCTGTGTGATCTAGTTTTGTTTGGTGATTGCAGTAGTGTGGATAGGTGTGAGGGGGCTATGTCTTTTATGAGTTTAAAGGTTGTTAGGATAGTTTTGTATCTGATTCGGCTATTGATTGGGAGCCAGTGTAGTTCTAGCAGTATTGGGGTTACGTGGTCTGTTAGACGTGCTTTAGCTATTACTTTTGCACAGATGTTCTGAGCTCTTTGAAGAAGGTATGTGCTTTTTTGAGGGAGGCCTATTAATAGACTATTGCAGTAGTCAAAGTGGGGGGTGATTAGTGTATTTACTACAGATCTAAAATCTTGAGTTTCTAGGAGTGGCCTTAGGTGCTGAATAGTTTTTAGTTTGTAGTAGATGTTTTTTACGGTTTGTTTTATGTGTGGTAGCATGGTGAGTGTGTGATCTATTATCACACCTAAATATTTTACTTCTTTTCTAACAGGTATGGATGTTCTGTTAATTGTGATTGTTTCTGGGAAGGTGTTCTCTGTGGTTGATGACCTTGTTACGAACATTGCTTCCGTTTTTTTGAGGTTGATGCTGAGGTAGCTAGATTCTAACCAGGAGGAGGTCTCAGTCATACATTCTGATAGTGTGTCATATGAGGGGTTTTTAGCGGTTATAGGGATAGCGAGCATGATGTCGGCGTATATAAAGTGGTTAATCCTGTGTTTTTTAAATATGTTTGTTATTGGTTGTAGATACAGGTTAAATAGGAGGGCGGAGAGGGCTGATCCTTGGGGTATTCCTTGGCCTTGGGGGAATGGTTCTGATGCTTCTTGGTCAATTTGTACGCGTATTAGTCTGTTTGATATGTAGGACTTGAACCAATCAAGGACAGTCCCGCCTATTCCTAAGCTTTGTAGTCTGTTGATCAGTGTGGAGTGGTTAATGTTGTCAAAGGCGGCAGAAATATCTATGAATAGAAGTAGGAAGCCTTGGTTGTTGTCATCTGTACCTCTGATGAGGAAATCCATTAGGGTGATTAATAGAGTTTCTACTCCATGGAATGGGCGGAACCCAAATTGGTGTGAGTCAAGTGGTTTATGTTCATCAATGTGTTCTTGTAACTGTATTTGAATTGTTTTTTCTATTATTTTAGCTATAAATGGGATGCTGGCTATGGGTCTGTATGAGTTCGGGTCTTTTGGGTCAAGCTTGTTGTTCTTTATTATTGGTCTAAGTGTTGTGAGTTTTAAGGCATCAGGCATTATGCCTTGTGAGAGGGATTGGTTCACTATGTGTTGTAGATTTTCCGCCAGTTCCTCCTTTGCACATTTAATCCATGATACAGGGCATGGGTCTAGTGGGGAGGTTGTTGTGTTGATCATTGTTACGATTTTAAGGAGTTGTTTTCGGTCTATTATGTGGAAGTTTGTCCATTCGTTTATGAGTTTAGTGCTTGTAAATATTGGTGTCAGAGTAGTGGTTTTGTTTTTTAGTTTCGCTGCAAAGTGTGTTGCTAGTGTTTGTACATTTATTGCTGGTTGTTTAGGCTCGGTGTTATTAGTTTTAGTTAGTGTTTTTACTATCGCAAATAGTGTTCTCGGGCGGTTGATGGCTGAGTTTAGTACTTTAGAGTGGTAGTCTCTTTTTGATTTGTTGATTGCATTTTTGTATCCAGTAAGTATTAACATGTATTGGGATTTGTTTTCATCCGATTTTGTTTTCCTCCATCTCTTTTCTTGTTTCCTTAGTTGCTTTTTTAGTTTTGCTAGCTCTTTCGTGAACCACTTTTCGGTCTTTTTTGTTTGTCTATGTAAGACTTGTGTGGGGACAGCTGCATTTTGAATGGTTGAATTCCAATGTGTTATGGTTGAATTGATGTCTGATGAGTTTGTGTTGAGTTTGGGTAATACTTCGTTGAGGAATGTATTCTTGTTAAAGTGTGCGAATCGTGATGTATGTGGAGGTGTGCTTGTGGTGTTTTTTGGAGCTTGTATTGGTAGGTAAGTTGTAATAAGGTGGTGGTCGGACCATGGTACTTCGGTTATGGTTGGAGTGGTGTGTGGCTGGTGACTGTAGAGCATAGAGGGAAGGAAGATTAGGTCAAGTATGTTACCTTTATTGTGTGTGGGGGCTTGTATTATCTGTGTATATCCCATTTGTGTCATAGCTTCTAGTTATAGTTATCCTGTGTATATCCCATTTGTGTCATAGCTTATAGTTATAGTTATCCTCTGCCATCTTCAGGTAGGCCCTCCTGGTTATTCAACAGCTCAAATTCTACAAAGAATTAAGCCACCCCTTTGTCAAGGACAACCTTCCTCTGACTATAACAGTCATAATCAGGAGGAGAGGATTTTTTCCTGTTTATCTACTCAAGTAGGTGTCACCCTTCTTGTTGTCAGAAGAATCTCCCTATCGATAGATAGATCTACAGATATATACTATCTATATCTATCTGTGTCTCTTCTGCCCATATATATATATCTCTTATGGATATATGCATATATGCCCTATATGTGTATATATATCTGTATGTATATATATATATTTATAAGCATATGAGATATATTTTTAGATAGATAAGTAGATGGATACAGATCTATCTGTTAGGTTCGGATATCCTTACATCCTATATGATCCTGACAGATGGGCACTACCCCTATCAATGCTGTTCTGGCATATTTAGGGGGCTACACCTATAACCACTTCCTATGGTAATTAATAACCCTTTTCTTTACCTTAACCTTTTCGGTTTAGGTACTCCTGAAGCTCTCCATGTATCTTCTCTTTCCTAGGTGACCCCATTTAGGAAAGACATTGCGTAGCTTCAGTTGCTCTAGCTTAGCGCTTCTGAGTCTGTTCTTACTTTCTTATCAGATACAAGGGTCTCCATACCCTTTCTCCCTATATGGACTGATCCAACCCCAGTCCAATTAGGTCAGACTCATTTTTTCTCTTAAACCAAAACAGCTTAAGCTTTAATTCAATAGTACCTTCTGCATCTCTGCTGAAGCTCTACTTTTTATACTACCCCAGTTTTTTCCCCTGGGGCTATTTTTTCTAACCCTGAAGGGTTCTGGCCTCCACTTGTTTTTGGTCTCCTTTGTTACCTCTACTTTACAGTGAGGTACCCCTTGAGCATATTCACGGGCTCTTTTATCAGATCCATGTGGAGCTCAGTGCACCTGTGCACTACCAACAAGGGAGGTCCAAATCACAATATTTTACTACTAAATGCCCTCGATACAGGGTCTTCCCTTTGAAGCTCTGTTCTAGCCAGCTGTTCTACAGCTCCTTTTCTATATTCAACTCCTGCCCTCCATCCCCAGGATGCCTGAGGTCCTGAGGTATAGCATGGCTCGTTCTAGACTTGCAACAAGCTAGGACTCCCTCCGGGCATATGAGCTGGTGAGTCCCCATATGTGAAGACTCATTCCTGCTTGTTCCTGGAGATAGCACTGATCTCCAGGAACAAGCAGGAATGAGTCTTCACATATAGGTATCGTCGGTACCGACGGAGCCTGCGCGGGAACGCTCCCCAGCGTCCAAAGGAAAGCTTTTGGGAGCATCCCACAGCGCCTGCGCGCTGCCTTCCCGCCTTTCCCAACAGCCTCTCTCCAGTTCTTCTTTTCCACGGAGCCAGCAGGTCGTGTTCCTGTCACCGCTGAAGAATTTCTTATTTTCTTTTATTTCTTTGGTCGCGTGTCTGCCTTCTCGACGCCGGACCGGTACCGCCGGTCTTTTCTTTCTTTATTCTAAAAAAAAATATATATATATATATATATATATAACTACTGTTTTTCTCACTTCAGTGCATTTTTTCTTTCTGTGGCCTTAGGCCTACGAAAAGTTTTCCTCATGGAAAAGCCCGCCTCCGGGTTTAAAAAGTGCACGAAGTGCAGCGGCACTATTTGTCACCGACACCCATGACTGGTGTCTAAAATGTTTAGGTCCTGACCATTCCATTACGGATTGTGAGTCCTGTTTCATGATGTCTAAAAGAGGTCTACAGAATCGAGCAGCCAATCTCAGTACCCTGTTTCCCTCTTATGCAGCTTCGGTGACATCGACGTCTTTCAGGGCTGCTTCTTCCTCCCATGGATCTCAGATAACCAAACTTAAGTCCAGCCGGTCCTCGAAGAGTAGATCTCCCTCTAAGTATCGAGATGCCTCCGGGCTTGCTCTCGAGGAATCCGCACCGGCAAAATTACCCCGGCGGGAGGCTCCGGCTTCCAAAGCTTTATGGGGTCACAGGTTGACATCGATGACTCGGCCTAGACCGATCACCTGTTGTCATGTTCTGGGGTACCGGTGGTTCCCACTGGTACTGACATCCAGACATTGGTGGCGTCGATGGATCAGAATATTCTGACCATGCAGCGTGCCATCACGGCATTCATACAAGCTGCGACGCCTTCGGAACCGCAACAAACTCCATTGTCGGTTCCGGTGCCGATACCGATTGCATCAACATCGGCTTCGGTGTCGACTGCAGCGGTACACTGTTCTGTGATGCCCATCGGTACCGATCACTCCCGATGTTGATACCACCCGGTATGCGTATCGGGCTCTGCAGGAGCATCCAGACAGGCGATACTTCGATTCCTCTGAAGACTCTGATGAATCAGAGGCCTCTATCAAAGCATCGGTCATCCTTCCTCAGGAGCCCTCTTCTCCAAAAAGGAGAATGTCTCCTCCAGAAGACTTGTCTTTTCAAGACTTCATTAGGGAAGTGGCCAGGGGCCTTTCCATCTCAGTGGCCCCTGAGACAGAGCCTAGAGCCAAAAAATTAGATATTTTGCAATATCCTAAGGCTCCTAAAGAGGCAGCCACTTTACCAATACATGAGATTCTTTATGATCACATGTTGGGCATATGGGAGACTCCTCTCACCACCTCCCCTCATTCTCGTAGGTTGGACACCATGTATCGTGTTCCTCCTTGTCCTGGCTTTCATAAGACTCAGCTTCCTCACCACTCCATTGTGGTGGAGTCTGCTATGAAAAAGATCAAGAGTACAAAAAGGCACTCTTCTACTTCTCCAGGAAGAGAATGCAGAACCTTAGATGCCTTTGGCAGGAGAATTTTCCAGGCCAATATGCTTGTTGCCAGAATCAACTCCTATAGTCTTTTAGAAACATCCCCATATAGAGAAGTTACAGATCATCTGCAAACTTTGTCTCCTTTTCTTTCAGAAGATAAAAGGGAAGAGTTTCTCACCTGGCTTAAACATGCCCAGTATATTTCCAAGTTTTCCAACCGTGCAGCCTTTGACTCTTTTGAAGGTGCCAGCAGAGCCTCGGCTATTGCCATAGGTGCACTCAGAGTTGCTTGGTTACAAGCTTCTGATTTGGAACCCTGGGTTCAGGATGGACTAGGAAACCTTCCTTGTACAGGTGAAAACCTTTTTGGCAAAGATTGGCAAGCAAAGGCCACCCAGATGGATGCTGAAAATTCTGCTTTAGATAGACTTTCAAAGTCTACTTCTGCTCCTTTTAAGAAAAGGTGGTTCAAAAAGGGGTTTTTCCCCAAAAAAGGGAAATATTATTCTGCTTATGGTCAGCAGTCATTTTCTGCAGGTCGTTTTGCTACAAAGAGACAGCAACAACCGAAACAAGCCAAGCCTAAGGCTGCTAGGACTACTACGGCCCAAAGGCCTCAGCCTCCTCAGGGCCTTTGACTTACAACTAGAGAACTTAGCCTTTCTGGCTCTGAACATCCAGAGCCTCTCACCATTCCAGGAAGGTTAGCTCACTTTGCTCCCAGATGGGAACAAATCACAGCAGAGCAATGGACCCTCTCCATCATAAGGGAAGGGTACAAGCTTCATTTCTTAAACCTTCCCCCTCACACCATGGTGAGACAGTTCAATTCTCCAACATCTCTCCTCGACCTTCTGGGTCAGGAAATTGCTACCCTTCTTGCCCAAGGGGCAATAGAAGAAGTACCCCTTCTTCAACAGGGCTCAGGGTTCTACTCCCCCTACTTTCTCATCCCAAAGAAAACGGGGCTACAGACCCATTTTAGATCTCGGAGAATTGAACAAGTTTCTATGCGAGGAGAAATTCAAGATGACTTCTCTCGGTACTCTCCTTCCATACCTCCAGAGTCAGGACTGGCTTTATTCTCTAGATCTCAAGGATGCGTACACCCATGTTTTCCTCCATCCAACACACAGAAGGTTCCTTCGGTTCCTTTTCCAAGGAAAGCGCTATCAATACAGAGTGCTTCCCTTCGGTCTGGCCTCTGCCCCAAGGGTGTTCACAAAATGCATGGCAGTAGTAGCTGCATTTCTACGCACTCTAAGAATATTTGTATTCCCATATCTGGACGACTGGCTCATCCGAGCTCCATCCCAGTCAGAGGCCCAGGCTTCCCTGGCCCTCCACAAGCCGTATCCTTCAATACTTGGGACTTGTAATAAACATCCCAAAATCCCATCTCACCCCTACTCAATCTCTGGAGTTCATAGGGGCCTTACTGGATACCACCACTGCAAGGGCCTATCTTCCCCAGGCCCGTTGCCTACGCTTGGTGCAGTTAGCCTCCCAGATTCAGTTAATGTCCCATTTAACTGCTCGAGAGATGTTACAACTGTTAGGCCACATGGCATCCACTGTGCATGTGGTCCCTTATGCTCGCCTTCACATGAGGGCAGCTCAATGGACTTTGTCCACCCAATGGACCCAGGCATCAGGGTGCCTGTCAGACAAAATAGCAACTTCCAGTCGCCTTTTTTGCTCTCTCCAGTGGTGGAAGTCCACCCAAAATCTGTTGCTGGGGTCCCCCTTCCAACAGGTGTTACCCCAAGCAACCCTCAGAACAGATGCCTCCCCAAAGGGTTGGGGGGCTCATCTACAAGATCTCTCCACCCAGGGCATCTGGTCTCCACAGGAGACATCTCTACATATCAACCTCTTAGAGGTCAGAGCAATTTTTCTAGCTCTCAGAGTCTTCCACGCCCTGCTCAGCTACAAGACAGTCCTCATCCACACGGACAACCAAGTAACCATGTTCTACGTGAACAAGCAGGGGGGGACTGGCTCTGTCGCTTTGCGACGAAGCTCTGAGATTGTGGGCCTTCGCCAGAGAGCATCAAATTCATCTCATTGCAGTGTATCTTCCAGGGGTTCAAAACTCTTGGGCAGACAGACTCAGTCGAATTCTGCTTCCACACGAATGGTCCCTCCATGGGGACCAGATAACCAGGATCTTTCAAATTTGTGGAACCCCAGACATAGACCTGTTTGCAAGTCCGTGGAATGCCAAACTTCCCCGGTTCTGTTCCAGGATTCCGTGTCAGGGAGTTCAGGCCAAGGATGCCTTCCTCCTTCATTGGGGGCAAGACTTCCTCTGTGCCTTTCCACCCATTCCCCTAATTCCCAAGACACTGTTCAAGCTTCAGAGAGACAGGGGGTCTATGATCCTCATAGCTCCACGTTGGCCACGCCAAGTGTGGTACCCTCTACTTCTTCATCTCTCTCAAGCTCCCTCCCTGGACTTGGGATCTGCTCCAGACCTCCTGTCCCAGGAGGAGGGACCATTGTGGCACCCAAATCCCCTGTCTCTTCATCTCAGGGCCTGGTTGCTGAAGGCCTAGACCTTCAAGATTTGCATCTTTCTCAGCAGGTGAAGGATATCCTTCATGCTTCCAGAAAGCCTTCCACTAGACGTTCCTATGCTTTTAAATGGAAAAGGTTTACCATTTGGTGTGCAGAGAAGGGTCTAAACCCTCTTGCAATACCTCTGAATTCTTTACTAGAGTATTTGCTGCATTTATCCCATGCAGGCCTTAAAACGAATTCAGTAAGAGTCCATTTGAGTGCTATTGCAGCATCCCTTAAGCCTCTCAGTGGACAGCCTATTTCCTCTTATAGCAAGATTCATGAGAGGCCTTCTTTTGACTAAACCTCCCATTAGACCACCTCCAGTGGCATGGGACTTTAATCTGTTTCTTGGCCAGCTTATGAAGCCACCCTTTGAACCCTTAGCCACTACCTCCTTGAAATTTCTTTCCTGGAAGGTTATTTTTCTCATTGCAGTCACTTCAGCTCGCCGCATCAGTGAGCTGCAAGCCCTGGTGGCTAATCCTCCTTATACAAGGTTCCATCATGACAAGGTAGTCCTCAGGACCAGTCCACACTTTATGCCTAAAGTGGATTCACCTTTTCATCTAAATCAAGAGGTGTATTTACCTGTCTTTTTTCCAGGACCTCATGCATCAAGTGCAGAGAGGAATCTCCATACCCTGGATTGTAAAAGAGCGCTCGCTTTTTACTTACAAAGGACACAGCAACATAGAAAGTTCTCTCAACTCTTTGTTGCTTTTGATCCCTCTCATTTAGGACTTCCAGTCTCTAAGAGAACTCTGTCCAGTTGGATTGCTCAGTGTATTTCTTTTGCCTACCAGAGTAAGAACCTTTCTCTAGAGGGCCATGTCACAGCTCACAATGTGAGGGCCATGGCAGCCTCTATGGCTCATCTAAACTCTGTGTCCATCGACCAAATCTGTCGAGCGGCCACCTGGGCCTCGGTTCATACCTTTACAGCCCATTACTGCTTGGACAAGGACTCCCGCCGGGATGCCTTAATTGGTCAGGCTGTTCTTAAACACCTGTTCCATGCTTAAACAACTCTTACCCCCCATCCCTAGTTGGATGCCCGAGATCCATGGAGGGAGGTAGAGCCCTTCTCAGGGACTCACAACCTTGGGGATCTCCCTGGCATCTCTAGCTGGGGAGTCCCCATATGTGAAGACTCCTTCCTGCTTGTTCCTGTTGATAGCACAGTTACTTACCTGTAACAGGTGATCTCTGGGAACAGCAGGAATAAGTCTTCACAACCCAACCACCTCCCCTAGGAGTTGCATTTCTCTATCTCTATCTTTCCCTTCCTTGCTTCGCTCTCTCTTTGTCTCAGCTGTAAAACTTAACTGAGGAGAGGCAGTCGGGAAGGCAGCGCACAGGCGTGTTGGGATGCTTCCAAAGGCTTTCTGATTGGACGCTGGGAAGCGTTCCCGCGCGGACTCCGTCGGTACCGACGTACCCATATGTGAAGACGTATTGCTGCTGTTCCCAGAGATCACCTGTTACAGGTAAGTAACTGTGCTTTTCCTGGGTAGCACCGGTTCCCCCTCCTGCCTCTTGAGCACTGCTGCTTTGGCAGTCTATCTCGGGACCCGTTTTCCCCTTCTTTTCCACCTTAGCGCTTTTGCATCCTTTTAAACCACTGGCCTTGTCGAGGGTCTTCGACCTCGCAGGGATCCTTTTTACCCCAATGGCCTTCAATTTCAAAAAATGTGAGCGGTGCTCCAAAAACATGTCACTCACAGACGCCCATGACTGCTCTCTCCGATGTCTGGGTGCCGATCCCAACCCAGAGCAATGCTCTTTATGCAAAAAGATGTCCTCTAAGGCCATCCAGAGTCATTTTCAGAAACATAGAAACATAGAAAAATGACGACAGAAGACGACCACATGGCCTATCTAGTCTGTCCTTCCATATAAACGACTACAACAGTTCCCTTTTTTCCTTTAGAGATCCTCTGTGTTTGTCCCATGCTTTTTTTTTTAATTCAGATACTGTCCTCATCTCTACCACCTCCACTGGGAGACTATTCCACGGATCCACCGCTCTTTCCGTAAAGAAATATTTCTGCATATCACTTCTGAATCTATCCCCTTTTGCCCTCAAACCATGTCCCCTCGTAGCAGAACTTGCTTTCAATTGAAAGAGGCTCTCCCCCTGAACATTTATGCCACAGAAGTATTTAAACCTCTCAATCAAATCAACTCTATCCCGCCTTTCCTCTAAGGTGTACATATTAAGATCCTTAAGTCTGTCCTCATATGCTTTGTAATGAAGACCACTAACAATTTTAGTAGCCACCCTCTGTACTGTCTCCAACTTGTTTATATCTCTTTGAAGATGCGGTATCCAGAATTTCACACAATACTCCAAATGAGGTCGCACCAAAGACTTATGCAGAGGCACTATCACCTTCTTTTTTCTGCTAGCCATTCCTCTCCGTATGCACCCAAGCATCCTTCTAGCTTTTGCTGTCGCCTTTTCTACCTGTTTAGCTACTTTAAGATCATCAGACACAACCACGCCTAGGTCCCGCTCTTCTTTAGTGGACCAAGTACTTTATCCCCTATACTTTATTGCTCCCTTGGATTGCTGCAATCCAAATGCATGACCTTGCATTTTTTAACATTAAATCCTAGCTGCCAAATTTTAGACCATTCTTCAAGCTTAGCTAGATCCTCCCCCTCATGTTATCTACATCTTCCTGGGAGTCTACTCTATTGCAGATTTTGGTATCATCTGCAGAGGCAAACCTTACCCAACAGCCCTTCCGCTATATCACTAACAAAGATGTTAAAAAGAATCTGACCAAGGACAGATCCCTGGGGCACACCACTGGTAACTTCCTTCTCCTCAGCTAGATGATATCTTCCATAAGGCAGACTATCCTGGTATCCCCGGTAGCCTCACACTCCAAGGCCCCGCAAACCTCGGAGCTGCCAAAGGTTCCCCCGCTGGCCTGCAGGCACTCCGACCAGGGGTTCCCCAAGCGTGAGCGGAAGAAGGCCATGTGGATGTTGCCTAGGGGGTTGGACAAGTGTGAGAAGTCATGCGCCTGGTCCCTCAGCCCCCTACCACAGTCTAAAGAGTCGGAGAGGGAGTGGCTGAGAAAGGCAGAGGCCTGCGTTGATGGCCTGCGTCGACGTCGCAGGGGCCAATTTTGCCCCCATGGCCACTGGGTTTAAAAAAATGCGCTAGATGCTCTAGGAACATGTCTCTTACGGAAACTCATAACTGTTGTCTAAGGTGTCTGGGAGCCGACCATGACCCAGAGCTCTGTTCACTCTGTAAGAAAATGTCCTCTTAAGGCCCTGCTCAGCCGTAAGCAGGAGTCCGAAGACATTTTTCGAAAGGCTGCCTCGGAGTCCTTGGCGGCACCCTCGGTCATCTCCCCTCCGGTGGGTTCTCCCCCTGCGGCACCACGGTCCAGGCGGCATTCTGACAAGGGGTCCCCCGAAGTGGAACTGCGCAAAAAGGCGGCGGCCTCAGTCGCTATTTGGGGCCCCCAATGAGCGCGAGCGATCCCAGTCGCTTAGTCCCCTTTGACATTCCCAAGAGTCGGACGAGGAACGGCCCGGCAGGGTACCTCACAGAGAAATGGAGGCCTCCGGCGAAGGCGTCCAGTCTGCTGAGGGCCGTCCTGCTGAGGACTCCCTCTCCTCCTCAATGCCTGATCCGCCTTTGTGGGGAGTCCTGTATGCTAGCGCTGGAACACAGCGTTTCTGCATTCCTTGCTTCTCCAGGACCAAGCAGGAAGTCAGTCCTCACATATGGGTGACGTCTGCGCCGACGGAGTCCCCATGCCGAGCATTTCCCCAGCTTTCAAAGAAAGCCTTTGGGAATGGAAGCATGCATGCGCGGTCCCCTTCCCTCCCCAAGGTGCCATCTTGCTCAGTCTTCTTTTTTCCGCGGAGCCCTACGGACATGTGTCCTTGTCACCCGTGGAAAAAGTGGATTTTCCTGCGTTGAGACAAGTTTATTTTCTTCGGTTCGACGTCTGTTCCCTTTCCCGCCTGGACTTGGTACACCGGTGCTGAGCCCGGATCTCTTTTTTTGGTTTTTGTCCTTAGAGACTGCATTTTCTTTTCCCTGGCAGCCCGATTTTTTTTTTTGATCTTGCAGGGGCCCTTTCTCCTCCGATGGCTGCCAGTGGCTTTAAGAAGTGTGATCGGTGCAAGAAACTGATGTCTCTCACCGACACACATGACTGCTGCCTCCGGTGCCTGGGGCCTTACCACGATCCTAAGGTCTGTAGTCCCTTTGGCAAAATGTCCTCAAAGGCATTGAGGAGCCGTCAGCACCAGCGTGAGAGGATCTTCTCCAACTCTGCATGAGGCTGCTGGGTCTCTCCTGAGCTTGGACTCAGGTTGACAGCCTTGGAGAGCAGATTGTCTGCCTTCATGGAGCAGCAGCGAGTGCTGATCGCCGGCCTCACCGGCGCATCTGCCCCGACCACCGGGACCTCGACGTCCAAGTCGACCCCGGAGGCCGAGCCGATACTCGAGACAATGCGAACTCGAGTCGATCCTCGGCGGAGGTCACCTTCGGCCTCCCATTCGGGACTGAGGTCGTCGACGCCGGTACTCTCGGTGTCAGGGCGGATGGTGTCGGTGCCCGCTCACTCGGAGCCGCTCGATTCCTCCTCGGAGGAATCGGCGTGGGAGACTGAGGAAGAGGAGTCCCCGGACACCTTCCAGACTCGGTGCATCCCTTTGGACTCACCGGGATCCGAGCCTTGGACACGGTCCCCCCCCCCCCCCCCCGGAGGATACCCGGTTCTTGTATTTCGTGCGGGACATGGCCAAAGCCTTGGCTTTCCCGGTGGACCCCGAGGAGGAGCCTCGAGCCAAGGAGCTCGAGGCCCTGCAGTATGACTCTCCTCCCAAGGAGGTCTTTACTGTACCAGTTCCTCCGATGCTGGAGCGGTTGCTCTTCCGCATGTGGCAGGCGCCGGTCTCAATGCCAGTTCTAAGCAAGTGGGTCGATTCCATCTATTGAGTCCGCAAGAGCCCCAGGTTCCAGAAGGCGCAGCTACCGCACCACTCCATGGTTGTGGAATCGACCATGCATCGCCTGAAGAGTCAGATGCACTCCTCAGTGCCTCCCGGCACGGAAGCCCGAAACCTGGATGCCCTCGGTAGAAAGTGCTTCCAGGGCTCTATGCTTGCTTGCCACGTCCAGACCTACCAGCTGTACATGGGCATGTACCTTCGAGACCTGGCAAAGGAGATTGCCGGGTTCTCTGCTGGTCTGTCCGAGGAACCCTTGCAGAGGTTCAAGGTCTTGTCTTCTGGTATTCGAGAGTGCTCGAAGTTTCTCTCTCGAGCAGCCTATGATGGATTTGAGGCTTCAGCCCGAGTAGCAGGGGCTGGCATCTGTGCATGCCGCCAGGCCTGGCTGCAATCCTCGGACCTCAAGCCCATGGGTACAGGACAAGTTGGTCGATGTCCCCTGTCGAGGTGAAAACCTCTTTGGCAAGCCCATGGCGGAAAAGGCTGCAGAACTCGAGATCGAGACTCTTACCCGGACAAGGTTGTCCAGGAAAACCTCTGCCCTTTCTCAGAAGAAGAAGGGCTCGGGGAAAAGGCCTTTTACCCGAGGAGGACCATTGACTACAAAACCTACCCTCACTACCAGGCCTCTGCAGCTCCCCAACAGGGCCAGCAGGCCAAGGGGCAGGGTCATAGGCAGAAGGCTCCCAAGCCTCCGACTCCGGCTCCTGCTCAGCAGGGAGGGTTTTTTTGATTATGCCAGCATAGCCTCTCCTTCTCTTCAGGGCACAGGAGGTCGGCTGACCCTGTACACAGACAGGTGGCCAGCCATCACAGGGGATACTTGGGTGTTGAGCATCATCGAGAGGGGCTATCTGCTCCACTTCACCCAGATACCCCCCTCCTACTTTCCAGGGGAGCCTCCAAGACCCCCTCTGCACAGAAACTTACTCCTTCAGGAGTTGGAAGGTCTTCTACAAGACCAGGCGGTGGAACCGGTGCCCCACCACCTGGAAGGGCAAGGCTTCTACTCAAGGTACTTCCTGGTACCAAAAAAAACAGGGGGCTTCAGACCCATCCTGTACCTGCGAAATCTGAGCAACTTTCTGGAGAGGTAAAAGTTCAAGATGCTTACTCTTGGAATCTTACTGCCCTACCTCCAGCAGGGAGATTGGCTATACTCCTTAGACCTGAAGGATGCTTATACTCATATCCTCATCTATCCAAGTCACAGGCAATACCCCAGATTTGTGGTAGGAGGAAAGCACTTCCAGTACAGAGTGCTTCTTTGGCCTCACCTCCGCCCCCAGGGTTTTTACAAAGTGCCTGGCGGTGGTTGTGGCCTACCTCAGGAACCAGGGGATCTTTGTGTTCCCTTACTTGGTCGACTGGCTTATCAGGGGCCAGTCTCAACCACTGTTCCCTCTAAGCTGTGCGCGTGTGCGCGCGCACACACCTCGCCGAGCGAGCGCACATACTTTACAACAGAGCGCACAAAAATTACAGCTCTGATTCTGATAGAAAACAACACAGACATCTTAAAATTTAAGTTATGATGGTAATTACTAGAAATTTCCCGCTTCATTTAGTAATCATCTATTTTCATTTAGTAATCGTCTATTTTCATTTAATTTGATTAAAATCAATGTAGTGTACATACTGTATTCTGATGTATAGTCAAATTTTAAAGTATATAACTCCGAGTGTCGTTATGTGGCGCACAAAAATTTAACCTTCCTTCAAAAGCTGCACACAGCTGATATTTTATGCGCACACAGCCTACAGAAAATTAGAGGGAACATTGGTCTCAACAAGAGGCCAGGCAGGCCACCTTCAGAACCATATCCCTGCTTCAGCACCTGGGGTTCGTTATAAACTTCCCAAAGTCCACTTTAGTCCCCTCACAGAACGTGGTGTTCATAGGGGCGAGGTTGGATACCATCCATGCAAAGGCCTATTTGCCGTTAGACAGAGCTCACAGGCTGATGAAGTTGGCCGGCCAGTTTCAGACTAACTCTCTGCTCTCTGCCAGACACTTCCTCCGGCTCTTAGGTCACATGGCTTCCACCGTGCATGTCACCCCAAATGCCCGTCTGCACATGAGGCCGGCTCAGTGGTGCCTCAGGGCACAGTGGGTAAAGGCCACAGGGAAGTTGTCAGACAGGATAAAGGTGTCCAAACCCTTGGTGGACTCCCTACGCTGGTGGAGGCATCTCCCAAACCTGGTCGGGGGAGTTCCTTTTCGAGCCTTCCCACACACTCAGGTACTGACAACCGATGCTTCCCTGCAAGGCTGGGGGGCACATTGCCAGGGGACCTGCACCCGTGGTCTCCGTGGTAGGCCGCCCAGCAGATCAACCTGTTGGAATTGAGAGCCATTGGTCCTCTCTCACCAGTCTGTCCTAGTTCAGACGGACAACCAGTTGGCTATGTTCTACGTGAACAAGCAGGGAGGCACAGGATCCCGACTCCTGTGCCTGGAAGCACAAGCTCTCTGCTCCTGGGCTATCAATCAGGGCATGACCCTCAGGGCGGTCTACCTCCCAGGTCAGGAAAACTACCTGGCAGACAGGCTAAGCACACTCCTGCAGCCTCACGAGTGGCAGTTGGATCCTCGGGTAGTCCAACAGATCTTTCTGGAGTGGGGACTTCCAACCATGGATCTTTTTGCCAGTCTGCTGAACAGGCAACTATCCAAGTTCTGTTCCAGACAACCGCATCCTCTGCGGGCAGCGGCAGATGCATTCCTGATCCCCTGGTCAGAAGGCCTGCTGTATGCGTTTCCTCCCACACCTCTGGTGGCCCAGACTCTATTCAAAACCCAGCAGGACCGAGCCACGGTGATCCTGATAGCCCCCAGGTGGCCCAGGCAGCCATGATTCCCTCTTCTTCTGCAGTTGGCGGTGGATGCTCCACTTCCTCTGGGGCTGCAACCTGACCTTCTGACTCAGGATCAGGGGGTCCCTCTTGCATCCCAACCGCAAATCCCTCAATTTGATGGCCTGGCTGCTGAAAGGCTAGTCCTTGCTCCCTTGCTCCTTCCAAAGTAGGTTGAAGAGGTGATGTTGGCCTCCAGGAAGCATTCCACTCGGAAGGCCTATGCTCTGAAGTGGCGTAGGTTTTCCACTTGGTGTTCTCAACAGCAGGAGGATCCCGTCTCCTGCTCGGTCCCGGTGGTACTGCAATACCTGCTCCACCTGTCCAACCTGGGACTTCAGTCCAACTCTGTCCGGGTCCACCTCAGTGCCCTCTCAGCTCACCACTCGCCGGTGGATGGACAATCCCTCTTGGGCCACCCTCTGGTGTATCGCTTCCTCAGAGGCCTGCTTCTGCACAAGCCTCCTATTCGTCCACCGACCACTGAGTGGGATCTCAATGTGGTCTTGCAGCAACTGACTCGCCCACCTTTTGAGCCGATGGCTACCTGCCACTTTCGTTTCCTATCCTGGAAGGTGGTGTTTCTTGTGGCACTCACCTCGGCTAGGCGTGTGAGTGAGCTTCAGGCCCTGGTCTCGGATAGGCCGTATACCAGGTCCTATAAGAACAGGGTAGTCTTGAGGACTCATCCTAAGTGCCTTCCCAAGGTAGTGTCCTCCTTCCACCTCAACCAGGAGGTGGTACTTCCGACGTTCTTTCCCAGGCCGCACTCCAGTAGGGCCAAAACTGTCTTGCATACCCTGGGTTGTAGAAGGGCACTGTCCTTTTACCTAGAACGTAAGCAGGGGAATAGAAGGGCTTCTCAGCTCTTCATTTCCTTAAAGCCTAATAAATTTGGATTGCCTGTCATTAAGCGTACGTTGTCCATCTGGGTGGCAGAGTGTATCGCCTGGGCGTACAGGGCAGCCAACCTCTCCCTGGAGGGTCGAGTCACAGCCCACTGTGTCAGGGCGAAGGCCGCATCAGTAGCTCACTTCCGTTCTGTTCCGTTGGCAGACATCTGCCGGTCCGCTACTTGGTCTTCAAGCCAGACTTTTGCGGACCACTACTGCCTCGAGAGGGAGTCCCGTAGGGACAGTGCTTTCGGGCAAGCGGTACTCCGTAATCTGTTTGAGGTTTAGGCAACTCCTTCCCTCTGGCCGTGGTGTTGGGCTACCGTTCAGCTCTATTTTTCAGCCTGGGTTGCTGGTAGCCCAGAGCTAGGGAGTCACCCATATGTGAGGACTGACTTTCTCCAGGACCAAGCTGGAAGTCAATCCTCACATATGGGTGACATCGACGCCGATGGAGCCCTTGCTGAGCATTTCCCCAGCTTTCTATGAAAGCCTTTGGGAATGCAGGCACGCATGCGCGGTCCCCTTCCCGCCTAAAGGTGCCATCTTGCTCAGTCTCTCTTTTTCCGTGAAGCCCGTCGGACGTGTGTCCTAGTCCTCCTGGAAAATAGTTGGATTTTTTCTCCGGTTCGACGCCGGTTCCCCTCCCGCCGGGTTCGGTACACCGGTATCGAGCCCGATCTTATTTTTTCGGTTTTTGCCCTTCATGGCTGGCGTTCGCGCCCTTTTTTTCTTTTTCCCTGGAAGGCTGGTCCTTTGACCTCGCGGGGACTCTTTTTTTTTTCCCCGATGGCTTCCAGTGGTTTCAAGAAGTGTGATCGGTGTAGGAAACTAATGTCTCTCACCGACACACACGACTGCTGCCTTTAGTGCCTGGGCCCTGACCATGATCCTAAGATCTGTGGACCATGTGGAAAGATGTCCTCCAAGGCGCTTCAAAGTCGTCAGCACCAAAAGGAAAGGCTTTTCTCCGACTCGGCCTCCGGCCGGGCCCGGACCTCGTCTGAGGCCTCGACATCTCGGGAATCTGATCCTGAGCATCGTCGGGGCTCCTCGGACAAGGGGTCCCCCGACTGGGAACGAAAGAGGAAGAAGCGGCTTGCGAGGTCGACGTCTGAGGAGCTCCCTGGCTCCTCGAGAGCTAGGTCTCAGACCCCCGACTGCCGTCCCGGGCTCGTGGAACAGGAGAAGCCTCCAAAAGTACGTTGTGTTATGTTCTTATGTGTGGAGCCGGAGTCTGCTGGACACGTAAGTCCTGTAGTCCTCGTGGACTCTGCTGAGTCTCCTGAGCTGGGTCTCAGGCTGTGACAGCCTTGGAGTGCAGATTGTGTGCCTTAATGGAACAGCAGCCGGCGCTGATGGCCAGCCTGTCTGGCTCATCTGCCCCGACCACTGGGACATTGACATCGAAGTCGACCCCGGAGACCGAGCCAATACTCGAGATCATGAAGGCTCGAGGTCGACCTCGGTCGCGGTCTCCCTCGACCTCCCGTTCGGGACCGAGGGCGTCGACGCCAGTGCCTTCGGTGTCGGGGCGGGTGCTCACAGGCCCCACGCGGTCGGACCCCGATTCCTCATCGGACGAGTTTGCCTGGGAGACGGAGGACGAGGAGTGCATCCCGTTGGACTCACCGCAGTCCGAGTCCCGGAGTAGATCCCCTCCGGAGGATACCCAGTTCTCGGAGTTCGTTTGGGATATGGCCACTGCGTTGGCTATCCCTGCGGATCCCGAGGAGGAGCCTTGAGCCGAAGAACTCGAGGCCTTCCAGTATGACACTCCTCCGAAGGAGGCCTTTTACTGTTCTGGTTCCTCCGATGCTGGAACGGCTCCTCTTCCGGATGTGGGAGGCACCAACCTCGGTGCCGGTTCTGAGCAAGCGGGTCGATTCCATTTATCGACTCCGAAAGAGCCCTGGGTTTCAGAAGGCGCAGCTACCACACCATTCCATGGTGGTGGAATCGACCATGCATCGTCTGAAAAGTCAGAAAATGCACTCCGCTGTGTCCCCTGGCAGGGAGGCCCGGAACCTGGATGGTTTTGGTAGAAAGTGCTTCCAGGGCTCGATGCTTGCTTGCCGTGTCCAGTCTTACCTGCTGTACATGGGCATGTACTTGCGGGACCTGGCCAAGGAGCTGGCCGAGTTCTCTGCTGGTCTCTCCGGGGAACCCTTGCAGAGGTTCAAGTCCTTGTCCTCGGGGATACGGGAATGCTCGAAGTTTATGTCCCGCGCTGCCTATGATGGCTTCGAGGCTTCGGCCCGTGTTGCGGCAGCCAGCATCGCGGCCCGACGCCAGGCATGGTTGCAGTCATCGGACCTTGAGCCATGGGTCCAGGACAAGTTGGTTGATGTCCCTTGCCGAGGTGAGAACCTTTTTGGCAAGCCCATGACCGAGAAGGCCGCACAGCTCGAAACCGAGCACCTCACGAGGACAAGGCTGTCTAGAAAGACTTCTGCCCCTTCTCACAAGAAGAAGGGCTCGGGTAAAAAGCCCTTTTACCCGAGGAAGGGCACTACCTATAAACAGTACCCACAGTAACAGGCCTCCCAGGCTCCCCCACAGGGTCAGCAGGCCAAGGGGCAGGGTAATGGGCCCCGTAGGCAGAGGACCCCCAAGCCTCCGGCCCCTGCTCCCACTCAGCAGGGTTGGGGTTTTTGACTCCTTGGGTATAGCCTCTCCGTCTCTGCGCTCCCAACCCTGCACAGAAGGTCGACTTGCCCTGTTTTCCCACAGGTGACTACTCATCATTGGAGACAGTTGGGTGCTAAGCATCGTCCACAAAGGCTATATGCTACACTTCCAACAGCTGCCTCCTCCATACTTTCCAGGGGAGCCTCCAAGGCCTCCCCTGCACACAGATCTTCTCCTTCAGGAGCTCCAAGGTCTGTTGCGAGACAAGACAGTGGAGCCTGTGCCTCCCCACCTCCAAGGTCAAGGGTTCTACTCCAGGTACTTAATTGTACCCAAAAGAACCGGTGGCCTATTCTCGACCTCAGAAATCTCAACAAGTTCCTAGAGAAAAAAAAATTCAAGATGCTTACTCTTGGAACACTGCTGCCCTACCTCCAGCAGTGAGATTGGCTATGCTCCTTAGATTTAAAGGATGCGTACACTCACATCCTCATTCATCCAGGCCACAGAAAGTACCTCAGGTTCATTGTGGGAGGAAACCATTATCAGTACAGAGTACTACCTTTTGGCCTCACCTCCGCTCCCATGGTCTTTACCAAATGCCTGGCAGTGGCGGCGGCCTACTTGAGAAATCAGGGTATCTTTGTCTTCCCCTATCTGGACGACTGGCTCATCAGGGGTCTAACATGCCAGGAGGCCAGACAAGCCACCCTCCGAACTATTGCTCTTCTTCAAAACCTGGGGTTTGTCATAAACTTCGCAAAGTCCACTTTGCTCCCCTCCCAGAACTTGGAGTTCATAGGGGCAAGGCTGGACTCTCTGATGGCAAAGGCATTCTTGCCAGAAGGCAGAGCCCAAAGACTGATAGGTCACTGGTCTCTGCCAGACTCTGCCTGAGGCTTCTTGGCCACATGGCTTCGACAGTACATGTGACCCCCAATGCCCAGCTCCATATGAGGCCTGCACAATGGTGTCTCCAAACTCAGTGGACACAGGCCACAGGCAGCCTCAGAGACAAAGTAAGGGTGTCCAGACAATTTCTGAACTCCCTCCGCTGGTGGCTGCACCCACCCAATCTACTGCAAGGGGTGCCTTTTCAGATTCCTGGGTTCATAGTGGTGTTGACCACGGATGCCTCCCTGCAAGGTTGGGGGGCTCATTGTCTGAGCAAGTGCACCCAGGGCTTGTGGTTTCCCTGGGAGGCCACACAGCAGATCAATCTACTGGAACTCAGGGCTATTCGTTTGGCCCTCAAGACTTTCTCTCAAACACTGGCTTATCAGTCTGTCCTGGTTCAAACAGACAACCAAGTAGCCATGTTTTATGTGAACAAGCAGGGCGTAACTGGTTCCAGGCTCCTTTGTCAGGAGGCACAGGACCTTTGCTTGTTTGCTCTCAGGCACCACATGCTCCTCAAGGCTGTGTATCTACCTGGCCAGGACAACTACCTGGCAGACAGGTTGAGCAGGATTCTGCAGCCCCACGAATGGCAGCTCCATCCCTTAGTGGTTCAGAAGATTTTCCTGAAATGGGGACTTCCAACCATAGATCTGTTTGCCAGTCTATCGAACAAACAACTGACAAGTTTCTGTTCCAGGCAACCGCATTCTCTGCGGCTGGCAGCAGATGCTTTTCTGATTTTCTGGTCCCAGGGCCTCCTGTATGCGTTTCCTCCCACGCCCCTGGTGGCCCGATCTCTGTTCAAAATTCTTCAGGACAAGGCCTCGGTCCTGCTGGTAGCTCCCAGATGGCCGAGACAGCCTTGGTTTCCACTTCTGCTTCAGCTGGCAGTGGATCCCCCACTACCTCTGGGGTTGCAACCCGACCTTCTCTCTCAGGATCAGGGTTCCCTTCTGCACCCAAATCTCAGAGCTCTCAATTTGATGGCATGGAGGCTGCAAGGGTAGTTTTGGCTCCCTGGGGCCTACCTCAGGAAGTTGAGGAGGTTGTTCTAGCCTCTAGGAAGCAGTCCACTAGAAAAACCTATGCCCTGAAATGGAAAAGGTTTTCTGTATGGTGTCAGCTACGTACAGAGGATCCTTTCTCCTGTGCTGTACTAGTAGTGCTTCAGTACCTGCTGCACTTATCCCATCAGGTACTTAAGTCCAATTCTGTTCGGGTCCACCTCTCAGCTCTAGCAGCTCACCATTCACTGGTGGAGGGACATTCTTTGTCGGTTCACCCCTTGGTGTCCAGATTTCTTAGAGGCTTGCTCTTGCTGAAGCCTCCAATCCGTCCTCCAGCTCCTGAATGGGAGTTGAATGTGGTCTTGCAGCAACTGACTCGCCCACCTTTTGAGCCGATGGCTACTTGTCCTCTCCGCTTCCTGTCCTGGAAGACACTCTTCTTGGTAGCCCTAACCTCGGCCAGGAGAGTGAGCGAGCTTCAGGCCCTGGTCTGTGACAGGCCTTACACCTGCTTCTATAGGAACCGGGTAGTCCTTAGGACTCATCCAAAGTTCCTCCCTATGGTTGTCTCCTCTTTCCACCACAGCCAGGAGGTGGTTCATCTGACATTCTTCCCTAGGCCTCATGCAAGCCAGGTTGAAGCAGTTCTGCATACCCTGGACTGTAGGAGGGCCTTATCCTTCTACCTTGACCGTACGCAGGGGCATAGAAGGGCTCCTCAGCTCTTCATATCTTTTTACCCTAATAATTTGGGGTTAGCTGTGTCCAAGCATACCTTGTCCTTCTGGGTGGCTGACTGTATCACCTGGGCTTACAGGGCAGCTGACCTTCCTTTGCAGGGTCGGGTCACGGCCCATCGTGTCAGGGCAATGGCTCCCTCAGTGGCTCACCTCCGCTCTGTACCGTTGGTAGACATCTGCAGGGCTGCAACTTGGTCTTCAAGCCAGACATTTGCGGCCCATTACTGTCTGGAGAGGGAGTCCCGTAGGGACAGTGCTTTTGGCCAGGCAGTACTCCGCAATCTCTTTGAGGTTTAGGCAACTCCTGCCCTCCGTTGAGCTACCGGTGGAGGTCCTTTCAGTGAAAAGCCTTTCTTTGATGCTTGGACTAGAGGGAGTTCTCTTGTTCAGCCTGGGTTCCTCGTAGCCCAGAGCTAGGGAGTCACCCATATGTGAGGACTGACTTCCTGCTTGGTCCTGGAGAAAGAGTAGTTACTCACCTGTAACAGGTGTTCTCCAGGAGCAGCAGGAATCAGTCCTCACCACCCTCCCTCCTCCCTTTGAAGTTGCACTTGTATATAGTTCATTTTCTTTTTTCGTGCTGTCTTTTAGCTATGTCATTTGACTGAGCAAGATGGCACCTTTGGGCGGGAAGGGGACCGCGCATGCGTGCCTGCATTCCCAAAGGCTTTCTTTGAAAGCTGGGGTTAATGCTCCACATGGGGGCTCTGTCGGTGCCGACGTCACCCATATGTGAGGACTGATTCCTGCTGCTCCTGGAGAACACCTGTTACAGGTGAGTAACTAGTCTTTCCTAGCAGGCGCTCACGGCCAGCTTCGCTGATTTGCACCCGGAGACCACGGGTCCCTCGCGTGTGACGCCTAAATCTGTCCAGGAAACCCCGAGAGCCACGGGCTTTGTGAGGGTTCTCGACATCGGGCTCGCTCACCTGTTCTTCGGTGGCGAGATCGTCCAGGGCCTCCGACTCCAGGCCGCCGGCCATCTGACAGGGCGATCTGCCTGGCTCAGATCCCTTGACCGACTTCTCGGACTAGAAATCCAATGGGGACACATCTCCGGAGACCTGCACCCAACGGGATCTTCTTTCCCCTCGCCGCCTGGTCTCCACTTTTACCGCCCGAAGACACCTTTTTGGTGTGTGTTCGGGATATGGCTCGGGCCCTCGTGCTGAAGAACTCTATATTCTTCAATATGAGGCCCCGCCCAGGGAATCCCTCACCATGCTGGTGCTGCCGATCCTCTCCCGGCTATTGCTCCACATGTGGGAGGCCCCGGCCTCAGGTCCCATTGTGAGCAAGCCCTTTGACACAATGTACAAGGTGCAGCGAGGGCCAGGCTTTTGAAAGACCCAACTTCCACATACCTCGATGGTGGTGGAATCAGCCATGAGGAAGCAGAAAAGCCAGAAGTCTCAATCATCTGTACCGCCGGGCCGAGAATCAAGAGCCCTTGATGCACTGGGCCGTAATTGTCGCATCCAGGCATACCAATTATGTATTGGTATGTTCCTCCGTGACTTGGCAGGAGAACTTGGAGGTTTCTCCGCGGGCCTAGAGGGCGAGCCCCTCGACAGGTTCCGCACCCTGTTGAAATCAGTGGCTGATTGCTCCAAGTATATCTCACAAGCCTCCTATGATGGCTTCGAGACATCGGCTTGGGTGTCGGTTGTAGGCATCGGAGCCTGCCGCTAGGCTTGGCTCCAATCTTCGGATTTGGAGCAGTGGGTGCAGGAGAAGCTCCTGGACGTGCCCTGCCTCGGCGAACTTTTTGGTAAGCCGATGGAGAAGAAGGCTGCGGAGATAGAGAATGGAGTATGTCACTAGGACCCGTCTCTCCCGCAGGATCTCTATGCTACTTCGGAAGAAGCAGCCTGCCAAAAAGCCCTTCTTCGCCAGGAAAGGCCTCCAGTACCCGGCTACCCCCACACCGACCATTCCCGCGAAAGGGAAGCCTGGCCAGGGTCACTGTAAACCAAAGGGCCCAAAGTTCCAGACACGGCTCCCCCACAACCCCTCAGGGGTTTTGACGTCAGCGGCATAGCCCCTCACCCTCCAGCGATACAGCAGCCCATGGGGGACGCCTGTCCTGCTTTGCCCTGTCGTAGGCACTTATCTTGGACACCTGGGTCCTCCAGGTGATCCAGGAGGGCTATCGCCTCCACTTCAACAGGCTCCCACCCCATTTCTCCCCAGCAGAGCCCCCTCAACTCCCTTCACACCATCTTTTGCTACAGCAGGAATTACACTTCCTCCTTGCTCAATGGGCAGTCGAGAAAGTCCCTCCCCACCTTCGAAGTCGGGGCTTTTATTCCTGGTACTTCCTCATCCCAAAAAAGTCAGGGAGTCTGCAGCCCATCCTCGACCTCTGCAGGCTAAACAAGTTCCTGGTGCGAGAGAAATTAAAGATGTTATCTCTTGGCGTGCTGCTGCCCTTCCTTTGGCAGGGCGACTGGCTAGCTCCTTGGATGTAAAGGACGCTTACTCCCATATCTTGTTCCACCCCCCAACACAGGCAGTACCTGCTTTTCAGGGTGCAGGGAGAGCACTTTCAGTACAGGGTGCTCCCCTTCGGCCTTGCATCTGCCCCACGGGTCTTCACGAAGTTCCTCGTCGTGGCCGACGCTCACCTTCGGCGCCGGGGCATGCCGGTGTTTCCTACCTCGACAGCTGGCTCGTTATGGGCTCCTCTGTTGGAGGTTCGGCAAGCAACAACATGTGTTGTGCACCGTCCTCTGGAAGAGCTTGGGGTTCTTGGTCAACTACCCAGAGTCTCACCTCAAACCGGCACAGGCTCTCGAGTTCATCGGGCTCACCTCAAAACTCAGTAGGCTATGGCCTTGTTGCTGGTGGATCACTCCCACCCACCTCTGGGCTCTAGCGGCTCACGTCCAAAGTGCCCACCAGGTCACCGCTCGGTCCATGCTACATCTCTTGGGCCACAGGTCTTCGACTGTGCTTGTGGTTCCTCACATCCACCTGCACATGCTAACGACCCAGTGGTGTCTCAGCTCCCAATGGAGTCAGTCCCTCGGATACCTCAGGGACCCCATCAGGGTTCTTCCCGACCTTCGTTTGTCCCTGAGCTGGTGGCAAAACCCCCACAACCTCCTGCAGGGATCACTCTTCCAGGCCCCCCAGCACGATGTGGTACTGACCACAGATGCTTCCCTGTTAGGGTGGTGAGCCCATTGTGGGTCTCTCTGCATGCAGGGGCAGTGGTCGCCTGTGGAGGCTCAGCAGCAAATAAACCTGCTTGAGCTCCGGGTCATCCGGTGGGCCCTGAGGGCCTTTGAGAATGTCCTCAGCAGTAAGTTGGTTCTGATGCAGACCGACAACCGGGTAGCGATGTTCTACATCAGCAAAGAGGGAGGTACGGGGTCGTGCTCCCTCTGCAGGGAAGCAGTCCTCATCTCTTTTGCCGCCCGGCGGAGGATGTCCCTCAAGGCGATGTACCTCCCGGGTGAGGAGAATGGCCTGGCAGAATCCTTCGCCCCCACGAGTGGCGCCTGGATCTCAGAGTGGCAGGCTGGCTGTTTCTATGCTGGGGCATTCCAGCGATGGACCTCTTTGCCAGCCTCCAGAACACACAGCTCCCTTGCTTCTGTGGCCCGGTGCCTCACTCGGGCAGGGAGGGCTCTGATGCATTTCTTCTGGACTGGTCCTCCAGTCTCCTATATGCATTTCCTCCTTTTCCCCCTCATTGTGAGGACTCTGTTCAAGGCTCAACGATACGGGGCATCACTGATTCTCGTGGCCCCCTCGGCAGCCTTGGTTCCCACTCCTGCTCCGTCTGTCTTCAGAGCCTCCGATTCCCCTGGGCTCTGCTAGGAACTTGCTGAAACAGGAGGAGGGGTGAGTATTACACCCGAACCTACCCTCCCTATCCCTCATGGCCTGGTGGCTGAACAGGTCTCTCTAGCCTCTCTGGCCCTTCCGGAGGCGTTCAAGTAAATCCTCCTTGCCTTGAGGAAGGACTCCACTAGGCTGGCTTACGTCTTTAAGTGGAAACACTTCTCTCCATCTGTTGCTCGGAGCACCAGATTGACCCCTTCTCATGCCTGGTTCAGTGGGTTCTCCAGTACCTTCTCCACCTCTTGAGGGAAGGGCTGAACTCAAACTCTGTTAGGGTTCATTTGAGCTCCATATCGACTAATCATCTCCCTATCGAGGGAAAGCCTCTCTTGGGGCAACCACTAGTCTCCTGCTTCATGTAGGGCCTTCTGTTATCCAAGCCGCCCATCTGTCCCCCCTCTGGTGGAATGGGACTTGAACGTGGTGCTCATGCAGCTCACTCGTCCACCCTTCAAGCCGATGGCGATGTGTTCGCTCCGGCACTTGTCCTGGAAGGTGGCCTTCCTGGTGGCACCGACCTCAGCTCGCCGAGTCAGTGAGCTTCAGGCGCTCATGGCTGGCGCTCCTTACACCAGGTTTTATTGGGTGGTCCTCCGGACGCATCCTAAGTTCTTACCCAAGGTTATATCGACCTTTCATCTCAACCAAGAGATAATGCTCCCGAGCTTCTTCCCGAGGCCCCACGCCGATCAGGCGTTGGCAGCTCTCCATACGCTCGACTGCAAGCTGGCCTTTGCCTTCTACTTGCAGCGTACCCAGACTTATTGCAAGTCTGACCGGCTCTTCATGACCTACGATCCCAATAGGCAGTGGCAAGCAGTCACCAAGCGCACCCTCTCTGTTTGGGTGGCAGACTGTATCGCATTCGCCCATGTGAAGGCGGGCGTCCCTCTGGATCGTAGAGTCACTGCAGATGGGGTCCGAGCCAAAGCGGCCTAGGTGGCCTCGCTGTGCTCCGTGCCCTTGATGGACATCTGCCGGGCGGCAACCTGGTCTTCTACGAATACCTTTGCCGCCCTCTACTTCTTGGATAGGGAGTCCCGCCGAGACAGCACCTTCGGCCAGGCTGTACTGTGTAATCTTTTTGGGGTATAAGCAACTCCTGCCCTCTGACCCTTCTTCACGGCTACCGAGGGCTTTGCCCCAAGGACCCGAGGACTCTGGCTCCTTCGGGCTTCAACTTCGTTCTTTGGTTACAGGTTCGGTAGCCTGTAGCTAGGAAATCCCATAAGTGAGGACTGACTTCCTGCTTGTTTTTGGAGAAAGCGTAGTTACTCACCTGTAACAGGTGTTCTTCAGGGACAGCAGGAATCGGTCCTCACTACCCTCCCTCCTCCACTGATGAGTTGCTGAATTTTTGTCCTTCCCTTGCCATCTGCTTGGTAGGGCTTGAGCTAAGGGACCTGACTGAGCAAGATGGCACCCTTGGGCAGAAAGAGGACCACGCATGCGTGGTAGCAATCCCAAAGGCTTCCTTTGAAAGCTGGGGAATTGCTCCGCGTTGGCTCTTTCGGTGCTGACGTCACCCATAAATGAGGACTGATTCCTGCTGTCCCTGGAGAACACCTGTTACAGGTGAGTAACTATGCTTTCTCCAGCAGTGGTCTCTACTCTGCTTGGGGCCTGCAGGAGGTCTACCAAGCTAGCATATGTATGGATCAGGTGCATCTTTGAGCAATGGTGCGGCGCTTGGCAGTTGGCACCTTGGCTGTCTCAGGAGCCATCTCATTGGCCTATCTACAGGATTTATTTTATTTATTGCTTTTATATACCGCGCTCTTTAAAATCAGTGCGGTTTACAGGTAACAGCTATGCATACAGTGAACGGGAGGTACAACTTGGATTTCAAACTGGGGGAACTGTTTACAGTATCTACAACTATGTACATTATAGCTATGAATTGTCTTGTGGTTTATCATTGTTTAGCTGGGTGAAAGGTGGCTAAGGTTGGGCTGTGAGTAGTGTAGGAGAAAGAGGTGGTGGTTTAGCGCTTTTCTGAATTGAGCAATATCGGTAATTGCTCGAATAAAGGTTGGGAGCGCATTCCAGCAGATGGGAGCATAAAACTTAAAAGCTCTGCTCTTCATTGCTTGGGTGCATTTAGTTATTTCGTTGGGGGTCTGAAGGGTATTGATGGTGAATGACCTCCTTGCTCTGTTTGCTGGGGTAGGCTTGGAGAGGGGCCTTTCCCTTAGCTCCCTGAAAGTTCAAGTGGCAATTTTGGTTTGCTTCCAAGGTTCGGTGGCTAGTTAGTCTCTAGCCTTGCTCCTGGACATCTTGCACTTTCTTTAGGGGTTCATAGTCATCATCCCCCCCTTCAGGTCTGTGTTTCCTTTCTGGAATCTGTGTCTGATGCTCAGAGTCCTGGTGATTGCACCCTTGAGCCATTGATGCATGCTACTTTAAAGAATTTGACATGATTTTTTTTCAGCAAGGTGAATTTCCAAGCTGCAGGCTGTCTCTTGCCGGGATCCTTATCTGCCTTCTCAAAGGAGACCATTTCCATTCAGCCTGTGCCTGCCTGTCTTGCTTAGGGTGCTTTCTCCATTTCATGTGAAGCAGCCTGTGCCTTCCTTCTCGGAGCAGTGTTGGGGGAAGGATAAGGATCTCCGCCTTGCAGATGTCCGGACGGTACTTCTCCGTACTTGGAGGTTGTGAATTTCTTTTGTAAGTGCAACCACTTTTTTGTGGTGTTAGCTGACGTGTCACCTTGCGTAGGACAGCAATGTCACTTTTGGGATGCTGGGATTGAAGAAGCCATGGCCTCAGTGTATCTGAGGAACCGGCCAGTTCTGGAGGGTTAGTGCACCCATTCTACCGGAGTACAAGTGTTCTCATAGGCAGAGCAGTGCTTGTTAGCCCCTGAAAACATTTGTCGGGCAGCAACGTGGGCTTCACGTTCCACTTTTGTCAAATATTACCTGTTGGATCTCCACATGCTGCCAGACGTGTGGCTTTGGTACATCCCACTTGTCTGGACTGGTCCAGCAGGGCAATATGGAAGGTGACATTTTACCTATCAGTTAATGTCCTTTCCCTGAGTCCTACTAGACAAGTCCAGAGCTCATTCATGCAACTGTGTTTGCTAATGCAGTATCCTTGGGTCTGCTATGATTTTTATACTTGGCTTTGCAGGTTCATCTTGTACTGACAGCCTTCTGTTTATGCTTTCCTGTACATAGTTCTCTGGGAACAAGCAGCAAGTCGGTCCTCACATATAGATAATGTCAGCACTGACTGAGCCCTCGCAGAAGCATTCCCCCAGCTTTCAAATAAAGCCTTTGGGAGATGTTACCATGCATGCATGGTCCCCTTCCTGCCCAAGGGTGCCGTCTTTTCAGTCTCCTTTTTTTCTGCGGAGCCCTTCAGACGTTTGTCTGGCTTGTCCCTGGAAAAAGTTGATTTTTCTCTCTGAGTTTCATACTTATCTCCAGTATCGCACCAGTACTCTTCCTGCCACTCAACCTCCTTGCCTCAATGTTGAGTTTGGTTCTATTTTTGTAGTTTTCATTCTTTCTTTCCTGGCATCTTTGCGCCTTTTTTCCCCAACTGGCAGCTCAGGGGGTCTTCGACCTCGTGGGGGTACTCTTTTACCCCATGGCTACCAGTGGCTTTAAAAAGTGTGATTAATGCTCTAAAATTATGTCTTTGTTGTCTTCGGTGCCTCGGGCCATACCACGACCCAGTAGCCTGGGATCTCTGCAAAATGATGTCCAATAAGGCCCTCGAGAGCCACCAGCAGCAGCAGCATAAGTTTTTCCCCAAGTCCCCAGTGCCTCCAAAGGCCAGGTTCTCGTCTGAGGCCTCGTCTCGGGCGGAACCTCTCGAACTCGAGACCTATTGTGGGTTCTCAGAAAGGGGGTCTCCCTCGAGGGAACCCAGGAAGAAGAAATCATCCTTGAAGGCAATGTTCTTGGACAGTTCTGACCAGTAGAGAGCCCCCCAGGCCTGGTCCCGCAGTCTGCGACGCTTATCTGAGGCTTTGGAGAAGGAGTGGCCTGCAAAGGTCCCCCAAAAGGATCCGACTCCGGACCGACCTTTGTCTCCAGACACCATCCTTGTTGAGGATTCTTCTTCAGGGGAGCCGGCATCGGGCCCAAGTTTCTTGGTGCCCGTGCCGAAGGCTGCGGAGCCTTCTTGTCTGGAGTCCAGAATGACGGCCCTGGAGCACAGTTTGCCTTCATGGGCCAGCAGCAGACACTGTTGTCTGGCATGACCTGTTCATCCGCCCTGACCACCGGTCCCGCGATGTCCAAGACGTTCCCGAAGGCCAGGCTGAGCTGATCCTCGGCTGAGGTCGCAATCCGACTCCTGCTCAATGGGACCACGGTCATCCCTGGCAAGTATGCTGGACACCGGTCACAGAGCATCGGGAGCCCTGAGGCCCGTGGAACAGCTTTCCTACGAGTCCTCGACAGACTACTCCAAGTGGGAGATGGAGGACGAGGAGTACCCCAATACCCGTCGCCACCATGATGTCCCATCCAACTCTCCCATCTTAGAGCCTCCATTGCAATCCCCGCCAGAGGATATGGGCTTCCTTGATTTCATCACAGATCTGTCAAAGGCCTTGGCATTCCTTACAGAGTCAGAGGAGGACCCTCCGGTGGATGAGTTGGAAATCCTCCAGTACAAGGCTCCTCCGCGGGAATCGCTCATGGTGCCCATCCCTCCGCTCCTGGAACGTGTGATGCTCCGAATGTGGGGGAGACCAGCTTTGGTACCGATGGTGAGCAAACGTCTCGACTCGATGTATTGAGTCTGCCAGAGCCCAGTCTTCCAAAAGTCACACCAGCTGCACAACTCCATGGTGGTGGAGTCAGCCATGCGTCGGCTGAAAAGCCAGAAGACACTCCTTGGTGCCCCCCCGGCAGGGAGGTCCACACCCTGGACGCCCTTGGCAGAAAGTGCTACCACGGCTCAATGCTCATCGGCGGCATCCAGGCCTATCAGCTGTAGATGGGCATTTACCTGAGAGACCTGGCGAAGGAACTCGCCGGGTTCTCAGCTGGACTCTTAGAGGAACTGTTGCATTTGGTTCGAGAACCTGGCCAAGGCAGTCCGTGAATGTTCCAAATTCATGTCTCGACTGGCCTACGATGGGTTTGAGTTGGCGGCTCGAGTAGCGGTGGCGGGCATCTGTGCACGGTGCGAAGCTTGGCTACAGTCGTCCGACCTCGAGCAGTGGGTTCAGGACAAATTGGTCAATGTCCCATACTAAGAAGAGAACCTCTTTGGCAAGCCCATGACCAACAAGGCTGCCAAGCAGGAGATTGAGTGACAAGGACCAGGCTCTCCAAAAAGACCGCTGTCCCTCCACAACGGAAGGGCTCGGGTAAAAAGTTCTACCTGAGGAAGGGAGCTGCTTACAGAAACTATCCACCTTTTCAGGCCTCCCCAGCTCCCCAACAGGGTCAGCAGGCCAAGGGACATGGGCATGGCCCTCATAAGCAGAAGGCTCTAAATCCACAGGCACCGGCTCTGGCCCAGTCGGGTGGAGCTTTTGACTCCTTGAGCATAGCCTATCTACCCCAAGGAGATCAGCAGCCCACAGAGGGACGTCTGGCCCTCTATGCCCAGAGGTGGTTGACCATCACCACTGACTCCGGGGCACTTCGGGTAGTCAGGGAGGGTTATCTCTTCCACCTCACTCGGACACCACCTCCTTATTTCCCAGGAGAGCTGCTCAGGTCTCCCCTTCACTGGGACTTTCTATTAAAGGAGTTAGCAGGTCTTCTTGAGGACAAAGCGGTGGAACCGGTGCCCCACTATCTCAAGGGCAAGTGGTGTTCTACTCCAGGTACTTCCTCGTGCCAAAAAGGTCAGGGGGCCTAAGGCCCATCCTCAACCTGCGCAACCTCAAATTCCTGCTGAGGGAGAAATTCAAGATGCTCTCCCTTGGATCCCTTGGATTGCTGCCATATCTCCAACAGGAAGATTGGCTATGCTCCTTAGACCTCAAGGATGCTTATACTCACATCCTCATTCCCCCCCCCCCCCCAACCACAGGCAGTATCTGCGGTTCATAGTAGGGGAGGGCAGGTATTTTTAGTACAGGGTGCTCCCTTTCACCTTGGCTTCGGTTCCAAGAGTCTTCACAAAATGCCTGGCAGTCGTGGCCACCTTCCTCCGCATCCAGGGGGTCCTTTGTCTTCCCCTACCTGGACGACTGGCTCATAAAGGGAGGCACAGCCTCAGATGTGCAGCAGGCCACCGCACGCACCGTCCAGGTCCTGCAACACTTGGGGTTTGTCATAAACTACCCCAAGTCTCGCCGCCTCCCGACAGTGTCTGGAGTTCATCTGGGCAAAGATCGACACTCTCCGGGCAAAGGCCTTCTTGCCCAGGGACCGAGCCAACCGTCTTAGGACTCTGGCACGAGACATACAGTACCGTCCCTTGGTGCCCACTCGGCAGCTTCTGCACCGCCTCGGGCACAGGGCCTCCACGGTCCACGTCACCCCAGATGCTGGCCTCCATATTAGGGAGGCCAGTGGTGTCTCCGGGACCAGTGGTCTCGGGCCATGGGCCACCTCCAAAACTGTTTCTTTGACCCGCCAATTGGCGGATTCTCTGGTCTGGTGGCAGTCTCCCAAGCATCTCAAGGTGGGCATGCCTTTTCAGTCCCCAAGCTCCTCAAGGGTCCTCATCACGGATGCCTCCCTCCTCGGCTGGGGAGCCCAGGGCAACTGGTCTCCAGACGAGAGCACCTAGCAGATCAACCTCCTGGAGCTCAGAGCCATATACTTAGCCCTGTGAGTCTTCTGCCACCACCTGCGTCACCAACCGGTGCTGGTCCATACGGACAACCAGGTGATGGTGATCTACGTGAACAAACAGGGGGACACAGGGTTTCTTACCCTTTGTCAGGAGGCACTGGTCTTCTGCTCGTATGCAGTCCAACAGGGTATCCTCTTGCAGGCAGTGTACCTACCAGGCCAGGACAACCTTCTGGCCGACAGGCTGAGCAGAGTTCTCCAGCTGCCTGGAGTGCCAGCTGGACCCCACAGTAGCCAGTCAGTTTTTCCAAATCTGGGGAAATCCATGATGGACTTGTTTGCCAACCCGGACAACTTCCAGTTGCCCTGCTTCTGTTCCTATATAACAATCAGATCACATACTAGGACAAACATTCATAAAACAAACATATATCAGTAAATGTAGGAACATCCGTCAGGTCGGGGGACAAGAAACCCCTTTGAATGAACGTACTTCTCCCTTTAATCTTTTTTTATTATTATTATTTCTGCAAGTCTTAATTCAAAAACAAAGCAGCCCCAAAGAGCCACAGTGCTAAGAATAAAAATACTTAATGACTAAACAATCAATACTTAGCTGGCAATAGGGTCCTGCAGTTTTTTCGAGGAAGCAGTCTCCCAAACATGATTCAGCAAGAAAGCATTCTTCAAAACTCCATTAAACAATCCTCCAAAGATGATTCAACGAGAAACATTCTTCAAAACTCCATAACCCAGCACTGTGTTTCAGATCCTCCGACCCTGCTTCAGATGATATTAAGATAATCGTCTTTAAGTTTTGGGATATTCTCTGTTGGTCTGCCAAAAACAACCGTTGCTCATTCAGAAAACGTCCTCCCAGAGAATGGCGCCTGACGTCAGTACCAGCAGACAGCTGTTTTATACCCAAAATTATTATCCACAAGGCAATGAAGCCCTATCAGGTGGGTAAAATACTCCACCAATCTAGTTCTAGGTTAAGTCCGTTTTGGGCAACTGAGTTCAATAAAAAGATCCAACGTTGTTCCAAGACTTGCAAATCTTGTTCCCGATCCCCCCTCCGAGGGCCATCAGGTACATGATCCAAACCGCACCAAAAAAAATCAGTAAATACATGATTCTTTTGAAGACAATGAGCTACTAAAGGGGCTGTAAGTGTTTTTGTATGAATCCGGGACTTGTGTTCTGATAAACGTTTTTTTATAGGACGTATCGTGCGGCCGATGTAATGTAAACCACGGGCATGTGAGAACATACACCACAAAAGATGAAGTGCAATCAGTATGCCATTTTAAACGAAATATTCGCCCCGTGGAATGATGTGTCCATGTAGTGCCAATCTGCGATGTTGAGCAACATTGACAACAAGAAGATGAACAAGAAAAATGTCCTGCATCTGCCCGTAATTCCTCAGGATGTTTAAAGTCCACCATCGAGTGCACCACAAAATCCCTTATATTGGCACCCCGCTGATACGCAATCATAAGGTCTTGTGGAAAAGCAGAATCAAGTTGCAAAACATGCCAATATTTACGTAGAATAGATACTACTTGCGAGGATCCAGTCATATATGGTAAAACTCCAATGATTTTGTTATCATCATCATTTTTACTCAGTGTGAGACACACCAGAAGCTTGAATCCCTTCAGTGGGTAAAATGTCCCTCCGAGTAGCAGAATGCAATAGCCAATCACGATGTGCATATTTGGCTGTTTCATAGGCTTTTTTGATTACTGGTGCAGGATAACCACGGCTCAAACGTTGTCATAAATCTTTTGCATGTGTCAGAAATTCCTCCATAGTGGTACAGTTTCGTTTGATACGAAAAAACTGTCCAAGTAGAAGGGGGCCTGGGTGGAAACTTTGATACTGCAATAAAGTATTCCGTTGCACTGATTTGCGATATAACATAGAGCAGATAGTATGGCCCGACTTATACAAACGAACATCTAAAAAATCTATAGTTTCCTAATCATACTTTGCTGTAAAACTAAGGTTCATCTTCCTAGTATTCAACCACTCCAAAAACAGTAACAAGGATGGTTTGTCCGCTGTCCAAACAAAAAAAAGTCATCTAGAAAACGAACCCAGAATGGTATGCTCTTGAACCAATCAGAATTATAGAGAAATTCCTCCTCAAATGCTGCTAAATAGTTGCAATGGAAGGGGCAACCGTAGCGCCCATCGCTATGCCGTAAATTTGTTGGTAAAATTTTTTATCATATAAAAAATAATTATTAAGGAGCACTAAGGAGAGAAATTACAAGAATAATGTTTTAGGAATCCGGAGGAATTACTGGCAGATGCAGGACATTTTTCTTGTTCATCTTCTCGTTGTCAATGTTGCTCAACATCGCAGATTGGCACTACATGAACACATCATTCCACGGGGCGAATATTTCGTTTAAAATGGCATACTGATTGCACTTCATCTTTTGTGGTGTATGTTCTCACTTGCCCCTGTGGTTTACATTACATCGGCCGCACGATACGTCCTATAAAAAAACGTTTATCAGAACACAAGTCCCGGATTCATACAAAAACACAGCCCCTTTAGTAGCTCATTGTCTTCAAAAGAATCATGTATTTACTGATTTTTTTTGGTGTGGTTTGGATCCATGTACCTGATGACCCTCGGAGGGGGGATCGGGAACAAGATTTGCAAGTCTTGGAACAACATTGGATCTTTTTATTGAACTCAGTTGCCCCAAACGGACTTAACCTAGAACTAGATTGGTGGAGTATTTTACCCACCTGATAGGGCTTCATTGCCTTTTGTGGATAATAATTTTGGGTATAAAACAGCTGTCTGCTGGTACTGACGTCAGGCGTCATTCTCTGGGAGGACGTTTTCTGAATGAGCAACAGTTGTTTTTGGCAGACCAACTGAGAGAATATCCCAAAACTTAAAGACGATTATCTTAATACCATCTGAAGCAGGGTCGGAGGATCCGAAACACAGTGCTGGGTTATGGAGTTTTGAAGAATGTTTTCTCGTTGAATCATCTTTGGAGGATTGTTTAATGGAGTTTTGAAGAATGCTTTCTTGCTGAATCATGTTTGGGAGACTGCTTCCTCAAAAATTGCAGGACCCTATTGCCAGCTAAGTATTTGTTTAGTCATTAAGTATTTTTATTCTTAGCACTGTGGCTCTTTGGGTCTGCTTTGTTTTTGAATTAAGACTGTTGCAGAAATAATAATAATAGAAAAAAGATTAAAGGGAGAAGTCCATTCATTCGAAGGGGTTTCTTGTCCCCCGACCTGACGGACGTTCCTACATTTACTGATATATGTTTGTTTTATGAATGTTTGTCCTAGTATGTGATCTGATCGTTATATTGGATTTAATTATACAGATCTCAGATTTGGCAATTGTTTTTGATTCTGCTACTGTTCCTGGCAGGCCTACCCCTCCAGGGTGGCAGTGGACGTATTCCTGGTCTCATGGTCGGAAGGTCTCATGTACACCTTTCTTCCCATGCCGCAGATCTCCAAGACTTTGTTCAGGACCCTCCACGACAGGGCTTTGCTCAACCTGGGGTCTCTGTCGCTGACAGCGTGGCTGCTAAGAGGGTGACTCTGGCCCCTTTAAACCTTTCGGTTGAGGTGGAGGAGATCCTGCTGTCCTCTTGCAAGGCCTCTACCAGGAAGGCTTGTGCCCTCAAATAGTGCAGATTTTTGGCTTGGTGTGCCGAGCACGGGGCTGACCCATTCACCTGCCCGGTGGGATTGGTGTTTACAGTACCTTCTCCACCTCTCTCAATCTGGGCTCAAATCTAACTACGTCCGAGTGCACTTTAGTGCCCTTGCAGCGCAACACCATTTGGTGGATGGTAAGCCCTTCTCTGTTCAACCTTTGGTGACCTGTTTTCTTTTGGGCTTGCTCTTATTGAAGCCCCCGGTTTGCCATCCGGCAACCAAATGGAACCTCAACATAGTGTTGGGGCAGCTCATTCGCCCACCTTTCGAACCTCTGGCTACCTGCCATCTTCATTACTTCTCTTGGAAGGTGGCTTTCCTGGTGGTGCTCACCTCTGCTCACAGGGTTAGCGAGCTTTAGGCCCTTGTGGTGGAGGCACCTTATACCAGGTCCTGCAAGAACAGTGGTGCTTTGCACGCCCCCCAAATTCCTGCTGAAGGTAGTATCGCCCTTCCATCTCAGCCAGGAAGTGCTGCTCCCTACGTTTTTTCCAAGACGTCACTCCAGTCGGGCGGAGACGGTCCTTTACACCTTGGACTGTAAGAGGGCTTTGTCCTTCTATATCCAATGCATACAGGGCCACTGCAAAGCTGCTCAGCTTTTCATCTCCTGCGACCCCAGAAGGCTGAGGAGGTGGTAAAGAAGCATGCGCTGTCCACCTGGGTGGCAGACTGTATTGCCCTCGCCTGTGAGCAGGCAGTGCTCCCGCTAGAAGGCTGCATCACAGTGCACCGTGTCAGGGCCATGGCGGCCTCGGTGGCAAATTTGCGCTCTGTCCTGATGGACATCTGCTGGGCCGCCACCTGTTCTTCAGTCCATACGTTTGCAGCCCATTACTTCCTAGAAAGAGTGTCTCGATGGGGCCGTGCCTTCGGCCAGGCTGTGCTCCGTAACCTTTTCGGGGTTTAGGCAACTCCTACCCCCCCCCCCCGACCCTTCTTTGTTCAGGCTACTGGAGTGCTGGTTTCATCGGACACAGGGGTCCTACTGTGGTCCTGTGGACTCAGACTCATTTGCTGCTTGCAGCTCCCTGTGGGTAGCCCTGTGTGTGCTATGGGCTTTTGGTAGCCTGTAGCTGGGGAGTCCTGTATGTGAGGACTGACTTCCTGCTTGTCCCCGGAGAAAGCGTAGTTACTCGCCTGTAACAGTTGTTCTCCGGGGACAGCAGGAATCAGTCCTCGCAACCCTCCCTCCTCCCCTTGTAGTTGCTCATTGCCATCTTTTATTTTTCCGTCTTTTAGCTATGTCTTCTGGCTGAGCAAGATGGCACCCTTGGGTGGGAAGGGGACCACGCATGCGTGGTGGCATCTCCCAAAGGCTTTTTTTGAAAGCTGTGGGGATGCTTCTGCAAGGGCTCCTTCGGTGCCGATGCACCCATATGTGAGGACTAATTCCTGCTGTCCCTGGAGAAACACTTGTTACAGGTGAGTAACTACGCTTTCTCTACTGTTGATTATGCATCATTGCCCACAGTTGAGGTTGTGTGAGGCTTGCTTGTTTCTCCTATTTGCTTTGGAACGAATACTGCGGGGAGACCTCTGGTGACTGAGGCGGATAGAGGCATAGGAGTGATGTCACTGAAACCTGGGTATTTCATTGGTTCTTTGTGTCCACCAATCTGCCGATAGGGGAACACAACCCACTTGCCCTGACTTGTTTTACAGGACTCAAGGAAAGGACATTAACTGGTAAGTAAAATGTCACTTTTGCTGCAGACAGAGGAAATACCACCAACCAAGCATATTTTATTCAAGTATTTCCTGATTCCCATGAAAATAGGAATAATGCTTCCCATTCTGGACCTCGGAGCTTTCAAATTTCTCATTAGAGACATTCAGGATGAACTCATTACTACAACTACTACAGTTTCTGCAAAAAAAAAAATTGATTAGCATCCTTAGAGATGGATGCTTACATTCACATTCCCATCTATCAAAGACGCAGAAAATATTAGCATTTCCCGTTCCTAAACCAGTATTAGTATAATGATCACGAAATCAACTCTGAAAAAGTTCGGAATTTGTGATCAGCATTGAAAAAATCGGTCCTGACTCCCCCACACAGCAGTTGTAGTTCATAGGAGCCCTTATTCATACCCAGCCAGTGTATTCTTGCTGGTGCAGAGTACAAACTATAACACATTAGTGTGGCATGTTCTAGCATCAAGGAAAGACTATCTTTTGCATTCTGGAAGGCAGATTCTATTGGGCAGTCAGCTGCTGCTCAACAACCATGCTGACTGTTATTTTTTGTGTAGCTTGGGATGAGTTATCAAATCTGGTGCTTGAGGAAACAGGATTAGTGGCTCCTTCATTAATTGCTTTAGAAAAAGGAACCAAATTTGTCTTGACTAGTATGGTGCTATCAGAATGATTGTGACAAAATCCTGACATTTTCTGTATTGCTTTGGAAGTTAGATGGAAAGGAGTCGTCCTTCTATCAGTGAGATTGCAAATGCATCTGGAAGTAGACAGTGTGGTCTTCAGCGATAACAGAATTGGTCACACTTAATATTCTTATCTGATGCAAACAGATATGAAGGGTTGTCTCCACATAAATCATTTGAGCTATGGTGTCTTTGAAGGATCACTTGTGTAGATCCAGTTGCTACCTGAGTTATCAGTGATCTGATTATGCTCTCCTGATAAGTATGTTGCTACTAGGAACGTGTTCCTCTGCAATGTCAGTTGTCATATTCATTGTGCTGCTTGACACAAGTGATAGGAACCTGTTCCTCCCTGTTTGTTAATGTAATGCATAGTTTTCTGGTTGCTTTGTACCTGGAGAACCATATTGGAAATCCATTGCTTGAAGGTTTGGAGAGCATAGAGTACAGCCCTCTGTTCTAATTGATTGATTTGGAGGTGAGTTTCTTCTTTAGACCACAGTGCATGTCTGCCATTGATTGAGATACGACCACCATCCTGCTTTGGCTGCATCTGTTGTAAGAGTCTGAGGCCACGATGGATGCAAATTTATTTAACAGGGGGGTTTTTATACCACTTTATCATTTCAGTCAAAGCGGTTTACATTGTAATTTAAACTTGGTAAACATACATTAAACAGGGACATTGATAACTTGGATTTTTCTGAGCAATGGAGGGTTAAGTGACTTGCCCAAGGCCACAAGGAGTGCTAGTGGGAATCAAACCCTGGTCTCTGGGTTCCCAAGCCAGTGCTCTAACCACTAGGCTACTCCTCCACTCCAGATGCATGCCCCTCCTTATGACCTGGCTTATTCAGCCAATTTCATCCAATATCAGTGTGTCATTTCTACATGGATAGCAGACTGCATAGCTGCCTGCTACCAGCAAGGTGGTGCACCTCTGCTTAAAGTTTTTACAACACTGAGCTGTGAGCAACAGCAGCCATTATGACTTGGCATTCAGCAATCATCTAGAGAGGACATTTGTAAAGCGGCAACATGGACATCGTTCCATACTTTTTTGTAACAATATTGCCTTGACCGGTCTTCTAAAGAAGACTGCATTTGTTCAACCAATACTGTGCAGTTATCATAACTTGGACATTAACCTAACTCCTCCTCCTCCAAGTCAGCAACTCAGATTGTAGCAAATGGAAGAAGATGAGTGTTCAGTAAATCTCAACCTGAGAGCCTTCACTTGGGTGGTTGGAGCAATCCTGCATGTCCATGGAGAAAACAAAGTTGCATAACTGTAACAGTGTTCTTCATGGACAGAAGGATCCTACAACTACACAATCCCTTCTACTCTCTATTGGTTGAATGAACTGACTGACACAACTGACTGTGCAAGCTCAGAAGCCTTTCCAGAGTTTTCTGAGCTGAGGAGAAATGACCCAATCATCTCTGTCCATGGAGTAATATCTACTTGTATAGCTGTAGTATCCTCTGTCTATAGAGAACATAATTACAGGTATGTAACTTCAATTTTCTCTCTCCCATGAATAGGATGTGGATTTGTGGAACATTGGAAATCTGAATACTCTCTTAGATATGGTGGAGCATGAGTGTGGTATCATCATTGAAGGCGTGAACACCCCATACTTGTACTTTGGCATGTGGAAAACAACATTTGCATGGCACACAGAAGACATGGATCTGTATAGCATCAACTACCTGCACTTTGGGGAGCCCAAATCCTGGTGAGTCCTGTGTTCTATAATCTCCAATATTGTTATCTTGTCCTCGGCTATCCAAAGGCTTATGATAGGCTCAAGTACCTATATCCATTTTATTTCATGTAGCTCTTACCTACTACAGCCCCCCATATACAATATTGCTCAGGGTGGTTTTCAAATAATTTTAAGACTATTTAAAAGCAGAATGTAATTCTCACACACCCAGGCACAAAATAAAACATTTTTCCCTAAACCCAACTACCTATCCCACCTTTGAGACTATTCCTGAGATCCATGGGCCCCCCCCCCATGCCTTCATCTTCCCAGAATAGACCCTCCCATTCACTTGAGATCCCAAGCCTTAGCCATCCATTCATCTCACCACAAGGTAAAGCCAAGACTCTAATGTATTCAGTTTCCAGAAGAAATTAAATTCTGAATGAACTTCCAAAGGCATTTTATTTCAGCCACTGGCCCAGCCAGAGGAAAAGCCTGTAACCTAAATATTTGTATCCAAGATTCTTGTGCAAATAAGGCTCCCTGTCTAGACCCTAATTCCCAATTGGATTGATACCAATAATTTCACCTAAGTACCTAAGGCCATGTGGTCCTAATGTCTTACACATTAACCTTTTTAACCACTTGCTTGTAAGGTCTGTCTGCCTGTATATATTATTTATTTATGTATCTTATTTTATAGTGCCTTACCTTTTTAGTATTTTTGTTTGATCTTCAGCTCTCGCTCTCTCATAATCAATTATAACTTTCCTTCTCTCTCTCCCTCTCCATCTCTGGTCTCTGCTTTTGGAGATCAAGTATTAATTTCAGTTGCCTTATCCACTCTACCTCTGTTCTCTGCAGCCTTCTTGGAGCTTAAAATCTCCCCCTCCCTCCCTGCTGCCTCCTGTGTGCTGACAGTATATAACCCCTCCTCCTCCCTCCCATTGAAGCATTAACCCTCTTCCCCACATGTGCTCAGCTATTTGCCTTCTTGCTGTGGAATGTGCAAGTATTACAGGTTTTTATTTATTTATTATTTATTTAGTGTACACTTATATTCCGCTACTTCCAGCGATCAGCAGCGGCTTGCTATACATAACAGTATGGTTGTACAGGCCATGGATTAAAAACATACATAATGATTCAGTACAGGACACAAACATTCAGATTACAGGTTTGCACTTGATTGCAAGACATTGATTTCACAAGTATGTACATATTTACAGGTTTTGCTGCTAACGTCTGGCTAGGGTCTGACTTTTTTGACCGCTTTCTTGTAAGGTCTGTCTGCCTATGTGTGTATATATAATTTATTTATTTATCTTATCTTATTGTTTTTATGCCTTACTTTTCAGTATTTTTGTTTGATCTTGTTCAGCTCTCCCTCTTTTATTTTCATCTCTCTCTCTCTCTCTCTCTCTCTCTCTCTCTTTCGTATTCCACCCTCCCTCTCCACAGCCCATGTACCTCCTGGCTTATAGTCTCTTGTAACTGCCCTGTGCTTATTACTATGATCACGCAACAGGTGTACCTTATCCCCTGCAATTTTTACCAACTATCTTTATTTCTTCTGACTTCTGTGCTCCTCACCATCTCTCCTTTTTTATGGCTCCTGAACACTTTCTCTTCCTATTGCTCATAATACCTAATTCCTTATCGGTCCTCCAGTTTAGTCCTCCACTTCTGGGTTTGTGTACTTCCTTCCTACAGCTTGAAGACTGGGCATGTCAAATTCATGACATCACTGGATGTAGTCTGCTGGTCTCTCCCATCAGCCCCAGTGTGTCCAGTCTCCATGCAGCAGGAGGACGTAATGAGCCTAGGTGCTGGGCTCACTTGAGGATCAGATAAGGAGCAGTAGTGTAGCCTAGTTTAGATTCTTTATTTTTAATTTGGCTGACTCTCTTTAAATTTGGTTTAATTTGGTTTATTACTGTTTCTTTAAAAAAAAAAAAGCAGGATCAGAGCTTCACCTGGTGCCAGATTCGGTCTGCCTCTATTTGCGGGGCTGTGGGCTGCCTGACTCAGATCTCTTCCCCTGGACAAGACGGGGAAGAGCTCTCCAGGAGGACCGAGGGGAAAGTTGAACGGCTGCTCAGTTGGCTGCGAGGTCCCTTTCCAAGCTGGCACATTGACGGGAGGCTCGCCCAGTGGTTTTCTGCTCTTGTCAGCATCGGGCAGAACCGCGTGGGCTGGAGCCCCATTGAAGAGCGGCGAGTCCTTTTCTGTAGCGTTGGGAGCTGAGCATCGCTCCCGCGAGTGCAGACAGCACGCTTCAGGTGCCCGTTGCTCTGGGCTTGCAGTTTGTGCCCTTTTTTCTAGTGGCGGCTGCGGTGGCCATTTTGTAAAGCATGTTTGCTGCGCGGCAGGAGCTCTGCAGGGGTGTTTTCTTCATGGGAATCCCATCAGGGGGCTTTAGTTGAAAGGTCTTTTCTTTGGTTGGGGCTGGCTGTTTATTTTCTTTTGGTCTTCTAATTGCTTGGTAGGATGAGGTACTAGTGTAAAAAGGAAAAAGTGAAAAAGACAGTAAGTAGAGTGGGCTAGTCATTGGTTCCTTGCCCCTGACTCTTTCTCTGGTGCATTGAAAAACAAACAGATAATCAAAGCAGGACTTGCACCTTCCTTGACTTTCGGAGGATAAGAGTGCCTGGCGGATGGCATCCCGCCCCCAGTGAGTGGTCTGCGGAACTCGCAGGGGGACAGTAGCGAATTCTGGGATCTGCAGGGACTGCGCTTTGATTTCCACGAGCATAGAGCAGCAGATGGAGGTTAAGGTTAGCCTGGAGTCTCGGCTGACATTGGTTGGGCCTGAAGTGGAGGCTCCCTTGGCCTCTACTTCAGGAGTTGGCCAAGAATTCATTGCTGGGCTGCCGGCGGCGACTTATGTCCCTCCGTCCGATCCACAGCTCGGGGGCTTCTCCCCAGACTTTGTGCTGATCATGCATCAGGCATTTTGTATGAGGCGTCAGGGTAAGTTACCGGAGGTCCTGGCACGGACTGCTCCGGTTCAGCAGCCTAAGCTGGCCGAAAAAGGTAGCATTCCCCACAGACCCACAAAGAGGATGTGCAAGCGGTCTCCCTCTGACATGGAGGGTAATGATACTGATGAGGCCGAGCTGGATATGAAGGCAGAGATGGAGGACTTGAAAGAAGGGGAGATTCCCGAACCGGAGGATCAGGCAAAGATCATTCAGATGTTCCGGAAGGAGGAGCTGACAGCTCTTATTATGGAATCACTCCAGACATTGAATTTGGTGACAGCTCCATTGACTGAGGAGGAGAGTGTCGAAGACCCCATCATCCAAGCAGTGAGACAAGCTCAAGTGGTGTTCCTCGTCCACCAGGTGGTGGACAAGATGATACAGGACGAGTGGGGCCAACCGGAGTCAGGACTCAGAGGTATTCGCACTATGAACAGGCTCTATCCGTTAGCGGATAAGGACAAAGAGCGGTTCTGTTTGCCGCGAATTGATGCAGCAGTGTCGGCGGTCACCAAAAAGGCCACGATCCCTTTTGAAAGTAGTGCGGCATTGAAGGATGCGCAGGATAGGAAGATAGATGGCTTGTTAAAGCAGTCCTTTGAGGCGGATGCTTTGTCCTTGCAGGCTTCCATTTGTGGAGCTTGGGTGGCTAGAGCTTGCCTCAGATGGTCTCAGCGTTTGCGACAGTCTTCTCACCTGGATCAAGAGGGGCTGACAGAGTTGGACCGGTTGGAATCCGGTACTGCATATTTGGCGGATGTGCATTATGACTTGATCAGAGCGGTAGCCAATAGCATGGCTTCCCTGGTTGCCGCACGACAATCCCTCTGGTTGCAGAATTGGACAGCCAATGGCTCTAAGTCACGGCTCAGCAAGCTCCCGTTCAAGGGTAGGCTACTGTTTGGAGATGATCTGGATAAACTGGTTAAGGATTTAGGGGAGTCCAAGGGCGGTAGGCTCCCAGAGGATAGACCTAAACAAGGGAAGTCCTCTTCTGCCTTTCGGGGTCAGTTTAGAGACTTTCGAAGATTCTGGACTTCCCGGATGGGAGGTTTCCAGAGAGGAAGATTTTGTTGCCGGAGCCCAGGGGTTTCGTGGATTTCGGGGAGCCAGTAGAGGGTTCTCAGCAACGTCCTCCACGGCTCCTAGAAAGCCACAATGAGAGTCGGCGGATCCAGGTAGAAAGCCAACCTGTAGGAGGAAGGCTTCAGGAGTTTCTGCTTGGACCCAAATAACCGACCAGTGGGTCTTGGAGATAATTTGCGAGGGCTACGCCCTGGAATTGGCGAGACCAGTTCAGGAGTCCTTTGTGATGTCTCCATGCAGAGGCCCGCAAAAAGCCTTGGCGATTCGAACTACGCTAGACCGTCTCTTGAACTTGGGGGCAATCGTGCCGGTATCGTCGTCAGATTGCGGTATGGGTCGATATTCAATTTATTTTGTGGTGCCCAAAAAGGACGGGTCGCTATGCCCTATTTTGGATTTAAAGGGTGTGAATCGGTGCCTGCAAGTTCCGCATTTCTGGATGGAAATGTTGAGATCAGTCATCGTAGCGGTTCGCAAGGGGGAGTATTTGACCTCCCTGGATCTTACGGAAGCGTATCTTCACATCCCAATCCGGGAAGCCCATCAGAAGTTTCTACAGTTCGCCCTTCCGTGGGGGCACTATCAGTTCCGGGCACTGCCTTTCGGGCTGGCAACGGCGCTGCGGACTTTCACCAAGATCATGGTGGTAGTGGCAGCGGCGTTGCGAAAGGAAGGAATCCTGGTTCATCCCTATCTCGACGACTGGTTGATTCGGGCAAAATCAGTGGCTGAGAGCATTCAGGTTACGGACAGGGTAGTGAAGTTTTTACAAGGGCTCGGCTGGGTGGTCAACCCGGCCAAAAGCCATTTGGTGCCGTCCCAGGACCTCGAGTATCTGGGAGTACGGTTCGACACCTGACAGGGAGCGATTTTCCTGCCGCAGTGTCGGATTCTGGGACTGCGACGCATAGTCCGCAAGTTCCGATCCTCTCCGGCTCCCTCAGTGTGGGATTATCTTCACGTGCTGGGCACGATGGGGGTGACTTTGGAGGCGGTGCCTTGGGCCAGATTCCATATGCGGCCCTTACAACGGGCACTCCTTCGTCGCTGGTCTCATCAGAACGACTAGTTGAACAAGTGTCTTCCCTGTCCCCTCCTGGTCAAGCAATCGCTGCAGTGGTGGCTACTTCCAGAACCTTGCGAGCAGGGGTATCCCTGGAACAACCGGACTGGCTCCCGCTGTTGACGGATGCGAGCCTCACGGGCTGGGGGGCGCACTGTGGGGGTCTTCGTGCAAGGCACGTGGCCCTCCCAAGAACGCGGTTGGTCAATGAACCGGTTGGAACGGAGGGCCATGTTCCTGGCGCTTCAGAAGTTCGGCGTGGCGGTGGCAGGTCGGGCAGTAAGAGTGCTGTCGGACAACTCTGCGATGGTAGCCTACATCAATCGGCAGGGCGGCACAGGCAGCATGGCCATGGAAGAGGAGTCAGAGACGCTGTTCGCCTGGGTAGAAGAGCATCTACCAGCGTTCTCAGCGGCACATATTGCAGGGAAGGACAATGTGACGGCGGATTTCCTCAGCAGGGTGCAGGTGCACGCTGGGGAATGGGAGCTGCATCCGGAAGTGTGTGGCAATCCCCATCTGTGGACTATTAGCGCAATCATGGACCTAATGGCAACTTTCCAGTCAGCCAAGGTCAGTCGCTTCTTCAGCAGGCGGAGGGAGAGGATGTCGGAAGGCCTCGATGCCCTGATGCAGCCGTGGCCGACGTCCGGTCTTCTCTACATCTTCCCTCCGTGGGTATTGATAGGTCAAGTGGTGCAGCGCATCGAAGCTCATTGCGGAAGAGTGCTGTTGGTAGCTCCAGACTGGCCAAGACGGCCATGGTATGCCGATCTGATTTGATTCCTGGACGGGGAGCTTTGGCGGCTCCCCGTCTCGGAGGATGTTCTGTGCCAAGGCCCTCTTCGGATGCCTCAGGTGAATCGATTCTCGCTTACGGTATAGCCATTGAAAGGGCGAGGTTGAAGAAAAAAGGATACTCTGGATCGGTAATTGCAACCTTGCTTCGTGCTCGGAAAAGATTGACATCTTTGGTGTATGTTCGGGTATGACATATTTTTGAGAATTGGTGCTCACGGCGTCAAGTCTGTGTGGCTACGGCCTCTGTGCCGATGGTCTTGAGTTTCTTACAAGATGGATTTGATAAAGGTCTGGCGGCCAGTTCGTTGAGAGTGCAGCTGGCAGCTTTGGCCTGCTATAGAGGCAAGGTGCAGGATGTTCCCCTTGGGGCGCATGCAGACGTTTTGCGGTTCCTGTGGGTGGTGACTAAGCTAAGGACCGCTCGCCAAATTGTGGTGCCTCCGTGGGTTCTCAATTTGGTCTTGGAAGCGTTAGTAAAAGAACCTTTTGAGCCCTTAGCTCAAGCATCGGTAAAGGATGTAACCTTAAAGACAGTGTTTTTGGTGGCCATGTGTTCGGCGAGGTGAATTTCGGAGTTACAGGCGTTGTCTTGTAGAGAACCCTTTCTGTCCTTTTCAAAGGAGAAGGTGGTCTTGGGCCCGGTGCCGTCCTTTTTACCAAATGTCGTTTCTCCCTTTCACCTAAATCAAACAGTATCGCTCCCGGCCCTTAGGCCAAGCGTGGATCCCGTGTCCGTTCGCCGCTTCCACCTGTTGTATGTTAAGTGGGTGCTGCGCCAGTATTTGAAGGTTTCCGAACCCTTTCGTAAATATGACTGCCTTTTCGTGGTGTTCGGTGGTCCCCGCAAGGGGGAGGCGGCGGCAAAAGCATCCATCTCTAGGTGGCTTAGGGAGGCGATTGCCTCCACATATCTAGTGCAGGGACGCTCGGTTCCCTTGGGATTGCGAGCGCACTCGACCAGAGTGCAGGTGGCTGCTTGGGCGGAGCACAGCCTGGTTCCGCTAGGCGAGATCTGTAGAGCAGCTGTTTGGTTGTCTCTCCATACTTTCAGTAGGCACTACCGTCTGGATGTGCAAGCGGCAAATGATGCCTGTTTCGGTTGGGCGGTCTTGCGAGCCGGTTATAATGGTCCCTCCCAATGAGCACTGCTCTGTTACTTCCCAGAAGTGGAGGACTAAACTGGAGGACCGATAAGGAAATAATTACACTTACCTGGTAATTGTAGTTCCTGAAGGGACTCCAGTTTAGTCCTCGTTCCCGCCTGGAGTAATGTCTTTGGGAATGGATCTTCAGTAGTGGAAAATGTGCGTTTACAGGTAAGAGTGAATTTTATAGCTTTTCTTTCATTCAGTTTCGCGATGACTCTTTTTCACTCTCCCTTCTCTTGGGTTTCTGTCATGCTAAAGAGTCAGGAGGAAACGGCACGAGATGAAGTTTTGGTTTTGTTTTGGGGGGGGGGGAAATTGGGTGGTTCATCTAGTTAGCAGTTTTTGGTTACTGTTTACAGTTGTATATTGGCTACTTATTTGTTGCTCTGTTGAGTGTGATTTGTCAATAGTTCACTGGGGCTGATGGGAGAGACCAGCAGACTACATCCAGTGATGTCATGAATTTGACATGCCCAGTCTTCAAGCTGCAGGAGGTACACAAACCCAGAAGTGGAGGACTAAACTGGAGTCCCTTCAGGAACTACAATTACCAGGTAAGTGTAATTATCATTTGTGTCTCCTCCTACCCACACCTTCAAGCCCCTCCGCCTTATCTCCCCTTTACCATCCTCACTTCTTCCGCCATCTTTTCTTCTACCCTATCTTCAACTCTTGAGCTTCGCTATTTTCTCCCTCTCATTCATGCTATTCTTTCTCTCTTCCAGAGACATCAACCCCAAACCTGGCCCCCCTAGACTTTTGTCACATTCTCACAACAGATCCTCGCACAACAGCTCAAATCTTATTCATATCCCTCTTTTTCCCCCTCCTCTCTCCCTTTCTCATGTGCTTTTTGGAACGCACACTCCATTTCAAATAAGCTTGCCTTTGCTCATGATCTCTTTATCTCTGATGCTCTCCATCTCCTATCTAACTGAGACCTGGCTCCTCCCAGAGGCTCTGCTTCAGTTGCTACTCTGTGTGGTGACTATCAATTCTCCCACACGCCTCATCCCACTGGCCGTGGTGGTGGTGTTGGGCTTCTACTCTCTAGTTCCTGTCAATTTCAACCCCTCCTTCTGCCTCAGTCTCACTCTTTTCCCTCTTTTGAAGTTCACCCCATCTGGCTTTTTACTTCACTAGTTCTCTGATTAGCTGCTGTTTATCGATCCCCTGACAAATCCACCTCTACCTTTCTCTGTGAACAAGCAGGAGGATGCAGGCGCACTCTAGCTGCTGTCCACTGACAGCGCCTGTGCCCGGCTCTCCCCAAGCTCAAAGAAGTCCTATGGAGGTCTCTAAGCATGTGCACCACTTCCCACCTTGCTGTCCTGCTCATCTTTTCCGTCTCTCTACCACTCACGGTGCAGCTCTGCTTCCCCTACCTCTGTCATGTTCATGGATGTCAATGATTAGGTTTTGTTTTTGTTTTTCTCAGTCTAAGTTCCGCCACGTTTTTTCTGCCCTCAAGGCACTTTGTTTAAAAACAAAACAAAAAACCCAATATGAGAGGAATTGTATCGGAGCCGGCTCTGCCACTGTGGTTCCCCCTGATTTGCTTTGCTTTTCGTAACACTACAGTGCCACAGAACATGTATCACCCATTGCAGCATCCACTATCTTTATTTTGTTTTAAAAAACAAAACATAAGCAATACTCTGAAGCAGAAGGACCTTCACTACAGAAGCATTCCTGTGAGTTAAAAAAAAAACCCAAACAACCCCCCCCCCCCTAGAAACAAAAATACAAGGACATCACATCCTTTTCAGTGGTGATAGCGGTTTTACAGCTTTCAGCATGTCCTCTTCTCCCTCTGACCCTACTCCCATTAGGCCCAGTCACGGCATAATTAGGACTAGATGGGGTTGCTGCATGTTCTGAGTCAGAGCCCCTGCCAGTATCTAAAAAGACAGCCCAGATCCTCAAAAATTAGGCCAGAGGACTTCTCCTCACTCAGCCTCTGTGATTCCATCTCCGAGGCCAGAGGCTCTGGTAAGTCAGAAGCATAAGTCTAAATATTCCTGAAAGACAATCCTGCTCATTCCCATAGCATCGCAGAGTCTCATCCTCACAAGTGCAGGTCTGAAGCAGATGCATCTGAGACATCCCCCGTACCTCTAAAAGAATGAGACATGACAGGGATCCTTCCCTATCCTCTGTAGTCCCTATGCTGGATGACTCTACCTTCCTTAGGGACCCCCTCCTGCAGTTGTTACATTGGTTCGTCCAGGACTCTGCAGCCCTCCTTTCAGCTGATCCACCTTTTGAATGACCACTGTTCCCCAAAGGCTCCCTCCTATCACCCTCCACCAACCTCCCATCCTTTCTGGATTGCTGTGATTTTCAAAATTCGGCTGACGACGTCTGTTTGACAAATTGCTTCCTACTCCCATTGGTGGGATACAGCGCACCCCCCTCCCCTTTTGGAAGATATTAAGGCGACACCATCTCCAGCTATAGATCATGAGCCTCTGGAAGATCTCTCCTACCCAAAATTTCTCTAAAATTATCCAAGGCTCTGGCCCTCAGTGACTCTCAGACCACTACTAATAAGACTGTGTCCATTTTGTGAGCGTGTAGTACACCAAAGGAGGTTTTGGCCATGCCAGTCCCATAGGTCCTGCAGGATCTCTGTCTCGGCCTGGAGAACTCCAATGTCGAGGAACACCACGGCTCGTCGCCTCAACCTTAAATATTAAGTACTGCCCGCACTGGGTTTCCAACATTAACAACTCCCTCATCAGTCCATTGTCTTTGAGGCGGTTCGTAAGAAAGTTAAGTCCTCCAAAATGGTGGTCCAGACTCCGCCAGGGAAAGAGCAACGTACTTTGGATTCTCCGGGAACAAAGCAGGAAGTCAGTCCTCACATATGGGTGATGTCGACGGAGCCCTCGTGCGGAGCAAATCCCCAGTTTTCTAAGAAAGCGTTTGGGAATTGCATCACGCATGCACGGTCCCCTTCCTGCCTAAGGGTGCTATCTTGCTCAGTCTCCTTTTTTCCGCGGAGCCCTTTAGACATAGTCCAGTTTTCTCCAGGAACAAGCAGGAAGTTAGTCCTCACATATGGGTGACATTGGTGCCGACGGAGCCCCCGTGCGGAGCAATTCCCCAGCTTTCAAAGAAAACCTTTGGGATTGCATCACATATGCGCGGTCCCCTTCCCACCCAAGGGTGCCATCTTTCTCAGTCTCCCTTTTTCTGCGGAGCCCAACGGACGCAGTCCAACTTCCCTCGCAGAAAAAGTGCGTCAAAACTACTAAAGATTCTCTTCTTCGGCCCGGTTTGACAGCAGTTCCCCTTCCCGCCTCGGTTCGTTACACCGGTATCGAGTTCGTCACTATTTTTCTGTTTTTGCCTTTAGGGGCTTGCGTTCACGCTCCTTTTTTTTTTTTTTTCCCCCCCCCCCCCCCACTGGCAGTCCGGTCGTTTGAACTCGCAGGGGCCCTCTTTCGCCCGATGGCTGCCAGCGGGTTTAAAAAGTGTGATCGGTGTAAAAGATTGTCTCTCACCGACACACATGACTGCTGTATCCGCTGCCTCGGGCCTGACCATGACCTGAAGGTCTGTGACCCGTGTGGCAAGATGTCTTCCAAGGCACTTAGAAGTAGGCAGCAGCAGCGGCGTGAAAGGATTTTCTCTGAGTCCGCATCCACCCGGGTCCGGACCTCTTCAGAAGCCTCGATGTCTTGGGAGCTATTTGACTCCGAGCATTGTCGGGGGTCTTATGAGCAGGGGGTCTCCCTCACGGGAACACCGGAGGAAGAAGAAACCTGTGAGGGCGGCATCGTTGGATGCCTCTGATCAGCCTGGATCCTCATGGGCCAGGTCGCAGAGTCCTGACCGCTGCCCCAGGTCCTCTGAGTCGGAGCAGCCTGCAAAGGTGCCTCGCACGGAGCCAGACACACTGAGGAAGGTAACTGCTGTTGTCCTCGTTGACTCTCCGGGAGAACCGGTGTCAGGCCCGACAGCATCGGGACCTGACCCGGAGGCTGCAGAGCCTTCTGAGCTCGGTCTCAGGTTGGCAGCCCTGGAGCTCAGCATGTCTGCCTTCATGGAGCAGCAGTGGGCGCTGATGGCCGGTCTCACCGGTCCATCCGCCTCAACCACCGGGACCTCGACATCCAAGTCAACCCCGGAGGCCGAGCTGATCCTTGAGACTCTTTGGACTCAGGTCGATCCTTGGCCGAGGTCTCACTCAACCTCCCGTTCGGGACCGAGGTTGTTGACGCCAGTGCCCTCAGCGTCAGGGAGGTCGAGACTGAAGCCCTCACGGCCAGAGCCCATCGATTCCTCCTTGGAGGACTTGGCATGGGAAACAGAAGATGAGGGGTCCCCGGACACCCACCAGACCCGGGGTATCCCATCGGACTCACCGGGTCCCGATCCTTAGAGAAGGTCCGCCCCGGAGGATACCCGGGTCTTGGACTTCGTCAGGGACATGGCCAAGGCTTTGGCATTCCCAGCGGACTCCGAGGAGGAGCCTTGAGCCGAGGAATTCGAGGCCCTCTAGTATGACTTTCCCCCTCGGAAGCCCTTATGGTACTGGTTCCTCCGATGTTGGAATGGCTGATGCTCTGCATGTGGGAGTCACTGGCCTCAATGCCGGTTCTCAGAAATCGGGTCGATTCCATCTGTCGGGTCCGCAAGAGTCCTGGGTTCCAGAAAGCACAGCTGCCGCACAACTCCATGGTTGTGGAATCAGCCATGCACAGGCTCAAGAGCCAAAAAACGCACTCCTCGGTGCCTCCTGGCAGGGAAGCCCAGAACCTGGATGCCCTCGGCAGTGAGTGCTACCAAGTCCAAACATACCAGCTGTACATGGGTATGTACTTGCGAGACCTGGCAAAGGAGATTGCTGGGTTCTCAGCTGACCTCTCTGAGGAACCCTTGCAGCGCTTCAAGAACTTGTCCACGGGGATTCGGGAGTGCTCTAAGTTTGTCTCGAGCAGCCTATGACTGCTTCGAGGCCTTGGCCCGAGTAGCCGCAGCTGGCATTGGTGCCCACTGCCAGGCGTGGCTATTGTCGGACCTGGAGCCATGGGTTCAGGACAAGTTGGTCGATGTTCCTTGCTGGGGCTGACAACCTCTTTGGCAAACCCATGACTGAGAAGGCTGCTGAAATCGAGTCTGAGTCCGAGTACTTGACCCGGATAAGACTATCCAAGAAGACTTCTGCCCCTTCTAAAAAGAAGGGCTCGGGTAAAAAGCCCTTTTTCCCTAGGAAGGGTGCTGCTTACCGCAACTACCTCACTCAGCAGGCCTCCCCAGCTCGACCACAGGGGCAGCAGGCCAAGAGACAGGGACATGGCCCGCGTAAGCAGAAGACCCCCAAGCCTCCAGCCCCGGCTCCAACCCAGCCGGGAGGGGCTTTTTGACTGCCAAAGCATAGTCTCTCTCCAACTAGCGGTGAGGTCCTGCACAGGAGAAAGGCTGAGCCTGTACGCCCACAGGTGGCCAACAATCACCACGGATACCTGGGTCCTTCAAGTAGTCTAAAGGGGCTATTTGCTCCACTTCAACCATTTAGCTCCCCCCTTCTTTCCAGGAGAGCCTCTCAGACCCCCTCTACACAGGGACCTCCTCTTGCAGGAGTTGGACGGTCTTCTAGAGGATCAGGCGGTGGAACCGGTGCCCCACCACCTGTAGGGACAAGGCTTCTACTCCGGGTATTTTCTGATACCAAAGAGAACATTGGACCTCAGACCCATCCTCGAGCTGCAAAACGTAAACAAGTTACTGGTGAGGGAAATGTTCAAGATGCTTTCCCTTGGAATATTGCTGCCTTACCTCCACCAGGGAGATTGGCTATGCTCCTTAGACCTGAAGGATGCCTACATGCACATCCTCGTATATCCAGACCACAGACAATATTTCAGATTTGTAGTGGGAGGAAACCATTTTCAGTACAGAGTGTTGGCCTAGCCTTTGCTCCCAGAGTTTTTACCAAATGCCTGGTGGTAGTGGCGGCCTTCCTCTGGAACCAAGAGATTTTTGTCTTCCCTTACCTGGACAACTGAATCATGAGGGCCCAGTCGCCTCAGTGTGAGCTGTGGCCTCTTGGGCCTCCTATCAACATGCTACAGCATTTAGGCTTTGTCATAAATCAAGCAATGTCCACTTTGCTCCCCACTCAAAACTTAGAGTTCATAGGAGCAAGACTAGACCCCCTTCAGGCAAGGGCTTATTTGCCGGAGGACAGGGCACAGAGACTTCTTGCGCTGGTGCACCAAGTTGGCCACAAGTCTCAGATCTCAGTGAGACACTTTCTACGCCTCCTGGGCCACATGGCCTCCACAGTACATGTGACCCCAAATGCCCGTTTCCACATGAGGACAGCTCAGTGGTGCTTCAGAGATCAGTGGATACAAGCCACCGGTCGACTCCGAGACAGGATCAGAGTGTCCAAACGACTGATGAAGTCGGCGTGGTGGCTTCAGCCACCCAACCTGCTCAAGGGAGTGCCTTTTCAGCCTCGCACATAAGAGTGCTGACAACAGATGCCTCCCTGCTGGGCTGGGGAGCCCATTGCCAGGGATCATGCACTCAGGGGTTGTGGTCTCCTCAGGAGCGTACAAACCAGATCAACCTCTTAGAGCTTCATGCGATTCGCCTAGCTCGACCTCTGCTCCTTTGCAATCTGGCAGGATATGTCTCTCAAAGCAGTTTACCTGCCAGGTCAGGAGAACTTCCTAGCGGACAAGCTAAGCAGGATTCTTCAGCTTCACCCATGGCAACTGAATCCAGAAGTGGCCCAGCAGATCTTCCACTGCTGGGGGCATCCGTCCATAGATCTCTTTGCCAGTCCGCAAAATCACCAGTTGCCCAGCTTTTGCTCCAGACAGCCACACCCTCAGAGGGTGGCTGCAGATGCTTTTCTGATCTACTGGTCAAGGGGCCTTATGTATGCGTTTCCTCCCATGCCTCTGGTGGCCTGGACTGTTCAAAATCCTTCGGGACCAGGCCTCTGTCATTCTTGTAGCTCCCAGATGGCCAAGACAGCCTTGGTTTCTGCTTCTCCTCCTGCTGGCAGTGGAGGCACCACTCCTTTTGGGGATGCAGCCCGACCTCCTATCCCTGGAGCAGGGCTCGCTTTTACATCCCAACCTCAGGTCCCTCAACCTGCTGGCATGGCTGCTGAAAGGGTAGTGCTGGCGCCTTTCCTCCTACCTAAGAATGTTGAAGTGTTACTGGCCTCAAGGAGACAGTCCACTAGGAGAACCTATGCCTTCAAGTGGCACATGTTTGAGGTGTGTACCCAGCACAACGAAAACCCTTTTGCCTGCCTTGCACCAGTGGTGCTGCAGTACCTGCTTCACCTCTCAGAATTAGGTCTTAAGTCTAACTCTGTCAAGGTCCACTTGAGTGCTTTGTCAGCACACCACTCTCCAGTAGAAGGACAACCTCTTTTGGCTCACTCCTTGGTGTCTAAATTTCTTAGAGGTCTACTTCTACTAAAACCCCCTGTTCGTCCCCTGGCAACCGAGTGGAATTTGAATGTGGTCTTGGAGCAGCTTACTCGCCCACCTTTTGAGCCAATGTCTCCTTGCCATCTGCGCTTCCTCTCCTGGAAGGTGCTTATCTCCAGGAACCAGAAGGAATGTAGTCATCACATATGGGTATCGTCGGTACCGACGGAGCCTGTGTGGGAACGCTCCCCAGCGTCCAATCAGAAAGCTTTTGGGAGCATCCCACAGCGCCTGCGTGCTGCCTTCCCGCCTTTCCCAACTGCCTCTCTCCAGTTCTTCTTTTTCCGCGGAGCCAGCAGGTCGTGTTCCTGTCACCGCAGAATAATTCTTTCTTGATTTTTTCTTTTTTGTGGTCGCGTCTGCCTTCCTCGATGCTCTACCAGTACCGCCGGTCTTTTCTTTCTTATTCCTGTAAAAAAAAAATATATATATATATATTCTTTTTCTTTTCTTCAGGTGCACGCGCCCTTTTTGGGCCTTAGGCCCAAAAGGTTTCCTTACCATGGAGAAACTTGCTTCAGGTTTCAAAAAGTGCACCAAGTGTGGCGGTACCATTTCCGTCACTGACACCCATGAATGGTGTCTAAAATGTTGCCTCCCACCACCATCTGCAGCTCTCCCCAGCCCGGGGATTGAGCCTCCGGCGGCAGGAGGAGCAACAACACAGCGCCACCCAATCGGGGCAGAGGCCTGCCTTGAAAAGGTTCGCGCCGTCGGGCGCTCTTCCTCTTGCTTCCCACCACCATCTGCAGCTCTCCCCAGCCCGGGGATTGAGCCTCCGGCGGCAGGAGGAGCAACAACACAGCGCCGCCCAATCGGGGCAGAGGCCTGCCTTGAAAAGGTTCGCGCCATCGGGCGCTCTTCCTCTTGCCTCCCACCACCATCTGCAGCTCTCCCCAGCCCTGGGATTGAGCCTCCGGCGGCAGGAGGAGCAACAACACAGCGCCACCCAATCGGGGCAGAGGCCTGCCTTAAAAAGGTTCGCGCCATCGGGCGCTCTTCCTCTTGCCTCCCACCACCATCTGCAGCTCTCCCCAGCCCGGGGATTGAGCCTCCGGCGGCAGGAGGAGCAACAACACAGCGCCGCCCAATCGGGGCAGAGGCCTGCCTTGAAAAGGTTCGCGCCATCGGGCGCGCCCGCGCCTGGCGGGCCTGCGCCAGAGGGCCCTTTGGCGTGGCCCTTAGGCGTGGACCAGAAGCAGAGACACACGACTCCATCAACACCCGATCTCTGAAGACGGAACCTGGCAGCAACCGTTCCTCTCCTGCCGTGTACAACAACGGAACCTTAAGCTCTCTGCAGCTTTCATCCCCTGCACCGCTTTAAAACTCAAACCATCTGAACACATCAACGCAAGCCACGTGCAGCAATCAAAGTTCACCACGCCAGCAGGCGCGCCCTCGCGAAACAGACCACCATCCTTCAACAACAGTTCTGAGACACTAACCTACAGCCAATCAGCTGGAGCTCCCCTGTGGTAGAACCAACTCCCACCACAAAAGAACCAGACCATCCATCGATCACAGCAAGTATAACACTCCTTAATGAAATGACTATAGCTGAGACAGCTAGCACACCAAATTAAACCGATTCTCAATAGCCACATATACTGTTGTCAGTAGACCATATTGTACTGCTAGGAGCCTCACTTACTGTTGCCAGTAGTCTATGTAACATTATTAGTAATCTCATATACTGTTGTCAGTAACCCTGTTGTCAGTAACCTATATAGCATTGTCAGTAGCCTCATATACTGTTGTACTATCGCCAGTGACCTATATAGCATTGTCAGTAGCCTCATATACTGTTGTACTATCGTCAGTAACCCTCCATCTACCTACTCCTCTGCTAATCATCCCCCATACACAGAATTCCCACACACCTAATCCCCCCACCCTCAAAAATACATAATGTCTCCAATAAAATGTACAAACCTCCCCCTCACTCTTCTCCTAATAATACTCCTAACACAACACATTTATACGTACAAATCCAATCAAAGCCCCTACATCAACATCCCCATCATTCATAACCACTACCCAAACCCTTATAACATCCCCACCACACATAACTTATACCAAAATCCGCAACACATCGCAACATACCCACACACCCACAATCATTTCTCTCGTCAGGACTCAGACGCCCCCACAGACTCATTCAAATAAAATATCAACCACAAAGCAATATAAAGGACAATACAGCTAATATAGACACTAAAACCAAACTCTTCCTAATAAATATCAGATCCATAAGAAACAAAATACCAATAATTAATGACATGATAAAAGACAAAGACCCAGATGATATCTGCATCACTGAGACATGGCTCTCACCCACGGACACCATACTATTAAACCAACTAACCACACATCAATATGACACATTCAGCTGCCATCGAGATGTAAAAAGAGGTGGTGGCGCGCTCATACTCACCAAAAAGGTCCTACAATACACCTTAACAAGCTTAAATAATATAGATGGAATGAACATCATCAATATACAAAGTAGAACCCTGGCACACTCCCTCATTTATAGACCCCCCTCAGCTTATCAAAAAACCTCTCCCCCATCCTTGAACTTGCATGCACAGCTTCACAAAACAAACCACTAGTAATTCTAGGTGATCTAAACCTCCTCTCTCTAAATAAATCTCAATCAGATAACTTCATGGACACCATGAACCAAATGGGATACACACAGGCAATGTTCCCTCTAATTTTCTGTAGGCTGTGCGCGCATAAAATATCAGCTGTGTGCAGCTTTTGAAGGAAGGTTAAATTTTTGTGCGCCACATAACGACACTCAGAGTTATATACTTTAAAATTTGACTACGCGTCAGAATACAGTACACCACATTGGTTTTAATCAAATTAAATGAAAATAGACAATTACTTAATGAAGCGGGAAATTTCTAGTAATTACAATGATAACTTTTAAATTTTAAGATGTCTGGTGTTTCTATCAGAATCAGAGCCGTAATTTTTGTGCGCTCTGTTGTAAAGTATGTGCGCTCGCTCGGCGAGGTGTGTGCGCGCGCACACGCGCACAGCTTAGAGGGAACAGTGCACACAGGTAGTTCACACCCCCACACACATAAAAGGCAACATTTTAGATCTCATCTTCCTCCCTTAATAACCATCAACAACTTACACCCCCAACTTCAACAGAAGTACCATGGTCCGACCATCACCTCATAACACTCCACCTCCCAGCACAAGCAACAACAGATACCACAAGCACATCACCCCATTTATCACGCTTTGCACACTTTGACAAAGATACATTCCTGGACAAAGTATTACCAGTACTCAATTCAAACTTCCCTGACATCAATTCCACTGTAAATCATTGGAACCTAACAATACAAGAAGCAGCTATCCCCACACGCACTAGGCATAGACAAACGAAGAAGTCAGAAAAATGGTTCACTAAAGAACTAGCAAAACTAAAAAAACAACTGAGGAAACAGGAAAAGAGATGGAGGAAAACTAAATCAGACAAAAATAAATCACAATATACGAACACACTTAACGAATACAAGAACGCAATAAACAATTCAAAAAGGGATTACCACACTAAAGTAATAAACCTAGCCATCAACCGACCTAGAGAACTATTTGCAACTGTAAAAACACTGACCAAAACAAAGAACTCCGAGCCAAAGCTACCACCAATAAACATTCAAACATTAGCAACCCACTTTGCAGAAAAACTGAAATCTAAACCCAATACTCTAACAGCAATACTAACTACAAGCGCAGAAACTGATAACAATTGGACAACCTTTCATACGGTTGACCAAAAACAGCTCATTAAAATCATAACAATGATCAATACTACAACCTCCCCACTCGATCCTTGCCCTGTGTCTTGGATTAAATGTACAAAGGAAGAACTCGTTGAAAACATTCAACACATGGTCAACCAGTCCCTTTCTCAAGGCATCATGCCCGATGCCCTAAAGCTCAGAACACTTCGGCCAATAATAAAAAACAACAAACTTGACTCAAAAGACCCCAATTCATACAGACCGATAGCCAGCATTCCATTCATCGCTAAAATAATAGAAAAAACAATTCAATTACAATTACAAGAGCATATTGACGAACATAAACCCCTTGACTCATACCAGTTTGGTTTTCGCCCTTTCCACGGAGTGGAAACCCTCTTGATTACACTGATGGACTACCTCATCAAAGGCACAGATGTCAACAATCAAGGTTTCCTACTACTCTTTATAGACATCTCTGCTGCCTTTATCTTTATCTTTATCTTTATTTAAAATTTGATAAACCGCTTTCCGTCGTAACATAAAGCGGTGTACAATAAAAAGGTTAGCAATGCACAAATAATGAAAAGAACGCCAAAGTAAAATAGAAAAGCAAGTATAAAGAATAAAGGCATAGACAAATAAAGTGACAAAAAACCAAAACTATACAAACAATTAAAGGGCCAATAATTAAAACATAAATTAACAGGACTTTTTTAAAAAACAAGTATAATAAAAGGCCCAAAAAGGGGGAGACAAACTAACCATGTTTAGACAAAAGGACACAACTGAACAAAACAGATGGACAAGGTGGACATAACAACAGATGAGAGGACATCAGGGAGGAACATCAGGAGAGAGATGAAAGGCTTGTTGAAATAAATGGGTTTTTAGTAGTGTTTTAAATTGCGGGTATGAGGGTTCCAAACGGAGAAACGGTGGTAAAGCATTCCAAAGTACTGGACCTAAGAAGAAAAAAGCGGCGTGGCGGGTCTGTTCAAGGTGTGCCTGTGACGGGGAAGGAAGGGACAGACGATTTGCATGAAGGGAACGAAGCTGACGGTAGGGGGTGTGAAGGGAAATTCGATCAGCAAGATAGAGAGGGGTGTTAGTATGGAGAGCACGGTGAATGAGGATAAGAAACTTATATTGAAAACGGAAACGAAGAGGTAACCAATGTAGCCGGAGAAGAATGGGTGTGATATGATCGAAACGGCGTGAAAAAGTGACGAGACGGGCAGCAGTATTTTGAATGCGTTGTAGACGTAGCAGTTGGTATTTTGGGAGGTTAGCAAGAAAGACATTACAGTAATCCAAACGACTAACAACTAAGGTCAAGACAAGGGTGACTAGGGAAGAAACAGGGAGAAGGGGGCGGACAGCTCTAATCTGACGTAAGGTGGCAAAAGATCTACGTGTAAGGGAGGTGAGATATTGATGAAAAGATAGCGTGGGGTCGAGAATTACACCTAGGTAATGGAAAGATGACACAAGAGGGAGGGGGGTAGAATCAATCAGGGGGGCCAAAGAGGGGCAAGAACCAGACAGGGAAACCCACATGGCTGTGGATTTACACTGATTAATAGACTAGAAAACTTAGGAATAGGTGGAACTGTGCTCAAATGGTTCAAGTCCTACATCACACATAGATTAATACGTGTTCAAATAGACCAAGAAACATCAGAAACCTTCCCCCAAGGACAAGGTATACCTCAGGGATCAGCCCTTTCTGCCCTCCTATTCAACTTATACCTGCAACCTATCACAAATATATTTAGAAAACACAGGATTAATCACTTTATATATGCTGACGATATCATGCTTGCTATCCCCATAACCACAAAAAACCACACCTACGACAACCTAGCTGAATGTATGGCTGAAATCACCTCTTGGATGGAAACCAATCACCTCAGCATTAACCTCAAAAAAACGGAAGCAATGTTCGTTACAAGAACACCAGTGACTGAGGATACTTTCCCAACAACAATCTCAATCAACAATACATCTATACCTGTTAAAAAAGAGGTAAGATACCTGGGTGTAATAATAGATCATACTCTCACCATGATACCACACATAAAGCAGACAGTAAGAATCATATTTCATAAACTCAAAACCATACAACACCTAAGGCCTCTCCTGGACACACATGACTTTAGATCGGTTGTCAATACACTCATCACACCCCACTTTGACTATTGCAATAGTCTACTAATTGGCCTACCACAAAAAAACACTTACCTATTGCAAAGAGCCCAGAATATCTGTGCAAAAGTAATTACTAAAGCTCGTCTAACAGACCATGTGACCCCTATACTCCTAGAACTACATTGGCTCCCTATAAACAGCCGTATCAGATACAAAATTCTCCTAACAACCTTCAAGCTCCTAAATGACATCGCCCCATCACATCTATCAACACTACTACAGACCCCATCCGAATCAAGAGCTCGCAGACAAAATGCAGCCCACTCACTTGATATGCCAAAATCATTCACGGACCAAAAAATCCTCAAGTGACACAGCCTTTACGTTCACAGCCCCCATGCTATGGAATGATCTCCCACTAGACCTCCGCATCATAAAAGACCTCTCCCAATTTCGGAAGGAACTTAAAACATACCTATTCTCCGAATATTTCCAAATTCCCTACCCCCATGCCCCGTCCCACAACATCCACAGACACACCAACTCAGAATCCCCAAAAACCACAATTAAATAACCCCACACAGTCCCCCTTCACACACACAAAACCTATGATAATAATGGAAATAAATTCTACCACCTACACATGACACACCATTATTCTGTAACACATTGTACGATTACTCTATAACACATTTGTATAGAACCACTTGTAAATAACTTATTTAAATAGTTTGGACAGTTTTATTTCTACACCTGTTATTATATGTAAAAAAGTTAGAAAGTTTCTTTCTGTTCAATGTAATGTATACGGAAGTATACTTAATTTGTTATCTTGTTCCATGTAAACCGCCCTTGATCACTGGAAGGGGCGGTATAGAAGAAATAAATAAATAAAATAAATAAATGTTTAGGTCCTGACCACTCCATCACGGATTGTATGTCCTGCGCCATGTCTAAAAGAGGTCGACAGAACCAAGCTGCTAAGCTCCGTACCCTGTTTCCCTCTGATGCAGCTTCGGTGGCATTGACGTATTCCAGGGCTGCTTCTTCCTCCCGTGGATCTCAGGTAACTAAACTTAAATCCAGCCGGTCCTCGAAGGGTAGATTTCCTAAGCATTGAGATGCCTCTGGCGTTGCCCTCGGATTCTGCACCGGCAAAATTACCCCGGCGGGAGGCTTCAGCTTTCAAAGCATTATCAGGGTTCCAGGATGTTCTCGAGGCCTCGACCTCAGCAGAACTGCTGGTGCCATGCTCTGGGGTACCAGTGGTCTCCACCGGTACCGATATCCAGGCATTGGCAGCGTCGATAGACCAGAGAGTTCTGGCTATGGAACGCAGTCTGGCGGCTTTCCTTGCGGCATCCAAGCCCTCGGAAGCGCGACAGACAGTCCCACCGGTACCAACACCACCTTCGGTACCGGTACCGGTGTCTGCTTTGCCAGTACCCAGTCATTTGATGACTTTCGGTACCGATACCCCGGTACCGGTTACTCCCGGTACCGACTTTGGTCGGTACGGGTATCGGGCTCTTCAAGAGCATCCAGACAGATGATACTTCGAGTCCTCAGAAGAATCTGAGTATTCTGACAGTTCTGTTGATGCAGCGATGCTTCTCCCAGAGGAGCCCTCCTCCCCTAAAAGCAGGATGTCTCCTCCAGAGGATATTTCCTTCCAAGATTTTATCAGGGAGGTGGCTCGGGGCCTGTCCCTTACTGTGGCCCCAGAAACAGAGCCAAGGGCCAAGGAGTTGGAAATTCTACAATATCCCAAAATTCCTAAGGAGGCAGCTACCTTGCCCATTCATGAGATTTTATATGATCTCATGTTAAGGATGTGGGGAAACACCTCTTACCACCTCTCTTCATTCTCGTAGACTAGATACTATGTATCGAGTCCCTCCTTGTCCTGGGTTCCATAAGACTCAGCTTCCTCACCACTCTATCGTAGTGGAGTCAGCTATGAGAAGGATTAAGAGTGCAAAAAGGCATGCCTCTAATCCTCCAGGATGTGAGTGCAGAACCCTGGATGCTTTTGGACGTCGAGTCTTCCATGCTTTCTGCCAGGATCAGTTCCTATAGTCTCTACATGGGAATGTTCCTGAAGGAGGTCACAGATAATTTAGAGGCTTTCAGTCCTCTCCTTTCTGAAGATAAGACGGGACTTTCTCACTTGGGTCAAACATGCCCAAGATGTCTCTAAATTTTCGAACCGTACAGCCTTTGACTGCTTTGAGTGCATAAGCAGAACCTCGGCTATTGCCATAGGGGCACGTAGAATTGCTTGGCTCCAGGCATCTGATCTAGAGCGCTGGGTACAAGACAAATTGAGAAATATCCCTTGTATTGGTGAGAACCTGTTTGGTAAAGTTTGGCAGGAAAAATCCAATGAGATGGATGCTGAAAATTCCACCTTGGACAGATTGTCCAAGTCCACTGCTGATCCTGCTAGAAAGAAATTGTTCAAGAAACCATTCTTTTCTAAAAAGAAAAGATTTTACCCTGCTTATGTTCAGCAGGGACGTTCTGCAAGTCAGCTTGCCAAGAAACGTCAGCAACCACCCAAACAGAAGAAAGCAAAGGCTGCTAGGCCTCAACCGGCCCAGCAGGCGCAGCCTCCACAGGGCCTTTGACTCTCATCTAGAGAACGTAGCCTTCCTGGTTCTCGGGGGACCAGAACCTTTCACCATTCCAGGAAGGTTATATCATTTTGCCCCCAGATGGGGGCAAATAACAGCAGAGCATTGGACACTCTCCATCATAAAGGAGGGGTACAAGCTTCATTTTTCAAGCATGCCCCATCACACAATAGTAAGGCAGTTCAATTCTCCGACCTCTCTCATCAACCTGTTAGGTCAGGAGGTCGCTATCCTTCTTGCCCAAGGGGCAGTAGAAGAAGTACCCCTTCAACAGGGTACAGGGTTCTATTCCCCTTTTCTTATTCCAAAGAAAACGGGGTTACAGACCTATCTTAGACCTCAGAGAATTAAACAAATTCCTTGTCAAGGAGAAATTCAAAATGATTTCTCTCGGATCTCTGCTGCCATACCTTCAGAGTCAGGATTGGCTTTGTTCTTTAGATCTCAAGGATGCATACACCCATGTTCTCATCCATCCAACTCACAGAAGGATCCTTTGGTTCCTTTTTCAGTGAAAGCACTACTAATACCGGGTGCTTCCTTTTGGCCTGGCCTCAGCACCAAGGGTGTTCACGAAATGCATGGCTGTTGTAGCAGCATTTCTCCGCACTCGAGGGATATTCGTCTTCCCTTACTTGGACGACTGGCTCATTCGAGCCCCAACAGAGTGAGAGGCCAGGACTTCTCTATCCTGCACAGTGCGTATCCTTCAGTATTTAGGGCTGGTAATAAACATCCCAAAATCCAGTCTGACTCCCACTCAGTCTTTAGAGTTCATAGGAGCTCTCCTGGATACCACAAAGGCAAGGGCCTGTCTCCCCCAGGCCCGTTGTTTTCGCATGGTGCAGTTAGCTTCTCAAGCAGTGCTAAAGCCTCATCTAACTGCTCGAGAAATGTTACAACTATTAGGCCACATGCATCCACTGTGCATGTGGTTCCCTATGCTCGCCTCCACATTTTATTTATTTACATTCTCTTATATACCGCGCTATTCTGCATCAGTGCAGTTTACATTGAACAAACTGAAATTACATTGAACAGGGCATTATAACTTGGAGATAACTATTTTACAGGGAACATGGGCTATGGAGGGTTAAGTGGCTTGCCCAAGACCACAAGGAGCACCTGTGGGACTAGAAACCCCAGTCCTTATGGCCCAAGGTTGCTGTCCTCTAGTGGGATTTGAACCCCTGACCTTCCGGCCTGAAGTACCTTGCCCCAACCACTAGGCCACTCCTCCACTCCATGAGGGCAGCTCAGTGGACTTTATCCACCCAATGGACCAGGCATCAGGGTGCCTGTCAGACAAAATAGCAAACACAAGTCGCCTCATTTTGTCCCTCCAGTGGTGGAAGTCCACTCAAAACCTGTTGCTGGGGTCCCCTTTTCAGCAACCCTTACCCCAAGCAACTCTCACAACAGATGCTTCTCCAATGGGTTGGGGAGCTCATCTGCAAGACCTCTCCACCCAGGGCATCTGGTCTCCACAAGAGAGTTATCTACATATCAATCCCTTGGAGCTCAGAGCAATCTTCCTTGCTCTGCGAGTGTTCCACAGCCTGCTCAGCTACAAGACAGTCCTCATTCATACGGACAATCAAGTAGCCATGTTCTATGTGAACAAGCAGGGGGGAGCAGGCTCTCTGTCGCTTTGCAACGAAGCTTTGCGACTATGGGCTCACGCCAGAGAGAATCAGATTCATCTTCTGGCAGTGTATCGTCCAGGCATTCAAAACTCTTGGGCAGACAGACTCAGTCGAGTTCTGCTTCCACACGAGTGGTCTCTGCATGCAGACCAGTTGACCAGGATATTTCAACTTTGGGGAACCCCGGACATAGACCTCTTTGCAAGTCCGTGGCATGCCAAACTTCCCCGGTTCTGTTCCAGAACTCCTACTCAGGGGGCTCAGGCCAGGGATGCTTTCCTCTTTTACTGGGGTCAAGACTTCCTGTATGCCTTTCCACCCATTCCCCTAATTCTCAAAACCCTGTTCAAGCTTCAGAGAGACAGAGGCCATATGATTCTCATAGCTCCACATTGGCCACGGCAACTGTGGTACCCTCTGCTTCTACATCTCTCTCAAGCTCCCTCCCTGGAGTTAGGGTCTGCTCCAGATCTCCTATCCCAGGAGGACGGAATGTTATGGCATCCCAATCCCCAGTCTCTGCATCTCAGGGCTTGGTTGCTGAAGGCCTAGATCTCCATGATCTTAATATCCCTCAACAAGTGAAAGATATTCTTCTTGCTTCCAGGAAACCTTCCTCAAGATGCTCTTATGCTTTCAAGTGGAAAAGGTTTACCATATGGTGTTCGCAAAAGGCTCTTAACCCCTTGCCGATACCTCTGGAATCACTACTGGAGTATCTCCTTCATTTATCCAATGCATGTCTTAAGACTAATTCAGTAAGAGTCCATTTGAGTGCTATTGCAACTTCTCTTAGGCTGTCCATTTAGAGGCTTATTTCCTCTCATCCTCTTATATCAAGATTTATGAGAGGCCTTCTTCTAACTAAGCCTCCCATTAGGCCACCACCGGTGGCATGGGACTTAAACCTTGTTCTTGGGCAGTTCATGAAGCCACCTTTTGAACCTTTAGCTACTACCTCCTTGAAATTCCGTGCTTGGAAAATTATCTTTCTCATTGCAATCACATCAGCACGCCACATTAGTGAGTTGCAAGAGCTAGTAGCTAAGCCACCTTATACAAGGTTCCATCATGACAAGGTAGTCCTTAGGACTCATCCACACTTTATGCCTAAGGTGGTCTCGCCTTTTCATATGAACCAAGCGGTCTACCTACCTGTGTTTTTTCCAGGGCCTCATGCATCTAATGCAGAGAGGAATCTTCATACCTTGGACTGTAAAAGAGCTTTAGCTTTTTACTTACAAAGTACACAGCAACATAGAAAGTCCTCTCAACTCTTTGTTGCTTTTGATCCTTCTCATTTGGGACTCCCAGTCTCCAAGAGAACACTGTCTAACTGGATTGCTCAGTGTATTTCCTTTGCTATCAGAGTAAGAACTTTTCTCTGGAGGGCCATGTCACAGCTCACAATGTGAGAGCCATGGCAGCCTCAATGGCTCATCTGCACTTTGTATCTGTCGACGACATCTGTCGAGCAGCCACTTGGGCCTCGGTTCATACCTTTACTGCCCATTACTGCTTGGACAAGGACTCCCGCCGGGATGCCTTGTTTGGTCAGGCTGTTCTCAAACACCTGTTCCATACCTAATCAACTCCTACCCACCATCCCTTGTAGGATGCCAGAGATCCATGGGGGGAAGTGGAGCCCTCTTCACTGACACACAACTTCTGGGGTCTCTCACTGGCACCTAAATCTACGGAGTCCCCATATGTGATGACTACATTCCTACTTGTTCCTGGAGATAGCATAGTTACTCACCTGTAACAGGTGATCTCCGGTAACAGCAGGAATTTAGTCCTCACAACCCTCCCACCTCCCCTAGGAGTTGTATCTCTCTATCTCTTTCCTTTCCCTCTTTCTCTCTTTGTCTCAGCTTTAAAACTGAACTGGAGAGAGGTAGTTGGGAAAGGCGGGAAGGCAGCATGCAGGCGCTGTGGGATGCTCTCAAAAGCTTTCTGATTGGACGCTGACGAGCGTTCCCGCGCAGGCTCCGTCGGTACCGATGATACCCATATGTGAGGACTTAATTCCTTCTGTTCCCGGAGATCACCTGTTACAGGTGAGTAACTATGCTTTCCTGGTGGCACTCACATCTGACAGACGAGTGAGTGAGCTGCAAACTTTTGTTTCGGATAGACCGTACACAAGGTTTTATAGGAACAAAGTGGTCCTTCGCACCCACCCCAAGTTCCTTCTGAAAGTGGTCTCTTCGTTCCACTTCAACGAAGAGATGGTTCTTCCAACCTTCTTTTCCAGACAGCATGCCAGCCGGCAGAGGTGGTCCTGCATACCTTCGTTTGTAAGAGGGCATTAGCCTTCTACCTGGAGCGTACGTGGAGACATCGAAGGGATACTCAGCTCTTCGTCTCTTGTGACTCCAGTAAGCTGGGGCTTCCTGTCTCCAAGCACACGTTGTCCACCTGGGTGGCAGACTGCATTGCCTGGGCGTACAGGGTGGCCGACCTCCCGTTGCAGGGTCAAATCACGGCCCACTGTGTCAGGGCTAAGGCCGCATCAGTGGCTCACCTCCGCTCTGTTCCGCTGGCAGACATCTGCCGGGCCACCACCTGGTCTTCGGGCCAGACTTTTGCAGCCCATTACTGCTTGGATAGGGAGTCCCGATGACACAGTGCTTTCGACCAGGCAGTACTCCGTAACTTATTTGAGGTATAGGCAACTTATTTGAGGTATAGGCCCTTTGGTGTCAGGCTACCGGAGGTATTGAATTCTCTGCTGAATTCCTATCACAGCTGCTGCGGCTCTTCTAGAGGGAGCCATTTTTCAGCTATGGGTTCTCGGTGGCCTATAGCTAGGGAGTCCCATATGTGACGACTGACTTCCTGCTTGTTCCTGGAGAAAGCGTAGTTACTCACCTGTAACAGGTGTTCTCCAAGGACAGCAGGATTCAGTCCTCACGACCCTCCCTCCTCCCCTGGAGTTGCAGTTCTATGATTACACAGGTACACTACCAAAAAACTGCCTCCAGTTTTGCAACTGATTCCTATAGATTTTGGGGTGCTGAATCCAGGAAAAATAGCCAAAATGTTCTATCACGTCACGTTTTCTTGCAAAATTAGATTTCTTACCCATATAAGGAATGTTCACATAATTTCTTTTTAGCCGACTGCAGTTTATTTTCTTGGCCCAAAACAGAGGTTGTAATGGTTAACTAACTAGAAACACTCCCTCATGATATTTTAGAGTGTTTTGTATTCATTTTATACATTAACAGGACAATTGGGAGGCGGGGGGCTAAATCCAGTACTCGCACTGGCGCATGTTCTTTCCTGTTCGCCTCGCCTCGTTCGCGCGCGAGCTCAAATACGGTGGTTGCGACATGAACGTTCCTGTCAAATTTCAGTTTCTTGCAAGTTCATTATTACCTTTTGTTTGCTCAGTCGTAATCCAGCTTTATTCCGAAGTGGTTCACTACAGTTGTAGTTTGCAGTGCTGTGTATTTGTGATGGCTCACAGAGCCAGAGGTTGCGTCAACTCTCCGGACAGTTTTTGTTTTATTTGTGGGGAATATACCGTGAAAAAGCGGCAGAGGAACATTTCTGCATTTATTAAAAAAGTATATTTCGCCTATTTCGGTTTGAAGTTAGGCGATCAAGACAAACCGTGGGCTCCTCACAAAGTGTGCAAGACATGTGAGGAAGATCTACGCTTATGGATGAAAGGTAAAAAACAAGCATTTCGTTTCGGAATACCTATGATGTGGCGTGAACAAAGAGACCACAGCAGTGACTGCTATTTTTGCTCTTGCATTGTGAAGGGATACAACTTAAAAAATAAGAACGTAATAAGTTACCCCAACCTTCCCTCAGCAATTAGGCCTATGCCTCATAGCAACGAAGTACCTGTGCCTGAACCACCAAAATCTTTGGATCATATTTGTGTGGACGGTTCTGATCATGATGAGACTCATCAGATGGCTTTTCCCGATGAGTCCAGTACTTCCGAGTTTGAAACTGAACCAGATCCGAAACCTGAACTTTTCTCTCAAGCTGAATTGAATGATTTAGTCCGGGATTTAGGACTCCCAAAAGATGCTGCCCAACTGCTAGGTTCTCGGCTTAAACAGAAAAATCTATTGTCACCAGGAACAACTTTTTATTGGTACCGCAACCGCGAGACACAATTTTTGAAGTATTTCAGCAAAGAGGAAGATTTGATATTTTGCAACGATATATACGGAGTGATGGAAAAGTTTAAACTCAAGTATGATCCTGCTGAATGGCGGCTGTTCATTGATTCATCAAAAGACAGCATAAAAGGTGTTCTTCTTCATAATGGCAACACATTCGCTTCAGTTCCTATTGCTCACTCTGTTATTCTCCAAGAAAAATACGAGAATTTGGCCCTGATTCTTCAGAAGATTTGTTATGATGAGCATAAGTGGATGATTTGTGGAGACTTTAAAATTCTATCCATGCTATTAGGGCAGCAATCCGGTTTCACCAAATATCCCTGCTTCCTTTGCTTGGGGGATAGCCGGGCCCGCGACCTACACTGGGGGAAAAAAGACTGGCCAATTCGGGAGTATTTGAGACCCGGTGAGAAAAATGTTCTTCATGAGAGCTTGGTACCTCGTGATAAAATTCTATTACCACCTCTCCACATTAAGTTGGGTCTCATTAAGCAATTCATCAAGTCCCTTCCAAAAGATGGTGAGTGCTTTCTGTACCTTTGCTCAAAGTTCCCCCGACTTTCTGAAGCAAAGCTAAAGGAAGGAGTGTTTGTTGGCCCTGATATAAGGAAACTCATTTCAGATGGAGCATTCGCTGAAACGATGTCTGAGAAGGAAAAATAAGCCTGGGATTCCTTCAAGGATGTTGTTCTCAAATTCTTGGGGAACAGGCGGGATGAGAACTATAAGGATATTGTTGCCAGGATGCTCAATGCCTTCAAAGAACAAGGCTGTAACATGAGCCTGAAAGTCCATTTCTTGCACTCCCATGTGAACTACTTTCCCGAAAACTTGGGGGCGTACAGTGAAGAACAAGGTGAAAGGTTTCACCAGGACATCAAGGACGCAGAGAGAAGGTACCAAGGAAGATGGAACACCATTGTGATGGCTGATTTCTGCTGGTTGCTGCTGCGGGAAACCCCAGATGAAAAATACGCCAAGCAGCGCACCAAGAGAAGCATTCGGGGGAAGAAGAAACGGGCCCACCAGGAGATTGATTGACCCAAGAATGACTTTAAAATCTAAACTGTGTTGACAAATATCGTGTTTTTACTAAACTTTGAAATAAAAATTTGCTAGTTATTACCACAGTGTCGGATCTCATTTATTAGAATTTTATTTTCACACCATCGGGTGTTTGTCTTCATGTATTGCAATGGTGCGGTTTGCGTTTTCTATTCTTACATACATACCTGTACAACATCTTTTGCACATTTCTTTGCTTTGCTTTGTGTCTAACCTCGCTCTTATATGCTCAATGTTTGTGCACATGTATGTGGCTGTTTTAAGTGCAGACAATTTTGCTACCATCACAGTGTGTTTTGTTGACATTACTCTATTCTTATGTGCTGCCTTGTTACAATTTTCTTTATTCTTATTTGAATAACTACTAAACAATTAGTATAAAGAATTCATCCAAGAAACTTTTATCTCGATCGCACTCAATCTGAAACGTTCACCTCAAACTGCTAACCCAATGTAGCAAAAAATCTGTACGTGATGGAGCAAATTGGTTACCAGATTTGGATTCAGCGCACCAAAAAACGTAAAAATCAATCGAAACATTAGAGGCAGTTTAAAAAAATTTTTTTTTAGTGTACCTGTGTTATTTTTGGTTCATTTTGCCGTCTCTTTAGCTATGTCATTTGACTGAGCAAGATGGCACCCTTGGGCGGGAAGGGGACCGCACATGCGTAATGCAATCCCAAAGGCTTTGAAAGCTGCGGAATTGCTCCGCATGAGGGCTCCATCGGCGCCGACGTCACCCATATGTGAGGACTGATTCCTTCTGTCCCTGGAGAATACCTGTTACAGGTGAGTAACTACGCTGTCACTGTGAAAAAAGTGTCTAAAATACTTAAGTTTATCTTTTCCTCTGGTTCGACACCGGTTTCCCTTCCCGCCTTTGGCTTGGTACACCAGTATCGAGTCCGGTTTGATTTTTTGTTTTTTGTCCTTCGTGATTAGCGTTCACGCTCTTTTTCTTTTCACTGGTAGCCTGGGTCTTCGACCTCGCAGGGGCCCTTTTTCCCCCGATGGCTGTCAGCAGGTTTAAAAATGTGATTGGTGTACAAAATTAATGTTCCTCACCGATACACATGACTGCTGTCTCTGGTGCCTCGGGCCTGACCACGACCCAAAGGTCTGTGGCCCATGTAGGAAAATGTCCTCGAAGGCCCTGAGAAGCCGCCAGCAGCAGCATGATAGGATTTTTGCTGAGTCCGTACCTTTGCGGGCCCGGACCTTGTCTGAGGTCTCTACGTCTCGGGAATACTCTGAGCCTGAGCATCGTAGAGGTTCCTCAGAGAGGGGGTTTCCCTCACGGGAACATCGGAGGAAGAAAAATTCCTTGAAGGCAGTGTCGTTGGATGGCTCTGAACGGCCTGGTTCCTCCCAAACCAGTAGCGGATCCCCAAGCACCGGCCTGGATACTCAGAGATAGAGCGCCCTGCGAATCTTCCTCGACAGGACACAGAGCAGCTGAGGCAGGTAACAACTGTCCTCGCTGAGGACTCTCCTCCGGGAGAACTGGCATCGGGACCCGACCTGGGGGCTGTGGAGCCTTCTGAGATCGGTCTCAGAATGGTGGCTTTGGAGAGCAGCATGTCTGCCTTCATGGACCAGCAGCGGGCGCTGATAGCCGGTTTCACCGGCTTCTGCCTTGACCACCAGGCCACTGACGTCCAAGTCGACCCCGTAGGCCAAGCCGATCCTCGATACCATGTGTACTCGAGTTGATCCTCGGCCGAGGTCTCCCTCAATCTCCCGTTCGGGACCGAGGTCGTCGATGTCGATTTCACCCAGCATCGGGGCGGTTAAAGCCGGAGCCCTCGAGGCCGGAGCCACTCTATTCCTCTTTGGAGGCATCAGGCTGGGAGACAGAGGAAGAGTCGTCTCCGGACACCTGCTGGCACAGGGACGTCCCATCTAATTTCCTGGCACCTGAACCTCGGCAAAGGTCCCCCCCCTCCCCCGGTGGACACTAGGTTCTTGGGGAGACGCCGGCAACGGCGCCAGTAATCAGCAGGCAGACCGACTCGATGTATCGGGTCTGGAAGAGTCCTGGGTTACAAAAAGCACAACTGCCGCACAACTCTATGGTTTGTGGAATCGGCCATGCGCCGGCTCAAGAGCCAAAAGTCGCACTCCTCAGTGCCTCCTGACAGGGAGGCCCACAACTTGGATGCCCTCGGCAGGAAGTGCTACCAGGGTGTTCTATGCTGACATGTCGGATCCAGGCATACCAGCTGACATGGGCATGTACCTGTGAGACCTGGTGAAGGAAATCGATGGGTTCTCGGCTGGTCTCTCCAAGGGACCTTTGCAGCACTTCAAGATCCTGTCCACTGGAGTCCGTGAGTGCTCGAAGTTCATAACTCGAGTTGTCTGATGGGTTTGAGGTAGCTGCAGCGGGCATCGGTGCACGCTGCCTGGCATGGCTACAGTCGTCAGACCTTGAGCAGTGGGTTCAGGACAAAGTTGGTCGATGTCCCATGCCGGGGAGAGAACCTTTTCGGTAAACCCATGACCGAAAAGGCTGATGAGATCGAGACAGAGTACATGAGCGGGAAAAAGGCACTCGAAGACTTCTGCTTCTTTTATAAAGAAGTGCTCAGGTAAGAAGACCTTTTTCCTGAGGAAGGGTGCTGCTTACCGAAGCTACCCCCCCATTTCAGGCCTCCCAGGCTCCCCAACAGGGCAGCAGGCCAAGGGACAGGGGTATGGCCTGCGTAAGCAGAAAGCCCCCCAAACCTCAGGCACCAGCCCCGGCCCAGCCTGGGAGTGGCTTTTGACTCTCAAGGCATAGCCCTTCTCACCACAGGAGACAGGCAATGCACAGGAGGAAGGCTTGCTCTGTGTGCCCGCATGTTTCTAGCCATCACCACAGATGCCTGGGTCCTACAGATAGTTCATCGATGCTATCAGCTCCATTTGACCCAGGTGCTGCCTCCTTACTTTCCAGGAGGTCCTCTCAGGTCTCCTCTTCACTGGGACCTTTTTCTGAAGGAGTTAGCAGTTCTTCTTGAGGATTAGGCGGTAGAACCGGTTCCCCACCACCTACAGGGCAAGGGCTTCTATTCCAGGTACTTTCTGGTACCAAAAAGGACAGGAGGTCTCAGACCCATCCTTGATCTGCGCAACTTAAACAAATTCCTGATGAGGGAGAAGTTCAAGATGCTTTCACTTGGAATATTGCTGCTTTACCTCTGCCAGGGAGACTGGCTATGCTCCTTAGACCTAAAGGATGCGTGTATACACATCCTAATTCATCCAGACCACAGACAGTATCTACGCTTTGTGGTGGGGGGAAACCACTATCAGTACAGGGTACTTCCCTTTGGCCTGGCCTCTGCCCCCAGGGTTTTCACAAAGTGGCAGTGGTGGCTGCTGCCTTCAGAATCTAAGGAGTCTGCCTTCCCCTCCTTAGACGACTGGCTCATCAGAGCCACGTCGGACATGGAGGTCCAACAGGCCACATCTCGCACCATTCAGGTGCTTCAGCATCTAGGGTTTGTAATCAATTACCCCAAGTCTACGCTAAGGCCCACTAAGCAACTAGAGTTCATTGGGGCCATTCTAGATACCTTTCAGGCAAGGGCTTAACTGCTAGTTGACAGGGCACAGAGACTTCTGGCCCTGGCACATTAAGTGAGTTGCAGGTCCCACGTATCAGCAAGACACGTCCTGTGCCTACTCGGCCACATGCCCTCCACAGTCCATGTGATACCAAATACCCATCTCCACATGCGGACAGCTCAGTGGTGCCTCAGGGACCAGTGGACGCAAGCCACATGAAGACTCGGGGACAGAGTCGGTGTTTAAAAGACTACTACAATCTTTGGAATGGTGGCTTCTACCAAAGCACTTGGAGGCGGGGGTGACCTTCCAGGTCTCTCAACACACGATCCTAACTACAGATGCATCCTTGCTGGGCTGGGGAGCCCATTGCCAGGGACTTTGCACTCAAGGCGTGTGGTCTCCGAACGAGAGCACGCAACAAATCAATTTCTTTGAACTTTGTGCCATTCGCCTGGCTCTTCGAGCCTTCTGTCAAACTTTCACTCATCAGCCTGTCTTGATACAGACAAACAACCAAGTAGCAATGTTCTGTGTGAACAAACAAGAAGGCACGGGGTCCCTCCTGCTGTGTCAGGAAACCCTGGACCTGTGCTCCTTTGCAGTCCGGCATGGCATACATCTGAGAGCAGGCCAGGAAAATTACTGTCAGGCCAGGAAAATTACTTAGCCAATAGGCTGAGTTGGATTCTACAGCCTCACGAATGGCAACTGGACACCTGTATGGCCCAATGAATTTTTCAGACCTGTGGACAGCCGACACTTGATTTGTTTGTGAGCCCGCACAATCAGCAGTTGCCCTGATTTTTGCTCGCGGCAGCCACATCCAAACAGGGTGGCTGCAGATGCCTTTCTCATCTCATGGTCTGTGGGCCTCCTGTAGGCGTTTCCTTTGATGCCTCTGGTGGACAAGCTTTGTTCAAAATTCTCCGAGACAAAGCCTCAGTCATCTTGGTAGCCCCAAGATGGCCCAGGCACCCTGGCTTCCACGTCTACTTCAACTAGCGGTGGAGATCCCAGTCCCCCTGGGGTCCTGCCCGAACCTCCTGTCTCAGGAGGGGGGCACTCTTCTGCACTCCAACCTCAGCTCCCTCAACCTAATGGCATGGCTGCTGAAAGGGTAGTGCTTGCACAACTCCTTCTTCCATGAAATGTGGAAGAGGTTTTACTGGCCTCAAGGAGGCAGTCAACTGGACAAACCTATATGCTTTTAAGTGGCATAGGTTTGGAGTATGGTGCGAAAAGCAGAAAGTGAATCCTTTCTCCTGCCAGGTGGCAGTGGTACTACAATATCTACTCCACCTTTCGGATTTGGGCCTTAAGTCCAACTCCGTCAGAATTCACCTCAGGGCCTTGGCTGCACACCACTTTCCAGTGGAGGGAAAGCCTCTTTCTGCACATCCTTGGGTGTCCAGGTTCTTGAGAGGCCTACTTCTACTGAAACCCCTGGTTCGCCCTCCGGCAACTGAGTGGGATTTGAATGTGGTCTTAGGGCAGCTTACCCGTCCGCCATTTGAGCCAATGGCAACCTGCCATCTACGCTACCTTTCTTGGAAGGTAGTTTTCTTGGTGACACTCACGTTGGCTTGGCGAGTGAGTGAGCTTCAGGCCCTGGTGTCCGACAGGCCTTATACAAGGTTCTATAGGAACCAGGTGGTGCTCGCACACACCCCAAGTTCCTTCCGAAAGTGGTCTCTTCGTTCCACCTCAACCAGGAGGTAGTACTACCTACCTTCTTTCCCAGACCGCATGCCATTCGGGCAGAGACAGTTCTGCATACCCTGGACTGTAAGAGGGCGCTGGCCTTCTACATTCAGCGTACGCAAGGCCATTGAAGGGCTTCTCAGCTCTTCGTATCCTATGACCCCAGTAAGCTGGGGATGGCTGTCTCCAAGTGTATGCTGTCCACCTGGGTAGCGGACTATATTGCCTGGGCATACAGGACGTCCGAGCTTCTATTGCAGGGTCATGTTACGGCCCACTGGGTCGGGGCTAAGGCGGCATCAGTGGCTCATTCCCACTCTGTTCCACTGGCAGACATCTGCCGTGCCGCTACTTGGTCTTTGGGTTAGACTCTCGCAACCTGTTACTGCCTGGATAGGGAGTCCCAGCGGGACTGTGCTTTCGGCCAGGCTGTACTCCGTAACCTTTTCGAGGTCTAGGGAACTCCTGCCCTCCGACCCTTCTGTGTCAGGCTACCGGAGTGCTACTTTCTCAGATTCCTATTGTGGCTGCTTGCGGCTCTCATAGAGGGAGCCTATAGCTGGGGAGTCCCATATGCGAGGACTGACTTCCTGCTTGTTCCCAGTGAAAGCGTAGTTACTCACCTGTAACTGGTGTTCTCCGGGGACAGCAGGAATCAGTCCTCACGACCCTCCCTCCTCTTGGAGTTGCAGTCCTATTATATTTTCTTTTTTGCCGTCTTTTCAGCTATGTCATTTGACTGAGCAAGATGCCACCCTTGGGTGGGAAGGGGACCGCGCATGCGTGATGCAATTCTCAAAGGCTTTCTTAGAAAGCTGGGGATTTGCTCCACACGAGGGCTCTGTCCGGCGCCGATGTCACCCATATGTGAGGACTGATTCCTGCTGTCCCCGGAGAACACCTATTACAGGTGAGTAACTACGCTTTTAGTGGGAAGAAAAACCTTTTCATAGTGGTATGCTCACCATGAAAGGTTTGGCACACCAACTTCAGATAGATGCTTCAGTACCTTCATGACCTGATCTCACAACGGCCAGACTCTGCTCCCATCCCAAGACCGGAGGATCACAGCCTACAGGACAATCTGGAAGAGTACCTCTATCATATCATTTGCTCCACCTACAATGCCTTTGAATCAGCTGCCCGAACCACAGCTACATCTATTTTTGCTTGATGCACAGCTTGGTTCTGCGTTTCTGGTCTTAGGGAGGATCTTCGTTACAGTTTGGCAGATGCCCCTGTCAGGGAGATAGCCTCTTCGGTGCTAAGGTCCAGGAAGCTGTGTCGGAAGCGAAAACATTCCTCTACAGTGTGTGAACTTTTAGCTCAGCCTCCGGAACAGTCCCATCAGCCTCTGTTCTCCATATCCTCTTTACTGGAGAGCATACCATCACCAGTACGTCCAGCATTATTATCCTTGGTGGTGTTTTCAGCCTTATTCTCGGCCTCCATCTCCAGCGTCGGGCTGCTCCCCGCATATCCTCAGCGCCCCAGACAGAGAAAGGAAGCAACTGGCAATCGCCTCAACACAGCCCACCAAGGCGAACCCCAATTTTTGATTATCTACCTGTTGGAGGATGAGTCCAGTATTTCTAGGAAGCCTGGCGTTCCATCACCAGACCGCTGGGTTTTGTGTGGCCATTACAGAAACATGGTTTAACGCATGAATGGGATATAGCCATAGGTGACTATAATCTATTTAGAAGAAATAGAGAGGGTAGAAAAGGAGGAGGAGTAGCCCTATATGTCAAAAGCAATATTAAAGCTGCTGAAATGCAGGGGACATGGGGAAAAGAAGCAATGCTGTGGATTGTGTTGGAGAGAGGAGATAGCACTTTCATCCATACTGGTGTAGTCTACAGGCCTCCAACTCAAACCGAAGAAATGGATAGCAAATTGATTATTAATATTGCAAAGATAGCCATGAAGGGGGAAGTGATCACACTGGATGACTTTAATCTATCCAATGTGGATTGGAGTATTCCTTTTGCAAATCTGGAAAGTGGTAAAAAAATTGTGGATGCCTTCCAAAATGTATTACTTAGACAAATGGTGATGGAACCAATCAGGGAAAGCTCAATGCTGGATTTAGTACTCGCCAACGGAGATAGTATGTCAGATATCCCGGTGGGTGCCCATGTAAGCAGCAGCGATCATCACACAGTATGGTTTGAGATAAAAGCCAAGGTGGAGTCCAATGACAGCAAGCTCAAAGTCCTAGACTTCAAAAACAGACTTCAGTATGATGGCAGATAAAGAACAGTATGATCCACCTAGTCTGCCCAACAAGGTAGCAGGAGTAGGTGCACCTGCCGCTCCGTGCAGCTCACCCCTCCTCATGCCTTTGTTTAGGGGTGTACCCACCTTTCCGTGTAGGGCACCCCTGTTTGTTGAGATGATAAAATCAGAAAAAGCTTAACATCTCAACAAACAGGGGTGCCCTACACAGAAAGGTGGGTACACCCCTAAACAAAGGCATGAGGAGGGGTGAGCTGCACGGAGCGGCAGGTGCACCTACTCCTGCTACCTTGTTGGGCAGACTAGATGGATCATACTGGTCTATCTCCAGGAACAAGCAGGAATGAGTCTTCACATATGGGTACGTCGGTACCGACGGAGTCTGCGCGGGAACGCTTCTCAGCGTCCAATCAAGAGCTTTTGGAAGCATCCCAGCATGCCTGCGTGCTGCCTTCCCGCCTTTCCCAACTGCCTCTCCTCAGTTTTCGTTTTTCCGTGGAGCCGGCAGGACGACGTCCTGTCACCGCAGAAAATTCTTGTTTTTATTTTTTATTTTTCTTGTGGTCGCGGTTGTCTTCCCGACGCCACCGGTACCTCCGGTGTTTTCCTGCCTTGAAAAATTTTTCCTTTTCCACGCGATATTTTTTCTTCATAGTGTCCCACGATCTCTTAGGCCTTTTAGGCCTTCTCTTTTTTCCTTCATGGAACCGCCAGACACTTTCTCCAAGAAATGTTCAGTCTGTGGTGGTACAACTTTATTTTTAGACCCTCTAAGTCGGTGTCTAACCTGCTTGGGTCCTGACAACAATTTGGTAAGAAGAAGTTTTCAACATCGAGGCTCCCTCGCTACACGGTTGCCCTCCAACTTCGGGGCACCGTCCCCTTCTTCGTCCACACAGGATCAGGTAACCCACAAACAGTCTGTTAAGACTAGCCAGTCCTCGAGTGGTAGGTCTCATGCGCAGCATGTAGACGGCTCCGGCCTTGCCCTCGAGGGCCCACTGGCTTCAAAACCCCGGCGGGAGTCTTCGGTCTCCAAAGCCTATAAGGGGTTTAAGGTTGTTCCTGGGGTACACCCCCCACAGAACATACCTAAGCCGTGTACGGTGGTGGCATCCGCTTCGAGCGGTACCGATACCCCGGCATCGGCACTGGTGTTGGATGAAACACTCCTCACCAGGGATCGTCATCTGGCGTCCTCGGTACCTTCGGGACCAGTGGATACCCTCCAGATTGACTTTCCATTATCAGTACCAACACCGATACTCCAACCGACGTCGGTACCCTCCAGATGTGCATCGATAGCCTCGCTTCCTTTGATGCCGAGTCTGGAATCGATCTCCAGTCTGGAGGACTGGGTATCGACTCGCCTTGGTACCGGCTCTCGACGGTACCGAAGGCTCGGTTCCGATGATTCGGATCCGCAACTCTCGGTTCCCCCGACGCCGATTGAGTTGCCACCGGTTCCCCTTCCTTCACCGGTATCAGACACACTACCAAAGTTGGTACCGATGTACTCCTTACCTTCACGGTTGGTGCTTTCCATGCTTCGCTTATCAGGCTCTTTGCCCTCGATACTGAGTTTGGAATCGATCTCTAGTCTAGAAGACTGGGTACCAATAGATTTTGGTACTGACACCGATCGATACCGGTGCTTAGGTACCGAGGATAGCGGCCGGAGGTTTTCGGTTACCTCGGTACCGATTGAACTGTCACCGATGACTGCTCCAATGTCTTTGTCGATTTCGACTCCGACATCGGTACCGGTATCAGCATCGGTACCGGTACCCACAGTAGCATGGTCGCCAATTCCTGCCATGCTTTTTTTCTACAGGATCACTCCATTCTATACCAAGCTTGGAATCGATACCTGGCATGGACAATGTGCTAAGGATGGGAGCTGCTCCTGACAGCCAGTACCAGCAACCATCTTTTAAGCACTCCACACTGCACTCTGCAGGATCTTCTTTTCATATATATTTGGATAACTCTGTGGATGCTCAGGTTAGCTCTTTAGATCTACCCTGTCCAGGGGAAATTCCTGTTTGGGATCCCTCTTTTCAGAGTTTCCTCCTGGATATAGCAAGATCTCTTGCCATTCCTATTCCAGGATATGATCCTGCACAAGGCTCTGTTTCTGCCAAAGCAAAGGACAACATAATGCTTCCTTTGCATCATTCCTTGCAGGATCTCCTTCTAGGAATTTGGGAAACACCTTTTAAGGGTACCCCCACCCCCCAGGGCAACTGATCTTTTATATCAGGTGCCCCCTTCTCCAGGGTTTCAAAAGACTCAACTTCCTCATCATTCCATAGTAGTGGAATCAGCAATGAGGCGGGTAAAGAGTAAGAAAAAGCACTCTTCTTATCCGCCAGGTCGTGAGTTTAAGACACTAGATGCCTTTGGACGTCAATCCTTCCAGACATCTATGCTTTCTGCAAGAATTCTCTCATATATTTTTTATATGAGTCTTTCTCTTGAGGAGGTCACCAAGCAGTTACATCTTTTGACTCCTTTCCTTCCAGATTCTAGGAGTAAAGACTATTCTTCACTGCTTAAGTATATCCAGAATATTTCTTGGTTTCTTTCTCGTGCTTCCCTAGACTCTTTTGAGTCTGTTAGCAGAACTTCTGCTATTGCTATAGGGGCACAACGTAGAGCCTGGCTCCAATCTTCAGACTTGGACAAATGGGCACAACAACGTCTGGGACATACTCCTTGCACTGGAGAAAATCTTTTTAACAAGGAGTCTTTACGTCAGGTTACTCAGTTATCCACTGATTTACCTGTTCCTAAGGTTTGTTCTACACCTACTTCTGTCCCACTAGGTAGGAAATCTCCTACCAAACTTTCTTCCCACAGGAGAAGGTTTTATTCATCACTTGCCCATCATACAAATGTTCCCCAACAGGGGAGGCATCGTCCTGGTCTGAAGATTCCAACCTCTCACCCGGCTCAGCAAACCCAGCATATGCAGGGTTTCTGATCAGTCATCAGATGCTTGTGACTCTTGGGGTTAGCATCTATAGTTGCTTCTTCTCAATGGAAGCAATCCACCGCTTCATTCTAACCCCTACACATGGATCCCTTTCCAAAAGATATCCATTTTATCTATATTTCTATGAGCTGTCAGGATATTCATGCCTATAGGTCACAGGTTTCTCCTCTTTTTCCTGCTAAGAAAAGAGGTCTAACCACTATCAAATGATAGTTCCTGTGCCAGCATGTATCTTTCCTTTCTATAGACTTCCTACTTCGTCAGTCTTCTTCAGCTCCATTCTCTACACCCTCTTAACAAGTTTTTCCCCTGTAAGAGGGAATTACTTACTGGGAGGCTTTTTCTTCAGCCTCTCTACTTTTCTCACTTTCCAGTGCGGAGTTTACCTCCTCTGCTCAATCTTGCTTTGGGGCAGCTTATCAGACATGTCCAGGGTTTCCTACTCCTGTTCTGTCCTTTCTGTTTTTGAACAGTAAGATTCTTTCTGCTGTCTTGCTAACAGCTGCCTATGCAGGAGCTTCAATGTTTGGACCACTAGTTCTTGTCCACAAACAACCAGATTGTCCTCCACTAACATTCTGTCTAGTCTTAGTAGTGGCTCCAAGTCAGTGTTTCACCTCTCTTGGGGATCATCTCACTACAAGCTTTCTAGATTGTCTTCTATTCTGCCATCTTCTTTTTCCTGACTTTGGCAGCATAGTTAGCAGAGATACTGGCTCTCTAAGAGCCAGTTCTATCTCCTCATTCTCCTGTATCATGCTCTCTGCAATCTACAGAGAAGCTTTCCATTATGGGCCCTTGCTAGAGAGCATGGGGGATTTTTTCTCCAACAGCTATCCTAGCTGCTTAGAAAAGGCTTTTCAGTCATGTCTCACATGACTAGAAGGTTCTCCCTTCTTTTACTAACTCATTTTTTGATATACAGGACATAGGCCTTCTCTTACGTGAAAGCTCAAGGACTTGCCAGTTCCCTGCTTCGGTCCATAGTTTTCCCAATCGGGGATATGCTCGTCCTCATGGTAAGAACGCATGATACCTTTGCCCTTAAGCAGGTCAACATGGTATCTCATCTCTAGGCGTCTTCTGTCTACTTACCATGTTAGAGTCCTGGAAGACTCGGGACTTGCTAGCTGCACATTGACATTGTCCTTTGTTTTTCACGTAACAGTCCTGGTTATTTTTCACTAACTAGCATCCTTGCAGATCATGACCAAGAGGAATAGATTCTCTCTGTCTTCTCAAGTAGGTTCCACCTCCTTGTTTTTAGATGAATCTTTCCTCTCCACATATCCTTACAATTTAATTTTTATTAAGGTTATACAAAATATCAAACATAGGCAAAATAATTATCACAAGAATAATAAGAAAACAAGCTTAGTCCACATCACGGGGAGTGGTGAGGGAACATCCAGCCGACAGCCAAAATTAAACAAACTCTAATTATTACATACAATGCTAATAGAACAACCAAACCAGTAATTACAAAAATATATTACTTGCCTGGCCCGAGGCCTATAACCTCTGGTGACCGGCAATCCGTAGCCTTGGCAGAACCTTTAGATTCCTTGGATATTACTAATTTTATAGAGTCTTCGCGTGACTTAATTGAAACTAGATCTACTCTTTTGGTGTCTTTCTCTTCGGAGATAGATAAGAGTACTGTCATGCGACTTTATTTTCGTAATAAGAATGCTGAATTCTGTGGTGGAAAAGTTAATATATTCCCAGATGTGGCCAGGCAAACTCAAGCTAGGCGTAGAGCCTTTTTGGCTCTTAAGCCACGGGTTCTCGCTTCTGGCGCAACTTTCTTCTTGAAATTTCCTTGCAAATGTCTGGTCACATCTGGGGGTACTAAATATGTGTTTATGGATGTTGGATCGTTAGAAGTATTTCTTAAGGGGCTAGACCCTCAGGTTGTAGCAGATGCATAGGTATAAGGTGTGTTACGTTTTTCATTTCTTTTTTTCCTCTCCACATATCCTATGTGATCACTGTACTGTAGGCATATCTCTGTCTGTTTAATTGCAGACACCCATATGTAGGCCTACATATCCATATTTATTTTTTCTGTGTATTTTATGCCCTGCCATATCTCACTATAGATATATCCTTATATGTCTGTCTATCTATCTATCTATATCTATATATATCATATATATATATATATGTATGTATGTATATATGTATCTGTTGAGATATTTTATTATAGATAGATATGTATCCTCATATAGCTATATGATTCTGACAGAGGGGCTCTACCCATACCAATGCTATCTAGCAGGTTTGGGGTTCTACATTCCTGTGGTAGTCAACAATTTTTATACCATAACCTAACGGCTTAGGTACCTCTGAAGCTCTCCGTGCCCAATATCTCTCCTAGCTTACCCCAGTTAGGAGAGACATTGTGGATCTTCAGTTAATCACAGGCTTTAACGCCTCAGGCATTTGTCCTCTCTTTTTGGGATACAAGGAGTTCCCACACCCTTTCTCCCCACAAGGACTGTGCCTGTTTGTCCAAATCGGTTAGCCTTCTCTTTTGCTCCTAAGAGTGACTCACTCTGCCACCAAAAGAGCTAGGGTTTTTGTCATAAAGCCTTCCGCTGAAGGCCCACTGTTTTTGGACTACCCCAGTTTTTCTACTGGGGTTACCTATTACCTTTCAAGATTCTGGCCTCCATTGGTTTTCCTACAGGATTATTACCTCCACTTACAGTGAGGTCCTCTTCAAGGTTCCTCTACTAGGTTTCCCTGTAGATCCATGAACCTCCATGCTTCTGTGAAATCCTGTCAGGGGAGGTCCATTTTGCAATATCCTTTGCAATATTATTGATGACGACATCATCCACACATGGACTCCTTCTCTCCAGTCCTATGCTAGGTTAGCTGTTCCACAGCATCCTTCTCTCTTCAACTCCTACCCTCCATCATCAGGATGCCTGGTGTTCTGGGAGATAGCATGTCCAGCCTGTGACATGCTGGGACTCCAGGCATCTCAGCTTGGGAGTCCCCATATGTGAAGACTCATTCCTGCTTGTTCCTGGAGATAGCACAGTTACTTAACTGTAACAGGTGATCTCTGGGAACAGCAGGAATAAGTCTTCACAACCCTCCCACCTCCCCAGGAGTTGTATCTCTATCTATCTTTCCTTTCCTCTCTCTCTCTTTGTCTCAGCTTTAAAACTTAACTGAGGAGAGGCAGTTGGGGAAAGGCGGGAAGGCAGCACGCAGGCGTGCTGGGATGCTTCCAAAAGCTCTTGATTGGACGCTGGGAAGCGTTCCCGTGCAGACTCCGTCGGTACCGACGTACCCATTTGTGAAGACTTATTCCTGCTGTTCCCAGAGATCACCTGTTACAGGTAAGTAACTGTGCTTTTTCAGTCATATCTCCCATGACTAGAAAAGTTCTCCTTTTTAATATAAAGGACATAGGCCTCCTCTTACGTGAAAGCTCAAGAAGTTGCTAATTCCCTGCTTTGGTCCATAGTATTTCCAATAGGGAATATGTTTTCTCCTTCCAGCTCGTCCTCATGGTAAGAACGCATGATACCTTTTTGCCCTTAAGCAGGTCAGCATGGTATCTCATTCCTATGCGTCTTCTGTTCACTTACCATGCTAGAGTTCTAGAATACTCGGGACTTGCTGGCTGCAGACTGATATCATCCTCTGCTTTTCATGTAACCATCCTGGTTATTCTACTACCTAGCATCCCTGTAGCCATAACCAGTGGGAATTCTCTATATATCTTTTCAAGTAGGTTCCACCTTCTTTAGATGAATCTTTCCTCTCCACATTTTCCTATGTGAATACCTTTTTGTAGGCATATCTGTCTGCTTCTTTGCAGACTTCCATATAGAGGATAGAGGCCTATATATTCATACCTATAGCACACATCTTACAGATGTCTATATCATTTGTGTGTATTTTATGCCCTTCATATCTCACTATAGATATATTCTCATATATCTATATGTGATATATGTATATGTATATCTATATATATCTATATATCTATATGTATCTATCGAGATATTTTACTATCGGTAGATATGTATTCTGCTTTATCTACCTGACTGTCGAGGCTCATATAGCTATATGATTCTGACAGATGGGCTTTACCCATACTTCTGCTATCCAGCATGTTTTGGGGGTCCTACACTCACAACCAATTTGGTGGTAGTTAACACCTACCATAACCTTAAGGTTAGGTACCTCTGAAGCTTTCCATGTTCCAATATCTCTCCCAGCTGACTTCAGTTAGGAGAGAGACATTGCGGATCTTCAGCTAATCACAGGCTCTAACGCCTCCGGCGTTTGTCCTTTCTTTTGGGATACAAGGGGTTCCCATACCCTTTCTCCCCACAAGGACTGGGCCTGTTTGTCCAAATCGGTTAGCCTTTCTCTTTTGTTCCTAAGAGTGAGCCACTCTGCCGCCAAAAGAGTTTGGCTTTTATCATAAAGCCTTCCGCTGAAGGCCCACCGTTTTTGTACTACCCCAGTTTTTCCTACTGGGGTTACCTGTTACCTTTCAGGATTTTGACCTCCATTGCTTTTCCTACAGGTTTACTACCTCCACTTACAGTGAGGTCCTTCTCGAGGTTCCTCTACTGGGTTCCCCAGTAGATCCCATGAACCTCCATACTTCTCTGAAGTCCTGTTAGGGGAGGTCCATATTGCAATATTTTTTCTTTGCGATATCATTGATGACAATTATCATCCACACATGGACTCCTTGTCTGCAATCCTATGCTAGGTTAACTGTTCCACAGCACCTTTCTCTCTTCAACTCCTATTTTTTTTTATTTTATTTCAGTTTTTTATATACCGTACTATTTATAATCAGCGCAGTTTACAGAGAAACACAAAGACCAGAACAGCAGGTTGTTCGGTGTTACATATAACAGGAGTATAAACTTGGATAACATGGGAGAACTATATACATAGAATATATAATTAATTATTTCAATATCATGAAAAACTATTTACATAAAATAGCAGTAATGCTAGGGTCAGGAAGAGATTGTGGTTAAGTTTGTGGTAAGGCTAATCTATTGCACTTTATGTAGGGTAATATTTGATAAATAGGTTATATTTGAGGGCCTTTCTGAACTGGGCTAGGTCGGTTATGGCACGTATGTCAGGTGGTAGGGAGTTCCAGTGTTTTGGGGTGCAAAACATGAAGGCTCTGTTCGCTGTTGATCGGCTGCATGTTGTTATGGCCTTTGGCATTATTAGAGTGTTTAGCGCTATTTGTCTTCTGGATCTGGTTGGTGGTACAGTTTGTGTGAGATCAGTTAGTGAGTTGAAACATGCCTGGAGTCCCAGCATGTCATAGGTTGGAACATGCTATCCCCCACAAAACCAGGCATCCTACCCTCCATCCTCAGGATGCCTGGTTTTGTGGGGGATAGCATGTTCCAACCTATGACATGCTGGGACTCCAGGCATCTCAGCTTGGGAGTCCCCATATGTGAAGACTCATTCCTGCTTGTTCCTGGAGATAGCACAGTTACTTACCTGTAACAGGTGATCTCTGGGAACAGCAGGAATAAGTCTTCACAACCCACCCACCTCCCCAGGAGTTGTATCTCTATCTTTTCTTTCCTCTCTCTCTTTCTCAGCTTTAAAACTTAACTGAGGAGAGGCAGTTGGGAAAGGCGGGAAGGCAGCACGCAGGCGTGGTGGGATGCTTCCAAAAGCTCTTTGATTGGACGCTGGGAAGCGTTCCCGCGCAGACTCCGTCGGTACTGATGTACCCATATGTGAAGACTTATTCCTGCTGTTCCCAGAGATCACCTGTTACAGGTAAGTAACTGTGCTTTCCTGGAGATAGCATAGTTACTCACCTGTAACAGGTGATCTCCGGGAACAGCAGGAATTTAGTCTTTACAACCCACCCACCTCCCCTAGGAGTTGTATCTCTCTCTCTCTCTCTATTTCCCTCTCTCTCTCTGTCTCAGCTATAAACTCAACTGGAGAGGGACAGTTGGGAAAGGCAGAAAGGCAGCACGCAGGCACTGCGGGATGCTCCCAAAAGCTTTCCTATTGGATGCTGGTGAGCGTTCCTGCGCAGGCTCCGTCGGTACCGACGATACCCATATGGGGAGACTAAATTCCTGCTGTTCCCAGAGATCACCTGTTACAAGTGAGTAACTATGCTTTAGGGCTAAAAAATGTCAGATGCTTAAATTTTCCTTGTTCTCGTTTGCTGTTACCTCAGATTCTATTTGATAAGTACTTGACAGAAATTTTGGGGTATCAAGAGAATACTAAACCTATAATTAATAAGTTGTATTGTTTACCTCAGTCGGCAGCAGTTCCCAGTGGAGTTCTACAGGGTGCTAATGCCTTGCCTTTACTTGATTCTCTGGATATATCTGACTTTTGAGACCTCGCAGGATATGATTTCTACTAGGTCAACTCTTCTTGTTTCCTTTAACTCTGAGACTGATAAGAACACAGTTATGTGTTTGTATTTCCAGAATAAGAATGCTAATTTCTGCGGGGGGGGGGGGGGGGGGGGCAATAAATTTGTTTCCTGATGTTTCTAGGCAAACGCAGCTTCGACGCAAGGCTTTCATCTCTCTAAAACCTTGCGTCTTGGCGATAGGCGCTACATTTTTCTTAGTTTCCTTGTAAATGCCTAGCCACATTGGGGGGAACCAAGTATGTTTTTTCAGAGATATCATCTTTGGAAATTTTTTCTTAATAATCATTGTTCTCGGGGATAAGGCGTTTTGCTTTGACATTTGGTTTGCCAGCATGCTAGAAATAATTTGAGTTTTAAGTATGGTTATTGGCACCTCTCTCCGATTATTATTTGTATTTTTCTATTTAGTTTACTGCTTGTATGCGGTAATTCCTAATGTACTCCCCATGATGTGGATTGTTCGTTTCTTATTTTTCTGATGATTGATATGTTTTTGAAATCATTAATAAATAAAAAACAAACAGTCTTCTGAAAATCATTTGAGCTTTCCATCACTTCTGTTCCTATTTATAGGTGTTTTTTGAACACAAAACAAAAATATTTGTTAAGCAATTCCACTTTATCCTCATCAGCTTTTACATATTTCTCCCCTTCACCTTGGAGTCTGACAATACCACTTTTGCACTTCCTCCCTTCTCTCACTAACATCTGAAAAATGTCTTGTCCCCCCATTTTATTGCATTGGCTATTTCTTCTCCTTTTTGTATCTTTGCTTTCCTGACTACTTTCCTAGCTTCTGAGTTTTTCCAAATATTGATGCTCATCTTCCTTTCTGTGATCTCCTCTATTCTCCAGTAACAAGCAGAAAGTCAGTCCTCACATTTATTTAGACTGATTTGTATACCACCTTATCCTACAATCAAAGTGGTTACATGACATCACAGTTAGGGTTACGTTTAACATGTGGATACTATACAACATTCAACATGTGGGTATTTAACAACATATAGAGAGCACAGTTGGAGGGTTATATTTAGTGTGAGCATCTCTTCGTGATTCTGGTTGGTTGGCTGTTCTAGTTGAGTTAGCTGTGGTAGCTGCAGTACTGCTTGAGTGGGTACTATTGTCTATCTGCTCATAAGTTTCTGCAAAGAGCAGAGTTTCAAGGTTCTTGCAGAAGTCTGTGATGTCTTCTAATGTCCTTAGGCTCGTTGGGAGGGAGTTCCTTAGTGTGGGTGCCAGTAGTGATGGAGCTCTTCTTGAAGTATTTTGTTTAGTTTTGTGGTATCCTGCAGGTGTGCCGATCATGTTGTCATTATTGTTCCTTCTTGGTCTATTAATGATATTCCTTGTTATGATTTCTTGTAGAGCATCTTCTGATAGATGGTGGATGATTTTGAAGAGAATCAGGATAGTTTTAAACTTTGCTCTGGCCATCATTGGGAGCCAGTTGTTGTAAGACTGGGGTGATATGCTCAGATCTTGGGGTGTCAGTAATGATATGTGCTGTAGTGTTTTGCACCATTTGGAGTGGTTGTAGGGTATGCTGAGGGAGGCCTTGATATAGCGAGTTTCCGTAATCAAGCAGATGTGTGATGAGTGCTTGGCATACCATGCGAAAGTGGTCTTGGCGGAGCAATGGTTTTATCTTTCTTATGGTCTTTAGACGTTGATAGGCCTTGTTTGCGGTCTTAGTGATATGGGATTTCATGTATTTGACTTCATCTTTGACTACTATATGTTTGTTTAAAATGTTAATAGTCTGTGGTGATATGAAGGTAGGGTTTTGAGTGATGAACATTGCCTCAGTTTTATCGTAGTTAATTGTCAGGTTATTGGCTGCTAGCCAGGCATTCATGTCCTCAATGCGTTTGGTTATGCAGGCCACCCTGATCCTCATAACCCCCCGGTGGCCCCGGCAGCTGTGGTTTCTGCTGCTCCTCAGCCTGTCTTGGGTGCCATCAGTCACCCTGGGTAGCACCCCGGACCTGCTCCCACAGGAGGACTGCGCGCTCCTACACCCTATCCTGGGGTCCCTGGCTGTTGAAAGGGTAGCCCTGGCCCAATTAATCTTGCCCATGGAGATGGAAGAGGGTCCTGCTGGCGTCACACAAAGATTCCACCTGGCGGGCATAAACCTTTAAGAAGCGTCACTTCTCAGTTTGTGTGGAGAGGTGTGCCAACCCCTTCTGTTTTGTCCAGCTGGTGCTGCAGTACCTGCTGCACTTGTCTAATGCTGGTCTGAAGTCTTAACTCCATCATGGTTCACCTCAGTGTGCTATTGGCGCACGATTACCTCATTGAGGGAAAGCCCCTCTCTGCCCAGCCTCTTGTGGCTTGCTTCCAGTGGGGTCCCCTGCTCTCTGGACCACCCATTTGACCGCCGATGGTGGCATGGGATCTCAGTGTGGTCCTCTCAAAACTCATTGCTTCCCCCTTTGAGCTGCTGGCTTCCTGCCACTTCAAGTATCTGTCCTGGAACGTGGTCATCCTCATGGTGCGCATGTCTGCTCTCAGGGTCAGTAAGCTCCAGGCTTTGGTTGCTCATTCCCCTTACACCAGGTTTCACAGGAACAGGGTGGTGCTCAGGACAACACCCTAAATTCCTCCCTAATGTGGTCTCCCTGTTCCACCTGAACCAGTAGGTGGTGTTTCCCACCTTTTTCCTGCAATGTCATGCCAGTAGGATAGAGGCCGCTCTCCACATGGTATACTAAGCGAGCCTTAGTCTATTATCTAGAGTGGACCAAGCCCCATCGCTGCTCTCGCAGCACTTCATTTCCTACAATCCTAATTGCCTGGGCATAGTGGTCTCCAAGCGTATTCTATCTACCTGGGTGGCAGACTGCATCGCCTTCACCTATGGTCAGGCTGGTCTTTCACTGGAGCATCATGTCATGGTGCACTGGGTCCAGGCCATAGCAGCTTCAGTAGCGAATCTGCGCTCAGTTTCCTTGACGGAGATCTGCCAAGTTTCCACCTGGTCCTCAGTTCACACCTTTTTAGCTCATTACTGCCTGGAGGAGTTGTCCCAGTGAGACAGCGCCTTCAGCCAGGCAGTACTCCGTCATTTGTTTTGGGTTTAAGGCAACTCCTGCCCTCTGGCCCTTTTTTGTGTCCAGGCTACTGGAGAGCTGGTATCCCTGGTTGATGCTGGGGTTGCTGCTGAGGTCTTGCGACCGAACTATACTCCTACTGTTCACTTTTTGGATTGCCCGTGGCTTTCTGTTTTTTTCGGTAGCCTGTTAGGGAGTCCCATATGTGAGGACTGACTTCCTGCTTGTTCCTGGAGAAAGCATGGTTACTCAACTGTAACAAAGATTACATAGTCAACACCATGGAAGTAAAGGTCTGTTTCTTTACTGTATTCTCACTATACTGCTTCTCTTAACTGCAAACACATGCTCACGCACTCCCCAATCACAAAAAATACCAATCATTCGTTGTCAGAATCTCATGAAAGCCTATACAATAATATATAAACAAAATCTATGCAACGCCATGTAATATAAATACAAATAGACTGGTTTATATCACATCTAATATACAACCTTTATATGATAAAATGCAGGGATTGGATAACACCATAAACATAAGATGTTGCATGGTACATGCAAGATCAATCAAAATCAAAGTACCAATTTAGTAGATTACATTCACAATAAGTCAGATATAATGTTCATTACTGAAACCTGGCTTTCAAAATGATACAGTAATAGTCAATCAATTGAAGCAACCAAATTACAGCATTTACCACAGCCCATGTCAAAATAAAAGGGGAGGAGTAGTCTTCATAATAAGAAAAGATAATCTAAAAGCAACCCATAAGTCAGCAATAAGCATGGATGGTCTTATATGCTAATGATTGAATGCAAACATCTAGTATTTAACCTAATTTAACAGGCCACCTGCAGCTGACACTAATAGTATCGCTACTCTCCTGGAGTCAGTCTGCTCAGATAAACCCATTAACAAACATCTTATTATACTGGGAGATTTTAATTTAACATTCCTGCACAATAGCCATACATCTGCCTTCCTTCATGCAATGGATGATATGGGTTTTCAACAGATTAACAAAGCAACACATAACAAAGGTAACACGTTTGATCTAATATTCATACCTAATGACGAAAACGGGAAATGACATAAGCATTGCCGAGTAAGACGGAAGGCATTGATAAGGCAGGCAAAGAGAGAATTTGAAAAAAAGTTTGCCATGGAAGCAAAAATGCATAATAAAAACTTTCAAGTACATTTGTAGCAAAAAATCAGTGAGTCAGTTGGACCATTGGATGATAGAGGAGTAACAGGGGCATTAGGTGAAGACAAAGCCATAGCAGAGAGACAATGAATTCTTTGCTTTGGTCTTTACTGAAGAAGATGTAGGGAATTTACCCGTGCCTGAAATGGTATATAAAAGTGATGTATCAGAAGAATTGAAAGAAATATCGATAAACCAGGAAGATGTATTACATCTATTTGATAAACTGAAGAGTACCAAATCACCTGGACCGGATGGTATACATCCAAGGGTATTGAAAGAACTGAAATATGAGATTGCAGACCTACTTTTAGTAATCTGTGAACTGTCATTAAAATCAACTGTAGTACCTGAAGAGTGGAGAATGGCCAATGTGACGCCAATATTTAAAAAGGGAAACTACAGACCTGTGAGTCTGACATCAGTATCGGGCAAAATGGTAGAAACCATTATAAAGAATAAAATTACTGATCATGTATATAGTCATGGTTTAATGGGTGAAAGCCAACATGAATTTAGCCAAGGAAAGTCTTGTCTTACTAATCTGCTATATTTTTTTTGAAGGTGTGAATAAACAGGTAGACAAAGATATGCCAATTGATATAGTGTTTATATCTAGATTTTCAGAAAGCCTTTGACAAAGTCCCTCATGAGAGACTCTTGGCAAAAATTAAAAAGTAATGGGATTGGAAGAAGTGTACTATTGTGGATCAGAAACTGATTAAAAGATAGAAGGCAGAGAGCAGGGCTAAATGGCCAATTTTCTCAGTGGAAAACAGTAAATGGTGGAGTACCCCAGGGATCTGTGCTGGGCCTGCTGCTTTTTAACATATTCATAAATTACCTGGAAATGGGAATAACGAGGGAGGTGATCAGATTTGCAGATGAAACAAAATTATTCAAAGTTGTTAAAACCCAAGAGGATTGTGAAAAATTGCAAGAAGAACTTGATAAATTGAAAGATTGGACGTCCAAATAGCAGATGAAATTTAATGTGGACAAGTGCAGAGTTATGCACCTAGGAAAGAACAACCAAAATTTTGGTTACACGATGCAAGGAGCCACCTTAGAAACCACCACCCAGGAAAAAGATTTAGGCTTCATCATGGATAATACGTTGAAACCCTCCACCCAGTGTGCAGCGGTGGCCAAGAAAGCTAATAGAATGCTAGGAATCATAAGGAAAAGAATGGAGAATAAAACCAAGGACGATATTGTTCCATGGTTTGACCGCATCTTGAATATTGTGTTCAATTCTGGTTGCCGTATCTTAAAAAGGATATAGCGGAATTAGAAAAGGTACAGAGAAGAGCCACCAAAATGGTAGAGGGGATGGAAGGATACCCCTATGAGGAAAGGCTTTAAAGGTTAGGGCTCTTCAACTTGGAAAAGAGAAGGCTGAGGGGAGATATGATAGTTTATAAATTAATGAATGGAGTAGAACGGATTAATGTAGATTAGTTGTTTACGCCATCAAAAAGTAGAAAGCTAGAGGACACACTAACCCATTTAAGACTAATAAGAGAAAATATTTTTCACTCAGCGTGTAATCAAACTCTGGAATCAGTTACTGGAGGATGTAGTAAAAGCTGTTAGTGTAGTTAAGTTTAAAAAAAGGTTTGGACAAGTTCGTAGAGGAAAGGTCCATAAACCATTATTAAAGAGGACCCGGGAAATCCACTGCTTACCCCAGGACGAGCATTGTGGATGCTGTGGACTTTGGGTACCTGCTGGGTACTTGTGACCTGGATTGGCTACTGTTGGAAACGGGATACTGGGCTTGGTGGACCTTGGTCTGACCTAGTATGGCATTTCTTATGTTCTTATGATATGTACAATAGCTCTCGACAAAACCCTGTACAGACACAACCTGTACCGTGGTCGTACCACCATCTAATTAACTTCTCCATAGAACATAAGCCATCCAAGAATAAAGAAAGAGTATTGAGAACGTACAACCCACATTTAAACAATTTGATAGAGATCTTCTTAAAGGAAACCCTTCCACATCTCAATGTGGATTCATTTGATATTGATGAGATACTGAGGAACTAGAATAAGGTCATAGGTACAGCAGCATCAGCACCCAAGCCAAGATCTACAAAGGGGAACAGAACAACACAGATTTGGTACACTTGAGCAAAGGTCATTAGGGGCATTTACGAAAAAATGGAAAGAAAATGGAGAATTACTAAATTCCAAGACGATGGAACCCTATATGTAGATGCACTCCAGGTTTACCGAGTTGGTATTAATAACCAATAAGAAGGAATACTACACAATCGACCCAGGGAGCTGTTTGATATTGTAAAATCCCTAGTTCAAACTCCAAATCAAGGAGATGATGATCCCACTCTGGGTCTGTAAATAATAGCAGACCATTATAAGAACAAACTAAAGAAGCCAACCACAATCACTTTGCTGATTGCACCTACATATAATGGTAACATCACCATATGGCAAACATTCTCAAAGATAAACACTGACCAGATGCTCCAAATCATAATGTCCATCAATACAACTACATCTTATTTAGACCTATGCCCAGTAAGCTGGGTTAAACTGGCAAGGGCAGAAATGGCACCAGTTATCCTCAAAATTATTAACCTCTCTCTATCCCTAGGTGTCATACCAGGAATTCTTAAAAAAAAAAAAAAAAAAAATCATCCACCCTATCTTAAACATTTCACTGGACAAAACTTGCCCCAATTCCTACAGGCCAATATCGAATCAACCTTTCATAGCTAAGCTAATTGAAAAAAACGTCCAAAGGCAACTCCAACGAGATACTATTAATGAGATGGCAACAAATTGGTGTTAATGGTACCGTACTGAAATGGTTCGAATCGTACCTATCTGACCATACACAGCAGATAAAAATTGGTCATTCACTCTCAGAAACATACAGCCAGGATCAAGGAATACTACAGGGTTCAACCTAATCTGCTGCTCTATTGTTTAACATTTACCTACAGCCGATCTGCGATATTTTCAAAACACATAAGATAAATTACAGAATAAGTTGATCTGTAAATAAGTTGAATGAATTCATAACCTGTAATTCCATTTGTTGTCTCTCTTACTCCTTCACCGGTTCTATTGTTAAAATGTTCTATGTACCAGTTGTTATAATTGTAAACTGCTATGATTACCAGAAATGGCGGTATAGAAATCTCACAAATAGTTATTTACCCCATTTTCAACTGAAATACCTGACCTTACAAAGATTATAGTGTGTTTTAAATGAAGCTGCACAGTGGCTTGAATCCTGCAACTTAATGATAAATTACAAAAAAATAGAAGTCCTATTTATCATTAAGGAAAAGGACTTCATACACAAAAAAGATACAAGTCATAGGAGCTGACCTGGAAGTAAAGGAGGTGAGATATATAGAGGTTATCCTAAATCAGAATCTGTTTAATGAAGCATATAAACTCAATAACCCGAACAGTCTACAACAAATTAAGATTGATACAAAACCTAAGACCCCTTGTACTGTCTCAAGATTACCATTCGGTCATACAAGTAATGATCTGTCCCCACTTTGATTATTGCAACTGCATCCTACAGGATATTCTGAAACTAGCCATAGCCCACCTACAAATAGCGCAAAATGCAGTTGCACGTAACATACAGAAAGTACCAAAAGCTCAGCACATCACACCCATTCTACACAGCTTCACTGGTTACCTATATCAAGTAGAATTCAATATAAGTCCCTGATTATCACATTCAAAACACTCCATGACTTGGCTCCAACAAATCTAAGTTTCCTAATAACAATGCATCTCCAGGAACAAGCAGGAATGTAGTCTTCACATATGGGTATTGTCGGTACTGACGGAGCCTGCGTGGGAACGCTCCCCAGCGTCCAATTAGAAAGCTTTTGGGAGCATCCCACAGCGCCTGCGTGCTGCCTTCCCGCCTTTCCTAACTGGAGTTGAGGAGTAGCCTAGTGGTTGGGGCAAGATACTTCAGGCCGGAAGGTCAAGGGTTCAAATCCCACTAGAGGACAGCAACCTTGGGCCGGAAGGACTGGGGTTTCTAGTCCCACAGGTGCTCCTTGTGGTCTTGGGCAAGCCACTTAACCCTCCATAGCCCATGTTCCCTGTAAAATAGTTATCTCCAAGTTATAATGCCCTGTTCAATGTAATTTCAGTTTGTTCAATGTAAACCGCACTGATGCAGAATAGCGCGGTATATAAGAGAATTAAATAAATAAATAAATAACTGCCTCTCTCCAGTTCTTCGTTTTCCGTGGAGCCAGCAGGTTGTCGTTCCTGTCACCGCAGAAAATTATCCTATTCTCCTTCTTTTTAGTGGTCGCCTCTGCCTTCCCTCGACGCTATACCAGTACCGCCGGTTCGTTCTTTCTTTAGAAAGAAAAGAAAAAAAGGAAATCTAATAGTTCTTTTTCCAAAACGTTTCTTCAGGTGCACGCGCCATTTTGGGCACTAGGCCCAAAATTTCCTTCACTATGGAAAACCCGCTTCGGGTTTCAAGAAGTGTACCAAGTGTGGCGGTACCATCACCAACACCCACGAGTCGTGTCTTAAATGTTTAGGTCCTGACCACTCCATCTCAGAGTGTATGGCCTGTGGGATGATGTCGAAGAGGGGTCGGCAAAACCGAGCTGCTAAGCTCAGCACCCTTTTTCCCTCCGATGCAGCCTCTGTGACATCGACATCTTCCAGGGCTTCGTCTTCCTCCCATGGATCTCAGGTAACTAAACATAAGTCTAGCCGGTCCTCAAAGGGTAGATCTCCTTCCAAGCATCGAGATGCCTCTGGCGTTGCCCTTGAGGGTTCTGTAGGGATGTTCTGCAGGTCAGTCTGCCCGAAAGGGTCAGCAACCACCCAAACAAAGGAAAGCAAAGACTGCCAAGCCTCAACCGTCTCAGCAGCCTCAGCCTCCACAAGGCCTTTGACTTCTATCTAGAGAACTTAGCCTTCCTGGCCCTCAAGGGACCAGAGCCTTCCACCATTCCAGGAAGGTTGTGTCATTTTGCCCCCAGATGGGGGCAGATAACAGCAGAAGATTGGACTCTCTCCATTATAAAAGAGGGGTACAAGCTTCACTTTCTTTGCATGCCCCCTCCTACAATGGTAAGACAGTTCAATTCTCAGACCTCTCTCAACAACCTGTTAGAGCAAGAGGTCGCTATGCTTCTTACCCAAGGGGCAATAGAAGAGGTACCCATTCCTCAACAGGGTACAGGGTTTTACTCCCCCTATTTCCTTATCCCAAAGAAAACAGGGGGACACACACCTATTTCAGACCTCAGAGAATTGAACAAATTCCTGTTCAAAGAGAAATTCAAGATGATTTCTCTGGGAACTCTGCTGCCATACCTTCAGAGTCAGGAATGGCTTTGTTCTCTAGATCTCAAGGATGCGTACACTCATGTTCTCATCCATCCAACTCGCAGAAGATTCCTTCAGTTCCTTTTTCAGGGAAAGCACTATCAATACAGGGTGCTTCCTTTTGGCCTGGCCTCGGCACCAAAGGTGTTCACGAAATGCATGGCTGTCATAGCAGCATTTCTGCATGCACTCGGAATATTTGTCTTCCCTACTTAGACAACTGGCTCATTCGAGCCCCATCAGAGTCAGAGGCCAGGACTTCTCTACCTTGCACAATGTGTATCCTTCAGTATTTGGGCCTGATCATAAACATTCCAAAATCCAGCCTAACCCCCACTCAGTCTCTAGAGTTTATAGGAGTTTTGCTGGACACCAGAAAAGCAAGGGCCTATCTTCCACAGCCCTGCTGCCTTCGCATTGTGCAGTTAGCCTCCCAGGCAGTGTTGAAAACTCATCTCACTGCTCAGGAAATGTTGCAATTACTAGGCCACATGGCATCTACCGTGTAGGTGGCCCCCTATGCTCTCCTCCATATGAGAGCAGCCCAATGGACCCTATCCACTCAGTGGACTCGGGCATCAGGCTGCCTATCAGACAAGATAGCAAACACAAGTCACCTTATTTTTTCTCTCCAATGGTGGCAATCAACCCAAAACCTGTTGGTAGGGTGCTCTTTCCAACAGCCGCTACCCCAGGTTACTCTTACAACAGATGCCTCATAGTTGGGTTGGGGAGCTCACCTGCAAGGTCTCTCTACCCAAGGCACCTGGACGCCACAGGAGACCCACTTACATATCAATCTCCTAGAACTCAGAGCAATTTTCCTTGCTCTTCGAGTGTTCCGAACCCAGCTAAGCTACAAGACAGTCCTAATTCAGACGGACAATCAAGTAGCTATGTTCTATCTGAACAAGCAGGGAGGAACAGGCTTTCTGTCGCTTTGCAACGAAGCTTTGCGACTTTGGGCCCTCACCAGAGAGCATCAAATTCATCTCCTTGCAGTGTATCTGCCAGGCATTCAAAACTCTTGGGCAGACAGACTCAGTCGAGTTCTGCTCCCACACGAATGGTCGCTCCATGCGGACCAGGTATCAAGGATTTTTCAAATTTGGGGAACCCTGGACATAGACCTCTTTGCAAGTCCACTGAATGCCAAACTTCCCCGGTTCTGTTCCAGACTTCCGGCTCAGGGTTGTCAGGCCAGGGATGCTTTCCTCCCCCATTGGGGTCAGGACTTCCTATATGCCTTTCCTCCCATTCCCCTAATTCCCAAAACCCTGTTCAAGCTTCAGAGAGACAGGGGTCATATGATTCTCATAGCTCCACATTGGCCATGGCATGTGTGGTACCCTCTGCTCCTACATCTCTCTCAAACTCCATCTCTGGATCTCGGATCTGCTCCAGATCTGTCTCAGGAGAACGGGATGTTGTGGCATCCAAATCCCCACGCTCTGCATCTCAGGGCATGGTTGCTGAGAGCCTCGACCTACATGGTCTTAACCTTTCTCAACAAGTAAAGGATGTCCTTTGTGCTTCCAGAAAACCTTCCACAAGATGCTCTTATGCTTTCAAGTGGAAAAGGTTTTCCATATGGTGTTCGCAGAAGGGTCTTGACCCATTTGCGATACCTCTGGAATCATTACTGGAATATCTCCTTCATTTATCTAATGCTGGACTTAAGACTAACTCGGTAAGAGTCCATTTAAGTGCTATTTCAGCTTCTTTAAAGCCTTTAAATGGGCAGCCTATTTCCTCTCATCCTCTCATAGCGAGATTTATGAGGGGCCTTCTTCTAACTAAGCCTCCCATTAGGCCACCCCCAGTGGCTTGGGACCTGAATCTGGTTCTTGGCCAGCTCATGAAGCCGCCTCTTGAACCCTTAGCTACTACCTCCTTAAAATTCCTTTCCTGGAAAGTTATCTTTCTCATGGCAATCACATCAGAACGTCGCATCAGTGAATTGCAAGCACTGGTTGCTGATCCTCCTTATACGAGGTTCCATCATAATAAGGTAGTCCTTTGGACTCATCCACACTTTATGCCAAAGGTGGTCTCCCCTTTTCATTTCAACCAAGCAGTTTTTCTGCCTGTATTTTTTCCAAGGCCTCATGCTTCAAATGCAGAAAGGAATCTTCATACTTTAGACTGTAAAAGGGCACTTGCCTTTTATTTACAGAGGACACAGCAACATAGAAAGTCCTCTCAACTCTTTGCTTTTGATCCTTCTCATTTGGGACTTCCAGTCTCCAAAAGAACATTGTCTAATTGGATTGCTCAATGTATTTCCTTTACCTACCAGAGTAAGAACCTTTCTCTGGAAGGCCATGTCACAGCTCCCAATGTGAGGGCCATGGCAGCCTCAATGGCTCATCTTCACTCTGTGTCTATTGACGACATCTGTGGAGCAGCTACTTGTGCCTCGGTTCATACCTTCACAGCTCACTACTGCTTAGACAAGGACTCCCGCCGGGATGCCTTGTTTGGGCAGGCTGTTCTACAACACCTGTTCCATACTTAATCAACTCCTACCCACCAATCTCCAGGAACAAGCAGAAATGAGTCTTCACATATAGGGTACGTTGGTACCGACGGAGTCTGCGCGGGAATGCTCCCCAGCGTCCAATCAGAACGCTTTTGGAAGCATCCCAACATGCCTGCGTGCTGCCTTCCCGCCTTTCCCAACTGCCTCTCCTCAGTTTTCGTTTTTCCGCAGAGCTGACAGGACGTCCTTCTGTCACCGCAGAAAATTCTTCTTTTTATTTTCTTAGTTTTCTTGTGGTCGCGGCTGCCTTCCCGACACCACCGGTACTGCTGGTGTTTCTTTTCTTTTTTCTTCAACTTATTCCTGTTAGGGAATATTTTTCCCTCTTAGTGCCTGATGGGGTTTTTTCCCGGCCTGCTAGGCCTACCCCTTTTTTCCTCATGGAAGCGCCAGCCACTATTCCTAAGAAATGTTCAAACTGTGGCGGTACAAAATTTATTTTAGACACTCATAATTGGTGTCTACCCTGCTTGGGTCCTGACCATTTTCCTCTGGAGTGTCCCTCCTGTAACAGTATAGTGGGAAGAAGTCTTCAGCATCGAGTTCCTTTCGATACGCGGTCCCCATTCAACTTCAGGGCACCGACCACTCCTTCACAGGATTTTTTATTTATTTTTTTATTTAACAGTATTTCTAAACCGCCTTATCTTAATAATCAAGGCGGTATCACAGCAAACAATCGGGTCAAGTGAGTGTGTTATACATGCAGTGAGGGGAAATTGAGTGTGTGTTGTATCGTGTGCTATATTGGTATGAGCTATGTACAGAGTGGGCTATATACAGTGGTGCAAAAACATATTCCATACATACATTGGTTAGGCGGCATCATGTGCTGTTATTCATTCTCTGAAGTTATGTGATGTGTCCATAGTGTTCTATGAACAGCATGGTTTTCAGCTGTTTTCTGAAGTCTTTGAGGTCTGTAGCGGCCCAAAAACAGTCTGTTAAGACTAGCCAGTCCTCGAGTGGTAGATCTCATGCACAGCATAGAGATGCCTCTGGCCTTGCCCTCGAGAACACACTGGCTTTAAAACCCCGGTGGGGGGTTTCAGGTTGTTCCTGAGGTTCACCCCTCTCCGAACATACCTGAGCCATGCTCGGTGGTGGCATCCGCTTCGAGCGGTACTGATACCTAGGCATTGGAAATGGTATTGGATGAAACATTCCTCACCAAGGATCGTAGTCTGGCATCCTCGGTACCTACGGGGCCATTGGATACGCTGCAGACTGATCTTCCACTATCGGTATCGATCCCGGTACTGGTACCGACGTCGGTACCCTCCAGATGTGCATCGATACTCGCTTCCTTCGATGTCGAGTCTGGAATCCATCTCCTGTCTGGAGGACTGGGTACCGACTCGCCTTGGTACCGACACTGGACGGTACCGAAGGCATGGTTCCGATGATCCATGTTCGGCACTCTCGGTTCTTTCGATACTGTTAGAGCCATCACCGGCTGGCCTCCTTCCACCGGTATTCTATACGGTACCGGAGTCGGTACCGGTATCCATTTTAGCATCGCTGTCGGTACCTTCCATGCTTCTTTCATCAGGCTTGCTTCCCTCGGTACCGAATCTGGAATCGATCCCTGGCATGGACGATGCGCTACCGACTGTTGCTGGTCCCACCTCCTACGGTACCAGCAACCATCCTCTAAGAATCCCATACTCCACCCTTTAGGATCTTCTACTCCTCTAAAATTGGATAGATCCCTGGGTGCCAATGCTAGTTCTTCAGCAGATGTAGCCTGTCCTCCTCTTCCAAGAGGATTTCCCTCTGGGGATTTTTCTTTTCAAGCTTTTCTGCTGGATATGGCAAAATCACTTGCCATTTCTATACCTGGACAGGATCCTACACAAGGGAATACAGACTCCCTGTATATTCCTGGGAGTGCAAAGGAGAACATCATGCTTCCTTTGCATCAGTCCTTGCAGAATCTCCTCTTACGAATGTGGGAAGCTCCTTTAACGGTACCCCCACCTTCTAGGGCAACTGATCTTCTATATCAGGTGCCCCCCTCTCCAGGTTTTCAAAGGACTCAACTTCCTCATTCCATTGTTGTAGAATCAGCAATGAGGCGTATTAAGAGTACTAAAAAGCACTCTCTTCTTATCCGCCAGGTCGTGAGTCTAAGACTTTAGATGCCTTTGGGCGCCAAACCTTCCAGGCATCCATGCTTTCAGCAAGAATTCTCTCATATTTTCTATATGGGATTATCTCTTGAAGAGGTCACAAAGAAATTACTGTTTGACTCCTTTTCTTCAAGAGCCCAAAAGAGCAGACTATTCCTTACTGGTTAGTCATGCTCAAAATATCTCTAGGTTCCTTACTCGTGCTTCCCTAGACTCCTTTGAGTCTGTTAGCAGAATCTCTGCTATAGCTATAGGGGCACGACATAAAGCCTGGCTCCAAGTTTCAGACTTGGACAAATGGGCACAAGAAAGACTGGGAAATACTCCTTGCACTGGAGAAAATCTCTTTAACAAGGAGTCTTTACTCCAAGTTGCTCAGTTAACCACTGACATTCCTGTTTCCAGAGGCTGTTCTACGCCTTCCTGTTTCCCAGTTGGTAGGAAATTTATTTATTTATTTATTTATTTTTCTTATATACCGCGCTCTTTGATATCAGTGCGGTTTACATGAAACAAGGAGAGTTTACAGTGGGGGTTATACCGTAATTACATAGAACAGGTATAATAACTTGGATAACAGTGTTAACTATTTATGTCCTACCAAACTTGTCCTACCAAACTTTCTTCCCCTAGGGGGAAAAAGTTTTATCCATCTTCTGCCCATCATACAGATGTTCCCAAACAGGGGAAACATCACCCTGGTCTAAAGAAACCACAACCTCAACAGGTTCAGCAAACCCAGCAGTGTCAGGGTTTCAGATAGATCATCATTACCTCTCCTGGATGGTGGTTAGAGTTGCAGTCTGCTTCTTTTCACTTGAAGCATCTGCACTAATTTCTTCCTAACTTTTCCTGGATCTCTCTTCACGAGACATCTTTTCTTTTACTCTAAGAGTCTTTATGATGATCATGCCCATAGTTAACAGGTTTCTCTTCCTCTTCTGGGAAAAGAGAAGTGACAACTATAAATAAGACAGTTTTTCCCTGTACTAGTATGTATCATCTTACCTTTCAGAGACTTACTGCATAGTCAGTCTCCTTCAACTCTGTCTTACCTCCCTCTTACTACAGCATTCGGTTTGTAAGAGTGGCTCTATTAGACTGGTAAGCCCCTATGGTCCTCTACCTATTCCACAGGGGGATTCTCCCTTCCAGAGTTGTCTCCCCCTTTTATTACCTTAGGGCAGCTCATCAGACAATAGGAAGTCTTACCACTCCTACTATGTCTGTTTCTTTTTCCCAATCTAAAAAAAAAAAGGGGGAAATAATTTTTTTTCCACTGCCATGGTAGTTGCTGCAGATGCAGCAATTCCTAGTGGTTAAGCCACTGGTTCTGTTCACCACACAACCAGGGTTTTTCCTCCACTAGCAATCCTTCTAGCCTCAGTGCTAAACCCCAAACAGGTTATCAACCTTGTTTGGAAACCCTATTATCACAGACTGGTTAGTTAACTTCTATTCTTCGCCCCCTTGTCCTTGGCAGAATAGTTTGTTACCCACTGGCTTTAAACAGCCAGTTTTTTCTTCTGACCAACCTGCAGCATGCTCTCTGCAACTGTACAGAGTAGCCTTGCACTATGGGCCCTTGCTAGAAAGCATTAGTATCTTGCCTAGCAGATAACCCCATATGGTTAGGAGGAGTTTCCCCAGTCATGTTCTCATGACTGGTAGGTGTTCCCTACCCTTACCATCTCATCTGAAATCTCTTTAGAGAGATAAGACACAGGCCTTTCATCACGTGAAAACCTAAAGAATGGCCAATTCCCTGGCTTGGCCCATATCTCCTTTGGACTTCTCGCCAGAGATAGTTTTCTTTCAGTGGCAGCTCAAGGACGCCCGATACCCATCTTGCCCTTATAGGTGGGTCACTATGGTATCTTATTCCACTGGTGCCCTCTATCCATTCACCATACTGCAGTTCTGGAGAGATCTGGACTTGCTGCCTGCAGACTGAAGTTATCCTCTGCATTTTTCACGTAGGCCATCCTGGTTATTCAAGAGCTCGAATTCTGAAAGGAATCTAGACTCCTTGTCAGGGAGACCATTCCTCTGACTCTGTCAGTCATAACCAGGGAAAGAAGATTCTCTATGCATCTATTCAAGCAGGTATCACCCTTCTTGCTATTAGATGAATCTTTCTCTCTCCCCATATTCCTAGGGGGATCTAGTTATATAGGCATCTCTCCATCCACATACCTGGAGACATGTGTCTATATGCCTACATATTTATATATATATATCTCTGTGTATCTTCTGCCCATGTATATCTCTCTCTATATATATGTATATCTCCAGGAACAAGCAGGAATGAGTCTTCACATATAGGGTATCGTCGGTACCGACGGAGCCTGCGCGGGAACGCTGCCCAGCGTCCAATAAGAGAGCTTTTGGGAGCATCCCACAGCGCCTGCGTGCTGCCTTCCCGCCTTTCCCAACCGCCTCTCTCCAGTTCTTCTTTTCCGCGGAGCCAGCAGGTCATGTTCCTGTCACCGCAGAAGAAGTTCTTTATTTTTCCTTTATTCTTTTGTGTCGCGTCTGCCTTCTTCGATGTCGGACCGGTACCGCCGGTCTTTCTTTTCTTTCTTTCAAAAAAAAAAAAAAAAGCTTTATCTCTACTGTGCATTTTCAGTTTTTGGGCCCTAGGCCTAACATTTTTTTTCCTCATGGAGAAAGCCCGCTTCTGGGTTTAAAACATAAACAAAATGTGGCAGTACTAATTGTCACTGACACCCATGACTGGTGTCTAAAGTGTTTGGGACCTGACCATTCCATCACAGATTGTATGTCCTGTACCATGATGTCTAAGAGAGGTCGGCAGAACCGAGCAGCCAAGCTCAGTACCCTGTTTCCCTCTGATGCAGCTTCGGTAGCATCAACGTCTTCCAGGGTCTCCTCTTCCTCCCATGGATCTCAAGTAACCAAGCATAAATCTGGCCGGTCCTCGAAGGGCAGATCTCCCTTCAAGCATCGAGATGCCTCTGGGCTTGCCCTCGAGGATTCCGCACCGGCAAAATTACCCCGGCGGGAAGCTCCAGCTTCCAAAGCATTATCTTTGGGGTCACAGGTTGACATCGATGGCTCGGCCTCGACAGATCACCTGTTGCCGTGTTCTGGGGTACCGGTGGCTCCCACTGGTACTGATATCCAGACTCTGGTGGCGTCGATGGATCAGAAGATTCTGACCATGCAGCGCACCTTAACGGCTTTCATACAGGCTGCGACGCCTCCGGTACCACAACAATCCCCGTTGCTGGTACCGGCTCTGGGACTGGCATCGCTCCCGGTACCGATTGCATAGACATCGGCTTCGGTGTAGACTGCAACAGTGCCCTGTCCTATGATGCCCATCGGTACCGAACCGGTACCGATTACTCCCGATGTTGATCCCACTCGATACGGTTATCAGGCTTTACAGGAGCATCCAGACAGGCGATACTTCGATTCCTCTGAGGATTCTGAGTCTGAGGGTTCTGTAGAAGCATCGATACTTCCTCCTCAGGAGTCGTCTTCACCTAAACGAAGAATGTCTCCTCCAGAAGACTTGCCTTTTCAAGACTTTGTTAGGGAAGTGGCTAGGGGCCTCTCTATCACAGTGGCCCCTGAGTCAGAACCCAGAGCCAAGGAGTTGGATATTTTACAATATCCTAAAGCTCCTAAGGAGGCAGCTACTTTACCTGTTCATGAGATTCTGTATGATCTCATGTTGAGGATGTGGGAGACACCTCTCACCACCTCTCCTCATTCTTGCAGATTAGACACCATGTATCGTGTCCCTCCTTGTCCTGGCTTCCACAAGACTTAGCTTCCTCACCACTCTATTGTGGTAGAGTCTGCCATGAAGAAAATAAAGAGTGCAAAAAGACACTCATCTAATCCTCCAGGGCGTGAATGCAGAACCCTGGATGCTTTTGGCCGAAGGGTTTTCCAAGCTGCTATGCTAGCTGCTAGGATCAATTCCTATAGTCTCTATATAGGAATGTTTCTAAAAGAAGTCACAGATCATCTGCAGACTTTAACCCCTTTTATTTCAGAAGATAAAAGGCAGGAATTTTTCACTTGGCTCAAACATGCCCAAGATGTTTCCTAATTTTCCAACCGTGCAGCCTTTGACTCTTTTGAGTGTGTAAGCAGAGTTTCGGCTATTGCCATAGGGGCACGCAGAATTGCTTGGCTAAAAGCTTCTGATTTGGAGCTCTGGGTCCAAGATCAGTCAGGAAATCTCCCTTGTACAGGTGAAAACCTTTTTGGTAAGGATTGGCAAGCAAAGGCCACTCATGGATGCTGAAAACTCTGCTTTGGATCGACTTTCAAAGTCTACCTCTGCTCCTGTTAAGAAAAGATTGTTTGAAAAGACATCTTTTTCCAAAAAGGGAAGATACTATCCTGATTATGGTCAGCAGGCATCTTCTGCAGGTCGTTTTGCTGCAAAGCGTCAGCAACCACCTAAACAGGCCAAGTCAAAGGCAGCTAGACCTTCCACACCCCAGCAGCCTCGGCCTCCTCAGGGCCTTTGACTTGCAACTAGAGAACTTAGCCTTTCTAGCTCTGGAAGGACCAGAGCCCCTTACCATCCCAGGAAGGTTGACTTACTTTGCTCCCAGATGGGAGCAAATCACAGCAGAGCAATGGACACTCTCCATCATAAGGGAAGGGTACAAGCTTCATTTCTTTAGCCTTCCCCCTCACACCATGGTGAAACAGTTCAATTCTCCAACATCTCTCCTCAACCTTCTAGGTCAGGAGATTGTCATCCTTCTTGCCCAAGGGGCAATAGAAGAAGTACCCCTTCTTCAACAAGGCACAGGTTTCTACCCCCCTTATTTTCTTATTCCAAAGAAAACAGGGGGCTACAGACCCATCTTAGATCTCAGAGAATTGAACAAATTTATATTCAAGGAGAAATTCAGGATGATTTCTCTCGGTGCTCTGCTTCCATACCTTCAGAGTCAGGACTGGCTTTGTTCTCTAGCTCTCAAAGATGCGTACACCCATGTCCTCATCCATCCAACTCACAGAAGGTTCCTTCGGTTCCTTTTTCAAGGAAAGCACTAGCAGTACAGGGTGCTTCTTTTTGGTCTGGCCTCTGCACCAAGGGTGTTCACGAAATGCATGGCAGTAGTAGCTGCATTTCTACGCACTCTAGGAATATTCGTCTTCCCATATCTGGACGACTGGCTCATTCGAGCTCCATCTCAAGCAGAGGCCAAGACTTGTCTAACCTGCACAATGCGTGTCCTTCAGTATTTGGGACTAGTAATAAACATCCCAAAATCCAGTCTCACCCCTACTCAGTCCCTCGAGTTTATAGGGGCTTTGTTGTATACCATAACTGCAAGGGACTATCTTCCTCCGGCCCGTTGCCTGCGCTTGGTGCAGTTAGCCTCCCAAATACAGTTAAAGCCCCTTTTAACTGCTCGAGAAATGTTACAACTTTTAGGCCACATGGCATCCACTGTGCATGTGGTTCCATATGCTCGCCTTCACATGAGGGCAGCTCAATGGACTTTGTCCACCCAATGGACTCAGGCATCAGGTTGCCTGTCAGACAAAATAGCAAACTCCAGCCGCCTTTTTTGGTCTCTCCAGTGGTGGAAGTCCTCTCAACCTGTTGCTGGGGTCCCCTTTTCAACAGTCACTTCCCCAAGCAACCCTTACAACAGATGCCTCTCCAATGGGTTGGGGAGCTCATCTGCAAGATCTCTCCACCCAGGGCATCTGGTCTCCACAGGAGACTTCACTACACATAAATCTCTTGGAACTCAGAGCAATTTTCTTAGCTCTCAGAGTGTTCCACTCCCTGCTCAGCTACAGGACAGTCCTCATCCACACGGACAATCAAGTAGCCATGTTCTATGTAAACAAGCAGGGAGGGACTGGCTCTCTGTCGCTTTGCAACGAAGCTTTGCGACTGTGGGCCTTCGCCAGAGAGCAGATTCATCTTATGGCAGTATATCTTCCAGGCGTTCAAAACTCTTGGGCAGACAGACTCAGTCGAGTTCTGCTTCCACACGAATGGTCCCTCCACAGGGACCAGGTAGCCAGGATTTTTCGAATTTGGGGAACCCCGGACATAGACCTATTTGCAAGTCCGTGGAATGCCAAACTTCCCCGGTTCTGTTCCAGGATTCCGTGTCAGGGAGTTCAGGCCAAGGATGCCTTCCTCCTTCACTGGGGTCAAGACTTCCTTTATGCCTTTCCACCCATTCCCCTAATTCCCAAAACACTGTTCAAGCTTCAGAGAGACCGAGGTTCTATGATCCTCATATCACCACATTGGCCACGCCAAGTGAGGTACCCTCTACTTCTGCATCTCTCTCAAGCTCCATCCCTGGAGTTGGGCTCTGCTCCAGATCTTCTCTCCCAGGAAGACGGAACGTTGTGGCACCCAAACCCCCAGTCACTCCATCTCAGGGCCTGGTTGCTGAAGGCCTAGACCTTCAAGTTTTCCATCTCTCTCAGCAAGTCAGAGATATTATTCATGCTTCTAGAAAGCCTTCCACTAGACGTTCCTATGCTTTCAAATGGAAAAGATTTACCATTTGGTGTTCAGAGAAGGGTCTTAACCCTCTTGCAATACCTTTGAATTCTTTACTAGAGTATCTTCTGCATCTTTCCCATGCAGGCCTCAAAACAAATTCGGTAAGAGTCCATTTGAGTGCTATTGCAGCGTCCCTCAAGCCTCTCAATGGACAGCCTGTTTCCTCTCTTCCTCTTATAGCAAGATTCATGAGAGGCCTTCTTTTAACTAAACCTCCCATTAGACCACCTCCAGTGGCATGGGACTTAAATCTGGTTCTTGGCCAGCTTATGAAGCCACCCTTTGAACCTTTAGCCACCACCTCCTTGAAATTTCTTTATTGGAAGGTTATCTTTCTCATTGCAGTCACCTCAGCACGTCGCATCAGTGAGTTGCAAGCCTTGGTGGCTAATCCTCCTTATACAAGATTCCATCATAAGGTAGTCCTCAGGACCAATCCACACTTTATGCCCAAAGTGGTCTTGCCTTTTCATCTGAACCAGGAGGTATACTTACCTGTCTTTTTTCCAGGACCTCATGCATCAAGTGCAGAGAGGAATCTTCATACTTTGGATTGTAAAAGAGCTCTCGCCTTTTACTTACAAAGAACACAGCAACACAGAAAGTCTTCTCAACTCTTTGTTGCTTTTGATCCTTCCCATTTAGGACTTCCAGTTTCTAAGAGAACACTGTCCAACTGGATTGCTCAGTGTATTTCTTTCGCCTACCAGAGTAGGAACCTTTCTCTGGAAGGCCATGTCACAGTTCACAATGTGAGGGCCATGGCAGCCTCAATGGATCACCTAAACTCTGTGTCCATCGACCAAATCTGTCGAGCGGCCACCTGGGCCTCGGTTCATACTTTCACAGCCCATTAGTGTTTGGACAAGGACTCCCGCCGGGATGCCTCGTTTGGTCAGGCTGTTCTCAAACACCTGTTCCATTCCTAATCAACTCCTATCCACCTACCCTGGTTGGATGCCATAAATCCATGGGGGGAGGTGGAGCCCTTTTCAAGGACACACAACTCTGGGGTCTCTCCCTGGTATCTGCAGCTAGGGAGTCCCCATATGTGAAGACTCATTCCTGCTTGTTCCTGGAGATTGCACAGTTACTTACCTGTAACATGTGATCTCGGGGAACAGCAGGAATAAGTCTTCACAACCCACCCACCTCCCCTAGGAGTTGCATTTCTCTATCTCTTTCCCTTCCTTGCTCTCTCTCTCTCTTTGCCTCAGCTTTAAAACTTAGCTGAGGAGAGGCAGTTGGGAAAGGCGGGAAGGCAGCACACAGGTGTGTTGGGATGCTTCCAAAAGCGTTCTGATTGGACCCTGGGGAGCGTTCCCGCGCAGACTCCCGTCGGTACCGACGTACCCTATATGTGAAGACTTATTCCTGCTGTTGCCAGAGATCACCTGTTACAGGTAAGTAACTGTGCTTTCCCGGTAGGATGCCAGAGATCCATGGGGGGAAGTGGAGCCCTTTCACAGGGGCACACAACCTCTGGGGTCTCTCCCTGGCATCAGGAGCTAGGGAGTCCCCATATGTGAAGACTACATTCTTGCTTGTTCCTGGAGATAGCATAGTTACTCACCTGTAACTGGTGATCTCCGGGAACAGCAGGAATTTAGTCTTCACAACCCACCCACCTCCCCTAGGAGTTGTATCTCTCTTTTCTTCTCTTTCCCTCTCTCTCTCTTTGTCTCAGCTTTAAAACTCTACTGGAGAGAGGCAGTTGGGAAAGGCGGGAAGGCAGCACGCAGGCGCTGTGGGATGCTCCCAAAAGCTTTCTAATTGGACGCTGGGGAGCGTTCCCACGCTGGCTCCGTCGGCACCGACGATACCCATATGTGAAGACTAAATTCCCGCTGTTCCCAGAGATCACCTGTTATAGGTGAGTAACTATGCTTTCCGGACTCGAGAGACAGAAGAGAATGCACACAAAAAACATTGTCAATCCCCAAGGACTTCAGAATAACAACAAAGCAACAAGTGATAGAGCTTTTACTTTCTACTCCCCATTCCTCTGGATCGCTCCCCCCCATATTGTATAAATGACCTATTTTCAGAAAACAAATTAAGACACATCTGTTCACAGAATGTTATCAGAATATGATATCAGGACGTAATATGTTATTTAATTTCATTGTGCATTTCATGTAAATATATTATGTATATATGTTCCTCAATAATGGTTAGTTCTTGTATTAATTCTATCTCATGGTTATATGTTACCTGCACCCATGTTCCTTGTTCTATGTATATTGAATAGTTCCACGTAAACTACCTTTTATTTTGCTGATAAAGCGGTATAGAAAAAGTACAAATAAAACCTTTATGTTAGGAAAAAGGAGGTCACTATGGTTCTCAAAAGAAGTAGCTGAGAAGGTGGGGAAAAAAAAAGAAAAGGAGGGTGGCCTTCATGAAAAGCGGCTTTATTCACCTGTTCTCTGGGAACAAGAAGAATCTGTCCTCACATATGGGTGACATTTGGCATCAACAGCCCACAAAGTAACCTCTCCCCAGCTTTCAAAGAAAGCCTTTGGGAGATCCACCATGTATGCGTGGCTGCCTTTCTGCCCAAGGGTATTATCTTGCCTCAGTATGATATGACAGCTCAAGGTGACAAAAAAGAAAAACACTTCCACAGGGAGGAGGGAAGATTGTGAGGACCGATTCCTACTGTTCCCAGAGAACACCTGTTACTCTTAAAATATCCCCTTTCAGTTTTGCCCAATGCTTTTCTATGTCCCCTAGCTGTTCTATCCGCTAACTACTCCTTGAGATATTGTCTCATCTTGACAGTTAGTTTTAAGTCAAGTCAAAGTCCATTCAAAAGTGAGAGTCTTAATCAGCCCTAGTCCTAATACTGAGCCACACCATCTGGTGATAACTGGATGTGAGATGATCTCTCACTAATAATATCAGAAACACTTTCCTTATTTGGAAGTCCCAGGTCCAGTTTGGCCCCTTCACATGTGTGTTCTGTTACCAGTTGCAGAATGGTTCTCCCTGTAGAGAATCTAGATGACACCGTTGCAGGGATGTGTCGATCAACATCCAACATATTGAAATCACCTATTAGTAGCACTTCTCCTTTCATGGCAATGCTGCATATGTCTTCTATTAAATCTCCATCCACCTCTTCTCCCTGTGAAGGAGATTTGTATGTTACACCAATGCGAATGGATTTTCCTTTCCCTCTTTCTAGTTTAACCTACATTGCCTCCTCGCTCCCTTTTAAGCCCTGTAATTCTATAGCTTTAATATTTTTTACATATAGTGCCACTCCTCCCCTTCTTCCTACCCTGTCCTTCCTAAATAAAATAGTCTAGTATAATTACGTCCCAGTCAATAAATACAAGTCAGCCTTTTCCATTAAAACCTCAGCATATGAGATCTTATTTCCCATACCACGTGCATTTATGCACACAGATTTCCAGATGTTGCCCCCTTTACCCATTTCTATAGAGGGTATTTAATATTATCTCCAGGAACAAGCAGGAATGTAGTCTTCACATATGGGTATCTTCGGTACCGACAGAGCCCGCGCGGGAACGCTTTTTGGGAGCATCCCACAGCGCCTGTGTGCTTCCTTCCCGCCTTTCCCACTGTTCCTCTTCAGTTCTTCGTTTTCCGCAGAGCCAACAGGTCGCATACCCTGTTACCACAGAAAATTCCTTCTTTATTCTTTATCTTTTGTGGTCATGTCTGCCTTCGTTCGACACCTACCGGTACCGCCGGATGTTCCTTCTTTCTTTTCTATAAAAAAAATATATATAGTTTCTGAGGTATTTTTCTTCAGAAACATTTTTTTCCTCGGTGCTAGGCCCCATTTTGGGCACTAGGCCCATTTTCCTTAAATGGAAAAACCAGCTACTGGTTAAAAAAAAAATGTTCTAAGTGTGGCGGTACCATATCCGTCACCGACACCCATGACTGGTGTCTTAAATGTTTAGGTCCTGACCATTCTCCATCGGAGTGCCTCTCCTGTAGGAAGATGACTAAAAGGGACCTGCAGAATAGAGCTGCAAAACTCGGTACCCTTTTTGCCTCGGATGCGATGTCCGTTGCATCGACATCTTCCAGAGCCTCATCTTCCTTCCATGGATCTCAGGTAACTAAACATAAGTCTAGCCAGTCCTCAAAGGGTCGATCTCTTTCTAGGCATCGAGAGGCCATTGGTGTTGCCCTTGAGGAAACTTCACCGGCGAAACAGCCCCGGCGGGAGGCTTCGGCTTCCAAAGCACTAACGGAGCTCCAGGATGTTCTCAAGGCCTCCACCTCAGCAGAACTACTGGTGCCATGCTCTGGGGTTCCGGCCGCTTCCACTGGTATGGACACCCAAGCATTGGCAGCGTCGATAGATCAGAGGTTTCTTGCTATCGAACACAGTCTGGCAGCTCTTCTCATGGCTTTGGTACCGTTGAGACCGCTACAGATGGTTCAACAGGCACCGGCACTGATGGCACCGGCCTCGATGGATATACCCCCCATACCGAGTCTTGAGTCTATCTCCGGCATCACCAGATTGGTACCGGGACACCTCGATACCGACTTTGATCGATACCGGTACTGTGCTCTGCACGAACATTGGGATTGGAGATATTTTGAATCTTCCGATTCTGATGACTCTGCTGATACCAGAGTACTTCTTCTGGAGGAACCATCATCTTCTCAATGCAGGATGCCTCCTCCAGAGGACATGTCTTTTCAGGATTTTATTCGTGATGTGGCTCGAGGCCTTGCAATCATGGTAACTCCTGAAAAGGAACCTAGGGCACAAGAATTAGAAATCCTTCAATACCCTAAGGCTCCCAAGGAAGCAGCTATTCTGCCTATTCATCAGATCTTACATGATCTTATACTGAGGATGTGGGAAACGCTTTTAACCACATCTCCTCACTCTCGGAGGCTCGATACAATGTATCTAGTTCCACCTTGTCCTGGCTTCCAAAAAACTCAGTTACCACACCATTCAATGGTAGTGGTATCGGCTATGCGTAGGATGAAGAACGCAAAAAGGCATGCTTCCATTCCTCCAGGCCGTGAATGCAGGACTCTCGATGCCTTTGGGCGTCTGCTTCCGAGCTTCCATGCTCTCAGCCAGGATCAGCTGCTATATCCTATATATGGGAATGTTCCTCAAAGAGGTCACAGGAGACTTGGAGCTTATGAGCCCCCTTCTTCCTGATGATAAACAACAAGACTTTCTTACTCTTGTCAGACATGCTCAGTATGTTTACAAGTTTGTAAACCGTGCATCCTTTGACTGCTTTGAATGCATCAGCAGAACCTCTGCTATTGCCATTGGTGCACGTTGGATTGCCTGGCTTCAGGCATACGACTTGGAACTTTGGGTACAAGATAAATTGGGAAATATCCCTTGCACAGGAGAAAATCTCTTTGGCAAAAATTGGCAGGTAAAGGCTAATGAAATAGATGCTGACAATAGCACCCTGGATAGATTGTCAAAATCTACAGCCAACCCAGCAAAAAAAGGAAGTTTTATCCTCCTTATGCCCAGCAGGGGCACGGTCCAGTTCAGGCTGCCCAAAAGGGACAACAGCAACAAACTAGACAACAAAAGAAGCCAAAAGGGCCGAGAGCTCAGCCAGCTCCACAGGCTCATCCTCCTCAGGGGCTTTGACTCCTACCTAAAGAACTTAGCCTTCCTGCCCCTGAACGGTCCAGAACCCTTAGCCATCCCTGGCAGATTGTCATTTTGCCAACAGATGGCACCAAATAACAGCAGAAAATTGGACTCTGTCCATTGTGCGAGAGATGTACAAGCTTCATTTTCACAGCATGCCCCTTCCTACAATCGTAAGACAATTCAACTCTCAGACCCCTGTCAACAATCTCTTAGGTCAGGAGGTCACAACACTCCTTACTCAAGGAGCAATAGAAGTACCCATTCTACAACAGGGTACAGGGTTCTACTCCCCCTGTTTTCTTATGCCAAAGAAAACAGGAGGACACAGACCCATTTTAGACCTCAGATAATTGAACAAATACCTGTTCTGAGAGAAATTCAAAATGATCTCTCTAGGAACTATTCTGCCGTATTTTCAAAGTCAGGATTGGCTTTGTTCTCTTAGATCTAAAGGATGCATATATTCATATTCTCATCCATCCAGATCACAGGAAATTCCTATGGTTCCTGTTTCAGGGAAAACATTTCCAATGCAAAGTTCTTCCTTTTGGTCTGGCTTCTGCACCAAGAGTATTCACGAAATGCATGGCAGTAGTAGCTGCATTCCTGCAAACTCTAGGAATATTCGTCTTCCCTTACTTAGACGACTGGCTCATTCGAGCCCCCACGGCTCCAAAAGCCAGCTCTGCTCTGTATCGCACAGTGCGAATCCTTCAATATTTGGGATTGGTCATAAACCTACCAAAATCCCATCTTGCTCCCATTCAGTCCCTAGAATTCATAGGAGCTCGCCTAGATTTATTTATTTATTTTATTTAACAGTATTTCTAAACCGCCTTATCTTAATAATCAAGGTGGTATCACGGCAAACAATCAGGTCAGGTGAGTGTGTTATACATGCAGTGGGGGGAAATTGAGTGTGTGTCGTGTTGTGTGTTAGATTGGTATGAGCTATTTACAGAGTGGGCTATATACAGTGGTGCAAAAACAAATTCCATGCATACATTGGTTAGGCGGGATCATGTGCTGTTGTTCATTCTCTGAAGTTATGTGATGTGTCCATAGTGTTCTATGAACAGTATGGTTTTTAGCTGTTTTCTGAAGTCTTTTAGGTCTGTAGCGGCCCTCAAGTCGTCCGGGAGTTTGTTCCATATTGTTGGAGCGGCCATTGAGAGTGCTCTGTCTGTTGTGTCCTTGCGTGTGTGTTTGTATTCACTGGGGGTGCTGACTCTTTTGTGGGTTTGTTTTCTTCTGGGACGCGTACTGGTGTCTGATTGTATGAGTGTGTGTAGGCTGTTGGCTGATGTGTGGTGTTTGATCTTGAATATGTTTATGATAGTTTTGTATTTGATGCGTGCACCGATTGGAAGCCAGTGTAAGTCCTTTAAGGTGGGTGTGATGTGCTCCTGTCTTGCCGTTCCTGTTATGATTCGTGCAGCAGTGTTTTGTGCTAGTTGTAGAGGTTTGAGGGCTTGTTTCGGTAGGCCGAGGTATATCGGATTGCAGAAGTCCAGTAGTGGGGTTATCAGTGCTTGACAGACGGTACGGAAGTGTTCCGGGGCAAGGAGCGGCTTTAGTCTCCTGATGATTCGCATCTTGTAGTAGGCTTTTTGGGTTGTTTTGTCTATGTGTGGTTTGAGATTGAGTTTATTGTCCAGAGTAACTCCGAGGTATCTCACTTCTGATCTTATTGGTATAGTGGTGCTTTGTATCTTTAAATTTGGTGGGTGTTTGAAGCCTTGGTTCCGGGTGATGATTAGGGCTTCGGTCTTGTTGTAGTTTATTGCTAGGTGGTTGTTTTGACACCAACTCTCCATTTGGGTGAGGCAGTCTGTTATCTTAGAGAAGTCCGGGTTGTTGTTTGATATCGGGGTGTAAATCATTATGTCGTCTGCATATATTGTGTATTGAATGTTGTTCTTTTTCATGATATTGCAAATTGGTTGTATGTAGATGTTAAATAGGAGAGCTGAGAGTGCGGATCCTTGAGGTACTCCTTGTTGGACGTTTATGGGTCGGGAGGTGTTGTGTCCTGACTTGACCTGTAGCTGTCTTTCGGTTAGGTACGAGTGGGACCACTTCAATGTGATACCGTGTATACCAGTGTTCTTTAGTCTTTCTAGGAGGGTGTTGTGGTCCACTGTGTCGAAGGCTGAGGAGATGTCGATGAAGATCATTATGATTCCATTCATGGTGTTGTCGATTATTCTTAGGATGCTGTCGAAGAGGTAGATCAGTAGCGTTTCGACTCCATGGTTGGGACGAAATCCGTGTTGGTTGTCATCGAGTGTTTCCTGTTTGTCGATGTGTTCCTGAAGTTGTAGTTGGACCGTTTTTTCGATGATTTTTGCAAGGAAGGGTATGCTGGAGATTGGTCGATATGCTGCTGGATCTTTTTTGTCGAGATTTGTTTTCTTTATGATTGGTCTTACTGAAGCAAGCTTTAGTTGCTTTGGCATGAGTCCTTGAGTGAGTGAGTTGTGTATTATTTTATGTATGGTGGGGATGAAGCAGGATTTGGTGGCTTTGACCCATGACACTGGGCACGGGTCTGTAGGGGCAGTGCTTGTATTGATTGTAGAGATGATGTGGGATATCTGTTCAGTTGAGGGTGAGTAGAATGTGCCCCAGGTTTTGGGGTGTACGTCCGACCTGGTGGTCCCACTAGATGTTCGCTCCGTGGAGTGAAATTTGTCTTTGATGTGATCTGCGAAATCCTGTGGGTCAACTTGTACTTCGCCTTCTGTTGTTTGTTCTTTTGTGAGGATCTTTACTATTTCGAAAAGCTCTCTGGGTTTGTTGATAGAAGTATTTATCATGTTTGTGTGGAATTCCCTCTTTGATTGGTTGATGAGTTCATTGTATTGTTTTTGCTTTGTTAGGTAGAGATGCTGGTCGGCGGTTGACTTGTTTTTTCTCCATCTCCGTTCAATCTTCCTGAGCTTTCTCTCTTCCTTTCGTATTTTTTCTGAGTACCATGGCTTGTTTTGTCTCCTGTTGTGGTGTTGTTTCTTGATCCCGCCATCAGATGGTTTGGCGGCGTTCGCTAGAATGCTGTTCCAGCTGGAGACTTGTTCTTCTAGGTCGTCTGTGGTAACGTTTAAGTGTTGTGTTGTGTCCTGTATGAATTCGTCCCTGTCGAAACGTTTGAATCGTCTTTGCGTGTGAGAGATGTTAGCTCTTTCGTTCTCGTAGATACCAGACAGCTCTTTCGTTCTCGTAGATACCAGACAGTCAAGGGCTTTCCTTCTAGAGCCCGTCTTCGCATAGTGCAGCTAGCTTCCCAAGCAGCAGTAAAGACTTACCTGACTGCTCGAGAAATGCTCCAACAATTGGGACATATGGCATCCACTGTACATGTAGTTCCCTATGCTCACCTCCACATGCGAGCAGCCCAGTGAACCCTATCCACTCAGTGGACACAGGCTACAGGTCGCCTGTTGGACAAAATAACAAACTCATGTAGTCTTGTTTCGTCCTTCCAATGGTGGCAATCACTGGAGAATCTTTTGGTGGGGTCTCCTTTCCAGCAACCCCTATTCCAGATCACTCTAACAGATGCATCACAGGTGGGATGGGGGGCCCACCTGCACGATCTCTCTACCCAGGGTACCTGGACTCCACAGGAGGCTTGTCTTCACATAAACTTCCTGGAACTTGGAGCAATCTTCCTTGCTCTTCGAGTATTCCAAGCCCAGCTCAGCTGCAAGACAGTCCTAGTACAGACAATCAAGTAGCCATGTTCTACGTGAACAAGCAGGGCGGAACTGGCTTTCTGTCATTATGCAACAAAGCTTTACGACTATGGGCCCTCGCCAGAGAGCATCAAATTCACCTCCTCGTGGGTATATCTTCCAGGCATTCAAAACCTTTGGGCAGATAAACTCAGCTGAGTACTGCTGCCATGCGAATGGTCTCTCCACTCAGACCAGGTTGCCCAAATATTTCAAATCTGGGGAACCCCAGACATAGACCTCTTTTTAAGTCCACTGAATGCCAAACTTCCCCAGTTCTGTTCCAGAATTCCGTCTCGATTTTCAGGCAAGGGACGCCTTCCTCCTTCACTGGGGTCAAGACTTCCTCTATGCCTTCCCACCCATTCCCCTCATCCCCAAAACACCATTCAAGCTTCAGAGAGACAGAGGTTGTATGATGCTCATAGCTCCATGTTGGCCTCGGCAAACGTGGTATCCTCTGCTTCTACATCTCTCTCAAACTGCACCTCGGGAGTTGGGGTGTGCTCCAGATCTTCTCTCCCAAGAGAACGGGATGCTATGGCACCCGAAACCCCAGTCCCTGCATCTCAGGGCCTGGTTGCTGAAAGCCAGATCTTCAGGATCTCAACCTTTCTCAACAGGTAAAAGGTATCCTACAGGCTTCCACAAGACGATCGTACGCCTTTAAGTGGAAACGGTTTACCATATGGTGTTCTCCAAAGGGACTTGACCCTCTTGCGATACTCTAGTACCGATTCCAGAGGTATCTCCTTCATTTATAAAATGCTGGTCTTAAGACCAATTCAGTAAGAGTCCATCTTAGTGCTATTGCAGCTTCCTACAAGCTCTAAATGGACAACCTATTTCCTCTCATCCACTTATAACAAGATTTATGAGAGGTCTTCTATTAACAAAACCTCCCATTAGACCACCACCGGTGGCATGGGGTTTGAATCTTGTTCTCGGGCAGCTCATGAAACCGCCCTTTGAGCCTTTAGCCACTACATTTCTGAAATTCCTTTCCTGGAAGGTTATCTTCCTAATTGCAATCACCTCCGCATGCCGCATTAGTGAGTTGCAAGCTCTAGTGGCTGAACCTCCCTATACCAGATTTCACCATGATAAGGTCGTTCTTAGAACTCATCCACACTTTATGCCAAAGTTGGTTTCCACTTTCCATTTAAATCAAGCGATCTACCTTCCTGTATTCTTTCTGATGCCTCATGTCTCCAATGCAGAAAGGAACCTTCATACCTTGGACTGTAAAAGAGCTTTAACCTTTGACCTACAAAGAACACTGCAACATCGAAAGTCTTCTTAACTCTTTGTTGCTTTTGATTCTAGTCATTTGGGACTTCCAGGTTCCAAAAGAACTCTAACTGGATTGCACAATGCATATCCTTTGCCTATGAGAGTAAGGGTCTTCCTCTTGAAGGCCATGTCACAGCTCACAATGTGAGAGCCATGGCAGCCTCTGTGGCTGACCTTCACTCTGTATCGACGACATATGTCAAGCAGCCACTTGGGCTTCGGTACATACCTTTACAGCCCACTACTGCTTGGACAAGGACTCCCACCGGGATGCCTTGTTTGGCCAGGCTGTTCTTCAACATCTCTTTCAGACTTAATTCAACTCCTACCCACAATCCTTCATGGGATGCTAGAGATCCATGGGAGGAAGTATGTCCCATCTCACAGTGGGTTGCAGCTTCCTGGAGCCATCTCCCTGGCATCGTCAGCTAGGGAGTCCCCATATGTGAAGACTACATTCCTGCTTGTTCCTGGAGATAGTGTAGTTACTCATCTGTAACAGGTGATCTCCGGGAACAGCAGGAATTTAGTCTTCACAACCCACCCACCTCCCCTAGGAGTTGTATCTCTATCTCTCTCTCTTTCTCTCGCTCCCTCTCTCCTTTGTCTCAGCTATAAACTCAACTGAAGAGGGACAGTGGGAAGGCAGCATGCAGGCGCTGTGGGATGCTCCCAAAAGCTTTCCTATTGGATGCTGGGGAGCATTCCCGCACAGGCTCCGTCGGTACCGACGATACCCATATGTGAAGACTAAATTCCTGCTGTTCCCGGAGATCACCTGTTACAGGTGAGTAACTATGCTTTACTTGAGGGCTTTTACTTACCTAGGGGCTTTCTTCACCTATCCCTAGCAAGTTTAGTTTAAAGCACACTTCAGTAGGTTAGCCAGTTTGTGGCAGACACTTTGACCCTTCTTGGATAGGTGAATGCAGTCTCTGCTTTGCATCCCTTAGAAATTCATCCCTTGTTCCAGGAAACCAAAACAGTCTGACACCATCCACCCAGCCATGCATTCATCTCCAGGATGTGAACTTCTTTGCCTTGGCCTTTACCCTCAACAGAGGATTGACGAGAACACCACCTGTGCACCTATTGGCTTCACCCTGTGTCCTAGATCCAAGAAGTTAGTCTTGATAAGCTCAGAGGGATACTTAGCAGTATTATTTGTGCCGACATGGATGAGCAACATCTGATAATAGTCAGTAGGCTTGATAAGTCTCGATAAACCTTTAGTAACATCTTGGATTTTGGCACCTGGCAGACAGCACACCTCCCCCCTGTACATCATCTGGTCAGCAGATGGACGCCTCTGTACCCCTCAGAAGAGAGTCACCAACCACCACTACCTTTCGCTTCCTAGTGGTCACTGATTTTGCAATTTTGGGGTGCTTGAACTCTGTTTCTTCTCTTTCCTGGAATGCTTTCACCACCTCTACTTCCAGGGCTGCATGCTGGTTTTTCAGTTCGAGGGCTGGAAGAGTTGGATGTCGATTCTGCAGGCTCTGGTGACTTGTGTCCAAGTCTCTTCATTTTGTAGGATACCATCTTCACCTTTTTTGGAGAGCTTGGATGCTTCAAGAAACATCTCTTCAGTGTACTACTTGCTGTCTCTAATGCTGCACAGCCTTGCTGCTGCTTCTCTGAGCTTCTCTTGTTTAATGAGTGCTTCAGCTTGCAAGCATCTTGAACATGGAACCAGTCCCTTGACTGGTATTGGGCTGTCTGTATAAACAGAGGTAAAAGCTGTAACTGGGGCAACAGATTTGGCACCACAATAGAGTAGACACCCAGGAAGGGGTAGATAACATGAGGAGGGATCTAGCTAAGCTTGAAGAATGGTCTAGAATTTGGCAGCTGGGATTTAATGTTAAAAAATGTAAGGTCATGCATTTAGGCTGCAGCAATCCAAGGGAGCAATATAGGATAGGGGGTGAAGTACTTTTGTCCACTAAAGAAGAGCGGGACCTAGGCACTGTTCCCTCTAAGCTGTGCGCGTGTGCGCGCGCACACACCTCGCCGAGTGAGCGCACATACTTTACAACAGAGCGCACAAAAATTACAGTTCTGATTCTGATAGAAAACAACAAAGACGTCTTAAAATTTAAAAGTTGTTGTGTATTTATGGTTTTCACAAGTTCTACAATATTTTCTAGTGCAATCAATGTGGTGTACATACTGTATTCTGACATGTAGTCAAATTTTAAAGTATATAACTCCGAGTGTCGTTATGTGGCGCACAAAAATTTAACCTTCCTTCAAAAGCTGCACAGCTGATATTTTATGCGTACACAGCCTACAGAAAATTAGAGGGAACATTGGACCTAGGCGTGGTTGTGTCTGATGACCTTAAAGTAGCTAAACAGGTAGAAAAGGCGACGGCAAAAGCTAGAAGGATGCTTGGGTGCATACGGAGAGGAATGGCTAGCAGAAAAAAGGAGGTGATAATACCTCTGTATAAGTCTTTGGTGCGACCTCATTTGGAGTATAGTGTGCAATTCTGGAGACCGCACCTTCAAAAGGATGTGAACAGGATGGAGTCGGTGCAGAGGGTGGCTACTAAAATGATTAGTGGTCTTCATTATAAAGCATATGAGGACAGACTGAAGGATCTTAATATGTACACCTTAGAGGAAAGGCAGGATAGAGGTGATGTGATTGAGATGTTTAAATACCTCCGTGGCATAAATGTTCACGGAGAGAGCCTCTTTCAATTGAAAGCAAGTTCTGCTACAAGGGGACATGGGATGAGGGTGAAGAAGGATAGATTCAGGAGTGATATGCAGAAATATTTCTTTACGGAAAGAGTAGTGGATCCGTGGAATAGTCTCCCAGTGGAGGTGGTGGAGATGAGGACAGTAACTGAATTCAAAAAAGCATGGGACAAACACAGAGGATCTCTAAAGGTAAAAAGGGGACTGTTGTAGTTATTGATATGGAAGGACAGACTAGATAGGCCATGTGGTCTTTTTCTGTCATCATATTTCTATGTTTCTAATTTTTCCCAGCCATCATTTAGTTGGTAGAGTTTTGGTACATGTTAAAGTAGATGAGTCCAACCAAAGTTCCTAACTTTTCCTCAGCTGTCCTTTAAGAGAAAGCAGCTAACCTCTTTTACGTGTGTTCTAACAGCACTGTTCTATGTCCCTGTGTGTAGCTTTGCTTCCTTGCTGAACAGCTATTATTTTACGCTAGTAAACGTTGATATGTGTCTAAGTATTTAGATTAATGTGTTTCCTTTTGTAAAATGACCTAATTAAAGCTCCTTCAAGAATATCAAATCATTTACTTGTAGTAGATATCCAAATGTGGAACTATTTGCTTTTTAGATTTTTCTTACCATCCAATAAAAATTTGTTGTCTTTTGTCCTCAAACTAATTGGTGAGTTGAGCTGGGGTGAAAAAGGCGGGATCTAACACCTAAGGAGGTTAATGACTTCAAAGAGTTTGCCTACCTCAAAAAAAAATCTGTCACTGGAGATTCAAGATGGCTGCCTGATCGGCTGTGTCCCCAGTTGGGCATCCAAGTATGCTGAAGAGGAAGGGCAGACTGGGTAATAAACCTCCCAAGCCCAGTATGGTTGCTTCCACTCTGCTTTCCTTTGGACCGATGGGTGCTTTTGTGGCCTGTTTGAGGAGTCAGCTATTGGAGATTAGTGTTCCAAGTTTGAGTTCGCCGGGGTTGGAGAGTTCGGCGGCGTCATCTGATTTTGATCTTTTGCTGGTGCTGCGGCTCCCCCCTGGCTTGTTTGTCGGTGGTCCTACCCTCCAAGCTCCTGGGATGGTGGATTTTGAGCAGAGTTGTCCTTTAGACCCGGTTGGAGGGAGTGCTTTGGGGTATGCCTGACCTTTGCGCCGATGAGGTTTACATCTGGGTCAGCTTCCGGAGAGGTGCTACTGCGGGAGTCTGTGAGCAGACTCGAACAGGCTGCGTCCCTTGGTGCGATGGGAGATCTTCCTCAACCCTCTGGAGTGACATTTGGGCAGGGACCTCATTCTTCATTGTTTTTGTTTTCATTGGAGCGCCCTAAAACTTCCTCTTTAGAATCTATTTGGAGTGCCATATTGAAGCTGGGGTAAGTTTTTGTTTAGCAGACTAATAAAATAGTATCTCAGGTGTAAGGTAATACGGTTCTCTCACAGGATAATTAAAAGGAGTTGGCTGTTTTGAAGGAAACAGTGGTAGGCGTTCAGCTGGAGGTGCAACATCAGAAGTTAGTGTCAGGCTTTGGTTAAGGACTCAACAGCAATTAAGTTTTTATCCAGACAAATATATACCACCCTCCATCCCTATTGACCCTCTAACATCTCGACCCTTTTCCGACCAGAAAACAGAATCCCTACACTCCCCTTACTAACTAGCTCTTTATTAGCTGTGAGGAGCATTATAGGGTTTGCTTTTATTTGCAGACCCTGCTCGAACGATTTTTGAAAGTGTTGCTTGTATAAATAGAATACCCAGCCTTTTGTCGCCTTTTTCTACCCATTTCCTCTGCCAATGTACTCAGCCCTTTAACATTCAGAATAGCTCCTGTTAATTTCTCTAACCTCCCCCCTCTCATCTACTATCTCTAACGCCCCATTCCAGTCTAACGCCCCCTTCCTATGGTAATACCTCCCTCACCTACCCTTTCTAATGGCCTTTATCTCCCATTCATCCTTTCCTTAAGAGGGTTGACATTAGCTATCTCCAGGAACATGCAGGAATGTAGTCTTCACATATGGATATCATTGGCACCGACGGAGCTCGCGTGGGACGCTCCCCAGCGTCCAATAGGAAAGATTTTGGGAGCATCCCACAGCGCATGTGTGCTGCCTTCCTGCCTCTGTACCTCTCTCACTTCAGTTCTTTGTTTTCCATGGAGCCGACAGGACACGGTACCCTGTCACCGCAGAAAGCCTACCTTTATTTCTAATTTTTTGTGGTCGTGTCTGCCTTCACTCGACGCCTACCGGTACTGACAGTTTTCTTCTTCCTCTTTCTTTAAAAAAAAAAAAAAATCATCTTTTTCTTCAGGGTTTTTCCCTATTTTGGTTGCTAGGCGCCATTTTGGGCACTAGGCCCATTTTTTTTTCTTCAAGCATGGAGAAACCAGCCAGTAGTTTTAAAAAATGCTTAAAATGTGGCGGTACCATCTCCATCACCAACACCCATGATTAGTGTCTAAAATGTTTGGTTCCTGGACATTGTCCAACGGAGTGTCTCTCCTGCACAAGGATGACAAGGAGGGGCCGGCAGAATAGAGCTGCAAAACTCTGTACCCTTTTTGCCTCCGACATGATGTCAGTTGCCTTGACGTCTTCCAGGGCTTCATCTTCCTCCCATGGATCTCAGGTAACCAAAAGTAAAACTAGCCGGTCCTTGAAGGGAAAATCTCCTTCGAAATATCGAGATGCCTCGGGCATTTCCCTTAAGGAAACTTCACTGGCAAAACAGCCCCGGCAGGAGTCTTCGAGCTCCAAAGCATTGACGGGGCTCCAGGATGTTCCAGAGGCCTCGACCTCTGCGGAACTACAGGTGCCATGCTCTGGGGTCGTGTCCGCATCCACCAGCACCCAGGCATTGGCAGGAGCGATGGATCACAGAATCCTCGCTATCGAACGCAGTCTAGCGGCCCTCTTAGCAGCCTCGATACCGCTAAGACAGCAACAGACGGTACCGACAACACCTGCTTTGACAGGACTGCTTCCCCCCCATGCCGATGTCTGGTATCGGGGATCAGGAACCGAGACACTTCGGTACCAACTTGGAGCGGTACCGATACCATGCATCACAGGAGCACCCGGTGCTTGAGTCTTCTGATTCTGATGACTCTGATGATTCTACCGGTACCAGAGTGAATCTATTAGAAGATTCAACTCCCTCTCCTCAATGCAGGATGTCTCCTCCAGAAGATTTGTCCTTCCAGGACTTCATATGTGATTTAGCAAAAGGCCTTGCAATCACTGTGATTCCAGAAAAAGAACCTAGGGCAGAGAACATAAGATATGCCATACTGGGTCAGACCAAGGTCCATCAAGCCCAGTATCCTGTTACCAAAAGTGGCCAATCTAGGTCATACGTATCTAGCAGTTTCCCCAAAAGACACAGGTTCCGCAATGCTTGTACTGGGTCAAGCATTGATATCCTGGGTCCCTTCTTAATAATGGTTTATGGACCTTTCCTCCAGGAACTTGTCCAAACCTTTTTTAAACCCAGCTACACTAACAGCCTTTACTACATCCTTCGGTAACAAATTCCAGAGTTTGATTACACGTTGAGTGAAAAAATATTTTTTTATTAGTCTTAAATAGTTTACCCTGTAGCTTCATTGTATGTCCCCTAGTCTTTCTATATTCTGATAGCGTAAACAATCGATCTACGTTTACCCGTTCCACTCCGTTCATTAATTTATAGACTTCTATCATATCTCCCCTCAGCCATCTCTTTTCCAGATTAAAGAGCCCTAACCTTTTTAGCCTTTTCTCATAGGAGTATCCTTCCATTACCATTTTGGTGGCTCTTCTCTGAACCTTTTTCTAAAATCGCTATATCCTTTTTAAGATACGGCGACCAGAATTGCACACAATATTCAAGGTGCGGTCTCACCATGGAACGATATATAGGCATTATAATATCTTTTGTTTTATTTTCCATTCCTTTCCTTATGATACCTAGCATTCTATTTGCTCTCTTGGCCGCCGCTGCACACTGGGCCGAGGGTTTTAATATGGTATTCACAATGACGCCTAAATCTTTTTCCTGGGTGGTAGTTCCTAATGTGGAACCTTGCATCGTGTAACCATAGTTTGGGTTGTTCTTCCCTAGGTGCATAACCTTGCACTTGTCCACATTAAATTTCATCTGCCATTTTGATGCCCAGTCTTCCAATTTATCAAGATCCTCTTGCAATTTTCCACAATCCTCTTGGGTTTTAACAACTTTAAATAGTTTTGTGTCATCTGCAAATTTGATAACCTCACTCGTTATTCCACTTTCCAGGTCATTTATGAATATGTCAAAAAGCAGCGGACCCAGCACAGATCCCTGGGGTACACCACTATTCACCTTTCTCCATTGGGAAAATTGGCCATTTAGCCCTACCCTCTGCTTTCTATCTTTTAACCAGTTCCTGATCCACAATAGTACACTGCCTACTATCCCATGACTCTTTAGTTTTGCCAAAAGTCTCTCATGAGGGACCTTGTCAAAGGCTTTCTGAAAGTCCAGATACACAATATCAACCGACTCACCTTTGTCCACCTGATTATTCAATCCTTCAAAAAAACATAACAGATTAGTAAGACAAGATCTTCCTTGTCTAAAGCCATGTTGGCTGTCTCCCATTAGGTCATGACTATCTATATGCTGAGTAATTTTATTCTTTATGATGGTTTCTACCATTTTTCCCGGTACTGACGTCGGGCTCACCGGTCTGTAGTTTCCCGGATCACCCCTGGAACCCTTTTTAAAAATTGGTGTTACATTGGCGATCCTCCAATCTTCAGGTGTTAGAGATGATTTTAATGATAGTTCACAGATTACTAATAGCAGGTCTGCAATCTCATATTTCAGTTCTTTCAACACCCTTGGATGTATACCATCTGGCCCAGGTGATTTGCTACTCTTCAGTTTATCTAATAGTTGTAATACATCTTCCCGATGTATCGATATTTCCTTCAATTCTTCCGCACCTTTAAATACCACTTCAGTCATGGGTAACATCCCTACATCTTCCTCAGTAAAGACCGAAGCAAAGAATTCATTCAGTCTCTCCTCTATCGCCTTGTCGCCTCTTAGTGCTCCTTTAACCTTTCTCACAGGTTTTTTGCTACGAATGTACTTGAAAAGGTCTTTACTTCGCGTTTTTTCTTCCGCATTAAGCTTCTCAAATTCTCCCTTTGCCTGCCTTATCAATGCCTTGCATTTGACTTGCCAGTGCTTGTGCGGTTTCCAGGTTTCGTCGTTTGGCTCTTTTTTCCATTTCCTGAAAGATGCTTTTTTGGCAACAGCCTCTCTGACCTCACCTTTAAACCATGCTGGCAGTTTTTTGGACTTCCTTCCACTTTTCTTAAAGCGTGGAATACAGCTGGTCTGGGCTTCCAAGATAGTATTTTTCCACAACAGTCAAGCCTGATGTACGTCTTTAACCTTTGCAACTGCTCCTTTTAGTTTTTTCTTAACTGTTTTCCTCATTTTATCATACTCTCCCTTTCGAAAGTTAAAAGGTAGAACTGTGGATTTCCTTACTATCCCTCCTCCACTAATTAAATCAAAGGCAATCATGCTATGATCACTATTGCCAAGTGGCCCCAACAACCTTATCTCTTGCACTAGATCTGGTGTTTCACTAAGGATTAGGTCTAATATGGCTTCCGCTCTGGTCGGTTCATGAACCAGCTGCTCCAAGAAGCAGTCATTTATTTCATCTAGGAACTTTATCTCCCTAGCATGTCCTGACGTGACGCTGACCCACTTATTAAAAGAGGGCTGCTACACAGTACCCTGTCTTGTGCTGCTGAGGTAAGCTATATTCTGATTTGATTTAAATTATAGCTCTTAGCTGCTGCTAGGCTCTAACTTCTTATGAAATTTAAACTACAAGCTCTCTGCTGGGTTCTAAATTTAACCAGAAAGCTCTCTTCTGTGTTTTAAATTTAAGCTAAAAGTACTTTGCTGATGCTAGTCCCTGACTGACTATTAAATTTAAACTACAAGCTCTCTGCTGGGTATGAAATGTAACCAGAAAGTTCTCCTCTGTGTTTTAAATTTAAACTTAAACTGCTGCTACTAGGCCCTTACTGATTTAACAAAAAATAGTGGGTTCACAGATTAATTAGTTTTAATACAAAGAATTCCTTTTAGAAAATTACCAGAAGTATATACTCACAGTTGCAGATCTCTCTCCAGAAGTAACAGTCCCTTTTTCTAGTCCTTCAAGACAGAGGATCACAGAGCTCTGCTTGAGCTATTTATGCCTGTGCTGCTGAAGTAAGCTGTGACCAACTTCCTGGGTAATTAGCAGTCCTTGCTTGGATAGGAGGAGTTTTTCAAAATGGCCTTTTGATCTGCCACCTGGTGTTAACACCTGTTGAAAAGGTTTCATAGGTCTCTTGCCCCCTAGGTAGGAGGCCTCTTTGTAAAGGTCTCTAGAAGACTTTATTTGTTGCTCAAAGAGTACAGACCCTGTTTTGCCTTTTGTACTAAGCTAATTTAGTCTTCACAACCCACCCACCTCCCCTAGGAGTTGTATCTCTCTTTTCTTTTCTTCCCTCTCTCTTTCTCTCTCTCTTTGTCTCAGCTTTAAAACTCAACTGGAGAGAGGCAGTTGGGAAAGGCGGGACCTCACAGGCTTGTTCCCTTCACATAAATCTCCTAGAGCTGAGAGCCATTTTCAATGCTATTCAAGTCTTTCAGGGCCGTCTCAGCAACAAAACAGTACTGGTCCAAATCGACAATCAGGTAGCTATGTTGTATGTGAAGAAGCAAGGCGGAACAGGCTCTCTGTCGCTATGCAACGAAGCTTTGTGAATGAGCCCTCGCTAGAGAGTTAAAGTCACCTGTTTGCAGTATACTTTCCGGGCATTCAAAACTTGTGGGCAGACAAACTCAGTCGAATACTGCTGCCACACGAGTGGTCCCTCCACTCATACCAGCTTGTTCGAGTGTTTCGAATCTGGGGAACACCAGATATAAACCTCTTTGCAAGTCCACAGAATGCCAAACTTCCCCAATTCTGTTCCAGAATTCCGGCTCAAAACTGTCAGGCTAGAGATGCTTTCCTACTCCACTGAGGACAGGACTTCCTCTATGCCTTCCTACCCATTCCCCTCATTCCCAAGACTTTATTCAAACTTCATAGAGACACAGATCGTATGATACTCATAGCTCCACGTTGGCCACGGCAAACGTGGTATCCTCTTCTTCTGCGTCTCTCAAACTACTCCTCTGGAGTTGGGGAATGCTCTAGATTTCCTATTGCAGGAGAACGGATCTTTATTGCATCCCAATTCCCAGTCCCTACACCTCAGGGCCTGGTTTCTGAAAGCATAGAATTCCAGGATGTTAACCTTTCTCAGCAAGTAAAGGATATCCTCCTGGCTTCCAGAAAACCCTCCACAAGACGTTCCTACACTTTCAAGTGGAAAAGGTTCTCTATCTGGTGTTCACAAGAGGGACTTAACCCCCTTTTAGTACTTGTAGAGTTGCTACTAGAGTGTCTTCTACAATTATCAACTTCTGGTCTGAAGACCAATTCAGTTAGGGTCCATCTTAGTGCTATTGCTGCTTTTCATAAACCTTTCGATGGACAACCTATTTTCTCTCATCCACTTATCAAGATTTATGAGAGGCCTACTTTTAAGAAAACCTCCCATTAAACCACCACCGATGGCATGGGATCTAAATCTTGTTCTTGGTTGGCTTATGAAACCGCCCTTTGAACCTTTAGCCACTTCAGACCTAAAGTTTCTTTTATGGAAAGTTATTTTCCTAATTGCCATCACTTCTGCAAGACGCATTAGTGAACTACAGGTGTTAGTAGCTGACCCTCCTTACACAAGGTTTCACCATGATAAAGTAGTCCTCAGGACTCATCCTCACTTTCTGCCAAAGGTGGTTTCGCCTTTTCATTTAAACCAGTCGGTTTATCTTCCTATATTCTTCCCTAGGCCTCATGCCTCCATTGCGTAAAGGAATCTTCACACATTGGATTGTAAAAGAGTGTTAGTTTTTTATCTCCAAAGAACTAAGCCACATAGAAAATTTTCTCAGCTTTTTGTGGCTGTAGTCTAATCATTTGGGACTTCCAGTTTCTAAAAGAACTCTGTCAAATTGGATTGCAGATTGCATATCTTATACATATCAGAGTAAGGGACTTTCTCTCGAAGGCCATGTCACGGCTCATAATGTGAGAGCAATGGCAGCCTCAACGGCTAACCTTCGTTCTGTCTCTATTGATGACATCTGCAAAGCAGCCACTTGGACTTCGGTACTTACCTTTACAGCACACTATTGCTTAGACAAGGACTCCCGTCGAGATGCCTCATTTGGCCAGGCTGTTCTACAGTATCTCTGCCATGCTTAATACAACTCCTACCCACCATCCACAGTTTGGATGCCTAAGGTCCATGGGAAGGAAGCATGACCCATCTCACCTGGGTTCGCAGCCTGCTGGGGTCACCCCTTGGAATCTTTCAGCTGGGGAGTCCCCCATATGTGAAGACTACATTCCTGCTTGTTCCTGGAGATAGCGTAGTTACTCACCTGTAACAGGTGATCTCCGGGAACAGAAGTAATTGAGTCTTCACAACCCACCCACCTCCCCTAACAGTTTGTCTCTATCTCTCTCTTTCTCTACTTCTCTCCTTTGGTCTCAGCTATAAACTCAACTGAAGTGAGAAAGGTACAGAGGCGGGAAGGCAGCACGCATGCGCTGTGGGAGAACAGTGGCAGATGCATTCCTGATCCCCTGGTCAGAAGGCCTGCTGTATGCGTTTCCTCCCACACCTCTGGTGGCCCGGACTCTATTCAAAATCTAGCAGGACCGAGCCACGGTGATCCTGATAGCCCCCAGGTGGCCCAGGCTGCCGTGGTTCCCTCTTCTGTAGTTGGCAGTGGATATTCCACTTCCTCTGGGGCTGCAACCCGACCTTCCGACTCAGGATCAGGGGTCCCTCTTGCATCCCAACCTCAAATCGCTCAATTTGATGGCCTTGCTGCTGAAAGGGTAGTCCTTGCTCCCTTGCTCCTATCAAAGGAGGTTGAAGAGGTGGTGTTGGCCTCCAAGAAGCATTCCACTAGGAAGGCCTATGCTCTGAAGTGGCGTAGGTTTTCTACTTGGTGTTCTCAACAGCAGGAGGATCCCTTCTCCTGCTCGATCCAGTTGGTGCTACAATACCTTCTCCACCTTTCCAACCTAGGACTTAAGTCCAACTCTGTCCAGGTTCACCTCAGTGCCCTCTCAGCTCACCACTTGCCGGTGGATGGACAATCTCTCTCAGGCCCTCTGGTGTCTCGCTTTCTCAGAGGCCTGCTTCTGCTTAAGCCTCCTATTCGTCCACTGGCCACTGAGTTGGATCTCAATGTGGTCTTGCAGCAACTGACTCGCCCACCTTTTGAGCCGATGGCAACCTGCCACTTGTTTCCTCTCCTGGAAGGTGGTGTTCCTTGTGGCACTCACCTCGGCTAGGCGGGTGAGTGAGCTTCAGGCCCTGGTCTCGGATAGGCCGTATACCAGATTCTATAGGAACAGGGTAGTCTTGCGGACTCATCCTAAGTTCCTTTCCAAGGTAGTGTCCTCCTTCCACATCAACCAGGAGGTGGTACTTCCGACGTTCTTTCCCAGGCCGCACGCCAGTAGGGCCGAAACTGTCTTGCATACCCTGGATTGTAGAAGGGCGCTGTCCTTTTACCTAGAACGTACGCAGGGGCATAGAAGGGTTTCTCAGCTCTTCATTTCTTTTGACCCTAATAAACTGGTGTTGCCTGTCACTAAGCGTACGTTGTCCATCTGGGTGGCAGACTGTAGCGCCTGGGCGTACAGGGCAGCCGGCCTCTCCCTGGAGGGTCAAGTCACGGCCCACCGGGTCAGGGTGAAGGCCGCATCAGTAGCTCACTTCCATTCTGTTCCATTGGCAGACATCTGCCGGGCTGCTACTTGGTCTTCAAGTCAGTTGTTTGCGGACCACTACAGCCTTGAGAGGGAGTCTCATAAGGACAGTGCTTTCGGGCAAGCGATACTCTGTAATCTCTTTGAGGTTTAGGCAACTCGTACCCTCCGGCCCTGGTGTTGGGCTACCGTTCAGGTGTGGTCTCAGAGAAGATTCTCTCACTGTTACTGAGGCTCTAGAGGGAGCTCTATTTTTCAGCCTGGGTTCCTGGTAGCCCAGAGCTAGGGAGTCACCCATATGTGAGGCCTGACTTCCTGCTTGGTCCTGGAGAAAAAGTAGATCTCCAGGAACAAGCAGGAATGAGTCCTCACATATGGGTACGTCGGTACCGATGGAGCCTGCGCGGGAACGCTCCCCAGCTTCCCAAAAAAGGAAAGCTTTTGGGAGCATCCCACAGCGCCTGCGCGCTGCCTTCCCGCCTTTCCTAACCAACTCTCCTCAGTTCTTCTTTTCCGCGGAGCCAGCAGGTCGTGTTCCTGTCACTGCTGAAGAAGTTCTTTATTTTAATTTATTTCTTTGGTCGCGTGTCTGCCTTCCCCTACGCCAGACCGGTACCGCCGGTCTTTTCTTTTCTTTTCTTTCTAAAAAAAAAAATAATATTTTTTTTTTTTCCTCACTTGGTGTATTTTTCTTCTTAGGCCTCCAGGCCCACAAGAAAATTTTCCCTCATGGAAAAACCAGCCTCCGGGTTAAAAAAATGCACTAAGTGTAGCGGTACAATTTCTGTTACAGATACCCATGAATGGTGTCTTAAATGTTTGGGTCCTGAACACTCCATTCCGGATTGCCAGTCCTGCTCTCTAATGTCTAAACGAGGGTTACAGAACCGAGCAGCCAAGCTCCATGTACTGTTTCCCACGGATGCACCGGCGGTGGCATCGACATCTTCCAGGTCTTCCTCTCCTGATGGGTCTCAGGTAACCAAACATAAACCTAGCAGGTCCTTAAAGGGCAAATCTCCCTCTAAGCATCGAGATGCCTCCGGGCTTGCCCTCGAGGATCCTGCCCCAGCCAAACAACCCCGGCGGGAATCTCCGGCTTCCAAAGCTCCTCCTATGGGGTTACAGGTTGACATCGATGGCACGGCCTCGACCGATCACCTGTTAGACTGCTCTGGGGTACCGGCACTTTCTCCCGGTACGGACATCCAGGCAGTCGTGGCGTCCATGGATCACACTGTTCAATCCATGGAGCAGGCTATAATGGCTTTTATTAAAGCTGCGACGCTGACGGTACCGCAACGAATTCCGTTGTCGGTGCCGGTACCGGTACCAGCGCCTATACCGGTACCGACTGCATCGACATCGGCCAGGATACCGACTCCGGTTCCTTGTCCAGGGCTATTTCTCGGTACTGATCCAGTACCGGGGACGCCCGATGTCGGTACCGATCGATACGCGTATCGATCGTTGGAAGCGGACAGACGATACTTCGATTCCTCTGATGATTCTGATTCATCAGATGAGTCTCCTGAAGTATCCATTACCCTTCCTGAGGAGCCTACTTCTCCAAAAAGGAGAATGTCTCCTCCAGAGGATTTGTCCTTTCAAGACTTCAGAATAGAAGTGGCTAAAGGACTCTCTTTTTCAGTAACCTCTGAAACAGAGCCTAGAGCAAAAAATTAGATATTTTAGGATACTCTAAGGCTCCCAGAGAGGCAGTCACCTTGCCAATTCATGAAATTCTTCATGAACATATGATTGACTTATGGGAGACTCCTCTCACCCTTTCTTCTCATTCTCGCCGATTGGACACTATGTACCGTGTCCCTCCTTGTCCTGGATTTCAGAAAACTCAGCTTCCTCACCACTCCAGTGTGGTGCAGTCAGCTATGAAAAGGATAAAGAGTACCAAAAGACACTTTTCTGCTCCTCCAGGAAGAGAATGCAGGACCTTGGATGCTTTTGGTAGGACAATCTTCCAAGCCAGCATGCTTATTGCCAGAATCAACTCATATAGCCTTTATATGGGTATGTTTCTAAAGGAAGTTGCACAAAAGCTGCACAACTTTCTCCCTTTTCTTCCAGAGGATAAAAGGGATGAGTTTCTCCTTTGGCTTAAGCATACTCAAGACATTTCAAAGTTTTCCAACAGGGCAGCCTTTGACTCCTTTGAAGGTGCCAGCAGAGCCTCAGGCATTGCCATAGCTGCTCGCAGAATTGCTTGGCTCCAGGCTTCTGATCTAGAGCCCTGGTTTCAGGATGGCTTAGGAAATCTGCCCTGTACGGGTGAAAATCTCTTTGGCAAAGAGTGGTAAATAAAAGCCACTCAAATGGATGCAGAGAATTCTGCTCTGGATAGACTTTCCAAGTCAACCTCCATTCCAGCCAAGAAAAAAACCTTTCAAAAAGCCTTTTTACAAAAGGAGCAGATTTCCTTCTGGCCAACAATCTTCTACAGGTCGCTTTGCTACTAAGCGTCAGCAACCTAAACAGGCCAGGCCTAAACCTACAGGGACTGCTACAACCCAGCAGTCCCAACCCCCTCAGGGTTTTTGACTTAATACTAGAGAACCTAACCTTTCTGGCTCTACAACAGCCAGAACCTCTCACCATTCCAGGAAGGTTAGCTCATTTTGCTCCCAGATGGGAGCAAATCACATCAGAGCAGTGGACCCTCTCCATCATAAGAGAGGGCTACAAATTTCATTTCTCAGACCTTCCTCCCTACACCATGGTGAGACATTTCAACATCTCTCCTCGACCTTCTGGATCAGGTGGTGACTTACCCTTCTGGCCCAGGGGGCCATAGAAGAAGTTCCCCTTCTTCAACAGACTATGCAAGGAGAAGTTCAAGATGCTTTCTCAGGCACTCTCCTTCCATACCTGCAGAGTCAGGATTGGCTTTGTTCTCTAGATCTCAAGGATGCGTACACTCATGTCCTCATCCATCCATCTCACAGAAAATTCCTACGTTTTCTGTTCCAGGGAAAACATTCAACCCAGTCAGAGGCTCAGATCTCCCTGAACCGCACCAGGCGCATTCTGCAATACCTGGGACTTGTGGTAAACCTCCCAAAGTCCCCAGCTCACCCCTACTCAGTCCCTGGAATTCATAGGGGCCTGGTTGGACACCACCTCTGCAAGGGCCTACCTTCCTCAGGCCCTTTGTCAACGTCTAGTGCAGTTAGCCTCCCAGATTCAGTCAAAGAGCCACTTAACTGCCAGGGAGATGCTACAGCTGCTAGGCCATATGGCTTCCACAGTACATGTGGTACCCTATGCTCACCTACACATGAGAGCAGCTCAATGGACTTTGTCCACCCAGTGGACTCAAGCTTCAGGAGCTCTCTCAGACCAAATAGCAACCTCCAAACGTCTTTTTTGGTCTCTCCAATGGTGGATGTCCACTCAAAATCTGTTGCTGGGGTCCCCCTTCCAACCTTTGTTACCCCAAGCAACCCTCACAACAGATGCCTCCCAAACAGGTTGGGGAGCTCATCTACAAGACCTCTCCACCCAAGGCACTTGGTCCCCACAGGAGACCTCTCTTCATATCAACCACTTGGAACTTCGAGCAGTGTTCCTAGCTCTCAAGGTCTTTCATACCCTCCTCAGCTACAAGACAGTCCTCATTCATATGGACAATCAAGTAGCCATGTTTTACATAAACAAGCAAGGAGGAACTTGGCTCTCTGTCGCTTTGCAACGAAGCTCTAAGATTATGGGCCTTCGCCAGAGAGCATCAAATCCATCTCCTGGCAGTATACCTCCCAGGAATCCAAAACTCTTGGGCAGACAGACTCAGTCGAGTTCTGCTTCCACACGAATGGTCCCTGTACATGGATCAGGTACTCAGAATCTTCCGAGAATGGGGAACCCCGGACATAGACCTCTTTGCAGGTCCGTGGAATGCCAAACTTCCCCGGTTCTGTTCCAGAATTCCGTGTCAGGGAGTTCAGGCCAAGGATGCCTTCCTCCTTCATTGGGGTCAGGGCTTCCTGTATGCCTTTCCACCCATTCCTTTGATTCCCAAGACTCTGTTCAAACTCCAGAGGGATCAAGGATCTATGATCCTCATAGCTCCACGCTGGCCACGCCAAGTGTGGTACCCTCTACTTCTGCATCTCTCCCAAGCCCCCTCCCTGGACTTGGGAGCTGCGCCAGACCTTCTGTCCCAGGAGGAAGGGACTTTGTGGCATCCAAACCCCAAGTCCCTTCACCTCAGAGCTTGTTTACTGAAGGCCTAGACCTTCAAGACTTCAATCTTTCTCAGCAAGTGAAGGATATCCTCCATGCTTCCAGAAAACCTTCCACTAGGCGTTCCTATGCTTTTAAGTGGAAAAGATTTTCCATTTGGTGTGCTCAAAAGGGTCTTGACCCTCTGGCACTTCCTGTGAATTCTCTATTGGAATATCTCCTGCATCTCTCCAATGCAGGCCTTAAAACGAATTCAGTAAGGGTCCATTTGAGTGCTATTGCAGCATCCCTTAAGCCTCTCAATGGACAACCTATTTCCTCTCATCCTCTTATTGCAAGATTCACGAGAGGCCTAACTTTAACTAAACCTCCCATTCGACCTCCTCCGGTGGCATGGGACTTAAACTTGGTTCTTGGTCAGCTTATGAAGCCACCTTTTGAACCCTTAGCCACTACCTCCTTGAAATTTCTTTCCTGGAAGGTTATTTTCCTTATTGCAATCACTTCTGCTCGCCGTATCAGTGAACTGCAGGCATTAGTGGCTAATCCACCTTATACAAGGTTCCATCATGATAAGGTAGTCCTTAGGAGAAATCCTCACTTTATGCCTAAAGTAGTCTCACCTTTTCATCTTGATCAAGAGGTATATTTACCTGTCTTTTTTCCAGCTCCTCATGCATCCAGTGCAGAGAGGAACCTTCATACTCTAGATTTTTACTTACACAGGACACAGCAACATAGAAAGTCTTCCCAGCTTTTTGTTGCTTTTGATCCTTCTCATTTAGGACTTCCAGTCTCTAAAAGAACACTGTCCAATTTGATTGCTCAGTGTATTTCTTTTGCTTACCAGAGTAAGAACCTTTCTCTGGAGGGCCATGTCACAGCTCACAATGTGAGGGCCATGGCCACCTCTATGGCTCATCTTCATTCTGTGTCCATCGACCAGATCTGTCGAGCAGCCACCTGGGCCTCGGTTCATACCTTCACAGCCCATTACTGTTTGGACAAGGACTCCTGCCGGGATGCTTTGTTTGGTCAGGCTGTCCTCAGACACCTGTTCCATTCTTGAACAACTCCTGCCCTCCTTCCCTGAATGGATGCCTGAGATCCATAGGAAGACGAGGAACCCTTCAGGGTCTCATACCCTTGGATCTCCCAAGCATCTTAGCTAGGGAGTCCCCATATGTGAGGACTCATTCCTGCTTGTTCCTGGAGATAGCACAGTTATTAACCTGTAACAGGTGATCTCTGGGAACAGCAGGAATTAGTCCTCACAACCCTCCCACCTCCCATAGGAGTTGTATCTCTCTCTATCTTTCCTTTCCTCTCTCTCTCTATTGTCTCAGCTTTAAACTCGAACTGAGGAGAGTTGGTTAGGAAAGGCGGGAAGGCAGCGCGCAGGCGCTGTGGAATGCTCCCAAAAGCTTTCCTTTTTTGGGAAGCTGGGGAGCGTTCCCGCGCAGGCTCCGTCGGTACCGACGTACCCATATGTGAGGTCTAATTCCTGCTGTTCCCAGAGATCACCTGTTACAGGTAAGTAACTGTGCTTTACTCACCTGTAACAGGTGTTCTCCAGGAGCAGCAGGAATCAGTCCTCACGACCCTCCCTCCTCCCGTTGCAGTTGGATATAGTTCATATGTTTTTCATGCTGTCTTTTAGCTATGTCATCAGACTGAGCAAGATGGCACCCTTGGGTGGGAAGGGGACCGTGCATGTGTTCCTGCATTCCCAAAGGCTTTCTTTGAAAGCTGGGGAAATGCTCCGCATGGGGGCTCAGTCGACGCCGATGTCACCCATATGTGAGGACTGGTTCCTGCTGCTCCTGGAGAACATCTGTTACAGGTGAGTAACTATTCTAAATACAACGCCACAACATAGTAAGAATGCAATGATACAGCCCATTTTTTTGTTTTGTTTTTGAAACTTTACAGTGTATCTATATAATCAAATTCAACCCTTCCCATCAGTCTACGCATAACATGGCTCCTCCTATCTACCTACTTATTTTCGGCCATCACGTGGGGTGATTATAACAACTATAGGAACAAGAGCACAAAACCTTTCATTATTACAAAATGTATAGTCACTACCCCATTCCCTAGCATTAGGGCAGCCCCACTATTTTGAGAGAGACTCCATGTTATCCATGTAGCTGAATGCAAAACCCCTCTTCCCCCTTTCATTTCCGCCTCCATAGGGTCCTCCACTTGTTTTGACCTCTCCAAGAGGGTAAGCCTGGTCCCCCTGTGCAGCTTATTGGCCCCTTTAGATTCTATCCAGCCAACCATACAATTTCACAAAGAGTTCCCAAATTTGCTCAAATCGGGGAACGCGTAACCACCTTGCCGCCACTCCTCTGCTCCATAGTATATATTCCCCACATACGCACCAGCCATTGTGTTGGCGCAGGAGGGGCTGCCTGCTTCCAAGCTGTAGCCAAGTTTAATTTGGCAGCATTCATACTGTGGAACACCAATGTCAGTTGCGACCGCCCTGCCCCTCCCTCCCAACAGCAGGATCCCTGGGTCCCATGGTATGCCCATGCCAATCATACGTTCCACCTGAAACTGGATGCCTTTCCAAAACCTTCGACATGAGAGCAAGCCCACCAAATATGTGCCAAAGTCCCACACATACTACAACCATGCTAGCACTGGTCCAATACTCCCGGGAACACCCCAGTGAGCTGGACGGGCGTCACATACCAGTCATAGAGTAGTTTATAGTTGGTCTTCCATGCATTAACTGCCAGCAAGCTTTTCCACAATCTTCCCTCAATCTACTCCCATTGCTGGTCAGTATATGAAAACTGCAGTTCCTGAGTCCAGTGGGCCCTATGTCTTCCCACCAGAAAGGCTCGATCCTGCAAGCTAGCATACAACACGGTGACCAGACCCCGAGTGGTAGTGTGTTACTCACAAATAAGCTCCACATCAGTGAGGGTTCTAGCCACTTGCTTCTTAATATCGCAGCGGCCTGCGCAGTGGGTTATTTGGAATGTTAAAACACATGCTGATCAGGGAGGGCAAAGGCTTCCTGTAGCTCACAAAATGGCAGTCTACCATCCTCAGATGCCCCACTTGACTCAACCCCTCCCGGCCCCCGACCCCATTGCTGAAATACAGTTGAGGACGTGCCCTGCAAAAAGGCTTTATTATAAACAATGGTGACAGAGGAAACAAAAAAATCCCCCAGGCCAAAAATATTGATCCCAGCATCGTATAGTATGTGCATCATAGGCATTCCCTGACCTTGGGTAGGCCCACAGCCTTACTTACAACCATAATTGCTCCCCCAGACCCAGTCATCCTGCCAAGTCTTTCTGAAGCTGTATCCAGCGTTTTGGAATTGTCAGGATTCTTCCCCTCCTCACCAACTCAACACTGCACCACCACATAGTACCACTGAAGTTTGGGGACTCCCCCCCCCCCCCCCTTCCGTGGGTGAGCATAGAGGACCTGCCATGCAATTCTGGGTTGCCATGACTGCCAAATAAACTTCATAAGCATACTCTGCCATGTCTCCAGTGCCCCCTGCTGCAGCTGGATGGGAAGCACTTGAAACAAATACAAAAACTGGGGAACCACAACCATCTTGATCACTACAATACATCCAAACTATGAGAGCAATAACCCTGTCCACAAATCAAAATCTTTCTGTACTTGGTTGAAGGAGTGGTCCATAATCAGCCCAATACAAGGCATCTGCCTTTGCTGTCAATTGCACCTCCAGGTAACGAATAGCATTCTCAACCCACTTGAAGGAGAAGCTCGCCTGCAGTCGAGCACAATTCTCTACTCCCACCCCAGTGTTCAAGATCTCAGATTTTGAGTAATTGGTCTTAAATCCTGAGACGACTGAGAAGGCCTTAAAGAGCTGCATCGCTTGGGGCAAGGAGACAAGTGGATTGGTCAATGACAACAGAATATCATCCGCGAATGGCACAGTCTTAGATTCCCGAGTACCTACCCGGACACTGCACTTTCAAGGTCTCTCGAAACTGCTGCACGAAAGGCTCCATCATGAGTGCAAAGAGCAAAGGTACAGCGGGCACCCCTGCTTCGTGTCTCTCCTCAGGGTAAAGCGTGCAGATCGGCCCCCATTTGACCCAGACGCTTGCCCCCGAGGCTCCTGGTTATAAGCCTTGAATCCACCTCTGAAAGTGAGGCCCAAAGCCCATCTTAGCCAATGCTCTCCACAAAAAAATCCCAACTCACTCTATCAAAGACCTTCTCCGCGTCGACCCCCTACAAGGAGCCTCTGTTGTGGTTCCTGTCGAGTCACATGCATCACCTGCAGCATCCGGCAAATGTTGGCTGCCTGTCACCATAGACCAATCGGGGGAGCACTCAATTAAGCCAGGCAGCTAATAAGGCAGCCACGATTTTTACATAGATATTAAGTAGTGAGATAGGGTGATAAGAAGACATCTCGTTATTTGGTTTACCAGCATAGGTATAACAGTAATCACCGCCTCCGTGTCAGAGGTAATGCCACCCCCCCCCCCCCTTTAGCATGTCGTTAAAGAGTTCAGCCAAGACGGAGGCTAGACGGGTCGCGTACTTTTCGTAGTATTTGGAAGGCAATCTGTCATTCCCTGGGGTCTTCCCCACAGGCAGCCAGCCAGCCAATGGCCAGCTGCACTTCCTGCACCATTATTTCGGCCTCCAAAGACTCCCGCCCAGAGTCCAGCAACGCCGGCATATCCACTCCTTGGCGGTAACTTTCAGTGTGAATGTGGCCGGTCAGAGTCTCCGCATACAGATGTTCAGTTAACCCGTGAACACCACCCAAATTTTCCCTGACTCCACCTTAAGTGTATCATGCGAGTAGTGTGCTGCTGCTGAAGGCCGAGCACCAGGTACCTCAACCTTATTTCCCTGTTCTTAAAAGGTTTGTTGCAGCCGACGCCGTTTGAGATCAAGGTCTCACTGGACATGCTCATCAAGGTGAGCCCGAACTGCCTGACACTGTTTCTATGCTTGTCACGAGCCTGTGCGCGCATGTTTCAGCTGAAGGCGTTTAGCCTCTGCCTCCACCTGCTGAGACTCCAGTGCCCATTTCTTCTTGGTAGCGCTGCCTCTGCTATAAGGCGACCTCTAGCAAACCATTGGGAGCACCACTTCTTCAGAGGAATTCAGCTTAAAATACTCCTGTATAGAGATCATGTACCCAGACTGCTTCCATGCAATGGAAAAAGCTCCCCTGCAACACCCATGCTCACCCATGTATGTCAGCCGAGGGGACCGAAATATCTACCCAACAAGGGGCATGGTCTGACCACATGATGGTACCATGTTCCGCCACTGCCCCTCCCCCCCCATCCAGTAAGCATTGGTCTTTGCAGCAAGTAGTCAATTCTGGTATGAACCCGTTGGACAGGCAAATAGTGTAACCGCGTTCCCTATGATGAGTATCCCGCCGAATGTCTCAAAGATCCAAGTCCGCTAACAAGGCTCAAAGTACCTGACTAGCCCTGCATCCACTTGAGAGCACCTGTGCTCGTGGAGTCCAGAGCAGGCAGCATACATGCATTACAACTGCCTTCTAAAACCACACGCCCCTTAGCAAATTCTGCCCAGGACGCTTTCAAGTCAGCAAAGAATCTCGCTTGACCCTCATTACGAGCATATACATTAGCTAAGGTGAAGAGGGGTACCATCAAGACGAACGTTGAGGAAAATGTACCTCCCGGCCTTATCCCCCTCTGCATCCTCGACTAAGGCGCGCACTGTCGAAATAGTAGGGCCACCGGACACTTCTTAAGACCCCACACATCGGAAGCAGTCCCAACCTCCAGATAGGGATACCTTTTGGATAGTGCGGAGATGCGTTTCCTGCAAAAAGACTATCTTGCCTTTCAGGCTCTACAGCTCCTTAAACAAAAGGGAGCATTTCTGGGGTGAATCAGGCCCTTGACATTTAATGACACAAATCTCAGCATAGTACCCTATAGCTCACCCCCTACTCCCACACCAGTATTAGTAGACCTGTCAGTGCCCCACCTTCTTCAGGCCTTTGCTCGCAGGTACTTAATTGTGCCATACTTTCATACACCTCAGGACCAAATGCCAGGGCCCCCTCCCCTCACTTCCCCCCTGATAAATCCTACCCTGCCCAGTACAAATCCCAAGCTCAATTTCCCCCAAAGCCATTCCCCCCTCCCCTCTCTGTACCACCTTCCCACCTTCTATCTCCTATCACCACCCCCTATTCCACCCCAATAAAGTATTTGTATGCATAGCAGACTAGGAGGACACCCATCCCACAACTGCTGGACATTCACAGTCCTCGTCCCTCCCTCCACCCACCCACCTCATTCTCCACAAAACATTCCTCAAACTTAAAGTATTGAACAGAAGGTCCCAAACAATAGTAACACACAGCGAACAAACAGCATGAGCCAGAATTACTTAGTTCAGTCCAGCCAAAGGTCTTTACAAAAGTAGGAGTCTCCTAAAGAGGCAGGAGTAACAAAAGGCTAGGCTCAGTACAGATAGCGAAAAGCTAGACTGACACCTCAACCCTGCAGTATGTCTTTCATCATTAAAGTGGTGCCCCACTTGGGCTATTTGTTACTGGGTGGGTTTCCCCACCCACTGCCACTTAAGCTGTGTAGATTGCGTGGTAGGAGGCACTGGCGCTGTATTACTGTCCACTAGGCCTGCATTCCGCAAGGCCCACCAGGCCTCAGTGTTATCTTTGGCAGATACCTTCTTGCCTGCCACCACGAAGTTCATTTGAAAGGGAAAAGTAGCATGTCTCTTCCTTCAGCAGGACCTCAGTGATGGGTTTCATTTCGTGACGCCATACCAAAGTGAAGGTAGAAAGGTTCTGGTAAAGGGACCCTTGTGCCTCACGGTACTGCAACATTTTCCTTTCCCAGCCTTTCCTCAGCAATAGGTCAGCATCCGAGTAGCGCAAGAAGCACGTGATGATGTCCTGTGGTTTATTGCTAGGCGGTTCCCCAGTGCTCGGTAGATCCTCTCAATTTTGATCAACGCTGCTCTGGCCTGGAACTCCTCTGGTGTCAATAAATCCTAAGTTATGGCTCTCACCACTTCCTCAAGATTCTTAGTGCTCCCCATGGTCTCAGGGATTCCTCTCAAACGCGCATTATTGCAGCAGGCTCTGTTCTCGATGTCATCAAGCTTATATATGAATTCCAGGGTTTGTGACTGCTGTGTGTCTTCTGCGCTTTATAAATCCATCAGGGCCTCTGTGTGATCTCCATTTTTGCCTCGGCTTCCTCTACTCGATGCGCCAGCTCTTTAATGTTATCACGGATTTCAGCAATGGTATTCATAACATCTTCTCGCATCGATCTAAACTCGGAGGACATATCATCACATCCCTGTCAGAGTTCGTGCTACAGGACTGTATGTTCAAGGGCCGTCTCTCCCCCATGGGCGGTACCGCTCGATGCTTCCTCCCCCAATTCATCTTACACCATGTCTAGCGTTGAGCTGCCACACCGCCTTGCTGATCAGCTGCTGTGACACACGTGGCTTCTCTTTCACCTCCTGCTACTTACTTTTCGTTGTCATCGGATCCCAGGCACTCCCCGTGTTCCTCCCAGTGCATCTCTCACCACTCCGATTTGTGCAGGTGCAGTTTCAGGGGGCTTTTGTTCACTTGAGGTAGCGGAGAGAAGAGCCCATGCTGCCGTTAGTTTCAGTGACGTCACTTCCCTCTCCTCTCTGAGCTTTTGAGACCAGCCTTTGAAACCCCTAGGTCAGTTGCTCTTAAATTCCTTACATGGAAAATGGTATTCTTGGTGGCCATTACCTTTGCGAAAAGAATCAGTGAGTTGCAGGCATTAGTCCACTATGCTTCCTACATTCAGCACACAGTCATTCTCTGGATTTCTCCCAAGTCGTTCCCAAAGTTGTCTCCGAATTTCATCCCAGTCAGTTGATCAGTCTGACCACCTTTCCTGTGCCTCATGCGAGTATTCTGGAAGAAACCCTCCATTCACTGGACTACCAGAGAACTCTGTTGTATTACCTGCAGCAAGAAAGTTCTTTGTCATGTATAATCCCAACAATCCAGGACAACCAGTTTCCAAGCTCACCATTTCTTCCTGGTTAGCTGACTGCATGTGCCTTCTGCTGTGTCCAGGCCAAAATGCAGTGTCCCAGACGCATTGGGTTTGAGCCAAAGCAGTGTCTGTAGTCTGCCTTGCTTCTATTTCTACAATGAACATATGCAAGGTGGTGACATGGACTACCATACACACATTCACTAAGCACTACAACTTGGATGCTGCTTCAGCACAGGAGCTCGCCTTTGAGCAGGCAGTCCTTTGTAGTCTCTTCGCGATATAGCCTGTTTCATTCCACTTTCCAGAGAGAATTGGGCCACAAGCACAGGCTTTTCCAAGGAGTGTCCCTTAGCTCTGGATTCACCAATGGGAGTGTGCCTACACACCACTGCTTGTTTCTGAAGCAACTGTAGTTGCCTGCCCATAACAAGGTATTCTGTGGACAGCCAGGGGTATGCAGCAACACTTGCCCCTCCTGCCTTCCCTGCTATCAATGATAACCACAAAGCACACGAACATGGAAGAGGACAGGAAAGGAAGGGAGGGGGGGAGAAAAAAAGGACAATTTTATAAAACATAGAAGCAAACCAGATCAAGAGAAGTTTTCAATAACTGTAGTACACCATCCAGTGGAGACATGAATAGCAAGATATGAACTGCATCTCCCCGTACCTCAGCTATTTTATAGACTAAAGGGGTTTGAGCATGGGTTGACGAGGTGGGAGTTGTGCACACATGCTCAGAAGTCTACAAGACTTCCTTGAGCTAGGGAAGAGCCCCGAGTACTTTGGCTCTCTGAGATGTCACTAATAGCAGGGTACAACACTACGGAAGCACAGGTCACGCTGAACAAGGAACAACCAGTCTAAGACGTGAACAAATGGAAAGACAGAGTCCTTTATTAAGCCAATGACCGCCCGACACAGGCCGTGTTTCGTACCCTTCGTCAGGGGCTAGCCAGGCAAGAAACTAAAAACATAAACATATAACCATTAAAAATGATAAAAGAACAGATAAGCCAAACATATAATTAAGACATTACATACACTAATATTAAAGGTCATAAAACAACAATTATATGAAGCAATGCTAAAATGGTATAAAGGTAAAAACAAAAGTACAAATTTAGAACAATAGTGCTCGGGACCTAATAAGAAATGTGTGCAAGTAAACATGAATACTAACCTCTGTTGCAATTCGTAAAACAAGTCTTACTTCACACTGTTTGTGCAAATATCTAGATCACATACTAATACTAAAAAACATAAATAGTACAATTAAAAACATGTGTTAAAACATGTAGCATAAAAATGCACACAAATATATCGAACAATCGTGGAACACAGAGAGAGGAGGAAGGAGACAGGATATGAGATCAAATCAAATGTCAAATTATATGGCATGACAGCAACTATTGCACAAGAAATGCATGCCTAAAAACAGCAGGAGTGAGTCAGTAGACCACTTAGGGGTCAAAACAATTTTTGTTGTAAACAAATGACCCAATGAATATTGCGATTACAAGTATGACCATATAGTGCCTATGACGGGGGATGCCGGCAACCTGCACATGTAGGGGAGATCGAACGTATTCTAAAAAAAGTAAAACTTAAAGTCCAACAGTATCATACGGAAAAGTGTTATCATATAGATGAACGTGGCCATGGAGTAAAGTTTAAAAATAAAAAAAAAATAAAAATTACCATTGATCAATGTAAATATGGCTGCAAAACCACATTTGTTTTAAAAAAAAAAGGGGGGAACTAGGGTAGACCCATAAAAGTGACGCTGCATATAAACAAGAGTCGAAATGTAATAAAATAACATTACTACATATAAACTACCGGGGTGGGAACAAGGAGTCACCTTAAAAATCCTGACAGTGTGTTTACAGTAATAATAATGAGGTGAACTAACGATAAAATATGACATCCAAAAGAGAACATAAACAGTAATAAAATATGCTGTATAAATGTGGAATAAAGAAGTCTTGATACCAACCCAGTGTCAACACTCTAAACCAAACTAAAAAGGGGAATCATAAAATGATCATTAATCCAGGATATTGAGCAAAAAGGAAAAAGATATTTACCTTGAGAGAGCTGCCATCAAAGCACAGTTGACGCGCAGAAGGAAAGAAAGCGCTCACACGTGTATATGAAGAAGAGAAAGGGGCGGAGCCAGCCATTGGCGGGATCGAGAGAAAAACAGAGAATGTCAAAATGAACTTCTTGAAAAGATTCTATATCAAAGTGCATGTATTAAAAGAATACAAATATGAATCTAAAAACATAGAACACAGCAGATGTAAAGGAAACTGCATAAAGAAGTGACCAGCAAAGTAAAACTTAGTCAAAAAAAATGGCAAGACAAGGTGAATTAAAAGCCAAGGCATATGTCATTGAAAACAGTAAACTACACATAATATCGGTATTGTAAAACAATGAATAAATAATTGAATTAAAATACCTGATAGCCTGTAATTGTAAAGATATAAAGCATGAAGAATGTAAAAAGAACCTCCTGAACAAGTGATCGTCAAAGTGAAGCACCATATCAAAAAACGGCGCTATAAGGAGAAAATAAAAACCCCAAGGCGAATGCCATCTCAATCAATAAGTTACATATGTCGGTATTAAACAACCATAAATAAATAAATAATTAGAATACATGATCGCCTGTAGTCATAAAAATGTGAAACAAGACAGACGTAAGAGGAAGCGCATAAAACAAGTGACCAGCACAATCAAGCACCATACTGAATTACAGCGCTATCAGGCAATTAATGAACCCCGAGATCTAAACATCTAAAACAATAAACTACATATAGTGCCGACATTGTGCAGCATATGTAAACTGTAGTTGTGAAGATTATACAGCCAGGGGACCATATGGCAAGGAGAAAGGACAAGACTTGAAATGATGTTGAGATAGAAGTAATGCATGAGAGATACATAAAGCCTTTGAAGTTACCCAGGAGGGGGTACCATAAACAGATGGAATAGTAAGTCAGAGAAAAACTGACAAATCTGTATTTAAATTCAGACCTGCTGGAGCCAAAGAATCCAAGTGAAAGATGAACCTTTGCTCAAGCCTCATGATGGTCTTGTTAATGTCTCCACCCCTCCAATTAGCCTTCACTTTTTTAATGACAAAAAACTTAAGGTCCATAATTTTATGACAAGCATCTAGCCAGTGTTGGACCCTGGCTGTATAATCTTCACAACTACAGTTTACATATGGTCTATAGTGAATTTAAAGTTCATATGGTCTCCCATGGCGCTTTCATTTTACAATTTTTTATAAGTTTTTATTGGTTTTAGTTAATTTTGTATAGGGATTGTTTTATGATAATTGGTCACTGGTTACACTGGCTATTTTTTATTTATTTTTTTCACACAAGCCTTGGTATCTTTGTTTATAGGCGATAATGCATTTTAATAATTTATTCATTGCTGCAGAATGTCAGCACTATATGTAGTTTATTGTTTTAGATGTTTAGATCTCGGGGTTCATTAATTGCCTGATAGCGCTGTAATTCAGTATGGTGATTGATTGTGCTGGTCACTTGTTTTATGCGCTTCCTCTTACGTCTGTCTTGTTTCACATTTTTATGACTACAGGCGATCATGTATTCTAATTATTTATTTATTTATGGTTGTTTAATACCGACATAATATGTAACTTATTGATTTAGATGGCATTCGCCTTGGGGTTTTTATTTTCTCCTTATAGCGCCGTTTTTTGATGTGCTTCACTTTGTCGATCACTTGTTCAGGAGGTTCTTTTTACATTCTTCATGTTTTATATCTTTATAATTACAGGCTATCAGGTATTTTAATTCAATTATTTATTCATTGTTTAACAATACCGATATTATGTGTAGTTTACTGTTTTAAATGACATATGCCTTGGCTTTTAATTCACCTTGTCTCGATGTTTTTTTTGACTAGGTTTTACTTTGCTGGTCACTTGTTTATGCAGTTTCCTTTACATCTGCTGTGTTCTGTTTTTAGATTCATATTTGTATTCTTTTAATACATGCACTTTGATATGGATTCTTTTCAAGAAGTTCATTTTGACATTCACTGTTTTTCTCTCGATCCCGCCAATGGCTGGCTCCGCCCCTTTCTCTTCATATGCGCATGTGTGGGCGTTTTCTTTCCTTCTGCGCTTCAACTGTGCTTTGACGGCAGCTCTCTCAAGGTAAATATCTTTTTCCTTTTTGCTCAATATCCTGGAATAATGATCATTTTATGATTCCCCTTTTTAGTTTGGTTTAGAGTGTTGACACTGGGTTGGTATCAAGGCTTCTTTATTCCACATTTATACGGCACATTTTATTACTGTTTCTTCTCTTTTGGATGTCATATTTTATCGTTAGTTCACCTCATTATTATTCCTGTAAACACATTGTCGGGATTTTTAAGGTGACTCCTTGTTCCCATCCCGGTAGTTTATATGTAGGAATGTTATTTTATTACATTTCGACTCTTGTTTATATGCCGCGTCACTTTTATGGGTCTTCCCTAGTTCCCCCCCCCCCCTTTTTTTTAAAACAAAGTGGGTTTTGCAACCATATTTACATTGTTCAATGGTAATTTTTATTTTTTTTATTTTTAAACTTTACTCCATGGCCACTTTCATCTATATGATAACACTTTTCCGTATGATACTGTTGGACTTTAAGTTTTACTTATTTTAGAATACGTTCGATCTCCCCTACATGTGCAGGTTGCCGGCATCCCCCGTCATAGGCACTATATGGTAATACTTGCAATCGCAATTTTCATTGGGTCATTTGTTCACAACAAAAATTGTTTTGACCCCTAAGTGGTCTACTGACTCACTCCTGCTGTTTTTAGGCATGCATTTCTTGTGCAATAGTTGCTGTCATGCCATATAATTTGACATTTGATTTGATCTCATATCCTGTCTCCTTCCTCCTCTCTCTGTGTTCCACGATTTTTCGATATATTTGTGTGCATTTTTATGCTACATGTTTTAACAGATGTTTTTAATTGTAGTATTTGTTTTTTAGTATTAGTATGTGATCTAGATATTTGCACAAACAGTGTGAAGTAAGACTTGTTTTACGAATTGCAACAGAGGTTAGTGTTCATGTTTACTTGCACACATATTTCTTATTAGGTCCCGAGCACTATTGTTCTAAATTTTTACTTCTGTTTTTACCTTTATACCATTTTAGCATTGCTTCATATAATTGTTGTTTTATGACCTTTAATATTAGTGTATGTAATGTCTTAATTATATGTTTGGCTTGTCTGTTCTTTTATCATTTTTAATGGTTATATGTTTGTTTTTAGTTTCTTGCCTGGCTAGCCCCTGACGAAGGGTACGAAACACGGCCTGTGTCGGGCGGTCGTTTGCTTAATAAAGGACTCTGTCTTTCCATTTGTTCACGCCTTAGACTGGTTGTTGACTAATAGCAGGGTATACAGCCATATTCTATCTACAGAGAACCCCTGTTACATGTAAGCAAATACACTTTCTCTGATTTATTTTGATGTTACTTATTACTTTCATGAAAGTGTCCTCTATTCTTGGAACCACTGGAAAAGGTAAACCACCATTCCGTATTTACCCGTTCCATCCCATTCAAGATTTTATAGCCTCTATTATTTCTTTCAACTATCTCTCCTCAGAGCTGAAGAGCCTTAACCTGTTTAGACTTTTCCTTTATCATCCTGCTAGACCAGTCCAAACAAGTGAGTTATGTTCCCCTACCAGCAGAGGTGGAGACACAAAAAAATCCAGTGTTTTCTTATGACTCCATCCTGCTATTCTCCAGGACCAAGCAGGAAGTCAGTCCTTACAATTGGGTGACGTCGGCGCCGACGGAGCATTTCCCCAGCTTTCAAAGAAAGCCTTTTGGAATGCAGCGCGCATGCGCAGTCCCCTTCCCATTCAAGGGTGCTATCTTGCTCGGTCTTTCTTTTTCTGCGGAGCCCAACGGACGTAGTTCATGTCACCCGGTAAAAAGTTGATTTTTCTGCGATTTTTCGCGTCCCTTTATTCGGTTCATCACCGGTTTTTTATTTATTTTTTTTATTTATACTTTTCTTCTATACCGCTTTTTCCCAAGATCAAAGGCGGTTTACAAATAACATAATGAACAGTTTACAATTAACATAATGAACACTGTTTTACATAGAACATAGTATTTTCTTTAAATTATGTACAATTAACTTTTTATGAACAATAACATTAACTTTTCATGAACAATAACATGGCGCATATAATTATACATATGCTGAACTATTTACATCAGTCAAATATTTACATTAGTCAGTTATTAATCATGGTTTCGAAGGGTTGTTTTTCTTATGTGTGTTGAGGTTTGAGGCTTTTTGATCTGTGTTTAGGGAGGATTTTTATGTAGGTGTGGTGAGGAGGATGGAGGGGGTTCATTAAGGTTTATGAAGTGTTCTTTAAACAGATATGTTTTTAGTTCTTTCCGGAATGTCTGAAGATCCTTTATTTCCGGTTACCCATGTCTGAATGTCTGAAGATCCTTTATATCCGGTTACCCATCCCACCTCGGCTCGGTACACCAGTATCGAGCCCGGAACTTCTTTTTCGGTTTTTGTCCTTTGTGACGAGCGTTCGCACTTTTTCTGTTATTTTCACTGGCAGCCCTGTCTTTTGACCTAGCAGGGGCCCTTTTTCCCCCAATGGCTGCCAGTGGGTTTAAGAAATGTGATCAGTGTAAGAAACTTATGTCTCTCACCAACACACACGACTGCTGCCTTCGATGCCTCGGGCCCGACCATGACCCGCTGCTCTGTGGCCCATGCGGCAAGATGTTGTCGAAGAGCTTCGGAGCCGTCAGCATCAACGTGAAACAATTTTTTTGGAGTCCACGTCCGGCCGGGTCCGGACTTCGTCAGAGGCCTCAACATCTCTGGAGTCTGACCCCGAGGGCCATCGTGGGTCCTCTGAAAGGGGGTCTCCCACCTGGGAGCACAAAAGGAAGAAATAGCTTGTGAGGGCGGCGTCAGTGGAGGCACCTGGATCCTCGAGGGCCAGGTTGCACAGCCCTGACCGCTGTCCCGGGCTCTCTGAGTCGGAGCGGCCAGCCAAACTGCCTCGCCTGGAGCCGGAGTCCCCGAGTCGGGTAACATCTGTTGTCCTCGTGGACTCTCTTCCTGGAGAACCGACGTCGGGCCTGACGTCGTTGAGGCCCGAGTCGGGGGCTGCAGTCTTCTGAGCTCGGTCAGGTTGACGGCCCTGGAGAGCAGCCTGGCTGCCTTCATGGAGCAGCAGCAGGTACTGATTGCCGGTCTGAAGGTGCATCTGCCCCGACCACCAGGATCTCGACGTCTAAGTCGAGCCCGGAGGCCGAGCTGATCCTCAAGTCCATCAAGTCTCGAGTCGATCCTCGGCCGAGGTCTCCCTCGACCTCCCTTACGGGGCCGAGGTCGTCGACGCCGGTGGCATCGAGGCCCACACGGCTGGAGCCGATGGAGGACGAGGAGTCTTCTGATACCCTCCGGACCCGGTGCGTCCCGTCGGACTCCCTGGAGTCCGAGCCTCGGAGAAGGTCCCCCCTGGAGGATACCCAGTTCTCAGACTTCATCAGGGACATGGCCAAGGCTTTGGCATTCCCGGCGGAGGCCGAGAAGTAACCTCGAGCCGAGGAGCTCGATGCCCTCCAGCATGACTTTCCTCTGAAGGAAGCCTTTACTGTTCCGGTTCCTCCGATGCTGGAATGGCTGCTCTTCCATATGTGGGAGGCACAGGCCTCTGCGCCGGTTCTTACCAAGCGGGTCGATTCTATTTATCGAGTCCATAGGAGCCCTGGTTTCCAGAAGGCACAGCTACCGCACAACTCCATGGTTGTGAAATCAGCCATGCACAGGCTGAAAAGTCAAAAGATGCACTCCTCGGTGCCTCCCAGCCAGGAGGCCCGGAACCTGGATGCCCTCAATAGAAAGTGTTTCCAGGGCTCTCTGCTATCTTGCCGTGTCCAGACTTATGAGCTGTACATGGGCATGTACCTACGGGACCTGGCAAAGGAGATTGCCGGGTTCTCGGCTGGCCTCTCTGAGGATCCCTTGCAGAGATTGAAAGCCTTGTCCACCAGGATCCGAGAGTGCTTGACGTTTATCTCTCGAGCAGCCTATGATGGCTTCGAAGCTTCGGCCCAGGTAGCCGTGGCCGGCATCGGTGCACGTCGTCGGGCCTGGCTACAGTCATCAGACCTGGAGTCATGGGTGCAAGGCAAGTTGGTCGATGTCCCCTGCCGAGGTGACAACCTGTTCGGCAAGCCCATGACTGAAAAGGCTGCAGAAATAGAGACTGAGACTCTCACCAGGACAAGGCTGTCCAGAAAGACTTCTGCCCCTTCTCACAAAAAGAAGGGCTCAAGGAAGAAGCCCTTTTTCCCGAGGAAGGGTGCTATCTACAAAACCTACCCTCAGTATCAGGTCTCTCCAGCTCCCCAACAGGGCCAGCAGGTCAAAGGGCAGGGGCATGGGCCCCGTAGGCAGAAAACCCCCAAGCCACTAGCCCCGGCTCCTGCATAGCAGGGAGGGAGTTTTTGACTCCCACAGCATAGCCTCTCCTCCGCCGGTGGCTCCACTCAGCACAGGAGGTCGGCTGACCCTGTACGCCTAGAGGTGGCCAGCCATCACAGGGGATACCTGGGTACTGAGCATAGTCCAGAAGAGCTATATGCTCCATTTCCATCAGCTACCCCTCCCCTACTATCCAGGGGAGTCTCCAAGACTTTCTCTGCACAGGGACCTCCTCCTTCAGGAGTTGGCAAGTCTTCTAAAGGAACAGGCGGTGAAACCTGGTGCCGCACCACCTGGAAGGGCAAGGCTTCTATTCCAGGTACTTCCTGGTACCAAAGAGAACAGGAGGCCTCAGACCTATCCTAGACTTGCAAAATCTGAACAAGTTTCTGGAGAGGGAAAAGTTCAAGCTGCTTACCCTTGGAATACTGCTGCCCTATCTCCAACAGGGAGACTGGCTATGCTCCTTAGATCTAAAGGATGCTTACACTCACATCCTCATCCATCCAGACCACAGACAATATCTTTGATTTGTGGCGAGCGGAAACCACTTTCAGTACAGAGTGCTTCCCTTTGGCCTCACCTCTGCCCCCAGGGTTTTCACCAAATGCCTGGCGGTGGTGGCGGCTTTTCTCAGAAATCAGGGGATTTTTGTCTTCCCCTACCCGGACGATTGGCTAATCAGGGGCCAGTCACTTCAGGAGGCCCGACAGGCCAGTCTCCGCACTGTTTCTCTCCTTCAGCATTTGGGCTTTGTCATAAACTACGCAAAGTCTACTTTGCTCCCCTCTCAGAACCTAGAGTTTATAGGGGCCAGGTTGGGGACACTTCAGGCAAGAGCTTACTTGCCTGAGGACAGGGCCCACAGACTTATGGACTTGGCCAACCAGTTCCAAAGCAATTCTCATGTTTCCACCAGGCACTACCTGCGGCTCCTGAGCCACATGGCATCTACGGTACATGTGACCCCGAATGCCCATCTGCACACGCGGGTTGCTCAGTGGTGCCTCAGAGATCAGTGGACACAAGCCACCGGTGACCTCCGAGACAGAGTAAAGTTGTCCAGACGACTTCTGAACTCCGTTGGCCTGACCTCTGCCCCCAGGAGGCAGTCCACCAGAAAGTCCTATGCCCTCAAGTGGCGTAGGTTTACAGTATGGTGTGCTCAGCGCAATGAAGATCCTTTCTCTTACCTTGTGCCAGTAGTCCTGCAGTATTTACTTCACCTGTCAGACCTAGGCCTTAAGTCTAACTCTGTTCGGGTCCACCTCAGTGCTCTGTCAGCGCACCACTCACCAGTGGAGGGACAGTCTGTCGGTTCACCCCTTGGTGTCCAGATTTCTCAGAGGTCTGCTTCTGCTCAAGCCTCCGGTTCGTCCACTGGCGATTGAATGTGATTTGAATGTGGTCTTGAAGCAACTGACTCGCCCACCTTTAGAGCCGATGGCTACTTGCCATTTGCGCTTCCTCTCGTGGAAAGCGCTCTTCCTGGAGGCTCTTACCTCGGCCAGATGTGTGAGTGAACTACAAGCTCTGGTTTCTGATAGACTGTACACGCGCATAGCGGGACAAGTCATTTCCTGAAGCCTTTTCTCCCCTTGGTAAATATTATATGAACTACTATATTAAAAAATAAAAAAATATTTTAAAATATTGTGTATTGATTCTTATCGGAGGTGTTTGTTTAGCTGGTTTTTAGTTGTTTAGAGGGTCTAAGTTTAAGTAGGTTGCTGAATGTAAAATTATTGGGAATATTTCAATATGCTGATCTATTGATTTGGTAGATGTTCTGGGAGTTTGTTTTATTGATAATGCATATTTATTAGGGACATCCTGAAAAGCTGAGGTTTGCGGCCCTCCTGGAGTGGAGTTAGAGATCCCTGCCCTAGGAGGAAAGGCTTAAAAGTTAGGTTTCTTCAACATGGAAAAGAGACAGCTGAGGGGAGATATGATAGAGGTCTATAAAATAATGAATGGAGTAGAACAGGTAAATGTAGATCGGTTGTTTACTCCTCCAAAAAGTAGAAGGGCTAGGGGACACACAATGAAGCTATAATGTGGCACATTTAAGACTAATCATAGAAAATATTTTTTTACTCAGTCCATAATCAAGTTCTGGAATTCATTACCAAAAGATGTAATAAAAGCATAGCTGGGTTCAAAAAAAGCTTGGACAAGTTCCTGAAGGAAAAGTCCTTAAACCATTATTAAAGAGAACTGGGGAAATCTACTGGGACAAGCAGCAAGGAGTGTGTATACCTTTGGGAACATAGTAGCAAAGTAAATGACGGCAGATAAAGACCAGTATGGTCCATCTAGTCTGCCCAGTATGATGTCAAGAGTAGGTACACCTGCCGCTCTGTGCAGGCCCCCCTTCCCCATGTCTTTGTTTAGGGGTGATCCCACCACTCCTCGTAGTACACCCCTATTTGTTAAGGAATTAGATGGTTCAGATTATTTTGATATTTTCTTGCTGCTGTAAAGGGATCCACTGTGTCTGTCCCATGCTGGTAGGATAGGATGCAGCCCACCAGCATCGAGCCCTAATAATATCTATGGACGACCCCATCCAGGGTACGGACTCCTGACCTGGGGAACCTTAGAGTGGGTTTTGGAACTCTTGATACGCCTCATAGCCGACTCCACCAACCAGGCAGGTACTTGAGATCTGGCATGGCCACTGCTAGAAACAGGACACTAGACTTGATGGACCAGTGGTCTGATCCAGTATGGCATCTCTTATGTTCTTATGAACTGCCCAGCAGACTAGCTTGGGTTCTCCCCAAGACAATTTTAGTCAAGGAGAAGCAACTTAAGTATGGTATTCACCCTCAAGGAGCCCCAAGCAGCAACAGTGCTAGGCTCAAGCTAACTTCTCTACTGCCAAAACCTGCAGGCACATACTATACCTCTGAAGACCTTCATCCAAATCTTCAGGGGAGAGAGCCAGGACAGTGGGGAGTGGAAGAAGGAGGCACTAGGTATGGTGTCCTGATCCAACAATCCTGAATGTTCAAACAACCCTTAAGCAAACAAGGACAATGAACTGAACACTCCTCCTGTGGGCTATTCCCAGGAGAGCAGCAGGTTCAAGTGTGACCCTCCAGACACCCTCGTTCATCAATCTCAAGTGCAGAAGTCGCCCCAGAAAGTGGTTGTACTCATGAGCTAAATTAAATTTTTCACAGAGCTGCATCAGATTGCATCTACTATCTGCTGGAGACTGAGAAATATTGGCGCATGCCCCTAGCTGCATCACCTATAAAGCATAGTTACTCACCTGTAACAAGTGTTCTCCAGGAGCAGCAGGAATCATTCCTCACATATGGGCGACGTCGGCACCGACGGAGCCCTCGTGCGGAGCATTTCCCAAGATTTCAAAGAAAGCCTTTGGGAATGTGGCGCGCCTGTGCGGTCCCCTTCTCGCCCAAGGGTGCCATCTTGCTCAGTCTGATGACATAGCTAAAAGACAGCAAAAATCAAAATGGACAGGACTGCAACTCCAGGGGAGGAGGGAGGGTCGTAAGGACTGATTCCTGATGCTCCTGGAGAACACCTGTTACAGGTGAGTAACTACACTTTCTCCAGGACCAAGAAGGAAGTCAGTCCTCACATATGGGACTCCCCAGCTCTAGGCTATTGTGAACCCAGAGCTGAAAAACTGGATCCCTCTCAAGAGCCTCAGCATCCGTGATAAGAATTTTCTCTGAGAACGCACCCCATACGGCAGCCCAACACAAGGGCCGGAGGGTAGGAGTTGCCTAAACCTCAAAGAGATTACGGAGTACTGCCTGGCCGAAAACACTGTCCCGCCGGGACTCTCTCTTTAGACAGTAATGGGCTGCAAAGGTCTGGCTGGAAGATGAAGTTGCGGCCCGGCAGATGTCTGCAAACGGAACAGAGCGGAGATGAGCTACAGTCGTGGCCTTCACCCTGACACGGTGGGTCGTGACCCGACCCTGCAAGGGGAGGTCAGCTTCCCTGTACACCCAGGTGATGTAATCTGCCACCCAAGTGGACAACGTACGCTTGGAGACAGGTAACCCCATCCTATTAGGGTCAAACGAGACGAAGAGCTGAGTAGTCTTTCGATGCTCCCGCGTACATTCTATGTAAAAGGACAACGCCCTCTTAAAGTCCAGGGTATGCAAGACTGTTTCAGCCCGGCTGGCATGCGGCCCGGGAAAAAGGTCGGAAAAACCACCTCCTGATTGAGGTGGAAAGAGACCACCACTTTTGGGAGGAAAATGGGATGGGTCTGTAGGACCACCCTGTTCCTACAGTGAATTCCAGAATTTGATTACGGACTGAGTAAAAAAATATTTTCTATGATTAGTCTTAAATGTGCCACATTATAGCTTCATTGTGTGTCCCCTAGTCCTTCTACTTTTTGGAGGAGTAAACAACCGATCTACATTTACCTGTTCTACTCCATTCATTATTTTATAGACCTCTATCATATCTCCCCTCAGCTGTCCCTTTTCCATGTTGAAGAAACCTAACTTTTAAGCCTTTCCTCCTAGGGCAGGGATCTCTAACTCCACTCCAGGAGGGCCGCAAACCTCAGCTTTTCAAGATGTCCCTAATAAATATGCATTATCAATAAAACAAACTCCCAGAACATCTACCAAATCAATAGATCAGCATAGTGAAATATTCCCAATAATTTTACATTCAGCAACCTACTTAAACTTAGACCCTCTAAACAACTAAAAACCAGCTAAACAAACACTTCCGATAAGCCCTCAGGGGAACCGGTGAGCTTTACATCACAGGCTTAAAAAACTACCTGTATATTCAGATCTATTCAAAAAGGGCTATTGAGGCTCTTAAATAATCTCACATTCAAACTCTATTACTCTATTAATCTTCTGTAATCATTTTTATCTTATGATTATATTAGAAGCTCAATCTCAATCTCCATTTCAGCAAATCGCAGAAACCTGCATGATAAAGGGCATATAGTTAGTAGAGACTTACAGCCCAATTTAACAAAGCCCAACCGCAAGATGGCGGCGTAACAGGACGCGCTGATCGCTGCTCCGCTTTATTTTACTTTTGTGATATCCTCCGCAATCGACTTACCTTTGCCCTATACCGAAGCGGAAGGCTAAGGGCAAGGGTGGATTACCAGCGCATAATGGAGAGCTACGTGGCGGCAAAGACGGGCGATCCACCCACAGACACCAAAACAGCAACCCCAATCCAACTACCATACAATACACTAGCGCTACACAAGAGCACCACCAACTCCTAGCAGGAGTATGTAGATAGCCAACTAAGACGGTAACTGCCTTAGCTTAGAGCTTGTACATAGTTTTCCCTAGTTAACCCAAGTTTTTCTACCCTGTTCTCTGTAAGTCCAGTACAGGCTCTACTTTTACTCAAGGACGAAGTTACTGTTATCTGTAAACCGAGCTGATTTTAAAGAGCGCGGTATAGAAAAGACTTTAAATAAATAAATAAAATAAATAAGTGCTCTGTTTCCAGCATCTCAGACGGGTGTTATAGAGCAGGGGAGTTTGGCTCCTGCTGTTTCCAGGTCAAATCTCCAGTTGTATTTCCCTCTGCTTCAGCCTCCGCAAGAAGTAACTCTGTCTTCAATTTGGGCTGCCCTTCAGTCTGTTCATCAGCTTTGTGCTGTGGCGTTCCAGACTCTGACCCCGCTCCCTGCTCGGTTGGCGAGTGTGGAGAAGAGGTTCGAAGACCAGCAGGTAAAATTGACTGTGCTTGATCAAACTGTTCAATAGGTACAAGAGCAGCAGGGAATCTTTTCACAGGATAAGATGGTATTTCTACAGAAGATTGAGAACTTGGAGAATGCTTCTTGCTCTTTGAACCTCAGGATTTTGAATTTCCCCCATGTTTCTGGCACTTTGGCCAGTTCTGTTTTTCACAGATTTCGTAAGGATACTTTTGGCTACCTGGAGGCTGGTTTCCCTCCAGTACAGAAGATCTTCTATCTACCATCTGGGGTTGCTAGTGGCGCTACTGCTGCGATTCCTGTTCCTCAGCCTGATCTTTCTCTGGACTCTTTGGATTTGGAGAACATATCTGCAATGTTGGAGCAGTCATCCGAAACAGTAGGCTCCAGAGCGATGCTATTAGTTTCTTTTGTGTTTCTTCAAGATAGAAATGCATTTATTACGTCTGTTTCTAAAGAAAACCGATACTTCCTTTTTAGGGGGTAAGATCCAGATTTTTCCAGTTGTGTCTCGTTGGACACAAGTCCGTAGAAAAAAATTGTTGGAACTACGTACTGAGGTGGTATCACTCGGTGCAAAGTTTCAATTAAGATTTCCTTGTAAATGTATTGTTTGTTTTCAGAATTCTGTATATCATTTCTTTGAACCTTCTCAATTACGCTTCTTTTTGGATGCTAAGAAGTTGTAGGGCTGACTGGGGTTTGACGGGAGCGGAGGGCCATTGTTGGGGCAATATATTATGTGCTTTGCCGTTCTGTTATATCTTGTGGGTTTTTTTATTTTCTTCTTAATTATCCATCCCTCTGGATTTCTGATTCTTGGATCTCTCCTTTTTTGTGGACTATTTAGTACTTGGTCTTTGGAGCTCTTTTATTGCTGTGCGTTTATTATCTGTATTGTTTTTCTTAGACCAATACTTGTATTTCTTGTTTCTAAGTTTTGCTTGATGTTTTAAAAAACTTGATAAATAATAAAATTAAAAAACAATAATAAAATATCCCAACCATTCACTTATCCGAGGGCAGCAATCAACAGACCACAGAAAGGCTCCAGGAAGATCAAACTGCTGGCTGATGACTGTGCCAATAATCCAATAGCCAGTTAAAAACCAACAAAGAACTTTGTTTCAACTGACAGCTTCCTCAGGGGCAAACTGGACAGCTGGATGGACAGTCCGTGCAAAGAAGGCATCTGACGACAACTGTATTAAACCGGTAAACCCACCAATGAGAGAAAAGCTAACACCTGATTGGTCGGGGCCGGTCAAACACCAGGAAATTCAAGCACGGAGAGGGATTACCACATAGCACAACGCAGTAGAACAATGAATAGTAAAAGGTTTTCAATGATTATAGGAAAAAACCCCAATCAATCTTATTTTCATGAGCAGAGAGAAATCTCCTAGCCCTCTTAGCACAGCGTATTGCAGGAGTGGATAACGTGGACACGAACTACCTCAGTTGCCATTTCTCCTCCCTCCCCAAACCCGAAGAGTTGAAATTGAGCCAGATGGCGTCCCAGAGGATTCTGGACAGGTGAGGTTGCCCTGAGTTGGTTCTGTACATAGTTATGGTTCCTGGTTCTGTTAATCCTTGTTATCCTCAATGAGGTTGTGTGTGATCAGGGATTCTTGACAATAGCTTTGGTAAGAATACTGGAGTGTGCCCCTAGCTGCATCAGCTATAAAAGCAGGATGAGGTCGTAAGAAACTGCTGGATTTTTCTTCTGTCTCCACCTCTGATGGTAGGGGAATACAATCCACTTGTCTGGGCTATTCTATCAGGACTCAAGAAAAGGAATAAGAAAAATGTCACCTTTATAGTTGGTAATCTGGAAGTTAAGTGAGCAGTAATCCCTTAAAATAAAGCGCCTGAAGCAGAGCTCACAAGCCTTTGGAGGAGCTTGAAACGCAGGACTGTGTCCATTTTGGATTGCGGGATCTTCTTTTTTAAGCTCACGATAAGATCGGCATTGACCATGTCTATAAGTCGTAAGACTTCAAAAGTCTTCAAGTTACAAATTTTCTTTGCATTGGCATGGTATATCTCCAGGAACAAGCAGGAATGTAGTCTTCACATAAGGGTATCGTCGGTACCGATGGAGCCTACGCGGGAACGCTCCCCAGCGTCCAATTAGAAAGCTTTTGGGAGCATCACACAGCGCCTGCGTGCTGCCTTTCCCAACTGCCTCTCTCCAGTTCTTTGTTTTCCGCGGAGCCAGCAGGACGTTTTCCTGTCACCACAGAAATTATCCCATTTTTTAAAATTCTTTTTTGTGGTAGCGTCTGCCTTCCTCAACGCTATACCGGTACCGCCGGTTCATTCTTCTTTCTTCTAAAAAAAAAAAAAAAAATGTATAATCTTTTTTTTCTGGAGTTTCCAGCCCTTTTTCTTTCGGGTGCCATGTGCCATTTTGGGCACTAGGCCCAATTTTTCCTCAACAATGGAAAAACCCACTTCGGGTTTTAAAAAGTGTTCCAAGTGTGGCGGTACCATCTCCGTCACCGACACTCACGAGTGGTGCCTTAAATGTTTAGGTCCTGACCACTCCATCTCGGAGTGTGTTGCCTGTGGGATGATGTCGAAGAGAGGTCGGCAAAACCGAGCTGCTAAGCTTAGCACTCTTTTTCCCTCCGATGCAGCATCTGTAGCATCGACATCTTCCAGGGCTTCGCCTTCCTCACATGGATCTCAGGTAACTAAACATAAATCTGGCCAGTCCTCAAAGGGTAGATCTCCTTCCAAGCATCGAGATGCCTCTGGCGTTGCCCTTGAGGGACTTGTACCGGCTAAATTGCCCCAGCGGGAGGCTTCGGCTTTCAAAGCACTATCGGGGCTCCAGGATGTTCTCGAGGCCTCAACCTCGGCAGAACTACTGGTGCCATGCTCTGGGGTACCGGCTGCTTCATCCGGTACTGATACCCAGGCATTGGCAGCGTCAATAGACCAGAGATTCTTGGCTATTGAACGCAGTCTGGCGGCTCTCCTTGCGGCATCGGTGCCTTCGGGACTGCTTCAGACAGTTCAACCAGTATCGACACCGGTTCCGGCACTGACATCGGTACCGGTACCAACAGCATCGACATCGGCGAGTATGCTACCAACACCGAGTCATGCTTTTTCCTCTGCTATCGACAGGCTGGTACCGGACCCCTCTGGTACCGACTTCGATCAGTACCGGTATTGTGCTTTGCACTCGAACAGGAGATATTTTGAATTCTCCGGTGAGTCAGGATTCTGATAGCTCTGTCGGTACCAGAGTACTTCTCTCTGAAGAACCTTCCTCTCCTAAACGTAGGATGTCTCCTCCAGAGGATATCTCCTTTCAGGATTTCATCCGGGAGGTGGCTAGAGGTTTTTCCATCACAGTGGCTCCTGAAATAGAACCCAGAGCAAAGGAGTTGGAGATTTTACAATATCCAAAAGCTCCCAAGGAGGCAGCTACTTTGCCTGTTCATGAGATCTTGCATGATCTCATGTTAAGAATGTGGGAAACACCTCTTACCACCCCTCCTCATTCTCGTAGGCTTGATACCATGTATCGAGTACCTCCTTGTCCTGGATTTCAAAAAAACTCAGTTACCACACCACTGCATTGTGGTGGAATCAGCTTTGAGAAGGATCAAGAGTGCAAAAGGACATGCATCTAATCCTCCAGGACGTGAATGTAGGACTCTTGATGCCTTTGGGTGTCGAACCTTCCAGGCCTCTATGCTTTCTGCCAGGATTAGTTCCTACATCTTATACATGGGCATGTTCCTTAAGGAGGTTACAGGAGATCTAGAGCTTATGAGCCCCCTCCTTCCTGATGATAAGAGGCAAGATTATCTTACACTTGTCAAACATGCCCAAGATGTTTCCAAGTTTGTTAATCGTGCAGCTTTTGACTGTTTTGAGTGCATAAGCAGAACCTCTGCCATTGCCATAGGTGCTTGTAGGATTGCCTGGCTCCAGGCATCTGACTTAGAACTCTGGGTACAGGACAAACTGGGGAATATCCCTTGCACAGGCAAAAGTCTCTTTGGCAAAAATTGGCAAGAGAAAGCTAATGAGCTGGATGGTGATAACACCCACTTTGGATAGACTATTCAAGGCTACAGCTGATCCTGCAAGGAGAAAATCCTATAAGAAACCATTCCTCTCTAAAAAGAATAGGTTTTACCCCTCCTATACTCAGCAGGTGCATTCTGCAGGTCAGTCTGCCCGAAAGGGACAGCAGCCACCAAAACAAAGGAAAACAAAGACTACTAAGCCTCAACCGGCCCAGCAGACTCAGCCTCCACAGGGGCTTTGACTTCCATCTAGAGAACTTGGCCTTCCTTGCCCTCAACGGGCCAGAGCCTTCCACCATCCCAGGAAGGTTGTGTCATTTTGCCCCAGATGGGAGCAGATAACAGCAGAAGAATGGACTCTTTCCATTGTAAGAGAGGGGTACAAGCTTCATTTCCTCAACATGCCCCCTACTACAGTTGTAAGACGGTTCAATTCTCAGACTTCACTCGACAATCAGTCGGGTCAAGAGGTCAGTTTACTTCTTGCCCATGGGGCAATAGAAGACGTACCCATTTCCCAACAGGGTACAGGGTTTTACTCCCCCTATTTCCTTATTTCAAAGAAAACAGGAGGACACAGACCCATTTTAGACCTCAGAGAATTGAACAAATTCCTGTTCAAAGAGAAATTGAAGATTTCTCTGGGAACTCTTCTGCCATACCTTCAGAGTTACGATTGGCTTTGTTCTCTAGATCTCAAGGTTGCGTACACTCATGTTCTCATCCATCCAACTCGCCGAAGATTCCTTCGGTTTCTATTTCAGGGGAAGCACTACCAGTATAGGGTTCTTCCTTTTGGCCTGGCCTCAGCACCAAGGGTGTTTACGAAATGCATGGATGTAGTAGCAGCATTTCTTCGCACCCTAGGAATATTAGTCTTCCCCTACTTAGACGACTGGCTCATTCGAGCCCCATCAGAGCCAGAGGCCAGAATTTCCCTATCTTGCACAATGCGTATCCTTCAGTATTTTGGCCTGGTTATAAACATCCCAAAATCCAACCTAACTCCCACTCAATCTGTAGAGTTTATGGGAGCTATGCTGGATACCAGGAAATCAAGGGCCTATCTTCCACAGCCCCGCTGCCTTCGCATTGTACAGTTAGCTTCCCAAGCAGTGTTAAAAACCCATCTCACTGCTCGGGAAATGTTACAATTACTAGGCCACATGGCATCTACCGTGCATGTGGTTCCTTATGCTCGCCTCCATATGAGAGCAGCCCAATGGACTCTATCCACTCAGTGGACTCAGGCATCAGGCTGCCTATAGCAAATACAAGTCGCCTTATTTTGTCCCTACAGTGGTGGCAGTCAACCCGAAACCTGTTGGTTGGGTTCCCTTTCCAACAGCCCCCACCACAGGTCACTCTAACAGGCGCCTCACAGGTGGGTTGGGGAGCTCACCTGCAAGATCTCTGTACCCAAGGTACCTGGACTCCACAGGAGACCCATCTACACATCAACCTCTTGGAACTCAGAGCAATCTTCCTTGCTCTTCGAGTGTTCCACACCCAGCTGAGCTACAAGACAGTTCTAATTCAGACAGACAATCAAGTAGCTATGTTCTATCTGAACAAGCAGGGAGGGACAGGCTCTCTTTTTCGCTTTGCAACGAAGCTTTGCAACTATGGGCCCTCGCCAGAGAGCATCAGATTCATCTCCTTGCGGTGTATCTTCCATGCATTCAAAGCTGTTGGGCAGACCGACTAAGTCGAGTTCTGCTTCCACACGAATGGTCTCTCCGTGCAGACCACGTAGCCAAAACTTTTCAAATTTGGGGTACTCCGGACATAGACCTCTTTGCAAGTCCGCTGAATGCCATACTTCCCCGGTTCTGTTCCAGAATTACAGCTCAAGGTTCTCAGGCCAGCGATGCTTTCCTCCTCCATTGGGGTCAGGACTTCCTATATGCCTTTCCACCCATTCCCTTAATTCCCAAGACCCTATTCAAGCTTCAGAGAAACAGAGGCCATATGATTCTCATAGCTCCACATTGGCCACGGCAGGTGTGGTACCCTCTGCTCCTATATCTCTCTCAAGCTCCATCTCTGGAGTTAGGATCTGCTCCAGATCTCCTGTCTCAGGAGGACGGGATGTTGTGGCATCCCGATCCCCAATCTCTGCATCTCAGGGCCTGGTTGCTGAGAGCCTAGACCTTCATGGTCTTAACCTTTCTCAACAGGTAAAGGATATCCTTTATGCTTCCAGGAAACCTTCCACAAGACGCTCTTATGCTTTCAAGTGGAAAAGGTTTTCCATATGGTGTTCGCAGAAGGGTCTTGACCCCCTGGCGATACCTCTGGAATCATTACTGGAGTATCTCCTTCATTTATCTAATGCAGGGCTTAAGACTAACTCAGTAAGAGTCCATTTAAGTGCTATTTCAGCTTCTTTCAATCCTGTAAATGGACAACCTATTTCCTCTCATCCTCTCATAACGAGATTTATGAGGGGCCGCCTTCTAACTAAGCCTCCCATTAGGCCCCCACCAGTGGCATGGGACCTAAATCTGGTTCTTGGGCAGCTCATGAAGCCGCCTTTTGAACCTTTAGCTACTACCTCCTTGAAATTCCTTTCCTGGAAGGTTGTCTTTCTCATTGCAATCGCATCAGCACGTCGCATCAGTGAGTTGCAAGCATTAGTGGCTGATCCTCCTTATACAAGGTTCCATCATAAGGTAGTCCTTAGGACTCATCCACACTTTATGCCAAAGGTGGTCTCACCTTTTCATTTAAACGAAGCGTTTTACCTTCCTTTATTTTTTCCAAGGCCTCATGCTTCAAATGCAGAAAGGAATCTTCATACTTTGGACTGTAAAAGAGCATTTGCTTTTTACTTACAAAGGACACACCAACATAGAAAGACCTCTCAACTCTTTGTTGCTTTTGATCCTTCTCATTTGGGACTTCCAGTCTCCAAGAGAACGTTGTCCAACTGGATTGCACAGTGTATTTCTTTTACCTATCAGAGTAAGAACCTTTCTCTGGAAGGTCATGTCACAGCTCACAATGTGAGAGCCATGGCAGCCTCAATGGCTCATCTATACTCTGTGTCTATCGATGACATCTGTCAAGCAACTACTTGGGCCTCGGTTCATACCTTCACAGCCCATTACTGCTTAGACAAGGACTCCTGCCAGGATGCCTTGTTTATTGAGGCTGTTCTGCGACACCTGTTCCATACTTAATCAACTCCTACCCACCATCCCCGGTAGGATGCCAGAGATCCATGGGGGGAAGTGGAGTCCTTTCACAGGGGCACACAACTTCTGTGGTCTCCCCCTGGCAACTGTAGCTAGGGAGTCCCCATATGTGAAGACTACAATCTCCAGGAACAAGCAGGAATGAGTCTTCACATATGGGTATCGTCGGTACCGACGGAGCCTGCGCGGGAACGCTCCCCAGCGTCCTGAAAGAAAGCTTTTGGGAGCATCCCACAGCACCTGCGCGCTGCCTTCCCGTCTTTCCTAACTGCCTCTCTCCAGTTCTTCTTTTCCGCGGAGCCAGCAGGTCGTGTTTCCTGTCACCGCTGAAGAATTTCTTATTTTCTTTTATTTTTCTTTAGTCGCGTGTCTGCCTTCTCGATTCCGCACCGGTACCACCGGTCCTTTTTCTTTCTTTAAAAAAAAAAAACAACTTCTACCCTTTTCAGTGCATTTTTCTTCTGGGGCCTTAGACCTACAGATATGTTTTTCCCTCATGGAAAAACCCGCCTCTGGTTTTAAAAAATGCACAAAGTGCAGCAGCACCATTTCTGTCACTGACACCCATGACTGGTGTCTAAAATGTTTAGGTCCTGACCACTCCATTGCGGATTGTGAGTCCTGTTCCATGATGTCTACAGAATCTGGTTACAGAATCGGGCAGCTAAGCTCAGTGCCCTGTTTCCCTCCGATGCAGCTTCCGTGGCATCGACGTCTTCCAGGGCTGCTTCTTCATCCCATGGATCTCAGGTAACAAAATTTAAATCTGGCTGGTCCTCAAAGAGTTCATCTCCCTCTAAGTATCAAGATGCCCCCGTGCTTACTCTTGAGGATTCCACACCGGCAAACTTACCCTGGCGGGAGGCTCCGGCTTCCAAAGCACTACCTATGGGGTCACAGGTTGACATCGATGGCTCGGCCTCGACCGATCACCTGTTACAATGTTCTGGGGTACCGGCAGTTTCTACCGGTACCGATATCCAGACTTTGATGGCGTCAATGGATCAGAATATTCTGACCATGCAGCGTGCCATCACGGCATTCATTCAAGCTGCAACGCCTATGGTACGGCAACAAACCCCGTTGTCGGTACCTGTACCGATTCCGGTACCGGACCCGATATCAGTTCCGATACCAGTACCGCTTGCATCGACATCAGCATCGACCGCAGCGGTACGCTATCCAGAGATGCCCATCAGTACCGGGCCGGTACCGATTACTCCCTTTGTCGATACCTCCCGGTACTCGTATCGGGCTCTACGAGAGCATCCAGATAGTCGATACTTCGATTCCTCTGAAGACTCTGATTCTTCAGAGGCCTCAATTGAAGCATCGGGCATCCTTCTTCAGGAACCCTCTTCTCCAAAAAGGAGAATGTCTCCTCCTGAAGACTTGTCTTTTCAGGACTTCATTAGGGAGGTGGCCAAAGGCCTGTCCATCTCGGTGACCTCTGAGACTGAACCTAGAGCCAAAAAATTGGATATCCTACAATATCCTAAGGTTCCTAAAGAGGCAGCTACCTTACCAATACATGAGATTCTTTTTGAACACATGTTGGGCATATGGGAGACTCCTCTTTCCACCTCCCCTCATTCCAGAAGGTTGGACACCATGTATCGTGTTCCTTCTTGTCCTGGGTTTCATAAGACTCAGCTTCCTCACCACTCTATTGTGGTAGAGTCTGCTATGAAAAAGATCAAGAGTAAAAAAAGGCACTCCTCTGCTCCTCCAGGAAGAGAATGCAGAACTCTAGATGCCTTTGGCAGGAAAATCTTCCAGGCCAGTATGCTTGTAGCCAGAATCAACTCCTATAGTCTCTATATGGGGATGTTTCTGAAAGAAGTTACAGATCATCTGCAAACCTTATCTCCCTTTATGTCAGAAGATAAGAGAGAGAAGAATACATCACTTGGCTTAAACATGCACAGGATGTATCCAAGTTTTCCAACCGTGCAGCCTTTGACTCTTTTGAGGGGGCCAGTTGAGCCTCGGCTATTGCCATAGGTGCACGCAGAGTTGCTTGGTTGCAAGCCTCTGATTTGGAATCCTGGGTACAGGATGGTCTAGGTAACCTTCCCTGTACAGGTGAAAACCTGTTTGGCAAAGATTGGCAGGCAAAGGCCAACCAAATGGATGCTGAAAACTCTGCTTTAGATAGACTTTCAAAGTCTACTACTGCTCCTTTTAAAAAGAGGTTGTTCAAAAAGGGATCTTTCCCAAAGAAAGGGAAATTTTCTTCTTATGGTCAGGCCTCTTCTCAAGGTCGTTTTGCTACAAAGAGACAGCAACAACCAAAACAGGCCAAAACCCATGCTGCGAGGACTGCTACGGCCCAACAGCCTCAGCCTCCTCAGGGCTTTTGACTTTCTACTAGAGAACTTAGCCTTTCTGGCTCTAGAACATCCAGAGCCTCTCACCATCCCAGGAAGGTTAGCTCACTTTACTCCCAGATGGGAACAAATCACAGCAGAGCAGTGGACCCTCTCCATCATAAAGGAAGGGTACAAACTTCATTTCTTAAACCTTCCTCCTCACACCATGGTGAAACAGTTCAATTCTCCAACATCTCTCCTCAACCTTCTAGGTCAAGAGATTTCTACCCTTCTTGCCCAAGGGGCAATAGAAGAAGTACCCCTTCTTCAACAGGGCTCAGGGTTCTACTCCCCCTATTTCCTCATTCCAAAGAAAACGGGGGGCTACAGACCCATATTAGATCTCAGAGAATTGAACAAGTTTCTGTGCAAGGAGAAATTCAAGATGACTTCTCTCGGAACTCTCCTTCCATACCTCCAGAGTCAGGACTGGCTTTGTTCTCTAGATCTCAAGGATGCGTACACCCATGTTCTCATCCATCCAACACACAGAAGATTCCTTCGGTTCCTTTACCAGGGAAAGCACTACCAATACAAAGTGCTTTCTTTCGGTCTGGCCTCTGCTCCAAGAGTGTTCACAAAATGCATGGCAGAAGTAGCTGCATTCCTGCGCACTCTAGGGATATTTGTATTCCCATATCTGGACGACTGGCTCATCCGAGCTCCAACCCAGTCAGAGGCCCAGACTTCCCTGGCCTGCACAAGGCGTGTTCTTCAGTATCTGGGACTGGTAATCAACATTCCAAAATCACATCTCACCCCTACTCAGTCTCTAGAGTTCATAGGGGCCTTACTGGATACCACAACTGCAAGGGCCTATGTTCCCCAGGCCCGTTGCCTACGCTTAGTGCAGTTAGCCTCCCAGATTCAGTTAAAATTGCATTTAACTGCTCGAGAAATGTTGCAACTCTTAGGCCACATGGCATCCACGGTGCATGTGGTTCCCTATGCTCGCCTTCACATGAGAGCAGCTCAGTGGACCCTTTCCTCCCAATGGACCCAGGCATCAGGTTGCCTGTCAGACAAAATAGCAACCTCCAGTCGCCTTTTTTGGTCTCTCCACTGGTGGAAGTCCACTCAGAATCTGTTGCTGGGGTCCCCCTTTCTACAGGTGTTACCCCAAGCAACCCTTGCAACAGATGCCCCTCCAAGGGGTTGGGGAGCTCATCTACAAGATCTCTCAACCCAGGGCATCATATCAACCTCTTAGAGCTCAGAGCAATTTTTCTGGCTCTGAGTCTTCCACACCCTGCTTAGCTACAAGACAGTCCTCATTCATACGGACAACCAGGTAGCCATGTTCTACATGAACAAGCAGGGAGGGACTGGCTCTCTGTCGCTTTGCAACGAAGCTCTGAGATTGTGGGCCTTCGCCAGACAGCATCAAATCCATCTCATGGCAGTGTATCTTCCAGGGGTTCAAAACTCTTGGGCAGACAGACTCAGTTGAGTTCTGCTTCCGCACAAATGGTCCCTCCATGGGGACCAGATAGCCAGAATTTTTCGGATTTGGGGTACCCCAGACATAGACCTGTTTGCAAGTCCGTGGAATGCCAAACTTCCCCGGTTCTGTTCCAGGATTCCATGTCAGGGAGTTCAGGCCAGGGATGCCTTCCTCCTTCAATGGGGGCAAGACTTCCTCTATGCTTTTCCACCTATTCCCCTAATCCCCAAGGCTCTGTTCAAGCTTCAGAGAGACAAGGGGACTATGATCCTCATAGCACCACTTTGGCCACGCCAAGTGTGGTACCCTACTTCTGCATCTCTCTCAAGCTCCCTCCCTAGACCAGGGGTCTGCTCCAGATCTTCTCTCCCAGGAGAAGGGAACCTTGTGGCACCCAAATCCTCAGACTCTTCATCTCAGGGCCTGGTTGCTGAAGGCCTAGACCTTCAAGATTTACAACTTTCTCAGCAAGTGAAGGATATCCTTCATGCTTCCAGAAAGCCTTCCACCAGACGTTCATATGCTTTTAAATGGAAAAGGTTTTCCATTTGGTGTGCAGAGAAGGGTCTCAACCCTCTTGCAATACCTTTGCATTCTTTACTAGACTATTTGCTGCATTTATCCCATGCAGGCCTTACAACAAATTCAATCAGAGTCCATTTGAGTGCTATTGCAGCATCCCTTAAGCCTTTCAATGGACAACATATTTCCTCTCATCCTCTTATAGCAAGATTCATGAGAGGCCTTCTTTTGACTAAACCTCCCATTAGACCACCTCCAGTGGCATGGGACTTGAATCTGGTTCTTGGCCAGCTTATGAAGCCACCCTTTGAACGCTTAGCCACTACCTCCTTGAAATTCCTTTCCTTGAAGGTTATTTTTCTTATTGCAGTCACCTCAGCTCGCCGTATCAGTGAGTTGCAAGCTTTAGTGGCTTATCCTCCTTATACAAGGTTCTATCATGACAAGGTATTCCTCAGAACTAATCCTCACTTTATGCCTAAAGTGGTCTCGCCTTTTCATCTGAACCAGGAGGTGTATTTACCTGTCTTTTTTCCAGGACCTCATGCATCAAGTGCAGAGAGGAATCTTCATACCCTGGATTGTAAAAGAGCACTTGCTTTCTGCTTACAAAGGGCACAGCAACATCGAAAGTCTTCTCAACTCTTTGCTTTTGATCCCTCTCATTTGGGACTTCCAGTCTCTAAGAGGACACTGTCCAATTGGATTGTTCAGTGTATTTCTTTCGCCTACCAGAGTAAGAACCTTTCTCTGGAGGGCCATGTCACAGCTCATAATGTGAGGGCCATGGCCACCTCTATGGCTCATCTAAATTCTGTGTCCATCGACCAGATCTGTCGAGCGGCCACCTGGGCCTCGGTTCATACCTTCACAGCCCATTACTGTTTGGACAAGGACTCCCGCCGGGATGCCTTGTTTGGTCAGGCTGTTCTCAAACACCTGTTCCATGCTTAATCAACTCCTACCCTCCATCCCTGGTTGGATGCCTGAGATCCATGGCAGTAGGTAGAGCCCTTCCCAGGGTCTCACAACCTTGGGGATCTCCCAGGCATCTCTAGCTGGGGAGTCCCCATATGTGAAGACTCATTCCTGCTTGTTCCTGGAGATAGCACAGTTACTTACCTGTAACAGGTGATCTCTGGGAACAGCAGGAATAAGTCTTCACAACCCACCCACCTCCCCTAGGAGTTGTATCTCTCTATCTCCAGGAACAAGCAGGAATGAGTCCTCACATATGGGTACGTCGGTACTGATGGTGCCTGCGCGGGAAAGCTCCCTAGCTTCCCAGAAAGAAAGCTTTTGGGAGCCTCCCACAGCGCCTGCGCGCTGCCTTCCCGCCGCCTTCCCGCCTTTCCTAACCAACTCTCCTCAGTTCTTCTTTTCCGCAGAGCCAGCAGGTCGTGTTCCTGTCACTGCTGAAGAAGTTCTTTATTTTAATTTATTTCTTTGGTCGCATGTCTGCCTTCCCCGACGCCGGACCGGTACCGCCGCTCTTTTCTTTCAAAAAAAAAAAAATTGTACTTTTTTCCTCACTTGGTGTATTTTTCTTCTTAGGCCTACAGGCCCACAAGAAAAAATTTCCCTCATGGAAAAACCAGCCTCCGTGTTCAAAAAATGCACTAAGTGTAGCGGTACAATTTCTGTTACAGATACCCATGAATGGTGTCTTAAATGTTTGGGTCCTGAACACTCCATTCGGATTGCCAGTCCTGCTCTCTAATGTCTAAACGAGGGTTACAGAACCGAGCAGCCAAGCTCCATGTGCTGTTTCCCACGGATGCACCGGCGGTGGCATCGACATCTTCCAGGTCTTCTTCTCCTGATGGGTCTCAGGTAACCAAACATAAACCTAGCAGGTCGAGATGCCTCCGGGCTTGCCCTCGAGGATCCTGCCCCAGCCAAACAACCCCGGCGGGAAGCTCCGGCTTCCAAAGCTCCTCTTATGGGGTTACAGGTTGACATCGATGGCACGGCCTCGACCGATCACCTGTTAGACTACTCTGGGGTACCGGCACAATCTCCCGGTACCGACATCCAGGCAGTCGTGGCGTCCATGGATCACACTGTGCAATCCATGCAGCAGGCTATAATGGCTTTTATTCAAGCTGCGACGCCGTCGGTACCGCAACGAGTCCCGTTGTCGGTACCAGCGCCGGTACCGGTACCAACACTGATACCGGTACCGACTGCATCGACATCGGTCAGGATACCGACTCAGGTTCCTTGTCCAGGGCTATCTCTCCGTACCAATCCGGTATTGGGGACGCCCGCTGTCTGTACCGATCGATACGCGTATCGATCATTGGAAGGGGACAGACGATACTTCGATTCCTCTGATGATTCTGATTCATCAGATGAGTCTCTCAAGTATCCATTACCCTTCCTGAGGGAGCCTACTTCTCCAAAAAGGAGAATGTCTCCTCCAGAGGATTTGTTCTTTCAAGACTTCATAATAGAAGTGGCTAAAGGACTCTCTATTTCAGTAACATCTGAAGCAGAGCCTAGAGCAAAAAAATTTGATATTTTAGGATACTCTAAGGCTCCCAGAGAGGCAGTCACCTTGCCAATTCATGAAATTCTTCATGAACATATGATTGACTTATGGGAGACTCCTCTCACCCTTTCTCCTCATTCTCGCAGATTGGACACTATGTACCGTGTCCCTCCTTGTCCTGGATGTCAGAAAACTCAGCTTCCTCACCACTCCATTGTGGTGCAGTCAGCTATGAAAAGGATAAGGAGTATCAAAAGACACACTTCTGCTACCCCAGGAAGAGAATGCAGGACCTTGGATGCTTTTGGTAGGAAAATCTTCCAAGCCAGTATGCTTATTGCCAGAATCAACTCATATAGCCTTTATATGGGTATGTTTCTAAAGGAAGTTGCACAAAAGCTGCACAACTTTCTCCCTTTTATTCCAGAGGATAGAAGGGATAAATTCCTCCTTTGGTTAAAGCATACTCAAGATATTTCAAAGTTTTCCAACAGGGCAGCCTTTGATTCCTTTGAAGGTGCCAGCAGAGCCTCAGGCATTGCCATAGCTGCTCGCAGAATTGCTTGGCTCCAGGCTTCTGATCTAGAACCCTGAGTTCAGGATGGCTTAGGAAATCTGCCCTGTACGGGTGAAAATCTCTTTGGCAAAGAGTGGCAAATAAAAGCCACTCAAATGGATGCAGAGAATTCTGCTCTGGATAGACTTTCTAAGTCAACTTCCATTCCAGCCAAGAAAAAGTCTTTCAAAAAGCCTTTTTACAAAAGGAGCAGATTTCCTTCCACTTCTGGCCAACAATCTTCTACAGGTCGCTTTGCTACTAAGCGTCAGCAACCTAAACAGGCCAGGCCTAAACCTCCAGGGGCTGCTACAACTCAGCAGTCCCAACCCCCTCAGGGTTTTTGACTTGATACTAGAGAACTTAACCTTTCTGGCTCTACAACAGCCAGAACCTCTCACCATTCCAGGAAGGTTAGCTCATTTTGCTCCCAGATGGGAGCAAATCACATCAGAGCAGTGGACCCTCTCCATCATAAGAGAGGGCTACAAACGTCATTTCTCAGACCTTCCTCCCTACACCATGGTGAGACACTTCAGTTCTCCCACATCTCTCCTCAACCTTCTGGATCAGGAGGTGAGTACCCTTCTGGCCCAGGGGGCCATAAAAGAAATTCCTCTGATTCAACAGGGGTCAGGGTTTTACTCCCCCTATTTTCTCATTCCAAAGAAAACAGGGGGATACAGACCCATTCTAGATCTCAGAGAATTGAACAAATTCCTATGCAAGGAGAAGTTCAAGATGCTTTCTCTAGGCACTCTCCTTCCATACCTGCAGAGTCAGGATTGGCTTTGTTCTCTAGATCTCAAGGATGCGTACACTCATGTCCTCATCCATCCATCTCACAGAAAATTCCTACGTTTTCTGTTCCAGGGAAAACATTACCAATACAGAGTGCTTCCTTTCGGTCTAGCCTCTGCTCCAAGAGTGTTCACCAAATGCATGGCAATAGTTGCTGCATTTCTACGCACTCTGGGAATATTTGTCTTCCCATACCTGGACGACTGGCTCATCTGAGCTCCAACCCAGTCAGAGGCTCAAATCTCCCTGAACCGCACCAGGCGCATTCTGCAATACCTGGGACTTGTCATAAACCTCCCAAAGTCCCAGCTCACCCCTACTCAGTCCCTGGAATTCATAGGGGCCTGGTTGGACACCACTTCTGCAAGGGCCTACCTTCTTCAGGCCCGTTGTCAACGTCTAGTGCAGTTAGCCTCCCAGATTCAGTCAAAGAGCCACTTAACTGCCAGGGAGATGCTACAACTGCTAGGCCATATGGCTTCCACAGTACATGTGGTACCCTATGCTCGCCTACATATGAGAGCAGCTCAACAGACTTTGTCCACCCAGTGGACTCAAGCTTCAGGAGCTCTCTCAGACCAAATAGCAACCTCCAAACGTCTCTTTTGGTCTCTCCAATGGTGGATGTCCACTCAAAATCTGTTGCTGGGGTCCCCCTTCCAACCTTTGTTACCCCAAGCAACCCTCACAACAGATGCCTCCCAAACAGGTTGGGGAGCTCATCTACAAGACCTCTCCACCCAAGGCACTTGGTCCCCACAGGAGACCTCTCTTCATATCAACCACTTGGAACTTCGAGCAGTGTTCCTAGCTCTCAAGGTCTTTCATACCCTCCTCAGCTACAAGACAGTTCTCATTCATACGGACAATCAAGTAGCCATGTTTTACATAAACAAGCAAGGAGGAACTGGCTCTCTGACGCTTTGCAACGAAGCTCTAAGATTATGGGCCTTCGCCAGAGAGCATCAAATCCATCTCCTGGCAGTATACCTCCCAGGAATTCAAAACTCTTGGGCAGACAGACTCAGTCGAGTTCTGCTTTCACACGAATGGTCCCTGGACATGGATCAGGTACTCAGAATCTTCCAAGAATGGGGAACTCCGGACATAGACCTCTTTGCAAGTCTGTGGAATGCCAAATTTCCCCGGTTCTGTTCCAGAATTCCATGTCAGGGAGTTCAGGCCAAGGATGCCTTCCTCCTTCATTGGGGTCAGGGCTTCCTGTATGCCTTTCCACCCATTCCTTTGATTCCCAAGACTCTGTTCAAACTCCAGAGGGATCAAGGATCTATGATCCTCATAGCGCCACGCTGGCCACGCCAAGTGTGGTACCCTCTATTTCTGCATCTCTCCCAAGCCCCCTCCCTGGACTTGGGAGCTGCGCCAGACCTTCTGTCCCAGGAGGAAGGGACTTTGGCATCCAAACCCCAAGTCCCTTCACCTCAGAGCTTGGTTACTGAAGGCCTAGACCTTCAAGACTTCAATCTTTCTCAGCAAGTGAAGGATATCCTCCATGCTTCCAGAAAACCTTCCACTAGGCGTTCCTATGCTTTTAAGTGGAAAAGATTTTCCATTTGGTGTGCTCAAAAGGGTCTTGACCCTCTGGCACTTCCTGTGAATTCTCTATTGGAATATCTCCTGCATCTCTCCAATGCAGGCCTTAAAACGAATTCAGTAAGGGTCCATTTGAGTGCTATTGCAGCATCCCTTAAGCCTCTCAATGGACAACCTATTTCCTCTCATCATCTTATTGCAAGATTCATGAGAGGCCTAACTTTAACTAAACCTCCCATTCGACCTCCTCCGGTGGCATGGGACTTAAACTTGGTTCTTGGTCAGCTTATGAAGCCACCTTTTGAACCCTTAGCCACTACCTCCTTGAAATTTCTTCCTTATTGCAATCACTTCTGCTCGCCGCATCAGTGAACTGCAGGCCTTAGTGGCTAATCCACCTTATACAAGGTTCCATCATAAGGTAGTCCTTAGGACAAATCCTCACTTTATGCCTAAAGTGGTCTCACCTTTTCATCTTAATCAAGAGGTATATTTACCTGTCTTTTTTCCAGCTCCTCATGCATCCAGTGCAGAGAGGTACCTTCATACTCTAGATTGTAAAAGAGCTCTTGCTTTTTACTTACACAGGACACAGCAACATAGAAAGTCTTCCCAGCTTTTTGTTGCTTTTGATCCTTCTCATTTAGGACTTCCAGTCTCTAAAAGAACACTGTCCAATTGGATTGCTCAGTGTATTTCTTTTGCTTACCAGAGTAAGAACCTTTCTCTGGAGGGCCATGTCACAGCTCACAATGTGAGGGCCATGGCCACCTCTATGGCTCATCTTCATTCTGTGTCCATCGACCAGATCTGTCGAGCAGCCACCTGGGCCTCGGTTCATACCTTCACAGCCCATTACTGTTTGGACAAGGACTCCTGCCGGGATGCTTTGTTTGGTCAGGCTGTCTTCAGACACCTGTTCCATTCTTGAACAACTCCTGCCCTCCTTCCCTGAATGGATGCCTGAGATCCATAGGAAGACGAGGAACCCTTCAGGGTCTCATACCCTTGGGGATCTCCCAAGCATCTTAGCTAGGGAGTCCCCATATGTGAGGACTCATTCCTGCTTGTTCCTGGAGATAACACAGTTACTTACCTGTAACAGGTGATCTCTGGGAACAGCAGGAATTAGTCCTCACAACCCTCCCACCTCCCATAGGAGTTGTATCTCTCTCTATCTTTCCTTTCCTCTCTCTCTCTATTGTCTCAGCTTTAAACTCGAACTGAGGAGAGTTGGTTAGGAAAGGCGGGAAGGCAGCGCACAGGCGCTGTGGGATGCTCCCAAAAGCTTTCTTTCTGGGAAGCTGGGGAGCTTTCCCGCGCAGGCTCCGTCGGTACCGATGATACCCATATGTGAAGACTTATTCCTGCTGTTCCCAGAGATCACCTGTTACAGGTTAGTAACTGTGCTTTCCTGCTTGTTCCTGAAAATAACATAGTTACTCACCTGTAACAGGTGATCTCCGGGAACATCAGGAATTTAGTCTTCACAACCCACCCACCTCCCCTAGGAGTTTTATCTCTCTCTTTTCTTTCTTTCCCTCTCTCTCTCTCTTTGTCTCAGCTCGAGAGAGGCAGTTGGGAAAGGTGAGAAGGCAGCACGCAGGTGCTGTGGGATGCTCCCAAAAGCTTTCTAATTGGACGCTGGGGAGCATTCCCGCGTAGGCTTCATCGGTACCGACAATACCCATATGTGAGGACTAAATTCCTACTGTTCCCGGAGATCACCTGTTACAGGTGAGTAACTATGCTTTTTGTGGATAGCGCTTGTAGGGGTGTTTGAGCACATCACTTGGTGGGTGGTTTTTCACCCCTTAAAGATTAAAAGGAAAGTAGATGCGGCAGGGTCCTCAAGCCGCATGAGTGGCAACTGGACCCCAGTGTGGCTGACCGTTTTTTTCAGCTCTGGGGCGAACCTGAGATAGACCTGTTAGCCTGTATAACTACCAGTTGCCCCGCTTCTGCTCTCAGCAGGCCTATCCCTCCAGGGTGGCGGCCGATACGTTCCTCATCTCGTGGTCGGAAGGCCTCATGTATGCCTTCCCACCCACACCACTAATTGCCTAGATATTGTTCAGGACCCTCCTCCGCGACAAGACCTCATTCATCCTGATAGCCCCTCGATGGCCCAGGCAGAAATGTTTCCCGCTACTCCTGTTATTTTTGGAGACTCCCATCCTGTTTGGGAATTCTCCAGGGCTCCTCTCTCAGGAGGGGGGCTCTTTTGCACCCCAACTTGGGATCTCTCGCTGACAGCGTGGCTGCTGAAAGGGTGACCCTAGCCCCTTTCAACTTCTCAGGTGAGGTAGAGATCATTTGCTGGCTTCTCGTAAGACTTTCACTAGGAAACCGTACGCCCTCAAATGGCGCAGGTTTTCAGCTTGGTGTGCAGAGCACAGGACCAACCTGTTCTCCTGCCCGGTGGGGCTGGTGCTACAGTACCTTCTCCACCTTTCGCATTCTCAGCTTAAATTGAACTCCTTCAGGGTTCACCTCAGTGCCCTGGCAGCGTACTACCATCCGATGGATGGCAAACCCCTCTTGATCCAGCTGCTGGTTACCCGCTTTCTAATGGGTCTGCTCTTATCGAAGCCCCTGGTTCGCCCTCCGGCAACCGAGTGGGACCTCAATAAAGTATTAGGGCAGCTCACTCGCCCGCCTTTCGAGACTTTAGCTACCTGCCACTTGCAATACCTCTCGTGGAAGGTGGTGGTCCTAGTTGCGCTTACCTAAGCTCACCAGGTTAGCAATCTTTAGACCTTAGTGGCCAAGGCCCTATATATCAGGTTTTACAAGAACAGGGTGGTACTCCACACACACCCTAAATTCCTTCCAAAGGTGGTATCGTTCTTCCACCTCGACCAGGAGCTGTTAAGCCCCACTACCTTCCTAAAACCTCACACACCAGTAGGGTGGAGATGATCCTTCACACTCTGGACTGTAAAGAGGGCCGCCTTCTACATCCAGTGTACTCAGGGCCCCCACAAAGTTGCTAAGTTGTTTTTGTCTCGTATGACCCCAGTAGACGGGGAGAGGATGTGACCAAATGTACACTGTCTACCTGGGTGTCAGATTGTATTGCCCTCGCCTACGAGCAGGCGGGGCTCCTGCTGGAAGGCCGAGTCATGGCACACTGTGTCAGGGCCATGGTGGCCTCTGTGGCAAACCTGCACTCTGTTCCGATGGTGGACATCTGCTTGGTAGCCACCTAGTCTTCAGTCCATACGTGGCAGCCCATTACTGCCTTGAAAGGGAGTCCCGACGGGACAGTGCCTTCGTCCAGGCTGTGCTCCATAATCTTTTCGGGATCTAGGCAACTGCTACCCTCCAACCCTTCTGTGTTCAGGCTACTGGAGTGCTGGTTTCCTTAGGACACAGGGGTCCTACTGTAGTCTGTAGCTACGGACTCAATTGCTGCTGCTCACTGCTCCCGTTGAAGGCAACCGTGTTTTTTGCTGTGGGCTTTCGGTAGCCTGTAGCTGGAGAGTCCCATATGTGAGGACTGATTTCCTACTTGTTCCCGGAGAAAGCGTAGCTACTCACCTGTAACAGGTGTTCTCCGGAGACAGCAGGGATTGGTCCTCACAACCCTCCCTCCTCCCTTTGGAGTCGCTCCTTTATCATCTTTTATTTTATCTTTGTTGTCTTTTAGCTATGTCATCTGACTGAGCAAGATGTTTGCTTGTTTATTACATTTGATATACCACTCAAGCCAAAGCATCAGAGCGGTTTACAATATTACATAAAAGTTACAGAAAATATGAAAAGAACGCCATTAATTAGGACAGAATAAGAGATACAGTGATAGTTAAAGGAATAGAGGAGACAAGAAGAAATGCTCCACATAGCATCTGAAGAGGTAGATATCATACCACCAGTGTTTAAGCTCCCACTCACAACCTCCACTGTTGACATCACCCCTACACCGCTCCAATCTCCACAGCAAGCAGAACCAATGTAGCAGCATTTTAAATGGCCTCCTTGGGCGGGAAGGGGACCATGCATGCGTGGTGGCATCTCCCAAAGGCTTTTTTTGAAAGCTGGGGGATGCTTCTGTGAGTTCTCCATTGGTGCCGATGTCACCCATATGTGAGGACTGATTCCTGCTGTCCCCGGAAAACACCTGTTACAGGTGAATAACTATGCTTTTTCTCTCATGCTCTGTTAATCAGGACATTGGAGTTTGGGACAGTCTTTGCCGCTGTGTCCTCGATTAGAAGTTTTAAGAAGTGCACGAATTGTAGCATGACCATTTCTATCACGGACCACCAAAATTGCTGCTTTCAGTGCCTCTGGGCTGATCATGATGCCTGCTCTATCTTCAGATGACGAGCAAGGGGCGTAAGAATCGTGAAAGGCGGAGACTGTTTGGCCTCAAGTCCTCAACCTTTGCTCCATCATCTGCTTTGGAATTGGCATCATTGGGAGCGGCTGTGGAGGACTGACCCC